>HG992262.1:0-2500000 GCA_905220585.2 Nymphalis polychloros
CAAATAAACTTATCATATTTGAGTGAACTTCACTAATTAATTGCTTTTTACTGTCAAATGGTTGACAACCCTCCAGTCTTTTCCAGACCTTTACTAATCTTAAAAACTTGGTGCACTTGAACCAAGAATGTGTCAGGTTCCCTTTGAATGTTCAATTTCGTCCAATATCCCAGTAAATACGTATTATACTGCCTTGGGCAGTTCAGTATAACTTTATATTGAGCTATTTGTAAGCTCGTATATCTGGAATCAGAAAAAATGTAGTATTTTTTACTTTTGCTGGTGGATTATTAATTTTCTACGAAATGTCAAGTTGAAAAGGCACTTTGATGTACTAATAAGCTTAAAATTTGCACCTACTTATTTCCATCCGACTAATTCCGACACAATTTTATTTAACAATACGCTTCTATGTAATATTAAATCATAAATGAAATAGAAATTTCTCACTATACCAATGGCGTAACTGTTCTGTAAACTAAGCAAACTAAAAAAACAATTAGATCTTGAATCAAAAATTAAAAGAAAATAAAATTAAATAAAAAAATTCAAACAAACCAAGTAACAATAAGCAGGCATTATAGTAGGCATAACATTACTAACACTTTTTGAAAGAATTAAATGTGTCGAAACCCATGCTGCTGTTGGTATTGCATTATAATTATAATAATCGTGTCATTCGAGCTGTTGGTGAATTTTTTCCTAGGTTCGTTTTACTTACACTAGTTTTAAAATATGGTCATGGGTTTCGAGGTGGTTTTCGTGGTACATTTATATTGATTTTTCCAAGCAAATATTTACTATCCACTTTATGATGGAAAAACTTATAAATAACTAGCTCTGGTCCCGCGACTTCGCCCGCGAAAATTTAAAAACTGTTATATAATGTAAATTAGTATTTACACGTGCATAATCAACCTTAATTATCAAACCATTTAAATGGATCAGGATTAATATCATCATATCAATATCAAGACTATTCGATTCCACCCATATTTGAACTTAATAATTTAAACGAAAACTTTTATTGTGGCTTAACTATAAAAGTTAGGCAAATACTATCGCGGTCTTTTTGTGAGCAATCATATATATATACTATTAATATATAGAACATTATTTTATATATCGTCAACAGTTTTCGCAGCGCACGCCAAATAATGACTTTTATAGGCAACATTTTGATACCTTGGATTATATTGTTCCATTTTAGGTAGGGATCCCGAATTTTTTGGAAAATATAACTTATGTTACTCGGTAAAGATGTAGCTTTCTAATGATGAAAGAATTTTTAAAATCGGTCGTGTAGTTTTTGATTTAAATCGTAACAAACAAAAAAAAATCTTTTCTCTTTATAATATTAGTATAGATGGCTTAATCTAATACAGTTCTTCGTACATGTAAAGGTTGTAATTTAAAGTGCTTAAGACGATCACTATAGTTTTTTCGTTGTAATCTCATTCTATAACATGAATGCCTGACCAATCTTTTTTGAACTTTTACAGTTAAAGTTAAGTTAAATATTTCATTTTACTTCTAACATAGCAGTTATAGAGCCGAATGATTGTTGATATCTGTCTAAAGTCTTTTGTTTGCCTTATAATAAAGCCTAGTGATTTAAACGCAAAACTGTCAATGGTATCAATATGGGCGAAACGCAAATTACTGTCAAATACAACACCTAGGTCGCGAACCGTCTTTGTTTCTTTTAGAGCTTTATTTGATATTGTATTTTGTACTATGTCCTTTGTATGTATGAGTTCGCGCAATAGTTGTACGGAATATCGTCATCAAAGTAAAATTAAATACCAATGAGTTTTAGAGATGTTATTGCCTTTAGAGAAAAGAACCACGCAAGTACAACATTAAAAGTCAATAACAATTAACAAGAAATATAATTTTTGATGTTAAATAAGCGGTGTTCACACATATGGTACCTGCCACATATCCCCACATCTCGCATGTGAGCGAAGCCGCGGATGAAAACTAGTACGTTTACAATAAATAATAGTAATAAACCGTTAAGCTCTGTACTCCGTGCTCCGTGGAAATCCCAAGGCTTAACAAAAAGCACTGAGGTTACGTCCGGCAAGACACATTGTCACATTGGTCAAGTGTATTGACATTATCATGAACGGGGACTAAACCTCCACCAGATAGGACACAATGCGACACAACCTTAGGAACGAAAATGTTATTTCCCTTGTGTCTGTAGTTACACTGACTCGCTCACCCTTCAAACCGGAATGCAACTGTACTAACTAATGCTGTTTAGCGGTAAAATATCTGAGGACGGGGCGGTACCTACCCAGACGGGATGCACAAACCCCACCACATAGTAAAGTTAAAAGATTAAAAACAATTTTATTATTGAGTGTAATAATAATTATTAGTGTTCGCTTAGCGGTGATAACAACACATTATCATACATTTTAAATGAATGTGTCAAACTTATTTTTTATGTTTCATAGATGACAAAGGTCGTCAATAGAGGTAATCGGTTGACAATCTAAGGACAAAAAGTACTTGAAATTATATATAAATTATCTGTTTTATTTTCATATTAATCTTTTGTTTGGACGACATAGTGTTTGTTTGTTAAAAGTTTTGCTGTGAACAGAAGGTGCGCGCAGAGGCGGAGGCGCTAGCAAGCGCCGGGCCAGACTATGCGGCACCGGCGCCGCCCCCCGGCTCGCGCTGAGCGACTCGGCCTCCACGTCCGCCGACCGCCAGTACGCGCCGCACCGTCGCATAAAACGTTTGTGTGTTACGTTTGCAGATTTAACGCAATTTATCACGCGATACCGCGATTCTTTGACATCTATCTTACAGTTTTGTACCTCAGAGTTGTAAAAAATAACATTGTTTTTTTTAAAAAAAGCCTTCTCATAAATACCAAGTGCAAAACATTTATATATCGAGATTTGAAAAAAAACTGTAACCGATAGGCGAGTGGAAGTTCTACGAGAGCATGAGAGGATTACTAGCGAGAGGACGTAGAGGCGCGAATGACTGCGCGAGGTGAAGCATGGCGGCGGCGCTGGCGCTGGTGATGGCGTTGGCGGCGGCAACGGCGGCTTGCCCAGTTATGGTGCCGCCTGCCTGCGCCTGCGCCGAGGGCGGCGCGCGGCTCTCGTGCCGGGCCGCCGGCCTACACGCGCTACCGCCGCTGCACGAACGGCTGCTTGTCCTGTAAGTATGGTAACACATGTACTGTGCATATCCTGGTTCAGGATATTAATCAAATCATGCCAACTTTGTAATATCACCCATCAATTCCAATTTCCTGAGTTGAGTTCACAGATCAAGTAATTAGTTGTATTTAACGACTTCCTTGTACTGTGTTAGAGGCGTCGATTAATTAACATAACTTTGTTTACGAGTTACGTCGGCGCTGACTCTTATTTTTTTCAATATTTCTTATAAATACGTACCTTTGCTAACAGGCACTTATTAATTTCAAAATATAATCTATTTATTTTTATTAAACATAATTTACATATACTTAATCGTGCATTTTTTGCTATGGCATGAAAAACCCAACAATTATTATTGAAACGTCTCCTTCTACTTTATTACTACTATTACTACTATATATAGCAAAACCCGCGGCTTCACAAACGTGAAACTCAGATTGTGACGAAATTCCGTTAAAATCTATCATTTACCGAAATATTGCTTGTTTGAATAATAGATGTATAATGTTTAAATTAATAAGAGGCAGTGGTAGCCCTTGATGTTCGAGCTTGCTCCGCATCAAATGACATCAAAATCGGTTTAATGGTTTAGTCGTGACAACGTGACCGACAGAGCGAGCTACTTTCGGATTTAGAATATTAATAAAGATAACAACTCCAATACGGTAAACAATTAACGGCAAACATTATAGAAATAAAGTCATTTATCTGCAGACATTTCTAGGAATTATGTAAATTAAAAATAATACTTTAAGTAGAAAAAACATTTATATTTTTTGTTATTGTAAATAATATACTTTTCAAATATAGAGCAAAAATTAGTATTCTACTATTTAAAGGTTGGTCTCCTACATTGAACGCGTAGCCACAAACTATAAACTTATTAGCATAATAACTTCTATTATAATCAAACTAAAATCAACGAGAAATCAATGACATGGCAAATGTGGGCTAATATCCGCTACATAATTATTGTTAAAATTTGTATTTATTACCTGATTTAGTGGAAAACAAAAATGTACGTGAACTAATAAAAACTGGTAGGTACTTTGGACTCTACTACCACCACAAAACAAACAAAGAATTTGTTGTTTTGGTTTTGATGAATTTAATACAACCAATTCTTTATTTTGCTATTTACAAGTGTAAATAGCCATATTAACTTAGAAAGAGGCAGTTACTATGAAATCACAGTCTGATACTTATATGTATATAATTTTATATATTAATTGTATCTACAACATTGTCTCATATGTTAAAACTTTAATTTACTACTTTTTAATTGAAACCAAAAAGATTTGTTTAAATAAATAAGTACTGAGTTATAATAAATATATAAATACGTATATTTTTTTAATTTATGATACGTAATAATTATTGAAAATATATTCTGTTTCTGTATAATCATTGTTTACTAATAAAAATATATTTAAATATTGACATTGATCTGTCTATCTAGTTCTGCAACCAGTACCACGAAGAACATTTACAGTAAGAACTTAAAATTGCATTGTTGCATTTAATTGTATGGTGGTCTACTGAGAAACATAACTAAGCAAATTCGTGGGATCGTAACATTTTAGTTAGACAGTGGGAAATATGTAATTAATAATTCAATTAAATTGAGCATCCAAATCTGTTTTAACGTGTTTAATTCACTCCTTAGATATTTTATTTATTTTTTTAAATACAATTTGGCTCGTCGGATTCTCGACTATCTTGTGTCGTATCGCTCACCTCGGAGCTTTAGGTTCATGTTTGTTACGTTTGGACAGATTTGTAGGGTTTTATGTGTAAGATTAGTATGAGCGATGACCTGTGCGAACTGCGTGCCCGTAGCGAACACTCCTCGGGTGGCGCTGGCGCGTGTCGCCACTCGCCGTACCGTGTGCTCTGTTGAGTTACTCGGTACTCGGCATTACAGTTACACAATATCATAATACAAGGAGAACGTTCATTTTAATACTATTTTAACAAATACCTATAATGTAATTTACATGTGTTTTCAAGTTTAGTACATTTCGTTAAGAAAAATTAAAGAGTTAATTAAATACCGACACAAAACAAACCTCTAAAAAGTAAAAATCAAATGTGTTTTGGTCCTTTAACTTTAATAAGTAGAAACCTAGTAATATGTCAACACAAGCGTCGTCGCGTGTCGCGAGGCGAAGTCCAGACCTGTTGAATATTAAGAACTTAATTGAAAAAAGACATAAAATTTGAAGTAAACTTGTAATTATTTACAAGTGTAGAACAGTACACTCCGCATATGATTCCTAATGTTGTAAGTCAATAAAGGCTACTAATAATATCGATTGGCATCGATATTACCAAATATTCCTTGCAACAGTTGATACGACAGTATATTCGGTTGCAACGAAAACAAAAGTAAAACATAAAAAATAGCAAAATTAGTCATGTCACTTTTATTAATTTAGAAAATACATTGCTTGTTGTAAAAAGCGTAATGTATCTCTTTATGTATCTAAAAGATTAATGGAAAGTCCACAGTGCATTTTTTTTTTTCTAAGAGATCATGAACATGTAGGTAATTAAAAAAAATTAGCTAACTAGATACTTATTATATAGCTAAGAATGGCAATCATTTCATTTTAAATTAATTAATGTTGTTTGTAAAGTGAAATTTGTATTCTTAACGACTGTACTGAATTAAATATTAAGTAAGAACATTTTCTCATTTTTGAATGATTTTGCTAAAGACATTACGTGCACGAAGAAGATACATAATTATTTGCATATTTGGATTATTTCCATTGGTTGGCGAAAGGTTGTCGGTTCAGAAACCGATTGATAAGCTGTTATCAATGGGTAGTATCGTCTGCGGTTATAGTTTTAACTGCCTCGTTGGTCTAGTGGCTAGATATAAGGCCGCAGACCCGGTGGTCCTGGGTTCAATTCCCAGGTCCGGCCAATAAATAGTTATTGGGTTTTTCTGTCAGAAAATTCTCAGTAGCAGCCCGGAGTCTGGAAGTTGGATGTGTGTGCGCGTTCCGTTCACGTTAAGCCGTTGGTCCTGCGCCTGAACTCTTTCCGGCCGTGTCGAATTGCCGTCCCATCGGATTATGAGAGTTAAGGAAAAGAGAGTGCATCTGTGTTTGCGCACACACTTGTGCACTATAATATCTCCTGCGCAGTTGGCTAATCTCTCTTGGGATTGGTCGCCGTGGCCGAAATCGGTCTGTAGGACCTTACATTTATATATAGTTTTAACACACTAAGACTATTTAGTTATAATGATTATTTATACATGGGTATTGGTAACGCATAAAATTTATGTAAATGGTTAAACGTTAAACAAAATTTTCAACAAATTACATATTACCCATAGAAGCAAATATGATACAATAAGCTATAATTATGATAATCATTTTTACCCGAAAACACTCAATAGATAATTAATTTTGAATTCTAATTAGACCGTGAATTATATTATACTTTATCTAAATGTTAATCTTCAGATAAAAACAAAAATAAACTAGTTGTTTCGTGGCTGCGTAGAGCGGTGTGGAGCGGCGGAAGGACGATGCGATTGACGAGGAGGATAAAGAAGGTCGCGTCACCCGGTTGCTTTTAATTAACTTAAGAAATGCGTACCATTTTTCAAAGTCCGCGCTTCCAAAGCTTTCAATATAGACGAATGAGCTCGAAATAAAAAGCAGGTAATTACTACAAGACTACTACTCGCAGTGTGAAGTGTTATCGTTAAGGATATATATGAGAAGCAATTAATTAAATTAGTCAAGTATTTTCTGCTGGTATCGAACGTAATCGATGGTAATATGATAATGCCATTAGGAGCTCGCACTTGTCCCGCTCCCCTCCCCGCCCTCATTACCGACACCGCGCATCATGATTTATCTCCAGAAGAGAAAATTAATAAATAATTTGACCGCCCCCCACGAACCAGTTGATAAGAAAAGTAGGTCAAGAAATCTCTGTGATTTAAGAGCAAATTTCATAATTAGAAGCGACGTTGTTCAATTTAATTAATTTGCACGTAAACTGATAAACATTATCAGCGCAAATATAAATAAATTCAGCTTTTGTTTCACGGAAACGAGCTATCACACGGACGCAACAGGATCTAGGCTGTCTATTTATAGAACTGAGGGCATACAGCTGCAGGCTGCAGGTCACCCCCTTCTTTGACCCGCTTCCCCCTCGGGGGGACGGCTTACCGCCTCCTACAACATAACAACAAGGAAAACTCTCTACCTTCGCGCTATCGTAAAACAGCGCACACTACGCTTACAATGCTGTTTCGATAAGCCGCTTAGACAAATGCATTACGTATCAGTAACTATAACGGTCCGCAGTACGCCGAGGACCGCCCGAGGCAACTCGTAAACGTTACGAAATCCCTCACAGAATTGCGTCCCAAACTTGTTTCCATATAAAAGAGGAGACGGATAGCTCGCGCGGTGAGCGCGGAGTGGCGCCCGCGTGCCTGATGAGCCTCGCGCCTATATTAATCCGACGCGGCCCAAATAGAAACATTCTCCTGTCTCTATAAAGCGAATTCCACGGGCCCAGCGTTCGTCTGGAATGTTATACCATTAATACTTGCCGGTGTTACGATTATTTTTATGGCAAGCGCTGTGTCGTGTAATTTATAGACACTGAAAAGGAAGAAAAATGATTCATTACACATCTCTTACAACGGTAGCTTGCTACGGTTCTAACGGTTCTAACGGTTGGCAAGCTCGTCTGGGTAGGTAACACCCACTCATCAGATATTCTACCGTAAAACAGCAATACTTGCTATTGTTGTGTTCCGGTTTGAAGGGTGAGTGAGGAGAACACTGACTCACAGTGTAATTACAGGCACAAGGGACATAACATTTTAGTTCCCAAGGTTCGTGGCGCATTGGCGATGTAAGCGATGGTTAACATCTCTTACAATGCTAATGTCTATGGGCGTTTGTGACTAATTACCATCAGGTGGCCCATATGCTCGTCCGCCTTCCTATGCCATAACAATCATAATTTGTCTTCTTTAGGTACTTGTCTTTTTTTATCTTGAAATACCTAAATATTAGGTTTATATTAAAAGTAACAGCTCGTGAAGGTCCCACAGCTGGGCTAAAGCTTCTTCTCCTCCTTCTGAGGAGAAGGTTTGGAGCTTATTCCACCACGCTGCTCCAATGCGGATTGGTGGAATACACATGTGACAGAATTTCCTTCACCATCAAGCACGAGATGTATTATAATCACAAATTAAGCACACGAAATTCAGTGGTGCTTGAACCCACGACCATCGGTTTAAATTCACGCGTTCTTACCACTGGGCCATCTCGGCTTTTAGGTTAGCTTAAAAGTTTATTTACAAAGCTATCTGTTATCGGAGGCAACCTTATCCTTTTGTTGTCAGTCAGTTATACCAAACACACGTCGCCGATGCATAGCAAGTGTACCGCACTCTAGCCTTCTTTTTTTTAATAATATAATTTTTTGGTAATTAATTATAATCAATTATTGATAAAGTTGTTTATATTGCTAAGTGAATCATATTTCTTGTGCTTGGCACCGACTTCAAGCACTTCGGTAGCCGATATATAGAATACCAGTTTAAGAAAAACTCAATTAGGTTGTTTTCTTTGCCTTTCCTGTTACTTTATGCAGTCGCCTTCATTTTTATTATAAAGTATTTCTCATTAATTTATTGAAATGTATATGTATAAATGATACTTATGTCTTCAACTACACTTACATTTAGCGTATAAAAGGTGTTCTTTATAATTACTATTTGACACAACTAATGTTGCGAATTATTTCAATTTAAAGGAGCTAGGTTGTACTCATGTACTGTGACTTCGCTATAAAAGATCTCATACAAAAGGTTTCGTGTACATGTTAAAGTGTTTGCGACCTTCGCTTGGAATGTGACTTACTCTTTTTTCTCCGTTGAGATTGAAATGAACTAGGAATAATTTAAGAAGTATGCAACTTATTTAAATATATTGTATACTATCTAAAGCAGTATACAGCCAGAGTCTACAACACAAATATCCATATAATATATTTGTTTGATTAAATTGTTGTGTAACAAGACACGAGTATAGTATTAACTGTTTGCCATTTCCTCCATTTTTAAGTTGAAATAGATATAGACTTTTGAGGAAAGTTACGATACATCTACACTTAAATGGTTTAAATAACTGAACTATCTTGTTTCATATTGAAATGACTTATTATATGTGTGCTTCCAGTATACGATATACGATAATATACAGTACCCTTTTTTTGTTACGATTAGACCTAATACCGCGCGTGTGATTACGTCACGTGATAGTAACAAGTACCGGCTCTGTAAGTAATTATTTCCACTAGTTAG
Source organism: Nymphalis polychloros (assembly GCA_905220585.2). NCBI lineage: Eukaryota > Metazoa > Arthropoda > Insecta > Lepidoptera > Nymphalidae > Nymphalis > Nymphalis polychloros. Next base: position 9,550 of record HG992262.1, read on the forward strand.
TGGCGTACTTGACATCTCGTCAATATGTCAAATCTTAGGCAATTGTAAGTAGATAAGACGTTCTTAATTAAAGCGAGATATTAGAAAGAAATGAACGCTAACGTAATCGACGCTACGTGAAGTGAAGGAAGCAAGCGCGCGGTTCAGTAAGGAAGGATAAGCTCCTCGGATCGGCGCGCGGAATATATTATTTGTACAATTTACTCGTGACCTACATTACACATAGTGATTGGAGGCAAAACTCGTCGTGCGAGCAAACATTATCCGATTACATTCCGTGTAAGTGTTCTCGTCCCGAGCTGTCGACCAGATAGTCGCAGGATACTTACTTCCATAGCTTCCATCTAATAAAACATCTGCGATACCAAATACTGTTTATTACATGACATAATTCTAAATAAGCTAATCATAAATTATTTTTAGCCGTCGTATTATTTTAAGTCATACTCAGTGGCAGCTTCATTCAAGTGGAGGCCACGAAGCCATAAAATATTTGTGCCCTTTAAACTCGAGTTAGAGCTGCGACGAAATTTTATATTTGATTTGATTTACTGTCTTGCTTTGCGTTTTTATTTCTTGCTCAATTATCATTATCAATTATTTTGGTAGTGTCAATACCGCTTAAAAATGACTGCTTCTTAATACATTAGCGCAAAAAAATGCCATTGTTTTATATTTTATTTTTAAACATTTAATTAATCACAGTATGAACGCTATTTCGTTATATGACGTGACCTAGGGCCACTGCCATTTAACATAATTTTAATCAATCAGTAAAGAGTATCGACAGTAAACATCGACTCCGCATATTATGTCGTTTTAAATTAAAATTTATTAGTTTTTAACAGTTTAAGTTGCATTACTTTTTTAATAACATCTCAAACAATGTGTGTTATCGTTGTTGTTGGTTACACTTCATTAATTTCGTGGTAAAAGAACAATTAAAGTGTATATAGACGACAGTAAGATTATGTGGTAACTAAAGTTAAGTTAAACTTTAATTAAAGTGCTAAGGATTTAAATGTGAACTGTGGATTTAATTATTATTACAAAGCAATATTCAAAGAACTCAGTTTTAGTGCATTACAGAAAATTAAATGTGTATCGAACTAAATTAATTAGTGAGTGAACATTTTATAAGTGCGGGTGAACTTATTATTACATGGCCGGTAACTTAATAACAAAGTTATGTCGATTTCATCTATCGACAAACTGTTGAAACGTATCTGTAATTTGGTGTCACTCACTTAAGTAAAGATTGGTCTAATGGTACCTACGGCCGCCTCAAGCTATACTAAGACGACTGATCAGGGTTCTAATCCTAACCAAAACTGAACTGAATAATTTTTTATAAAATTTGTATCTTTCTTGAATCCATTAAAAGAAACTTCTAAACTTTAAAATAATGTCTTCTAAAATTAAATTTGAATGTTGTTTACGAAATCCCAATTCAGTAGAAATAGTCAAATGTCAGATATGTCTAAGGAAATATCATTATGCTTGTGTTAGTACCACTAAAACATCGTATGCTGAACTGACAGAGCATTCCAAAATCTCCTGGCTCTGTCCGACTTGCTCGAGACCTAAGAGCGATAATACAAATACGCCAGTGAAACAACCGGCGAGCAAGATCTCACCACAAGAATCAAATAATATTAAGGTTAGGCGCAAACAAACAAGCAACGCTAGCAATGTATTAAGTGATGAGACATTAAATGAAGTACGAAGCATCTTTCGAGAAGAACTTAAATGTATAATCGATGCATTTAAAGTAAATATTATGAATGAAATAAATGGAAAGATCAATGAGGTACTCGAAAACATATCTAGCATAACATCGTCTATTACTTTCATGGAAAAAGAATTTGAAGAAGTAAAGCAGGAAATGAACAGTAAAACACAAATTATTAAGTCTCTTGAGAATGAAAATAAGTTGTTACGTTCTGACATTTCAAATCTTCATGCTAGACTCGCATTACTTGAACAACAATCTAGGGCATATAATCTAGAAATACAATGCATCCCAGAATTCAGGTCAGAAAATCTTGTAACTACTGTAAAACAAATAGCTAACACCGTGAAATGTAACTTAAACGATAATGACATACAAACTTGTACGAGGATTATGAAAATCAATAAGGATAGCCCACGCCCAAGATCGGTTCTGGTGAAATTTAGTACAATAAGAACTAGAGATAGTTTTTTAGCGGCTGTCATATCATTTAATAAAAAAGCGGGCAATAACAAAGAAAAACTGAATACGAGTCACCTAGGAATTAGCGGGGACAAAAAACCTGTTTATGTATGTGAACATCTTCCTCCTGATATAAAAGCCCTGCATGCTGAAGCACGTTTAAAGTCAAAACAAATTGGATACCACTATGTATGGGTGAAGAATGGACGAGTATATATGCGCAAAACTGAAAATACGGAATACGTTTATGTAAAAAATTTTGATATTCTTAAGAATTTATCGTAATATTAATTTTGTATGTTTTCTTAATTAAAAAAGTTGGTTATAATTTGTAAAATACGATTCGTTATTATGTTATTATCAGAATGTTAGGGGTATAAATACTACCTTGCAAGATGTAAATCGCGAAGTATTAAGTAATAGTTATGATGTTATTATTTTAACCGAAACATGGCTTAACAGCAATGTCTCTGATAATGAAATATTTGATGATAGATATTTTATTTATAGGCGTGACAGAGAAACATGCAAGTACTCTCATAAGAAAACTGGTGGTGGTGTCCTTATAGCAATCTCAAAAAGCTTTCCATCGCGTCGGTGTTTTGAGCTGGAGACCGATTGTGAGGATCTCTGGGTCTCTATAGAAATCTATTCTGGGAATCACTTAACAAAAATACACTTATGTGCTGTGTATTTTCCTCCTCCCTTAAACCAAAGCTTTTTAGAAGTATTTATTGACAAGGCAAGTAATATAATAACTAATAATTATGGCGACCACAGCGCTACGGTAATTATTGGAGACTTTAATTTACCCGGATTAGCATGGAATGAACCAAATACTGTGCTGATCCCTGACACTCATTCAAATAACCCATCACTTAAAAATATATTTAAAGAATTTCTTGACTTTAATTCGCTATATCAGTTTAACAACGTAAAAAATATTAAACACAATTTGCTGGACTATGTTCTCTGTGACCGGGACATGATGAGTGTAAATGAGAGCTTATCTCCAATACGTAAAATCGATACATTCCATCCTCCTCTAGATGTAATTATAAAAATACCTTCGAAATCTCCCTCTTCAAAAAATAATTCAAAAAACAAATATCAATTCTTTAAAGCCGATTATGATATCATATTGGCATCTCTTAACAATGTTGATTGGCTTCAAGAATTCAAGGATTGTCTCGATAATGTTGATGAGATGGTAGATAGGTTTTATACCATACTATATACAACTATTAATAAATACGTCCCGAAAAAACCTGTGTCACAAAAGTCTTATCCATCTTGGTTTACACCCACCTTAATAAAATGCCTAAAAAGAAAATATAAGCTCCATATTAAATTAAAACAGTATAACAACCCATTGGATAAAATAGAATTTCAATACCTAAGAAAAGACTGTAACAAATTGATCAAACATTGTTATGACAATTACATAACGATGATTGAAAATGCAATCTCGAAGAATCCTCGGTATTTTTGGACGCATTTCAAAAACAAGCGTAAAAATTCTAGCGCCTACCCTACATCGATGGTCTATGGAAATGTCGAAGCAAAAAATAAACAAGATGTTTCGAATCTTTTTGCAGCATATTTTTCCTCCGTCTATGTAAATGACAACACATCAAACTACTGTGCATCTGATCCCAAAACTTACGTTGGTAATATATACCTATCACAAGGTGACATCGAAAAAAAATTAAAGAGGCTTGATCTTAATAAAGGCGCAGGACCAGATAACATATCTCCCTACTTCCTTTCAAGGTGTGCGTCTACATTATCTTTTCCATTGTATCTCATTTTTAATACATCTTTAAATACAGGAATATTTCCACAAGTTTGGAAGGAGGCGAGAATTGTACCTGTGTTTAAAAGCAATGATCCCGCTTCCGTCGAAAATTATCGTCCGATATCAATCTTGTCGGCTGTGGCAAAAGTCTTCGAAAGTCTTGTACATTATAATTTAGCAGATTATCTTAAATCCCATATAAATAGTAATCAGCACGGATTCGTATCAGGAAGATCTACTATTACCAACCTTGTCACCTTTGTTACAGAAACAGTTAGAGCTGTAGATGAGGGTGAACAAATTGATGCAATTTATACAGATTTTTCGAAGGCTTTTGATACGGTTAATCACTCTATATTATTGGAGAGATTGAGATCGTTCGGTATAACTGACACCTTACTTAAGTGGTGCACCTCTTATATTAACGCACGCCCATCTACAGTAGTTATTGATGGATATCAGTCAGTTCCATACATTGCACATTCAGGAGTACCACAGGGATCAAATCTAGGTCCAACATTTTTTAATATATTTATAAACGAGTTACCCTTAATATTTAAACACGTTAGAGCCTACTTGTATGCTGATGATTTAAAAATAACAAAGACTATTAAAACTCACAATGACGTGACAATAGTACAGGAAGATATTGATCGCCTTGAAATCTGGTGCAATTTACATAAAATGAAATTAAACATCAAGAAGTGCTACCATATTCAGTTTACACGAAAAAGAAACACTATTGAAAGTGCGTACAATATATCTGGTATTACTATAAACAAGGTGCAAACTATTCGAGATTTAGGAGTTATTTTGGACTCGAAGCTTCAATTTAATACACACGTCGAACACATTACAACATCCGCATTCAAGTCTTTGGGATTCATTTTGAGAAACTCTAAGGAGCTACATAAGTCATATACAATCACAACTCTTTACAACTCCTTGGTTAGAAGTAAACTGGAATACTGTTCTGTTGTCTGGAGCCCTCAATATAAAATTCATATTGATACAATCGAGAGAGTGCAAAAGAAGTTTTTAAAATTTTTACATTATAGATTTATTAACTTGAGGGGCGAGCAGTACCAGGTCCGACTTAATAACTACCACTTACTGTCCTTGAATTATCGAAGAAAACTTTTAGATCTAACGTTTCTACACAAATTATTAAATAATAAAATTGATTGCCCACAAATCCTCTCTATGATTGGTTTTAAAGTGCCTTTCAGAATACCTAGATACAAGTCACCGTTATTTGTAACAACTAAACAAAAAACCAACCTTGGAAAAAATTCACCAATAAACAGACTAGCTAGGACGTATAACGAGTTATCGACTGGCATCAATGAACTAGACATCTTGCATGATAGTAACTACTCCTTTAAAAATAAAATTGCCTCACATCTAAAAAACTTTGCATAGAATATAAATAAATAGTTAGGATGTTATGTTATCTGCTTTTTTCTGTGTTTTTTTTTAATATGTTTTTTTTTATATCGTGAATTTTTTTTTTTTTTTAAATACTTGTGAACAATTTTTTGACACCATTACTTTGTTACTTTGATTATTCAATGGAATTCTTATATAGTTTTATTAGTTTTTTTCCTTTTTTACAATTTTTATTTTTTACATAAACTAAGAAAAATCCTGTATTTTGTAAGCATGTTTTTTTTTACGCAATTGAATATCTATTATTTTTATTAATGTAACTCTGTTAGTCGATGATTGCCTATAACAAATTGCATGCTGTAATTACCTGTAAGTAAAAGAACAATTGAAATGTATTACTAAAAATTACTGCTGTACACGAATTATTGTATCTTTTGTTGGTAGTTCTAAATAAATAAATAAATAAATTCTGTAAAATACACAACCCTGTGTTGACGTCTCAGGACAATACAGGGCCTGTGTTGACGTCTCAAGACACTACAGGCCCTGTGTTGACGTCTCAAGACACTACAGGCCCTGTGTTGACGTCTCAAGACACTACAGGGCCCGTAGCCTAACGTACCTTACCCATCGTCGTCCTTTATCGTTATACTTTGGCGCAGGGATATAACTACAGCGAAATAAAGAATTGTTTGGTTGGCAGAAGTTGTAAGTATAAAAATTGCAATATTCAGACATACGATGCAAGTGACGCCCCACTCTGGCTGTATACTATGTATCTACTTATTCCTATTGTGAATAAGAGATAATTCCGACTTACGGCAGGCCAAAGAAAACCGTCATTTATTTTTATCAACAAACTAAATTAAGTACACGGGTCCCAGAAGTATAATAAAACAGTATAAGCTGTGACAATTCGTTCCTTAAAAGAGTTCGTACTAATTTGTTTGCTACTCGTTAAATATGGCTTTGCTTCTATACTGTATGGTCCGAGTCAGTTATGTGATGAGCCGATCAATAATGTCCCGTACGTGAACTTAAATTATGTTGAATATCAGTAAAAAGACAGAATCCACTAATCAAATTTAAAAGTCAATGACATCAGATAGTGCGGCTCGGTTGGTGAGGGACATCCGCTCTCTGGTCTGAAACACTTCACGATAAGCCCCGCGTATAACAAATTATTAGTTCGTGTTAATTTTTAGGTCGTCAATTTAAGCCATAAGACTTGAGCGGTGGTTTCCTACCTGAATATATGTAAAATTGCTATATTCAAAGACAAACACTGAGTATAAGTTAAGATATAAGCTGCTTGTATATTATCTCCTAAAGATAAATCATAATATTGTATTTGTATAATACTATCGAATTCTTGAACATATAATTATATTTAACAAACAAAAAACCTTCTTTATCAATTTAATGATTGCGTTTTGTATTATTGGCATACCTAAATGTAGAAGAGCGCTGAACCAGTGACCAGACATGGTCTCGGTCGTATTGTTGTAATTTTATTATGCTTTTCCGTCCAAACGTAGTCCACGCCAGCGACCAATACACAAAACTTATGTTAAATTTTATCACTAAAGACAACTATATTTAATTTTATATACAAAAAACTATACATTATTTTCAATTCCATTTTTAAGCTTCATTATAACCTTAGTGTTTTTTGTTCAAAGAAAATAAAAGATATGGTTTTGCAAAAAGGGAAATTTTACATTCAATAAATCACGACGGTTTGGGCAAAAGTAATTTCAAATTTTTGTGTCAATACACGTAAGATTGGACATAACGTCCTTTGTAAAGTGTGATAACGTCCTTTCTCAACAACTGCAGCTGTTCTTATTGAAAATTTTATGCCGTTTAGGAAACACGATCGACAAAGTCGAAAAAAAAACAATTACCAACTTTGTTTTCTTCACCGCTTGTTACCAGATCTTCAAAGTCGGTACTGTTAGATTAAATTTTGAAAGTAAAAATACTCGTGTGTAGTGAACGTATGTGACCATAGGTGACACAGGTATATCACTGAGCCTATGTGGTTGTAATCACATGTACGTTTTTTACTCCAAAATATTTTTATCACATACTTTTTCATGTAGTATGATGAATCGCTGTAATACATCGTAAAGCTCCTCAGAAATGGTGTTATATAAAACTTTATTTAGCTCCATCGTCATTATAACATAATTTTAATTAATAATAATTAAACAAAAAGGAATAAAAACAAATAGGAGACATGCGCTAAGCTGCACACTGGATTGCTAATGATAATTAGGTATTAATGGTACTCTTTTAATCATACTAATAGAAGTATCATCTATACTATTATACAAAGCTGAAGAGTTTGTTTGTTTGATCCGGCTAATCTCAAGAACATAATTTTGTGCGTTTCGTTATCATGTAAGTCGTCCACGCGAGCGCGTGCGCCCATTCACCGACGCGGGTCGAGGCTGGCGCTCCGCACGGGCCACGCAATTTTCGCCGGCGCCAGAGGGCGTTATGGCGATCTGCCAGGAATCCTCCCCCGTGACACTTTGACGGCTAACGGTATTTTTTGTACCTGCCGCCCTTATTAAACGATTTTATATTTTTATATTGCGTTACCAAATTTATCATACGACTTATCGCTATGACGTTAAGCCCCCGGTGAAGTTATGCAAAATAATTGCCCGCGGGTGAAACGGCGAGGCGCTGCGAGCGACGACCCCGCCACCCGATATTATTGCCCCAGATGTAATATAAAATTATACTAAAGTATTTAATGAATGTTACGACCTAGCCCGAAGAGATCGTCGCGCCGTCGCGTCCTTGTACATTTTATCTTAAACATCTGATAATGAATCGACGTTCTAATCTAAAATTTTAAAAGTTTCGATTTCTGAAATCTGTTCAATAAAAAAAAATTCATGTGACGCAAAATTACTGATAAGACTAAATAAATATCAAGATAATTATAAATTGATGTTGGATAGCCGCGGCCGGCGGATTGCTAACGAAGTGCAAGAACACAGTCGTGCTCAAGAACTTCGTGAACCACAGCCGAACAGGCTAAACAGAAGCAGTTAACAGGCAGGCCGGTGACTTTTACAAGTGATGATGATGATGTTTTTAGTTTCTGTACAGTGACAAACCTAACGAGTAGACAAGAGCAATGTTAACTAAATATTGATAATAAAAAATAAAGGCAATTTTCTAGCAATTCTAGAAAGTACCTACGTAAGATGTAGCGCCTAGCGACCCGAAGGGTGGCAGTGACGGTGGCGCTGACGGGCGATGATGGATGGCGGCAATAACGCACCGCGCTCGTTATCATGGGAACACCCCCCGCGCGCGACCCGTATCCCGCCCCTCCGCTATTAGGCGATCACTTACTGCTTGTAAACCGACAATTTTCATGTAGTAACTAAAGTTCACGAGTTTTTATTTTGTATAGATTGCAGCTTAGTCTCAATTACTTAAAAATAAGTCACTAAAACAAACACACGCCACCACTTGACGTTTGTGTATAAAACACTTAATTGTATATATTATGTTGATTATTTCTTAATTTCCAAAGTAATATTAATATTTCTTTACTTACACTTTAAGATAATTTTAAGTTTAGTTGTCAGAGTTTATACGAATTCAATGTTGTTAACGCTGGAATTTCGCAACTAAATTTTAAACCAGTTTCACTAGACCGATTGAGCTGAACACACGGAACTGGCGACGATTCCAAAAACTATATCTATAACATGTACATATACCAGGTATATATTTATTCGAAATTTCCACCAAAATAATTCTTATTTGTATGTATTTATGTTTTTATATTTAAGAGTAAAATACATATAAGATTTCTTCTAGGAAACAGACTCGTAGGTAGTGGGTATTACCCAGTAATTATAGGACATATATGTCTAAACAACTATATCATGCATTGTTGCTTGCATTTAAACATGTGTTCTAAAAACATCAGTCTCTGGCTATTTAAGATTCTTATGTACATAGTGTATCGCCATAGCATGAACATGGCAGGATTAATTAGCGATCATTCGCCATCAGTTGCCTTCATGGTTCATGGTTCATCTGACTGAACTCTCAAAAAAATATAGTAAAATCGTCGAATGAAACGTCTCACATTTAAAATATATAAATGTTAAATGAAAGGTCATTTAACATTTATATATTTTAAAATGTGTTGAGTAAGTGGATCATAAGATAATAAACACGATTTATAAAATTTATAACATAACAAAAATAAAAAGCTGAAAGCGTCGTTCCCGTTCGGCGAGACTACTTGAAGAAGCATTAACAACTCCGCTCGCGGAGATGTGACGCACTCCATGTCGCCCTGTCCTAGTTCTTACAACTCGCTGTAGTAAAAAGTGACACATCGTCTCGAGATTTAGATATCGTTCAACTATCGAGCCATTACTATAAATCATTAAAAACTCAATCATGTGTGTGTGCGCAAACACACCAAAACACACTAGTAAGTGAACGGTAACATCAGCGCTACAAAAAACGTAAACGTCAGCAAAAGAGTGATATTTTATGTACGATTTTATGTATATAATATTTTCTAAGCCGAGTTACATACACCCATATATATTACACTTTTTTTCTAAATTGCCACCATTGACGCTCGGCGTGTTCTCTTTGTGTAAGTATTCCGTATTAGGTACTCCGAAACAGTCACAAGGGACATAACATCTTAGTTCCCAAGGTTGGTGGCGCATTGGCGATGTAAGCGATGGTTAACATTTCTTACAATGCCATTGTCTATGGGCGTTGGTGACCACTTACCACCAGGTGGCCCATAAACTCGTCCGACTACTTATACAATAAAAAAAAATCTTTATCCTCGCGTTTGGTACAGGGACGTGTCCAACAACAACATAAGTGCGTTGCCGCCGGACGCGCTGCAGCCCGCCGCCGGCCTGCGCGATCTGTAAGTACCACTGATGCAAACACACATACATAAGGCAGTATACTTTAGTTTTACAAGGACGCACAAAAGTGGCCAAGGCATGCACTTGCACAACAACCAAGATAATATTGTATTACATCAATCAAAATCAAATATCAAGGATGGTTATATTAATACATTCTTTATTCGAATATGTTGAAGCAACATAATATCTTTCATAAACGTGAAGTATTTAAATAACTTGAAGCAAATTAATTTTTTATTTATTACACAAATTATTCTTTTGTTTTAAAACATTTTTTATCGATATGAAGCCGCTATGAAGAAGTTTCCTATAAGTAATTTAATTCCGCACACGCAATTTAAACGATGTAATTTTTCGAGGACAGCGAGGAATATGATCGTAATATGGTCTTGTAAGCTCAGTTTTTATTAACATTAATACTGCTGTCACCAACTCCCACTACGGTACCGGCGTTATAACAATTTATTATAATGATTATATACTTTTTTTAGAAATCTATCAGCGAATCGGTTGGAGTTGGTGTCAGCCGGCGCACTGAGCGGCGCGGTGCTCGCGCGTGTGTGGCTGGACCGGTGCGCGCTCGCGCGACTGCCTCCGATGAAACTCCCGCGATTGCATTACTTGTAAGTATTAATGTTGACGCGCGGAAATAATAATAATACTTTTATTTAACTTTATCTGTTATTATGTGCAATTGAAACCAGATCCATCCATATATTGGGCTGAAATTTAGTACAAGTTTTGGCTGGTAATTGGTTGTATTTCTGCCGACAATACAACAAATGACCAAGGAAGTATTAATTTATTAGTAGTACGCTTTTTATCCGACTTAAAAAAGAGGTCATGTGTTCGAAGCGTAGGTTTTTTTTATAACACCTGTGGTCATCTATTGCGGTAATGCCGAGTCGGAGAGCTAAGAGAAGAAACATTTTTTTTTAAATAACCTTTAAACTAGGAGATATTATTGCTGATCAGTTGACGTCCACGTCACCATTTGCACTAAACCACTATTGACCGCTGATGCACAATAAAATATTGGCTAAGTTTTATTTATGACTATGCTTTAGTTCTCAAGAACGTGATAAGCTATCAGACTACTTTTATGAACATTCTATTTCTATTTACATAATTATTGATCTCTATATTTAATGATGACAATATATTCTAATAAGTAATGCTTTTGCTGTCTCTGAATGTGTGTTAAATTTATATTATCGTCAGCTTACCCTTATGCCATTTATGTAGTAACTCATATAGGAATACACTTTCTTCAATACATCTTCGATATATATTATGTATATATTATATAGCAATTATGAACGAAGACGGCGAAGGCCGCGGCAATTAAATCCCTTTTCTCGGAGACATTCATAGAATTTCATCTTGTTGGAACCGAGTTTCGTGTGTCGTATCAGTACTTCTGGCAAAAACTTTCATTTATTAATTCCCTCAAGTTAAAGAACTAAATAAAGAACAAATAAAAATACGACAAGAAAGATGTTATGAAATGAATTATAAAGGAATGATATGTTATGTGTTATGTCAAATAATCAAAATGTAATAATTTATAATTTCTGTCCGAGCGTCAACTACGAAACTGCTGCGCTACGATAGCGCATCCCACGTGACTGTTGCAGAGAAGAATGGATTTATTCCTCCCTCTTCACCCGGAAGGCCGAGACTGTTCCGTGTAACGCGATAAGGGACCATAAGAACAGATACATCGTGGTTTTTGGCGAGCAAAGATATTGCATTTCGTGATGGTACTTAATAATTTGACTCCACGGGCGTAATCCACGACTGGCGGTCCAATGTGGCAAAATAATTATAATATTCTATGTAAAAGTAGGAACGTCACTAGATAACTTACAAAGAAAAACCAAAATTTGGGCCTTAGAGTCGTTTCCCAAATACACAGCTTATATATACTCTATTCCAACGACTGTATATGTTAAGGACTCGGACTTTATGGTATACTACTATACGTTCAGTAATACACCATTTCACTAGACTGAATCTACTAAAAACAATTACGAAAGGCAACTGCGGCGCTCCGGAGGGCAGTTCGGGCGCAGTAGCGTTAGCCGGCCAGTAAGGAGTTAACAGAGTCGATTCTTTATCAATTTACAACAAGTACAAATTATGAGTCGGTCTATTTAAATTGTTGATACTTTAGTTCATTTTATAATAATAGGTTTATGTTGTTTGTACTTTAAATTTTAATGAATTGTTAGATACAAACATAATAATAATTCACAACATTCTTTGTAATACTCTGCACAATAAGACATTATGTATAATTCCCGGACATTGTATATAATATCCAATTAATCACTTGGTCCATAACACATATAATATAATATAAATGAATTGCTCATTTAATATAATAAGATTACTCATACACGTACACGAAGTTTTGTATCAGTTTTATGTGACACTTTTGAAATTGCAAAAAGAGTCGCGATGCCAGCGACCTCTCGTTTTCACGTAATCCCGTCATATATTACTCACTTGATAGATCGATTATAAATTATTCATGCAGGCCGAGTGCTGACAGTTTTTTCGTCTATGTTAATCCTCGATATTGCCTTGTCACCGCCGCGCCGCCGCTCGACGCCTGTGCCTTTAATATCATTCAAATTAGCTCCGCTCTATTGAACAAATCTGTAATATTTTCCCTTTCAAAATAAAATAATACAACAACTACTTAGAATAAGTATTTATCGATTCGTTTTTGAATCACTAAAAGGTCGAGAGGCGCTTCTACGAGACTTGTTTGGATTCCGGAGTGAAGTGAACGAGCGAAACAACTGGCGAGTGGCGAAATATGAATACTCTTCGGCCTATTCTCGTTGACAGATGAAATGTTGTTGCGATAAAGCTACGTGCATACCATACTTACTTTAAGCGATCGGAAATTAAAACAACCGGTTGAATGCTCTCATTTTCGGTGTGTCGGTCGAAAAACTTATTCTGAATAATTATTTATAGGAATAAATTAATAGACGTTGCAATAACATTCGCGCATGGAACAGTTTTATCAAAAAAATATGATAAATGATCTTCATATTTTATTTCAAAGTAAAGTGATGACTTTGCAATAAATTACTATTTACATAAAAATAATCCAATATATTTACAAATATATCCAATATATTGAAGGAATGTATCTTGATATAAAATATAGGTACACGTTAATACATATGTAACTCAGAGAGACCAGGCCACTGGCCAATCCTCCACTGCTTCTATCTCCTAATTAATCTCGTTAGTCAGCCCGGTCGACAAAAAATGATTCGACCTGAGTCGCGTGACGCGTCGCAGAGGTCGTTAACTCGTGTGCAGACTCGACATTCTGTGACTTAACTCAAGTAACTATAAATCAAAGCACACAATTAATTAACTATCCGATTGTGCGCCGCAGTCAGTAAACAGGAGACGCTTTCGCTCTCGCGAACAGCAGAGACAAACAAAGTATTAAATCTCTGGAGCGATTTTGTCGCGAGAGTGGTGGGTATTATCGGCGGAGTAATGTCAAACATGGGACACGCTTTTTTACCATAGTACGATCGCATTAACAAACTACATATTATTAGCTATTCAAACATTAGATCACAACACACAAGTACACGAACATCTAGCAGCTAATTAACAAAAATGTCTTTAAACATAATTCTTATGTAGGTATAATCTGTTCGGATATATCTGTATTATATTTGTGTACATATATGTATACAAATAAATAAACTAAAGATTTTATCGCATATTACCTTTTCAATTATATGCCGCATCTATGAACTAGGTATCGAAATATAATTTTGCCGAACTTTATACTTTTTACAATAAAAAGCCGATTGCCGTTACTGTCATACTGTTTATTATGGAAATACATAGCCTATGAATAACATTTTCGAGTCCTATATTGCTTAGTCGCATAGACTGCATCTCATTTATTGTTGTTCGAAACCCTTGGTACGCGAGTTATACTCTTGACAGGTTTCTAATTTTATTAAAGTAAAATAAATGAAGGTTACGTTTTATGTCGGTGATCAGTGACCACTAATGCTATAGTTTCGAAATTGCGCCCGATTATATAAATAATCATTAATAAGGCCCCGATTATATGCATTTGCATATTGAGACTTTTTTCAGCAGGCATTGCTTATTTTCTCTATATTTAAAATGAAAGCCTTTTGTATTAGAAAGCCAGGGTCTTTCCTGAATTTCAAGTTTCTTCGTGTTTTAATTTAAACTGTGCTTTGAGTATTTAGGGAAATGTCCTAACTGACCAATTTGATAATAATTGGTCAGTGAGGACATTTCCCTAATACTCACAAACTATCTTGGCTTAATCTGTAAATTCCGCCCGATTTAATTACGTGTACCTCAAATACCTTTATATTCACCAATAACCTCAATCAATCAACAAAGTACCAAGGTAAAATAGTAAAAGCCGCTTTCGCATTGCTCACAACTTTGCTTCGACTCTTCAATTTTGCCCCGAGCTACAGACAGTGAAAACTAACAAAACGAAAACATCGTCTAATTTGTCTCTAAGACATTCTCATCTTATAGGTATGTCGGTATAAGTATTAAATCTATCTATCTTCATCGAGTAAATGTTGTGTCTTATTGTCATGTTATTGTATTGCTCTGTTTTAAAAGGGATGTAACGTGTTAATGCTAGATCAAACATTTATCAATGTATTCTTAATGTAGATAAACTTATGTGACGTAAAGCGTGTTGCAAATTTATTATAATAATATAATACCTGTCATAAATCATCTGATTTTGCTTTGAAAACCGCTCGGCCGCAGCCGGTCATAATCGTGTCCACTTTGTGGTCGCCGTGTTACACGCGCTTAGCGCGTAGCTTTAATTCGTTTTATGTTTTATAAACCAATAAACACATGTCTGAACATTCGGATGTAACTCATATAATGTTTGATAAATCAAATAATAAAACGAATATTTTATTTATGAGTAACAACCCTACCAGCTTGATAGTCGTTACCATGCATTGATTAAAATTGGAAATATATTAAATACGATTATAAATGATAAACGGTGACCTGTGCTCGCCAGTCGCCACCTCCCACCGGCTCGTATCACATCTAATCATCATCTAATACGGGTTTTTAATCTGTGGTTTTATCAGTAGATACACAGCGTGTAACAAAATTCGTGTCCGACCCGTGAAGTGGTTATTAGGTATCGTGTGTCGGTTCTATTTATGTAATAATTTTTAAAATACTAAGCAAAAAATTTATCCCGGAAAAAATATTTTTTAATTAAATGACGAAAATTACATGGCATTACAGATGCAGGCAATAGCGCTCGATAGCTCTTACCTATCGGGTAGCTAAGACACGAGGTCATGACCTCAGTAGTCCACGTTTTTACCACCAACAGTGTTGTTAAACACAATTAATATATTTTTTTAAGTAATTTTTTTGCTTAGTATTTTATAAATTATTACATAAATAGAACCGACACACGATACCTAATAATCACTTCACGGGTCGGACACGAATTTTGTTACATTCTGTATAGAGAGTCTTTATAAGATTAAAGGGCGACCCGTTTTCAAATAACTAAGTGTCCCCTTATTGTTATATTTAAAAATATATAATATAGAAAAATACTGCCTGGTAGATTCCTCTGTGTTAAGGGACGAATGTTCAACAGAGAAAAACATCGCGATTTGCGACGTGTTTGAGCACACTAATGTAATACTTGCACTATTTTTTCAATCTGTTTTCTCCTTACTCAAGAGAAAGTATCATTCGACATATTACACAATTGATAATAACAATTTAACATCTTTACATTATCTGGCCGACTCAAGTACAATGTGCTGTATCTTTATAAGTGCCCAAAATTGCCATTTATAGTCAGCGTTTTGTTATATGTGTATCTATGATGGCACCTAAAACGCACGACCGTGGGCAGAGGGCGAAGAGCCGCATGTGTGACCTCCGATGAGGGTCGCGCGCAAATGCAAATGCGATGACGTAGAGTCGCGAGGTCGCGCTAGGCGCGCTGCAATCGCCTATAAATAAAACTTATTACTCGATAGCATTACGCATCGATGTGTGCGTGCGAAATCGCCATATGGAGCTTTCACACGACACATGCAAACATTTCGCAAGTGCGACGCGGATGCAATTTTGATGATAGAAGTAAGGTCGCCGGATACGTAGACGTCGATGAACTCAAGGTCTCAGGTTGTATTAATTCCGAGTAGGTGGCGGTAAGTACGTAAGCACTGTGAGGATCGCCCCACAGTACTCGCCTGTTGTGTTATTACGAGTACAGCGCGCTCTAACAGTCGCTACATAAACGTGATAAATAGCGCTAGTTATGTCGTCAACAGAGACGCACTGCCGCCGGAACAAGGGAAGCCACCTATCGCCTACTATTCACAAGATTTATATGAAAAACATTGTAATTGATAGCCCTAGGGTTCTCGAAGCTTATTTGTCTGCATTTTCTGACATTCATACCAATATATTGTGATTATGATAAAATCGTCTACAAGATTTAATATTTTAATAAACCTATCAAGATTATAATAACCTATTTTAATAAATTAATCATGACTTCGTACGGTCATGGTATTAGTTTAAATAATGCAATTAAATTTCACAACACAATCAGCATCGAGCCGCTCGCTCTGTTCGCCCGCACTGTGCTAAATCTTAATACATCCTACCACACAGACTTTTGGCATATAATATATTGAGATATAAGCCCAGTAACAACAAGTAAATGTTGGTTGGGCAAAAGGTTCCTCTCCTTTTGAGGAATAGATTTGTTTATTTTTTAAGATATAAGCCGGCATATGGGCCCAGAAAAATTGGCGATGTAAGCAATATTATCAATTCCTCGCCAACGCGCACCAACATCGGAAACGAGGAGGTAGGTCCCTTGTACCTGAAGTTACCATGGGTCTTTCACCCTTTCACGGAAGCATGCGCAATCGATCCTCTGATCGATTCTCTGGGCGAAAAATGAACCAGCCCTCCTGTCACCAGTAGAGGCAATAAGACGGGGTGTAATATTTTGGATGAATTTTTTTGCACTATTACTCCAAGGTCCAAGCGTTTCAACTGCAAACGGAACAAATTATAATTTGGAATGAGAGACGAATATTTGTTACGTTTGTTCGCTTCAGCGGTTTCCGCGGCAGCTCTGGCTTTTAAAATTGATTATCTCACATGAAATGGGGCCAGTGTGTCAACACATGTTGCGTCCAACACTAGGGCCCGTCCTCGTTCCCAGGGAACCAATGTCAGTCCATCAGGTCTCTTGCCATCATCACACCTAATTCCATGAGGCTCAATAAGAGGAGGAACATCAATGGTGGCAAGAGCCCTTTTTATTGTATCATTAAGAGAACCGTGGCGGAATAGCCTCCCTGAACTCCTTGAACAAGATAGACCGTGTAAGCCGAAAGAGTCAACCTCTTTTCCACACGGGCACCTGTGATTAATGTACAACTGCGTTCCCAGTCGGAGACCTAGTGTTATGCGTAAACATTTATTTTCTAAAAGCGTCCCAAGATTTTTAGAGGGTACCGCATGCAACCAGTGACCTGACTCTTTAGTTGATAAAGCTAGAAGTCGTGCACGGTTTTTGCACTTGTTAAATTTTGAGACAAACTTTGTGATGTAATATGAACTAGTGGCGAATCCCAAAGTTTTTTTTTTTGGTAACTTCCTTAGGGATGTCGCCATTACGACACTTTTCCAGTTTTCTATTACCTCTGGAACATTTGTGATTTTCAGTATATTTCATTTTAAAATATTTGAACAAAGGCCTGAAATGCTATGCACAGAAGAGAGAAAGGCTGGAAGGGCAACATTTGAATTTATATTATGTACAAAATGTACCGTTTTTATTCTTCAATTATAGCGAATCCACTTCAAAATGTAGCTCACGGTTAGAAAAAGAACGCGAATAAACTTGCGGACGCGAAACTACTTGTTTTATAAACTCAGCGTCAAAAAAATCGCACCTTTTGGTATTTTGACTTCAAGCAACTATAAACCCTATTTCATCTATGGTAAGGTATAAGTGTGGGGCCTCATTTTAAAGGTTATTAAATCCTTTAAATAATAAAACTGTGATAGTGATTACTAAGCATATAAAAACATTTTTCATGAAAAAAGGAAAAACACGCCAAAATTACTTAATTTAATTAATCTAAAAACATAACAAAATTAAAAAATACAGTAAAACAAATTCTTTAAACTAAACTTAGAACCGAGTGTTACCTCCCTTAGCCCTAATTACAGCCTCCATGCGATCCTTCATTGACCTCACCAACGTCACGTTGCGTTCTTGAGGAATGTCACTCCACTCCTCGACGACGGTGTCCCGAAGCTGTTCAAGGGTAGTACGGGCAGTATCACGAGACCGCACCCGGCGTTTCAGATCATCCCAAAGGTGCTCTATGGGATTCAGGTCAGGACTTCTCGCTGCATCACGGGGATCCCAACCTGATTCAGGTAGTCCCGAACAATGATTGTCGTATGGGAGCGGGCGTTGTCGTGCATGAATGTGAATTCAGGCCCGACAAAACCAGCATACGGGACCACATGGTCCTCCAGTATCTCTGTGATGTACCGATGAGCAGTCAGGGACCCCTGGCCACGTGCACCGCCAGTGCAGGAGACGCACACAAGGTCGGTTTTTCCTTGGATTGAAATTCCGCCCCAGAATATGCAGGATCCTCCTCTGTAGCTGACGGTTTCTTCAAAGCAGGCCTGTGAGTACCGTTCCCCCTGCCTCCTGTACACTCTTCTACGCCTATCATTGCAGAAAAGGCATACCCTAGTCTCGTCGGAGAAGAGGACAGACTTCCATTGGTCGAACGTCCAATCCACGTGGTCTCGGGCAAACTGAAGTCTGACTCGCCTATGCTCTGCTGTCAATTTGGGGCCAGTAGCAGCCCTACAGGCCTGGATTTTCTTCTCTCGCAGCCTTCTTCTTATTGTGGAGACGCTCACCGACGTCCTCCGAGCTGTTCGGAGCTGCAGCTCCGAACAGCAGTTCTCGAACGCTGTTGCAGCTCAACAGCGTTGGAGAATCGGTTACGCAAAGACGTCGACACAATATAGCGGTCGTCTCTGTCGGAAGTGCAACGTCGTCTTCCGGATCCATGCTTCCTGATGTAGCCTCAAATCTCCTGGAACCGCTGGGGTATCCCGCTGGGGTATCCCATCGTTTTACCCCGAAACGGCTTATGTTGAGTTGTCGAGCAATATCAACTTGGCGTAGTCCTGATTGCAGTAGTGCTACCACTTGAGCTGCTTCTTCTGCCGTGGTATCCATTTTTCAGGGTTTTTTTCTTACTGGAGCTGTTCAGATGTGACTTCTGTGATGTCTGGATAGCTAATGACCAATAATTAATTTTTACCCCCCCCTTTTATTCGTGTCCAAGGTGGCACAAGTAGCGAGTCCTCTAATGAGCTTTTCAGCACTTTTTTTTAAAGACCCTCACGTTTCGTGATTATTGTTTTTACAGAAACGAACGATACGCGTTTTTAAAGTGTATTAATTGTGCTTTCAAATGATATTAATTTTGGTAGGGTAAAATAAATAAGTACAATAACCCAAAGTATGAGCGGGGTAAAATTGACACAATTTTGGCATCTTTACCTAGTCTACAGTTTGCATAGATTGTGAATCCCAGAGAGCATGCGACCTAAATTTACCGATTGTCCTGGCGCTATAAAAGCGATGTATTTGTTTTTGAAGCTCTTACGTTTGTTTAATTAAGTACTGCCAATACAAAGGTAAAGTTGACCCAAGAATTTCAAAACTTTCATAGAAACACGTGAATGTCGGCAGAGTTGTCAAAAATATTATATTATATATTATATATTATATATTATATATTATATATTATATATTATATATTATATATTATATATATATATATATATATATATATATATATATATATATATATTTATTTATATACATTCTTTTTTTTTAAAGCATCTTGAATACATCTGAAAGGTAAACAAGCAAATTAGTTACCTACGTACATATGTCGTTCTTTAACATCAAAATATTTCATCAAAAAAATCTATATACACTATCGGAAACAATTAAAAGAACAAGAAATTTTGCCCATTTTTACACCAAAGTTTGAAAGGCTGTATTATTGAGAAAATTGATGAAACAACTCGAAGGAACAAATTCGCATTTTCGCATCCTCCAAAAATGGGGACCTGTTTTTATAGCGCATTAATTCAAGTTTCCAAAACCATCCCCAGACTTACTGTGCGATAATCTGTTGCCGAAATATCGATGATTGAAGAGGAAATTGTCTTTTTTCATTCAACCGTAGATATCTCCACAAAAAAAACGCAAATAGGCACCTAAATTGACTTGCATTGAAGCGAGTTGAAAAAAAAATTCAAAGTCCGTGCAAGATCGTGAAAAAAAAATGCGAATTTGTTCCTTCGAGTTGTTTCATCAATTTTCTCAATAACCAAAATGTATAAGAGAAAAAATGGAGATCTTAAAAGTAGAAGAATGAAACTTCAAAATGCTATTTTTTTTATCTCGATATGACTATTTTTCACCGAGATACAGCCTTCCTAACTTTGGTGAAAAAATGAGGAAAATTTATTGTTCTTTTAATTGTTTCCAGTAATGTATATTGTATTTAAAATTACCGTTCTGGATGACTGAAATCCAGCATACTATTCGCGCAAAATTTGACAGCCCTAGTCACATGTAAAGTTGCCGTACGTGCTACTGAGGTAACTTTACCTAAGCTTAAGCAACATTACCTTTTCTAATAACTTAAGAAATGAGAGATTAATAAGATTGAATCATTTCGATACACCTCATTAACAATATATCAAATACTATTTAATGTAAGGCACTTATCTACATTTTGATTTTCTGTAAGAAATACCGATTTCTTTACGACGACGCTGCGAACACAATTGACCACATGGAATGAAAAAGTAGACGTTTTTGACAATTAACAAAGCTGCCAGCTTGAAACACTTTTTGGGATACTACAATTTATTATAAAATCTAACAATGTGATTAAAGTTGCGCCTATTTCCACATATAAAAAAATATTCAATGTAAACTAGTATAGGGTATGCTTAGGTAAAGATGCTCACGGAAAGTAAGGATGCCACGTTTGACGGTACCATAGTTTTTGCGCTATTGCGTAAAAACGGGCGACAACGCAAATAAGGCGGGCTGCCTGAACATCCTGAAAGCATTAAATTGGACGCCAATAGCATTAAGACATACCTACAGTTGACTCGGAATGGTGTGGTGTTTAAGGATGTTGACCCGCGAACCAATCTGTTTACAATCTTATTGGCTTTTATCGACAACACTCTTTTCTCCCTTACAATTTCAAAATCATAGAAACTCTTTTTTATGTCGGTTAACAAGGTAAACTAAACAACTATATTTTTATTAATTTATTAACACTTAAACAAGATGCAATTTGTTGTTGTCTTGTTCGAAATGAACAAAACAAAATTAGCTTTGCAAATTGCAATTTGTTTTGCTTTGTAAATAATTTAATATAGGCTTACCTGCGTTGTTATTTAATTATATATATTTGTTACATAATGATAACATTTTTAAGAAATATACATTTTTTTATACTATAGGTAGGTGGACAGGCAGATGAGCCACCCGATGGTGATGGTATGGTGCTCACCATGCCCATAGACTTTGGGGCCGCAAGAAATATTACATCATTTTGCGCCACCAGCCTTAGGAACTGAGATGACATATCCATTGTGCCTGTAATTACACTGGCTTACTCACCATTCCAACCGGAACACAACTATACAAAGTATCGCTGTTTCGCGGTAGTATTAGTGCATACTAATATTATGCATGTCATATAAACAATAAACTATCACAGAAATTTAACGCAGATCAGTGGAGGATAACGAGATATCAGAATTGGACGCGTCGGCGCTGGAGGAGGAGCGCGCCCTGCGCGTGCTACGGCTCGCGCGCAACCGCCTGCGTGCCGTGCCCGCCGCCGCGCTCGCGCACGCCGCCCGCCTGCAAGCGCTGTTAGTGAACCATGCGCACCAGCCACCACGCTGTCGTTTCATCGCGTTAATTAATCAGCACTTATACGATTAAATAGTTTTTATTTTATTATATAGGGTTTTCCAATAGGGACGCTTGAACTTTGACAGCTGATTGCGGCCATGTTGTTTGAGTGACAGCTGTCAAATGCAGTGTGTTATATTCATTCCGTCCTCCCAAACCACCATGGCAGGTTACAGTGTCGAGCAGCACGTGCAAATTATAAAATTGTTTTATGAAAATGGGTCTTCAGTTCGAGCAACGTTCCGCGCACTTCGCCCGTTTTACGGTCGCGATGATCGTCCTGCCGAGTCGACTATCCGTCGATTGGTGGACAAATTCGAGTCAACCGGGTCAGTTAACAATCAGCCGGTTCCCGTGCGTCAACGTAACGCGAGATCTGCCGAGAATATCGCCGCTGTGCGCGACAGTGTCCTCGAAAACCCGCGGCAGTCAATTCCGCGTCGCGCACAGGAACTCGGCCTTTCGCAGACGACAACTTGGCGAATTTTGCGTTGTGACTTGAGCCTGCACCCGTACAAGATCCAGCTGACCCAAGAGCTCAAGGTTAATGACCATAGACAGCGCCGTGTGTTCGCTGACTGGGCATTAGAGCAGTTGGAAGTTGACGCCGATTTTGGCAAAAAAATCATCTTCAGCGACGAGGCGCATTTTTGGATGAATGGCTATGTCAACAAGCAAAATTGCCGTATTTGGGACGAGACCAATCCACACGAGGTTCACCAAGTGGCTATGCACCCGCAGAAAGTGACTGTTTGGTGCGGATTTTGGGCCGGAGGCGTGATTGGTCCGTATTTTTTCGAAAACGATAATGGTGTGGCCGTCACCGTCAATGGTGAGCGATACCGGTCGATGATAACCAACTTCTTTTGGCCTGAAATCGAGAATATGGATCTGGACAACATGTGGTTTCAACAGGACGGCGCTACGTGCCACACAGCACACGCTACGATGGAAGTTCTGCACGATCAAGCGCCCTTAATGGAAAACCCTATAGTTAGAATCCGTTAATACTAGGCCGCTTGCCCGATGGCTCTCAGTAGCGCCCACGCACGTGCGCCGGCGCCGCGACGGCGTTAACGCGACATTAATAACATACTGAATTAATACGGGAAACTGCCCGACAAGTAAATATGTCAACTCCATTTATTTTAAAATTAAATTCTTAACTAAATTGAAAACGAAATGAGTCACTTCGTACTTTACTAGTAATTTATGGAATCTCCGCGATTAGAAATATCAGCGCCGATGTAAATTTTTAATAAGCAAAGTCGCACTCTTACCCTCACACAGTTCAACGGACTTTCATTTTTTGATGTCCGATGTCTGTCTTTTAATTACAAGTCAACACATCATGTAAATTATTAATACTAATTACATATAAGTTCAATTATTGACTTGGTTGCAGCAACCTAGCCGGTAACCAGATCAGCGAGCTGACATCCTCCTCGCTGCCCGCACTGCCGACGCTGCACACCTTGTGAGTATATTTAGTATTGAATCGTAATTCGTAACCTGATTTAAAGTCTTTTTTTTTTTATTTGTTGGCGTGTGAGCATATGGGCCACCTGATGGTAAGTGGTCACCAACGCCCATAGGCATTGTAAGAAATGTTAACCATCACTTACATTGCCAATGCGCCACCAACCTTGGGAACTAAGATGTTATGTCCCTTGTGCCTGTAATTACACTGGCTCACTCACCCTTCAAACCGGAACACAACAATACAAAGTACTGCTGTTTTGCGGTAGAATATCTGATGAGTGGTACCTACCCAGACGAGCTTGCACAAAGCTCTACCACCGAGTAAATTGAAATATTTGAAATGAAATTGATTATAATTTGAATTGAAATTGAAATATTTTATATCATAAAATAGTCTAGGTTGCGTGTCCCCGTTCAATAACTAAAAACTTAAAAATGTATGTTTATATTACTTGGAAGAATTATTACGAACTGTTATTTCATTATTTATAATTTGTAAAAGTTTTAATGTTTAACTTATTTATTAAAATATTATGTTGTCCTGTCGGCCGATTTCGATCTCGGCGGTAGTTATAAACGATAAACAACCAGTGTCCCACACATTATACACAAGTTTGAGCGCAACCAGGTACATTGATTTCCTCACTTTCATAATTCGAAGTGATGCCAACCCGACACGAACGAAAAGAGTTCAGGCGCTGAACAAGCTTAACGCTTTCCGAAAGTCGGCGGTGTTGTCACGGCATTATAAGCAGGGGGGGGGGGGGCAAGCTCAAAATCAATGAGACAGACTTATAACATTTATCATTTAATCATACTAACTCAACCCGATTACACGAGGTCCCCATCACCCCATGTGTGAGTGTGACACATAACCTGCCCGTACCACACGGCCCACGTCTTATTTTCACGCGGTTTCTTTTTTACCGAAAACGATGAAATTTATGTTTTTTATTTTATATTAATAAGGATTAAAACGGAGTTAAAATTAAATGATGTCGTTTATGTAAACAATTTAAAGAAACATAAATCCTTGTATATTTATTTATTTATTTATACTTTATTGCACACAATTTACAAATACATAACATATATGTTATAGTTTTAGCAACTGTCGGCTAGTAGACGCCCAAACCGACTTTTCGGTCCGACTAAATTAACTGTATTTTGTGAAAGTTATGTATATATCGAAATCGTTGAGCGCGAAGCCAAAAAATAACTTAACTCCTTAGTCCTTATAATATTATTATGATTATATTTTAAATAATAGAGTTATTCAAACAATCGACATCGTGCCAAGCGTCGTCGCCAAGCTCGTCAGTCGGTTACCAGTAAACGTACTGTGTGTTTGTATACGTCGTTGCAATTTAGCCCAAACTATTTATTGTATCGTTTCAAGATCGTCTCTAACTTCCTCGTTAATCTAAACTTCAAAGATCGTAGCCAAATATCGAAGGGTCAAATAAAATATATGTTATATTAGATTATATTAATTACCATTCGTCCATTCATAGAGTAACTATGTAAATGTCGTAAGGAACTTTTATTATATAATACACATGTGGCAGAATTTCAGTGAAATTAGACACATGCAGGTTTCCTCACGATGCTTTCCTTCACCGTCAAGCACGAGATGAATTATAGTCACAAATTAAGCATATGAAATTCCCGCGTTCTTACCACTGGACCAAGTCGGCTTTATAGGTGGGGTACCCCCTAACAAAAAATCGAGTAGCGGGATTTTATACAGAGCGAATGTCTATAAATCTTGGACTAAAAATGAATAACTCCGTGTACACTTTTATTTAGTAAAGTGAATAAATACAGTTTTTTCAAGCAAGCACATGTCACAGCAGCTTGAATAACGTGTGTGAGTCAAGTGACTGCTGCGACGTAGAGGGGACAAGTAAGGGGCCGGGGAGGAGGGGTTGGGTGAGGTCCTCGAGTGTACGAGTCGTGGCGTACGCGAGGCTGCCAGTGAAGGTAATCGAGTGACGAGCCTGCGAGCGGTGCGTGCTGCTCGGTGATCACTCACGCGCCCGCGCTGCACATTGTACCAATACGTGATTACGTAACTACAAGACATTTGGTCTAATATTAAGCTCTTACATTAAAAGAGAGCGAGCTTTGAGCGTGTAGTATTATTATAATTGTATAAAGCTTCTATAAACCTTGTAAAGTTAGACGTGGCTTATTAAGTAAAACGTCCAATTTCAGGAAAACCAATAAATTGTACCGACATATCAGAGCTACCTCAGTATACTATTTAAGTATTAACCAAACTACAAGTTATCTGACCTAATAGATATACAGGCAAGCATTACGTGTTATCGTTAAATTCCCATTAATAAAGCAGATAAAACGGGCCAGAACCTCTAACACCCTTATCGAGCTATTAACCGTCACCCGAGCCTTCATCGCGGTCGCTCGAATGTTTAAATGAGTTACGATTAATCGTCGATCGTCGCCATTCAAACAGGCCTCCAACAATACAGCTCGAGTGCTAACGGCCGGGCTCGTGTAGTGTTAGTTTGATATTCGACGTTAAGTTCCAGCCGTTAATGCCGCCGAGATAACCAATAAACGCCGGAATAATAAGAGGGTTATCTGAATAATACAATGGCCTAATGGAGATCCCGTTTTAGAACGTAAAGCAAGAATAGCTGTCATTGCAATAGCCATTTGATAAAATGATATACATACACAATTAAGTATTTATTTATTAAAATTGTGAGTAAGGTTGTTTTCAATTTACAAATTGTTTTTCAGTAATAAATACATATATACTACGTAAAGGTACTACTTACAGTATGTAATTTAACTTTTTCCTAAAGAGACTTAAAATTCTTAAAAATCATCTATATATATATTACTACCGTGGAACAAATTCACGCCTTGCCGTATAACGAACAAAGATAATTTTTTATCAATTTATTTATATTAAGGCTTCAAGGAAGTACAAATATAAATTAAAAATAGCTACTAAAATGGAGACAAGAATGCTAGCAGCATTTCCTCGTTGAATCGCGAAAAATGCACCAGCTCTTCTATCTATTCTATGCAGAGGCAATAAAACGAGGTGTTATTCTTAAAAAGTAATTGCACGGGTACTGCAAGGTATACGTGTTTCGACTGGAAACGAAACTTATTGCCTAAAAGTGTCCCAACATGAGGAAAAAATAAATAAATAAAGGAATAATAAATAATGTTTAATAGCTATTTTTTGTTGTGCTGTCTTAATTTTATTTTATATATTAATTTGTATATTTTTAGTGATTTTTTGTAATGTAAACTTTGCATGAATTTAATGAATTATTTAATTTTAACTTGTACCTATATCAAATCAAATTATTTGTGTTTTTAATTTTAAATTTATTAAGTGCATGTTTAATTTTTATTATGTCTTTAATTTTTATCAATTTTAACTTTTTTTTTTAAATCTTTCTACTCATGTTGCTATAATTATGTGTTAATGTATTTTTAAAACAAATATTGTAATTGTTGTGGCTACTTTAAAAAGCTTCACATGTTAACTATTTTCTTTTAATTGTGTTACATTTGTCATTAAAACATGTAGTAGCTACTAGTGGTCCTTAAATAAATAAATAACAAAAAAAATAAAATAAAAAAAAAATAAAATAAGTTCCAAACCAGCTCTAAGCCTTCTCCTCAAAAGAGGAGAAGAGGCCTTAGCCAAGCAGTAGCACAGTCACAGGCTGTTACTGTCCCAACATTTTATAGCGTATCGCGTGCTACCAGTGTCGACACCTTAGTTGATTGAACTAAAAGCCCGACCCCCCAGATTTGTGCACTATAATATGTTCTGCACTCATACTCACAGAAGAAGCTAACCTTAACTGAATAGTTCAAACATAAAGTCAGTTTCCGCACAGGTTCACGGGCCGCTCGCGTAATTTCTGACCAGTCGCCTCGCCCACGCATCTTTTTTCCAAACAAGTCCCGGCAGACAACTTTATCAGCGTAGATAAAAGCAGAAGATCAAATTGTATACTTAATCTTATTCTTAGAAAGGTCACTTTCGTAATATAGGAATATTTACCCGAAACCGTTTGTTATTTTGAGTCAAATAAGTACTATTTATCGAAATAACAAAACTTTGTTATAACTAAATAAGACATAATCAAATTATACGCGTAAGTTAGTTTTGCTCGCAATGTCGTAACGTTTATGTTCATTTCAGGGATAATAGGATTCTGGTAATAAAATCATTGGATACTTAAGACGCTACACGCTTCCTTCGTCGAGACTAAAAGAAGTAAACTAAGTCGCTCTTTCAAATGTTTCATTTAACAATAGACCCTCACATTGATCACTATTTACAATTTTTAAAGATGTGTTTTTCTTAATTACATTTAGTTTTGTAAATCATTCGACCTGCGCTTTTGTATTTTGTTAAAAATCATAATTTCGGAAATTAAGCAAACGTTTACATAAAATAGTATTAACAAAGATTGATTTCTTAGATATTTCTGTAATTGGACCATGCTGTCGAGTTGGTCACATATTGTGTTTTACTTATTGCAAGACAACCCCTCGTGCCAACCCGCCTGGGTAGCTCCACCCACCTACTCATCAATTATTCTACTGTCAATCGTCAATACTTTGTATTACTGTATCCCAACCTTAAAAGTTAGCGAGTCAGTGTAATTAATACGAAAAATTAAATCATCTTAAACACATGTTAGGCATTGAAAACTTATGTATTGGTTATTACGTATAGCTGACCGCCAGCTATATATAAAATATAAAAAAATAATGACGTGTTGAACACCGTTGAGGCCCGTGGCTTAAAATCAAAATTTTCAATAATTCCTGGCAAGACGAGTTGGTCTATACATTGCTCTGTGAATTTATGTATATTTAGTGATGTGATCGTATTTATATCTCCGCTCAATCATAAGTTGCGTTCGTCATCCAACCGTGCTTAAAAGATAATATCGTAATGTTAGATATCACTTGATTGATTGAATTTTAACATAAATATGCAATTTTAAATCATTTTTAGTTCTTACAATAACTCACACGAATCTATTTCTTCGTAAATATTTTTGTACATTTGGCGTGGACTACTTTCCATCCATCTCGCTGCTCGCATTATTATCAACGAAGTGTCAACATTTAAACGATTTATTTACTTACGCTTAATATCGTACATGATGAAACTCCGCACCTCGAGAATACAAAACAGTAAGTGGTTTCCAGTTGCCTTTAGTACCAGATTTTTATGAATTTATAATATAAACTTCAAAGTTACATATATTTTGAATATACGTTTTGCTTAATGGGATTACATTAAGAAGTCTTTTCAGGTGTTTTTTTCATAAAATATCTTACAAAATGATGTTCTCCATCTTACTGTTGCCGTATAAACCCCGAATTTTATAGAAATAAGCAAAAGTAATGTGACATGGAATGTACCGAGAACACTTTCATCTAACTCTTGTTATGGCTTAAAAAGTTTTAAAGTTTACTGGCCATCGCGCCCGAACGTTATATTTAATGCGGAATAATAAATTTATATGACAGTAGCGACGAAAGTATCTAACGTGTTGAAACGAACGGAATGATTGTTATAAAAAATAAAAACGAAACGAAATATCATGAGTAGAACTAACAAATTCCTGAAATTCGAATTCACTTCTTAAATATATGCTTTGTTATAATTAACAACATGTAATTGTATCTCATATAGGGTTCACTCGCATCTATGTGTGTAACGTACGTATGTATATTACGATTTCAGTATATAACAACAACACGCCTCTTAATTAATTATTGGGTACATTAATTATCCCTATTACACAACTGAGACTGACTTAGATCCATGTTATATTATGATAAGCACGCGTCGTGTACAAATTACGTCCAACTTAGTGACGTCGACGACGCACATGAATTTACTAATATTTCGAACTTAATGAAACACTATCTTTTGTGCTCCGTATGATGTTCGAGGCAGTCGGTGCCACGACTCGTATATTCTCCTTATTGTAAAATTTCATGACGATCGGTTGCGATAATGTGAGACGAAGTATATGAATAATTTTAGCATCGTCGGTTGGACTGAAGCAAATATACTCTTACAAACTGCATCGTGCACTGGCGGATATTCATTCAAGCTACACGACGCTTCGTATTCAATGAACGGGCAGCCTCGTCCACCGCGACGCGGGTCGTCGCCCGCCCGTCCTTCGTCACTTCTTCCATGAACTAAGCTTACTGGAAGTCGTATGTGAATAATATATTTTATATTATTAATTGAACGCTGCAAGCTAAATATAATAATATGGCGTTCGGGATGGGTCCATGTTTTTCCAAGACTAACTATTCTACAATTTATAGTTTCTGAACCGATTTTCCGCCATGGCGGCCTACTTGAAGCAACTGTGTTGGAAGTCGAAGATTTGACACAGTGCATGAAAAAATCCGCACTCTCTATTTCCTTAATTACAAGCAGAACTTACCATAGTAGACCTATAAACAGCCACTAGAAGTAGTAGGATATTTTCTTTTTATTTGTGAGGGCTCTAAGACTCTGAGCTATATTTTCTTGGACATATAATTACCAATGTTCACAAAGAACTAGATCTGTGGTAGCAGCCCTTCTCAGCGCGTCGAAGAGGCGGCGCGCTCTGATTTATGAGTCTCTGGCTACATAGCGCCCCTCCCCCTCACCCCGGGACTCTCCCTGCACACCCGCACGCTCCTCGTGCACACCCGAGTCCCGCACAGCTGAGCGTTATAAACGAAAGAGACTGCTTTTTTCATAAATATCAATAGAAAATAAAACAGTGCTTTCGACGACTTCGAAAGCTTTGTAATAAATATGAGTCAATGTGCGATTGTCCACTTGCATGATATTATGAATTACGTAAAAAGTAAATCAAAAGGGCTTTTTCATATTCAATGGACTAATAAATAAGCAAAACCTAAAGAATACCTCTAAGAAATAACTCATTTATTATCAAATACCTATTTAAATAATTTTTGTGGAAAAGCTAATAAATATATTAGATTCGTAAGTGCTACTATAAATAATGACCCAATGACTAACTAACGACATTACAGGGAAGAGGGGTGACATTGTAGTTACGACTAGGTAGGTTAGATTGGCAATAATACTTCTACGCGCAACCGTTGGAAATATGTAATTATATTTTTGTGAAAAAAATTAAAAAACATTGATAAACTATAAAATATAAACTCAAATAAACCAACAGAAGAGTAATAAATGTATTTACGTAATTTCAGCTTCTCGACATCCTTCTCACGTTACTAAATTTGAACAGAAATCTTTACTTGCAACTGCACGCTCGTGATACCGGAAAAGTGTGACGGTTTCTGCTTGAATTATTTCTATTTAAATTTTAATGAAGTCATAAGCACTGAAAGAGGATAATAAAAACTAGCTTCTCCCTTGAAACCGCCTCTTTGCTGTTTGTTGACTCCTCCGTCCCGACCGGAGCTCGCCTTTATTGCAGTCGCATTACCATAACACGGCCTCGACCCCGTCACCACCCGTCGTCACATTCACAGCACTGCGTACTTCTAACGTGATTCTTAATACACGCGTGATACGATCCACAAGTTATTGTTGTTTTCCGCGCTGCCCGCAAGGTGTTCGGTGGTAGAGCTTTGTGCAAGCTCGTCTGGGTAGGTACCACCCACTCATAAGATATTCTACCGCAAAACAGCAGTACTTTGTATTATTGTGTTCCGGTTTGAAGGGTGAATGAGCCAGTGTAATTACAGGCACAAGGGACATAACATCTTAGTTTCCAAGGTACGTGGCGCAGTGGCGAAGTTGTTTTTTTTAAAATAAATATATAAACCACTGTCTATGGGCGTTGGTGACCACTTACCATCAGGTGGCCCAAACGCTAGTCCAGTTACCTATATTTAAAAAAAAAAACCTGAACAACTTAACACACATCATAGAGATTAGGGTGTCACGTCACAATCATAAACATAAATCCAGGACGATTTCATATTAAAAGTTACAAAAAGACACGCCATTTTCTTTCAGTTTAGCTATAACATGGAACAGATTTATATACATATTTGTTTATCAACAGGATATTAAAGCGAAACCGCATCACTCACATCGACGAGCGCGCCTTCGCGAGCACCCCGGCGCTGCGCGTGCTGTGAGTACTTAAAACGTAAATTCATCTCATTAACAGCTACTGGAAAGGCCTTATTTTGTTGGGTTTTTAATCCAAAGTCACCATCATCGTGAAGTGGAGTATTTTTTGAAGAAATCAATTCATTCATCAGTTATTCATTAACATCACCCACCACATTCAAATTATATATAATACTAGCAAAAGCCGCCGCTTTGCCAGCGTAGAATTCAGATTGTGACAAAAAATATTTTATGAACGTACATAATGAATTGTTACATACACCTCAAATATAAAAAATATTAAAACGGCTACTCGCTCGTATATAGGGATATTAACTTAAAAAGGAAATCACAGGCAGACATTTTTTTAATATAAAAATAAAAAATAAATATTGGAGTGGCTGAAGGCAGGTCGTATCTTAGATTTTATTATATGATTATTTGCGAGTTATTAAAGTACATTCGTATTAAAATTTAAAAAAATAGCTACTACATATGAATACACGTTTTGCGATTGCAAAATTATTCTTATCTTCCCGCGTGACCTAGGCCTAGGGCGTAGGCGTGTATTTATCTGGACTACAAAGATAGCGTAATTATTAACATGCAGTAATAATAGTCAGGTAGTGATACAGCCTGCCTATCATTTCATTCAGGGTCATTTAATCATTTGAGTTTATCTCACAACTGGTGTACGAATGTGAATACATAATAATAATTATCTTTCTTTGATTTGATATTTACGATTTCGTTAATATAACACAATTTCGTTTTTGCGGCCATTTCGAATACTATATGTATATTGTTTTAGCGGATTGTATTGTCACAGACGCTAAGTGTGTGCAAAATTTCAGCGAATCGGTTGTGTTGTGTACCGACTTAATATATTATTATATGTATGTAGACATATATGTATAAGACAGTAATTATATTGAACATTTTTATACATATAAAGCGCATACACAAACTCCTGCAGATCTGTTTCTTGAGAAGGTAAGTCAATTGTCTCTGTAGGTGGTAGGCAAACGACCGAGGGACGGTGTCGTGTGTAGCTGTAGACACTCGGTCATACAGACAGTGCGAGTTGCGGTCGCGACCGTTGTCTGCAAGTATCATTGATCTCGGCGCGGCCGGCCGATCGATTGCACCGAGGCTACCGATTTTCTGGCTACCGTTGTTATATAATCATAAACGTCGCCGATCTGACACGAAGTCCTCTTATGTAGTAGTTCATAAAGTAGCAGTACCAATACCATTCCACATAAAGAACTTTACAAGTTATTTAAGATTAATATTGTAAGTGTAAAAATCTTTGTGTTGAGAGTTTGTTTCTTATAAAAATGAATAAATGGCCTGATGAAATGATAAATCGTCACAAATAAATGAAATTAATAATGAAAAAAAAATTCTAAATTCCAAGAATTCGTTTAAGATTTGACGAAATCCGAGTAACCTAACCAGTCTCAAGTACACTTCCTATTTCAGTAGCAAATTGAGGCTTCGGATGAACCATCCATCCCTGACTCGTGACGAAGATTTGTCCGGGGGATCTGTGATCCGCACGCGTCGAACTCCTGCGGGTTGTGAAATGTTTCATTCGAGTACTTGAACATAATATTATTTTTATTTCTAGTATAAAAAAGATAGAAAACTCAATAAAATTTTACGTGTCAATCACAATTTATAATGCAAAGCGTCAACCGCGTTCCCAACTCGCACTCAAAGTAAAGTCGCTTTTATTGTCGTAAGGTTTCATAGCCGGTGTGGTTTTATAGCGGGCAGTTATGGAAAAACCAACAAGTCAGTAAAAGTACTTCGCTGCCCGAGGTTCAGAGTAAGAAGATCACTTGCGTTACGTTATATCGTCATCACATCCCGATGAAACTCTGCAATTTATTTATTTAATTTAGATATATGAGCAAATTAGTCGCATGATAGTAAGTGGTCTCTTATGCCCGTAGACTATATATAACCACATACCATATGGTGGTGATAATCAGAGACCGTGAGAGTGGGTATACAAAACTCTTCCACTGTTAAAACGTATATAAGGCGTATCGTAATTTAACACAGACGTTGTACATCATAACTATTATTATTAGTGTTACCTTAGCCGTTCTGAAATAAAATAAGTTTTTATCATGCTAATTTAAACGATTTCTGGTGAAAGCGCACCAGCTTGTTTTTCATATCGTACATTGAGTGCTTAATCACTTAATCGCGCACCACGGACTGCTTAATGTCCTCCAGTCTCCCTATTTCACCCCCTACCCCTCTGTTTCACGCACTCATCTACTTGCTCACAACCCAATCGCTTGGAAACTAACCTACCTAATTCACCTGCAACTAACTGCCTTGACACAAGTATTTGTAAATTCATCTTCCTTATTAAATAAAGTCTCTCCTAATGGCTGTTTCATAATTAACATTTTTACAACTTAAGATCAAATTATATATTTAATGCCATTTGATAATAATAAGTAAATAAGAAGTACATATTCCTAGGTATAATGAGTGAATAGCTATTAAATAAACTCTGTTTTGATATTTTATCTCGTTCCGCCGTTTTCGCCAGGCAACAAACAACGCGCGTATTATGTATTTGGTTCAGAAATGTATCTAATTTATAAGCTTATATTTAGGTACAAAATATGCAAATTGAGAGCAGCTATTAGCCATGAATTCAACTGTCATTATTTATCGCAGCGCTGGATTTATTTGGCAACACAAACAATAAGTAAGTTTGATGAATGTGAGTGTTTGAGCGCGAAATTGAACCAGTTCGAGCTCAGAGCGTTGTGGCGTGTAAGGAGAAGCGTAAATATCATTCGTTGTGATTAATTTCTCGATGAGTGAGTATATCCCTCTGAGACTCCGTTTGTCGATCCGAGTATACTCAATCAACAAGTTGCAAATTCTATTTCAAACGCTTTATTAAGATACGTCCTCAGTTTTAACAGAACTTTGCATAAGCCAATAGTATTTATTGAATTCCCGACTCCTTAATACAAATGGTTACAAGGAAACTAGGATTTATGAATCTTTATATTATTTTAGCAAAGTCGACAAACCACTAAAATTCATTATAATATTATATATAAGACACAAATCAAGCTAATATAATAATCAATGCAATAGTCAAGCATAGTTTAATTAAACATTTTGTGAACAACTCCGAGTTACCGAGTTACTGTATTTTTGAGGTCGACTTCAAGACATGCAAAGAATTGTTAAACACCTAATAGTCCATTGTCCGAACAGTGTCGTTGTCATTAATAAATTGTCTGTTTACTGTTCGTCCTTTTATGTACATTACGAAGAACACTTTTTGTAATACCTTGACACAAAATTGTTTTGTAATTAAGTTTTGTTTTTGTACAGGCGACTCGAGGATAATCTACTGAGTGAGCTACCGCCCGCTGTCCATCTGCTACCGATGCTGGAAGACTTGTAAGTACCGAACGTAGAAAAATGATAGAAAATAATTACAATGTACGATGTTACAATGAAGAGTCACACACGCACTCGTGTGACTCGTCGGTCAATGTATGTAAATAAGTTATGTCATTTGAATTCGTCCCTTGGTTACAGCGTGACACAAAAGTTCGCTTTTATAATATTTGTACGATCTCATGAAAACGTATGTTGTACATATAAAATATTCATTAAAAAGCATATTACACTGCTGGGCGCGCGGAAAATTGCTCCTATTTATTACTTAATCTAGTGTTAAATATCAGCAACGACAACGTCATCGATATTCTAATTTTTTTTTTTTTATTGTTTAGGTATATGGGCTTTTTTATTGCATATGGGCGACCAGGTCACCACAGTGGTCACCTACGCCCATAGTCATTGGCAGTGTAGGAAATGTTAACCATCGCTTACATCGCCAATGCGCCACCAACCCTGGGAGCTAAGATATTATGTCCCTAGTGCCTGTAATTACACTGGCTCACACGCCCTTCGAACCGGAACACAACAATACAAAGTACCGCTGTTGTGCGGTAGAATATCTGATGAGTGCACAAAGCCCTACCACCGAGTAAAGAAAGTACTGTTTCACATAGGTCGTTGGCGAACAACCGCATTGAGCGCGTGTCGGCAGGCTTGCAGGCCTGTTCGCGACTGGCGCGTCTGGAGCTGCGCGCAAACCCGCTCTCGCAACTGCATCAGCATGCGCTCGCACACCTGCCTCGTCTTACCACACTGTAAGCGTATACTAAGCTGCTGTTTCTTTTATAATGGCCTTAAATATAGCACATCAAAATTACTAAAAGCTACTCCACAAATCATTACAGCATTGCGAGGATGCAAACTGCACTTTCAACTCTGACATCTGCGTTTGCCTGTTTAACAATAATTATAAAAATGGGTCAAGTAGAGACTCAATATTTCGTTTTCCGTTGGACTTACGATTTTCCTGTCTGCCTTCAGTGACGCCTTATATTTTGCCTATTTTTCTACTACTAGTACTTTCAGATAATAAACGAGTCGCCCCTCAGTGGATTACGTAACATTGTATGATTACTATATTTTTGATTTTTATTATTTTTGATTTATTAGATTCGATGACAATAGGTAGATCAAGTCAGATAGACAAGACACGCTAGTGAATCTAAAAAGATTCCGGTTTGTTCAAAGTTCGTACGGAACCTTAAACCGAACAAGAATTATTAACTACATTTTTATTTCTTCAAACAAAAGCTGATACCGAGATACCAATACAAAAGCGCAAAGAAACCTCATTTTGTTTCAAGATTTGTCCTACTTCTGTTGATACGATGTCCGTAATGCAAGTTTGTTGTCGTGTTTATCGGCCAAGAGTCCGTTGGAAAGAGACTGCAATATAAAGTTAGAAACTCGTAAGTTACATTACTTATGACTGCGGTTATCCCTCAGACATTAATGTGTCCGACTTCTATAATGCTTCTTGACGTATAACATCACAGAGTGAAGAGCTACTAAGCGTTAAATATGCCAATATATCACACATATCGTATGTCCACCCTGAAACTATTAGCTATCAACGGTCCTTATCAATATGATTGTTTTTTTGCTCGTAAAAGCCAAGCAAATAATGCATACCTGTTTTTAATTTACCCTCTAGTCGCGCATTTTGATGTGATATATTATTAACAATTACCAAAGGTAACGAATATACCATAGTTACTCGGGCAAATAAAAAAAAATAACAGGAGGGCCGGAGAATAAACTACTAACGAATTAACATTGCTGCCGACCTAGGAAAGTTTCGTTGTAGATTAGGAGGAAAAAACAAGAACATAGCATAATGTCCTCTACAGTCAGCTAGCTGGGTGGGCAGCAGTCGAACATATGTGTGTGTAAAAAAGCCATAAAAGAACTGTTATTGACAAAATTTGATTTTTGAACTTTAAAAATTTCACCATCACCATGACGAAAGAAGCAAACCATTCAAGACAATCGATTTTAAACGTAGAATTCGCCAACATTTTTTATTCACACAGGTATTACGACGATGACGTGACGACATCAATACGTTAAGTTTGGTTGATTTTTAATCGCCGATCACTGTATAAAAACATATTTGGCTTTATCGTAGAACTGGTATGACTTAGGCTACATTCTCACAACTGTCCTGTGTTTCCTACTTTATTCAACGGTGGCGTACGCAGTTTTAAGTATGTTTTTTTTAGTATGTTGTATAGTATGTAGTAAAACCAGTAAGATAGTGAAGCTACGTGATAAAATGTGTAGCATTATGTACCTTTGATTTATTATAATATCTATAATTTAATAACATAATACAAAAGTAAAAACATTTAAAGCTAAACAATGTCAACTTTGTTTAGCTTTAAATGTTTTTTTTCCTTTTGGAGTCTAGTATTTAATCAATGGGCTTATGTAACATGCAAACGTAATAATCGTAGTTGGTAATGCGTGCATCGTGCGTTACTCTGTGCATGAGGCAAGCAAAACAGCGGCATGACTCAGCCGTTGCAAGTTTGGCGGAACGAGGTCATTCGTTGCGCGAGGCGGAGAGAGTTGGGACGGGGGGGGGGGGTGATCGGATCGGGGAGGGAAACGGGAACCGCGAAGTGCAGAATACACACACACGACGGATGTGCCGCCCGACGAAGGCCAATTATAGATAATGTCAGCATCCAGCGACCTGAGCACTTTAATGTGTGATGAACTTACACTCGACTCGCGATTTCCATTTGACGTCATTAAATTAAGCAATCATTTTATTAGGTCATGGATATAGGAGAACGGTGACTTTATAAGTGTTCTGTTTACACCTTGATGTTTTACTAATAATGATTTAAATTAAAGGGTGTGTTTTATTTATATTTAGCATTCTGTCGGAGGCCCGGGGTCTAGATCGTCTGCCCGTACTGAACGGCTCGTCGCGCCTGCGGACCCTGCGCGTGGACCGCGCGCGCCTGGCGCACGTGCCCCATGACCTGTGCGTGTACGCACCGCAGCTCCGGGCCTTGTTAGTGTTCACAAGTCCATTACGCTTTTTAATATCAAATTTCTTAAGAATTATAAACCTTGTACTTGGTATTTGTTTACATATTCATCGCCTTGTTTAAAGACATATAAACTAGCACTTGCTAGTCTTAAAACCAAACGTAAATGTCAACTAAACGCCAATTTTGTGTCGCCTTCTAACCGAGGCCGTGCGCTAAAGCGAGCCGCGCTTACATCTCGGGACCTTTCGATAGTACTTCAACGCAACCTCGACCGTACTATTATTGAATTATTACTATTAGCAATTAACGTGGGCAGAATGAATTGCGTTTGGCAACGATTCGCCGAGATACAAGTCTTTGAAACTACGAACTCTGTATCAAAATGAAAAAAATCATTTTAGTGCTTATTGTGCTTTTAATGTTTCTCATAAAATTTATAAAAAATAGTTTGTTGTTGTTTTACACCCCGTTAAACCAGTGAAATCAACAAATGGACTTGTCAACTGAAACTAGTGATTCAATAAAAATATCAATAAATACCTACTACCTTTAAAATTCCGCCACGGTAGGTGGGTAGACCCAACCTAGTTAATAGAATGTTTCGCCTCGGACAGGGACCTGCGATCGAACCAGCTACAGCGCGTCCCTCGACTGCACGAGTGTGCGGAGCTTCGAGTGCTGTGAGTATCCTGTACTGAGCAATCCTCTGTTCAATGAACCTTCAACTAATGCGAACCCGAACTTGGAGATAGTGAAATCTCTGGAGGGATGGGTTATTGCAGGGCGAGCTAAGTCAGAGCAACAAAATGTGCCATTCGTCACGTGTCAATCAGTCAACTCACATGGAAAGTATAAAACCAAGTAAAACCAGCGCTACAAATAAAATGTATACTATTTTACTACCATTATATTTTGTAAAGAAAATATCCAATTGTACAAACTGTAGGTCAAATACAAAGTCGTAGATATGTATATTGGTCATTTAATTACTAAATGTTCCAGCGATAGCAAATTAAATTATACTCGGCGTCTAAATCGTAAAGATACTCAACGTCGTCGCACGCACGCTTTGTAGGTTTTGTCTAACATGCTATATATACGTAGGTACATTTTATCGTTATTATGTCATTTGTTGCTCTTTTATAAAGTTACTTTTATTTAATTATGTCTGAATAAGAATAAAAAAATAATAATTTCAAATTTAATTGCTCACGAAGAACATGCCGTATCAAGATCACAATACTTAACAAAAACTTTAAATCTGAAATGCTTCGTCTCACTATTACTTTATAATATGACGTCTGTCTACATGCTAGATACTCTGTGTAAATGTCTCGTCCCGTCGCTTCCTACAGAGACTTGTCGGAAAATCTGATAGAGTCGATCGGCGAGGAGGCTCTGCGCGGGCTGCGGCGCCTGCACGACCTGCTGGCGGCGCGCAACCGCCTGCGCCGCGTGTCCGCCGACACCTTCCTACACACGCCGCGCCTGCAGCTGCTGTGAGTATAGCTTCGCCTCGCCTCAGTCCACACGCACGAGTACAGCAATTTTAAGGAAATCATTTTAAAAAATCCACCATGGCCTACTTTCTTCAGGGTTTTGGGTGGTAAGTGCCTATTAAGATGTTATTATTTCAATTATTTTATTGGAAGGGTAACCATGTAAAGCCGTAAAAATATTATCAGTCATCTAAAAGTTCACGTATTGAATATTCAATAGTCGAGACCTCGTGCGATCAGATAACCGTACACGAATGGCGGCGACGAACGCTGACGTTCCCGGAAGATGATGGACAAGTGCAAGCTATACAGTGTAATACTTTTGCTTTTATATATCCTGTATATAACTAAACACTAATCAAATTCTGGTTTTTATCGTTTTTAAATAATATTAATGAAAGATTACTATAGGATTTTTAAAGTATCCGCGTACGTAGTAAGTATTATTTTACTCAGAAGCGAATATCTTCCATTAGGAATTAGTGTAGAAGTATTGACTTTGTGGGGGTGGAAACTTGGTGTAACAAATTTATCACCAAAATAATTAATATTATTGTAAGTTTATTAAGTTTTTTTATAGATTAACAACGATATTACAAATAGCTGTTACAAGCAGTTGCTCTTTTTTAAATAATGAGTACATCTTATGCCTTAAGTGCTCTCAAACGAATATCTGATGATATATAATTCGACATCGAATTATGTAAAGACACGGCTAAAGATAAATATCATTTGTTTTAATGTTTGGAGATATTGTTGGAGGAACCGGGCGTAAAGTTCCTCATCCACCATTGAAAAGGGAGGATCCTCCGACCAGACGGGCGTTAGTCTGGTCGGAGTCTAGATGTCGCTACAAATGTTTTTTTAATATAAATTTTTTACTTGGTACATATGTATACCAATTAGCCGAGATGGCCCAGTGGTAAGAAGGCGTAAATCTTAACCGATGATCGTGGGTTCAATTCCGGGCAAGCACCACTGAATTTCATGTGCTTAATTTGTGAGTATAATTCATTTTGTGCTTGACGGTGAAGGAAAACATCGTAAGAAAACCTGCATGTGGCAAATTTCACTAACCCGCATTGGAGCAGCGTGGTGAAATAACCTCCAAACCTTCTCCTCAAAAAGAGAGGCCTTAGCCCAGCAGTGGAACATTCATAGGCTGTTACTGTACTGTACATATGTATACTGTATCAATCATTCGTTATTTTTTTAGAGATGTACAAATGTATCAGACCAAGTGTTGGTATAACTCTATCGGATAGTTTTGAGATGAATTCAGAAAGAACACACCTCTTTAAAACTATAGTATGATAAATAGTTCCTTATTTTGAAAATCTAAGTCACTAGCTTTCGACAAATTAAGAATATATTTAGAACGCAATGTCCTTCTTCGTCGTCGACAAACACTCAGACTTAAGTAATCCTAACAACCAGAAATTTAATAATACATAAACTAAACAGCCTCGCCCTTGTTTGAGGCTTGCCAACCCTACGTAATTACTGTCATTAGGCATTGGGACCGTAAATACAGCTAACTTTTCGTCCAATTCAAAAGCTCCATATGTAATTCTACTTTAATTTTGGATCGTTGTTAAGATAGTTTTGATAAAAATGTTCAAAATATCCACATCCAGCGTTGTGAGTGTACTGCGTTGTAACTAGATCTGATAAGGACGAGTTATAACCTCCCTGTGTCCTCGACATAAAGTTATCACAATGCTTATTTTTGTACGTGTATTTTCAGAGATCTCGAGGACAACCAAATAGAGCACATCGACATGGAAGCATTCGTCCCCATTTCTAAATTAGAAGACTTGTAAGTTAATTCATACTATTTTTCGTTTACTTCGTAACTGTGTTTCATGCTCATAGATTATACAGGGCGCCGGCACGTCGACGGAGTGTTGTCTCACTTGCACAAAGCATGTAACTATTTTGATCTCTACACATGTAAAACATTCTACGATAAAATATTAAGATATACTTGTTTTTTTTTTTTATTTAAAACAGTCTATATTTACAGCCAAGATTTAGGCATAAAAATTAAATATTGCTACTTTACATATACATGATAGCAGCACATCCCCGTTGAATCAAAATTCCTCTTAGGGAGAAAATGAATCAGCCGCCCTGATTCAGCGCCCTGTCACCAGTAAAGGCAGTAAGACAATAGCAGGTGTTTTATTTTGGCATTACTTATCCAAGGTCCAAGTGTTTCAATTGCAAACGGAACAGTCATACTTTGAAATAAAACACGAATTTCTCCATGGCAGTGCCGGCGTTTTTGTTTTCCTAATATGGCACGTGGCCAATGTGTCAACGCATGTAGCGTCCTACACGAGGGCCCGTCCACATTCTCGGGCAACCAGTGTCGGTCCATTGAGTTTTTTGCCATCATAACGATTAATTCAATGGGGCTAAATAACGCAAGACCAATAACGTAAATTGTGGCAACAGCCTTTTTAATCGTAGCACTAGTTTTCGCCACGGCATCGCCCGTTTGTGGGAGGGGAACAGGTGCTAGGTAGTCTATATCCTTAGCTGTAACCCTGATTACGTGTATACAATGCACTGCATGATGATCGATTGAGTAGTTAAGACATGAAAGCGTAACAACGAAACAAAGAAAATCTATTTCGAATTTATAATATTATATTAAAATTAGAATAAAGAGATCAAACAAGAGTGAAAAGTGTGAGTGCAATTCTAAGTATTATGTACCTACATACGTATTCAAATTATACTTATGTTAATCAATGTAGCAATAACTGATAAATTCTTAGGAATGTTGGCAACAACATGTTCCCTGTACTTCCGGCTAGCGGACTTCAGCGGTTGCTGCATCTCAAGGCGCACAATAACCCCGCGCTGCGCCGCTTTCATCCCCCTGAACTCTTCCCCAGAATACAGGTACGATCGAACGACGATTATTATGGAAAATATCATACTACGCTATTACGCTACAGACATGTCGAATTGAACTCGTCACGACACTTTGCAGACGCTGGTGCTGTCGTACGCGTACCACTGCTGCGAGTTCATGCC
Source organism: Nymphalis polychloros (assembly GCA_905220585.2). Taxonomy (NCBI): domain Eukaryota; kingdom Metazoa; phylum Arthropoda; class Insecta; order Lepidoptera; family Nymphalidae; genus Nymphalis; species Nymphalis polychloros. The sequence continues at coordinate 52,634 of HG992262.1, forward strand.
GCTGATGGAGGGCGGCGCGGACGCGGGCGGCGCAGCCGACGCGGAGCGCGAGCAGTTCAGCGACCTCGTGCTGCTGCCGCCCGCGCACGTCGACCTGGCCGCCTGGGCCAACGCCACCGACATCTGGCCGCACTACCGTACGCACCTTCACTTCACCCAGAAACTACCTTGTGTATCTTTTGTTTCGGTCTCAATAAATATTAGTCTTTAGTTAACGCGACCGGGGAGAGTGGGTCGCGGCTGGCGGCGTTGGGCTGGGGTGACGTGGGTGCAGCCGAACTGAGGCTCTCGGGGACTCGTCGAGTTCGTTGCTTGCCACTTCCGGGTGAGAATAACAAAAGAGCATTGTAATAATATCCAATTATTGATTTTACGAAAACCTAGTCAGCCCTTTGTTACGGAACAAAAAAAATCGTCTTATTTTGCCAGGTCCATTTCTACCATGCGTAGATTTATTCGATTGGTGGACGCTACGATGTGGAGTGTGGGCCGTATTTCTGTTAGCACTGCTGGGCAACGGCACAGTTGTGTTCGTGCTCGTATTCAGCCGAAGCCGTATCGATGTGCCCCGTTTTCTCGTCACAAATTTGGCGGCTGCAGATTTTTTCATGGGCATTTATTTAGGTATTTTTATCTCTTTTATTTAATATAATTGAATCATTGTATAACATGGTTTCATGCAGTAATTCCTTAATAACTATAATGGCAGGTTTTTTAGCCGTAGTGGACGCGGGAACACTGGGCGAGTTTCGCGCGCATGCTATAGCATGGCAGATGTCGGGCGGCTGCAAGCTGGCGGGCTTCCTCGGCGTGTTGTCGTCTGAGCTGTCGGTGTACACTTTGGCCGTCATCACTTTGGAGCGCAACTACGCCATCACTCACGCCATGCACCTCAACAAGCGGCTGTCACTGCGACACGCGGCGGTGGTGATGGCAGCCGGCTGGGCCTTTTCTCTCGCCGCAGCCGCACTTCCACTTCTCGGCATTTCTGACTACCGTAAATTTGCCGTGTGCCTTCCCTTTGAAACCAGCACACCCGCTGCTCTCACCTATGTTGTCACCTTGCTTATCATAAATGGATTGGCCTTTTTAGTTTTGCTCGGATGCTACCTCAAAATGTACTGCGCGATCCGTGGCTCGCAAGCTTGGAACTCGAACGACTCTCGCATAGCAAAACGAATGGCGCTTCTCGTCTTCACGGACTTTCTGTGCTGGTCACCTATAGCCTTCTTCGCACTCACCGCCGCCTTCGGTGCCCAGCTCGTCTCCCTGGAGGAGGCTAAGATATTCACGGTTTTTGTACTACCTCTGAACTCGTGCTGCAATCCATTTCTGTATGCTATTCTAACAAAACAATTCAAAAAAGATTGTGCATTGGTATGCAAAGCGATCGAGGAATCTCGCGTTACGAGAGGTATCGGGCGATGTCGGCACTCATCGAACTTTAGCAACCGACAAACGCCAGCGAACACTAACAGCCTCGCGGAGCGGTCCTCCCGCGGTCAGCACGGGACCACTTGCGCCTGTCGGCGACTCCTTCCCGCCGGCGGTGCCGCCGCCGGAGTCGGCGTCACAGCCGTCAGCGAGGCGGGTGGCGAGCGGCTGCTGCGCTGGCTGCGTGCGTGTGGGCGACGGTCGGCCGCGCCCGCGCCCCCCGCGCCTCGTCAGGCGCCTGCGCCGCCGGCCCGAACCGGGTCCGTATCGTCCTCCGTAGAATTCTCATCCTCACGATCCGACTCGTGGCGAACGTACGGCCGACCGCCTCCCCCTCCGAGACGCGCCGCCTCCTGGCTGGTGGCGCGCAAGACCTCGCAGGATTCTAATCTATCTTCTTCGCGCAACGACTCCTCCGGTTCCAACGCGACGGCATCGACGGGCACGTGGCGCACGTCGCGCTCCGGTGGCAGCGCGGCGGCGGGCGGCGGCGGGACAGGCGCGGCCGGCGCGGGGGGCGCGGGGGGCGGCCCGGTGGCGCAGGCGGCCGCGCGGCCGCGCCTCACTCGCCAGCCGGCAGTGGTGGCGGACGAGCCGCCCGCCTCGCCCGGCGCGCTGCCGCCGCCGCGCCTGCTGCACACGATCCCGTCCGCCGCGGAGACGGACGCGCAGGCCGAGGAGCCGGACGCGCGCTAGCGGCCGCTCCGTCCTGCGTCTCGAAGCTCTCGAGGAGACCGGTATCAGTGTCTTATCATACCGTCCATTAGCTCCGTTCGCTGCGAGTCGCGCTCGTTTCGTTCGACCATTGAACTGTTGACGTTAGTCCTCCGTCAGATCGATACCATTCCTACAGAAGTAGCGGTCGAAATGGACGCTAGACGTTATTACTACGACAAATAAGTAGTTAAGTTTTGTACAGTATTACACGACATGACAATTTTAGACGTAGATAAAAAGTAAATATTTATTTAGTTAAATTTAATTTTATAATACAATTCTTATTAAATAAATAAATTAGCGACTATTCATATAAATGTATTTACAAAGGGTGTTAACAATAACTGAGATGGTACAATGCGTATATTCATAATTGTAAAAGCTATTGTTGTATATTTTAGACGACACTTAGCCTTAACCCGTGTTGAACTGAAGCAGTATTCGACTACAATATGTACTCGTTAAATTAATTAAAAATATATATATTAAATGTAAGATAGATTTTATATGATATAGATTCTAGAGTTTGTAACAGCTACACGTAAAGATTACCCAGTGATTATTTTTTTTACTGACGATGATAAATAGTACACGTAAGTTATTTCACGTTTGCCATATTACGTTGCCACAATGATCGAAGACTTTGTCTTGTCAAAGATTGCTGTGTGACTACTAATGAATGTAGCCAAATATTGTTAATATTATATCTTATTTTAATGTAAACTGTTAAAAATTAACATATGATCATTTTGTAAGTAAAAATATAAATAAGATCCCAAAGTTATAAGTGATAATTTTAATATGAGTAAATAAATTTACAATACTCCGTCTAAATATATAATACGTACCTATGAAAAACCTCATTTTCTTAAATAATTTACAATTGTTAGGTTTAATAAGTCTAGAGTATATTGTTTTGTTTAGATAAACGTGCATCTATAATAGTAACAAAGTTTATATAAACCATTTAGAAATAACATAAAGCCAATATTCTCCTGAAGTTTAAGTAAAAGCAAAGCAAAGAACATTTATTTTCTATAGAAAAACGACATGAAAAAATTATTAAGTATAGCTTACATGAACCAAGCCCAGGACAGCCATACTATTATTTATTAATTCAAAATAATAAAGTTTACCATTTTTGCCCGTGAATGTTAGAGATGGTGCAATTATGAGATCACAATTGTAATAGAAAGGTACACATTATATAATTAATTACCATTGTTTACCTACAACTTTTAAAAGCTGAAAACTTTTAATATTCGTATTTTATGAAAACGTTATTGAAATAACCCGAAATTCAAAAACGAATGTTTGATTAATTTGAAGAAGAATATTATAGATATGACAAAAGAACTGTTGAGTAAAACTAGTACTAACTTAATTGTTGAACATATACTTTCATACAAAGATAAATTCGACTTACAATACATTTTGTTGTACGAACATCGCAAACAGCTTTGATAGACATGTTAATAAAATTTCTCCTAATCTAAATACCAAAAAAATTGCATGAGAACTAAGTTTGAAATGTGTATTTTTGCATTGCGTTGTTATTCGTTACAAAAATAGAAGTACATACATATATGCAATATTTAAGCATTTAATATAAGTGTTTAATACATGTACATTTGTCATAGATAAGTGACTAATTGACTATATAAAATATCGTTGTTCTAAGTTATAGTAAATACGTTATCTTTTCTCCTTTAGCGATAATGATGTTTGTGAGTCTGAACCTAGTGTACAGAGACTTGTCTATTTATTGAAGATATTTGTGGTGCATGCTTGAGAGTGGTATTTATTTATTATTCTTAAAATAAACGGATCCATATAAATACCGGTTGTTTATTTATTAAAATATAAACAGTGAGAGACGTCTAAATGCTCCAGACTAGCAACGAATTGGTTGGTTAAGTCCATTTGCCATGTTTCACTACACTAGTGTCGGGATGTACCTCATTTCCCTAACCGTTCGCTAAGTGCTTTGACTATGGCTTAAAAGCGTCTTGTAACTACGTCCGATGAGGACGTCAGTCTTGGTCACGTATAATGCGGTATCGTACGCGGAAAGGACTGAATAAGCTAAGCTAATTGGCAAGGTTCCATAGCTAACTGTCTGTAACGGACAGGTAATAATAATAATTTATCAAACAAATATATACAAATTTTAAATAAAATGCGTATCGACCCGGATGGGTTTGCACAAAGCCCTACTACGTATATAAAAAATATATGTAGCGGGTGCACCACTACCCACCCGAACCTATACGAGTACTGGTACTTGTCTAGTATACACGTCCCTTAAAATATTTAATGGCGTAGGCTTAGTATGACTACATGTTATACTTTCGACAAATAATTTAGTATCGCGATATCTTCATAGTCCAACGTACTGAAACTAAACAATAATCAAGAAGGGTTGGTGGCCGTGGTCGGGCCCGGCTCGCTACTGGCTCGCGGTAGCGGCGACGATGCAGATGAAGCGGGCGGCGAGGAGGATATTGCGAGTTCGTCGGGCTCGTGGAAGTGATCGCGACGTGTACGTCTTCGTCGGAACTCTGCAAACTCCCGGCCGAGATGCTCCTCCAGAAGGTCTGGCCGTCGTCGCCGTTGTTCAGCCGCGGTCGCCACGCTCACAACGCTGGCACCGTGCGCTTCTTCGTTCATCTCTTTCTCTTCGTCTACCTCCTGCAATGCTATTTTACTCTTGTAGTTTCTTTTAGAATGAACAACTTAAAGAGAGGTCGTTGGCTTCACCTCAGAAAGGCATCTGACTTTTTTATGCTAAAGTAGTGTTTGCAATTTATTAAATGCTTCGTGAGAATCTTAGCTTTTAAAATATTTTTGAAGGATGGAAACGAGTTTCCCCCTATTACAAGTCGTCCACAGGTAGCAAGGACATCTGATGCAACTGGTCACTTTACTACTGCAGCATAAGTAATTCCCATTCAAGTTTAAACATTTACAAATATGGCGCGGTTGATAGACTATAAATAACATTGATCTTTAATTCAAGGCGAGTTTGATCCAAATACTAGAAAACTGTTGCAATAATATATTACCTTGATTTCCGCGAAGGTGACGGGCATAGTGCGATAACGCTGCCGAGGCTCGGCGCGCCGCCGGCGTCGACCGCGCGCCAGCACCGAAGCTGCGGCGGGGTATACGGCGTCCATTCCGCTAAAAACTGAATTGATTTTATTAAAATATTTCTCTGAATGGTTATAGTGTTTAGAATCAAAAAGACTTTTTATAAGTACCACATTAGTAATATCACTTTTAATATGGAAGTTCATAGCAAAATTACTAACGTCGCTTACCTCAAACTAGAAAATTAACGTAAAAACAATTTCCGTGCAGCACTGTGGAATGTATCTTTCAAATTGTGAAAAATCAATTAGCTTTATAAACACAATTTGTGCGATTGATGAAATCACATCCTCGCGCCCGGTCCCTGTTAGCGAAATCAGCCGTGACGCCCGTGACGTGACACCTATTTCATTATATTTTATACTTCGTGAAATTATAACTTCAGAAAAACAAATTGCATAGGCTTAATTTTACCCTTAGCCTTTATAGTATCATTCGCTTAAAAAGGCTATAATCTAAGTACGTGTATAAAATTAACTATTACACTTGGCCATCTTGGAAGGCGAAGCGGCCGCGAACCCGACTAGCAGTGAACTCGTTATTTTTTCCCAAGAAATCAGTGTGTTTTGGTGTGTGACCGCGTTCCGATGGCGAAGTGCCAACCCCGACCGCCCGCGCGCTCGCGCGCCTTTTCATAAACAAACACTAAACAGAATTAAGAAAACAAATCGTCCCAGTTCACTGTAGTGCACTAAAACATACTTCTGTTAATTAATTTTATCCTATAGGTAAGCTACAACTTTTATACTAAAACATCAAAGTCAGGAATTAATATTACTATCGCACTTTAGATATTAAGAACAACGAAAAAAGTGCCTAACATATAATAATAAATGTATTTAAAACTAAAAAAAATTAAATTTAGTATAATGAAATTTTGTAATTAAAAGGGATTTCGATAAGCGATAACCTTTACATTATGTGAGTTAATACATAGTAGGTATGTATGCTCATTACATACGTGGCTCATTCGTGAATTATCAAATAAACAAGACTTAAGATATAGTAGTTAGGATACTGAGCAGTACCTATTTGAATTACATTTTAATAAAATACGTATTTCCTATAAAATATAATTTGTATTTGGTATTTCAAATGCCGACTCTGAAATATATATTATGTAATTAGTATTTCAAATATTTATGGTATCAAAATACATTTTCACATCCATATATTTAGCAATTAAGTTGATAATGAAAAAAAATCTCGAAGGCTAGGTATAATATCACAAACATAATAAAATTACTTTGTTCAATTTTTTATAGGTTTTTTTTTTTCTTATATAAAGCTATATTTCTAATAAGCAAAATTATAATTTCAAGCAATTTTTTTTTTTATAGTTTAGGTAAGCGGACTTGCGTATGGGCCACTTGACGGTAAGTGGTGACCAACCACCAAGTGGATAGACTGTAGCATTGTATATTTATTTAAAAAAAACCATCGCCAATGCGCCCACCAACCTTGGGGACTAAGGTGTTATGTCCCTTGTGCTTGTAATTACACTGGCTCACTCACCTTTCAAACCGGAACACAACAACACAAAGTACTGCTGTTTTGCGGTAGAATATTTGATGAGTGGGTGGTACCTACCCAGACGAGCTTGCACAAAGCCCTACCACCGAGTAAAGTACTTAAAGTAGTCTAAGATTAAGACACATGTGACAATTTATTGCAATAAATAAGTTTTGCAATCTCTATTTAAGTTACGAAAAATATATTTACATTATAACCTTAAATTGAACAAATAAAAATTTAAAAAAATCTGTACTAATCGTGACCGCGTGGAATGGTGACAAGAATGCTAGCAGCAATTTCGATTCTCTGAGCGAAAAACGAACAAACCCTCTTGTTACCAATAGAAGCAATAAGACGAGGTATAATATTTTTGATGAAAGTCTTTGCACTATTACTCTAAGGTTCAAGCGTTTCAACTGCCAACGTTGTCAGTGTATAAGCACATGTTGCGTCCCACACTAGGGCCCGTCCTTGTTCCCAGGGAGCCAATGTCAGGCCATTAGGTCTTGCCATCATCACAACTAATACCATGAGGCTCAATAAGAGCAGGAACGGCAAAGGGCAAGAGCCCTTCTTGTTGTATCATTAAGAGAACCAGTGGAGTCAATCTCTTTTCCACACAGGCATCTGAGCTCCCAGTCGGAAACCTATTGTTATGAGAAAACATTCATTGTCTAAAAGCGTCCCAAGATTTTTAGAGGGTCCCGCATGTAACCAGTGACCTGACTCTTTAGGTGATAAAGCGAGAAGCCGTGCACGGTTTTTTGCACTTGTTAAATTTTGAGTCAAACTTTGTTGTGTAACGTAAACTAGTGGCGAATCCAAAAGTTTATGATTGGTAACTCCCTTAGGGATATCGTCATTAGGACACTTTAGCTTCCAGTTTTCAATTGCCTCTATAACTGTATTTGTAATTTTTAATGTATTTGATTTTAAAATATGTGAACAAACATAATGAAATTAAATATATTTTTTTAATTTCTTGAATCCCGTAGACAGAGATACTAATAGACCAAGGGAGCATGAAACCGCGATCGAGACAAGTAGTTTTTCAATGTGTGCGTATAATGCTGCCAGAGTAACTGCATTCCCTGTTTTGAGAGATAAATAATTTTCAGGATTAAATTTAAAAAAAGGGGCTTTTTACATTTTAGTTTTTAATATTTATTATACATTTTTTTAGCATATTTTTTTGTTACCCACAAAAAAAAGTGTTTCGTTTTATTAGATGTCTATTTATTTGCCTAAAAAACAGGTCTCGGCGTGCATTTTTTTTAAATTTGCAACAGCCTCAATTTTTTTTATTCAGGTTTAAGGTTTTTCTTTCTTGGTGTATATTCCTTTTCAGACAAGAAAATTGCATTTTCTTCTGGTAGTTTTTATTTTGGCATTATATTAAAAATTTACACGTATTATCATGGTATGGCATAAATAATCATCACTGAGAAACTATATTTAGAGACAAAATCGTCGTACTTACGCGTGAAAACATACGCCGGCAATTTTCTTCTTGCTATCGCTTTAACGTTAAATAATACGATGTACAATGCACGATTGTATAATCTTCAATATGTTATAAGGATTATTTCTGTCTTTTCACTGGATTAGAATCGTTTTCTAACATAAAAATAAGCAAAAATTCAGCAATAACCACAATGAACGTACCTTTGTTTCGCTACCTTGATACCTTGATAAAACTGGTTACGCGATAAGGGACAAAAAAATTGATAACTGTATCTCTATCCAAAATATTTGTAATGTAATTTTCGTCTCCTCTTGTGGTTGGAAGAGGCTATAAATTTTATTTCAGTCACTGTCACTGAACATTTAGACAGTTGTGCAATAATAATATATCCTAATGGCTAGTTTTAAAATAAATTACGATGATTGTATAATTTGTATATACAAGAGCATACTAGGCCATCACGGTAAGTAGGAAATGGGTAAACTGAAAAAAAAAAAGGTCAACCGCTGCACAGTACTTGGTTTTCTACTCAATTCAATTCATCGGTCTGGGGGAAATGGGGGGATATCGAGATGATTCTAGGGGAATACTTCTCAGAGGTTGGCAGCACTGACCAACCGATGATATTTGACAGTTGACAGTAACACTAACAGTGCGACAACTCAATATTAACAATTTACCTCTCTAATATATATTTTTTAGGTTATTCTATTTCAGTTTTTAAATTAACTAGGAAATCTATATAACCAAAAATGAGTTACATGTTGGGACACTTACACAATGGATGGCAAGTAGATCAGGCCATACTATCTGAAGAAGACCGTGTTGTCGTAAGTGTCACATATTTTTATAAAATTTCCACGATTGTACTAATAATAAATATGAAAAATGTTTGTTACGATTTGTAACAATAAAACAAATTTATCTTAAAAAGTAATTAATTCTATCTAAACTATTATTAAACAGGTTATTAGATTTGGACATGACTGGGACCCAACCTGCATGAAGATGGATGAAGTGTTATACAGCATTGCTGAAAAAGTGAAGAATTTCGCTGTCATCTACCTTGTCGACATAACAGAAGTTCCCGATTTTAATAAAATGTACATAATGTTAAGAACAAATGATTATAATGTTAAGTTTCTCATAGTAGTAGTTATATACATTTATTCATTTCTATTGTATGTTACAGGTACGAGTTGTATGATCCATGCACAGTGATGTTCTTCTTCCGCAATAAGCATATAATGATAGATTTGGGCACAGGAAACAATAACAAAATCAATTGGCCTCTGGAAGACAAACAGGAGATGATAGACATCATTGAAACTGTCTATCGCGGTGCAAGAAAAGGTCGTGGTCTTGTTGTTTCACCCAAAGATTACTCAACAAAATATAGATACTGAACGCTAGCTTGTGAACTCAGAGATTTACTCTATGAATTAATGATCTCTTAACATGCTCTAAGAAAACATGGGCTGAAATGTATGAAAATTGTGTGTACATTCTTAAGATTTGTACAAATGAAATTTGTTTTTAACAAAATATTTACAGTAATGCATTTAGCATTAATTCTGTATGTCTTGAGGGAGTTGACATTATATTTTCATTGTTTTATTTTACAAGAAATAAGTTTATTATTACAAAGGATGAATTTCCATAGATGAGAAACTTCAGGCAATCCCAATATCACACACTATCTAGGTTAAAATTGTTAAGCTACTTGTATTTGTTTTTTCATAGTGGGTCTTTGCAAATATATGTATACAAGAACACGAAAATCATGTTATCTCCATCGATAGTTCAAAAGCAGCTACTTATATTATAATAATATATATTCAAACCTTGTTTTGCATTTTTTTCAGTTAGACACGAAAAGGAATCTGATTTATTATTATAGATTTATCATAAGAAAAATTAAATGACTTTGTTATTTGAGCTGATCTGATTATAGAGCCAAGTGGTAATTTTCAAAATAATGCTACATTTTAAGAAAAATGTTTGAAACTGCTCTTAACTCGGATATCATTTAGCCTCGGATTTCATTATAAATACATAAAATATGCTAGATATTTTGAATTATGTGCCTCTCGAAGGAATTTGACAACTCCTTTTTATATTAGGTTATATTTTTTGTTCGATAATTAAATGTATCATACTGATTATAGGTAAAGTTTCTAATAAAAACACAATTTTTTTTTATAGAATGTCACGATTTTTTTTTAATTTCGTTATATACGCTAAGTAACAGTAATAATTCGGCTTAGTTATCGATTTTTAGACGCATCGTAAATTATCGAATATAGTGACAATATTCCAACATTAATTAATTATTAGTCAATTTTACTATAAGTATATATTATAATAACTAGAGTCAAAGTAAATCAAGTGAGTCAAAAAAAAATATTTTCACTGGTCAGTTTCTTTTTACTACAGTACTTTATACGTATAATATAGAAGTTTTATTCCATTCAAATAAAGTTATAGAATTGGTTTTTTTTTAGATTAGATTGAATTGTATGCAATGAACTAAAAACTTAAATATCGTCATTTTGTATTATATTGAATCAATCAATTATAAATGTTATTTTATTTGTATGTTCACACTTTGGTTACAAAATAAATAAATAAAGAGTTTTCACATTGCTGTCCTATATTTTGTAAGTAGTTTTCATTATTACTTGAGATAATATTACTTCCTCGACATAACCCAACTTTATGAACATGTAACATTACTCAATATCGACTCCATGACGATTCTACAATAATTCCTCAAATAGAACACTACACCAGTTATAACACTCAAAAAATTATTAACCAAAACAGTGGTGTAGTAGCCTACGTAAAGGATAACTTAACTGTCTGCGTTTCCGAGCCTCATATTGATGAACACTAAACAACACCGCGACTATATTGGGAGTATACCGCCCACCATCGTACACCAATATTAACAACTTCCTTTTTTCCCTTGATAATATACTGAATAATATTTCTAGGAATAATAAAACTCGTGGGTGATATTAATATCAACATCATTTCTCCAAACAACCAACAGCTGGAATACCTACTCCTATTAGCAGAACATGGTCTTTTTCCCGCAATTTCAAAACCCCTCTTATAGGTTTTGCTATAAGAGGGATTTGCTACAAGCATGTCTTGATCATATTTTTGTAAACTCCGTTACAAATGCTGTGGGTGTAATCTGTAGCTTAGATATAACCGATCACGATATGGTACTGCTTGGTCTTATTCTAAACTCAAACAAAAATGGAGAGATTCGCTATCAAAAGGAATTTAGAAGCTATGAAAAACGAAATATCGCAAGTGGACTGGACAACTCTCCTTGAAAATACGGATATAAACCAAGCAGTGAAAGATTTTAGCAGCCGACTTGATGCAATTATTAATATGCATACGCAAAAAGTTAAAGTAAGTCGTTCAAAATTTAACATCAAGCCATGGATCACTCCTACTACGGCTACTGCGTTGCATGAAACATAGAGATCGACTTCACATGAATACACGAAAGTCACCAAATAACCAACACTTACATAATACATATACCCGTTACAGAAACCTTTGCAACAATTTACTGCGTAAACTAAAGTCTGAGTACGAGAACAACTCTCCAATAGCACTAAAGATTTTAAGAAACAAAAAAAGAATTTTAGCAAACATATCCTTAACACTTTCTTTCTGCAGCCTGTCGATGAGACTGAAGTAGATTTGTATATACTCTCGCTTAAAACGAATAAAGCTCCAGGTATAGATGGTTTGTCCAACGCCATATTAAAGGAAATAGTACCACCTCTTACAAAAATCCTAAATTTAAGCTTACAATCGGGTGTATTTCCAAATGCTTGGAAGATTGCTTCTATTACGCCAGTTTATAAAAATGGACCCAAACATAGCGCTGAAAGTTATCGACCCATCTCACTCCTGTCCGCTTTCTCAAAGCTCTTAGAAAAAGTAGTTAATAAGAGACTCGTTAACTTCATTGAGGTAAATAACTTAATTTCCGAAAGACAGTTTGGTTTTAGAAGCGGAAGATCGACAGAGGACGCTGTTAATTTGCTTACCTATACTGTTGCAAGACAACTTGATAACAACAGATACAGTATAGGTATCTTCCTCGGTGGTAGAGCTTTGTGCAAGCTCGTCTGGGTAGGTACCACCCACTCATTAGATATTCTACCGCAAAACAGCAGTACTTTGTATTGTTGTGTTCCGGTTTGAAGGATGAGTGAGCCAGTGTAATTACAGGCACAAGGGACATAACATCTTAGTTCCCAAGGTTGGTGGCGCATTGGCAATGTAAGTGATGGTTAACATTTCTTACAATGCCATTGTCTATGGGCGTTGGTGACCACTTACCACCAGGTGGCCCATAAGCTCGTCCGCCAATCTATACAATAAAAAAAAAAAAAAAATCTGGCATTTGATACTGTATCATTTCCAATTCTACTGCGAAAACTAGAAAACCAATTCGAAATAAGGTGTCTTCCTCTGGAATGGTTCAAGAGCTATCTCACTTGGTGGTAGAGCTTACTTGGTGGTAGAGCTTTGTGCAAGCTCGTCTGGGTAGGTACCACCCACTCATCAGATATTCTACCGCAAAACAGCGGTACTTCGTATTGTTGTGTTCCGGTTTGAAGGGTGAGTGAGCCAGTGTAATTACAGGCACAAGGGACATAACATCTTAGTTCCCAAGGTTGGTGGCGCATTGGCAATGTAAGTGATGGTTAACATTTCTTACAATGCCATTGTCTATGGGCGTTGGTGACCACTTACCATCAGGTGGCCCATATGCTCGTCCGCCAATCTATACAATAAAAAAAAAAAAAAAAAAAAAAAAAGGAAACAGTGTGTTAGAATTGGAAATCATGCAAGTGATTTACAACCCGTTAGCTATGGTATACCGCAGGGAAGCATTCTTGTTATTGTCATTTAATTAATAATTGAAAATAGATTATTAACGTGAACGAACTAGGCTTTTATTTCAAAGATCGCCATGTATGATAACGAGTTGACATCCGACCCCTCGTTATATATCTGTCAATTTATAATAAATTGTCTGTATTGTAAAGATGAGAAAATAATAATCCCGCTTAGTTTCTTTCGCCGGCTCTTCTCGGGTCTGAAGTGTTTGTTTCTGAACAGGTGGTAGATTTTTGACTATCAATAAGTAAGTGTAATGCTTGAATATTGAATAAAGATTTTTGACTTTGACTTTGTAAAATTATTACACACATAGACTTTGTTCTGTGTGTACTTGATGGTAACCAGGTGGCCCATATGCTCGTCCGCCTAATAAGGTCCTCCAGACCGATTTCCGCCACGGCGGCCAATCTCAAGAGAGATTAGCCAACTGCGCAGGAGATATTATAGTGCACAAGTGTGTGCGCAAACACAGGTGCACTCTCTTTTCCTTAGCTCTCATAATCCGATGGGACGGAAAGAGTTTAGGCGCAGGACCAACGGCTTTGCGTGCTTTCCGAGGCACGGGAGTGTACACACTTCAACCTTCCAGACTCCGGGCTGCTACTGAGAATTTTCTGACAGAAAAACCCAATAACTATGTATTGGCCCGACCTGGGAATTGAACCCAGGACCACCGGGTCTGCAGGCTAATATCTAGCCACTAGACCAACGAGGTAGTCCGCTTACCTATACTATAAAAGAAAAACCCTACAATGATCTGTCCTCGAAGATTTCTGGCCTTGATATAGCTTGTGATAGTCTATTTTTAAATCTAAATTATTTAATTTCTTTAATAATAATTAATATGTTATATGAATGCTTCAAATTTGTTTTTCATTATAATAATGTCAATTAATTAAATTTATTTTTAATAATGTTTAATACATTTTTATATTCAATTTTAATAATGATTACCTATTAAAAGAAATACAATTATCACTAGTGTTAATTATATATTATCTACCTTTGTCAAGAGCCGAGATGGCCCAGTGAAGAGCCGAGATGGCCCAGTGGTAAGAACGCGTGAATCTTAACCGATGATCGTGGGTTCAAGCCCGGGCAAGCACCACTAAATTTCATGTGCTTAATTTGTGATTATAATTCATCTCGTGCTTGACGGTGAAGGAAAACATCGTCAGGAAACCTGCATGTGTCAAATTTTCACTGAAATTCTGTCACATGTGTATTCCACCAATCCGCATTGGAGCAGCGTGGTGGAATAAGCTCCAAAACCTTCTTCTCAAAAAGAGGAGAAGAGGCCTTAGCCCAGCAGTGGGACATTCACAGGCTGTTACTACCTTTGTCATCCTAATAAGAAATAAATCATCGCGCAAAATTTCGGATAAATTAAATATTTAGCTCGAGCTGAGGAATTACTGATCGAAAATAGTATCGGCCGCAGTATCTTTGAAGTAACAAGTGTTTTGAAATGTACTATTCCTATTACAGAGTAATTTAATTTCCCCTGATATTTTATTAAGTAGGTATTTTACTATGCAGGGTGTAACAAAATTCGTGTCTGACCCGTGAAGTGGTTATTAGGTATCGTGTGTCGGTTCTATTTATGTAATAATTTTTAAAATACTAAGCAAAAAAATGACTTAAAAAAATATATTAATTGTGTTTAACGACACTGTTGGTGGTAAAAACGTGGACTACTGAGGTCTTGATTCTTGATTTATAAGCTTCGAATTTGAAGGTGATAAAATAAAAAACAAGTTTTTTTCTGATTGTTCATTATTACACAACGTCAGATCTTGTACAACAAAGGTCGTATGCAGCAGCTGTGGTCCATATTTAAACGTAACCAAACACCACGGTGGTGCGAATCATTAAGAGTGCGGCGCGGGCGGTGTGGGACGATGACTAGCGCACCGCCGCACGCCGCCACGACCTGCTCCCTGGCCAGTAAGCGTCTCTCGTAATCGTCTTCGTTTCAGTTTTCCAATTATTGCTGTGTCGTCGGATTGTCCACGTCGGCAGCGAGTCCATCGTTATGAGTAGATTAGATGTGGTCGTCTCGATCGCGCGGCGGTGTAGGGGGCGAGGGACCGGCGGTCGCGGGGCCCCAGTCGTGCGGCGCCGGCGCCCAGATGGAGGCAAGCGAGCGGAAAGGGTCGTAGGAGCGTTGCGTGGGCGGCGAAGGCGGAGCGAACCCCGGCGGAGGTCGCAGCGGACCTGAGCCCCATGCGCCCCAACCGCCACCCCACACCGAACCTAACCCGACGCCGCCGTAGTTACTGCCCACACCACCAACTCCACCCACTCCACCTACTCCTCCAGCTCCACCGACTCCCCCAACTCCACCGACTCCTCCCACTCCACTTACTCCTCCCACTCCAACTACGCCTCCCACCCCACCTACTCCGCGAGGGTGCGTCTCGTCTGCAATAATTTGATGTAATTAAATGACGTCAATGTGGTTCAGGATTATTATTTTTATTATAATCAGATAGTCACAACAACGATGCTCCTTCAGTGTGGAGAGCGTAAACTCTATCGTGCGACGCGGCTGGCGTTGTATTTACGTATCGCAAAATATACAGCGTGTTATAAAAACCCTATTCGGCCCAAAAGGGGCATTTTGGTGTGTTATAGACATTACTTGTTGGAATTAGGGCACTTAAATGTCTTTTTATGATTAAAATATTTTTTCAATATTAATGAACGTTTGATTTTTAATATGATTTTTAGTAATGTCTATAACACACCAATGTGCCCCTTTCGGGTCGAATGGGGTTTTTATAACATACTGTATACATATGACAATAGTGTTATATTTAAAAGCTATTCCAAAGGAAGTGAAAATAAAGGTAAATAAACAACTTTGACCTTGAATTAACATGACATTTGAGTTAGACTAGTGACAAGAAAATTATCCAGTGAATGGGTAATGAATGAATGATAAAGTATAGAACGATATAGCTTGCTTTTAAACGTAATTTAATATTAATTTTAATAGTTATATGGATTGCAGGTAAAATAAATAAAACAACAATTTGATAATTCCGAATAAGCACCCGTGCACATGATACGAAAGATCAGAGATGAATGTCTTACTCTTGTAATTTTTTCAAAACTATAAATTGAGTGTTGCTATGCATAAAACTGGTCTACATTTTGAGACTAGATTTTTTTTTATTTCTTTAAAACTACATAATTTTGTTATAATTTTTTTTCTTTACCTGTACTGTCTGTATAAAATAATAACATTTTATCAAACGCTAGGTAACTTTCTATATTTTTTACAAATATTTTATGTTCCATATTATATACATGTAAATAAATATATATTAAAAAAATCTAAAACTTATGACAAAACTAAAATAAAATATATTTTTATAAAATATATTTTATCTGTATAATTGCATTCATTTTCCATTCGTTTAGCGAACATCCTTAATCAGCACTGCTATTTTAATTGTTCATTCATCGAAAAATGGCGTCTTGAATGTCGGCAAAACAGTTTTGCCGAATTTAAGTTAAAGTGGATTTAAGTAGTTAAGTGAAATAATGTTGTATTACGAATGAAGATATATTAATCATGAACTGTTTGTAGTGCATCATATAGCGGAGTTATCAGCAAAACACTTGGAATACTGAAAAGTACGGTTTGTTTTGATTGTTTCCTATTCTCATTGGAATAGACTATATTATTCATACATTTCACATACACTAAAATAATTAAACAAAAATAATTAAGTGTACTTCTAAATAGAAACACTCGTATGGGGCGGCGTTTTTAAGAAAGTTAATTTAGCTTTATATTATAGTTTAAATTTTCGAACGAACGATCACGAACTTCGCAAAGATCACAACCAATAAACAGCGTACTCACCGAGATAATCTCGAGCGGGCGTCGAAAATGCCGGGCGCTCGGCGGTTATTGGCGGTCGCCAGGCGAACTCAGCGTCCGGCCGGCCCGCGCCGTCGGTGGTGCCGTTGAAGTAGAACAGCGAGTTATCGGGCGCGCGCTCGGGCTCGCGGCGCCGCACGTCGGAGCCGATGGGTGCCAGCGCCGCGCCCGACGCGCCGCGCGCCGCCACAACCGAGCTCCACGACGCGCCCCAGCGCACCCCACCACGCGCTTCCCCCACCTCGCCGCCCGCCTCGCCCGCCTCGCCACCCACCGGCGCCGCGGGAGAGCGCGGAGGCGGCGTGGGCGGCGCCCGCTCGCTGCGCCGCTTGGGCGCGCGCTCCTTGCGGGCGAGGTGTCGCGCGGGCGTGCCGCGCCGCTCGCCGGCGTCGACGTGACGCGCGCGCTCGAGCCGGCGCTGCGCGTCCGCCGCGTCCCGCCGCGTCCTCGGGGCGCGCGGGGCGGACTCGGCGGGCGGCGTTCGCACGAGGGGCCGCACGATGGGCTTACTCACGGGCGCGGTGTCCGTTTCCTCAATCGGAGAGTCGTCCCTGGGATCCGGCTCCACGTCACCACCGTAAGATTCGTCGGCATCGTCCCGATCGTCTGTCGGCGTCGAGGTGTCGGAGCCGGTGGAGCGGCCGTCCTCGTCGATCGGCGACGGCTCGACGTCCCGTTCGTCTGCGGGTTCGTTTGGCGGCGATTGCGATTCCATTTCGAAATTTTCTTCTAGCGACGGAGCCAGCGAACGCTCGGTCATCGCACAAGGCGGATCGTCGTCGAGCTCGAGATCGGCATCCTCACTCGATCGAGAAGATTCGTCCTCTCGGCGTAACACTTCGGCCCGCCACCGTTCAAATGCACGACGTTCGGCCCGCGGATCGAGCGACGGGAGCGGACGTCGAGCGGAGCGCCGACGACGCTGAGGGGCCCGCGAGGCTGGCGTCGCGGTGAGCGGAGGCGGCTCCGCGAGCCCGCGCAAGTCGAGGGGCGCCCGAGGTTCGGAGGTGGAGCGAGCCGCCCGGGCGCGACGCAGCAGGCGCTCGGCGTCCAACGCGGCGGCCGCCAGAACCATGGCGAACGCTGCGAAAGCGAGCAACACCCCCGCCGAGCGCAAGGCGCCCTCCCAGGGGGGTCGCGGGGCGGTCGCCGCGCATCGGGCGAGAACTTTCGCAGGTATCGTCGCCATCAACATGTATTCCGCGGGACCTGCGGGCAGACCGAAATCGTCAGCTAACTTCCGAGCGGGCTCCCAACGAGGCCGGTCGGCGTCGACACGTACCGAGGTCGGTGTGCAGTTGCAGGGTGGCGGTGACGCGCGCCAGCGAGTAGTCGGGCGAAAAGGCGAGGTGCAACGGCGCCGACGCGTTGGGCGGCAGCGCCAGCGGCGCGCACGGCGACACGCGGAACCCGCGCGCCGCGCAGCCGCCGCGCGCCACGGCCCAGCGGGACAGCGACACGCCCACGCGGCCCGCATTGCGCGCCACCACACGCCGCGACACCGCGCCCGCGCCGCCCCACGCGCACTCCGACACCTGCGACACCCACGGGTGAGCCGAGCGCCGCGACGCCGCACCCGCCGCCGCGCCCACACTCACCTCGAACAGGAACGGGGCCGACGAGCCGGGCTGGCGGCCGGCGATGTCGAAGCTCGGGTATTCGCCTCGCCCGTACAAGTGCACGCCCTCCAATATCGTCAAATTATTTCTAAAAAAGAGAGCGACGAAAGTTACCGACGTAAAATTCTCTACGAGTGCAAATCTATGGATCGATCGAAACGATAAAACGGAACCTCAAATACAGGTACGTAGTGAAAGAACCGGTGTCTTGCGGTGCGAACGTGACGCTGACCTCGATCTCCGCATGCGGCTCCAACAGCAGCGCCGGTAGCGCGTGCGCGCCCGACTCGTCCGCGCCGCGCTCCTCGCGCGTCTCGTTCCACAGGCGGGCGGCGCCACGCGTCACCCGCCAGCCCGTCAGGTGGAACGCGTCGTGCGACCACTCGCACTTCTCGTCGGTGCAGAAATCCGAGTCGCCGCCCGCGCTGCAATCGAAACGGACTCTGAGCGGCGGGCTCGGACGACCACGGCGCCGGCGACGGGCGGGCACTCACGGCGCGGGCAGCGCGGCGGGCGCGCGGCGCGGTAGCAGCAGCGCGTGCAGCAACAGCGGCACGTGCGCCACGTTGCGCAACGCCAGGCGAAGCGGCGCGGCGCGGCGCACGGCGGCCAGCGGCACCGCGCCCGCGCGCCGCGCCGCCAGCCGCGGCCACCGCAGCGCCGCCGAGCCGCTCGCCACCAGCTGCAGCACCTGCCGGCCACGCGCGTCGTCAGTGGGCGTCCGGCTCGTGCGCGCCGCCCGCGGGCCCGGACGCCGTTGCCCTACCTCGGTGGTGTGGATGTAGAGCGTGAAGTTGGAGTCGAGCGGCGCCTGCTGCTGGAACAGCGCGATCCGCGCGAGCAACAGGGACACGTCGTCGCGCAGGGCGGTCTCGTCGTACGCATCGCTGCGACGCAGCCAGGCCGCGCCCTCTGTGCGACGACGATTTGTAATCGATTTGACGGCGAATGATTCCAACCATAAATATCTGAGGCGTATGCCATCATTGCGTATTCAGAGTCCAGGAGTTGCCGCTTTTTTCCTTCTAAATGACTACTACAAACTTCGATCACTAATAAGAGAATAGATACACAATCGAGCTACATAAAACGTCCGCGCCAAATGAGCCCCATATTGGGTGCGCTTTTAATGTTATACCATTCGGATTTCGGATTCGCGCCAACAGTAAACATGCCTCAGTGCCCGATCCAAAATGCAGAAATCACATGTTAGGACGCTGAAAAAGGATGGAGTTTCATATTTAAGTGTTAATATTTGCCTTTTTGTAAATATTATCATTGTATTATAAATACTGGTATTTCGGCAAGAATAAGTAAAGAAATTTTGAAAACCATTTTTAAAAAATAAATCGTAATGAACACCACGAGGTATAAATCATGTACCGACTGCCTCGTTGGTCTAGTGGCTAGATATAAGGCCGCAGACCCGGTGGTCCTGGGTTCAATTCCCAGGTCGGGCCAATAAATAGTTATTGGGTTTTTCTGTCAGAAAATTCTCAGTAGTAGCCCGGAGTCTGGAAGTTGGAAGTGTGTATACTCCCGGGCCTCGGAAAGCACGTTAAGCCGTTGGTCCTGCGCCTGAACTCTTTCCGGTCGTGTCGGATTACCGTCCCATCGGATTATGAGAGCTAAGGAAAAGAGAGTGCACCCGTGTTTGCGCACACACTTGTGCACTATAATATGTCCTGCGCAGTTGGCTAATCTCCCTTGAGATTTGCCGCCGTGGCCGAAATCGGTCTGGAGGAGGACCTTATAAATCATGTCAGTTATAAAGACCTTGATCAACGTGTTATTCGCACAATCGCATACCCACTTGAATTGAACGGGTTACATGGGTTGGTTCTGTTTTCGGAGCGTCACGGTAGCATGCGCAAGCGATCCCGTGGCGCTCCCGTTAAGACGGGAAGGGCACCGATGGGTTTTTAGTGGGTATTCCGATGACCGGGGCACACTCGGTGCCCTGGACATATGGCGAGCCCTACATACCCTCCCCCGTTTCCCCCCACAGTTCCCGTGGGGGGAAACGCGAGAAGCATTTTCCCAGAGTCAAAAAAAAAGAAAAAAGGGTTGGTTCTGTTCCATTTGGTGGAGACGCTGTTGTTAATTTCTTTTCATTTTGTTTGTATGAAAAATATGATTATGAGTTTCTTTTGTTTAATTAACTTCTTTACTATGTCTATAATCTATAAGTATAGAAGTAAAATATTATTGATTTAAATTTTAACGCACTAAGAAGTATAGGGTTTTCCATTAAGGGCGCTTGATCTTTGAAATGCAAAAAAAAATACATGTAGGAGAGATATTTGCGAATTTTTTTTTTTATTTGGAAGGTCTATCGACCCCGTTATGTATGGAATATGACATCATTCAAATGACCGCCACGGCTTCGGTTGGTGGCGCGCACACGAAAGGTCCAATTTTCGATGACTCTGGCGCACAAATCGGGCTGTATTTGATCGATGGCGTGGCGTATGTTGACTTTGAGGGCATCGGTGGTTTGCGGCTTGTTGGCATAGACCTGCGACTTAAGAAAACCCCACAAGAAAAAGTCCAGCGGGGTCAAATCGCACGATCTCGGTGGCCAGTTCACGTCGCCTCCGCGCGAGATGACCATGTCCAGAAATTGCTCGTGCAGAACTTCCATCGTAGCGTGTGCTTTGTGGCACGTAGCGCCGTCCTGTTGAAACCACATGTTGTCCAGATCCATATTCTCGATTTCAGGCCAAAAGAAGTTGGTTATCATCGACCGGTATCGCTCACCATTGACGGTGACGGCCACACCATTATCGTTTTCGAAAAAATACGGACCAATCACGCCTCCGGCCCAAAATCCGCACCAAACAGTCACTTTCTGCGGGTGCATTGCCACTTAGTGAACCTCGTGTGGATTGGTCTCGTCCCAAATACGGCAATTTTGCTTGTTGACATAGCCATTCATCCAAAAATGCGCCTCGTCGCTGAAGATGATTTTTTTGCCAAAATCGGCGTCAACTTCCAACTGCTCTAATGCCCAGTCAGCGAACACACGGCGCTGTCTATGGTCATTAACCTTGAGCTCTTGGGTCAGCTGGATCTTGTACGGGTGCAGGCTCAAGTCACAACGCAAAATTCGCCAAGTTGTCGTCTGCGAAAGGCCGAGTTCCTGTGCGCGACGCGGAATTGACTGCCGCGGGTTTTCGAGGACACTGTCGCGCACAGCGGCGATATTCTCGGCAGATCTCGCGTTACGTTGACGCACGGGAACCGGCTGGTTGTTAACTGACCCGGTTGACTCGAATTTGTCCACCAATCGACGGATAGTCGACTCGGCAGGACGAACATCGCGACCGTAAAACGGGCGAAGTGCGCGGAACGTTGCTCGAACTGAAGACCCATTTTCATAAAACAATTTTATGATTTGCACGTGCTGCTCGACACTGTAACCTGCCATGGTGGTTTGGGAGGACGGAATGAATATAACACACTGTATTTGACAGCTGTCACTCAAACAACATGGCCGCAATCAGCTGTCAAAGTTCAAGCGTCCCTATTGGAAAACCCCATAGAAGGTTCTCAATTAAAATCGAATTTTATTTTGTTTGCTCACCGATTATTCCGTGATTAATGGACTGATTTGAATCAATTGTATTTATTTTACCTTTCTATTGATTTTTAAATTCTTAATATTGAAAAAAACTTTAAACGCTTAATATTGAATTGTAGGTGTATGAAGACCAAATATTTTCGGTCGTAAAAAATATGTGTATTGTTTTGTGAATACAACTTTAAGTGGTACCTTTAAGATTGAATATGCCCGAATGTGTTTTCGTTTGGGCTACACCTATATAGACACGTTAAGGGACACTTTTAAAAAGATTTTTGCACGGGATCGTGTATCTAGTTCTCATTAGTGATCGAAGACTACAAAATATAAATGTATAAAACATTTAAAAACATTTTACACACATGGAAAAATAATATAAAAATATTCTCTAATGGAACACATATGCTATTCAAATCGGCCGCCGGTAAGTTTTAACCGGGTGCGGTGATACATATATAGGTTACAGCGGTACCGTCGGAGTGCAGCGGCAGGCCGGTGTAGCAGCGCGGCTCGCAGCGCCGCTCGGGCGCGAACCGCACGCGCGCCGCCCGCCGCGCGCCCGCGCCCAGCGCGCCCAGCCCCGCGCCGCGCCACCTGCGGGGGGCTCGCTACAGCACTCGCTCCGGCGCACCGGCGGCGCCGCCACTCGCACTCACTCGAACGACAGCGCGGGGTCCGCCACGCGCGCCGACAGCGACGTCACGCGCATCCACACCGACATGGTGCTCTCCACCTCCAGCTCGGCGCTCGAGCCCGCGTACTGCCGGCGCAACGGGCACTCGATGTAGTACGTACGTATTCACTCGACGATTCGAACATTATTTTATTTATTAAAATGTAATCATTTTCGAGGTGCGGACGATCTCTCTAGGAATATATTACGGTCGAGGCGAGGGAACTCACCGGCGCGGCCGGCGGCAGCTCGAGCGGCAGCGCGCGCACGTGGCCCGCGCGCACGCGAAGCGTCAGCACCGCTGCCGTGCTCGCCAGCGTCGTGTTGACGTACACCAGTCCGCGCAGCGGTCCCTCGCGCGCCGGCGCCACCACGGTCAGCCACGCCTGCGCCCAGCCGCCCGCCTCGATGCACTTCTGCGGAGGAGAGACGCCTTCAGCGGGCGCGGCGGAGACCGCGACGACGCGGACATCGCGACGCACCGTGTCGGGCTCGGCGGGCGGCGGGTGCAGCGCCAGGCCGGCGGCGGCGCCCGGCAGCGCGGCGCCCAGTGCGCGCACGCAGAGCGCGACGGGCGCGGGGTTGCGCACGCGTGCGCCCACGCGCCGCGTCCACGACGCGCCCAGCGCGCCCAGCTCCAGCGACGTGCCCGACGACTCCGCGCCTGGCCACTCCCACTCCTGCGGGCGCGCCCGTTACTGACCGTGTCGGCGTCGTCGTAGTAGCCGACAACGACGACTTTCGCTTCCACTTACGAATATGAGTTTCCCGCTGTACATCCGGACGGGTACGGTGTACTCGGACAGGTTGGTGTAAACGGTGAGTTCGGAGCTGAGCGCGAAGGCGGCGGGGGGAGGCGAGCGCAGACGCAGATGCAATAACGACGCCGACGCGCCCGCTCGCAGCGTCAGCGGGGTGTGATCCACAACCTGCACCGGACGCGACCGAGCGATACTCGGTTAATAATGACCCCTATACATTCTGAACCTATACTAAAATACCACTTCCCTAGTTCCGGTTGATACTTGTTACCGATACGTGTAATTAAAATGAAACAAACCATTCTTTTCAAGACTATTTCAAAGGTAGTGACACAATATATAGGGTTATTTGTAACGAATCAACAACCTCGCAGGACTAGATAGCTAACACCATAAGCAATCACTTTTGTTCTACGTTTTTTTATAATTTGTTATATTTTATTATCATACAAAATATTAATTTAATTTCCTGTTTAAACATTTATAAAACTACGCGCATCGCAAATATTACGTAAACAAGCCCCTGCGAAGCGTGGGGAAGGGTGAGCGCGCGCGAGCCTTTGAACTGACCCAAGGCCGCCCGCCGGCGCGGTATCGATCGATTTATTGTGCGGATTGTGGATGTTATTTTATTACCATGGCGTATCGATATTCCAATATCGAATACACAGAAATGGTGAGAACGCTTGCTAGGTGTGATGACAATGTGTCGAAAGCCTGCCGCCAATATGCAACAAGGTCTCCAAATGTACCTACACCAAGCCGTCAGACGATGTTAACTGCCACGCAGCGACTACGGGATTATGGACAGTTCCATCACAGGATTTGGGATACTTGTCGTCCCCCGAGACACACATTAGGTGATCAAGAAGCGATCCTGGAGTTCTTTGAGGCGAATCCCGCACAAATAACGCGGCGCGGCGGTTCAATGTGTCACAATACTTCGCGTGGAGTGTCATTCACAATGAAGGCAAATATCCATTCCACCCTCATCGTGTTCAGGAACTCACTCACTTAGCGTAAATTTTCGGTATCGATAAGCACGCGTCACAACCGTCAAGGACAACACTCGACGTCAGACAAATGCGGCGAGGTGGGCGAAGGCGGGGCGAGCTGTCGGCTCTGGTCCCGATGGACATGGACTCGCGCGCATACTATAGGCATGTCCATGTTAGTATTATTATTATTAGCGCGCCAGCGCCGCGTCGTCCTTTCGTTTATGAATGAAACATAGACATAAAAATATCACGAAAATACAACGAAAACTTGTAATATCCATTTTTATCATATATTGAGTTATGTCCGAACTCGTAGAACAAAGGTTGTTGCTTAAGATGTTAGCTATCTAGACCTGCGAGGTTGTTGATTCGTTACAAAGAACCCTGTATATTGGGATGAGCCTGATGCTAACGTTATTCAAAAACGTACTTACGTATTTTATTTTAAAATATTAACAGTTTTAGCGTAATATGATAAGACGAAGACAACATTTTAGCATACAATATACTCTGTAAGTTTACA
Organism: Nymphalis polychloros; assembly: GCA_905220585.2. Lineage (NCBI taxonomy): Eukaryota > Metazoa > Arthropoda > Insecta > Lepidoptera > Nymphalidae > Nymphalis > Nymphalis polychloros. The sequence goes on from HG992262.1 coordinate 77,911, forward strand.
ACATTAGCATAGATGATTAACGTACGTGGAAGTGCTCCGCGACATCAGGCGGCAGACGCAAGCCGTTGACGCGCAGCGGGTCGCGGAACTCGTTGCGCGCGCGCACCTCGCGCTCCCGCATCGCATCCTCCGCCGCCGTCACTACGCTGCGGATAAACGGTCATGTAACATGTCGCGACCACCGCTCGATTGAGTATCAACTCGGCACTCACTCGAGGCGGTCGGGCGCCAGGCGCAGCGCGCCGGGCAGCAGTCGCACGCTGAAGGGCACGGCGGCGCGGCCCAGGCGCACGCAGCCGCCGCACCACGCCTCCTGCGCCTCGCCGTCCTCCGCGCCCTCCGCGCCCTCCGACCGGCTGCCGTGCGTCGTCTGCGCCCACAGCTCCGCATCTGAGGAGAGCACGCGGGCAGCGTCAGTACAGTCGAGCGAGGGAACCGACCGCCGTAGACGCGCGGACGTGAGACTCACAGTTGAGCGTGAGGCGCGCGACGGGCGTGAAGTCCTGGCGCGGCGCGAGCTGCGCGCGCAGCAGCGTCAGGTGCGCGCCGGTCGCCGTGCCCCCTGCGCACAGTGCACACAGTCGTCAGAGGCTGCGCTTGCCCGCGGGCACGCCCGGCCCCGCCACTCACCGTTGTGCCGCAGCGGCGCGGGCGCGCCGGCTGGCGCGTCGCACGGCGCGGCGGGAGGCGCGGCGCGCCAGCAGCCCGCCCCGCGCACCCCTCCCTCCAGCGACACCTCGGCGTCCGCGCTGTTGGCCACCTCCAGCTCCACCTGCGCGGGGGGCGAGTTAGTCGGCGGCCGGCACACTGGCGGCGCTGCGAGTGCGGACGAGGTACCGTGTGCAGCGGATCGGCGGTGCCGCGCGCGCGCAGGCGCACGTGAAGCGGGCGCGCGTGCTCGCCGGGCGCCACCGCGCGCGCCTCCACTGCCACCACCAGCCCGCCACCCGGAATGTCCGCCTTTATTCTGCGACACCGCGTTTTTATAAATATACGTAAGTATATATTCACAAATCCTAACGGCGAGTAAAACATTTTAGTAGAGTATTGAAAATATAGTAAACGATACTACTACAACTGCACACACTATCGACCTAATAATAATATTTATTTCAAGTATCATTGACTCATTTTTGTTAGTAACACAAAAAAAAAAAAAAAAAAAAAAAAAAAAAAAAAAAAAAAAAAAAAAAAAAAAAAAAAAAAAAAAAAAAAAAAAAAAAATCGCAAAGCAAAGCAAATTCGAGTGTAGAGTCCAACTTCAACTTTCGACAGAGTCATAAATACATGTGGAACATTTCGTTACGTATGAACGCATCTTACGGGTATACTTTATTGAGTACAAATGACTAAAGTAAATAAAAAACTACAACCTATACTATACGATGTAATCAAATTTAAAAAAAAGGTATACCTAAAATACTCAAGCAGAATTTGAAATAATAATAATACAAAAGTTAAAAAAAGAATACTTCGCTGTGACCAGGTAACTTGAGTTAATATAAAATAAGCGATCGACAGGAGCTCACCTGACGTAGGCGGTGAGCGGGCGCTGCGGCGCGGGCGCGGCGCGCGGCGCCAGGCTGAGCGCCACGAGCGCGCGCTCGGAGCGCGGCGGGACGGCCCACGCGTCCCGCGCCGCGCGCCGCCCGCCGCCCGGCAGGCGCAGGCGCAGCCACGCGCCCGTGCAGTACACCTCGCGCACCTGCACCGTCGCGTCCGTGGGGTTGTGCAGGCGCAGCTCGGGCTCCACGCTGGCGTTGAGCGGCACGCGCACGCCCACCAGCGGCCACAGCCCGTACGCGCTGGCCTCGCCCACGGCCGACACCTGCGCGACCATACGAGACCGACTCTTAACTACGGCGTGCATGCAGCGCACGTGCTTATTTGTAATATTAAGGTGAATTCGTTCCTAAACGAGCATACTCGACTTTAAACATTAATTTAGATATTTGTCGTTAAACTGTTTATTACCGACACCGCGTTATAGTTGAAGAGGTAGCAAGTATATAACTATAAGAGCCCGTGTACACGGCATCGCCGCCGCCGCCGCACTACCAGCGCGTAATACAGATAAAACATTGAAACAAATAATGTCAGATGATTATTAAGTGTATACAATACACCATGTTGCTCTCCTTGTTTCAATACAAGATGAACATATCCTTCTATTCGACATTTTCTTTTGATTTTGCTATTTTGTAAATATAGTATATGTAAGACTAAGTTATTTTTCTTATTTAAATTCGACATGTTGATTGTGCGACACGTGTGATGCTTGCGGCTATGGGGTAGGAATGTTTTAGTAAAACTACTCTCGCTTGCATCGAGTGAGAGTAGTGTGGTGACGCGGTAACATCGCGGTAGCATTCAATTCCGTCTGCACGAGCGCTGTTCACTATATAAGTAACTTTATATTAGAGATATTTCGAAGAACTTTATATTAGAGATTGTCTACAAAATTTAAAGTACTTTATTAAAATTTAAAATATGTACGTACAATGCTTTAATACATGACATACATAAGGACATACTGGATACTTATGTACTCCTAGTGAAGTGTGTATGTAGAGATGTGCCGACACAGGCCCCTCTCGTCGCCCGAGATACACCACGCTGAACGTCGTGTTACCTTGCGGGGGCAGCGTCTGCGTACATATAACTGTAATTTGTATTTAGAAGGACCATATGGTAGTTCTCGTAACGAATACATAGATTACAACTCATATGACATAATAGAAATATACAAAGTCGCCGCTCCGCGGCACGTGGCCGAGCGTCGCCGAGCGTCGCCGGGCGTCCCCGGGCGCGTCGCTCGCGGGCGCGCACAGACGCAGGAAAAGTTCGAGCTTGACTCCCTCCACACCAAGTCAAAATGCGAACTTTTCCCGCGCCCGCACCACCCTTTCTTCCGCTACTCTTCTTTCTTCTGACCTTCGTCGATAACTGACATCGAACATATAGTCGAATAAATATACTTTAAATTATAATCTTAATCTGTTGTTACAGTATTATTAAACATTTATTGTGATGATAACGACAGAGTGTGAACGGTATTATCAATTACTATCTTAATACACATACAATATTAAGATAGCATTGTTTAATGTGTTAAACAAACATTACGTAATGTAGTATCTCCGACACGGGCACATGTTACACCTCCACTGTTACTAATTACGTATTATACATTTAAAAACAACTGATACTTCGTTAATACACACAAAATACTTTGTTAAGACACAATGCTTATTGAAATTATAGATACACCAATAATATCGCACTAATAGTGAAAAAGTAAACTTATCAAATGGATTATTCAAATCGAAAGATGTGTTTAGGCGAATGTAACGAACATTCAACAAAATGAGGAAGCGATACAAAATCGGGAGCTTATATTAGGAGAGGTAAAGGCTGCGGAAAGTATTTTTTTAAGTGTAATAGCAATTCCCGTTTTAAGAACGTTTACATATCTAGGCGGCCCGTAAGCCATTGCGCTATAGATGCTTTAAATGTATTTAAAGTTAAGGTTTCTTTATTAGATAATTAAATTATAATTGATGAAATCCTTCACAGTCCCAAGACACATTAGCCGTCACCTTCCCAACTGATTCAGATACCTTAAACTTTTGAAGGGGTGGGATATTTGTAATTAGTTCTCAATTACGAGGGATCCAAGTCAATATCCTATACACTCACTAATACTTTCCATTCAGCGGACTTTTGGACCTCTGGTATCATTTTAGATGATAAACTAAAATGGCGACTAATAAGTTGTCGTGTAGATTTAGCTCTATAGCATTCGGGTGTAAAAAACAAGTATGTTAAATGATATTGATACGGGTGTAATCTAATGCAGGCATAACCGTTTGTACGATCTTTGTCTTGCAGAAAGTACTATATTTTTAAGAACAGAATTGTAGGCAGATTTTTTTTGCGCTCGTAAATACAAGCCGCGAAAAATTATCTGCTATCTTCTTCTAAACCACGAACAGATTTTGGTACGGTTTTTATTAACAGACAGAGCGATAAACGAAGAAGGTAAATGTTCATAATCTTTACATATTTTTTGCAAAACAACGGACTTAGTTTTGTCCAAAAAACTTTTCGCACGCTTACATGGCTGGCGCTGGCTACTCCCTAGGAGATACATCGAAGCAATGTACTAGAAAATTATAGGTCGTAATAAAACCAAAACATCTGCGATAGCATGTTTCTTAAACTTGGGGTTTTTAATATAGATTAGTCTTTTACACTACATATCAGTCTAATGTATGACAAACATAAATCACCACAACTTTGATATTATTCATATCGATCATTTAAAAAATTATAACATACTATATATAAGCTTATAAATAAATAAACCTTATTAAATAAATATATACTCAATATTTTCTTGCTAAGTAAATTGCACTTGCGCAAAGCTGCGGCGTGTCACCAGTATCTCATAATTTCAAATATAGCACGGGTAAATAAACCCCTATAATACGAGTGCGAAGATGGGATCTAGTATAATATAAAGAACCGCAGGTTCTCGTGTGACACCAACACCAACGGTTCGAACGGTTACTATACCGGTTAAATGTTTACCAATATCGAGTAACGAATATCCTCGTGACCTAGTTACGGCGCCGGTGCACGGTACCGCGGCCAGGAACAGGTTTGCGAACAACGAGACAGCTCAGATAAAAAATCGAACCTTCGCAGTTACGCAAGCGGTTAGCTGGAAACTCGAGTGAACATACATCAGTATGATCGGAAAACCAGTTTTATGACGCGGCAAATAAATTTTGATTTGTGAAAAATAAGAAATGAAAGTAAACTTAGCTCCTCGTTGCTACGAGAGAACTATATATAACGAGTTGTGTACATTGTGACTGAATTAATGTTATTTCAGATATTGCGATGTTGACTAACGGCCTTATTTATAAACGTTGCTTAGTTACTGTTTAGCTAAACACTGATTTCTCTTTCTGTTTAGCTAAACACTGATTTCATTGAGTGTCTCTTTCTGTCATTATTGATTTGACATACGAAAGAAGAAGACAAAATATTGTTTAACTAATCACCAGTTAAATAAAGTTTATGAATAAGGCGGGTAATCAATAAATATAACATTTTACAAATGGGACTGAAAATGTAATATAATACTATTAGAAGTACATTTTTTTTTTTCGGATTTCATATCGCTGTACCGCTGTGTCGTGGAGAGGTCGCGCAAATCATGCAAAGCAGCTAATGAAGTATTTAATATGTTATCGTTTCCTGTGATGTCACACGTCCCGCGATAAGGCGCCGATAGCGGACTTGCGCTGAACAACGTCAGATATCACCAACAATAATAATAGTTTCAAGACAAAGATCTTGCTTATATTTCGTAAAAGTTGTAGTAAATAATCCTCGATTGCTACAATTAACTATTCTTTAAATATTAAACAAGAACGCGTCACACTTTTTTATTGTTTATGCAAAAAAATATACATAATTATAATGTTCCAGAAACAACACAACTTGAGCTCTCCATACTCAATTTCTTATCATTAACAATGGTTTAAATTCCAATTTATTATAAAAACAAAAATAATAAAATTGGTAATAAGACCAATGCTGAAGTTTGTTTTAGATATTCATTGAAAAAAACAATAAAAAAAAACAGTACACGTGTATTGTTATTAGCAACGCTTTATTATTAAACACCATGCCCCTAGGTGTTCAAACAAGCAGTGATTGAAATACGTATATACTTCAGAAGTTAGGTGGTCACTATCACGACTGCCCGCTCGGCTCGTTCGGCTGTTATATTGAAAGGGAGAGCCGTTGCATGTGACAACAACGTCTAGGCTGTATGTACAAGACAAACGTGGTATACGACGTGTGTCTCGTCGTGTCGTGTATGGCGTACAATGAGACGCGCACGGCAGTCGTAAAATACAATAATCAACTATCATGGTCATGAATAGATGCACTTACCTAATCTATATGATAAGATATCTGGAAAAAAAGATTGTTTTGTCTTCTTTAAACACTCGAAATCACGTTTAGACTTAACTTAAAAAAACCGCGCGGTCCCGACGTCGACGCGTGGGGAGGGGGCGGCGCTCACCTTAGACTCGAAGAACGAGGCGTGGAAGTCGGGCGTGGTGCCGGCGACGGAGGCGAGGTGCAGCGTGGTGTTGGCCGTGTTGGTGAGCGTGACGGTGCGCGAGTGCGGCGCAGCCAGCGCGGCGCGCCCGAACTGCAGCGCGCGCGGCTCCAGCGACACGCCCTCCACCACGTCGCCCTCGCCGTCCAGCCCGATGCCTTCTACGACACTCTCCTTCCCCCATTCCTATTCGAATGTGGTTCCAAATTAACATCTTCTGACGTCGCAGAAACTATCCGACAGATGACATTCCTAAGCCCTAACTTTTCTACATGACTGTACTACTTTGAAGCTTGTATAACGTTTTATACTTGTTAATTAAAGATATCCAAAAAAGATAGTAACCACAAAAGTACGGCGCAAAAATTTTAAGCATAGGTTTTTTGACATTTTCTGTGGCAAGGGGATCGCGCGCTATTGGGTATATCTTATATGCATATAACAATTGAACGCGTTGAATTAGAATCTTGAAATTTTGTATTCTTGTTAATTAAACATATCTATCAGAGACAGTAACCACAAAAGTACGGCGCAGAAATTTTAAATATAGGTTTTTTGACATTTTCTGCGGTAAGGGGAGCGCGTGCTATTGGGCCATGTCTTTATATGCATATAACACTTAACGCGTTGAGTTAGAAACTTGAAATTTTGTATACTTATAAATTAAACATATCTATCAGAGATAGTAACCACAAAAGTCATCATCATCATTTCAACCGGAAAACGTCCACGTCGGCCTCCTCCAAGGATTTCCACGATAGTCGGTCCTGCGCTACCCGCATCCAACGGCTTCCCGCGATCCTCACGACATCGTCGGTCCACCTTGTAGGGGGCCTGCCCACGCTCCGTCTTCCGGTTCGTGGTCGCCACTCGAGAACCTTTCTGCCCCAGCGGCCGTCAGTTCTGCGAGCGATGTGCCCCGCCCACTGCCACTTCAACTTAGCAATTCTTCGGGCTATGTCGGTGACATTGGTTCGCCTGCGGATTTCATCATTCCTGATTCGATCTCGCAGGGAAACTTCGAGCATAACCCTCTCCATTGCTCGTTGGGTGACCTTGAGCCTTCTTATGAGGCCCATAGTGAGCGACCACGTCTCTGATCCATAAGTCATCACTGGCAACACACACTGGTCGAAGACTTTCGACTTAAGACACTGCGGTATTTTGGATGAGAAGATATCGTGTAGCCTCCCGAACGCTGCCCAGCCGAGTTGGATTCGACGATTGACCTCCTTCTCGAAGTTGGACCTACCTAGTTGGATGTTCTGACCTAGATAAACATAATTGTCCACAACTTCGAGTGCAGAATTTCCAACCTTTACTTGAGTGGGTACAACATGGATGTTCGACATGATTTTCGTCTTGCCCATGTTCATTTGTAGACCCACTTGTTGAGAGACCCTGCTGAGGTCATCGAGCATAGCGCCGAGGTCTTCCAAGGTCTCAGCCATAATCACTATGTCGTCGGCAAATCGAAGATGAGTGATGTACTCGCCATTGATGTTGATGCCAAATCCCTTCCAGTCCAGAAGCTTGAAAACATTTTCCAATGCAGCAGTAAACAGTTTCGGAGATATCACGTCTCTCTGTCTTACGCCTCTCTGCAGTTGGATAGATTTTGAGTTCTGATTCTGGAGTCGGACTGACATGGTGGCGTTCTCGTACAAGCACTTTAACACCTTGATATACCGATAATCGATTTGGCACCTTTGGAGAGACTTTAGCACGGCCCAGGTTTCGATCGAATCGAAGGCTTTCTCATAGTCCACAAACGCTAAGCAAAGTGGCTGGTTATACTCCTCAGACTTCTGTATAACTTGCCGCAGCGTATTTATGTGGTCTATGGTGTAAGCCTTTTCGGAAACCGGCTTGTTCGGGTGGCTGGAAGTCGTCAAGCCTTCGCTCGAGACGATTCGTAATGACTCTCGAAAACAACTGGTAGACATGGCTCAGCAATGAGATGGGTCTGTAATTCTTCAAAAGGGTGTTATCACCCTTTTTAAAGAAAAGCACCACCACACTTCTGCGCCATGCCTTCGGCGTTTGACCCTTAGCTATGATGGTGTTAAATAGCCTCTGAAGAGCCCTGAGGATTGGTGTACCACCTGCCTTCAGAAGCTCAGCTGTAATACCATCATCACCAGGTGCCTTGTTGTTTTTGAGTTGTTCGAGAGCCATTCTATTCTCGGAAAGGCTGACGTCCTGAAAATCTTCGGTGTAATGTCGGGTCAGTCTTGCTCTGGGATCTGCAGCTTGACTACTGACAGGTGATTGCCTTGTCGTGTAAAGCTGACCGTAGAACTTCCCAACAGCTCAGATTTAGACGTGACGACTCTACCATCCTCAGTTTTCAGCCTCGTCAGTTGACTCTGCCCAATAGACAGATCTCTGGCGAACACTTTGGAGCCTTTATTCCGCTCGATGGCCTCTTTAATACGCATTGTATTAAATTGGCGAGTGTCGCGAGTCAGAGACTTTGAAATCCGTCTATTGAGCAGCCGATAACTAGCGGCATCATCTGAGGACGACAGAATCATTTTCCGTCTTTCCTCCATTAGCTGCAGGGTAGAGGCAGAGATCTTTTTGTTTTCATTTGTACGGCTGGTCTTGAAGGCCTTAGACCCAGCCGTATGGACAGCTTCCACAAACCTGTCGTTGTATGTGTCCACTTCTTCGCAGTCTGCTAGGCATTCGAATCGGTTTTGGAGTTCGAGCTGAAAGGTTCCGGGATTATGGATGTGGGAAGGTGAGGGTCGGAGCGTAGACTTCATCAGTCGGGATCTCTCGAATTTGACATTGAGATTCAATGACCCTCTTACTAGTCTGTGATCGCTCCCAGTTTTCACTGCATTGATCACAGAGACGTCATTGAATATTTGTCTTCTCGTCGACAAGATGAAGTCTATCTCATTTTTAGTTTCACCGTCAGGGCTCACCCAGGTCCATTTACGGTGACCAGGTTTCTTGAAAAAGGAGTTCATCATAAAGAGTCCCTCCTTCTCCATAAAGTCGGCCAACATCTGGCCCCGAGGGTTGCGGTCTCCAATTCCATGTACCTTTAGCTCTTCGCCGAATCTTTTGCCCAGCTTCGCGTTAAAGTCCCCCATAACAACTGTGAAATGAGTCTTATAGGTATGTATGGCTCTAGATAAATCCTCATACATTACCTCGACTTCATCGTCGGAGTGTGTCGAGGTAGGCGCGTATACCCGTATGACCTTCAACGAATACCGTTTGGTGATTCTGAGTATAAGGTACGCCACCCTAGTCGACACACTTTCGATTTTCACAACGTTGTTAACGAGGGACTTGTGGACTATGAACCCGACACCACCTTGGGACAGTTGATCGCCCTTGCGGAAGTAGAGAAGGTTACCGGATTTCAGGATTATCGTATCCTCCCCCTGTCTTCGGACTTCAGATAATCCGACGATATCCCAGTGTAACCTCCTCAGTTCTTCCTCCAGTTCGATAATCTTCTCATCGGTCCGCAGTGTACGCGTGTTATATGTTGCCAGGGCCAGAGGTCGTCGGTGTTGGTAACACGAAATCTGCCAGGGATTCTTAGCACCCCCTGCCCCGCCGTTACCATAGCTGTTACCGAGGCTAGGAATAGCAGGGCTGCCGGGGACTAGGGGCCGTTGTTTAATTGTGCCAATCATTGGGGGGTTTTGCCATAATCGCCACGCTTGGCAGACGGGTTGGCGATCGCAGTAGGTTGGTCATAGTACTCAGAGAGACGCTGCTGCCCGTTCTCTGGTGTATATTCCCTAAAAAAGATAGTAACCACAAAAGTACGGCGCAGAAATTTTAAGTATAGATTTTTCAAGTTTTTCTGTGGTAAGGGGAGCACGCACTATTAAGCATGGCAAATAAGCCCATAACTCTTGAACGCGTTGACTTAGAAACTGGAAATCAACTGGAGATTCTAAGTCAACACGTTCAAGTGTTATATGCATATAAGACATGCCCAATAGCGCGCACTCCCCTTACCACAGAAAATATCAAAAAACCTTTGCTTGAAATTCCTGCGCCGTACTTTTGTGGTTACTATCTTTTTTGGATATGTTTAATTTATAAGTATACAAAATTTCAAGTTTCTAACTCAACGCGTTAAGTGTTATATGCATATAAAGACATGCCCAATAGCACGCGCTCCCCTTACCGCAGAAAATGTCAAAAAACCTATGCTTTAAATTTCTGCGCCGTACTTTTGTGATTACTATCTCTTATAGATATGTTTAATTAAGAAGTATACAAAATTTCAAGTTTCTAAGTCAACGCATTAAAACATTATACAAGCTTCAAAGTAGTACAGTCATGTAGAAAAGTTTAGGCTTAGGAATGTCATCTGTCGGCTAGTTTCAGCGACGTCATCTTCTGTTCATCTTTATTTGCACGTCCATTCCAGTTGGCTGTTGCGAACAAGTTTTAAAACTTATTTTACAGTATTTATTTAAATGTTAAGCAAGAATCTCAATAATTACTAAATGTTTAATCAATAAATGTAAAAACAAATAAACATTTAGTAACCTTCATGAAAATTGACAAACAGTGACCTCGACATGAGTGTTTTTTATTATCTATATATTATTACACTACTACTAGTACTAGTACTGAATACTATACCTCACTTGTGGTTTTTTTCTATGTGATTTAAATATAATAAATGACAAAACTATGATTAACGACAAATGAAATAGTAAATCATGATAACATAACCATAACAATATTGGATTGAGTTAACTTTACAAGTCGCTATTGGTGGAATTGACAATCTATAAAACTGTAATATAGAAATAAAACATACCCTTGCTAAAATCTTAAAATATATTTATTTATTTTTAGTTTAAGTTCTTAATACAGTTTCAAGTTGTTAGTTTTTATACAACACAATTTACCATTAATTTATATTTGTGTGCTGTGACATAAAATTATATAAATTTAACTAATGACTAAACTTCATACTTGAACTTGAATTTATTAAACATATACATCACACATCTATATAGAAGTAATGCAACATAAAAACTACCTTACCTGAAATGTGATTCCTTCAACTAGGGAATCATGTATTGAAACACCTGCAAAGAGAATCAATTTTAATATACAATTATATTTTATCTTATATTTTTGTCAAGAAATTGCTTGCTTAAAAACTATTTATTTCTTAAAAGTCTGTGAAACTAGTCTGTCAAACTAATTTATTTTTTCTCAATAGCAAACATATAATAGGCACTTTGATAAGTATGATTTCGAAGTTTACCCACATTGTTGAAATTATTGATTTTCCAAGTACTAAATATTTTCAAGATGAAATAATTTTGAGATTGCGTATGTTTGTTAACGTTGTGTGACTATGACATAACCGCATATAACAATATGTGATTCAATCGTTAAAATTGCGCGGTGCATCGGCAATCGGTAGAGGCGGCGGTCGCGAACGCGCACTGCTCCACGCAGATCGCCCATGCAACACACGGCACACGCCCGAGCGGTAGACCCTTACCGCCAACGCATAGTTTTATTTCATTTTTGCTTCGACTAAAATATCCACTATACACTAAAGAAAAACGAAAAATAAGCTCGGCCCCGATCAAAAATAACATTGCGCTATTCTCTACGCCTTGCCGAGCAACATGCCAAATATTTCTATTCCTCCAAATTCTGCTCCAAATATTTGTAATATAAATATTCTACCAAAACAACGTTAATATATATAAATGAAGTTGTTATTATTCTTATAGAAATCGATTTTACCGTGGCTCTCTCCCTGGGCTGTCGACTTCGTATTTAGCGATATATCCAGCAAAGTCAATATTAATATATAACACCACAAAATATTTCGACACATTTTTATTTATTTATGACCATACACAGTCTTTCAACATTTTCTAAAAAAGAGATATTATATATTTTATAAAATCACTGTCTCACTTTCTTTCCATCTAGGAGATGTGCGTTGCGTTCACAAGATAAGTCGAATTTTCAATTCAATAAGATACGCACAGATAAAATTTTTTTTGTCTAATTTATATCTTTTGCAAAACAAAACAGAATGGTATATGGCTTTTCTTTTAATATACTTCATTATTGTAAAATTTAGTTTTTATTAAGTTTTTATCGAAATAAAATAGATTTATTTAATATCTAAAAAATCCTGCAAATATCACCTATATTTCCCAACTAGATGTATTTAATTGGTTTCCAGAAATATTATTATCATTTGCAATGATTAAGATTGATGAAGATTTATTTATTGATTATTTTTAAATATATTATATTATGTATATTTGTCGTTTTAGTTTTAATTCTATCAACAGCTAGATTGCAATTCGTTCCTTTGCTTGTTTTCTACTGAATGTCAATGTCAAATTATTGTCAAATGAATGTCAAGTTTTTTTATTTACACGGTCGACGGTGGTTATTTACTACATTGAATTTTTAACCAGGCTTTACATATTCTTATAAGGATAAAAGCGAAAAAAGACTTGAAAATTTCACTTCTTGGGGGAACTGTTAGGACGTGTAATGGAAGCTAATGGTAAAGAATATAATAAACTATCGATCAAACCATTTGATCATTTACCTACGTAGTGTTTTGAACATAAATATTTATTTGGAATGTCAGATTATATTTAAAACAGCGATAGACTTTATTTTTCCAACAATAGCCTATTAATTAACAACATTAAATCAAGTTTCCTTATAGTATTGAGTAATCGAGAGGAAGGGTCTAATGAAAGAGTTGGTGAGTCCGAAAGGAGGGGTGGTGGCAGCTCCGAGAACGATGAAGAATCAGATGAAGAGGAGCAACAGTTTGATATTTCTCTCGCCGCCTCACATTCTGTATGTATCCAAACTGTTTTAATCAGCTATTTACAAAGTCAGCCCAAAAACAATTTTACAGTAATCATATAGATTCAATGTTAACTATAAGTATTAATGACCGATTATTATTTTTTAATTAAGGTTGTCTTAACTATAAAAAATTTTATTAATGTCAATTATTTAAAAAATAAGAACTTGCAAGACTGCGTCATATCAAACTTAAATATATAATTTATTATTTAAAAAGGTGTGTAAGTGCTATTATTTTTGGATTTTATTTTATATCATAATGCTTTCACTGGTGCTATGTGAAGTATTCATTAGTATCCACAGAAGGCTCGTTAAGTCATTCATCTTTACTTAATAATAATACTTTACATTAGACTATAACAATAAATTTTCAGTACATGGGCAATGGGCTTGTCCAAGTGAGCGGGCGATCAGTTCTGGAGGCCGGATGGACGGGGCGCGTGCCCGTGATCGCGCACCACGGTGCCGTGTTCCCGGGCGAGACGGTGCCCATGCTGCTGACCAACGAGCGCGACGCGGCCGTCATTAGACGGGCCATTCAACATGACAAATTGTTTGGTCTACTGTGTCCAGAGTAAGCAATTGTTTTTAATCACTTAGCATAGGTATTTCTATACTTCTGCAATGTTGTGGGGTGAATTTGCTTAAACACGACTTAAACGGATACTAGTGTGGGACACAACATGTGTTGACAAACTGGCAACGTCTCAGGAGCCACTGCAGAAAGAGCTGAAGCGAACAATGTTGCAAATAATTATCTCTTAATCCAAATCATCTTTGTTCCATTTGTAGTTGAAACCCTTGAACTTTAGAGTACTAGTGCAAACACTTTTGCTTAAATATAAATAATCCTGTAATTAAAAAAAAATTGGAATATCGATAATTGGGACTTGTTGAGAAATCTGATTTTTGCTACCAAGGCTGTATAATGTTTAATCAACGTTTGCAGTAGACATCGAAATATATCATAAAGGATTAGAATCCTTAAGCATTCGTTTTTGTCCGTAGCGAGACCGGCACGCTGGTGTCCGGCTACGGCGTCCTGTGCGAGGTGTTCGAGGCGGACGCGGGGGAGGGGGAGGAGGAGGGCGAGGGGCCTCGCTCGCTGTCTTTCAAAGCGCGCGCCACGCATCGCTTCCGCTGCGTGCCCAAGCAGCCGGCGCCGATACACACGTTCAGCAGGTGAGACGCGGCGCGCCGGCTCGCTCGTCGCGTGCGTAGCGGCCGGCTCACCGCGGGGGTGCACAGGATGCGCGTGGCGGAGGTGCGCGTGCTGCCCGAGGTGCGGCTGGGCGAGTCGCTGTGGCCGGCGCGCCTGGCCAGCCTGGACGCGCTGCGCCGCGCGCGCACGCCGCTCGACGCGCGCCTACGCGGCATGGACGCCGCCGTCACGCCCTGGCCGCTGTTTGTGTACGATATCTTCGACTACCGCCGCATGCGAGCGATCATCGTGGACTACTTCCGGAGCCTGTCGCTGGGTAGGTGCCCGAGCCGCGACGACTCGCGTCCGAGAGACCGTAAACGACCCCCGCCTGTCCGCAGAGCACCTGCCCGAGGAGGCCGTGTCGCTGTCGTTCTGGACGGCGTCCAACCTGGCGCTGACGGCGCGCGACCGCCTGGCGCTTTTCGTGGTGGACGACACGCTGCTGCGTTTGTACATGGAGGTGCGGCTCATCGAGCGGGTGAGCAGCTCGCCGGCGCCGCGACGCGGGGCTCGCCGGACGTCCCACTGAACGGTTTTCCTCTTTTTCAGAAAACTGTGCTGTCCTGTTCATCGTGCGCGGTCGAGATCGCCCGCCGGGAGCACATATTTGCCATGTCGAGCGAGGGCGTGCACTCTAATTACACCAATATAGGTACGAAGGGTAATATCGAACTAGCCGCGTGAGGGGGTCGTCGTCGTCGGTCGATTAGTACAGAGCTCGTCGCCCGCAGGCGGCTACATGCACGACATAGTGACGGTGTCGTGCGCGTCCAACACGGAGCTGAGCGGGACTCCGTCGGCGGAGTTCTCTTGGTTCCCGGGCTACACGTGGACCATCGCGCTGTGTGCGACGTGCCTGGCGCACGTGGGCTGGAGGTTGGTGGCGTGCCTAGTACTAAACTGATCGACCGCACTCTTAGTGTGTTTCCACTTTAACCACAAAGCATTCGGACGTAAAGCGGGACCAAATTTCGATTGTCGAATTTGTGCGTAGACAGCAACTAAATGTAACCACTGCATGGACTAATGCACGCATAATGAAAACACTGCATGCTCGATTCCAATCGGGCGAATTTCACCATAAATACCAATAAAGCTACTCCTCCGTCCTCGACGGTCGCGAGTGCCTCGGGACCCGGGACAGTAGTAAGGCGGTAGTACCGCGCGTGCCGCAGGTTCGACGCGCAGCGGCGCGGCCTGCGCCCGCAGCAGTTCTACGGGCTGTGCCGCAACTACGTGCAGCCGCGCAGCGACGCGCAGTCGCCGCCCGCGCCGCCCGGCCGCTCGCTCGCCGCCGAGCTGCGCGCCGCGCGCCGCGCCCTGTCCGCGCTCGACCACCGCGAGCGCCGCGACCGCCCGCCCTCCTAGCGCCTCCGCCGCCCGTGAGAGCGGTCGACTCCGGCGATAGATATTCTCTCCGATCTACATTTCAATTCTATTCTAAATTTACCTCTCGGAAAGAGATACCGTATTTCCTAGCTCGTTTCAAAAATTATATTTATTTACGAACTTTTATATTTTTTATGCTGAGTGATTTTTATTCAGTGACGTGAAATTGTAGCGTATTATGTGAGTATCTTTATTCTTACAATAATCCTGCATATCCACAAACTTCCATAACTATAAAACGTACGACACCGGGCCGCGCTGGAGGCCGACGCTCTCGAGTCCTAAATGAAATTTTTACGTACCTATTTAAAATTATTGCTTTGACAATTTCTTCTTTTATTTCCTTCTCATACGAACTACGTCTAGTATGCTAATAAGTCGTGAACAATTAGGAAGATGATTTTTTTTATGAGCTCAAAAAATCATATTTAATATATAAAAAATACTAGTGACATTTTTTGTACGATATCTGCAAAAATGTTTATTTTACGAATTTTTAAAATTACGAGTTCTTAAAATCTGCATCGACCGATCGATGCGTGACGTCACGTCGCTCAACGTCGCCCGCGGAACCATACAATTTCGCCAGTATTTTCCCGTTATTAATATATTTTCAACAAAATCATGACGATTTGGGCGGTCTTCAACGTATCGAGGCCGTTATTACGAACATTCTGAGAAAATTTACCATAGTAATTTATATATTTTTACACCATCAGAAAGTAGATATTTCAACAAAAATTCAATGAAAAAGTAAGTTTATTTGTAAAAGAAATAAAAAACCAAAAACTTGGTTATTTGAAATTTTCACGTAAATTTTGAGGTTATGTGAAAAAAGTGTAAATACAAAAGTTGTAGATCTTTTTATTACCTACAACTTTCCCATTTATCTTTTTTCCATAGGACTTGTAGTTTTGCCGGCAATTGAGATAAGCCGTTTTTTACCCTTATCAACTCACCCCTTCCACTTCCCGACCTCAGATCGCCTGTAATTTATTTTTCCTTTTATTTTTGTTATATTCTCTTCCTTTTCAACATTTAAATCAGTTTTAAAGTATGAACAGTAATGGTCAACTAATTAGAAACAACAACAAAAAATATAAAAAACAATATTTTTTTAAGTATATATTAGTAATTAGTATTGTTTTTTACGAAATAGCTACTATCCACAGCCTACCAATAGTTATAATTAATATTTAGTGGCGTATCCCTTATTTTCAATAACAGCACTGCAACGACGTGGCATTGATTCAATCGATTTCATACATTTTTCTAGGGGGATTTAATTCCATGCTTTATATAGTTCGTTTTGACTGGTGTTACGTTTGTTTGAGACTTTATTTTTAACAATATACCAGAGATTTTCTATCGGGTTTAAATCCGGACTATTTGCTGGCCAGTCTAAAACGGATATACGCTGTTCGCTAAGGAAACATTTGACGCTATTGGCTGTGTGTTTAGGGTCATTGTTATGCTGAAAGGCCCAGGTTATAGGCAAATGATCGTGCGAGTAGGGAATCATTGTGTGCTCTAAGATATTTTTGTATTGCGATTGATCCATTGTACCGCCACCGTGCTTGACTATACTCCTTGTGTATTTATAATTAAAAGCATTGTTTATAGGGCGTCTAACATAGCGCTTTCCATCGGAATTTACCATATTTATTTTTATTTCATCTGAAAATAACACTTTTTTCCATTCTCGTACCGTCCAATTAACATATTTTGTGTGCAAATGACTCTACTCCACCTGAAGGTAAGTGGTAGTAGAGTCGAAACGCGACGACGGCTAGTGCAGTCAGGAAGAATGACTTGCAGTAGCCGGTGTTGCTTGCACTTCTCTCGGTGTTGCTTGGTAAGAAGCGGTACTTTTCGAGAGATTCTTCCAAACAATGTAGCTTCCACATATCTTCGGCGTATCAGTCTTGACGAGATGTTTCTCGGGTCATCAGGCGAAAGAACTTTATTTTTAATATGGTTCGAGCCTTTACTATTTTTATTCTGGTTGGGTCTTTTTTAGCAACACAAACGATTAGCTTATCTTCTCTGGGAGAGGTTTTTCTTGGCCGAGCCTTTCTGAGAACATTTTCAACAGCTCCATGTGTTTTATAATGATCAATTGCATTAAAAACTTTCTTAGCAGAACAATTTAAATGGTCAGCTATTTTTCTGTACGCGCACTTATGATCTATATGTAAATTAACAATTATTTGCCTAGTTGATGCGACACAACTTTTATTTTGTTCAAAATGGGCTTTGAACAATAAAATTTAGATCAAATTTTGAATTGCCGCGAAAATAATAGAAAAATTCAAAAAAGAAATGTTATTCTCCAATTTAAAAATAAAGAACGAGCTATGGATGCTTTTTAAAATGTTTCTAATTAGGCGTCCAAGCGGCCAGTAACAGAAAATAAACTCCTACATGTGTAAGACTCATTTTGTAATTAAAAGTAAGATATGTTTTATATTTTATGCATTTAATGAGTTTTTTATTTGAGTGTATATTTTTTAGGAACATTTCGATGGTCCCTAGGTAAATTATCGAAAGTGAAAAATGCTACTTTACAGGAGAGCGATTTAAAGTTTGTTTTTTGCGTAACTTTGTCATAAATGATTAGATCTGCATAAAAATTTGGATTCACAGTTGTGTTGGGATTACAAACTATTACGTCACAGCAAAAATCAATCATTATGAATTGCTTTCTAGAAAATTGAGTTACGATTGTATACCACGTAACTGAATTTGTATTGTGAATCGAAACTGGCACTTTCGACTATTTACTAGGAACTGCATACATAAAAATGTATCTGATCTGCCTATTTCGATATTCTACGTTGGCTTATATCAGGAAAATTTTATTGAAAGTGTCACATTCAATTATTTATATTGTAGATTGCTTGTACTTACAATTATTTTTTAATAGAATAACAAGAACACATCAACAAGAAACATCTTTATTTAAGTATTACAAATTGAAAATATATAATTTGTTAATCTAAATATGGCAACAAGTTTTTAAAGTCAGTCTTTGTTACCTAAACTAACTGTAAAAAGGTAAGATCAAATATTAAATGTATTACCTAAGTTTACACAAATGCTAACTGTGAGTACTAAAATAATAGGAAATTTTTAGAATGAGATCACGATTAAAACAACTTATACAAAACAAAAACTTCTTTAGGAATAATAGTTCTAAAATAAATGTGATGATATTATAATCTCTAATTAGATTAATAAAGTAGGTACGTACCTATTTCAAATCCTATTGTAGTTAAAAAAAATACATTATAGGTACTTTTTAAATTCAGAATAAAAACTTCTTATCATAACTAATCACGTCTTCAAATTCTTAATCATTCTATCTTAACAAAAATATTGTAGTATTGAGATATAAAAAAGAAAATCTTAGCAAATAAATATTATTCATTGGACGAAATTTTCTGCGACTGTAGCATATTTTAAATTATCGTAAAACCTATGATATTCATTGGGTATTGCTCCTGAAAAATTAAAAAAATGATTGCCTTTACAAAATGCATCAAACAACTACTTATAAAGAAATAAAATCTTTATATTTTGCTACTGGCAAAGCTAGTGAATCCGAATAAAGATTTTTTAACTCCGTAGGCAGACACTTTCTCTTTTCGCGGCTCCTTGTTTCTACAGTAGTATTTATACAAAAATAATTACCCTCTCTTCTTACACTAACTTCTTTAATGCTGTTCCACTTCACATTTTCATTTTTATTATCTTTTTTCCAATTTCTGTCGTCTACCAAAAATTTTAAATCATAAAGTTCATTCTTGGTTACTTCTAGAACGTTGTAAGGTCTCCCTTCGACCTTTGCCCATCGTACTAATGCGTACCATTGGTCAAGAGTGTAAATTAGTTTTCTCTTAGATTCTCTCTCTATGAGGGCATGTAAACTATCACCCTCCTTCTACGTATGGCCTTGTTCTAAGAAACGATGAGTAATATCTACGCCAAAACGTTTTGACAAGTCCACATATATAACGAATATACTATTCCTATTCTGGTCCGCACAATTATCGGACCAAAAGAAGATTTTTTTTTGCACCCTGATTGCCTTTATAAAATGCATCAAACAACTACTTACTTCGTTAGCTCCTCTTTTACCGGTACATTCCGTCTACATGTAGCATGTACCTTCCTTGAAAGCTAAATCGAAAGCGGTAAAGGTAAACACAGAAAATTTACGCTTATTATAAAACGAAACGTCACCGTGTGGACAAATTAAAATTTTTTGAAAGTCAAATTTAGCACACACAGTGTCAGGTTCCCTGGATTGCATTTCGTCACTATCCTTTATCTCTCTAGCTATTGGCTTACTCTTTAAGTATTTATTATGTGCCTTAACTTGTTCTTTTATCGGAGATTAATAGTTCGAAAAACTATAACACTTATCACAAATATTTTTCTTGGAAATAAAAAATCCAACGTTCATGTTAATATTAATAATGTCTCTGTAATGACGAAGGGTCCGTGCTTGATTGTCATAATTTTAAAGTTGGTTCCATTCTTTGTACATGGAAAACATCCTGCTCATATTTAAATTATTATCTAAATACAACTTACTGGTGTCTTTACGTGTGTAATGAAAATCAACAGGTTGGAAGGAAGCTACATAATCACAATAACTTTTAATCATTGCAGAATCTACTACGTTTGGATGGTTGGAGTGTTTTCCCCTATTATCCAAAAACGTTACCCCTTCTTGATTCATTTTATTATGAGCAGTGCGAACACTGGTCAGTAATACATAAGGTATTTAAAAATGTTTTTAGGCAAACCTGTTGTGGTGTTAAAGTAAGTTACTTCATTTTTATATTATATGGACTTATATCGAATCTTTACAAGAAATAATTAAAAAACATCCAAAATAATCGCAAGTGGCACTTTCAATAAAGATTTGGATTTGCAATACCACGTACAGTATCGAAATCGTCAGTTTCGATAGAAATACGTTAAGAAAAAACCACGTACAATATCGGAACTGCCACTTTCGTTATTACTAGATTATGAGAACCCGCCATAAGCAATCGAATCTACCCGATTCGAGATATTACGCGGGAAACATTTTTAATGTAAGTAAAACAATAAATATAATCATTAATAAAACCTAATTTAGGTAACCTATACTTTAAAATAAAAAAATAATCTTATATAATAATATTAAAATTACGTAGTAGTAAAATAAAAGTGTTTCAAGTATTAAAACTTACCTGTATTCAAAATAACCGATTCTGTATCAAAGTTTTCTTGTTGTTCATTCTTACTGTTTATTTGCATTAAATCAACAATTCTCCTCGATCTTGAATACATTTTTATGGGTAACTGACTCATTACACAGTATTTTATTTATAAAGTTTATAAATAATTAATAAAATACCTTTAAGAGTATTATTACAAAATTTCAACGCCGGGCGCGCAAACACTGCGGCGCGCAAACACTAGCGATAGTGGTAGTTCCGTCCTTGTTGCACAGTCACCGATGCAGCGTAAACTCGCGAGAGTGAACATTCGTTGTTAAACGCCGGATAGTCTGTTACGTTTCGATAAAATACGTCTCTAAAAACCCCGTAAACAATGTATTTTTTTTATTTTTGTTCTCGTTTTAATAAAATTACAGTTATTAATAGTTCAAAACAGTAATAAAAAAAATTGCGGTTTTGTAAATTCGATACTTTACCTAGGGACCATCGATTTGTACGTTGAAGTTATGCTTTCTTTATTCATAAGAAGTGTTTCTAATTATATGACCACTGTATATGGAAAAAGTATTTTTCACAGATCAAATTCACAGATGTTTTTATAATCACCTAAAGATTATTTTTGTACAAAAAAAAGATTTTTTTTTAATTTACTTCTTCCTAATTATTATTTAGTTAGACGAGCGTTTGACGGCTAGCTTACAATACAATAGGATAGACGTAATTAAACAATCAAATAAATTATTTAATAATCGCATCATGCTGAAAAAAAATCACCAAGTATATGTATAGTGTAGACACATGCAATAATGTATCTAATTTCTTTAATATCTTAAATTGTAAGCCTACTAAAATATTTGCTTGGTAGAAGAGAGTCAGGGTTGTACATTATTGACGTAAAATATGTATCAATGTTTTTTACAATTTTCATATTTCTAATCGTAAATGATTGGGCAACGGTTCAATGGGTAAGAACTGAAATAGGAATGTTTCAATGTGGTGAGCTATCGTAACGATCTCTCCTCAACGCTGCGGAACTGACGAAACCGTATAAAATCAATATTTTTATGTTATATATTATAGTTGTATAGCGACGACTAAACTAAAGTATTGAAGAATATTTAATAACAATGTAGAAAAAATAAAGCAATATGTTGTCTTTTTTTAATTGATATATTATTTTAACTGAATAGCAAACAAAATATTATTTTGGTTAGTCATTATTCAGAGGGCCTTGCCTCTGATCCCAAACTAAGCAGAGCACGTACTATGGACCAGACAACTGATGTACAATAGATACTACTTTTCTTTTGTAAATACATACTTATATAGATAATTACACCCACTCAGGAAAAGTAGACATTTTCATGCACACAAATGTCTACTGGGTGGGAAACGGACGCACGACCCGCGGCGCGACGGGCAAGCATCCACCAACCACGCCAACCGGCTCGTCAAAAGTTTAAATAGTACTTATCAATAAAAACACGAGTTCATAAATAAATATTTATTGACCATTAACATACGTTTCTTATATTGATCATGTTTATTATTTACATCTTAGCAATAATATTGGAAAGTTTTCTGTCACTAAATAGTCGTCCTCGAATATCACTGCGATATTCAGTTCAAACTCTGGAAAGAAGAAACATTTATGTCACATTATATAATGAGTATATTTTTAAATTTTCCTGTAAAGTAAACAAGGGTTCATTTGCATCGACTACAAGCAGTAGAGGTAGCAACTAGAAGGTTGAACAACCCCATCATGTAATGTGTCATTGATTGATTGATTTTCTATTTAAATTTGACACCTTGTAGTTCATTTTATCCTTTATTTTAATAGCAAGAATTTTGTATTTTAAGTTATATCTTTATTTACACGGATAGTCACATACATTTGTGGCTTACCGTGTGAACAAAATGTTTTGCATTGTAAGTTGCAAAGTCTCACTACTTTTTACATAACAGTTTATAGTGGTAGTAAAAATAAGTAGGAGTGTAGCTGAGTACCGATCTTGAAGTACGGCGTGGTGGTGGTGGGGCACGTGAAGAGGCGCGGCAGCACCATGTGCAGCGGCACGGCGCGCGCGCGCTGCACGTCGCCCTCGCACACCTGGATGTTCTGCACCTCCGTGGCTGGCGGGCGGGCTTTGTGTCACTTATCTCGTATTAGTGCAAATATAGTAACTGAATTTAATCAGTTACGCTCAACCGAGCTGTCTAGCTTGAGTAGAAGTGAGGAGCCAAATCCTAATCAAAATATTAAATATCTTGCTAAGCATTCATTTATTTTAATTTGGACTCTTTTAGACATCCTATACACGGTAACTGTTTATAATAAAATTTATATTCCTGTCTAAAAATCAACGAATACCACCAATACGAATATTATATTACCATCTTTCGAATATCCTTCGGAGCTGCCGCACGTCTCGACGCGGACCAGCTGCAGTTCAATCGATTTTATGGGAACCGAACACTCATCTACACGAATCTGTAAGAATAACGTAAACGTGTATAAGAATATATAATAAATAGAAACCTACACTATGATCACGAAAATATTATAGCCTTAGTTCTACAAATGCGTCAACCCGTGCCTTGCCAGTGATGGGCCTGTCCAGTGCACACACAGTGGAATCTATCTCTGCGTAGAGCTGAAAGTGCGGCACCGCCCCGCGAGCTGCCCCTCCCGCCCCACCGCCCGCACGCAGAGTTGCGGGCGAGACCTCGCAGCGCACTGGTTTGCTTGGTGGACGATCTTGCTGGAATAAATAAGATATTGATTATTATCAGTAAATAACTTTTTATTGTAATCAGCTTAATCACTGGTTTGACATTTGAATAGCAGAGCATTGATATTGATAGACAAGTAAATACAAAAC
The DNA here is from genome assembly GCA_905220585.2 of Nymphalis polychloros. NCBI lineage: Eukaryota > Metazoa > Arthropoda > Insecta > Lepidoptera > Nymphalidae > Nymphalis > Nymphalis polychloros. Next base: position 101,632 of record HG992262.1, read on the forward strand.
TTAGACCTTGGGTATCATTTAATTTATTGACATAGAATTACTCTTACTTACATGCTTGTATTGCACAAAAAATTGACAGCTAGCATTGAGTGGTTTATTAAGGAATGACCGCTTCATACTACACTTGAGTGTGTACATTACATTTACAAATACTCCATGATAAGTCTCCAGTAATCCAAGGCTCATTGAACTTTGCCGACCCACAAGAGGCATTTCAAACGGAATTTCAGTAATGCCTACGGGCATTTTCCCAGCTGCAGCTAACTCTATTGATGTGTTTATAAGATTAATTGGCTGTAACAATAAATGTTTTATTATTCAAGTTTTTAACAAATATATATCAGTATATATGTTTTCACTGCAGAACTTTATACCCTGATATTATTAGAAAATGCATCAAAAATCCCTGCATTTTTGGAGCTAATTTGAAGATTTACGGAGCCCTCCATAGTCAGTGTTAGACCTTCATGTCTTAAGTCAGCGGCAGTGTCCACAATCACAACACCAGCTAATATATCCTACACAGAAGATATGATTACAATAAAATGTTATATTAATAGAGTAAAAATCACAATATGTTTTAAATATAAAATGATCGATTGAAGTATATCAAATAACTTACACCTTCATGATAAATTTTGTTTACTTTTTTAAGACTGATAGTCAGACTGGCCGTCATTTTAGGGTCTAGTTACGTTATATTTGAAATTTTCTTTTAGACTATTTTAATAAGTAGTGTGATTTAAAAAATTGCCTGATTACACTTGAAAATCTCCATCATCCAATCATAAAAAAATTAAATTATTTAAGAACTTATTTTGTTTCACTTTGCTTTGATCATATTTTTCTAATGGCTTTCCTCTGTGAATCAAGTTTGGCATTTACAATTATTTTAAAAGTATAATATTATATTTTTTTTATATTACATTTAATATGTAATTTATTTTTGTTGTTTAATTACAATGATATTTAGAATCATGAATGAACATCAAAATCGACTACCTCTATTAATCAACTATCAGTTTTTTACTGACGTAAACGTAAACTGTCTTCTGTCACTGTCAAGTCGATAACAACTTTTTGAAATTAGAATTTTACAAGTAGCAAGAATGCAAGCTCTTAAACGATCCACTTTCATATTATATTCGATTTATTTTGCTTAAATAAATAATTTAAATAAGTTGTAAAACAGTTTTTTTTTTTGTAACAAATACTGTTTACATCTATTAAATCACTCTAATTTTATGAGAACTGGTATACAGTCTTAAATTGTTTTGATAGGTACTTGATTAAAATTTCAAATGATTAAGATTAATGCATTTAATTATAAATTTTACATAATTATACATCTTCTTTCAAATCGAAAGATATATAATGAAATAATTACAAAAATATTTACATTAAAAACTTAAAATGTTATCAATTTTAATTAGTTTTAACCTTATTTCAGCTACTTTTTAAGGCTATAATGAAAATTGTTAGGTTAATTAAAGCCTTAATCAAAACATTATTTTTTTCGGTACAAGTATTCGAACAAGTGTTATGTTAAACATCTGAGAAAAATTCATAAAATGTCAGTTGTTTAGTAAAATCCGCTCTTGGCGGGTGTATGTGAATAGGCGTGATTACATTTTTTACGATTTTTATTTATTTTGTAACATCTATAAATATTTTAATCGTGTAAAACTACATTTTCGAGTCTCTTTTATTTCCCCAAGTGTGTGTCAGTGGCGTAAATTAAATGGTATCGATTTAAGCAGGTGTTGCCGACAATAGGTTCACCCCGAATGGATCGATATCGGTGACTTCGAGCTTATTATTATTTGCGTCACCGTAGGGGTGCTAGAAGATGGAGAAATCAGCACGACCACGGACGGCTCTCAATGAGTGTGTTAAGGTGGTGGTGCGATGTAGACCGCTCTCGGAAAAGGAAAAGAATGAGGGTCACGAGGAGGTGAGTCTTGGTTGCTTTGTTGATATCGGGTGCCAGGGCTGCGCAGACGTGGTGCGTCAATTGCGAATGATGATTTGGAGTTATATTCTTAAATACTTGGCATATTTCTCTTTTGGTATTTTAATTTATTTTCAATTCCGCGCAAAACGATTTCATTATAATATTTTCTCAAAATTAAGTATAACTTTACCACAAGATCAGATTATTAAGACGTGATTCACGTTAGTGGGAAGTATTGTTCAATAGTTTGAAAATTCCGATTCTAATGATGATATTTATTCTAATTTCCTTATTTGATATTTTTTTGCTTAAATTCCGAAAACACTGAATCTTTTTACTAATAAAGAATGCTGTGAGTAATCAGTTACTAAGCCCAACTATTCAGTGCTATTGATACAGTGACAATGTTTACAAAATAATGTAAAATGTTGAATTAAATTTTCCATATTTCATAATGATTTATTTGGTATTTATTTAGTCATTCATAATAAATAAATAAGTAAAATAAAATAAATATACTTACTAACTTACTATTATTTTATTTCATTTATTTAGTCAATCTAAAGTGAATTCAAGAAGAGAAGAAAATGCAACAATACAGATTAATTACAAAATAATGATTTTTGTTTAGAAAATAAGTTTTTATAAAGAAAGATATGATTAGATATTAATGTAAGCATTTGAGTAGTTACGTTTTTTTACTCAAGCCTTGCAGTTTCCTGTATCAAACATGCCTAGAATAATCAATCAAGTACTAGATTGCAAATAAATTCTAGTTAATGATGTAATTAACAAACATGCAGACATACATGTTAATGGTTCAGTTTGAAATACATATATAAATGTTTTCCTTCAGTTAGTGGATGGTGCTCTAATATATCGCCCAGGAAAATATGTCTAGGAAATGTCATTTTTGTAAGTTCAATTATCAATCATAACAGGATTCATGACATTTTGGTGTAGACATAGAAACAGCTAGCATGAGATTATTTCTTAGTTACAGGAATATTTGTTTGCGAAATATATCATCAAAAGCGCCAATACACACGTACCCTCATTTTCCTAAAAAATAAAATACAATAAACAGATTGATATTTTGATTGAATGGGCTACGTGTCAAAGCCACGGTCAGTTGCGTTCGTTATTGTTCAGGGACATAGATCTGTCGAGTGGAGAGTGACCGCACATCGGGCGGGCGCGGGCGGCTCACATTCTCAAAATAAATGAGCGGACGGCACGCGCAATGGATCTTGACCCGCCGCCGTAAGTAGGTGAGCGGTATTGTCCATACGCGGCTGCCCCATATTTGGCATAGATCATCTGGACGCACGACTGGCCTCCGGGCGACTATTACACATAGTTAGACACTAGTTTCGGTAAATTATTTACTGGACATATGTTATGTCGAATGGCAAATCTGCCAAAAACCATCTGGTGTAGCGAAAGCACGTTGCGTTGATCGTGCAATCTCTTGTTCATAGCTTTACGTAACATTTTAAAATAAACAATTTGCGTAATTTAATATTTTGAATTTGCTGTCTGTAACAAATTGTAATGGACTATAAAATGTCGCATAATAGTCTGTGGAGACTTTAAAGTTTACGCTTAGGGGCCAACACGATATTAAGTGTTATAGTACGATATCAGTAAAATACTTTGTGCGTACACAAATATAGTAAACTAAAACACAACTACTAAATCACAGTTTTTAAGCAAGTTTTTAAGCACATGACAGTTGGACTGAATGCGCGGTTCGGTCTCCACTGCAACCTTGTGGAATCTTATCTGTTTTTGCGTGAAACTTGCTATGAGGCTGCTTTGGTATCTCGCAATTTAATATTACATTACAAATGTTTCGCAATTTGGAACTTCTCCGACCTCCCAAATGACTCAGTGCGACAGCTTCATTAGACTATTGTTTCCCTTTTATTGATATTGGCCGATATCGGAGACGACCGAGTAAGGATTCATTTGTTACTCTAATTCACATTAGTAAAAGTCACTCACAGAAATAGAACTAAAGAAAAGTTTTATGAAAATTTTTACGTTCAAAATCACGTATTCATTTATAAAACAAACTTCGATTTGAATAGCAAAAAGTACTACTAATACTTAAAGCATCATAGTCGTACACAATTTTATATAATTTGGATTGAATGAGCAGCCGTACAAAAATACAGTAGGTACCAAATCATCAAATGGGACTTGCCACTGATTTGCCTGAAAACCGGGGTGAATGACCCTCCAATCAGCTTAACCTGCTCTCATTGTAATACGTATGAGGGGGCGATCTTGTACTGCATCAATCACAGGAAGTGATTCAGAAGTCGATGGTATACAGTTACTGTTTTTATAAATCAAACAAACATATCTCTGCAATGTAAACATGTCTGATCACCGCACACAGCGAACACTACTTTTGATAATACTAAGTAGTGAATAAATGAACTGATAAAATGCGTTAACGGTTTCAATATCATCACAATAGAGTGAGTAATGCATTTTTTTTTATCTTGCGATTGTGAAGCTGAAGAGTAAGAGGAGAGGCTTTGAATATATACGTTTGAGATGAAATCATCGGCTCTCATTAGTGATCGGCGCTATCTTGAAAGATGATATATTTCTATGCATCAAATAAAATTATTATGTTTTTTTAATTATTTGTGTTCTTTACTGTATAAACTAACTTTTTTATTGTAAGAAATATTTTAATTTCCATGATATTATTATTATTACACACCAGTATCATTGGAATTGTTCGAATGGTTGCAGTGCCGTGCGTGGCGTACAGGAGATATATAAAAATGAATGTTTATTTAATTATAATATTGAACAAAAATATTCCATATATGGTAATTATTAAGTAACGTACAGTTAAAACACAGCGGCTGTTGTAGGTCTATACTGGTGATACTTATTCTACTCAATAAACATTCTCATGTTTATTTTGATCTTATGTAACACGAATTTATTTATTCCTACATCAGATGACTCACTGACATTGTTTATGTATAATTAATGTTCTTTTTACAAATTTTGTGGCGGTCTGCGTCCGGAGACGCCTTGCCGTCGCTAACAGCTATAATTTTAAACTGTGATCATTAATGTTAAATTATTAATTAAATGTTAAATAGCGATATTTAACTTATCGATATAAACAATCCGCTGATTACCTTCTCCACCTTGCCTAGTCTATGAAATGGTCAATGCAGTTTTTAATTTGTTTAGTTACTACGTGATTAAAGTTCTATTCCGAAAATTATTTTGTCATTTTTGTATTCTTAATACGTCCACGGTATCCGCTAAAACAGTCATATATATACTTTTTATAATAATGACATCTCTAGGTGAGGAAGGCCCGGCCGGAACAGAAGTGGTACGAGCGCCTGTCGACGAAGGCGACGCCGGACAGTAAAACTTTTAATAGTCCATTGCAGGTGTGACGAAGTCCTTGTATACGGTAACCCAGGGGTCTGGTGATCTTGGAGTATACTATGACTAACGACATTGGAGTGGTCACAGCTTGGTGGAACAAAGCTAACGCGCAGACTTTATTGGTGGTGGTCCTAATACAACATGGCAGAAGAAAACTCAAATTACGAAGTCGTATTTGTATATAAAATTAATTAACAATAGTACTTGTCGTAGCAAATAAATATTAACATTTCTTAGTCTAATTAAAATAATACTGCTTTTCAAAACAATGCAATTTTAAAATGCTAAAAGTAAAACATGATTTTGTAAGTAAATAACTAATTATTTACTTACTTACTTATAATAGCGAGCACTTGCCTCATCGATGCTTATTCATGGTTGACGGAAAATATCGATCATGCGACAAATCGATTATTGCGATTCACATTACACGCACAGCGGGAAACGCACCGGTCAGTGGTCTATAATGGATAAACATATAATGCGAACGAACGATCATTATGTGTTTTAATTATCATAATCTCAGTCGAAGTAGTTGTTAATAGTCTTGCGACTAGGAAGTATACATTAGTTTTGAATACAAGCTTAATAGTATTCGTATATTGTAATGAGTTTAGTGTTATTAACTTTACTGTATCCAAGTATGAGTAACCTGAAATATAATGTAATACATTTATGAATCACATAAAAAATAATTTATATATTATTTATATAAAACTTAGTGTTGAATAGCCTGCTGAGGGGGAAAGGCCTTTAAATAATTTCGGCTTAACTGTAACTAAGAAGGCGCGAAGTTTTAGCGTTTTAAGGTACTTTCGAAACCTTTAGGTTATTCGAGATTTTTGATGATGTGTATTATTACTACATAACCCAAGCAGAATTAAGATTAAAGTAATATATAAAAAATAAAAAAAAATCTAATGATACAACTAACCTAGTCTGTAAGAAAAATTTGTTTACTAATTATAATGAGTCACTAGTTACTTGAATAAAGAATATTATTATTATTATTAATATTAAAAACGTGATCAGAGTAATGTTTTGATTATAAAATGTTATCCTTTAACCTAATATTGTTATTGTTCAGGATAAGTTAAACTTAAAGGCAGGTGCATTGAAGTCGCTACCAAGTTAACGATGCGTACGGCGGAGCACGATTTGTGATAAGCGAAACGTGATTTGTGCTGTATGTGCCATTAATACAAAGTATTGAACACATTTGCTTATGAAAAGATGATATTCAAACTTTAAAATTTAAGATGCGTATGAGTTGATATTTTTAATTCACAACTACCGATCTGTTTTGATTGTTCCTAAATTAGAAACAAACGACTGAACGAAACGGCTTATCTACGGTTTTTTAAAAGAAATTATCTTTTATAATATCAATTGTAAGTTTAGACATCATATAAATTTAATCATGATAATTGTATAGAATAAAGTTTTCGCTCATCTTCGTTTACTTACTCGGATACTGTACGTAGAGCATATTCTCATATGTGGAAATGATCTCAGGTGGTGAAGGTGTGGGCGGAGCGCGGGGCGGTGCAGGTCTACAACCCAAAGGGCCAGGACAAGTTATTCACATACGACGCCGCCTACGACTGCACGGCAGACACGCAGACCATTTACGATGAGATGGTGAGTAGAGCAATATACCATAAAATATTGTCATATTGAAAAGTGCTAATCAGTACTAAATTACAATCTTCTTGTATGTAAATATTGTTACGAAGAACAAACAACAAAGTTATTATGAATTATATTAATATTATTTTAAGTGAGTCTTAAAATAATATTAATATAATTAATAAATAATAAACGCGATAAAGATATTGTGGATATTTTTCTATAAATCAGGTAAATGTGAAAGTGCAGGGTATTTGCTTGTTACCTCATTACGACTAAAGTACCTGATCTACGGTCGTATGTGGTAGCCTCGGGCCTGGCAAAGGACATAACAAATTAGAAGAAAGCGAAGTCGCGGGGAACAGCTACTAATTTTATGTATTTTCCTTATATATTAAAATCATTAGATAATTGTGTAGTAGAATTTCTAAGAGATTTTAGTTTTGCGATCCCAAGTCAATTGATTTATTTATAACGGTTGCTTGATATATATGACGAGGGGTCGGACGTCAACTCGTTATCATACATGGCGAACTTCGAAATAAAAGCCTAGTCGTTCACGTTAATAATCTATTTTCAATGTTAAATCACAATAACTTTAAAATATTACAATACGATAACAAGATGGAGGACAATTCAGTTGGTAACGCAGCGAGTTCGTCCAATCGACTGTGTCAATCGACGCGGTCCCCGCGCCCACTTCAAAAATGTCATTTTTCGGACGTCACGTGTTCTTTACGTCATACCGACACAGTGGCGACCTCGCTCAAGCTTCCAGCTTGACGTTGCCGGCTGAGTACAATAATTAATCAAAATAATTCTCAATCAAACTTCTTGATGCTTCGACATATAATTATAATATAATTTGAGCGAATTTGTACGATAAGCTAAGCTACCCTAAGTGCCGGCGCTAAGCGGTCCTTTTAATCGCTACCTAGGGCTGACCTTACGTTAATTGAAGAGAAAATAACCCACGAATTTATCTCTAAAACAGCAAGATGTAATTTTTAATGTTACAATTTATTCTTGTTGAAGCATGCAAACGAATCGCATAGTTGGAAAATATAATTGACTACAATCTGTTTCCCTCTATCGTTTTGTACGTATCAATGACGTCACATGCGGGTTAAAATATTTATTCCTCCACATTGTAAAATTAATGTATTTCAATGTAAACTACTAGGAGCTTTTCTGTTTCACTGAGGCGAACTGTTTGTTTGGTTTTCAAATGCCGATGTAGTAGTAAAGCACATTTAGTGACGGGAAACTCATGAAATGAATAATCGTCATTTTATAAGAATATTAAATTTAATTGATTCCACTGCAGAAAACCAGCAAGAAACTCAGTAGTTATCCGTTTGCACCAATTAATTAGCTTATGTCTTTTTATAAAACTTATTGTGTTATGTTTTGTCTTCATTCAAGTTACCTTCTCAATTAGTTGTTAATATAGCTTATAAGTCTTATAAATCTTTATTATCAAAAAAGAGTAATTGAAAGTTACGTTTTAAAAATCTTTAAATAGTCCTCTGTTAATATATAGCAATATATTTTTAACCATATATTACCTACTACAGTAGAATCTCGATTATCCGAATATCCCATTATCGGGACTCATTCTTCACGGCTCTAATTACCGATTTAGAAATGTTTTGACGGCGCAACGGGACATGTTACGACGAGTTTATTCCCGCCTCCGACTTGTAGGTACTCCCGCTCTCATTTATTTGCCCGAAAGTGTTGGTTATTGTTTCATTCTATTTGATATCGTTCAACTAATAGGTTATATTTTTGAGCTTTTGAAGCCTTAGATGTTGCTTTTAAATGGTTTGAAAGACAGGACGAATCGGATTCCATACAGTTATTACAAATGAAGCGCATCAGGGACTTGGCCGCAATGAAAGATGTGGTTCATTAGGTCATAAGATAAATTACAAATTATTTCCTATCAAAATCTTAAATTACATATATATTGTGTTATTATTTACCTTTATAACTCATATTTTTTTATATCGTATTGTCTAAATGATCTATGTAAAACCCCTTTTATAATAAAAAGTTATTAAAATTTAATTACTATTTGATTTGACTTTGAATTCGATTATCCGGATTTTCGATTATACGGAATACCCCTGGTTTTAATTAATTCGGATAATCAGTATTCCATTGTATTCACAGAAAGGTAAGCTGGTGTAGACCTGGTTCCTTTTTCGAGTAACGCCCTTCGCGTGTCAATTTGCTTAAGTTCTTAATGTCATAAAAGTATATATGTACATATAAACTTTGCCTATAGATTTATTTAGGTAACTGGGTATTGTTGTCTTAAATTTAAGTACATATAATCGTATAAATGGCTTATAAAAATAAAATGAGTTCCTATAAAATAGAAGAACATAATATATAAATGAAACGTAAAAATTTTTGATGGGCGTGATCTGGTCAGTCCGAGATTCTATTTTAGATTACATTATATGTTCACGTGCGCGACACGTTCATTTTTAAGTGATATTTGGCGCGCGACGTCACTATGTTATCTTCCATTCTGCGTCCAGTCCGTCGTCGCTATTTTACGGGAAAAGTTTTATTCGAGGCATCTAAAATCCGCAGTTTTAAATGTATCATTAACTAAGTGCCAACTGTAACGTACATATTGATATGCACGCGAGGTCACACATGTTTTATTAATAATGAAAATTGCTGCTTTATTTTTGTTTAAAGGTCAGTCGTTAGTGGTTTAACAATGATGACGTCATTTGAGATTATCTTGCCCGAAATTATGTATTTAACTGAACAAAACCGTTTTATGTATTATTTGACTTTCTGCCTATTTGGGTCTTAAAAAAACATCAAAATTTCACCGATATCTTAAATGTGTATATTCCTAAGATGCTCTCTGCACAGCTCATCAGCATCCATATTTAGATGCAACGTATTTATTTATTATGAGCGTAACATTTAATTTTACATGTGATTTTCGAATAAAGAATAAGATGGCTGCAATTTTCTGCGATAATGACGCAGCAGCACTAAATTGCGTCCTACGCGAGTTCACATTAAAAAAAAACATGTCCGCCTTAATGTTCAATAGCGAGCATTGACTATGTTGAAGGCCTGTAGTTTTTCATACTTCTGAATCACAAGGGTGGGCGAAGGCTTTTAGAATAAAGTCATATGGCAAACGCCTTCAAAACGGAATAACGGAAAAAATAAATGGTTATCGAAATAAGTTCTGTAATAAGTTTATTTATTGACGCTGGTGAATTTAGAAATTTGTGTTGCATACACGCGATGAGTTCATTCACTAAATACAAATAAAATTGTTTGAACCTAATAGTGTGTGCGTGAACGTAAAGTTATATAGCAATAAACAAACGAATACAAAAATTATATTCAATTCGGACTGTATGTTAATTCTCAAGGTACCTAAGTGCGTTCGGCCATACTAACTGTCCAGCTTTTTTATATGATAAATATAGATATAACAATAATATTTCTAGAAATAGAAACTAAATTGATAACTTTTTAATGGTGCATTACCATAAAGTTGAAGAGGTCAGACAGTCATGGCTCTATATTAAGAACGATTTATCTCCTCTAAGAAACAGAAACTTTCATGAATGCTTCAACATTGGTATTAACAAGTAAAATTTTTAATATGAGTAATATTATTATTTTTGCCGTGTAATTTCATTACGTACAATTTCACTCGAAATAAGTCAGCACACGATACAAATGATTCATAGCGGCTTACTCGTATTACAGTTTCAGGATAATCGCGGTACATACGTTTTGCTTCTCTATCGGAACTAACGCTCTTGCTTCGCTACCATTGTACCTGCGGGTACATACTCGTATCTGTGAGTCATGTCCGACCGACTGCTGTGCACGTTTCTAATAAAAAGTGAACTTAAGGAAAAATAAGTTTATTTCATAAAATTACCTTTTGTTCATAAACGATTCATTGTTGCGAGTTGAGTTACGCATGCGCCTGCGCCGCTACAAGCAGATTCGAGTCGAGCACGCGTCGTATATCCGATACTAGTCAAGGCTACCGAAATACGCGAACATACAAGCTTATACTTACGTCAGTTTACACAATCACCCGAATTCATACTGTTCCAACAATACCTCACCACGCTTCAGTACATTTGATCTAGATTTATATTTAAAATCCAAACTGTTGTGAAGGTTAAAAAATTGCAATTGAATCAGAGATCGGTCGTTTGAAGAGAGAAACGACTCTTCTAATTATTACGGAATGTTAGCAGTTCTCAAAGCATTCCTTACAATATCATTAGGGTGGAATAAATAACTTGTTATTATTATCTTAGCTAAGTACCAATAATGTTCATATTCCGCTCTTGATTTATTCGAAACTCTGACACTATAAAATTTGATCGACGTCTATTTTTTGAGTCTCCGCTTTTATCTCATTAAAGCAAGAGGCGATGCTTATACATGTTGCAAAATGTTTAGTTGTAGATATAATATGTTGTATATTTATGAAATAATTTAAGAAAAATATTATTTTCAATAAGTACGTAGGTACTGTCTTATATTTTATTTCATTTGAAAATAAATAAAAGTGAAATAAAAATATGATGTAGAGCTGAAATGAACGTGTTGAATAATCTCGTATCAACTATAATATTTATTCAGACAGCTGAGCCCAGTTGTCGGCCTGAATGTTAAACATCGTACTCCATTACTTTATTGCAGTACATTCTGTATCAGGTTCAATTTTAACTTTAATAAAATTATGCTGGAGTGTGTGTTAGTATGGTCAAAGTCGGATTAGCTAATTTGTCTTTAGTCTGAAAATAGTGATAATAATTATTGTAAAAAGAAAAATATTTTTCTCTGCTCAGGTTCGACCGCTGGTGGCGTCCGTCCTGGATGGTTTCAACGGGTGCGTGTTTGCTTACGGGCAGACGGGCACAGGAAAGACACACACGATGGAGGGCACGGCCGACCACGAGGGGATCATCCCACGAGCCTTCAGACACATCTGGGCGCACATCGAGAACAACGCCTCACCTGACATCACGCACCTCGTTTCCTGCTCCTACGTGGAGTTATATCTTGAGGATGTGAGAGATCTCTTGGCAAAAGACTGCAAGAAACTTACTATCAGAGGGCAGGTCAGTACATGTAGATTAAGTGGAGTGTTTCGTTCTACCACTTGCGACATACACAGTGGTAAGTGCTATCACTTTGTATTAATTAACTTTACTTTTAAGGCAATACACGTACAAGGTGGGTACAATTTCTGGCTTTTTAAATAATTAATTCTCTACCTTCTGTATTAGCCGTCGTCGCGATTGGACTCTACTACCACTTACCATCGGGTGGAATAGAGTCATTTGCCCTCCCCGGTAATATATATAAAAAAAACTTAAAATAATAGTTTAATACAGGTATTAAAAGTTATAATATACATATATGCACGTGAATTTTCAAATTTACTTCAATCTCAAAATTAAAAACTACAAGGAATGCCGAAAAATCCTCTAAACTACTTGCGGCCGATAATAATGAAATTTAAAATTAAATTTAGTAGAAAATATTATTCCATGCTAGGAAACGTACTCGTTGATGTTGAAAAAAGATTATTTATCATATTACACTCGTTAACAGTTTCGCTAATTCCGAAAAGTATTAAAACACAATTAAAACGAAAGTGCTTTACATAAAAATATAGCTGTAATGTAACTAGTTGTATTTAATTTACATATGTATACATTTTTATTAAAATATGTAACTAATATCTATTTACACTTTCCGAACACGCGGGCGGTACAGCTCGTCGATCAAAAAATACGATTACGTAAAAGTCTATTTAAATAGTTTGATTTGGTTTGAAAACATAACATTAGTCTCTTCAATTTGTTTTGTTTCAATTGTTTTCAAGAAATTATTATTGCGTTTCCATTTATTATGGCATGTAACCGCGAATAGATAACAAACATTTGGAATCAGACAACAGTGTCGTAACAGAGTGATGTGGTAATGAGAGTATAATCGAGGACTCCAGATGTGTGTCGAGCATCGTGTCGAAAAGTATGAATAGTTGTGGTTCGGGTAATGTATACAGTAACATGAATTACTATATTGAACATGAGCACTTTCTTATGCCATTACTGCCCAGAAATAGCGAACTATCATTTAGATAAGAAAGGTTGTGTTCTTTTTTCAAATTATTTTTTATTGGAATACAGTTTTAAAGAATCTAAAGCTGCAATTTATATTTTTATTAATTCTGTGACATTTTTTATAGTTAGTTCGTGTAGTATTTCCCTAAGTTACCACAAACACACTTAACAAATCAGTATATTAGTTGTGCCCTAATGTAAATAATATAGGACATTAAGTAGAGCAAGACGGAAGTTCATGACTGAAGATCTAATTGCTTGTTATATCAGCGCTAAGTGGGACCGTAAACTTGACTAAATAAACACTAAATATACAACACTATGTTGATAACCAGTTCCTAGTCACAGTCAACAGCCAACAGTCAACAGTGACGCAACCTGCCCTCCACGCCGAAGCGGGATTTATATTTGCGGAAACCTTACAGCAGCTACAAATACCTTGCGAAGTGTGACATAATATTTGCGCGAGGAAATTATTTGCAAATTGTTGACTTTTTGTCTCCCAAACACGTAATATTTGATATTCATATTTTCAAGTGTAGTTGAGTAATTGTTTATTTTGAAATAGCAACGAAGCAAAATTACGATTTCTTCTCTTTTACGTTTGGTACTTTGCCAAGAAATAACTGATTGTTCAAAAATATAATAGTCGGTAATATCATCAAAATTCTTTTACTTTCGTTTTTTTTAACACATAAAGAAAAAGCTTAAAGAGCTCACAATAATAGTAGTTCGCCATCTTTGACTTTGTAACTATGTCACTTAGTTACAAAATGTTATTATATAGGGTTTTCCATTAAGGGCGCTTGATCTTTGAAATGCAAAAAAAAATACATGTAGGAGAGATATTTGCGAATTTTTTTTTTTATTTGGAAGGTCTATCGACCCCATTATGTATGGAATATGACATCATTCAAATGACCGCCACGGCTTCGGTTGGTGGCGCGCACACGAAAGGTCCAATTTTCGATGACTCTGGCGCACAAATCGGGCTGTATTTGATCGATGGCGTGGCGTATGTTGACTTTGAGGGCATCGGTGGTTTGCGGCTTGTTGGCATAGACCTGCGACTTAAGAAAACCCCACAAGAAAAAGTCCAGCGGGGTCAAATCGCACGATCTCGGTGGCCAGTTCACGTCGCCTCCGCGCGAGATGACCATGTCCAGAAATTGCTCGTGCAGAACTTCCATCGTAGCGTGTGCTGTGTGGCACGTAGCGCCGTCCTGTTGAAACCACATGTTGTCCAGATCCATATTCTCGATTTCAGGCCAAAAGAAGTTGGTTATCATCGACCGGTATCGCTCACCATTGACGGTGACGGCCACACCATTATCGTTTTCGAAAAAATACGGACCAATCACGCCTCCGGCCCAAAATCCGCACCAAACAGTCACTTTCTGCGGGTGCATTGCCACTTGGTGAACCTCGTGTGGATTGGTCTCGTCCCAAATACGGCAATTTTGCTTGTTGACATAGCCATTCATCCAAAAATGCGCCTCGTCGCTGAAGATGATTTTTTTGCCAAAATCGGCGTCAACTTCTAACTGCTCTAATGCCCAGTCAGCGAACACACGGCGCTGTCTATGGTCATTAACCTTGAGCTCTTGGGTCAGCTGGATCTTGTACGGGTGCAGGCTCAAGTCACAACGCAAAATTCGCCAAGTTGTCGTCTGCGAAAGGCCGAGTTCCTGTGCGCGACGCGGAATTGACTGCCGCGGGTTTTCGAGGACACTGTCGCGCACAGCGGCGATATTCTCGGCAGATCTCGCGTTACGTTGACGCACGGGAACCGGCTGATTGTTAACTAACCCGGTTGACTCGAATTTGTCCACCAATCGACGGATAGTCGACTCGGCAGGACGATCATCGCGACCGTAAAACGGGCGAAGTGCGCGGAACGTTGCTCGAACTGAAGACCCATTTTCATAAAACAATTTTATGATTTGTACGTGCTGCTCGACACTGTAACCTGCCATGGTGGTTTGGGAGGACGGAATGAATATAACACACTGCATTTGACAGCTGTCACTCAAACAACATGGCTGCAATCAGCTTCCAAAGTTCAAGCGTCCCTATTGGAAAACCCCATACTTTTTATACTTACGATTAATTTTTTTACTGTATTTAAAACATTTTTACGTTACTAGTGTCACTGTGAGGTATCAGGGAATGTCAAAATAACATTTAAAGTGATAGGTGTCCAAAACTGAGTCTGAAAGCAGTAATGAATTTCGGCGACTTAGGGCGAGACCCAGGGTTTATTCCACTCTACACGACTCTAAACAATTGTAACCTTTTTGATACAAAACAATTTATCAATATATATGCTCTATATAGTTTTGTTAATTAACATTAAGTTACTAGTTATCGTTAATTAAAGTTACCACTTGTCGTTAGAGATGACAATGTGAGAATAATTATTTTAATGATTTGTAATGTGATTAAACGAATGTATGAAATGTCGTCAATTATTCATTAGACGTGGCGCCTTATCTGTCCGTAACGCATTGATAACGAGTCGATATCAATGATAATAGTTTCAAGAGATACGTTCTCCGTTCGCGAGTTTTCCTAGTGTATTCCGATTGAATTCGCTAATTGGAATGCTCGGCTCTGGCCTCGATCCAAGACGAAACTCGATTGTGGTTCAAATTTGGATACGATTTATGAATTAATTTACAAACAATATGCTTCGATTCATTCATAAGCGAACTTAGTTTATGCAAAGTTAACGATAAATATAAGACATAACTTAAGACTTTCAGTCACCTTCCGATAAGTTTCGCGCGTGAACGACATTGTACTTTATTTTTATCTCATTTGTGTTGCGTTCGACATAAAACTGCATTACCCGACTAATACGTTTCAATGAGACGGATTACAGATATTTTTTTATAATGAAAACTATTTCGAACGATTCGCATTTCGTAAATATCAACTGTTTATTTTAAATTAAATTTAGATGAGTAAACGATAACAAGAAATAGAATAAAAGTGTTTTTTCTCGATTCCAATAAATGGAAATATCGTAAATTGATTAGTTTATTTTTTTAAGAAATCACAGACAATCTCTGTGGTGTCCGTTGTTAAGGTCGATTTTGATAATTTGCTAAAAGCTTTGCTTAAATTATAGTTTGGTAATGTGCAACCGGTAGAAGTGATAATGACCTTCAACGATCTTTCGACGCTGAAATCTGTTTCTGACGGTAATTAATTTAAGAGTGCTAAATGAATGATTTAAAAAGTAAAATTAAATAAAACAAGAAATCAAGGTGAAGCCTCATTCACAGTTACTGCTATTTAGATTGTTGTTTTTATTATTACGCGATAAATACTAGTGAGTGTTAACGTCGCGTCGGTCGGCTCCTCTATAAACTTCATCACGTGTAATGTCTTTTGCTGGCTGCCTTCAACGCATTATGAATATGCAAGAGATAATGGTCTATATCTTTACAGAACTTTTGAGTAGTTTTGGTGACGTGAGACACCGTTTCGCCTAGTGACAGTTATAAAGGTGTAAATGAATATGGAATCTCTAGTAGAACAAGCAAACAGTAGCATATGTCTGTAATGTCGCAATTATCTCGTACGAGCGAAACGACGCGTGTGGTGCTAACGAAAGCGTAATTCAGCTAAAATTAATTAGACGCCAATCTTCGCTTTTCATTTACTGCATTATACATGAGATACAATCACCCGCGCCCGCGGTAATGCGTCACTCGTACAATGAACTGATTTATGTACTGAAATATTATTTATATCAAGTGGTTCGTACTACTGATAATGATGGAGTACATTGAAGTAATGTTTGGGCCAACGCAGGTAGCCTCGTGAACGCGTGCGTCGCGGATGCGCGCAGGCCGAGCGATTGTGCAAAAACTAATACAACACGTTACATCAATTTTACGATTGCGGTCGTTTATGCAATTTTATCTAAAATAACTATTTTACGAGGTCGTACATTGCTTACTTCTATACCTGTGTACGGATGAACACAAAGCAATGCTTAAGATCAAGGTAACACGTTGTAGTACAAAGTATTACATGAGTAACAATGCCCGATCGTTTTATTACCTGAAGTAAGTACTCTGTAGTAAAGTTACAAGTCGCCGTGTGTTGACATCATAAAGACGTAGGTGGACACGACCAGGGCCTCACTCTACTCCTCGCTTGTGGGTCTTCTATATCACTGAAAGAGGATACAATTCGACCTTGAAACGTAGGAAATAAAAAGTTAATATAAATAGCAACATTTTCTTTGGTGGTCGTCTGAAGAAAAACTTTCCGTGTATAGCTCGTTCATAAATAAACATTTATTCTAATAACAAGTCTCGAGTAGGTAAACAAACGTAAGACTGCAACGTGATGTTATAATTAACTAGTCAGATGCAACCTTTCGAACGAGCCTGCGAACTATCATTGCTAATTATATTGCCCATCTCTTATATTATTTGTCGCTAAGCATTAAAATTACTAGTATGTAATACCTTAAAGCGGTGTATGACTAGATTAATACGACGGAGATAATATTGAACCTCCTGCCGCCTTCATTATATATTCGCTTCCAATTTTAGACGTCTGCTATACAATTTACGAAGGAATACAATAGTAACGCTGTAAATATGAAAACGCAGGAGTTGAATGGTTTCTACATCCCCGAGATGACGTCGGTGGTGTGCAAGTCGGCGGCGGAGATGGTGCGGACGATGCGCGCCGGCAACCGCAACCGCGCCTCCGGGCGCACCGACATGAACGAGCACTCCTCGCGCAGCCACGCCGTCTTCCTCGTCACCGTCGAGACGGCGCATCGCACCACCAACCGCATTCGGTGAGTTGCCTCTACGGGCTCCGTCGTCCCCACAACTTACGGAGAAATCGTTTTATGATAAAATTCAATAGTCACAGGCTAATTAAACTATACAACGATTCAAAATTAATCCGATGTAAGCAATGTATTCATGGGATCGTTCTACTCGCTAATAAATTTGTTGTCGTCGTGAAGAATATTAATTTATTATTATAATTGGTTTTACCGTTTTCGAGTCAATAATTATAGGAGACGGTTGCAAAGTCCCAGGCTTGCATAGAAGATCGTTTTGTCTATTGGTCAAGCGAGTAGGTTCTACTAATGTCGATTAAATGGCGCGCCGCAGAGCCCGCGTTCGTCAGCGGCTGCGCGGCGCGTCGACGTTACTCACTCGACCGTTGCCGCCGCCGACTCTTTGTTTTACTCGTTACTCATGTTGAATAATGAAAGTATCTTTGTCCTTTTTACTAAAATATCATATAAATAGAACTAACACTCAACGCAACGGAAACGATCATTATGACTATACGACTAATAAATTGTTTTTTCATGGTTATGCAGTTTGTAAAGTCCTACAAATGTAGCAAATAGTTAACTACATAAATATAAGATAAACTAAAAACAAACTTATTTTAAACGTTTAAACGTATTAGGTTTTTTTCACAACACAAAGGCAGCTTGACCTCGTGTTCGAGCGATATCTAATATTATACTTTTAATTGGTCAGAAAATCGATCAATCATTGATCCTTTGGTATACTATCAGACAAAATGACACTGTGATGTAAGCTCTACGCATGAACGCAGCAGATAATACGATTTTCAGTGGTTCTTTGAAAAAAAGCCATTGTTAATCTTTCAATGCCATAAACAATTACAATATAAAAAAATGTTACTTCCTCATAAAACATCGGTTCATGCCAATCAGATTGTCGTTATGTTTAATGTTTCACTGCTGCTACGCACGTGAAGAGTTCAATGTCCCTTGTCTTTTATCATTTAAATTAGTTCATACGTCTTCTAAGGGACAGCCTCTTGCAATAATATCTGTTCAATAGGATGCCTTTCAGCTTGCAGTAACTAAGCCTGTTGTTGTATGTGCTTTGCATTATGCAACATAATGTTTAAATAAAATGAGTAAAAGTTAATTTAGCTCATTATATACATATGTATGTGTGTGTTATTTAAACATAGAATAGAGTGAATATATAAGGAATTTTAATTTTGTGATGTTGAGGCTTTATTACAATGACTGAATAAAATTATTAGAAATATTATTTTTTATTATG
This sequence comes from Nymphalis polychloros, assembly GCA_905220585.2. Lineage (NCBI taxonomy): Eukaryota > Metazoa > Arthropoda > Insecta > Lepidoptera > Nymphalidae > Nymphalis > Nymphalis polychloros. The sequence continues at coordinate 120,897 of HG992262.1, forward strand.
TAGATTATGATTTTAGCAGCCTATGTTTCTATCACCCGTTCCCTTGTGGCTCCTAAAGTACTTATCATATTGCATCAAATAAGGTGTTCCTCGAGTTAGAACCCGCGTCATAGCTATGTGATGACATACTTATTAGATCAAACAAGGCCACAAAACACCAACCAATTAAAAACTATATGTCAAATGTAGCTCAACATCAAATACACAGATATATTACACTAGCTAACCGTCCCGGCTTCGCACGGGGACAATCCGGGTCTACATGAAACGTTTATAACGAGAGGCATCATTTTTTTCGAAATCTTTAACACTTATCGTCATATTTCAGCCAAAACTTCTTCATAAATTACTATCAATAGGTGAAAACCGTATGAAAATCGGTTCAGGATAGTTTGAGTTTATCGCTCTCAGAAACACATACTTTGTTTTATAATACGTAGTGAGTAGTGGAGGCGCGTTAGACTTTTATTTGGGAACCGATCAAGGATACTCGATTTTGATAATTAAAATAAATCAAAGAGCGTCAATTTTTCAACTATAAAGGTTGAAGGTAATTTTAATTACTAACATGTAAAAAAAAGAAACTATCATCAATTTCGCGGTAGTTGTGACCGGCTCTACGCCCGTTTTTATCATTCGAGCGTGATAGTAACAATAATATCCAAACCACACAAACTTTCCTATTTATAATGTTATATATTAGTTTAAAGTCTCCCTAGTTCTTATACAATAATAATCGAAATTATTGCAACATTTTAAGGTTGAAAGAACAATAATTTTCTATTAATATTTACTGCAAGCACCGGTTTATATAATACACGTACTTATGTATATAATGTTGATTTTTTAATAAAGAGAGGTCAGAGTGTAGCTCCTCTAAAATGCATCACTTTCAAGATTATTAGTTTCACGAATCCACGATCTTTACTCAGAGACTATGTACCCTAGATGGCTTGCGCAATTGATTACGTGTCTTGCTCTCGCACCCGTCGTCCACATAATATGTATCCTCTCCGTAGTTTTGACTCCGCGAAAAGACTGTGCAGCTTATTGTTTTATCTGCATGGTTTCACTGAACGATTCCATGTCATTGAATTCGTTCATTAAATTTATAATAAGGTAGAGTCATCGTCTGCAATGCTAGTTGAGCTAAGAGGCGGTGGGCGTACTCCCTCGAGTGGTGACGCAGCCTCGGCGCCTTCGGGACTCGCCAATATTGCGGCGACCTTCGCTCTCGAGAAACGTGTCTACATTGTGACAGTTGTGCTGGGATATAGAGCGCTCGTGTTTTATTTCACGTGTACTTGTTGCCATTCGAACATTGGAATGAACCCTTGGACGGACAGCTGGTTCGATGACGATGACTTCTGGACCGGGTAAAGTACAGCCACCACACAGACACAATGAGTAAAATAAACAATAGATGTCGATTTAGTTTGTGAATAACACATATTGTCAAATAACGTGTTATATACTACCTACATGACATACATATATCAATACGCTTTTCACTTGAGACGTATGTAAACAAATATAGGAAATCAGTTTTAACCTAGTTCTAGGTGTCGTATCGATTTGAAACATTTCAAGTATCTACAAGTAAATGTAATTCGCATGACAATACAATAGTTGTGTACCATCCCGCTGATCTGCTGATGGAGCCCAGGGGAAGGTGCATAGTTGGACGTGGGGCGTTTTTGTGTAAGTAATCTTTGAGATTGTACTTTAAATTAAATCATTCCCACGCTGCTTGCGTTAGTCATTGAACATAAAGAAGTGACATTATTAATAGCTCAACGTATTGAACATAAATTGTCATTTTTCCTTTTTTTTTTAATGTGCAACGCTGATCAAGTGTCGTCAAGGTTAAAAAACATTTGTCGTAAAACAACAAAATAATGTTTGCTTTTAGTAAATAGTATTTTATGCCCTAACGTAGTGGAAGTTACTGAAAATTCAACGAATTATCTTAAAATGCGACTGCTCTAATTTAATGAATGAATAAATTTATAACCGGTGTCACTCGGGGTGTAAGAATTCGAACGTTCGCCAGGTGCTGAACGATGTTTATCAGGTTAATCTAACTGCGTCTGCTGTAAAGTCAATTAAACTACCCTGAGTAAAGAACCTTAACACATCATAATTATTATGTTAAAGGAGCCCTTGCCCTTTAACCCTATTACCTGTTCGTGGACGTCTACGTCAGCCCACGTCTGAAATGACGTACTCGTAACTCACTCATAGTAATTGTGCGCACGGCTTTTATCACTGTCGGCCCGAGATATTATATCTGAGATGCATTGATATAATTAAAATTCATATATTATTGCTTGTTGTTTCATTCTTCTCTCATTAGCGAAGAACGATCATTTATTTATTATAAATATTTATTTACTATTACTTAGTGGATCTCTACTTGGTAGCAATATACCTTATAATAATAAAGAGATTCAATGATAATATATTAGCAGGACACTTAGTAATCTGATATAAATCTTATAATACATCAATGCATTTAGTAAAATATGTAATAACTCTAATTTAGTCAAGAGGATAAGACCTTCTGAAACTTTTTGCAGATTAAACAGGTAAATAGAGCTAGGTTAATCGTTCGTTCGGCCTCACTGCTAACAATCAGATGGCAACGATAACAACGCTGACACTCGTTTTGTTACGGTTCAAATATTTTATCGTTTCTACTCTGTTAAAAGACAACAATTATGTAATTTTCTGTACTTTTTGTAGGCTTATGGCATTAAGTGTAAGATTTCGTACCGCCTCTACATCGAGATCTACGGTACGAAATCAATACATATATAACCAAGTCATATCGCAACGTGACGAACACGTTAGATAGTTATAACGATTAGCCGTTCGTTATAGGTAATGTAAATAAACGTTCGTTTAACAAAACTTGTACCTAGTTGTTGATTATTGCCTTTAGAACAAATTTCAGATAAGCAAAAACGCAAACAAACCATAAGAACATTATTTGCTTGCTTGAATTTTTATTTATTTTGTCAAAAGGGTTCGAGTTCCCGCAGCTTTTAAGGTATTTTCTTAGTGCAGTTTTATACGGTATTTTAAGGTCGCATGTGTGTGCAATATCTGTGTCAGTGTGTCAGTATGAGTTGTTGTGTTGGCACTGGGCGAGGGCCAATGATCCGTGAGGCTTGGAAAGTCTTTGGCGCAGTTTTTCAGGTGCAATCAGGAAGGTCGGTCGAGCGTGAAGGCTGACGTTTTTCATGAAGCCTTTTACTATTCAGCCGCAGTGCTTCAGAGGAACATATTTCTAGAATATTTCCAAACTTTGATAGAATTTAAAGACAATCTCATTTATATTATTTTAATAGTCTTGATAGTTTTCGAATAGTCGACATATTCTAACAGCAATAAAATAAATTTAAGCTATACAACTATTCGCATATTTGTGTGCATTAACGGGCGGTGCGCAACGCGCGGCCGAGCGCCGGACTCGCGTCGCACAAACAAAATAAATACGAACGAAGAAAGTTTGTATTATTCTTGATTCATCATGAACACTTTATTGCTTTTAATTCTCGTTTCTTTGTCGAAGAAATTTATATCAATTTTAAAATGTTCAATGTCATATTTTTATCGACTTGTTACGCGGACTAATCCTGTGCTATTGTATCATGCATAGATGTTATTAATATTTACTACCGTAAGCCTTTGATAACAATAATTCTTTGCGATATTATTCGTACTATCGCGACGTACCCGCTAATACGGTGTTATCTTAAGGTCGTCGGATAAGAACAATTAATGAATCGATAGAAAGGTGTGATTATTTATTTGATTCGCGCTATTTTTGTTCTTTATTTACGAATGATATAATGATGTGTTTCACAGCTAGGAAGTGAGGCTCTTCGTTACCAGCACTAACATGTTCGCGTATTCTCATTTGCATTATATGTATATAAAGCTTTACACAATTCAACAAATACCGATATAGAGAAGATTTATGATGTAGGTATCGGCTTTGCCTAATTATATACCATTACGTAATGCCTCCTTATTTAGTTTTTATTATATATTCAATACGAAATATATAACAATCTTACCTATTATAACAAAGTTAAATTGATTTAATGAAACAATTTGTAGGGTTGGAGTTAGTTAATTCCTATTAATGTACCGAAGTGAAAATTTCAATGTATTCATAATAATAATAATATACTTTACGCTTTCTTTGCGGTAATTAAATCAATATTTAAAGATCATTTTTAGTTGTTACTTCTTAAAGTTTGAATTTTTAATTTTTGTTACCATTGTTGTATTGTTTATATACCATTATAAAAAAATTCTATGGTTTAAATGGAAATAAGATAACTTATGTACTTGTAACAAAATAAGCCGTACTAATAAAGTTAACTGGCGATGATGTAAACTTCTAAAAAGGCAAGATCTACATTATATGTAAAACATTCGTACAATATGTACTTTAGAAAAATAATTAACACAGTAGGTATTAGAAATTCTAACGTGTCTTCGTCTTATAAATGCCACGTTTGTTGAGTACATACGCGGTATTGACCTTTGCAAAATAGACAAGGGCGAGTCCGCGCTCCGCACCACGTGAACGAAAGCGATGAGTTTCATGGGCTTGTATATAAATTGCGTGGGACATGAAACTTCAATGACCGTCAGTGCGCTCGTGGGAGTTCGCACCCACTACGTTACCGTGCCGTGACATAACTCACACTTCCCGGCTTCGCGGCAACTGATCCGTACTGACTCACATTTCGTTAATTTTATTGTTATAAATACTAATGTGCCGTAAAATATAAAGATTATTATGTCTAACAATTCAGTAGCCTCATTAATAAATATTAATTGATATAATACAACTTTAGTTATATCGAAAAAATTAAATTAGGTCTTACGGATATTTGAAATGTAAACTCTAACATTAAATTTCATCATATATTAGTAAGGTATGGATCAAAATATTATTTATTAAAAATAGGTCGGAAGAACTGTAAATGGGCCTCCATATATATTAGTGGTTACCACCACCCATAGACATTATCACTGTAAGATATATTAACTATTCCTTACAACGTGAATGCGACACCTAACTTGATCTCTAATGTTCACTGGCTCACTTATCCTCAAAATCGTAACACAGCAATACTAAGCATTGCTGTTTGGCGGTAACAAACGATAATAATATCATGTTCCCCCGCGCCCGCCAATTCTGTTAACAACCAAACCAGAACAACAGAAACATATCAGTGTCAGGCATCATGTTAGATATACTTTATAGTAATTTTATGCTCCCAGCGTTCGCGGTAACGCTGAATTTTAATAAGCCTTGTTAAAATATAATCGAAAGTTCATAAATACTGTTTGTTAAAAGGTAGCTGAGGCGTAAAATAAACGCGTGGCGTAAACATTAACAATAACTCGTTGAACTGTATGCATATTTGCGTAAGTTTTAGCGAAGACATTAAACTAGTAGCGGTAGTTTGCAACCTCATCATGAATTTCCAAAGTGATAATGTCAATCAATTAGAAGCCAATAAATTCGTGACAGGAAGTCGCCAATCTCGAAAATCAACTGCGCAGTAGATATTATAGTGCAGGCATACATTCGGAGGTGCACGTTGCACTCTTACAACCCGATGGAATGTCAATTCGACATGACCGGAAAGAGATAAGGCGCAGAACGAATGGGTCGTCCTCCATTCTAAGGGACGGGATAAAAACACTTACTGACTTTCTATCACCGAACTGATATGACAAAGTCTGGGTAGAAATACCACGGGCTGGGGTTCGAACCCATGATTGGTCCATACACAGCAGGCCTAACGAAACAATAAATAAATGATAAACATCATCGCGCAAATTGATGATATCTAAATGCTTCGAACCATACGAATAAATCTTTTGCAGCGTATTCGGTCAAGTTAACGTATATGTAACACAACGCTATTGTTATTGTACATATATACATTATATAGCCTTCACTGTTTTATTTAATGATATGTATAAATAACACATTTAAAACTTGGCGTTTACGAGCTGTAAGGCCATTTTGAACGAAGGTGTTAAGTTTGCCACACCGATGAATAAATAAACATATAGAAATATTTTTTGTCATGGCTCTAATAATTTGCGGAAGTTTTGGAAATGAATCAACATTTGTATTATATATCAAGTAATGTATTTGGAAGCGAATAGAATAATATAATTATATCAAATAAATAAAATTATTCATAACATGATTTTAGTGGAACAGTCTCCGTGTGACATGTCAATAAGTAGCTACTTGTAATTATTATTACTATCTCGAAAAAGAATAAATTAATACAACATTTCCTTGTAACTTAACGTAATACTATGTAGTTAATGTTTCAACTACATCGTATAATGCACCGACTACCTACCTACTTAATGTTACAACCAAACTCCGTCGCTTCTAAGTTTGGGTACTCAACCCCGGATCTACTAAAGTCTAAACTACTCGTGTGTACGATTAATAGAACTTGAACAGTCAAATGGCGAAATTCAATTAGATGATATCAAGGTTTGACTAGTCGGAAATAAATAATACGTAAATGTGTAACTTATAATTAAAACTTAATGCACTTGAAGGTTTAATGGGTATTTGAAATCCTAACTAATGTTATAAATGCGAAAGTGAGAAACGATATCTAATTAAGATAATTGAGGAAATATTCGATTGCATAAAAAAAACAAACGCAATTGTAACGAATACATTATTTATGCATATGCATACATTAAATATGCTATCAAAACTTGTTAATGAAAAAGCGAAGCGAAAAATTAGTTTTTTTTTTCCTGGTTCTCAACAAAATTCCGCATTAACGAACTTTAATATAGTTTTCACATCGAATATAATATAATAATGAATATTGGATTCCAATCCCGGAGCGACCAATCAATGGACTCATTAGCTGCCCGGAGTTTAGAACTTGGCACTGTTGGTACTAGGTATATACTGCCTCGTTGGTCTAGTGGCTAGATATAAGGCCACAGACCCGGTGGTCTTGGGTTCAATTCCCAGGTCGGGCCAATAAATAGTTATTGGGTCTGTCAGAAAAATCTCAGTGGCAGCCCGGAGTCTGGAAATTGGAAGTGTGTACACTCCCGTGCCTCGGAAAGCACGTAAAGCCGTTGGTCCTGCGCCTGAACTCTTTCCGGTCGTGTCGTTTTGCCGTCCCATCGGATTATGAGAGCTAGGAAATAGTGAGTGTACCTGTGTACGCGCACACACTTCTGCACTATAATATCTCCTGTGCAGTTGGCTAATCTCTCTTGAGATTGGCCACCGTGGCCGAAATCGGTCTGGAGGACGTTATAGGTATATCTCCTTCGTGTCAGGGTAATCACCGTTGAAAATGGACGTTGCGTCAAAAGAAATGCCTAGAAGGACAAAATCATATTTTGTTAGATATAATAACTTGCATTTAACATTTAAAAAACCCCCGATAACTATCAAAACATCAGTCAAACAGCCAATTTTGTATTAAACAAATCAAATCCTTTCATGTGATACCTCTCTCGGATATATTCGCTTACTATCGTTTATTCATCCCCTCTTCCAACCCCATTATTAAACGGCTGAATCGATTTTCATCAATCATAGCCTAAAACACTCTCGACGAAGATATCTTTCAAACAAAAACAACTCCTCTCGTGCTATATAGCATTTACATTTTATGTACAACGTGTAACAAAATTCGTGTCCGACCCGTAAAGTGGTAATTAGGTATAGTGAGTCGATTTAATATATAATCATTTTTAAATTTCTAAGTAAAAAAATTACCCCGAGTAAAATTTATATTTAACTAAATAAAATGACGAAAATCACATGGCAACACAGGCGTGACGAAAGCGCTTGCTAGGTACTTACCTATCGGGCAGAGAGGGCATAAGGCCATGACCTCAGTTGATCATACAGTAGTAAGAAACTGATTTTTTTTTTTTTATTGTATAGGTATGTGGACGAGCATATTAGCCACCTGATGGTAAGTGGTCACCAACGCCCATAAACAATGGCGTTGTAAGAAATGTTAACCATACCATACATCGCCAATGCGCCACCAACCTTGGGAACTAAGATGTTGTGTCCCTTGTGCCTGTAATTACACTGGCTCACTCACCCTTCAATCCGGAACACAACTATACAAAGTACTGCTGTTTTGCGGTAGAATATCTGATGAGTGGGTGGTACCTACCCAGACGAGCTTGCACAAAGCTCTACCACCGATTGCACGGATGCGTTGTAACACATTTGCTCTTGATGTAATTTGGTCATAATTACTCATACTCAGACGTATTAACATATTGAAATACTCTTGATTAGAAAACGTAAAACATATCGCGGAACACAAGCACAGCTACAAAACGACCACTCGCAAGTAGTTTACGCACCAAACTGAGTGAGTAAGTGTAGTGTTGTAGTAGTTAAGTGACAATTGTATCGATAGTTTATCGATAACATTGACACGTGTGAAATTTGGATTACTATTGATAACAGCAATACTACCGATACTATTGATAGTAATTCATTCGATAAAAACGATAGTGTCGATAGTATTGCAAAATACATTAGTTTTAACCAAAACCTATCGATACTATTAATAGCATCGATGGTTTTGTACAATCAATTTAGTTAATGAAAAATCATTACGATAGTCCAAAACCATCGATAAAATCGATAAGTTTTGATTAAAACGAATGGGTATTGCAATAATATCGAATGCATTACTATCGACAGTCAAACTATCGATTATTCTACAACACTACTTCTCCATGTCTCATGAAAAAAAATTTATTATTTATAAATATAAAATTACTGCGTTTCCCTGAAAAAAATAATAAAGAAAATAAATAAATAATGCGTTAGAGTCAAATTAGCTCAGATCATTTGCTGAGCTAGGTGATTTGTGGCTTTTTTATTTTAGTTACCAAATAATATCGCGCTTAGTAGTAGTGACACGGCTTTACACGTGCCAGTGGCGTTTCAAAGGCACTCAAAGCAGCCGCCAAACGAATCTGGGGTTGTCACATTTCAAAAAGTTTGCTCGATGTTGGGGAATTAGGGCACTAAAATGTGTATTTTAAATTACAATAACATTTTTATAATAATGAATATTTGATATTTAATATTATTTTTAGTTATGTCTATAACACACCAATATGCCCCTTTCGGGACGGACAGGGTTTTTGTTACATACTGTATAATATATAGTTGATTTCTAAAGATATGCATATAAATTAAATATTATTGTACATAGTTGATTTAATGTCACTTGTTAAAAACTCTGTAAAATAAATTACAGTGTTTTTTCGATTCTTCTCTGTAGAATCCAGGTAACATCTTAACCGCTGGTAGCTGGTAGTAATTTATGGTGTATATGAGCCCACCATATAAAATATTTGAATTTATATGGTAGCTTTATTAGCTTACTAAAATGAGAACAAGGACAACATTTTGACAACTTCGACCGTTGTTTTGTTGTTACAACGACCATATACAGGAGTGATGGCCCTGGATTATGATATAATAGGCGTTCGATCAATACACCGACGAAGTCGTCATTAACAAATTATACCTACGACACAATTACATTTGAATATGGATACCATTGTGCGAATGCCATTACAGGAACATTAGAATACGGGTAAGCGGTAAGCCAACATAACCATCTTCTAGACAGGCGTAAGCATTATTGTTAGCCCACAGTAATGTAAACTGGCGACAGTTTGGTAAAAAGATGTTGTGTTTTGCTCAGTCCCTGGTGTGTATAAGATCTGTTATTAAAAAATATGTTACTATCCGACTGGACAAAGGAGGACTTTTTGTATAAATATTGTTAATTACAAGAAATACAGGGATGGAAATGTAACGTCATGTTGTATTACCTTTGTTTATTATGATTGATGATTTTAATGTTTTTTTATTATATTACCTAGTAAAATTAAAAACAAATTTGTAATGGAAACCATGAGATTTCTCTAACCGACACTGTATTTTTTAACTTAGAAACTCGTTGAGCTGGGCATATCCATATCCAAATATAAAACATAAAATACTTATGTCCGACTAAAATCTGAAAAATAATATATTTTTCGATTGACCTTTTTTTTCTTCAGCTTATCGCCGTCCACTGCTGGACGAAAGCCTCCCCCAAAGAACGCCAACCATCCCGATCTTGGGCAGTCCGCATCAATCCCGTACCTGCCACCTTTTTTAAATCGTCGGTCCACCTCGCCACAGGGCGTCCTACACTACGTTTGCCTAAGCGTGGTCTCCACTCTAACACGTGTCGTCTCCATCGGCCATCAAGACGCCTGTAGACATGACCAGCCCACTTCCACTTCAGCGAGCTAATTCTACGCGCGATGTCGGTGACTTTATTTCTCTGGCGAATGTCCTCATTCCGGATTCTATCTTTTTTTTTTTTATAGCGTAGTTTGGCGGACGAGCATATGGGCCACCTGATGGTAAGTGGTCACCAACGCCCATAAACAATGGCGTTGTAAGAAATGTTAACCATACCATACATCGCCAATGCGCCACCAACCTTGGGAACTAAGATGTTGTGTCCCTTGTGCCTGTAATTACACTGGCTCACTCACCCTTCAAACCGGAACACAACTATACAAAGTACTGCTGTTTTGCGGTAGAATAGCTGATGAGTGGGTGGTACCTACCCAGACGAGCTTGCACAAAGCTCTACCACCGATTGCACGGATGCGTTGTAACACATTTGCTCTTGATGTAATTTGGTCATAATTACTCATACTCAGACGTATTAACATATTGAAATACTCTTGATTAGAAAACGTAAAACATATCGCGGAACACAAGCACAGCTACAAAACGACCACTCGCAAGTAGTTTACGCACCAAACTGAGTGAGTAAGTGTAGTGTTGTAGTAGTTAAGTGACAATTGTATCGATATTTTATCGATAACATTGACACGTGTGAAATTTGGATTACTATTGATAACAGCAATACTACCGATACTATTGATAGTAATTCATTCGATAAAAACGATAGTGTCGATAGTATTGCAAAATACATTAGTTTTAACCAAAACCTATCGATACTATTAATAGCATCGATGGTTTTGTACAATCAATTTAGTTAATGAAAAATCATTACGATAGTCCAAAACCATCGATAAAATCGATAAGTTTTGATTAAAAGGATTGGGTATTGCAATAATATCGAATGCATTACTATCGACAGTCAAACTATCGATTATTCTACAACACTACTTCTCCATGTCTCATGAAAAAAAATTTATTATTTATAAATATAAAATTACTGCGTTTCCCTGAAAAAAATAATAAAGAAAATAAATAAATAATGCGTTAGAGTCAAATTAGCTCAGATCATTTGCTGAGCTAGGTGATTTGTGGCTTTTTTATTTTAGTTGCCAAATAATATCGCGCTTAGTAGTAGTGACACGGCTTTACACGTGCCAGTGGCGTTTCAAAGGCACTCAAAGCAGCCGCCAGACGAATCTGGGGTTGTCACATTTCAAAAAGTTTGCTCGATGTTGGGGAATTAGGGCACTAAAATGTGTATTTTAAATTACAATAACATTTTTATAATAATGAATATTTGATATTTAATATTATTTTTAGTTATGTCTATAACACACCAATATGCCCCTTTCGGGACGGACAGGGTTTTTGTTACATACTGTATAATATATAGTTGATTTCTAAAGATATGCATATAAATTAAATATTATTGTACATAGTTGATTTAATGTCACTTGTTAAAAACTCTGTAAAATAAATTACAGTGTTTTTTCGATTCTTCTCTGTAGAATCCAGGTAACATCTTAACCGCTGGTAGCTGGTAGTAATTTATGGTGTATATGAGCCCACCATATAAAATATTTGAATTTATATGGTAGCTTTATTAGCTTACTAAAATGAGAACAAGGACAACATTTTGACAACTTCGACCGTTGTTTTGTTGTTACAACGACCATATACAGGAGTGATGGCCCTGGATTATGATATAATAGGCGTTCGATCAATACACCGACGAAGTCGTCATTAACAAATTATACCTACGACACAATTACATTTGAATATGGATACCATTGTGCGAATGCCATTACAGGAACATTAGAATACGGGTAAGCGGTAAGCCAACATAACCATCTTCTAGACAGGCGTAAGCATTATTGTTAGCCCACAGTAATGTAAACTGGCGACAGTTTGGTAAAAAGATGTTGTGTTTTGCTCAGTCCCTGGTGTGTATAAGATCTGTTATTAAAAAATATGTTACTATCCGACTGGACAAAGGAGGACTTTTTGTATAAATATTGTTAATTACAAGAAATACAGGGATGGAAATGTAACGTCATGTTGTATTACCTTTGTTTATTATGATTGATGATTTTAATGTTTTTTTATTATATTACCTAGTAAAATTAAAAACAAATTTGTAATGGAAACCATGAGATTTCTCTAACCGACACTGTATTTTTTAACTTAGAAACTCGTTGAGCTGGGCATATCCATATCCAAATATAAAACATAAAATACTTATGTCCGACTAAAATCTGAAAAATAATATATTTTTCGATTGACCTTTTTTTTCTTCAGCTTATCGCCGTCCACTGCTGGACGAAAGCCTCCCCCAAAGAACGCCAACCATCCCGATCTTGGGCAGTCCGCATCAATCCCGTACCTGCCACCTTTTTTAAATCGTCGGTCCACCTCGCCACAGGGCGTCCTACACTACGTTTGCCTAAGCGTGGTCTCCACTCTAACACGTGTCGTCTCCATCGGCCATCAAGACGCCTGTAGACATGACCAGCCCACTTCCACTTCAGCGAGCTAATTCTACGCGCGATGTCGGTGACTTTATTTCTCTGGCGAATGTCCTCATTCCGGATTCTATCTTTTTTTTTTTTTATAGCGTAGGTTGGCAGACGAGCATATGGGCCACCTGATGGTAAGTGGTCACCAACGCCCATAGACATTGGCAGTGTAAGAAATATTAACGATCGCTTACATTGCCAATGCGCCATCAACCTTGGGAACTAAGATGTTATGTCCCTTGTGCCTGTAATTACGCTGGCTCACTCACCCTTCAAACTGGAACACAACAGTACCAAGTACTGCTGTTTTGCGGTAGAATATCTGATGAGTGGGTGCTACCTACCCAGACGAGCTTGCACAAATCTGCCATCTGCCAGAGAATCGTGCGTTCCATTGCTCGCTGAGCGACCTTAAATTTGTGGACCAGTCCTACGGTGAGTGTCCACGTTTCGGCACCGTAAGTCATTACAGGTAGGACGCACTGATTAAAGACCCTGGTCTTGAGCGACTGTGGGATCGACGATTCAAAAATATGACGTAACCTCCCGTATGCCGCCCAGCCCAAACGTATTCTTCTTTTGGCCTCCTTCTCGAAGTTGTGCCGGCCCAGTTGTATAGCTTGGCCCAGGTAGATGTATTCCTGCACAACTTCAAGTGGATAGCCATTTACGACCACAGGTCTCGGGGATACATGTTGATTGACCATCATTTTCGTCTTTTCAATGTTCATCCCGAGACCTACTTGTCTTGAAGAATCGCTCAAGCTGTTTAGCATCTCTTCCAAATCCAGCAGTCTCCGCCATGATGACAATGTTGTAGACAAATCGCAGATGTGTAATGTGTTAGCCATTTATGTTGATGCCGCGTCCGTTCCAATCGAGCGTCTTGAAGACGTCCTCCAATGCATTGGTAAAGTTTTCCCCTGACTTACCCCGCGATGCAATTGGATTGGTCTTGTTCTCTGATCTTGTACTTGGACGGTCATGTCTCTGCATGGATTCCAGAACAGCCCAGGTCTCGATGGTATCGAAGGCCTTTTCGTAGTCCACAAACGCTAGGCATAGAGGCTGATTATATTCCTCGGTCTTCTGTATTATTTGCCTAAGTGTGTGTATGTGGTCTACGGTACTGAAGCCTTTTCGAAACCCAGCCTGCTCAACGGGTTGGAAGTCATCGAATCTTTGGACAAGACGGTTCGTGATTACCCTCGAAAACAACGTGTAAACGTGGCTTAGAAGTGAAATGGGGCGGTAGTTCTTCAGAAGAGCTTTATCACCCTTCTTGAAGAACAAAACCACCACACCTTTGCTCCATGTCTTCGGTGTAATACCATTATGCAGGACGGAATTAAAAATGTTTGCCACCTCTCTCAGAACTGGTGTTCCTCCTGCTTTCAGAAGTTCTGAGGTAATTCTGTCATCTCCTGGAGCCTTGTTGTTTCCAAGTTGTCCGAGAGCAATCCTAATCTCGCCCAAGTCGATGTCGGGAAGCTCGTCTAATAGGTGGCGTATCAGTCTAGCTCATGGATCATCTGCTCTGTGGGACTCAGGTGGAAGTACTCGTGATGAGTATAAATCACCATAGTACTTTTCGACTTCAGCTAGAATCTCTGGTTTTGAGGTGACGGTTGTGCCTTGTGTGGTTCTGAGTTTTGTCAGGTGACAACAGGAGGTATGTGACTTTGAAGGACCTTTGAGCCCCTATTGAGTGACATAGCATCTTCAATAAGCCGGGTATTTGCTCGTCTGGTGTCACCTCTAATCAATTTTTTTACCTTCCTGATAAGTGATTGACACTCAGATGGCGTCATATTCTGCTGTTCTCGTCTCCTCGTCATCTCATCCAGAGTTTCGCCTGAGAGCTTCGACTTCCGTCCATTGCTCTTTTGTCGAAAGTAATTTTGTCCCACCTCGCGGATGACACGCACCAGACTGTTGGTGGCGTCGTCAATGTCCTGCTTGGTCCAACATAGCGAATCGGTTCTGTAGCTCCAGCTGGAAGCTTTCGCAACCAGTTTCGACCTGGGGCAGAGTTGATCTAAGAGTCGACTTCATCAACCGCGATCGCTCGATTTTAGTATTAATATTCAGGGTGCCTCTTACCAGGCGGTGATCACTTCCGGTGTTTACCCTGTTGATCACGGAGACATCCCCGAATATTCGGCGCTTATTGGATAAAATGAAGTCGATCTCATTCATCGTTACATTATCGGGGCTTCGCCAGGTCCACTTCCTTTGGGGCTTTTTCTGGAAAAAGGAGTTCATCAGAAACAATCCCTGAGCCTCGAGGAAGTTTATCAGCATTTGTCCCCGACAATTCCTGCACCCATAGCCGAATTTTCCTACCCCAGATTCACCATCTTCTTGTACTCCCACTTTGGCATTGAAGTCACCCATAACAATTGTGTAGAAGGTATTGGTACGAGACATAGCTTTTACTATGTCTTCGTACATGGCTTCGACCTCTTCGTCAATGTATGTAGACGTTGGGGCATACACTTGTATAACCTTCAAGGCATACCTCTCGGTTATCTTTAAGATAAGGTATGCCACCCTCGCCGACACACTGCCAACCTCTACAACATTGCTTCTGAGTGACTTGTGGATTAAAAAGCCGACACCACCTTAGGTTGGTTGGTGTCCTTCTCGGAAGTAAAGTAAGTGACCGGAATCTAGTGTCATCATATCCTCGCCCTGTCTTCGGATTTCTGATAGATCTACTATATCCCAGTTAATACGACTTGACTCTACTTCCAATTCTGTCAGATGTTCGTCCAGCCTCAGAGAGCGTCCATTATACGTGGCCAGAAACAGTTGCCGTTTGTGGTACCCTGCCGTAGCCCGGGGATTCTTAGTACCGTGGCCAGGAATAGTGCGATTACCGGGAATTGGGAGCCATGAATTAGTGTCGTCCTTCATGGAGGGTATTTGCCATAGTCACCACGCTTGGCAGGCGGGTTGGTGACCGCAGTGGCTGGAATCTTTCTCTGATAGCGCTGCTGCCCGCTATCAGGATTTGCATTTTCGGATTCCAGTATTTGAGTGGTTATACCGCCACGGTTTCGGTCGCCAGAGCCTCATTTGTTGATTAGCAGGATGCACCACGGGCAGGTGAGGTTGACGGTAGGGAGCCCAAGGTCATTGTTGGCTCCCCTTACATCCCCATTAACATTAAATTAATTAATAATATGATTTCATGTCTCGGGTCAGTTACAAATATTTCTGGTCGATTTTTTGTGATTTTGTCATTATTGTGCAATAGGAAACCAAATATACTGTTCCAACGAATATTGTTCCTATATTTAGAACAAAAACGAATTCCGGAACACAGTTTGTATCTAATTGTTCCACTCTAATGAGAGGTATGTTTTTGTTAATATGTTTTTAACAAATATATAGCGTTCTGCTCCGAATGGCGCGAGTACCAAGTGCGTATGCACTCACATAATATTATTATAGAATTGTAATATAACGTAAAATAACCTTTTAAATTAATGAAAAACGACTGATTATTTTGTATCTGTAAATGTTAGAACTTTATTATTAGTTCTTGGTGTTGAACGTTGTGTAAGTGTCTCTAGTTATTTACCACCCACTCGACAATTAATTACCTCCACAAAACAAGGGATATACCGTCTCAGCTCCCATTGTCTGGTGAACCGGCGGTGTAGTTTATTTTTATATTTAGATTAAAAAAATGACTTGGGCATTTATTATGCTATTTTTTCTGCAGTTCAAATACCTCAATATCCGTTTTTTAAATAAAATGTTAAAATGTCTATGATAAAGTGCTAGTTTGGATATGCATAATTTTTTTATTTAGCATATTATATGTAGGAGGGACGCGTTATAGTAGGAAGTGCAGATAGCCCATCTGTACTTCCTATACCGAAGGATGTGTAGACTGTGTAGAGAGAGAAGTTTACTTTAGGCCCGCAACAATACGTTGCGAAATATGCTTGATTCAGTAAGCCGCCATTAATAAGTTGCAGCTAAATGTAAAGGCTGATTAGTTCATCGAAAATTAAAAATATAATCAATTCACGATTGATTCTGTGCTTTCTTCAATCAATCAAAAATTCGTTCAATGCTCATGATCGTGTTATTGCTATACTTAAATCGTATGTACATTTAACATGCGCCGTGTATCTGTTGTCAGTGTAGGCAAGCTGAACCTGGTGGACCTGGCCGGCAGCGAGCGCCAGCGCAAGACTGGCGCGGGCGGCGAGCGCCTGCGGGAGGCGGCGCGCATCAACCAGGCGCTCTCCTCGCTCGGCAACGTCATCTCCGCGCTCGCTGAGAACAGCCCGCACGTGCCTTACAGGTGACGCTCTCTCCGTGCTCCGACACTCAATGGACGAAATAATATTACTCAATTCCTATGAAAAAATATTTACAGAGATTCGAAGTTAACTCGAATACTGCAAGACTCGCTGGGCGGTAACAGCAAGACGATCATGATTGCGAACATCGGACCCGCCTCCTACAACTACGATGAAACCATTACGACGTTGCGGTATGCCCATCGAGCGAAGGGTACGAACTGGAACCTACCATACTTTTATCTCGATAACTTTGCCCCGTTTATTTTAATCGAAAAATTAAATGTATTGTCAAAACAATTGCATGTAGATTAAATTCGTCGGGTCCATCCGAAATTATGCGATCAGATTGATGATCGATCGATTTATACGACGCAATAGACTCGACATTGAATGTATCGTCCAGATCCTTGGTACCATTGATAGCACGCGAGTCAACGTATGTAACTCTATGTTCATTCACAGCGATAAAGAACAAGCCGGTACGCAACGAGGACCCGAAGGACGCCAAGCTGCGCGAGTACCAGGCGGAGATCGAGCGCCTGCGCGCCCTCATCGAGCGGCGCCGCGCGCTGGAGCGCCGCAAGCGGGCGCCGCGCGCGCGCACGAGGACGCACGAGCGTGAGTACCGCCGCCACCACCACCGCCGGCACCGCGTCTCTTACCTGACCATTTGTTCCAACGAGTTTTTGTTCTACAGCGGAAGAAGAGACGGCGAGTATCGAAAACGAACACATCCTGGCGGAATCGACAATAGAGCAGGAGAAAACGAAAACCGAGGAAATCGAACATCAAATAAAAGCCCTCGAAGAGAGATTGGTTCAAGGCGGCGGAGGCAAGGATCTGATCAATGACCTCAATGAGACGCAGATTATACTGGAACAGAGGAACATGGAGATAGCGGAGAGGAAAAAGCGGGAGGTCGAGATGCAGCAGAAGATAGACCTCGAGGAGGAGACGACGGCCATAGTTACTAATACGTTCACCACACTGCAGCAGGAGGTAGATCATAAAACGCAAAGGTTAGTTCTACGATTCATTTTAACATTGAACTCAAGTGCCTCAAAGTTAGCTTTTATCCTACGTAATTCGGATCCGCGCAACGTATTTTTGTCATTCTCATATATCATCTCTATAAACTTCCTCAGATACTCTGTTATCCGTCTCGCGGTCAATTTAATGACCACACGTTACATTCAGACGGAACATGAATCGATATCGACGTCTCTGACCGTCTACGCGCGTCCGTTTCAGATTAAAAAAGTGCCTGTCGAAGTACGCGTGCCTGCGCGAGGAGGCCGTGGAGCAGCGCGAGGCGCACGACGCGGAGCGCCGCGAGCACGAGGCGCTGCAGGCCGCGCTCATCGCCGAACTGCGCCGCCGCCTGCTCGTGGCCGACAGCTTCGTGCCCGAGGCCGGCCGCTCCACCGTGCTGCGCCTACGCTACAACGACGACGCCGACGCGTGGGAGCTGCCCGAGCACAGGTACCGCCCGCCCGCCGACGGCGGCGCCGCCCTCCCCCCGCTATAGTACTCACTTGCTCGGTCGGTTCGCAGCGGCGCCGAGCCCCTCACCGAGCGGCCCGTGGCGAGCGGCGCGCGGCGCCCCACGTGCGCGCTGGCGCTGGCCAGCAGCGAGCCGCGGCGGCGAGCGCACAACCTGCTGGAGCTGCGCCCCCTGCCGCTGCCCCCCACCGCGCGCCGCTACGTGCCGCCCGCGCCGCCCCCCGCGCCCCACCCCGCGCCCGCCGCGCGCGCGCCCGTCGCCGCACTCAAGGTACGGGAGTTCGTTATTTTCTTGATTCAAACTGAACGGTTCCGCGTGTTCTGTCTGACGTCCCGTTTCTCGGATTACTTCCAGGGCATGGACGTGGTCTCCAAGAAGGAGTCCGCGGCGGAGGGCCGGCGCCTGTCCGGGCGCACGCGCGCGCCGTCCGCGCACCAGCGCCTCGGCACGGCCGGCGTGCGGTAGACGCCCAGCCCGGTCCGGTCATTAGTCCACTACATATAATGAAACGTTGCATTGTTATAAGTTAGCGATTTTTAACACTAGCGAGTCGTGTGAGAGCTCGCTTCCTTCCTCTATCGCCGCCCGCGGCGGAAGGAACCGAAAACCATCGATCTTGCCAATAAATAGTTCACGAGGCGGCGTCCGAAGCTGCAGGAACGTTCTGCCCCAGATTAACTTCGCCGATTGTTAGTGCTGCAGTCGAGGACGACGAGTCTGAATTGTTGTTTCGTTGTTTTTATACGGCATCATATATAAAGAGTGTGAATCTGTTATTACGCTTCGATATACTGTAGGTCACCCACTGTGTGCAGTGCTGCAGTACTGGATGCAGGCCGAGAGCGCCCGCGGGGCTCGTTAACATGCTTCGCTCACTCGTGTTATATTGTATCTAATATAAACAGTCCTACGAGAACACGCACGTGTAAATAGCTCCATTGTAATTAAACCTACCTTAGGGTCATCAGATCGTCACAAATTCCAGTGCACGACGGAACATGACAATGATCTCAATTATGTTAATTTCCAGTGTCTCCAGCAGACTCGCCTTATAACGAATTTATTGATTCCGTGGACACGTGTTACCGATGAAATATCTCTAGGACACCCGACTATTATGTATGTTTTGTCCGAAATTTCGGTCTGTTTAGTCAATTTAGGTTGTCATTTGTTTTGTATGAGTATATTTTACCATTGTTGTTTTTAGTAAATTTTATTTTTTTGGCTTCATTCGGCGCGCACGATTGAAGCAAGTGATATTAGATAGCTCGTAGCTGTAGCCGCAGTCCAGACCCGGGACCGGCGCTGGTCGCTCCCTCGTCTTTGATTTAATACGATAAACTGTTGTAACATAAAACTTTTAAAATATCGTTGGTATCCAAAGTGAAAATCAAATTACTTGAGTAAAACCAATGATTTTAGTGAAATAGTCAAAATTATGAATCACAATTATGTTCAAATATGTTACCAAAGATGGAAACTGTCCATTCCAAGCATTATTGCGAGTTTCATGTTCCTCTACTTATTAAAAATTATTATTGGATTTATTATATATTTATTTCCAGACACGGTTTCTAGTCATGATTCTTATATACAAATATATTGTAAATAATTGTCTTATTGTAGGTATTTAAAAAGTATATAGACATAGAATAAGTAGACTTATGTTCGCACAATACTTTTTGAATACCAAGAAAGTTGCTCCTCAAAGATATTCGTGTTTTATTTAAATTTTAGTCCATTGTATGTATAAAGTATTAAAACACAATTAGTATTGTACGTAACAGAGAACATTGTTTATTTATGTTTTTATATTATAAAAAATTAATTGGCTTTATATTGAAAGTGTTTATGAAGAATGGAATCATGTGATATGTAATTTGGGAAACCGCTAGTCAGCTGTGCCGCGTACACGCTTATACTCACTAATAAACATTTTTAATTTTAGAATTTGTTTTATTTCACCTTCAAAGTGTACTCATACAGCAAAAGCAGAACATTCTTTGTGAAAATAATCTTCGTTTTATATAGTTTTTAGAATTATACTTAAAATATTATTTAAAAAAATACATAATAAATAAATTTAACAATATCCTTTACTTACTTTCGTTCTTTGCAAGATTTTTATAAATCGGACATAACACTAAAAAATTACACTTTTTGAATATACGTGTAATTTAATTACATTTAAAAATACTTAAACGCAGGTCATGATTTTTTTTAAATAAACTGGTTATAATTATTTTGATTTTTTACATAATAAAAGAAACTCCGAGCGTACACGTACAAATTCGAAAGTGAACTTAATAATCAATTACCGTGTTAATTGTTGATAATTGGAATTTAGGATTTAACAATTATTATTATTAATTTTCAGTTATTCAAGAGAATTTACAGACATTACAAGAAAAAAATAACTATAACCCCAGTATCTGTTGAGAGAAGGACCGGTTAGTTTAAAACTTTAGACAGCTGTCAAATCAAACATAAATCGATGTCAAAGTGCATTATTGATATTGAATAATTAATCGATTCTATTTATCATTCTATAGGAAACGCACGACAAAGACTAAATACATTGTGTATTTTCTCTTCTGCTATAATCTGTTGCCGTTTTTATTACTTAAAAGGGCCATAGTTCTTACCATGGCCTATTACTATGATATGTTAGGTACTTATTTTCTGTACTTAAAATCCGTAATCTATAACTAATTCGTGCAATAAAAGATTGTGGAAACAACAAAATTTTGCTACCACCATCATCATAATACGAGCACAGAAATATTTCCTATGATATTGCTTTATAGAACTATACATATGCGGCTTATATTTTACGAAACTGCTTATACGAGTATTTATATTACTAAAATTCTGAAGCCTCATAAAAATAGTTAATTATAACTTTATATATTTTATAATTGTTCTTTACAAGATCTTTTGGTTTCTCCTTTAAGTTAATTTAAAATTAATATTGCTTTGTGTTATTTTAATTAGTATAACCCAGAATTGGGTTTATATACATGCATGATAATATAGGTACATTTCTTTAAAAAATACATCGCCAATGCACCACCAACGTTGGAGACTAAGGTGTTATGTCCCTTGTGCTTGTACTACTGGCTCACTCACCTTTCAAACCGGAATACAACAATACCAAGTACTGCTGTTTTGCGGTAGAATATCTGACGAGTGGGTGGTACTTACCCAGGCGAGCTTGCACAAAGCTCTAACACCGAGTAAGAGTACGGTTATACATGATTTTATTTTGTCTTTTAAATATTTTTTTATGTAATTTAAAATGCACTAACGAAAAATATTATAGTAACATCATTATAGTCGTTTGCCCTCACGTCATAGGAATCTGACTTTTGGCAATAAAAATCTCAAAAAAGTAAAGTTAGTACTTTAGACCACGGTCTTATATACAGGTCTATCAACGGAGCCCAATTTCAGTGCTGAGAGATTGGTACGATAGTGTCATAACTTTTCTTTCGCGTCAACGCCGCTGTACGTCATTGCTATCGAAGGGTGCGGTGCGCAGTGCGCACTGCGCACGCCGGATGACTGACACGCGAGGGCTCATTATATAATAAACACATGTGAATATAACAATATGAGCTTTGTACTGTATTTTCATCATCTATTAATTTAATGGTTTTTATGAAATACGAAATAAATTCGAGTAATGTGATGAGGGTTTAGTACGCATGCGTTTGATAGAAAAAGAGAGAATGCTATTCTGTCTTCGTTGCACAGCATATCCAGCTATCATCATGCCTCTGGCGGCCGTAAATTGAACAGAACAGCGCAACCATTAAGCCGACGTACCCCCACTACTGTTGTTGTAAGACCTGTGTATCTGTATAAGACCGTGCTTTAGACTTTTGACAGATGTCTAAATTATCATCAATCAGAAATCGATATCGATTCTATAAAAAAAATATGATAGTTTATTATAATAAAGTTAGAGAAATTGATAGTTTCATGTAAAAATATTTCAAATACACAAAATTATGTTGTATTTTCATTTTTTTCTATCCTCAATGCTTTTAATGGAAAAGTCATGATGACAAATTCGTTTAGTGTTAGCTGACAAAATATGTATTTAAATCAAACTACGCGTTCCACTTCCGATCGTATTCCACTTTTGCATGACTTTCGTAATAATCTTGGAAGCTTCTAGTGTAAATTGAAAAGTTATAAATAAACAAATATCTGTTTTGGAATTAACTATGCTGTTACATATATACGGGCAATATTTGTTTTTAAGTTGCGATGAGACTGTTGAGAGAAGTTCAAAAA
This sequence comes from Nymphalis polychloros, assembly GCA_905220585.2. Classification (NCBI taxonomy): domain Eukaryota; kingdom Metazoa; phylum Arthropoda; class Insecta; order Lepidoptera; family Nymphalidae; genus Nymphalis; species Nymphalis polychloros. The sequence goes on from HG992262.1 coordinate 143,877, forward strand.
CTGAAATTAATTTTTAGTTAAAGAATTTCTATAATTTATAATTGAGCATACACTGTAATAATATTAAATCAATATCTATTAAGTGATTGTGTATTTACATATCAAAAGTGTTATATTTTTAATAATTTTTGATAGTATTTTCCTAATGAGATAATAATCAAACTCATCTAAATAATACATTTATTTAAAATTAAATTAAAAGATAAATAATACATCCTTTAATTTTTATTTATATACAAGACAATTTTTAGCGCATAAAAGAATAATTATTTGTGATGAAAGGAATATCAGTAATCGTAACAAATAATTTTTGGACTACACTATTAGTCGACGAGTTTTTTGTTGCCATCCCTAGGCTTCCAACGGTCATTCATTTTTAAAAGTTTAGTGGCTTTGTTTCGGTTACAAAATGTAAAAATTTTAAAATATAATTCATTAAACTACAGAAATGACGGAAAAATTAAAGGACTATCAAGTTCTTGACGTACTCTGCGGTGGCACATTTTATAAAGTAAGACACAAGGTCACAAATAACATATTTGCTTGGAAGGCGTATAATTGCTCTGCATTCTCCGACGATCAAATACAAAACGTTGATAATGAAGTGAAAATATTAAGTCAAGAACTATCTGGCAACTTCCTACGGTACTACGATACGATATTACACGGACCGACGAAAACACTTTACTTTGTTCTCGAGTACAACTCTTGGCAAAGCGTTCAGGAATTAATCGCAATATGCAAGACCACCGACAAGCATTTCGCTGAAAGTTTCATCTGGTACCTGTTGCTAGAACTGGCGCGATCGTGTAAGGTCGTAGAAAATTTAAATTTTGTAGGTCTAAGTAAATGTGTAACACCAGAGTCCGTTTTCGTTAGTCAGAATGGCGAGTTACGCATCAATTGCTTCGAGCTGTCTTTGGAGACTTCGCAATCATCAAATCTCATCCAGCAAGTTGGGAAATTATTGAGTATCTTGTGTTACCGTCCTGGTGCTTGTGACGATAAAATCAAAGAATTCCGCTATAGCGACGATCTAAGAGACGTCATAAATTTCATATCTGACGTGAAAAACGCCAACATACGTCCAGACGTAGTCCTCTATCATCCTACTATCCTCGCGAACACAGACACTTTAACATGTCCAAAACTTTTGTCAGATATACTTGTCTCAGCAGAGAGTTCCGTATTAGCATCAAGTGCAAATAAATGTGATTCAGAGAAGGCAGGAGAGCAATGCAGGATTATTGAACCTCCTCCCAGAACACATCTTAATCTTGTTGACAGTCCAATCTATTGCAATGTCCATCCAAACTGGACTTATGAGAAAGAAGATTGTCCTCCGGACCCCATGTCTCCAACAATTGCTGCTTTGGCTCTAGAGCTGCCAGGCTTTGTACCAAGATGTAGAAAACCTTACAGTGAAGCACTTGAAATGTATAATCGTCCACAACTAGTATCTGAAGAGACTTTAAGTCAACAATGGATGTCTCGTCTCATGGCACTCAGGGAAAGAGAAGAATCTTTGAATAAGAGAGAGAGGAATTTAATAGCTAAAGAAATAATAAATAGTCCCATGACAAAGGTTATTTCTCTAGATGATTCAAACGAAACTTGTAATTTTAAAAGTAATGGAATAACTTTGCCTCCAGTGTTTAATCCAGTGAATGAGGAAGTAAAAAACAACTGGGTGTCTCGAAGGCAACAAAGAAGATCTAGCTCTGTGCGAACCAAAGCCAGAAGGAAGAGCTATGCCTATGAAGACTTGGACAGTTCATTATCTGCAGATAATGGAGACAGCAGCATGATTGTCACAGCTGCAAAGATAACCAAGGAGAACATGCCTGTGAGGAACATATTTCCTGATATATCCACTAAGAAAGTTCATTTTACGGCCAGTAACCCTTTTGTTGAAAGTGATGAAAGTGTAACTCTTACGTTTTATGAGTTGGAGAATGTAGACAGTGAGAGGTATCAGGTGCCAAGGAAAGATAAAAAAGTGCTTAAGGATATCACAAAGTTCAAATATTTGGACTTGGAAAAGTTAACTTCTGAAAAAAGAGCTGCCATGCATCAAACATCATCCTCCCCTTCGAAACAAGCTAAGTTAACAAGTAAGGTATTCACTGATATTACAAACAATACTATAAAGAAGACTCCATCAAAAAGTAGTATTTCTTCGAAGGGATCAAATGTCTCCAAAGGCTCTTTGAGGAGTTCAAGAAGTGTGTGGAGTTCTGAGTCTCGCAAGTTGAGTGAGAGTGACAGCTGTGAGCAACAAAGTCATTCCAATAACAAAATGACTTATGTGCAGACTCCTACTGTTCCTCCAGAACTCAAAAAGTCCAAGAGGAAGTCATTGCTTCCATTCAAGACCCCTTTTAAATTTAAAACAACAACAAAAGTGTAATTTAACACTTAATCAAAAATAAAGTATTGATAAGCACACTTACTTGTATGATCAGTTAAATTTTATACACAATAATTATTTTTGAATTTGGAGTTAAGAGTATAAATGCTATATATATAGTTACAAATGCATAATAATGCAAATAACTTTTACAATAAGTTCCTTTGGTTGTGGTAATTAGATTGTTATTGTAGCATGCTTCCTTCATTCTAGTTCCATGAAAATTATGGAACAAACAAATTATGTGATTTATATTGCTTTTTTTTTGTATATAAGAATGATACGGACACAAACCCACCCTTACTTAGTATAGAGAGAATATTCAAATATTGTTACATACAATATATTTTTTATAGTATTATGACATTTCTAATAGAGAAAAACTAATGTGTGTTTTAGATTTAAAAAATATTGTACATAATGAACAAATCATAATTATGTGACATAACACTGGAAACATTTTTATGAAAATCAATTCTTAGTCTTACGTCTTCCATCTTTATATTATTACTAGAATTATATTATTATTAAGGGATTTTTTTATATTTGTCAAATCAAATTTATATAGCTATAAGTTTAAACATATTAGTGTGTAATATGAGAAAAATAATTCCATACGATTACTAGAATATTATAAAATTATTGTGTAATTAAGTTCAAAAAGGTTAATTAAATGAAATTAAATGGTTAAGAAAAATGTGGACAATTTTATTTTATAACATTATCATATACGTTATACATCTTAGTCACACTCGCATCATTTACTTCTTCTTGTTCAGGGCTTTGTCCGCTCCTTCTACGAACTTCTTAGGCAGCCCATACTCCTCTATTAACAGTTTTGCTACAAAATGTGTCTGAAAGAATAAAAAAGTTTATTAGTGTCGCGGAAATTATAACGAATTCTTTAGAAACTAACTTAAATACAAAGTGCACTCTCTTGGTAAGTAAGATGAGCATTTCTGGTGGTGTGTGTGTGTGTGTGTGAGCAGTACCTGGTCGCCCTGCAGCAGCAGCTGGTCGGCGCGCGCGGCGGCGGAGCGCGTGACGCCGCACGCCGCGCCCACGCGCAGCTGGCTCGCGTGCGCCAGCGACGACAGCTCGAACCCGAACGCCTCCAGGTTGGACACGAGCGTCACCTGCGGCCCGGTCACTCTTTATGACATTGTATTTGTTGTTGAAACTTTAATATCTACATATATTCGTTTATTTCGTAAACAAATAATAATATTAATTCTTGTATTAACGTTTATTATTATTTAACTATTAGCGTTGATGTATCCTACGTGGTGATTAATGGTCCTCAAACATCGATAGGATCGGATTGTAAATGCTAAATTTTCAGCTTTAATTATAGACCTCTTGCGTCACGAGTTAAGTTAGAGTTCATTACGATTAAGTAGATAGCGTTCACCGCTAGCAGGACGTTAATCGTATCATAATATATTTTAGTAATCTGATAACAGGAAACATTTAAAAAAAATGTATACCTAGTTTTATAAATAATAGCTTCATAAATGTTTTGCAGAACAAATTCGCAAGCTACGTACAAAAATAGTCGAATGTGTGAAGTTTTAATTTTTACATGTTTTGTAAATGATTATTTATTCATATATTGTATATTTAATTTAAGTAAACAATTTGCTGACTCATCTATGTACAGAAGCGACGAAGCACTCAGTAAAGAACGGCTGACCTTTTTATTCCCGCTCCTCGTGACAACTTGCATCTTGATCGGTTCGAGGCGCGACTTCATGAGTTTCACCGTTCCGTCGGGGAAGGACATTTCCGTGCTCGGTGTCATGCGGCCCAGCACGCTCGACATCAGGTCCTCCCACTTCATGAGCTCCTGGTGAAACGGCCAACGTCGACGGTCAGAGATCACGTTTAACACGAAAGCACGTCGAGCCGAGACGGTCGAGCGGCCGGAATGCGTAAATCTTAACAGACGGGCACGGGTGCTCAATTCGTGCGTATAATCAATCTCGTGCTCGGCGGTGAAGAGAAACATCGCGAGGAAACCTGCACGTGTCTAAGATAACCGCATCGGAGCCGCGAGGTGGAAAAGCCGGGCCGGCGCTCGTGCGTACCTGCGGCTGGCGGCCCGCGGCGTCGGCGAGCGCGCGGTCGAGCACGACGGCGCCGCGCGCGCGCAGGCCCCGCGCCGCCGCCCGCGCCGCCAGCGCCGCGCGCACGTCGCCCGCCGACAGCGCCGCGCCCTTCCTGCGGGAACGCCTCTTAGCGCGGGACCGGGGGGGCTCGGCCCTCCCGGTGCAGTTTGTCAACATTCACTCGATAAAATTCCTGACTATGCTGACTCCGTCGAGGTCGCCCCGACGGCGGTCGCCCGGTTTGCCAACCCTATCCGCGGGTGGGCAGTTGCCGATGCGAGATTCTAGTTCTTTTGGAAGCCGGGAACCACCCGGGGCTCTAGAAATCCTTATATCGCGTAACACGGTGCAATAAGGACTTCTGACTTGAGGCCTCATTTCGTAAGCTGTATGGTACAAAAGACTATCGGACGCAATCGTGTTCATCCTACGAGAGTGCTTGTGTGATCGCTCTTTACACTATCGAGTGGAGGGCACCTTATCATAGCTCTATATTGTACGTTCTTTATATTAATGACAGATCACATCCCGAGGTTCTCGGTTGTTGGGTTTTTTGCCGATGATTCTCAGTAGCAGACCAGAAAGCCCGTAAAGGAGTCGGTCCTTTGCCTGAACGCCGTTGGAACACGTCGGATGGCCATCCCGCGGGATTATGAGAATGAGGGAATACAGAGTATGCCTGTGGGTGCGCACACACTTGCGTAATATAAAAGTTGGCAGTCGTGGCGGAAATCGGTCAGGGGGATATCATTCTCATTCATAATGACGGACCGAGTAGAACTAGCTACATATAATACCTCTATGCTACTAGATAATTGTATTGCAATCATCGAAATACCAGTTAGTTGTATAAAGCACATTCGTGTTCGTAGGGAACACACCACGCACACGTACGCACGGGCACACACACACACACATTATCGAATCTTAAGTAAATATCAATGTAGACACATACTTGAGCGGCGCGAAGAGCTCAGCGACGTGCGCGGTGATGCAGTACAGCTCGCGCACGCGCGGGGGCGCGGGGGCCTGCGGCGCGCCGGCGGGGGGCCCGGCGGGGGGCCGCGCGGGCGCGCGGTGGTGGCGCACGAGCGGGTGCGCGAGCTGCAGCGCCACCAGCGCGTCTACGCCCTTGTCCACCTCGCGAACTTGGACCAGGCCTTCCTTGAACACATATATTTTTACTTTAAAGCATTTTTTTATATGTGGATAAATAATATGATATATAAAATTTGTTAAGCGTATCTATCTCTCGCGATCACCGACACCGCTGAATGCTCTATATCAAAACGTAATAAATGTAATATCGTATAATGCGGTCCTTTCAGCAAACGATCGTCAGCGTTTATGAGCATACATTCAAAAGTACAAACGAGTATTCTAACTTCTCAATGATAACTTCTATCTTCGATGAACACATTTTATTTCATTTTTTTATGTAAGGCAATCGAGCATGAGGCTCACCTGATGGAAAGTGACTACCACCGCCATGGACACCTGCAACGCCCGAGGGCTTGCAAGTGACACATAAATGGATTGAACATCCATTTATGTGATTGTGAGTGAGCCAGTGTAATTACAGACACAAGGGACATAACATCTTAGTTCCCAAGGTTGGTGGCGCAGTGGTGATGTTGTTTTTTTTTAAGAAATATACAAACCACTGTCTATGGGCGTTGGTGACCACTTACCATCAGGTGGCCCACACGCTCGTCCACTAATCTATACTATAAAAAAAAAAGGCGCCAATGTCTGTGGGCAGTGGTGAAGATTTACCAACCGGTGGTCAGGTGTTAGCCTGCCCTATTGCTCGCTTTTATAAAAAAAGATATTACCCTTTCCATTGCTTCAAGAAATTTTCCCATTTTCTTGTAGGTTGACTTTTTCACATCCAATGTCCTGTCTGGTGGGCAGTATGGCATGAGGTGATTCCTGAAATTATTTTATATTAACTATAAGTAAAAACCTGTTTTGTACAATAAACATAGAAAGTTGTAAAAAACAGCTCTGGTATCATACATACAATGAAACAGGTAAGAATATTAGATAAATAGTCTGCAATTGTCTGTCGACGCATAATATTAGATACACTATTATTGTTTTATAAGTTCATATTTTTCTTTCAATGCTTTATATGTATGTTGTAAGTGTTCTTTTACAAATAAATAAATAAATATGCATTTCAATAATTTTCATGCACATACCGACCCGCTTTAGAGCAGCGAGGAGCCCCAAACCTTCTCATCAAAAAAGGAGAGGAGGCCTTAGTCATATCTATATATATAAAATGTAAATATTGACATTGAGTTGAACTCGGTGCAGCTTGTCAAAACGACTCATTAGACCAAAATAGTTTAGTTTATTAGACATCATCATGGCAATAGGGTATTTTTTCATTCAAGATATGATAAGGTCTGACCTTATAAATCAATTACAAATTTAATTCGTGTAAAAGTATCTCAGCACTTTATGCAATATTTAATATGTGCAATAAATAACAGTAAGTTAAGGTTAAGAAATAGCTTGTGGCCAATATTCAATTATCACATATTATTTGTACATGCTGAAAGATTATTATTAGTTAGTAGCCAAAAAGAGGGAATTCCAGCTACTTCCTTCTTTCCGAAATGTATCCGTTCCTATAACCACCTTGAACTTCTTGGCGTTACTCTCACATCAACTCTAAATTTCGGCTCTTTTATTGAGTCCAAAGCCCAAATAGCCGCTCGAAAACTTAGTATCCTCCCCAAGGTGGGACGTTACTTTACTCCAGAGCAGCTGTTCACCTTGTATAAAGCACAAGTGAGGTCTTGTAAGGAGTACTGCTCTCACCTTTGAGATGGCTCTGCAAAGTGCCACCTTCAGGCTCTAGATTTGATAGAGAGACGTGCCAGGAGGCTGATAGGAGATGAAACATTGGTTGAATCTAGGCTCCAAAGTCTCGAACATCGACGTATAGTTGCGTCACTTTCCGTACTCTATCGAATACATTCCGGAGAATGTGCTCAGGAATTACAAGAGTTAATTCCGCCCGCCCCATTCTACTATCGGACGACTAGGCAAACGCGACCTAAGCGCCATAGGTACACCGTGGAAATTCCCCGCCTACGTACGAAGCGCTTCGAGTCCACATTTTTCATTCGTACCGCAAAGCTGTGGAATACTTTGCCCGAGTTTGTATTTCCCGATAGGTACAACGTTGGTGTCTTCAAATCCAGAGTAAACAGGTTCCTTCCAGGCAAGCGTGCTACATCCTAGACCGTGTCGTTGCTTACCATCAGGCAAGACAGCGGTCAAACGCTTGACTATTAAAGATAAAAAAAAAAAGTTGGTGGAAAGACACAGATATATATATAGTATGGCTTTGTGCGAGCCCGTCTAGGCAGGTACCACCCACTAACCTTGTTATACTACTAAATCACTCTACTTTTGTTCACTATACTCTACTGTTCCCTTTGGAAGGGTAAATGAGACATTGTAATTACAGGCACAAGGGACATAAATTCTTAGTTCTCAATGTTGATGGTGTATTGCAAATGTACGGAATGGTTAGTATTTCCTATGTGACTTCGACTTTGTACAGCTATTGTTGGAACATATAAAGATTTCTGACATTACCATCCAAATACAATTCCAAAGGCACAAGAATATATATACAATTTTCTTACAAGCTAATTAGAGGCCTCACATCACATACTCAGCATTTGTTAGTTTTTGTTAAAATTATCTTATATTTACTCACTTATAGAGCAGATTAGTTTTAAGTGGAAGTTCTATATTCTTGCCCTCTCGCTTTAGAAAAGACAGAAGGCACCAGCGCAATAAACCATCCATATCTGAGGGTATTGTATCTTCCTCTTCTTCAGAACATACTAGAACCACAATTCAAGTTTTAACTTTTAATAATAACACTAATTTTCATAAAAAATAATCTATATATAAAGCAAATAGACATAAATAAAATATACATTTCTTATATTTTATTTTCCCCCTATAAGTTGTAATTTAAAATCCATGTAATGTACAATGTGATACTAGGTACTATGTGTGTATACAATCAAAGTGAGAAATAGATTAAATAATTTTTATGAATTACAATGTGTGTCCCGACCTGTAGCTACAGAATCATTTACATCTTGTTCTTCTTGTACGGGTGTTGACTCAGATTGTACCTCTTGCACGGACTCTGGAATTACCATTGGTTCATTTGCAACTGCAGTGGGCTCCTTAACTAAGCTCGGCCATTCTTCCCTAACTTGTTGTATTTTTAACTAAAAACACATATTATTAGATAAAATTTAATGAATTTAGAGATAAATTTATTATATAGAATTAATTTAATTTATATATATATAAAATATTATTAATTAATAAAATAATGAGAATTGTTATTCAATTACACAAAGCAGTATTTTTGTTTATTTTATTTAATAGTTTTAAAAATGTTGTGATCATGTAATACACAATACCTGGCTTATATCCGAGGTGATGACCTCAGTTACATCATAAACGGCTGGGTCTAGTTTGGGCCTCGTGATCTTTGTGAACTTGGTATCTTTGCATAACAGATCTCCAAACACATGGTATGTTTCTAGACATACACCCCTGTAATATATTGGTACAATTTAATGGGAATGCATGGACAAACAGACATGTAAAATGGTTAATAACATATAATAATTAAATTGGATATATTTTATAACTATTAGAGATGACACATTCATTTAAGCACTATTTAGTTATATTATTGCTTACAATTACCACAAATGACTTTTAATCAAATTATAATAGATGAAATTTATACATAGTGGCTATTAGTAAATCAGCAGATGATATAACAGCACGGCCAATTATTCCAGCTGCTCCATTATCGATGGTGCAAGCTGCAATCACAGCTCCACGTGGGAACTGTGGAAACGATGTGCTATCAGTCACTACCCCTGGGGCATATAATGGAGCACCACCTTGAACCTGGAATTATATTGTAGTTTAGTTTTGGTATATTTTATAATTCAAATATTAGTTATGTTAGTTATCTTGATTCACAGTACCTTATTTAGTACTGGTGAATGTATACTGATTACAGGAATTAAATCGGTCACTTTCCATAGTGCACATACGGTCGGCACCAACTTCTCTCCAAGATCAATCATCATGGGTACTCCATCTACAACGTATACGCCGACGGTGTCTCCTGAGTGTAGGATCAATTTCATACAACTGCTATTAGATTTTATTGGTACTAATTCTTTGACTTTTTCCTCTGTAGCCTTGGGAAACTCATTCTGTATACGTTGCACAAGATATTTCCTGGAAAATAAAGGTAATTCTGAGTGTTTTCGTTTATTAAAAAAAAAATTAATAGAATGGGTTACTCACTTTTCCGAGTTTTTTAAGGTGTTGTTGGATTTTAACTTATATGGTTTTGCAAACATTATGTCTAGATATTTTGAATTGTTCTAATCTAAAAAAAATATGTTTGTATACTGAGGTCATCTAATTCCATGCTTTACGCGCCTACGCGGTGTTTATGACATTGACAAATCAAAACAGCTGTCTTTTTCTCTTTTTGACCTTTCGAATTGTCAAAGTGACATCTTCAGACATGCTTAGTAGTCAGGGAATAAATGTGTTTAAAACAATACTATGATAATTTAATTTATAATAATAATATTAAGTAATTAAATTTAAAATAAATCTTGATAATGAATATTTTATGATATACAGCGTAATGATATGCGTAATTATTCTTCATATTTATTTACAAAATAATTAAATGTATGTAAATAATTAAAAACCACGTTTCACGTTGTAAATCGTAATTCCGATCCTCTGATCTCCATTAGCCTCTTGTCGTCTACTATCAGTAGAGGCAATAAGCCGAGGTGTTATAATTTTAATTATATTTTGGAACGAAGTTCTTTTACGCAGCTTACAGTAGAGTGAAATGACAGTGACTCAAGGGCACGTCAGAAACGAAATAGCGTTCATACTGTGGGGCGTTGGAATTAGAAAGCTCAATTCAGTAATTCAGTACTATGCGAGCGTTTCTCGAGGTAGGACTTATGTCAAATTCACGCACGCCAAACGATTGAGCGTGAACTGTATAATAAGTAAAGTAAAGTAACAGCCTATGAATGTCCCACTGCTGCGCTAAGGCCTCTTCTCCTTTTTTTTGAGGAGAAGGTTTGGAGCTTATTCCACCACGCTGCTCCAATGCGGGTTGGTGGAATACACATGTGGCAGAATTTGATTGAAATTTGACACATGCAGGTTTCCTCACGATCCTTCACCGTCAAGCACGAGATTAATTGTAAACACAAATTAAGCACATGAAAATTCAGTGGTGCCTGCTCGGGCTTGAACCCACGATTATCAATTAAGAATAAGTTAACAAAAAAAAAAAATCCCGCTGAGTTTCTTTCGCCGGTTCTTCTCAGGTCTGAGGTGTTTATTTCCGAACCGATGGTAGATTTATGACAATCAATGAGCAAGTGTAATGCTTCTATATTGAATAAAGAAATTTGAATTTGAATTTGAATAAGATTCACGCGTTCTAGCCACTGGGCCATCTCGGCTCTCATCTCCATGAACTGTGTGTGTAGTGCGCCTATCATTTTATTATTATTATTAATTATAAGTTCAATACTTAAATATAACAAACTCAATTCAAAGAATTAATTTTATTTAATATACTTTCCTAACGTTTTTAAAAATACAAAATATATATAATTCGATTTCCAACAATGGCCCTATATGCGGAAGCTAAAGTTTTGTCTGTTCGTAAATTGTTTATCTTTAAAATTTCTTTAGCCACTCATAAGTCACTTAATTCCAGAACATACTATAGCACTGTATGTAATAAACGCATTTTCAGTGATCTTGGAACAGGTAAATACCTGTTCCAAGATCACTCTCCACTTTTGGTAAACGATTCGGGGATCACATAAGGGCATCAACTTATAACGCCATACTAAAACACTGTAACCTTAAAGAATGTACTATAAATGAAGCAAAAAACTAATTTTTAAATTGCGTCTCTCTTTAAACTACACCGAAACAGAGAATATGCTAGCTAAAGCAACCTAGCTTATATATAATAATAGTTTATTGTCATGTCTTTATAAGAAGTTTAAATTTTATTTTTTATATTTTGTCATATTTTTAAGTTTCATTTGTATACCGTTTTATTTAAGTTTCTTCTGTAATTTTGTTTATCGAGTATCTCTTACGTATTTTTTGTTAATTCTACTATGTAATTTTTAATTGGTTCCTCGCGATACAGGCGAAGCCTAGTGCGAGGACCCCTGGCAATATTGTTACAAATTGTGATACCAAATAAACGAATTTGAATTGAATTTTGAATAATTATAAAGGTAATACAAAACAATATAAGGACCAATAGTGCTGCGGCTTACGAGCCGCACGCTAGTCCCATGTTCGAACCTTGGGCTATTATAACAATTCCCATCATAAACTTTGTTTAATTAGAGGGGTAAATTACTAAAATAATATTAGAATATTAGTAAATTCCTTAAAATGGGGATTGCTATTATTATAAAAATTGTTAATTTAATTTAAAAAATGTGATCGTTTCTTAATCTTTGATTAGAGAGTGGCATAAAGGAGGTTGAAGCGCTTTTTGGTTCGACAAAAATACAGTAATATAATCAAATAAAATCTACAGTTTAATACACGTTTTGAGTCGAAAAAATATCGCAAAGAACTTCGTTCGGGGGGTCCCCGAACGCACAATTTTATTTTTTTATAATTTTTTCTTATATAAAGTATTAGAACTTTATATCTGATTGAAACAAAAATATTACCATTTATCTGAAAACAAAACAACAAAGTTGGGCTTAAGGCAACTTTCAATCAATAAACAGAAATCAGAATTAAGGTAAAAGCTATTTGTAGTAGATATGCGCCTGGCGGTGCAAGGCAATAGAATTCGGTGTAAGTAATTATGCATGATTGCTAAGTCGATATTTTCAGGTTATAGTTATACTGGTTAGTGGATATTGTTTTTTTGTAACGACTGAGTACATAATTTCTAAGTGACTTTTTGTTTTTACACGCTTTATGGTATTAACACAGTCAGTATTTATAAATGTAGAAAGTTGATTTTAAGCTACTTGGTATCGATTTGAAATCAAATATGCATAACAAATGTAAATCGGATGACAACATCATCAACATATTATCATCAAGTCTGATTTGACACTGAAATCAGAAGGGAACCTTTCCATGTTTTTGTAATTAGAGATTAATTATTGTTCGTAAAATTATTATTATCTTAGTAACAGCCTATGAATGTCTCACTGCTGGGCTAAGGCCTCCTCTCTTTTTTGAGGAGAAGGTTAGAAGCTGATTCACGCTGCTCCAATGCTGGTTGGTGGAATACACATATGGCATCATTTCAGTGAAATTACCTACATACAGGTTTCTTGACGATGTTTTCCTTTACCGTGAAGCAAGAGTTGAATTATAAGCACTTAAGCACATGAAAATTCTACATTCATTACTATTTAATGTCATGGGCGTACCCAGGGGGGGGGGGACATGGGAGCTACCCCCTCTGGATTCTGTATGCCTATGTACCTACTGTTATCGATGAAAGTTATGGTAGCATACCGTAACGGTCGCAAGGCTGAGATCAGCTGAAAACAGCTTAAATGGACTTTGCATGCTCAGTAATATCCTGGGACATTATTCACACAAAGCCATTTGATCCCAAATTAAGCCGAGCTTGTACTATGGAAACCAGACAACTGACATACTTACATAGACTACTTTTCTTTTGTAAATAAATACTTATATAGATAATTACACCCGGACTCAGGACAAACATACATGTTCATGCGCACAAATATCTGTCCTGGGTGGGAATCGAACCCACGACCTGCGGCGTGAAAAGCAAGTATCTTACGAACCACACCAACAGGCTAGTCAGTGTAAACAAAAAACTTGTAAACGATATGGGCGATTTTTTCACGGGAGATGACATAAAGCGTTTTGCTGAAGATACTCGAAAATTACTTTTAAAATAGATAAGCAATTAATTTAATTAAGCAATTTAAAATAAATAAATGCATATTTATGTTTATTTATTTACTTAATATTTTTTACCTTACTACTACAATAAACCTACTACTACTACCTATAATAAAGCAGGATCTCCTGTGGGTCGGGAAGGCGGGAGGAGATCAATGTCGATGAGCTGGCGGACCGAATGCACAGTGCTCTGAGGAGCTGTGCTATGCGGATATGCTGAGGACCCGGAGCAGGGCACTGCACCGTCAGATATACTGGTGGTCGCCCGAAATTGCCCAAAACAGCTCACCATGTCCGAACAGGGTTCTAAGGCTTGTTCTGCGCGATACCATGGCACGGAGTGCATTCCTATCTTAGAAGGCTGTTGGGGACATACAGGGTGGTCCTCTGGGAGGATGGCGAAGGGCGACGTATCCGGCATCGGGTAGGCTGCGGCGTCCCACAGGAGTCTGTTCTCGGCCCATTTCGGTTTCGACTGGCTTCAGCGAGCACCCGTCCTTCCCGGGATGGCAATGTAATGCGGAGAACACCCTCATCACGGCGACATAGAGGGTGGAATTTCCAGGACCTGACCTGCCTGACCGAAGTTAAATTTGATGCCATAGTGGTGAGAGTGATAATAGTATACCGCTCTGGGAACTCCAGATCGAGCTGCTCGTGGATGTGTGCGGTTCCAGGTGGAAGCCAAGGCGAATGGCGACTGTCCAGGATCAGGGGTGAATCAGGTCTCTTTTTTTAAGCAGTGGAAATTTTATGTTTCCTTGGTGGAAGGGCTTTGCGCAAGCTCGTCTGGGTAGGTACCATCCACTCAGCAGATATTCTAACGCTAAACAACAGTACTTGGTATTTTTGTGTTCCGGTTTGTAGGGTGGGTGAGCCAGAGTGGGAGGGGCGATCCGCCTCCACTTGAGTCGCTGGGTAGCATGAAGAAGTGGCACACTTACGTTTAGGTTGACGCGGGTGCTTACCGGACATGACTGTTTCGGTAAGTACCTGAACGGGATAGGCTGGAGGTATCATCCACTTGCCACGAGTGTGGTGCGCAACTGGACACGGCGCTACACACCTTGATAGAGTGTGCTGCTTGGGGAACCCAGTGGCATTCCCTGAGATAGTCGGCGGAAATTTCTATCTGTCGAGCGTGATTAACGCTATGCTCGGAAGCGAGAGGTGCTGGATGGCGATGGTCTCCTTCTATCAGAGTGTTATGTCACTTTAGGAGGCCGCGGAGCGACAGCGTGAGAAAGACCGTGCCTCCGCCGAAAAAGACCGAGGAGGAGACGTCGGCGCTAGGCACATCTTCTCCCCCCGTAAGCGTCGCTAAGTCTAGTTGGGTTCTCTATATCCCGGAAACCCAACTTGGAAAAGAGGCCCTCATAGGCGGGCTAACAGTCGAGGCGTCATGGTAGTATGCGATCCCTAGCTACCCCGAAGAGACGGTGAGGCTACCGTTGGTTTTTATTTGGAATTCCGGTGTTCTGGGGTACCAAGCACTGGTGATATAAATAACCCCCCCCACTTCATGTGGGGTAAATGCGGAAATGGGTTTTTCCAGCGAGATAAAAAAAACGATCTCCTGCGGTTTTCTGTTTCTACATACCTAATGTTTCGTGTTTTGTGTAGGGCAAAACAAGCGCGGGGGGACATGGCTCAAGAAATTTCTCAATTGCCTCCCCCCCTGGATCAAAAGCTGGGTACGCCCATGTTTACTGTTTTTTATTTAAATTATTGTTAATAATGTGAAATGTAGACGCACACTTTATGTACATTAAGACGTAATGTATTTTTATCATTCCATGTGTAAATGTAGTGACTGCTGATGGTCCTTAAAAAATAAATGAAATAAAATTCATACGAAATTATAAGATACCCAACAATTCAAAAAAAAAATATCTGTTTCGCGTGCGTATGTTTCATAATCGTTCACTGATCGGTCATTCGAACGTAATACTGTCTACTGTATCGATGACAGAACAAATTTAAGCATCTAGTTATTATCTTTTGAAATATTATTACTTGATGAAATTAAAGAGTCTAGTCGTTTCTGCAGTTGTTGGAACTAATTTCTATAAACTCATTTCTAGCGCTATGTTGAATTGTATTGTGTACTGTGTATAAGTATAAAAACTGTCCCTCGGTGTGTATAAAATACATATTGAAAATGGCGCTGCTGGAGCTAGAGGCTTAAATTTGAAGGAACGCGCTAATACTCGGTTTAGTAAAACGGGATTAAAGAGAAGAAAAGGTACCACATACGACATGTACCTGCCATACCAGGTTATGGTTTCAACCCACACGTTTTTACGCAAATATATTTGCTATGTATTTATGTGTAATGATATTCACTGTGATCTACTGCGTCGTTCAAACTGACCTTGAGATAAAACGCAAAATAATAACTCTAGAGGTAAACAATCCCACGCCACCCCCGCAGACAACGTCGCAACAGGAAGTGCAACCATTAATAATAATACATCTTCAATGATACAGGACAATAATTAATCTCTTTACTAGAAAACAGTATTTTTTTCCACCCCACGTTCATATTAAGCTTAATTAAGAAACCTGATAAATATATTTTCTGACTCCGCAAAGTAGAAGGAATTTGATATACATATAAACATCCAGACCGATTTCGGCCACGGCGGCCAATCTCAAGAGAGATTAGCCAACTGCGCAGGAGATATTATAGTGCACAAGTGTGTGCGCAATCACAGGTGCTCTCTCTTTTCCTTAGCTCTCATAATCCGATGGGACGGCAATCCGACACGACCGGAAAGAGTTCAGGCGCAGGACCAACGGCTTTACGTGCTTTCCGAGGCACGGGAGTGTACACACTTCCAACTTCCAGACTCCGGGCTTCTACTGTGAATTTTCTGACAGAAAAACCCAATAACTATTTATTGGCCCGACCTGGGAATTGAACCCAGGACCACCGGGTCTGCGGCCTTATATCTAGCCACTAGACCAACTAAGCAGGCAATATACATATAGCCTCTAAAAGTCTAAGCAAAAAAACTGTATTGGACATATTATAAATGATGAAAAAAGTATGGAATTTCGTCGAGATATGGAAATCGTTTCAAACAGGTAAAAACAGAAAGGTTAAGCAATAGTCTAATAAACTACAAGGCTTTAAATTGTAATAGCATTCGTAGGTACCTACTTAAATATATAACACAAAAGATAAATTCCTACATACATTTGTTGTGTTATTATCGCTTGCTAGACTAAGCTGCCTACTTCGTAGGAATGTAGGTATAATTGGGGATACGAAGTCGTAAAAATAACTCATAAAAGTTCATTATTCTATAAATTCATATTGGACTTACTTATTTACGGACTTACCTTATTTTAGTTGATAACTTTGTCGTCCCATGTCGTCGTTACTTTTTTCTACCTTGTTCTTTAAGTTTCGTATTGGAGTGGTATCCTGTCAACCGTTATCGTTTAACTTTGCTTATATTTATAAACTTTGTAATGAAATTTGACTAGGATTTCGCTATTATATATGACAGCTATAATTTTGTGACTAGGAAATTAAAATTTAAGTGGAAAATGTAAAAACAACAAAAAGCAGCGAGCTTGCTCGATTAAATGAACACAGTCACAACCGATAACTAATGCAAATCAGAAGAGTACAGTGATATCACTGTATCGGTGCAAAAAGGGTTTTACTGCCTTTTTCTGCTCTTCCGAACTAGAGACTAAGAAACAAACGTGATTGGTTTTTTCATATGTTGTCTCATGTAAGAACGTGAGTCAAGATCTCTTATCGTGAGTAAAGATCTAATATTTTTAGTGAATAAATAACTCTATATTCTAAATTTACAGGGACTATACAGTTGACCTTGCGTGATCATTACATACATATGCAAGCAGGTAAGCCCATCCCACTCTTCGCGCTCTATCTCAAAAACGGTTGATTGTATAAATTATTACCGAAGATCAAATTTATACGGAAATGCATGCTCATTAACTTTTCTAATAATTTCAAAAGTAACTTAGAGTGGATAAATTATAAGAAAAATAATTTGCCAAGTAATAATGCTTAAAGTTGATTTGGTGGATTTAGTATTATCTCGAAATCTTCCAAGTTTCAGACAAACATACAGATATAAATATAACTATTAAAAATTGTCGACCCTGAGATTTAATGTTCTGTAGTTGGGTCGGTGGAGAGTTTCTGATGATGATGATGAATTCTTTCTATTCAGTAAATGAGAAAACAAAAATGTACATAAATACATGTCATGAGTGAAGCCTAAGGCACAGAGCACGCCCAGTGTAAATGACACGGACTAAGCATGACTTGTAGTGAGATCTTGAGTTATGTGAGCGATGTTTGCTCGTTTCGTCCCAGTGCCCTCTTTGCAAGTCAAAAAGGCAGATAAGCAACGTTGGGAAGCGTTGAAAAGAAATTTCAGGCTTTAAAGCAAGAGGGTCAAGAGTTCTTCTCAGTTTAACGACTCCCTAGCGGCAATCGTAGTCCATTTGTATTTCCAAAAATTTTTAGTAGCCTTCAATAGCTTTTTTTAAAGCATTACACATTACAGATACCACTGTTGGTTTTTGCAATAAAAATAATGCGGCTTAAAATTTAAAATGTTATTAAAAGATATCTTCTTTAAAGAAAAGTGTTTAACGACTTGGAAATTTTTAATTGTTTGTCGGAGATTTATCTGTCATACAAGTGGTATATCCTAAATATGTCTACTACGACTATTTTTGAAGTCTAAGTCAATTTCCCTTGAGAATACAAAGCCCAGCTATTGATATTGTATACATTGTGACTGCAATGCGGGATTCCGGAGGCTGCATCAACTATGCGCCATTTTATAAATATCGTACAGTAAAATCACTCATGTTACTTTAAAATAAAGATGGATTTAGCTTGATTGTTTACCAACATACGGTTCACACAGTCTGGAAGATGTTGATTAATATTACTTTGGAGAAGGAAGTTGACTTGTAAGGTCTTTTAACTGCTCGCCACCCTCTTACTTGTATTATCACGATAATATACTGGTATTACAAATCTTTAGCTATAACATTTTAAACCAAAAGTTTGTATTCATAAGAGTAAAAAATAATATTACCTCAATTAAATTCAACGCAATTAAGGGTGAAATGCAAAGTAGCACGAGTGAGATAATAGCATGTTATAGTAATGTAGGACGTACATACAATTCTTAAAAGATTGTCATTACTATATATATAATGGTACACTCGTAGATTTGAATATGTATCCCCTCGCTCAGATAAAAACCAATCAATCGGATGCATCGTATTGACATGTCTGGCTTGCAGACACTCGGACGCATCGAGCTCGGTAAGCAGAGGTGCCCGATGGGTTGGGGGTAGTCCGTAGCGTTAGGTGTGAACTAAAATCTACTTTGAAATTTAAAGGTTTATTTAGTTAGATTTTTCGTGTAACATAGTATTAATGATATAGATCTCTGGTAGTCTGTCTGGTTAGGTCCTGACTACACTTACTGATGGCGAAATAGGTTGACGAGGGACATCGGTAAGATAATATAATTAATAATAATATTTACCTTATGATATACTTATTATATGTAATCATTTGTAAATATACAATTTAAACAGTATTTAGGGATTAAAGCTAAATCGAACGGCCAGCCAGTTGAAAATAAATAGTTAAAATGTATGTACTCGGGTGGTAGAGCTTTGTGCTAGCTCGTCTGGGTAGGTACCACCCACTCTTCAGATATTCTACCGCAAAACAGCAGTACTTTGTATTGTTGTGTTCCGGTTTGAAGGGTGAGTGAGCCAGTGTAATGACAGGCACAAGGGACATAACATCTTAGTTCCCAAGGTTGGTGGCGCATTGGCGATGTAAGCGATGGTTAATATCTATTACAATGCCAATGTCTATGGGCGTTGATAACCACTTACCATCAGGTGGCCCATACGCTCGTCCGCCAACCTATACAATAATAAGAAGTTTTTATTTCAAAATAATTATAAAATTAATCATAAATTTGAAATATTTCCTGTTTTCGTATTCCAATAAAGTTTCTAACTTAACAAATGCCATAAATTTATACAATAATCCTATGTTTGGCTATTTTATTTTAAATTACTATAATGTAAAGTAATCGAAACACGACTAAAAGATAGTAAGTGGGACATAATCACGTAAAAGCATCCAGGTAAGATAAGGGTGTGTCAGTCTGGTCACGGACTTCCGCATGCAGCGCACCACAGGGCGTGGGGAGCCGCCAGCCGACCACACCTGTTGACTGCCGATGCCGTCCGCCACACATCTACGAACATGATACAAACATTTATGTTTATTAGTATGCACCTCGTGAATCATGGCGCGTTATAAGCACTTTAATGAAAAATTTAATTACAGTCATTTGTAATCGTCATTATTAATGGCGACTGTTATGGGATTAACACGGGCTATTGTAATTAATAGGTAACAGGGAATTAATTTAACTTGTTATTGATGTCAGTGACTCAATAACAAGTTAAATTAACTTGAACAACTTCTAGTGTGTGAGTGTTTATATTACATCATCAGTTGGTACATTCCAGTTACTCTCTCGCCAAAACGCAATTGTTTGTGTTGTTGTTGTTCCCGTTTGTTAATGAGCCAGCGTCATAGTGCTGTTGTTGGAAGTGACAAGGGTTTTTTATCTACCCCTTTGGGGGCTCTCTTGGAGTAGGAACCGTGTATGTGGGATTAATCTCGCCCACCCGTACTCCTCGCTTGTACGTAGTGCGCCTCCAGGCCTTCCCGCCTGCCATCCTCCTCAGGACGGAAATAGAGCACGCGAGGCCGACCTCACCTTTCAGATCGGCTCTTTCCTGATCCCGCTCCATCGTCTTCTTCTGGACCATGACGGTCTTACAGAATGAGACTGGCCCTTCACGCTGATTACCTGCGGAGCATCGCTGACACCATTGCACAAGTATGTGTCTTGTCCGACCTCGCGGACCAGGATCTGCTCTCCGCGCTTTAAGCGGGGCTCGCATCTAACCTATGCTAGGCGGTGTCCCTGTCCACTGGTTACCTATTAACA
The DNA here is from genome assembly GCA_905220585.2 of Nymphalis polychloros. NCBI lineage: Eukaryota > Metazoa > Arthropoda > Insecta > Lepidoptera > Nymphalidae > Nymphalis > Nymphalis polychloros. The sequence goes on from HG992262.1 coordinate 164,504, forward strand.
TTTTCTTTGTTACTTGAAAAAAAACTTATATTTTTTATTAATATATATTTCTCAAAATTTCTGTAACAATTTAATTTGCAACTAAAATTGTAAAAATGGCATAACAATTAAAACCGAAGTAATGTCTTCATCAGCCTCGTTACGAAATACAACGAATTATCACGTTAAGTGGCGAAAGTTGATTAACAAAAGGATTAAACAATATACGCTCACACATTCAGTTAATTATTATGTGAAGATACGTTATTCAATGTTACGTCGGACGAGGGTCGCGGGGCGCGCGGTGCGGGGTGCGGGGCGCGGGCACGAGTATTGTCCCACAGTCATTTGACCGATGAAAAACAGCGAGGTTTTGTTTTAGCTTCCGCTCCCACGAGTCTGAGTCTTCGACACTAGTTTGAACACAAAATGACGATGTTTGATTAAATTATTATCACTCTTCTGATTATGAATCTTATTTTTCCAAGCATAGAGGTTATGGATTACGGTTTGGCAAAAGGATAACTCGTTGCCCAGACGTTACACATCTGCCGAGCGACAGAATATTATATTTCTTTGTTCGTATACAATCTGCCGATTTTCAGCGAAATCATATTTTCTATTAACATCATTTTCCTCTAAATTAATATTAAGAGCATTTAAATTATGTAATTGTAGAAATGTTAAATTAAGTCTTACTTATAAGTTGTTAACATGTTAAAACGGCTATAAAATCAAATTCTTATAAAAAAAGCTATGAGATGGTTTAACGTTTTGCTTAAAATCCTCTTAAGAAGTCTTACTAAAATTGCGTCTTGAATAAAAAACTCGGATTAAAAAGTATAACCGCTTGAGATTCAGCACTTTACTTTGTAATGCGTATTAATGTCCTGTGTATTAACGGTACTCGGTAATTATGTAATTTAATAATATTATACTTGGTGTTTTCTCTTCAAACGCACATCCTTAGTAAGAGGAAGCTATGAGTTTAGTATGTTATATTTACAGATTATTTCTTCTTTTAATATATTTTTGTATTTAGGCATAAAGTTAGCTGCGCTTTGCTAACAGTGATGCTACTACTCAGTAACTAGCTTTTACCTTCTTAGAAATAAGGGATTAAGTTTAAATAACGTCATAGTTGAAGAAGAATGAATTCAAATACAAATAACAAGTAAATGGACTGGTAAGTCGTATCTCATCTTTGAATCAAATAATAATTAAAGTATTTAACAAATTTTTGGGAAATTATTTAAATTCGTTACATATTTTTTTATAAAACTGTAGGACGTTCAAGAGTCTTAGTCCCACGTAAAAATCAATTTAATGCAAATTTAAGCAAAAGGATATTAAAAAAATAAAATAAGATAATATCTGTAGTTTCAAGAGAAGCTTTTGATAGCCTGATTTCATGAAACGGAAAAAAAATCGATTTTTCACCAGTATTATGAATACCTATGTTTTTTTATTGCAATTTATACGTGTGTTTTAAAAACAAACAATATTTTTTCGACTTATTTATCTGTTCCGTTATTCATGTAAAATATAAAAAAAACGTACCTTTAATGTATTGTTGTATATAGCACCTATGTACTTAGTATTGTAGTAACTAGTAAGTTATTACACAGGCTCACAGAGTGTTGGCCGTGCGGTCTGGCTGGCTTTCAATTGTCATATTGCACGCGGACGTCGCGCGGTTTGGACGTGTATCAAATAGCTGCGCTTCGTGTAATTGCCGCAACTATCTTAATAATTCACGCGGTTTTTTTAAAAGTTTAAATTAATTAGTGAGTGAGTTCTGTGACGTTTATGCACTGTAGTGGAACTGCAGTTATGAGTGGAAACGATAACTGATTTGATTTTTGGTAAGTTTTAGTTGTTTTGATTCTACGAAGGTAGGCTCTCAATTTATTTGAAAGAATTTCTTTGACGTTTTGTGATTCTTTCATTTATGGATATGTACACATTTTTAATTTACCATATTTTACCATCGATGTTTTTTTTCATTTGGTAATTTATTATTAAATTTCTATAACACAAAGAATATATATATATTAAGTATTATTATTATCTGAAACGTTGAAAAAAAGATTACCTATTAAAAAAACAGTAATACACATCATTAAGTCACTTTACACTTTCAAATCGAATACAATAAAATTGCAATACTCTATATATTTTAGTTATGTATCAGTAAATAGTTTTATTATATTTAAATATGTACATAACATTATTGAGTAGTTTTGAGAATTTCCAATATGGCTGTTAAAAAATTCTCCGAAAAGTAAGTAAACAATAATATTGTAATGCTCAATAAAAGAGTAAAATATTTTTTTATTCATTTTACAATCAGCGATAAGATTGTGTTTTAACTGTTATATTGCTCAGGTAGACAGGTATTTGTCTCAAACAGACGCGTTTGTTTGCATTGTGAGTAGGGATTTTTATTTTTTTTTAATTCTGGTGTTTCGTACATTGAAAAATTAAATTGAAGTCACGCAACAGATATGAACAAGTATTGGCATTTTAATATGTCATTTTACACATAGGGTAATAATTTTATAATGTTATATAGAAAAACTAGCTGTGGCCGCGGTTTCACCCGCGTATAATTAATAAAAATATAATGAATAAAAATCAACCTAGAACCTTCCTCAATGAAAGGACTATACAATACAAAAATATTTTTTTAATTCGAACCAGTAGTTCCTGAGATTAGCAGGATCAAACAAACAAACTCTTTAGCTTTATATATTAGTATAGATATGGGAAGAAAACAATAAGCATATTATCTAGATTTATATTTGAAACCCAAGTGTATATTGTTTGATCTTAGTTGATCTTTATAAGCAATAATACGTGCAAGAAACAACGAATTGAGAATTTAAAAAAAATATTATATTCTTATACTATTGCATTTTTAATATGTTTCAATTTGTTATATGTACTTCATACTTAGTATTTTAAAGTTCTGGTTTGAAGGGTGAGTGAGCCAGTGTAACTACAGGTACTTGGTAGCGCATTGGCGATTTAATCGACAGTTAATGTTTCTTGCAATGCCAAAGTCTATGATGTGGTGACCACTTACCATCGGGTGGCCCATTTGCTCGTCCACCTACCTTTTCTATAAAAAAGTCTAAGTAATAAAATAAAATAATAATGTCCTCCTGACCGATTTCGGTCACGGCGGCCAATCTCAAGAGAGATTAGCATTTGCAACTGCGCAGGAGATATTATAGTGCACAAGTGTGTGCGCAAACACAGGTGCACTCTCTATTCCCTAGCTCTCATAATCCGATGGGACGGCAATCCGACACGACCGGAAAGAGTTCGGGCGCAGGACACATTTCCAACTTCCAGACCCCGTGCTGCTACTGAGAACTTTCTGACAGAAAAACCCAATATCTATTTATTGGCCCGACCTAGGAATTGAACCCAGAACTACCGGACTGCGATCTTATATCTAGCCATTAGACCAACGAGGCAGTCTACGTATATTATCATTCGCAGATTCAAAAGTAAAATATATTTCATTACTTACATAAAGAATACCATGATAATACATATGTATATAATCTTAGCATGCTTTATTGACTTATTTCAACTCATTTGTCAATAGATTTAGTTTAATTTATTTAACTTTTAAATAATTAGTTAATATGACATTGACATCAATGTACAGATTTAAGTCAAATTTTGGAAAGTATAAAATTAATATTAATAACCAAGTAATTAAATATTAATCAGCGATTATTTTTAAGCTATTAGCGTAGCCTGTTAAAAGCCAGACATTGTATTTTAGTAAATTGCATGAATTTATTTAAGAGCTACTAAGTCCTGGGATATTATATTGCATTGAATGGAATGTAAAATATAAGTATAAATAGTATAATATTATTATTATTTTAGTGTATATCGTACGTCGTAGTAGCTTACTAAGAACGGATTATACAAATCCTATCCAAAAAACTTTACTTCTTATCTAACCAGGCGAAGCAGGGACGATTAGCTAGTATGTTATATTGACAACGTAATATTTATTTACTTTTGCTTTTATATAAGTATACCTTAACCTTTACTTTTTTAGTGGATAATTAGCCTGACTCCAGAAGAATTCAGTAATATTTTTTCACAAAACACAATAATTAATGAAACGCACGAGCTCAACATGCCGACAGAACAGATCAATAAGACAGGTATTTTATATTACGTTTAGTGGCCGAAGAGTAAAATGTTTAAATCAAGTACACAGGGCATCGCTTACTTTATCACAAGTAGTTATTATTTTAAAATAAAGATAAAAATGTAGCTAGCAAGATAGTGTTTTCCGATTGTGCACCGTACCTATTCTTGCATAGACCTCGTGGTTTTTGCTGGTGCGCCCGAATGCCATCTCCTTATATGTCTGCGAGCCTAGTATGGAGCAAAAACTTTGCAAAATAAACCTCTAGTGCTTTGAACCCGGAACTTTTGTATTTAATTAATTTTTTTTTTGTTGCTTAAGCTAGACATTATTTTGTAATATTGCACATTCCTCTTACATAATATTAATGTTAGTCGTAGTAGTGATAAATTAGTTAAAACAAACAAATAATAATAATAAGTTCAACTTATTAAGAACAGAGTAAATACTTAAATATGAATCTAGTCGGTAAGAATAAATTGTGATATGAGATGAAATTTTTATTTATTTGTAATCACTCAAAGTTACTCAAACAAAGCGGAGATAAATCTTACACTAACATAATAAGATTATGCACGTAATTTGATTTATTTTATTTTATTGTGTAACGAAATAGATGAAATAATATATACTGGGGAATACTGGGGTTATAAAACAATAATAATAACTTTATAAGTACATCTTTTATATACGAACTTTTTTTTCAAATATAACGCTTCGATCATTCACAAAGACTCCACGAAACTTTTCATTGCCAACTATGTTTATTTAATGGATGATAGGGATTTGTGGATGCTCGTCTGGTTCCAGCATTTTATCACATAACCGCCCGTCAATCAGATTTATCAAGTATTGTTGTGTTCCAATTCGAAGAGTGAGAGATCCAGTGTAACTACGGGCACGTAACATGTTAGTTTGGTGGGGGATTGGAAATGTAAAAATGTTTCTTACAATGTCTATATCGACGGGCGGTGGTGGCCACTTACTATCAGGTGTCTCCCTTGCTAGTCCTAATACAATAAACAAAAAATTATAACGTAGAAAAGCTCTTCAAGTCTACACGAGTAGATTTATTAAGCTCATTATGGTCACGCGCTCCTTACAATATTAGATTTATTTATAAGTTTAAATGATACTCAGTTTTTACCAACTCCATTAATACAATTATTTTATTGATATTGTATAAATAACCAACAAGTGAAAATATGCATGATATTCACCGGTCAATATTAAAGTTTTACGTATACTAACAATTATTAATACTACATCAACATTTTAATAGCTATTTTAGATTTCGCTAAACAAATCAATTATAAGTAATAACTCACATGTTAAATATAATTTATTTATAATATAGAAAACTAAAATAAATTTGTTATTGTGTGTAATGTCGTCAACAGTTTATCAACTTTACGTTTACATTCATTCATCAACGCGTCTTGAACCGTATTAATATAATATTATTAATGTTATATTAAGTAGGTTTAGTTCGGTTTCTTTGTTTTAGATTTGATGATTCGCTTCCGGTAAATCTAAAATAAGGACGAAATCGTGTGTTTGAGTATATTTTATATGTCAATAAATTTAACACAATCCTTTACAACTTTTTGGCTGTCGGTTTATTATGTAGATGCGATCTTCACCAATCGTAAGATTACAATAAATTAAGAAAGGCCGCGACCTACACCAACCTCCAACGCGTAGTGATACTTATTGCGTCTAGTATAATGTAAACCGAAGCTATAATAAGACCGATTGTCGTGATGCGACCGAGGGCCCAGCGGGAGACAAACAGCGGAACTTAGAAGCTAAGATATCTCGAATATTTTTGGATTATGTATTAAGCCCCGTTACATTATGCTAGTGTCACGCCAACGTACATACATAATAAATAAAAACAAATAATGTCACGGTAATGTAATATGTATTTCAAAATAGATATACACGGCTTAATATTTTTGTATTCAATTGTTACTTCATACCAAATATATATAACCAAAGGCTTACGAACTAACAACGGCAACTATTATCTATTTATGTTTTCAAATATGTAAAAACTGTATTGTCATTCAGTCAAAAGTCAGCTCATAATTGAGCAGAGGATTAAGTTGGTGACGAGTGTTCATTGAAAACAAGTCTGATGATACAGATTTTTTGGTATCAGACGATTTTATAAGAACATTGATAATGATTTTTATATAAGTCCTGCGATGGGTCTCACACACGCTTACGAAATACGAACGCAAAGTATTTAAAACCGCTGCTAATATCAAACCAAATCTCGAAATGAAGAGAAACTACATCGAAATCAGTTCTATCATCCAGACTTTCGCTTTTATTCGTATAAATGTTTAGAAATAGTAAATACGTAAACAAAATTTATGCAACGAAATTTATTTGTTTTTATGTATGCGAATTTTAATAAAATATTTATGTTGCAGACCAGTATGTAAATACAAACTAAAAAACAAATTAATGAGTTAATCTGATCAAACGTAATACCTACTTTTGGAAAAACATTATTTTTGCATATTTTATACTATATATTATGTAGATCCAAATTAGTGCTTTGTGCAGATAAAGCACATCCGCAGTTTAATAATGTTATAATCGCTATCGGATATGAATATTCTCGTATGAATGTGTTGTCGGTTCGTTCATTCATTATGTCATTGTGACCTTGAATCGTGGGAAACATTTTTTATCAGAAATAGTTTTATTATAGTGTATTTGTAGTAGGTGCTATTTCTTTAGATTGATAATGTTATGCGAGTCTGTATTGATTTATGAATAGTTATTAGTTATTAATTTATTATAATACTTAATAATCCTCACCTGCGACACGTCAATACGTCTTTTTGGAGTGTGTTTTAAAACAATACGGCAGGCGCGGGTACTTTATTAAATCAGCTGTTTAAATGGTAAAGTATTGGTTTAACATTTGGCTAAAGCTTAAAGACATACTACAGAACATATTCTACAGATAAATAATAATAATAGATAACTTATTACTTGTACATAAATATGAGCCTAAAGTAAATATTAATCATATATGAAACAAACGAATTACTCAGTTTGGTTTAGATCCGAACTAAGTAAGGTTTAGTTATAACATGTATAATTGTATACCGTATACGTATCGAATTAATTCTCCGCGTCGCTCGCACCGGAAATTATTATTAGCTGCTTTTCCGCGCCACCTGTCATTGACGTTTGGGTTGTGTTAAAAAAAAATAAGTCTCGTAATGTACATTCAGTGTGTTGCGTAATGTGCTTTGGAAGGATTTAATTTTTATTGTTATCAAAATTGTAGGTCCAATTTTAATAAAAATGTATTTCTTCTTATGACTATTTACATGTTTAACTTTATTTATATGAATTATATCCACTTTAACCTTACATTGAACGTGTATGTCAATGATCGTAGCATTAATTGTGTAATCATTGAAAACATATTCAAAAAGAATAAGAGCATATCAAACATTGATAACGATTTGGATACAATTATTACCAGTGCAGTGCAGTGCGGGCACTATGTTAAAACTATGTTATAACTAGCTGCTGTTTTACTCGCGTTAATTGTTACTGATCCGTCGCACTCGGCTCGAAGCGTGTTTCTGAATGAACTATAATCTAAAATCTTTCTCAGTAAATATCCTCTCCAACCTCTATTCGTAAAGATTATATATAATTAAGAATTTTAGTATCCGAGGCTAAAAGCGGAAAACTAAAGATTAATTTTAGTATACAAATGATTTATCGTCGTCGCCGCGCTACTTACGGCCACCGTGTATTTTCCTAGCATTTCTAAGAACACACAACTGAAAAAACTTGTGCGTTGTGTTGTCCCACATCGGCATATTTGGGTCACTTCACTGCTCTTCCGTTAGTCACGATGTTGAATTTACTCTGATTATTGTGAATGTGATTCTTTACGAGATCAACATTCATGGATCATCTTTTAACTTATAATTATTTGCTTTAATTGCACGCCTCATTAATACTGGAAACATGAATGACGCAGGGATTATGATCAAAATTATACAATAGTTTGTAGTAGAATTTTACTAACTAGCATAACTTAATTCTGATCGTACATAAACATCTTCGATTCCATGGTTGTGGGTGCATTGACGGTATAAGAAATGGTTTATATTTTTGACAGTAGCTGACTTACTATCCCGTGCATCGTCATTTACAAAATTGTCTGCCTTTCTTTGACAAATAAATTTAATACGAGTTCAACTAATTAAGAAGTTACTGAGAAGTAACAAAATAATATTTTCTACATTTTGAAGTCGCTGATAAGTAAAACATTAAAAATACTGTATATATACCACACACACATACTATACAAAGACAATTAAGAATATAGCCGAATTGGGTCCCTCCTCCATTTTTGAAGTCGTTTAAAATAACACAAAAACATCTGGACAACAATCTGTAGAATAATAATATTATTTTTGTTCTTCACTTGTAACTAACTTTTAATTGCTGTATTTAAAATGTTGCAATTATATGTGAGCCGGATGTCAAAACGATTATTTTGTACTATAGAAGTAATCTGACGATGGAACCAAAAGTTCCACTATCCACATAAGGGAACTTATCATGGGCCCTTCGAACAGAGTTTTATTTGGTTTGTTTTGACCAGACCCGTCCATTACATTAACAAAAAGTGTGTGTTTTAGTATTTTTAAACTCCTTTACTATCCAGTAGGCATAGTAAGGAAGTTAGCAGTTATTATATGTTGAGCTACGACTGACATTGGTTACCATGTCAACAATATAAATTATCTTTTATTTAAAATATTTGATAAACTGCAAAACAGATATGAGAATGTTAAAAATAAAAAATATAAGTAAAATTGCGACGCAGTACTTACTACGGGTTGCAGTCCTTCAATCTGGTTTATAAGAAAATTTCGCATATATATGTATAGTACAGTTGGATAATGACTTCAATGGCTAAAGCAATAAGTATCGTAATGCCGCGCCCTGTCGCGCGTTACGGAGATACGGTTTATACAGTTTTTGCTTTCTTTACTTCGCAGCTCACGGCTTGAATATTTCAAAGTTACCAGTCGTGTGCTAATGTTTTAATGAACTCCTAGAGGCGTTCAGGTCGCTGCCCATTCAAGTGATGTGTTTAAGTTTTTAAATACTGGAATTTTAGTACTTTACTTTCGAGTACAAAAATTAAGAATGCGACGCATATAGTAAAAATATTATAGTACTAGAATACAACTTAAAAAATCATTAGACAAAGCATGTCAATCGGAAAATGTTTCTCTGCTGGACAAAGGACACTTTTCTTTTAGGGAGAAGATTCAAATCATTTCGCCATGCTGCAATTATATAAATATTCGCAGCTGGGATGATGATGGTAGCTCACTGGAGCCTCTTCGGGTTTGAACCTGCACGTATATTATTAAATTAATTCACTTGGCTTTCTATTGGTTGGCTCACTACAACTCCTTCGCTATTATAATTTTATTCTATTAGGTACTTATATGAGTAGTTATGCTATAACACTAATCTGAATATTCTATCTTCGTCGCTTGATTTACGAGTAGATGTGACTTACTAAAAATAATTACAAGGAATTGTGTTGAAATGTATTTTTGTTGCTACAATAGTTTGACACAGGTTATCGCTAAGTTCCACACTGATCGTTCCATACAAACTTTCTTGCCCAATCTCTATAGATAACATTTAATGCTCTCCCATTTCATTTTATCTATTACCGACAAAGTCGTTTTTAAGATTTTAACTCAGAGGATTTCTTTGTTATTTATCGTAAACGGTTATTTGACCTTTTTTTTACAAGTATAATACAAATTTAAAAACATAAAAGCAAATAAGTTTATAACTGATTTTATAATAAAAATAATAATTATCTTTCACTTACTTTCTTATCAAAATTAACATGTAAAAATTATTTGTGTACGTAGAAATAAAAAAGGTCCACTGAAATCAATCTTTGTGAAATATTAAAAAGTACAACTAGACCATCATTTTTAATTTTCATTTTCATTATTTTCTTATCTTTGTAGTTTTGATAGTAAAGTGATACGATATAGTTACGATTTCAAGTATATAAAACTTAAAACCATTTTGTCTTCGTTGGGCTAGAAATAGTTCGAAACCATGTAATATTCTTAATAAAATATTTTCATTGGGTTAATAGGTTCTGAAGCCCGCATTCAAATCTCTCTAACCACAGAACAACATCCGTGTAATCCATACTGTTTGCGTGTTCTCGTTTTACCGTAGTTTATTACGCGTGCCGACTACTGCCGGCTGACGACTGCCGGTACCGAGCCCGCTCGCTCGGCGGTCGCTCGTGATCCCCTTGCTCGTAAAATCCTCCTTGGAATCTAGACTATTGAGTACTGTCACAGGGTAATGACTGTTCGACCGTCTTACAGCTTATATGTTCCTAGTAACATACTCGAGCGAACTTATATTACATCAAATAGTTTTTATTTACATTCTTTCTTATATTTTTTTCTCTTAAAGTTTATAATTTTTTGTTTATTTAATAAAAAAACCCATAATTTATAAATGGCGAGCGTGTAATGAAACATGCATAATATGTAAGGCGCTCGTAGTTCATCAAAGACTGTTCAAATTTCGCAACATCTCCCCGTCCAGAGCCACCCACGCCCGCCCACCGCGCTTCAGTTTCCTCTATTGTCTCCAATTACAAAGAAAAATCACACAAAGCATTATCAAAACGTAACCTTTATTATAGCCGATTAAGGTTTATGTTACCTTATAATTCAGTCACGAATGCTAAAGAGCCATACATATTTTGGCGTGCAATTAATTCTAATAGCGTATCCAATTTATTTATCGTTTAATTTCGAAATGCATTAATATAGTCAATTTCATGAAATGCGATAGCGTTATGTAAGCTGTCAAATGATCAGTGACACACGATAACATTTAGAAATCTTAATTAGTCGTTTTGTCATCGGTTGAATATTACAGAAAACATCTACATTTTGCTACAAATTATTTTAGAAAGGAAATTTGGTAGAAAGTATTCGAGTATTGATGAAAATATTCAAAATATTACAACTTGCCGTTCGTCAACCGAAAACTAACCAAAGACCGAACAGTATTTTTTACATAAAAAATGGATCCACTAATTATTTTAGACAAATAGCTTAATTCGTATTTTAAATACACTTTTGTCTATTTTGTTACATATGTTATTCTTGAAAATATTCAACATATGAATAAAATAGCTTAAATTCTTAAGAAGTAATTGGGATTATTTAAATATACGATTGTTTGTATTGGGAATTGAAAATAATATTGCTTTATTTGCTAACTTTCATTTGCTTAGCTTTGATTACTTAGATCATGTTTCATGACACAGTTACTTCAACTATACTAAGTTTTCAATTTAGATAAAACCATTTTTTTGTTTATATATTTAATTTGTTATTAACGGGGTCGATTCTCTTGTACCAACTAAGTCTCAATTTTATGACAAGACTAAAATACTTGATATCCGTTTCTCTAAACATTATAGTTGCCATTATAGTTGTTCATAAAGATTAAAAATATTAAAAGAATTGAATTGAAGATCATCAATAATTAAATAAGATTTGTCAACGTAAGGTTAACCTATAGTTAATATAACAAGTTGAAAGCATTCTACAGCAAGTCGGGCCCTGCAACTTTAAGTAATTTAAAACGAACCGGCAAAATTACATTTATAGGAACCACCAATATTAATAATTATCGATTTGTTTTTATAGTAACAAATAGGTGAATAATTTCTTAACTGTTGTAATGTTTTTATAAATGTTAGTAACGATGATGTCGGTGCACTGACCCCATATAAATAAAGTTAGCGCACACCTCACAACGAGTGCTCGCGCTCGATCTATTTACAAGTAACAGTTGAATAATTTGTAAATGAGTATTGCACTTATTAGCTAACGAACTTACTTGAAAACTAATTTTAATGAATCTACCAGAGTTTTGTTATATTGGTTTATTTTTTGTGACAATCCAATCCGACTTACACATACATAGAAATCATAAAAGCAGAAAAACGACCGTTTTTTTATTAATTTTAATTATTGGTCCAATGAATAAAGCCAAGGCCTTTTATTGACTGTACGTACCAATGAGTTACTTTAAGTTCTGAGTCGGTGTTGTGTGTGCAATATATATATATGTAGTTGTCGGACGGGTCGCGCGTGCGCATCGACCGGTCCTACGGGTCTAGGGACGCCGCTAACCGTGAAATCAATGACGATGAAAGCACTTAATGATCCTTGTTAATTTAAAATATAAAAAATATATGTTCAAAATAGATCCATCATATTTTTATGTCAATTTGACTACGTGTATGTTATGCAATTTATTTTGAACCGATGTTTATTGTTTATTTATTCGGATCAATCTCTATTACTAGTATTAAGTTACATATTTACCATTTGCAAAATTTCATAACCTTATTATTGTTATAATTAGTTAATATTGAATAATAAAATTAGTTTATTTTAAGTGGAGTACTTATTTAAAAACAACTGAAGACAATTTGGTCGAGCTCCAAACAGTGTATGTAGCAAAATGTGTATGTTATACATAATGTTTAGATCACAAACTATATTTAAAGTAGGTATGTACAGCATTAGCGCTGCCTTAGTGAATATTAATATTTGCCGAGTCAACGTTTCATGTCTGCTATTAAGCGTAATAAAAAATGCAAAATCAGAAAGGAAACGAAATGAATATGGCAACCCTGTTAATAGCGTACACAGTTTCATGAAGATAATGATCTATGTGGAACAGCGCATTTCGGCAATTTGTTTTATTGAGATAAATTAAGATTTAACTGTTTCTGGTGCACAAAGCAGATTTATCAAAAAGTAACTTATTTTTTTAAATTATAAATTTCAAAATGTTGTTCCAGTTGCTCTTCAACGCGGTGTGTTAGCGATTACTGGGTGGTAGAGCTTTGTACCTTATGAACGTTAATTTACAAAGTGTAATTACATATTCATGTCAACCGATTTTTTTTAATAATTATTTAATATCGCCAATACATTCAACAAATATTTTTACACTCTATGCCGGTAATTAGTGAATTAGAAAAGTAATTAACAGATAGTTATTTCGTAAATCAACAGAAGTGTTTGTTTGTTTTTACAATAAAACGTCGGCGGGCGATGCAGAGCGTAGACGGACGTGGGACCAATATTGATATTTTCGTCTACTCACCTAGTGTGACTTCCTCCTCGGCGTCGCCGGCGCCGGCGGAGCGTGTAGGCTTCTCGAGCGTCGCTCTCAAATAGATTCAATTAGAAAAGAACAAATGTTATTTGTCGTTTCTGAAATCCAACCCTCATCATTAAATTTTATATGTGAAAAGAAATTTATATTCAATAATAAATTCTGATTATTGCGAACATCCAGGTCTAGATTAAATAATTAAATAATAAGATTTCCTATAAATATAGAAATATTGAAATTGGAAAATAATAGGGATCCTTTTTAAAAAAATAATACGTTGAAGTGTGTCAGGAACAAACAGGGTTTGTACCAATTAGTTTAATTACTAGGTCGCTGGTTCGCTTATCGGGGCACGTTTTCACAATAGTACTTATGTGTAGTACTAAATATAATTATATTTATTCTATCGGTCACAAGAGCCCTTGCTGCGAGGGTGCGCGGAGAGGGAAGCCCGCATCCCGTCGGCCGTCAATTATACTCTCAATATATGAGTATTGAGCTTACTCATTATATTTTTACAAAGGTTTAGCTAATAAAATTAGGAAGTGGTAAAGTGCTTGCCCGATACATGACTAAGTAAAATTCATGACTGTAATTGCAAATTTGGCGTCGTAATATTGTTAGTAAAAATATATCTTAGAAAATATAGCGTTACATCATCACTGGATGTACATATTATGTAAGTAGTAGAGATATTGAATTTCAACACTTCATATGTATTTCTGCGTTTGTGAAGGATCGTTGCTTAGCGAGAATTGTGCATTCAAGTAGTCTGACAATGAGAGACGACGCCCGCAGCGGCCGCAAGTAGTTAGCGGGCGATGGCGGGCGACGGCGGGCGGCCGACTGCTTAGCACATAATATAACAAAACTTATGAGCAAAATACGAAAAACAAAGAAATGCAGTTAAAAATATGAAAATAGCACTTAATATCTGTTGTTTCAAAGAATGCTCGTGATAATGTGACTGATTCATTTATATAATGAATTCACGTTAAATAATACACGCTCAAATATTATCTGAAGGTCCAATGATCACGTAAACGATCGTAAACTATGTAAGATATAGTTTAAATACAACTGTATCGACATAATATGTCGCAAATTGATGGAATAAAAGCAATATGTTTTGCACAAGTGTTCTTTTATGTTCGTTTTAAAATATAATAAATTATTTATTTAAGTTTCAGTGTTTACTGTTTTTGCACATTTATTTAACAATTTTGTGTCAAGAACAAATTCGCCATTTGTACAAATAATATTACACGTGAATAAATGAGACTACTTGACACTGAAAAACAAAGTGTAAAAAAACTTTACAAAAAATATATTGCGTTCCAACTCTCAATTTAGATTTCCTACGAGTTAATTCGCATGTAATTATCAAAACTGGTTCGACATGTTGCAATTACTCGTACACAGGACTTAATTACTTCATCGTTATCTATTATTAATATGTATCTATATATTAAAAGGGGTACGGACTAAACGTTGGCTCATCGGCTAAATATACAGGGTTTCAGTTGCATCAGTAAGTGAACAAAATATACAGCAAATATGCAAAATTCGTGTCCGACCCGGTTAATTAAAAAAAAAGGTATAAATTTTTTGCTTAGTATTTTAAAAATTATTACATAAATAGAACCGACACATGATACCTAATAACCAATTCACGGGTCGGACGCGAATTTTGTTACACGCTGTATATTTTGTTCACTTACTGATGCAACTGAAACCCTCGTAATCCATATCTTTAAGTAATTTAACTTTATAATTTTTAGTAATTTAAAACATATTTAGTTATTAATTATTCATTTAGTTAATATTTTATATTTTTGTGGTAGTTGTTAATTTTATTCTCATAAGAGCGTGAGTGTGTGTAAGTCAAATAAACATGCCCCATGAGGTTAATTTAGAGTGGTTTATGGAGCGAATTTATAAACGGGAAGTGCTGTTCGGTCCTAAGGCGGTAAAAGTCGATGTTATGCCATACAGATATCAATCAATGCTAAGATGGAGGAGTAGATCAAAAGACGTCGGACAGGAAGGCGCGCCTTTTTCTGACGTGGTCGGAATGAAGAGTCGTAAATACTGGCGCGTCAACGGAATTCGGTAATGCAGTGTTGTTATGAGATCTTGGGGGTCTTTATTTAATGTGATTAGTGTGATTGTGTTTTAAGTATTACAAACGATATTACTTTTGAACTTTCTAGATTAATTAGAAATAAAAACGAATATTTATTAACACTTTAATATGTTGCTTCTTTCATCGGAACAGTATGACGAGATGAAAGCGTGAATAATATGAATGTGCGCAATGCAGACAGTCGCCGGCAATACACGTGGGGGCAAATCGGCAGCAATCTACAAGCTGCTACGGTTACGCGTGTCTGGAGTCTAGACAATATCAATAACCAGCTTCCACTTTCCGTCTTACTTTAGCTTCGTGAAAGAATATATAAAGAGTACAGTGAAAATATATCCCTTTTAGACGACTTTTCCGGAAACAAGATAAAAACCATGATTTTTTGTACAAGTACTATTAGTTGGTTACAAATTGGGTCGTTTGTTATATGTATTTATCGTCGTGTATAACTATCGTATTATATTTTTTAATAACAATTTGTGACTAATAGGCTGATAAGGATAATATGATAATTAGATTACAGGAATGGCACGTACAGTTAAAACTCCAAAACTAAAAATCACAAATGAAATACATATAAAATGTGTCATCAATTTTTAAAGACATTTTGGATATAGAAAGAGAACATTATGTTTATGTGATCTTATTAGTATTAGCTTTGTATAGAATACTGCACCAGAAGGCGGCATACATTCATTAACAGAAAAAATAACAAAAATATGCTTTTCTGGCATTGTGCAGTTAGCTATAGTGCGTCATAGGCTCACGTCAAAAGCAAGAGGTAGAACAAACGATGCTTTTATGCCGCGCCATATTTAAAACCAGTCTTAGCTAGTATCGCATATTTGTAAAATCATACTTTTTTGAAGTCAGAGTAGTTTCGTTGTAAAGTTCAAGTTTTCTAAATGGTTTATTTATTTATTTATTTTATTTTATTGGTAGGCGGACAAGCATGTGGGCCACCTGATGGTAAGTGGTCACCACCGCCCATAGACAACGGCATTGTAAGAAATGTTAATCATCGCTTACATCGCTAATGCGCCACCAACCTTGGGCACTGTTAAGATGTTAAGTCCCTTGTGCCTGTAATTACACTGGCTCACTCACCCTTCAAACTGGAACACAGCAATACAAAGTACTGCTGTTTTGCGGTAGAATATCTGATGAGTGGGTGGTTGTATATTCTTATTCTAAATGAAACACCATATATGTTAATAATTTTCGTCACAGCCTTATTTACTAAAAACAAACTCGCGAGTTCATCATAAACTATCTTTGGCTGTAAATTCCCGCTTGTCGGAGCCATTTCTTCAATTTACTGCGGCTATCTTTAGCACTGAACCCGTTTAAGCTCTTTTCACCTCACCATGCCATTCCGGCCATTATAACTCTATTAGGAATTGAATTATGGTAAATATGATCCTTTAGTATGAATCGTTATATAAAACGATAAATACGACTTTTGACTTTCGAAAAACTTTTGGCGTATTTCTGCTCAGTTCCACATGCATTTTCGGATTTATTCTTGTGTGCTAAACATTTGAATTTCCTAAATGGGTAATGAATTTTGCATTTAAAGCGGTATTTATAATGTGGCGAGCACTTCGCGGTGAATGTGGCGGTGTGCAGGCAATTAATTAAAACTTCACAAGAGTGATCCAGCATTAGTTGAACAGAGATATTTGACGCATTGCGGATATTCGAGATGCTGCACGTAATACATTTTACTGAATACGAGCTGTAAGGCTGTGATAAATAACTCTGAGATTAACTCAAGCGAGTAAACGAGAAGAATGAGAGGTTGCCTTATATATTTTAAGATTGGCTTGTAACGTCTTTCAACTGGAAGAAATTTATTCTTTGGGCTCTGAATTAGTTAGGTACTCCAGGTATTTTAAACCGTTTCAAATTAAATTACGTTACGTCATCACATCTCACTTATTTTACTAATAAAAAAACATAATTATGGATTATGAAACACATAAGAGAGCCTGACTTGATGAAAGTCAACGATAACGTCGACAAATTTGATAAAACATTAAATATCAAAGTGATATCATTCGCGTAACTATCTCGTGGGATTAATTAACGGCCACGTGACTGCGCAGTGTGTCTTAATTACTGAAACTGCAAGTGATCTGAATTGCTGCTGACAGATTTGTGTTGCCTCTCGTGAAATATCTTCGTAGTCATTTGAGCTAATAGTAGCTGGTTGTGTCTGAGGAGTTGTGTTACTACAATTATAAGTACGAAGGAAGTTGTAAATTTTGTGGACATCTTCCCCTTTTTCAATTATTCTGGGCTTTCGAACGAAATACTTTGTTTATTTTAGTTCTGGTTGATTTTATTATACAGCTACATAAATAATGGCAAAAATAGATATTTAGTTTAGTATATTTTGTTTATGAATTTGAGTGAATTATTCATTAGTCAGAAACATGATAAAGTAGAAAATTGTCTTGGTTTATTTACGTGCTCAATTACACAATATATTTTAACATATTTATTAGTGCTCAATCGTTATGTTATTCTTGCAGGTAATAAAGTCATTGTGGTTTTTTAAACTTTGTAAATAAATAAAGGACATTAGTTTTTGTATCATTGTGACAAAAACGCAAGTATAATAATTCTGATTAAAATGAAATAATTTGGTAAAATCGACCTGGTTTGATAAAAGAGCAGAGAGGTGGATAGAGGATTCTTTAATGACATCTAGGTAGCATTTCATGCTTTGGCTCTAGAGGTTTGTTTGACTAATCCAATACAATGGGTACACTGACATAGCGAGTTAATTTTTATTACTTAAACAACATTAATATTATTCCAATTTCTAAGTAGAGTAAAATTTGAGTTCTCAGTCCAATATCAATTTTGTTACGAATAGACTTTGTACCGACACGTTTCTATAAAATCAATCGATAGTGAGCAATGAATCAAGCAATACAACTCGCCAACTAATAAATGAGTCACGCTAAGTAAGTGTAAGCTCAAGTTTCTGTAGTGTACAGACTCGTAACTTAGACGAGTTTGTAAGAGCGTGAGAACCGCTTTGAGGGGCTGGTCTAAGTGCCTTATGGTTAAGGATTTCTTTAACTTAAAGCTTAACTTTTCTTTTTTTTTTTATTGTACTGGTAGGCGGACGAGCATATGGGCCACCTGATGATAAGTGGTCACCAACGCCCATAAACAGTGGCATTCTATATTTCTTTAAAAAAAAACATCGTCAAAGCGCTACTAACCTTGGGAACTAAGGTGTTATGTCCCTTGTGCTTGTAATTAAACTTTTTTGTTTAAATCTATTTTAACCAATGCCTGGTTTGCGTGAAGTGCTGCAGGATTTCAAGTTATATTTTAAACCCATTCCATTATTATTTCCTATTTTTTTTAAGATATTTTTATAGTCAAATTAGTGTAAGTAATCTAGGGATGTGGGACATAGTAATATATATATGTAGGTCTCACATGAGTTTTATGCATTAGGGCAATGAATAAGTGTTTAGTGGCTAACTGGAACTAACGTAATTATCAGAGGGTGTGCCAGACTAGGGTAGTAGGACCACTCCTAGAAAACTTGTTTTACCCTTACCTCCATTACTTAAATATAATTGTATTAATAAAAATAAAGTATTGTTTTTATTCAGTTCGGTATTCCTCCTTATATAAAATTTTCAAACTAAAGCTCGAGTGGTAATGATTCCTGTAGAATATTTAGAAATGCATATAGTTGTGCCTTTAATCAATAAGCAGCTAACCTGTTTATATTGTTTGTATGGTTATGGTTTGGTTATACTTTAAAACTGCCACGTGCCCCGCTCGTACGTTACTATTGTAATGGTGCTCTACAACGGCGCTCCGTCATACTAATCGAAATGTAATTTAAAATTAATAGAATCGTGTTGCATAGATCGTAGAATGCATTGCCTAATTTTATTGTATATAGATTTAATATTCTGTAAGAACTCACTTTGTACCTCACTCGTGAAATGTTGTAAATCAACTTACAGGGTTATGCTATTTTGATGCGTGTAGCCTTTAAATGTTATAATATTATAACAGTTAATATCGCATAATACTTACTATCATTTCTCGATCGAGTTTTGAGATAAGTTTGAGATACTTATGTCACAAATATGCTTCGTAGGAAGTTTATTAAAATGAAAACACCATTACTCTTCTATGCTAGAATTGTCGCTGTATATTATATAATTAAGTGCTCAATACAGATTTATGTTAGAACTAATCTTAACATTGAATTGGTTCTATTTTAGAAGTTGTCTGGTCAACTGGTCAATTGTTCTTTTTTAATTAATTGTTAATTTTTAACAATTCCATAATTTACTAATAGTTATTAAAAATGTTTAAAATAATTGCAATAAAGCGACTTAACCATTACGAATAAGTGAAACTGTGTGCTATTCGTGTTTCATTAAAAGAGATATATTGTCTCGCGCCTTCGTCTATTTTAGACTTAACATCAAAGAAAGTGAAAAAAACTAGTAATGTAAACCCATCATTCCATAAATTTAATTTCAAAGGCACTTTCACACGCTCTTTTTAGTATTATTGATTGTTATATGGCAATCATCGTCTCCGAGCTCGCTCCGGCTGCCCTCGCCGTGAGGGGGAGACTTGCGCGATGCAGCGATCTCCTCTCCCTTTCCGCTGCATAGAAAGCTTGAAGGGGTGAGAGGGAGCTTGGTCTGCGAATTGATTCATATGCTGTGGATGCTGGGTCGCCTTTATGCAATGGACACAAGTTCAAATTATTACATTTATTGTGAAATATACGAAAAAGTTAAAATTTGCTATTTTAAAACACAAGAAAAACCTAAAAGCCTGAGGTATATTATACATAGGATATACATATAGATAATATATATATATATATATAAATTTATTATAATAATATCCTGGTAC
The DNA here is from genome assembly GCA_905220585.2 of Nymphalis polychloros. Classification (NCBI taxonomy): domain Eukaryota; kingdom Metazoa; phylum Arthropoda; class Insecta; order Lepidoptera; family Nymphalidae; genus Nymphalis; species Nymphalis polychloros. The sequence goes on from HG992262.1 coordinate 184,990, forward strand.
ATTATTCACACACGGCCATCTGATCCCAAACTAAGCAGAGCTTGTACTATGGAAACCAGACAACTGATATACTACATATATTACTTTTCATTTGTAAATACTAAATACATACTTATATAGATAAAAATTAGACCATTAATATATCAATATGTGATACCAAAGTGTTATCTTTACCATGCCAAGTATATTTACCCTCACTTAAGCTTCGGCAGATGAGAATGAACTGAGATTCGGAGTAATTCTATTGAACTTGACCTTCGCTGGCGCCTTCCTGCCGAACGCCGTCCACTTTCCCGCAGCGTGCGCTACTCCGCTCGTAGAGTCGGTACCTCGTGAGTACGCGCCGCGCCGCCGTCGACGCCGTGCCGTGTGTACGACGGACTATTGCCGATGAGATATCCCATATGATTTTTATTAGTTTATTCATGCTTTTGTCAGACTAATTCAGTAAAGAGTACTTAGTAGGTTATTATAAACGAAGCCTCAATGTAAGTGTAAGATTTATTTTAAAAAGCGGTTCAAGATTTTCTATAGAAAGGTTATCAACCCCGCGTATTATTCTATCATTCGAGATAGAAAATATTCAATATCAGATTTAAAAGTTTAGAATGAAAGCCGGGGCATAATTATACGAAGTTGAAATCGATATTTTATAGCAATTAAGTTCAATAATTATTCAAGTATTTACATTTAAAAACCATAAACATAATGTCAACCGTATCGTTATTTTTAGTTTTCAGGACACGCCACCAAATATATTCTTATAGGTAATATTTTTGTAGGAATCGAGTATTTATTGTTCGGTGCGGGTGTCGCTTGGCGGAAACGAGTAATATTTTACCCGTGGACCGTGTAACTTTCGGGAGATGACCGCAAATAGACCCGGTGTCTTGTGTTGAAAGTGTTGACGATAACGCTTCGAGCCATGTGTGCGGAGATCTAGTTGAGAGTTACATGAACACTCGGAGCACTATGACTGTCGACGAGGTGAGCTTAACATTAATTAGTGTTATTTGCTTGTTTGATACTTAATTAATTTGCCGATGAATAAACATTTATTTTAAAATACATATTAATAACTAATACTTGTTTTAAGATAAACCCGCGTCACGTTAGTTCAAATAAATTGTATTTTCTAACAGTGATATTTTAAAATCAATTTTATTGTAAAGCGTAAAACATTCAACTTTTCTCTTTTTTTTTTTTCAAATTACGAACGAATCCCTCGGTAGGAAGTAATAACTGCCGAGCCGTCTGTGTGTCTGTCTGTCACCGGGCTATATTTTAAGAGTCGTCGTAGCTAGACAGTTTTAACATTTACAGATTTCTTATAACTGTGGCCGCTATCATGACAGATATATACAATAACAGTAAAAAGTATAGACCCATTAATAGTGCACGTGTCGAACTCGCACTTGGCTGTTGTTGATTTGTTTTTTACTTTAAGTACATCGGGTACTCATCACTATTGAAATAACCATCACATCCCTAAGAAACTTTGAATTTATATGTAAATACAACCTAAACTAAATATAACGTCAAACGCGCATGCCAACATTACCGTAAGAACAATATTAGTTTAAAGCGAGATAAGCTCGCTCTCGTTACTCGACAAACGGAAGAAAACCGATTTTCTCTGCGCCGGCGCCGATAACATGCTATCAGAAAACATACTCGTATATCATCAAGCGCTTTGCCAAACGTTATAAACTTCACGAAGACGTGGCTCACACCATTATAACTATGTTTAATTTAAAAATAAATACATAATATTATAATATTTTCATTTATATAACCAACAAGAGATATATGTACACAATAACTATGATTTAACAATAATATTTTGTCTTTGATATATTTTATGTGGAACTAATATGGTCAAAAGAGAACTACGTATAAAGGGCACGCTTATCCCTTAATGAGATTTCTTCCTTGCGGTATTAGTCGGTCGGTATAGTAGTAACTGATACAACAGTCATTGGACTGATAAAAAATAAGTTACAAACTTTGTTTAATTACATCATACAAGTGCATATATCAATATGTATTATATAAATAAGAAGAACAATGTTTTGTGTTGGAGTTTCATTATCCATACATTTATTTATTGGGAAACGGGAACGCGCAAACTGTTTTTAACAAATTACCGTTTGTATTAACTAATTATAATTTCTATATAGGCGATCCACTTCATTATCTGTCAGTTCTTGTCACACGGACACCGCATATTTAAACTTCGGCAGGGTGGTAACCCAGGAATTTACAGATGATTCAGTTATAAGGGACAGTATGCGGACATGCACAAAATAATGCGTTATTGACTGACCGCCACCGCACATGCAATAGGCATTATTCAAATAATTGTCAAATTGGAATTTCCAATAAGTTCGCTGCGTTGTTACATTAATTTAACAGCCACTATAAAAAACAATATGTATATATTATTTTAATATAGTGCGTGATGGTGTGTTCGTGTGTGTGTGTGTGTGTGTCAGTTGTTCAGCTGCGTTGCTCAAGGCCAGGCGATGTTGACTGTAGGATCACGAACTGAAAATTGAAGCCCACATGTAACAATGCTTTATGTACAAATTTATGACCGTTCCAAAAACACCGAGTATGTATGTAACTTTCATAACTCAAACTGCTTAACAATGGTACAAATTGTTCGATATTATAAATATTTTAAATGATGTTTAAATACACCTTGGTCAGTTTTATTGGCAGCCTGACGGCGGAATGGAGACGTATGTGTTAAATTAGTTACCGCCGTCGTCTCGACACTCGTAAACACATAACATTGCGTATTTTATTTAACGCTTATATGTATTTCGAAATGTAGTATTTTAAAAACTTATTGTCATTTATAAAATAATTAATAAAGCAATAAAGCAAATTTAATTGACCCTTGTTACAACAATTTATTATGGATAATTAATATCAATTAATTTAGTGTCAATTTATTTAATGGCCAATTAACAATTAAAGCATTGACGCTTTGAAAGTGTGTTAAATGGAATAACTGTATTATTATATATTGTGTTTTAATTCTATATTGTTATCATAAATTAAGAGATTATTGTAGTCGAGACATCGTAAGAGTAATTCGCGGCATGTGAAAGCGCGGGCGATGCCTTCGCTGAACTGTTTATTGAGTCGCCGCACGCGCAGCGCTAGTTATTATTAAATCCTAATATGGCGATTATTTCTATTTCTACGTAATTATCGTTTTGATTTTCATTAATTCAATATTTATTTTTATTTTGTTTCAGTAAAAAATAACTGATTGCTGTTTAGTTGTTTGAAGGGTTTGATTGAGTTATTGACAATCAAGAATTGACAGTTCAGTAATGTTATCGAATCGTTTAACAAAATATTTTCAGTAGGTAATTTATGCCCACGCGCTTGTTGCGAAGATGAAAACTCTCGTTTGTTAAAGAATAATATTAGGATTATATCATCATATTAAATGTTAAAGACCGGAGCAGTTGCGGAAAAACTGGAGCATAAGAACGATGCAAATATTCGTCTCTTATTCCAAGTTATGTCTTTGTTTCGTTTGCAGTCGAATCACTTGAAACTTGGAGTAATAGTGCAAAAACTTTAAAAGTATAATACTTCTTCTTATTTCCTCTACGGGTGCATTTTTCGGATCAGAATTGCAATTCGAAGGGGAAATGCTGATAGCATTCTTGCCGCCATTCCACGCGGTCATAATTTATATTTGTAAAAAGAATTACTTTTCTCCATAGGTAGCATTTATTTTCCTCAAAAATGTATTTCTTTAGCTGCACAAATAATACAAACCTGATATAACCTATAAATATAAATGATGTATGAGTATGAATATCGGTTTTAAAATGAATGTTAATTAATTAATTTCGTTAATAAATTCAAGCGCGACGACCTTCTGTGTCGGTGCAATGAAATGTGGCGGGTGTCGGTGTTAACTCACTGTAGTTAGCTAATGTTCCGCATGGCTATCGCTGACCGGGCAGCGATCTGTTTGAAAACACTTCACTCTCGCTTTCAATTACATTTCATATTTCATTATTGTAACGATTAAGCCGTTATTAGATTATCCGGAAAAGAACCGGAGTCACCGACATAGCTGGCAAAATTAGCAGGCTGAAGTGGCAGTGGGCTGGTCACGTGTGTCGTAGGACCGATGGCCGTTGGAGCAGACGAGTCCTAGAGTGGAGACCGCGGATCGGCAAACGCAGCGTAGGGCGCCCTCCAGCCAGGTGGACCGATGACCTTAAGAAGGTGGCGGGTACCGACTGGATGCGGAAGGCAGAGGACCGGGAGCTTTGGCGCACCTTGGGAGAGGCCTATGTTCAGCAGTGGACTACGATTGGCTGTTGATTGATTGATTGATTGATATTGTAACGATGCCTTTTCTATATACACTGTACCTTTATTATAAATGGTATCCTACGCGTACACGGATCGTTCTTCAGACTGAGATGAAACTTAATACACATAATTGTGGTAACTTGCTGTTTGTTGGCATAGTTTTATCAACGTACAATATATAGCGCACACGTTACTTTAAAGTACTACAATAATAATTTATTACTAAAATATTTGAAGATGCATGCCGGGTATTAGATTTTTTTATATTAACAATATTTGTAGACAAGAATATATATACCAATAAAACAATAACAGACCTCATTTGAGGCGACCTAAGAGTAAGCGCCCTTTTAAGAGAGACTATACCGCCAGCATCTTGGGTGCAATGCCATAAGATTTTCAGTCATAGGAAGAACTTTTTTTGCTGAAAATCGTATCAATCAGCATTATTATGCCCAAATCTACCGGAGTCGTTACACTAACTCTTAAAGTAATATACGCATAAACATATACAGGTATATAGCTATTATAAATGTAGCTCAATGACTTAATAAAGATATAGTAATAAAACGAATACGTCATGCTCTTAGCGCCATTCACGACATGGAATGTTACTTTTGAATAAAGTCACGGCTACATTTGTTATTGTTACAAAGGAAAGTAATACAGTTGACCTTACCTTCCAATGATAATAAATATTAATAGCCTGACTCGCATTAAGTACTTACAGGAATTATTGTGAAGTAACCTCTTAATTTGTAAGGCTTAATAATAGTTTGTTGCACTCATAATGTAATTAAAACGTGACTAAATAAAAAAAACAAACTACATATTAAAATTTTATATAAATTAAATATCTATAATAGCATTCTTACCTGGGACTGCTGTTTTAGCACAATTAAAACATTAATCCAAAAATATAGTACCTAGTCTCACTGTATACTCATGTATTAGCAACAACAAGTTATCTTATTTAAAACATCGCAATCATTATTTTATTTATTCATCGGACCAAATAGACACATCGCTACCACTGCGCTACATTTTTTACTATGTATGAGATATTACAACATAAGTAGCCAATTATCACAAATTAAATTATTTTCTTGAGTTCAATAATCATCATCATCATCATCATCATCATCATCATCCCTTTGTCGTCCACTGCTGGACATAGGACTCTCCAATGGCACGCCACTGAGCTCGATCTTCAGCTCTCAATCTCCATCCGCTGCCAGCCACTTTGCGTATATCGTCACTCCACCTAGTCGGAGGGCGTCCTACGCTACGCTTGCCAAGACGTGGTCTCCTCTCCAGAACACGTCTACTCCAACGGTTGTCGGTTCTGCGACATATGTGTCCAGCCTTCTGCCACTTCAGCTTACTAATCCTTTGGGCTATGTCGATAACTTTAGTTCTCTGTCGGATCACCACATTTGGGATTCGATCCTTCAGAGAAACTCCGAGCATAGCCCTTTTCATAGCTCGCTGAGCGACCTTAAAATGGAGGCCCAAACGCACTGTCAGTGTCCACGTCTCGGCTCCGTAGGTCATAACCGGTAAAACGCACTCGTTGAAGACTTTTGTCTTCAAGCATTGCGGTATCCGTGACGAAAAGACTTGACCAAGTTTCCTATACGCTGTCCAGCCTAACTGTACTCTTCTACGTGCCTCCTTCTCGAAGTTGTTTCGATCCAACTGCAAAGATTGCCCTAGGTACACGTACTCCTGAACAACTTCGAGAGGAACTCCATTAAGAGCTATTGGTTCCGGCTTGACGTGTTCATTGAACATTAACTTGGTTTTGTCCAAGTTCATCCGGAGACCAATTCGAGCAGAGGAATCAGCCAGGCTACTCAGCATATATTGCATGTCCTGCACGGTTTCTGCCACGATGAGGATATCGTCTGCAAATCGCAAATGCGAAAGGTACTCGCCGTTTATGTTTATGCCCCGCCCTTCCCAGTGCAGCGTCTTGAACATCTATAGTTCAATAATAATAATAATAATTTTTTATTGCACACTCACAAGGAAACAAAAACAAAACAAGTCAGATACAAATAAATAAAGATAAAAGCTTATGAAGGATGATGCATGCAGGGGCGCGGCGGCGGTCTTATCACTCAAGTAGTGATCTCTTCCAGACAACCCTGTATTAAGATTCTAGCAGGACATAATGTGCGAGTGCATTATATTTATATACATTTATATAAAATACAACATATCAATACATAAATACAAAGTAAAGCGTTCCTTTAGATAGGGAGGTGTACAGGGGTGAAATATAGTAGAATAGAGGAGAGAAAGAACATGAAAGTTGCGACGGTCTTTGATAGTGAGCCACCTGAGGGCAGAGCGATATTACGAAATATGATCGAATTTCTTCAGTCCAAATATAAATCTAATGCAAACATTTTGTAGGCGTTCCAATTTGTTGATTAATTCCTCTGACAAATCAGGGTAACACGCATCCGCATAATCCAAAATTGGGAGCAAATAGCAAGTAGTATTTTTGTTTTAATGGGTATGAAGTTTTTCATCTTTTGAAGAGAATGGATTGTCGAGAAAATTTTGCGGCTAATTTCAGTAACCTGTGGTCGCCAGGTAAAGGAAGGAAACATTAAAACACCTAGATTTTTGATAACGTTGCTATAAGGCAAAGTCCCACCAACAAAAATAACGTCAGGTAGGTCAATATTGTCGATTTTACAAAGTTGCCTAGGGGTGCCAATAATGCATAATTGTGACTTACTGACATTTATGAATAATCCAAATGATCTACTCCAGTTGGAGTTGAACATTTGTAAGATATAAAGTAACAGCCTGTAAATGTCTTACTGCTGGTATTTTTCTCTTGAGAAGAATGTTTCAAGCTTAACCCTTCCAGCTACTCTATTGCTAGTTGGTGTGGCAGAATTTCATAAAACACATGCAAGGTTCCTCACGCTGATTTCCTTTTCCGCCGGGCAAGAGTTGAATTCTATTAAACGCAAATTAAGTACATGAAAAATGACAATTGGAAGGTAAAGCCAAATTGGCATCTAAAAAGCTTGGTGTGCTCAACAAGGCGAGGCAGTACTTCACGTCGGCTCATCGCCTGAAACTTTACAAGGCGCAAATACGGCCCCACATGGAGTACTGCTCTCATCTGTGGGCGGGAACTCCCCAGTACCAGCTTCTTCCCTTTGTCCGCATTCAACGTAGAGCAGTTCGAATTGTCGACGATCAGGTTGTCACCGAACGACTTGATACTTTGGATCTGCGTAGTGATGTTGGATCACTCTGCATCTTCTATCACATGTATCACGGGGAACATTCTGATGAGTTGTTTGGATTACTCCCTGTCCCGGCTGCTGAGTTTCACCACCGGACATCGCGCCAGAATTCGATATTCCATCCTCACCACCTCGATGTCTGGAAATCCACAACAGCGCGATTCTTAGGCATTTCCTGCCTCGTACATCCACTCTGTGGAACCAGCTTTCGCCGGCGTCTTTTCCGAACCGATATGACATAGCAACCTTCAAGAAACTCACACAAGTACTCATTCCTTAAAGGCCGGCAACGCACCTGCAAGTTCTCGGGTGTCGCAGATGTCCATGGGCGGTGATAGTAACTTTCCACCAGGTGAGCCTCCTGCTCGTTTGCCTCTTTTATATAAAAAAAAATGAAAAGTCAGTTGTTCCTGTCTGGTTAGAATCCGCAATATTCATCTCGGGTTTCCATTAAATTAATTGACTAATGACCGTTTCGTAAAATATATTTTTGTAACCCATGATATACCTAAGTTTTATTAAAACAAGCCACAGTTTGCCGCTTGTCTCGCGATGAATGCTAATATTTAACTCAGTTCATCGGAAGTGGAGCGCACACGGCGCAGCGCTATATTTACGTAAACATGCTCTTACGATTCACGACGATACTAAACTTGACAGTGTTGTCATAATACCGAGAACGAGCTAGTTTGTCTAGATTGCTGTGTCAACTTAAATATTGTTATGTGTAATTGTGTCAACGTTTATTTTGTCTCACAAAGTACCAATAAATACAATTAATATTCTATGAGTTAAATTAATGCAACAAGCAATCAATTGGATCAGATACTATTTTAGGCCAATACGAAAATTAAAATTATTATTTGGATCTTTTATATGATAATATTAAATATTAGACTTTGACATCGTTTGAACGACCATCGTGAGAGTTGGGACACGTATGTCATGGTTTTAATAATATTCGCTTTTCTGCTGCTTCTGTCGCAGCTAGGTAGCACTGCAGGCTGCACATAAACTTCCATTCCGATCAAATATATGTAACAAGATGTTGTTCTATTTAAATAAACAGTGTTAGAATGACCATCGAGCGAAGCCTACTTCTTTTACTGCGAATGAATAAAACATGTTCACACTTTAGTTTTATCGTGTAGCCTGCTCCTTATAGAGAACTGCATACATTAGTACTCGCCACTCAACAACCTCGTCAACTATGAATTATATTTTATGTGTAAAATATGGAATAAATATATAACTGTCAGGATTTTAATTGCAATAGAAACAGACTGATCGTTTTTTAGTCGACTCTAAAATCGGAGCTCATTAGCTTTTTGTAGGTTCGAACCAATTTTAATGATTATTTTTATACTACATACACTGATGGTGGAAAATAAGGGAATCGGCACTTGTCACTTCAATCGCGATACATCGCATGTCATTTGACCAACGCGTTTTGAAATGCATATCAGTATTCGGACAGGAAAATGGGCAACCTGATGGTAAGGGATCACCATCACCCAATATACATTGGCGCTTTAAGAATTCTTAACCTTTCCCTACATGCCCAAGATGTTTTATAGAATAGGTAGGCGGACGAGCTTATGGGCCATCTGATGGAAAGTGGTCACCAACGCCCATAGACATTGGCATTGTAAGAAATGTTAACCATCGCTTATATCGCCAATGCGCCACCAGCTTGGGAACTTTTTTACTTCTTCTATTTCAACACCGGAACACAAACACAATAATGCTTAGTGTTGTTGTTTGGCGATAGAATACCTTATGAGTGGTTAATACCTACCCGTACCATCAAGTACCCATATTTTAATACATATACAAATTATAAAACTTATTTACTAATAAATATTGAAAACGAAATATTTTAAACAAATATAAAATAAAAACTTCTTTCAAAATGTTGATTGCCTGTGCACTTTAATTTAGAACATTATCGGTCCTATAAATGTTATTCGGAAAGTAATTAGTTAAACATAGCTGTTTCTTCTTTGGAATGTCACATCACTGCTGACAGAAAGAGCGAAATCAGTGCTTAACGAAACATCCGCTAAACAACGTGTATACGTTCGGACGTAAATGTATTAGATTGTTGCTCTTTAAGAGAGTATTTTTTTTAATTCGAACAATAGTCACAACTCTTAATTTTAGCTATCACTGATATAGAGTATTTTGCAAATGTCTCTCAATTTGCAAATTTAAGAAAACAGTTAAGCGCACGGAGCATGAAATTAATTTTGGGCGAAAATTTCTATTTTATCTATTATTATCGCGGCGACTGGCCTAAATTTGTTTAAGAAGTGTTGGTTTTATCAGTTTCGTGATTCACTGGATTGCGTTAAGTTTCGACTGTATAACATTAATGGCGCGTGGTGGCCGCTGGTTTATTTACGTGATTACGGAACTAAATATTCTTAACATTAATCGAGTGATGTTATACTAAGTTGTAAGTTCGACCCAAATAATCGAAAGAGCTTCAAAAAAATTTTCATTAAATTTCATCACTTTAGTTAGTTATTAGAGCTATATTTTCTAAGTTATATATTATATAATGTGTATTTCTTTTGTAATCACAGTTTTATTACTCTTACATGAAACTGATAATTTTGATAATACTTAAAGTATTTATTCGAGTAAAAAATATTCAAGTTCATATAAACTAAGGTAACATATACGGTGCATGATAGTATATGGATATGTTACATTAGGGTTGTTCCAAGGGTTGTACAAACCTTACATTTGTGAGAGCACTTAGCACTTATTATAGCACTTCCTTTGACAAGTGACGCGGACCCTTAACGACTGGGGTGAACAGGATACTTCCAAATATTTTACTTCTATACCTGATAGGACTGACACCATAAATATTTTTATTTATTTATTCTATAAGCCTTTTATCTTCACGTATTAGCGTTACGAGAACATGAAATCTTGCCACTGTTTTTTTACCATTTATTTATTGCTGGTCAAGGGATCTTCTGTATTTTAATCAAAATTAGCCATAAAATAATCGAGAAGCTAAAAGATGACGTCATTATCTATGTAGTTGTATCTCCCCTCACGCCCTTTATATCGAAAACAGAAACAGAGAAATATATGTGTGCTCTGTTTATATAAATTAAGAATATTTGCAATATTACCTGTAATTTAAACGTGCAATTAAATCGAAGCATCGATGGCTAATGAACGGAACCACGTGTCGGTTAGCGTCAGTAGTTAGTAGTAATTACAGAGCGTTGCGGCTTCATTTGCGTACAGATAAATGTACGTTGAGATATAATAGTGATCTACGGGGAGTGCTGGTTTTAACAAAATTGGTCCCTGTACTAAAGCAGTCGAGATTGCGACAGAATACTTGCGTAAATGCTTTACATCGCACGATCATTTAAATTGTAGATATACTTTAATTACCGTTTCGTCTATATTAACTATAGTATCCAATTTGAAAGTAATCCTGATTGTTAAACCACTGAAATCAAGTCATTTTTTCATATATTAATCATAAGAATACTGTATATTTTTAAGTTGTGGCCTACTGTTTCACAATTATTTTATCATATTTTCGAAAGTATTATACGCATATAACAATTATGTCATAATAGTTTACAATAACTAGTGAAGGCACGTACCTACTAAGAAAATAGAATAATAGGTATTCTACAATTCGTTTTTTGTAATTTAACAAGAGAAAAAGATTTTTTTTCAATTTATTAAGTACAACTTGATACTAATATATGGTGGTCAAAATAATTTAATTATTACAAAACGTAAGTTTGAAGAAATCTCGACAGCTACCGATTTGCGAATTTATTGTGACTCCTCCAAAGTCCTTTTTGTCGGGTATAAGTCACTCATCAGTTATTCTCTCGGCAGCCAACAATACGTCATCTAATGAACCTTTATATTCATGTATATTATATTTATTTATCTAATAAATAATGCTTTAGTGAGTACACTTAAACTCCAAAGTTCCAAACCTCTACTACTAACGATAAGTCGAGCCCTATGCGCAAAGTTTATCTGAAACAGATCGCATTAGTAGCTATAAAACCATCTTTATATGTTTTCTTATGTTTTGTGTTTTTAAATGTGGTGTACGATAAACGTATTTGATTTGATCAATACAATCAAATGATAATTAGAGGCACATGTTACAGAACACCTTCTGGTAAGCGAAATTTTGAATGTGGACGAGTAATTAACACTTGTTGCACTGATGTCTACGCCGACCACTTATCGACAAGTGGCTCATTTCTCGACTTTTAACAATATTTTAGAAAAAATAAAAGTACGATGTAATTTGCTAAAGTAACGTTTCTTTGTCGTCTGCTAATAAGCAATAAAGAATTCGTATTTCAAAGACTTATTATAATATTCTTATGATTATTATTATTTTCATTTGAATGTTTCCATAAGTTTCTAAGCGGGTAAGTGGCTTGACCTGATCGCTGATGTCGCTAGAGATAACGTAATTCTATCTGCTTTCTCCTTATTCTTCCTGCATCGAGCTCTCCGTAGAGAGATATGACACGAGACGTTAAAAAAAACAGTGTATACTCAGATAACTACACATTTATATTATTATACCCATCGTTGTATCCACCCGAACTAAATCCGAACGTGTAGGAAAAAAATAATTTGACTAAAAATACAGTAGATGAATTATACCATTTATTTTTTGTTGAACTATAAAAATATAAATTAATATCATAAATGTATCTAGTTTATTCCATAGCGTGAGATATAAATTAAAATAAAGCACCAGCAGCTCACGTAGATAGTATTATTATTATAAGATATGCAGCGCCTATGTGCATTGTACATACAATATATAAACGTCATAATATCTGTGTTTACCTTAAAAGTCACGACAGATGCTCGGGGATACGAACACTATAAAACTAACTTCATTTAAATTAACTATTGAAACGAAGTTTAATGCGATCATTGGAATTAATCTCAGCTTGCACTGTCCTCGTCCTTAAAGTGGAACTGGTCAATGGCTGTACATCCACTGCCTAAGACTAATTTGATTCAATTTGATAAGATCGGTTATCATTTACGAAAAAGTTGCTTTCCTGTTTATTTCTTTTTATTTTCATAAAAGTTGTGAAACGATTTAACGTAACGTTCCTTAGCTTTATATTTTGGATAGTTTAATATCTTACAAATATAATAACTAAAAACAATGGATATCATGTCTTGAATAATTCAATGACCTTCAAGTACCTTCGGGCCATGGACCACGGAGGCAATGCACTATTTATGACATATGAGTATAGCTGGGGTCATTTCCAATGTCACATATGCTAAAATGTTTTCACTTTCGTTATTTTGCTTGAAAGCTTGAAATAATAGTCTGGCCATTTGGGGCAGATATAGGCGTTTTATATATCAAATAAAAGTAATAAGAATATTAAATTTTGGTTTTAGTCCGTCTGACTGTCATGTAAAGTCAGCATCTTCAGTTCTGTTGTTAAGAAAACATTACAATATCTATCGATTTCTGAATAATGAGATAATAATATATCATCATCATTATCATCATCATCATCATCCCTTTGTCGTCCACTGCTGGACATAGGACACTCCAATGGCAGGCCACTGAGCTCGATCTTCAGCTCTCTATCTCCAAAAATAATATATATAGATAAGAAAATCATATATTCTCTATTTCTCTTCTGAAGCCGTCGCAGGCTGTGAAAGTATGATAATTGTGACCATGTTGACAATTTAAATTGGTAACCTAACCTAGTTCTATCTTTAATCTACTAACCAGTTACATATAGAGCAACGACAGCGACTGACACGCGAAGTTCAAAAAAAGTGACGTGAGCGAAGTTAGCACAGAGACAGACTATTAATTTAATGTTTCTGTCGCGTGAAGGACATCACTAATTCTTCTAATATTCCACAAAACTACTAAAAAATGCCGGCTTAATTTCTTAATAAAATATTTTTTTGTTTTTTTATTGTCATTTATGTTTTTTAATTTTTTTTGTTACAGTTATTCGTTATTTGGAGAATGCGACATTCGCTTTGACTAGTGGTGAGTATAAAAAATACAACATTTAATCTTTTACATTACATATATATATGATAGAAAAAAAGACACCGAATGATTTTTTTCGTACTAGCTATCAGTGCTAGCAGTCCAATCATTATATAATACATATGTACGTTTAAAAAAATGCATGTGTAAACCGAGAAAGCTGATTTTTATATATTTAACAAGCCGGCTTGGGATTTAAGCTTAATTTGGAATTGTCGAGCAAGATTTATTATCTCTCTTCACAAAAATTGCGATTTAATGTTGATTTTTTTTAACGCTCTGCAATGTAGGCAATATTTTTGATTAAAATAAAAGAGAAATAATATTCTCATATTATAGTTAAGTTATGCGAAAAATCAATCCTCCGAACACAAGAAATACTTAATTTCACGAACTTGAAACGTTGGTGTTATTTTTGCTAATTTATGCACAACAAAACGGGTTTTTTTATAATGTAATAAGAAAATAAGTAAATATTAACGTATCGTTTATTAAAGTTTGTAAAGTATTTTAAATATGCGCAATTTATTAATTTATGCTAATTTAATTATGGCTTTGAAAGTTGGAAAGTTTTTATTAAAACTTCGGTGGTCGCCTTAACATTTCTCAGCAAATTATAAATAGATATACATTGTATCTATGAACTTGTTAACATTTTGCCTTATGTTAAAGCAGAGAAGTACATTGAACGTTCATACAATTACGTAATCAATTTAATGAAACTGTCACGTGATCAAACGCAACTGCGTGTAATATTAACGCGTGTTCCCTTCATCTTCTTCAACTATTACATTCCAAACTCAGTCCTAACCAATATTACAAATGCCAATGTAAGTTTGTCTATTTTATTGTTTGTTACACTTTTACAATTATGATTAAATTTTGCATAAAATTAGGGGTATTGAAAAATAAATATTATGGTACCTAACTAACACTTTATTCCCAACAAACGCGGGCAAAGCCGGGGGCGAAAACTAGTATTTTCATAAAAAGTAGTACACCAGTACGAGTGCAGTTTTATTAATATTATATTTTATCTACAGTTTTTTTACAAAATTTAAACGATTCACAACTTATATTGTGGCTGAACTACTCATTTTTTTTATTTACAGTTAACAATAATATCATGAGATACATTTAAAACAGTGCCCCACAGATCTTACCAAGCAGTGCCATAACCCCACTGACATCGTTCCGAAGGGCTACGCGTGACGTGAAGACTAATTCACATAATAACACCATATGTAGATTGAGGCGTTTCTTATTCCGTTGTCACAATCGACATATGCATCGCCTACTTTAAATAAGATCTAAGAAACCGACGGTGCTCTGGATTTTAGTCGACTTAAAAAAATAAGGCGTTTATCAATTTGTCTTTACACAGTTATTCTACATTTCTCAGGAGAGGCTCGTTTCATTTATATATTTTTAATTTATTTCGTTTATCGATGAAAAATAAGATATGATACATTTCTTCTGATTTTTTTTGACATTTGTGAAGCGAGGTCAGGAGGAACGAGATTAACATCGATTACAACACTTATTTACCAGTTTATTTTTACTCCAAAATGTCTAGATACGAAAGTTTACATTTCCTAGTAAAACTAAATCAAGATAAAAGTAAAGTTTACGTATTATAAAGGAAGTTCCATCTATATTAACAACTAGTTTGGCTAACCAACTTGAATAAAGTATCGAGTATTGAGTCAAAAAGTTTCATTCATAAAACAGATCTACAATTGATATGTTGTATGATTCAATGATAGTGACCAAATTGCGCGATGACAGATCTAGGTGACGGCTGATCACTGACAACGCGAAACCTAATTAAGAGTGACCTAGAGTGAGTTAGGTTTTGTCATCGATCATTTACATACTAACGACACAAATAATAAAATACTGAGTATCTATGTTGCACGCTAAACGACAATTGTCACATGACAAAAGCTAAATTTAAGCAAGCATAGGCGAATTCACGTGGAAGCCCATGGTCTTAAAAAGTAAATTAATCGTATAAAACAATAAACAGTCGTATGTCTTGAAATATCTTTTGATTCTGACTGTTTTCGGTGTTTAGCTTTTACACTCGATGACCTGGAAATATCAGAATATGACAATACTAGCATGTTCTTTATACCTTTTATTGACATTTTGTGCAAGCGAAGCAGTCGCTGCTAATTTTAGGTATGAAAGAGAGCCTTTGGAGTCCACCTCAACAATTTATTCGACGCTTATAAGGACTCTTTTATATAACTAACCTAACATAATCTTTCATCGAAATGGATCATTGCGGAACAATAACTATACTTTAAGTCAAGGGTATAAGGTTTATAATCGTGGTCGTTTAGCGGGAGTTACTTTCTACACGCGCACTGAATAATGAGTTATCAGATAATCGGGCTCGTCGGAATGGTGCCCGGTGCCATTTTTGGAATAGTAGCTAACTAATACCCAGGGCTGATACTTGCGTTATATCAATGCAATGTATAAATATTATTATACAACATCTCACAAGTATGAATTGTTAAAAGTTCACTTTCTCGATGTTAAACTGTTCTGGGGAAATTGAGCTAACCATATTGTATTATGCAGAATTAGCAAAACGCGTATATAGATATGTAGATAGATCCGGTCCAGTGCATAGAACATGAACATCAGATATTTTAGCATTATTTTAAAACATTGTTGTTCCAGCAAGAATGTTTTGGTTTTGCGGAATTGGAAACTTAGTGTTAATAGTTTACCTTCACTTCTTGTGTTTATACAATTTTCGCTGATTCTATCGAAATGCTCTTATGTTATTGTTAAGATTCATTGTGTTAGTCATAGTTACCAAGTATCAATGCCACAGAGAAATAGGACAAAATAGATAGATATAAAGAGTTATTATAATTACATACTTATTTCACTCATTTAACGTAACCAAGTTAAAGTATATTATGTATATGCAAAAAGTGTTAACCCTAAATAACGAGGTCTGCGTAGAGATCAGTGTACTGTTTATGAGCTTACATTTGAATTACTATTCTCATTTGCCTATTGATAAGCACCTACTTTACTACGATTGCCGACCACTTACCAGTCACCACCACACTTACTTACCACCAGTTTGCGTCACACTCTTACATTATTGTATCACACATTCATATCACTTAATCGGTTTAAAAACGCCGAATGTTTGCAAGTTTTCAAAATCATTGTAAAATATTCGCCACTAGACTACTTACATATGTTGCAAAATTTAGTTATTTACATAATATAAAATTGCTAAAACCATTTTTAGGTTATCGCATAATATGTATTTTATTTCTTCAACAACACGGCGTCGTTACGAATATAAATTTAACTTTTTTTGGTATACCAAATTACCGCATTAACCGACTAACGAAATTCATGTTTCTTTATTTTAGTGTACGCAGGATTACTTATCTATTACAAGAGGTTTATACCGGAAGCTCTGGAGTAGTTAGTAAGTAAAAAAACGTAGTCGCAATATCATCAGAATGTAATTTTTCAAAAACAAAAAAGTTGAGTTATTAATTTGGAATATCAAGCATACAGTGCCATCAATAGTAGTCAATCAAGTATTAGTATTCAATCTTATTATTTATATAAAAACTAAAGTAAATATCCCACTGCTGGGCGTAGGCCTGCCTAAGATGAGGCCTTTTGAGGAGAAGTTTTGGAGCTTATTTTCACCATTTGATCTCAATTTAGAAACCTCGCAGTCGGTGAATTGTATTATACTTTTGTAATGATTTGTTTTGTTTTTCTAGTGATAACAAACGAATCAGTATGAATACATGTACTTTTAATCTCACACATTTAAAAGTGTCGTGAACATTTATCATAAGGCATTAAAATAAGTTTTCTGTTGAAATTGAATCTGATATTAAATATATGTAGTATTATATTTTCAGATACGTGGTTTTCCTTGCATATTAATATCAGTTCATGCGTGACAAACGTGCGTCTTGTAACGGTTTTAGTTTTTTTTATTTGTTAATTTCCTAGGCGGAACCCTCTTAGGTTTCAGGTTTTTACTATTTTGGTTAATTTCTTTATATATTTTTATACATTAATATCATTTATTTGTTCTAAAATGAATAAATTCACTAAATATAACCATATAGTAAGCAGCCCCCATTTTATTAACATAACGAAACGCTTGATTAAAACAATGATGAATGAAGATGTTATAACAATGAAAACAGTTCACTCAGTGGCCCACACGTATTGTTTCGTATACATTGTTAAGAAAAAGTAAAGTCGAGTCCAACTGACCCACAGATAATGGCAGATGGTCAGTGACGCAACGGTTCCGCTTTCCGCCTGCGTCTAATTTAATTGCACCACACTTTCACGATGCGCACGCGCACGCGCCGTCAAGTGCTGTGAATGCCACGCCGCATTTTATATCTTGTTTATATGCAAATTATGATTACCTCGTTAGTGAGTTATCTTCTTGCTTCTGGGTCCGTTATTGTTGAGGAACATCTTCGGTTAACAATTTCAATTTTTTAATGATAATAATAATAGAGATATCGAAATGATTGTGACTATATAAGAACAGTCACTGCTTTTAAGTTTATTGTACAAAGGTAAAGACACGATAACAATCACATATGTGGAATGTGATAGAAAAACGACGAGAAAGTTTTATAATTGATATCAAAGTAATTTATATATAAATGCCAAGAAACGTGCTTGTGTTCAGTATAATTCGGCGAAATGTATACTTATGTGTGTATCTAAGAATTTGCATCGGAGCAGCGTGATGGACTAAGCTCCAAATGTGTACCTCAAGTGGAGTGGTGCCCAGCAGTGGGATATTTACGAGCTGTTAGTTTTGACTTAACATAATTATAAAGTTGCCTTGCCAGCATGTTTAGATACCGTTTACATACATATTCTGGTAGCACAGTTGCTTGAAAGTTTAAATATGTATTGAACTACATGCTTGATAGCTTAATCCAATGAATATTATCGAAGAATTCGGTTAACTAAGCTTACAGCACGATCGACGTGACATTATCCGTGGGCGAAGGCAT
Source organism: Nymphalis polychloros (assembly GCA_905220585.2). NCBI lineage: Eukaryota > Metazoa > Arthropoda > Insecta > Lepidoptera > Nymphalidae > Nymphalis > Nymphalis polychloros. The sequence goes on from HG992262.1 coordinate 203,733, forward strand.
TAAGCTTGCTTGTTATAAGAAACTAATAAAGGCTCATTAATTGACACGATACACACCATTCGATGACATAATCTGATACATAAACACCACGCTATTAATGTCTTCGAGAAAATTCCTTTGATTATAACTGGATTGAGTGAGAACAACTAAAACAAAACACTTAACATAGCAATAGTTAAATCAAAGTATCAATATAATTAATTATTACATATGTTTATTAATTGTTCAAAAGCCGACGAAGGGAACTTAGAGAACTTAGCGAAATTATAATCAAATACTTATAAAACAAATGTTTTTATAAGTATTTGATTTCCATCGATGTTATTGTATTGTATTAATTTTCTGAAGGTGGTTGATGTTTACTAAAGTTCATCTTTAAGGTCTTTTGTTATATACGTTCCTTAATATTTTCTACACATTTTACGATACTCTTTATACGCTAATATTTTCTGCACGGCGCGCCCCGCGCTTTCTGTTAAGTAATGCGTGTGACTTTATTCAGAAAGTATAACTACATTAGAAAATATTCCGTGATGTAAACTGCAAATTAAAAATAACACATAAAATAGTAATGCAAGGAAACTGGAAACGAAAGCGACGTTAATGTGACCAGTGTCGCTAGTTCGAGTGTAATGGTTATGTAGCCGAGTTTATATAGGCCTCGTTCAGTTTATCGTTATATGGGTATTTGCGTAGTTAGTGAAGAGATATTAACTATTTGCATCTTTTTACATTCGAACATAACCATCAAAACAAAATATAATCTTACGTCCTTCAAGATACAAAAAAATTAATTAATTTATGGATTCAATAACTTAACATTCAATTTAATTATAACTTTAACCTTGTGGAATTCATTTAGTTGTAATTCGCTCAAGCTCTGTATAAAACCGAACAATACGACTTTTAAATCAATTATCGTTCAGCATAATTGTGACGGTGCGATATTTAATCAATTGCTTATTAATAAAACGTTACACGGTCGCCGGCCATGCAGTCTGCGCTGTCGGACAGCTCTCAGTCAGTCGAGTCACGACTTATTGGTGACAATCGTAATCGCGCTATTTACATATTGAGTAGATCATGGCAGCTGCGCTGTCTCCAATAGGTAATTAGATTTAAAGATAACTACACAGTTATAGTACTCAATAGTACATATGTATGTAGAAACAAAAAAATACGTGTTGTCATAAAGTTATTAAAAATCGGATTAGGTACTATGGGCTTTGACTGGTGTCCAGTAATTAATAATATCCTTGAAATGGCTAGTAGGCCGTGAAAAACATGCACTCAAAGTACCTAAGAACGATTTTTAGAAAAATAAAGCTACAACTTTTTACCCTATTTTATATTCTTCTTCGCCATGACCCAAAATTATTAATGAATCTCCCTAGGCTTTTTGTTTTTACAATATATTACGTTTACTGTAATAATATTAATAATAATAACTCATAGTTAAACTATAATATGTCTATTGGAATCATTTATGAAATAAAAATAAAGTTTTATATTTACGCGAAAATAATATATTTGTATAATTGAAATACTAAATAAACTATATAATAAACAGAAAGATTTTCTACATTGGAACAAATTTTCACTAAATAAGAAAATATCCTTTTGAATGCAGATGTTAATTTAGTTAGTTAAGGTTAACTTCTCCAATCGGAGAATAATATGAATAAATTTTTGAGGTTCCTTTCGGGTCATACATGGCGTCTACAGTATTGCTAGCTGGACTCAATAAGTCGAGTCACGATTTGTTGGCAATAATCGTAATCGCCAGTTAACATATCAAATAGAATGTGTCAGTTCCACAGTTCCCAATAGAGGATTATATGCGAAACAATGAACTCCTTATTGTGCATTGTTACCTGGTACCGTCACAGCTCATAACTCAAAAGTTGCTTGCAATACTAGTGGACTTTGTCAGCTTCGTTTATTAAATTTAAGGTCCTCCAGACCAATTTCGGCCACGGCGGCCAATCTCAAGAGAGATTAGCCAACTGCGCAGGAGATATTATAGTGCACAAGTTTGTGCGCAAACACAGGTGCACTCTCTTTTCCTTAGCTCTTATAATCCGATGGGACGGCAATTCGACACGACCGGAAAGAGTTCAGGCGCAGGACCAACGGCTTTGCATGCTTTCCGAGGCACGGGAGTGTACACACTTCCACCTTCCAGACTCCGGGCTGCTACTGAGAATTTTCTGACAGAAAACCCCATTAACTATTTATTGGCCCGACCTGGGAATTGAACCCAGTACCACCGGGTCTGCAGCCAAATATCTAGCCACTAGACCAACGAGGCAGTCAATAAAGGATGGAGGAGGATTAAATTTAACATATACTTTAAAATAAAACGAAGTCGAAAGAAACGTGTATCGCTCTATCTTCAAAGACTTAAATAATCAGAGTCAATTAACTGAAGTCCTGTTATCTGTGCATCGCAGCTTCATATTTATCATCTGTGCGCTTTTCTCTTTAGAACGTGAATTGGCCACTTATGTGCAGACTTCATGCGAAAAATGTTTATTGAAATGCACGAGTATGCATGCATATCTCATTTGATGGTTTTGAGTTTATTTCATTCTATGGTCCTGGTAACGCAATTCAATCATATTCTAAAATTTAACCTGAATTATCTCTTCACATTAATTACGTTTTAGACATTCTTTTCATTTTAGAAATCTAATTGAGATATATCTCAATAGTTAAATTGTATTATTCCCTATTTTTGTAACCAACATGAAATGTTGTTTAAAATACTGTAGATCATTATACTGTATGTATCAATAGTTTTTATGATAATGAAATTAATATATCTTCCGAAGGTCCTTGTAGTCCGATAAGCATTTCCATACAATTATAAATTTAAATGAAGTCTTAACCACAAAAAACGGTGGCCATATGGTTTATAGAAGCCAAGGGCTCACTTGTGGATAAGAAGTCCTGCGTATTATTAATTGTCGGCACAACATCAACACATGTAGGAAAACCGTCTACCCACACATGTGACCATCGCTGATGATGTAACCGACACATTGAAGCGAATACTTGGCATATTGTTATAAAAACAATCATTATTCTAAAAAGAGTTCCATAGTATTACGTATAAATAACGATTAAATATAATATTTATTGTAAAGTTGGTGGTTGGTTGGTTGGTTGGTATGCGGTAGTTTAATTAAATTGTAGCAACAATAAATAATTTTGTATGAACTACGAGTATAATATAGACCGGTAAGGCGTGAGTTATTAGTTTGTATGTATAAAATGTTGACTTATATTTCAATTTTCAAGTAATTTTAGAACACGAAGACTTGTAAAAATTATGATGACTCTTGGCTTATTCTGTATATTTGTTGTACTAATAAATAAATAGACAAACGTTTTCTGTACGATTTAAATACTTAAATCTTTAAATTTTACTATAGTAAGTAAAATTGCATTTAATGCTCGCAGAAAGCTAGCTCGTAGAAATAATGTTATTGTTATAAGACTAATTTAAAACTAATTGGCCTTATATTACTTGAATTATGTTAACAGCGAGGGAGTTTGATCAGTTCCTTTACAATTCATATACTTATACAATATAATTAGATATATATCGAGACAGAATGCAAAAGTTAAATCATTTGAAATTGATTGCTTTGTTTATTCGTCAGCAAATTAACGATCAGACAATCTAATGTGATTTGCTAAGACTTGTAGTCAATTGAGTCGGGGGCAGTAACTGTTTGATGGGCTATTTCCCTCGTCGGCGAGCACAATGCGATTTTACACGCCACTAATAAACCGACCATGTTGTGTTTGCCATTCAGTTGGTAGACCATATATGAGCGGTTAATGCTTCTAAGCCCACGCAGTTTGTAGCAGCGTGGGAGGAATCGGTGCTTAGAATATGTTATCCATTGTATGATGTACATTGTAGCAAGTTTCAATCTGTTTGTTAAATTGATTATATTTTTTAACATAATAAATATTGCAAGCTTTGTTTTCAGGAGATATTTCAACGTGTCAAATATTTTCCTATATTTCCTATTCCTTCTATAAAGTGAGTTATTATATAATTAAGACAGTATTTACTTTATTCACCGTTAGATCAATATTTTACATAATCACGATTAAAGTAATTTTTAGTAATTTCAAAATAAGGGAAACAAATTGAATGATGATTGCAAAATTGTAAATAAAAACACATAAAAGAAGTATGCGTGAGGTGAAATATACGGTATATAGGCTTATAAATGTTCTGACTTCACGGCAACAATTATTTAACTAAGATAATTACGATTCGTTTCCGGACGGGGGCACGTCGGCTATCGCGGAAACACCAAAATTTCTTACGACTCACAAATATTTTTTACGCACTAATTCCTTTATTTTGTAACTAATGTTTGTTGGTATTATATTTTTGTAATGCTTACATTTTATTTATTTAAATTTAATGATGGTTTTATTTCGTAAGGTCTCGAAACATTCTTTTTTGTTTGATCCTCAATGAGGTGTGACTCAACCAGTCTATTCTTTACTAATTAATGTATAATGTAATTATAATTTGAACATATTATAAAATTTTATTATTCTATACGACATGACCTTCCTATCATAAGTTATATACATTATCATTTAAATACTCTTAGGTCATACTTATCAACTTTTCCTTCAAACGAATAAGTTAAAATATAAGCAACGTGTCCCTAGGAAACATTCAATCTACTGAAATAAAAAGGTAGCCACCATTGACGTCCCCGCTCTTATTCACCCTCATGGAATTAGTCGTGAAGATGGCAAGAGACCTGAATGACTGATGGACTGACATTGGTTCCCTGGGAACGAGGTCCCTAAGTGTGGGACGCATCGTGTGTTGACACACTGGCCCCGTCTCATATCAGGGAAACAATGTTAAAAGCCGGAGTTGCCGCGGAAAAAGCAGATGCGAATAAACGTAACAAATATTCGTTTCTTATTCCAAATTATATTTTTGTTCCGTTTGTAATTGAAACGGAACAAAATTGGATCATGGAGTAATAGTGCAAAAAAATTCATCAAAAATATTACACCCCGTCTTATTGCCTGTACAGGTGACAGGCGGGCTAGTAAATTTTTCGCCCAGAGAATCGGAGTTGCTATTCAATGGAGAAATGCTGTCAGCATGCTTGCCACCATTCCACGCGGTCACGATTTGTATAGTAACTATTTTTAATTTTTATTTGTATTTCTTTAAGGTCTTAATGTAAATAAATATATTAATTATCTATTGAAACAATAATCAACAACAACAAAAACTAAAAACATGTTACATGGACGAGATAAAACTCGTCTCTCTCGCGAGTCGGACAGCGGACTCGTCATGAAATGAACAGATGAAACATTCTAACAATGCACGTGTTCACGCAACGCGCCCGAGTATATTTATCGTGTCGGTTCGCACGTCGCGGTCTCGTTGCGCCATTGACGACGAGCCCGGCTCGTCAATGAAGCGGCCGCTTCCGCTGCAGTCGCTGCACCGCCCGCGCCCTCTCGACGACGCAGGCGCAAGTCATAACCGGAACTACGAGCACGAACTTCGAACAACTTTAATATACATCTGTACGTTATGTTTGAACACTTGTTGAAACATCTAATCGACTGTGCTGAGAGAATTATATTAAGTCTGTTTATTTAAATTGCGAGATCATTAAATACTTTCTAATCGATGTCCACTTAACCTTTTCTCACTTTGTTATCAACTGTTTCGAGGACCAAATACACCATGTATTATTGTGAGCACTTTGCATTTTTCGGTAAACTGCAAAACCCCGTCCCCGTCATGTCGTACCACGATTAGGTATAAAAACGAAGTGATTAGCTAATGTAAGCTTTATTATATTGTGAACATCTTTTTCACGTTGACGTGTGATTTCATCCACTCTACCGCCATGTCACTATATCTATAGCCACGTTCTACCACGGTCGTAATCCGATCTACCATTTCTCTCCAGTATTCATTCATAGAACGATCTTCCGAATACTGTTTGCTTTCGTTTGTCTTTATTTAATTCTGAAATAACTTTCTAATCTGATCTTGCCTGCCTCGTTGGTCTAGTGGCTAGATATAAGGCCGCAGACTCGGTGGTCCTCGGTTCAATTCCCAGGTCCCGACCTGGGAATTGAACCAATAAATAGTTATTGGGTTTTTCTGTCAGAAAATTCTCAGTAGCAGCCCGGAGTCTGGAAGTTGGAAGTGTGTACACTCCCGTGCCTCGCAAAGCACGTTAAGCCGTTGGTCCTGCGCCTAAACTCTTTACGGTCGTGTTGGATTGCCGTCCCATCGGATTATGAGAGCTAAGGAAAAGAGAGTGCACCTGTGTTTGCGCACAAACTTGTGCACTATAATATCTCCTGCGCAGTTGGCTAATATCTTTAGATTGGCCGCCGTGGCCGAAATCGGTCTGGAGGACCTTATATATTAACTTTCTAATATCGTCATAAAACATACATACTCGTAAGTACCGCATAAGAAATCAATTCCCATTCTTTACAAAGTTATATCCGTTATATCGTTTAATCATAAATCACAAAGGTTAACAAATCTTTTATTACAATATTTACGTTGTTATGTAGTTTGCCAGTTTATATAGTCGTCATACATCACCGTGAGAACATAAGAGACCTCCCGTAACTTGCGACCCGCCCTGTGGCCGCCCGCCGCCCCACCGTTGTCTACGCCGCGAACTCGCGCAAGCAACTAAAACAAATATCATAAAAGTAACAAACTCTACTTCGTAAAGTTCGCTCCAACTTTACAATAAAGTTGCACCGGACTTTATTTATTCGTGATCTATTTTTACGAGGCACCAGAGACGTAGTGTGTACGGTACCAGCTATTTTAGTGACGCTGCCCGCATTACTCGTTAAAACTTCGTCTTTATTTAGATTTTGCGCCCTTTGTTTAGCCATTACATTCTCTAACTAATACAAATAATACCTATAGCTTACATTTTACAATTTATTTTAAGTTTCATTTTCAAGAGTTTCGTACTGAAAGTTAAATTTGGTAACAAATATATCAAATTAAAGAAATTTACGTTTTATAACTACGAAAAGTGAGTCTTGTTTGACTTGATGGTAACTAAAGGCACGAGTGACATAAAATTTTAGTAGATGGTGGCGCGTTGGCTATGTAAAAAACGGTTAATATAATATAGTATATATTAAAAAAAACTTCATCTATTTTAACTTAATCCCTTACTTAACCACTATAACTGTCTTAAAGTAAGTTCCACGTTAACAGTAAATGTGTAAGGCATTGTAACCCAATCGGCAGCAATGAAAGCATATCCGGTGGACACTCCGCGCAGACTGAGCGCGGCGCGCGACCGCAGACATTACTCGTTATATCGCGGTAATGCTTCTCCTACTTTTACCTGCAATATTGGAAATTTGTTACCTATACGCAAAATATATACTTAGGTCAGGTCTAATTAATATTATTAAATACATATTTATAGTTACATTATTAAAATGATATATAACTTTAAGCAATTTAAGCTTTCAAAGCTTAAATTTCAATGGCTAAAGTAAATTAAAACATTTGTAAACCACGATATTTGTTATGATGCAATTGAATATAATGTTTAACTATCCATCACTAAGACATACATATACAATGACAAACACTCACCCACGGGCACAGACAACACAAAACAATGTGAAGGGCCAGATGGAGTAATGTCAGCGACAACTCTTCAACGTCAATCAGAAATTAACACTAATTCTAGAAGTACAAAACACCCAATGAGTTATTGTTGTCAACTAACATTTAACCTTTCTCTCTTTAATATAAGGAATAAATTACGGTAATGTTTATTTCTTGATCGCTTTTTGGGCATATATACGTCACCCACGCGAACCTACGAATAGGTCAAGTTGAGCGGGCGCCATGAGTCGGCGCAACTTCTCAAAACATCCATGTACGCAAATTGTGGTCGTGTCCTTGCGCTACTGTATTTAAGGGCCACCGTGGTTATGTCACTTCGTATAAGGTCAAATTATCGTACTACAGTTTTAATGGATAATTTATACACATTGACAAATCGCAACATCTTTTGAATTACATTCCTTGTCAACATGGGTAGTGCTTAAAAAGAACATACTAATATGAGCTATAAATAGATATTTTTATTCGCTCCTATTATATCGTCTCGTAAAACAGCCCCAGTAATATTTTCTGATAAGACCGGATTATGACCGAGGGTCGTAATATCCTCTCTTCGTTTAATCGTTTATTCTTTGTAAAAATATTGCCAAGACGATCCTACTTAAGCCTAAACGCCTACTTAAATAAAGTATGTTTTAATTTTGAACTCAAGGAAAGCGTAATATAAATTAATAGACATACATATTCCGTGCGTATACATTAACTAATATTTATTATATTTCGTTCTGTGAATTATAACCCATACGGCCCGCCATGTCTGGACAACGCGAGAAGAACTTTATATTCAATAATATTCCTTTATTTCTATAGTATTCGTTGTTCGTTAAATATTAACAAACAATTGCGATAAGTTCTAGTCAAAGATAAAATACAATAATAATTGCAAATTGGACTTCCTCATTCAGCTAGATCGGTTTAGCGCCGTCGTCGTCTCCGTTTCAGACAATGCTACACATCGGAGTGCGTTGCTCCCGGTCCTGCGAGTCCCGGTGCGGCGAGTGGCGACTAGCCTTAATTGGATAATCGTATTCACTCCGCACTCCTGTACTTAGCCTGTTGCCACCCCAGCAGTTCTTAAGACACCGACTAACATTCAGATACACTTATTTTAACCCTTATAATAATACTTATCTAAAGTACTAAGCTAGCCAACCTTAATCATTTATAAGATAGATAGTTTTTGCCCGTTGCTTCGCCCGCTTTTGGGTGCATGGGGGTGTCAGTTGTTTGCTTCATACAAAATTTCATCAAATTCGGTTTAGTGGTTTAACGTCGAAAGCGTAACAAACAGACAGACAGAGTTACTTTCGCATTTATACTATTAGTACAGATTAATCTTTTTAAAATATCCATTTATGAGAAACGTAGCCAATCATCTCAAAAATATATTATAAGGAGAGACAGTGTATAGATTACAAGTAGTGTATTTCACAACAAGAGCTATATAATTGGATCAGGTCCAAATTGAAGAGTCAGTACATGTCACGCAACGAGACACGGTTTCCATGACAAAAAAGTCGATCAAATAGTCAAATACCGATGTTGTCTCCACGTAGTGGTTAGAACGAGTTCAAAGAAATCAAGTCCAAAATTTGAAATCACTTCCTTGTTATACATTTTTTACATTTAAATTGATTTGTATTAAAATTATAAAGTTCATGAGTCATGCAAATATTACAAGAAAATATATAAATTTAATTGGTTTCACTTTTCTTTCATGTTAAAACATTTATTTCTACTTATTAATTTTTTATTTATGAAATATTATTTTTTTGCAATCGCTATCTAGTTGTCAATAATTCCGGTCAACGACCCAACATGACTTGCACTCGCAGGACGTAAGTCGTTTCGCTAACACTCAGGACGATCTATGACGGCTCTAGTCGATCGACTCGTTAGATAATTGTCTACAAATTGAAACTAATGAATAAATAACTGATGACGTTATCATAAAGTCATCAATTAATAAACGCGAAATTCTAGAGGAAGAGTTTTAATGTGAGCAGTTGTAACGTTTGAATAATGTACAAAAGAATAAACATACTCGTAGTTCATGGCAATGATTTTCATAAAATTCCTGTGATTGTCTCTTTGGTGAGAAGGTTTTGGAGCTTATCCACCAAGCTGCTCCATTGCGGGGCCTGCATCAGAATGCCTGTACAAAGCGACAAATCAGCTTTAAAATACTACCAGCATTTAGTTTACAACCTACTTAGTACTATTTAGTACTTTTGTTTAAATATTTGGTACCTATCGTATTATCAATAAAATTTTATTTAAATATGGCCAGTCATTTTGCTGCCGTTTATTATGTTCGCATAAGGGCTCTGTCCTGTGCATTTGACTTTGCACAATCATATCGTACCTATTTAGTACTTAAACATACATTTTTATTAAATCACTAACTCAAAATATCCCAAAAACCACTTAAAAGATTAATTATATGAATACATACAATTACATAAATTAGCTTAAGCAAATATTTTTTCTGTTTGTAGTTGTTTGGCTTATATCGATGATATTGCATCTAACGCAGCGGTACAGGTATATATACAGGTCGAGCATATGGGCCACCTCATGGTAAGTGGTCACCAACACCTATAGACATAGGCACTGTAAGAAATGTTAATCATTGCTTACATCGCCAATGCGCCACCAAACTTGGCAACTAAGATGTCTCTTGTGCCTGTAATTATGGTAAGGTGGTCGTGTAAGGATGCAAACGATTGTCCCAATTTGCTTAAATCGATTTCTATAACAATTCCGTGTTTGTGAGTTGTTTGAAGGCGGTACCGCCCCGTTCCAATACAATTTTTCCTCAAATCACATGCAATCTCTTATTAGCGTCGGAACAAACATTGAAACATTCCGTTTAAAATTTTTAAAGATATCAACAAATAAACGACGATTCCTACTGCGGTAGTAACACGGTTAGCAGATTTTACAAATTCATGTTTGAAAGATTAAATAATTTTTACACATCGAATAATATCTGCATAAAATAATATATTTTTATTAAATATTTATTATTAATATTATAAGGGGTTTTCCAATAGGGACGCTTGAACTTTGACAGCTGATTGCGGCCATGTTGTTTGAGTGACAGCTGTCAAATGCAGTGTGTTATATTCATTCCGTCCTCCCAAACCACCATGGCAGGTTACAGTGTCGAGCAGCACGTGCAAATCATAAAATTGTTTTATGAAAATGGGTCTTCAGTTCGAGCAACGTTCCGCGCACTTCGCCCGTTTTACGGTCGCGATGATCGTCCTGCCGAGTCGACTATCCGTCGATTGGTGGACAAATTCGAGTCAACCGGATCAGTTAACAATCAGCCGGTTCCCGTGCGTCAACGTAACGCGAGATCTGCCGAGAATATCGCCGCTGTGCGCGACAGTGTCCTCGAAAACCCGCAGCAGTCAATTCCGCGTCGCGCACAGGAACTCGGCCTTTCGCAGACGACAACTTGGCGAATTTTGCGTTGTGACTTGAGCCTGCACCCGTACAAGATCCAGCTGACCCAAGAGCTCAAGGTTAATCACCATAGACAGCGCCGTGTGTTCGCTGACTGGGCATTAGAGCAGTTGGAAGTTGACGCCGATTTTGGCAAAAAAATCATCTTCAGTGACGAGGCGCATTTTTGGGTGAATGGCTATGTCAACAAGCAAAATTGCCGTATTTGGGACGAGACCAATCCACACGAGGTTCACCAAGTGGCAATGCACCCGCAGAAAGTGACTGTTTGGTGCGGATTTTGGGCCGGAGGCGTGATTGGTCCATATTTTTTCGAAAACGATAATGGAAGTTGGAAGTTCTGCACGAGCAATTTCTGGACATGGTCATCTCGCGCGGAGGCGACGTGAACAGGCCACCGAGATCGTGCGATTTGACCCCGCTGGACTTTTTCTTGTGGGGTTTTCTTAAGTCGCAGGTCTATGCCAACAAGCCGCAAACCACCGATGCCCTCAAAGTCAACATACGCCACGCCATCAATCAAATACAGCCCGATTTGTGCGCCAGAGTCATCGAAAATTGGACCTTTCGTGTGCGCGCCACCAACCGAAGCCGTGGCGGTCATTTGAATGATGTCATATTCCATACATAATGGGGTCGATAGACCTTCCAAATAAAAAAAAAAATTCGCAAATATCTCTCCTACATGTATTTTTTTTTGCATTTCAAAGATCAAGTGCCCTGAATGGAAAACCCTATACATAGTTCTAAAACTCGGCCGTAGATCGCGGACGTAGTTTTTTTTTAATATTATTTATTTATTTAAAACTAAATATGTTTAATAAATACATCATATGCGTATGTATGTATATTCATACTTCATTTTAAATACATACAAGATATACCCGTTTATTTTTTGTGTTCGCCTTTTTACTAGGCTGTGATCAGGTTAACCGATTTTCGTCCATGTTGTATGCATGACCGAAAACATATTGTATGCATTTTTATTGCATCGCCATCGAAAGCACTTCACGATGAACTCGTAACGATGGGACCGACCGACGCGACGGTCACGCGCCGACGAATTTTTTGAACAATAGTACACACGAAATCGAAATATCTATAAATACTGTATAGATACGCCTTGAAAACATGCACAATAAAATTTTAAATTTGTATTAAATTAACAAAAAGATAACTATTCACACACACACAGAAGGACTTTCAAATAAATGTAGTTCTTGTTTATATTACTTAAAACAAGCGAAGTAAAAGTTAAGTAATAGGGTAACTTTGTTTAGTACTATTTATGATCTTTTATTTTTCGTATATTTAAAACAACAAAAACATAACATAACATTTTTACATAATTGTGGTATATGATCTGTTATAGATTCACAATCTTATCCACAAAGCTCACGCAGCATTCTCACGAACGTAGCGTATATGGGCAGCCTGAGAAGTGCCGCCGCAACCCCTGCTTTGTGGAGCCGCCGAGTTCAAGGCTGCAAAATACTTCTGTATCAATGCCTCCTGCTTGCCGTTTGGCTTACGAGCCAAATTGTACCTTTGTGTTTTAATTACATACACTAATGAACAACCTTCAGCTTGTCATTAGTTTTTGTGAACATTGTCCCTCGTTGGATGAAAATGAGTGTTATAAAATGAACTGTCATGGCGTTCAGGCGATTCTTTTGTCTCGCCCAAGGCTGTGACATCCTCATAAACTTCTTATTACCAAAGTCATTAAAACTAATGTCACAGAACCCATCACCGCTAATCGCTAGCACGTAGTATGACGCATGTATTCTAAAGATAATAGATATACAAAGGCTTGTATAACAGATTTTCAGTATATATACTATTTATTTTCTGTCAACGTTTTGTTGAGTTTTTGATTTATCTTTTATTTAATTTATCGTTACATTAAAATAAATCATCCAAACTTAAGGGGAATAAGGGAAAACACTTGTCGAGTCTTACATGAGATTGGCCGCCGTGGCCGCAATCAGTCAGGAAAAGACATCAATACTCGTTATATTCGCTAATTAGTGTAAATTAATTATCTATTAATTAATAAATACCCATATTTGTTAAAAAAATGTAACACTTATTTACCGCAGCAATGATTATTATTGGTTATAAAATAAAAGTAATAAAAAGCTAGTATATAAATTTCCTTTCATGTACACTTTAACTAAAGACTTATATACATATTAACTTTAGTATTTACCTGAACTCACATTTAATTCATAAACTCCACGGAAAGAGCACCATGTATATTCAAACTTCAATGTGTGTGGTATTCATGATATACGGGTCTTTGATTAAAATATTTTATTTGTTATGAACATTTAAGTACAGAAAGTTATTTATTTTTTTTCAATTAAAATGTCTTGATTTTTTATTCATTTATTTGCTTTGTCCGCAGACCTGTGAGCCACCATGGCTTATTACCGCTGCGGGCCAACTGCTATCGGGAGCCGCGCCTCGTGGTCGGTGACGTCCCCCATGGAGCCTAAGGATTTCGAGCGTCCTCTTAGTGGCAACTACGACAGAATTTTCAACGCTTTTGAACGCACTAACGCGTTTGAATACGTAAGGAGTACGTTCGAGGGAAAGCAAGAGGAGAGACATGTGGGACACGGAGACATAGTGGTTAACAGGAAGATGTCCAGCAGCTTCGAAAGAGCAGATTGCGCCCTGGCCGCGCAGACCCCGTGTTCGGACGACGAGGACTTCTATAGGGAGAAGATTCTGTACTCGCAGGCTAGACAGCTGTTCCCCTTGCAGGAAGATCTGGCGGACTGGATCAATAAAACTATTGGTGAGTATCTCTTACTAACAACATTAAAACCTAACATTGTACTTAAGATACTTTCACAGTTTAATTTAGGACGGATACCTACTGGTTGGGGCCTTATAAATGTTTGCGTTAGTCTGAAACTTCTCGAGTCTCACCAGTCACTACATTCAGCCGTTCGACAACAAAATTATTCCGGTTTTTACCGATTACTAATTCTCTAGTAATTATTATATACAGGTATTAATTGGTTATTTAACAAAAACCTTAGTATGTTTGGTGGACGTTTGCGGCGCTTACAAAATAAAAATACAGTGCTCGTGTGCTATTTTAACGTATTAATATGTAAAGTTTATTTTTATTATAGTTTAAGTATATTTTCAGTACCTACGTTATAACAATACAATACATTTTAAATAAATGAAATTTTGTCAACAAAGCTTATGAATCCTTAGCTATAAAGAATACCATATTAAACGAAGTGGTTCTGTGTACATGGCTACTTGCGTATGTGTTGTAAGGCTATTAGGAATAACACTACGCATTGCAGCGGCGTCCTTTGTGAGGTCATTGACGTCGCGAATTATTTATATTGTTGAATATATATTGATGTAACGCACTACGAATATAATTACACTAACATAAATAAATAGTAGCATATTATATTTATTATTCTATAATTAACTGTAAATTGCAATAACTTAAAAAATTTAATACAACCGTTTCTATTCAGTCTTGTTGTAGTTTGTTTGTTTCTTAAGTTTTTAATTAACTTGAAACAAAGAATTATTCTTAAAAAAGAAATAATTTTGATTGCTATACCAACAATCTTATTCATGGATATTGATTTGAGGATATTGGTATTTAGGATAAGCTAAAACATTATTTGTTCAGTTGATGGTTTCACTCGAATATTTAATCTATATTAAAAGTTTCGTATTATAGATTCATAAAAAAAATATATATGCTATTTAATTATGGCGCTCTGTATCCAGTAGATGATCTATCTGGCTTACATGTGTAGTAGTTCTAGCTCTAGCATCATGGCCAGAGACAGCGTGACAATTGATTTTACGAGTTTCTCCGACCCGAATAGCGCGAATATGAACCGTGCTTTGAATCTATGTACTTACTCTGGCGTGCTGATCTTACTGATAGCACTCTAGGATTGAACGCCCATGTGTAGATCATATTATACTAACTCTTTACACTGAAAATATATTTACAAAAAATATTTTTTTAAAAGGATACATTCAATTGTTGTCCTGTTATATGATATATCATTTAACGCTTCTATTCTAAGGAAGCAGTCAAAATATGACGTGGTCGAAACCGCGCGGCACGGCTAGTGCCCAATATATCGAAACTATCCCTATCCTACGAGTGTTGTAGTGTAGTTATTTTGTAACTAAATAAATTCATAAATATTTTGAGTACCTATATTGTGTGTGGGAAGCAGTAGCCACGTGGTAGTGACGTCACCGCCTGTTATTTAGTATTAGTTTGTTTACAATAACTAATCGTAAGTAGAGTCTAGCGACATCGCCGGGAGCGGCGGAGCGGGTCGTGGGAGGACTAATGAATTCCAACGCGTGTTATAACGTGTAATAAGTACTACTGCAGTTCAACACTTCTGCATTTATTAGTTTTTCAACAAATACGATCAATAAAAAAGTGATCCATTCTTATAAACTAATTAATGTATCTTAAACATTATCGATGAACGAATACAGTTCGGCAATATTGACGCATCATTTTAAAATATATTCAGCACGTGTTTTACGACTTAATAAACATAAATACAATTAAATGTTGGTGTGCATAAGGAATGAATCGTAGATAGGTAACGGCGTATGTATATTTGAAAATCGAAATTGCTGCCCCGTTGGTCTAGTGGCTAGATATAAGACCGCAGACCCGGTGGTCCTGGGTTCAATTCCCAGATCGGGCTAATAAATGGTTATTGGGTTCTTCTGTTAGAAAGTTCTCAGTAGCCGCCCGGAGTCTGGAAGTTGGAAGTGTGTACACTCCTGTGCCTCGGAAAGCACGTGCGCCTGAACTCTTTCCGGTCGTGTCGGATTGCCGTCCCATCGGATTATGAGAGCTAGCGAATAGTGAGTGCACCAGTGTTTGCGCACACACTTGTGCACTCTAATATCTCCTGCGCAGTTGGCTAATCTCTCTTGAGATTGGCCGCCGTGACCGAAATCGGTCTGGAGGACATCATCATCATTATCATCGAAAATCGTAGGTCGATCGACTTCTTGGGCTATTGACGTACACCTAATTTTCCACAGTGATTTTCTTGAACAGCGTTTCTAGTATAGCAATTTTTTATACGAAACAAAAAAATACTGGTCGACCCAATAAATTACATATTGACTTGTATTACTTAAATACCTTTTTTTATTGTTTTATGAATGCTAAGCTATACGATAGTTACCATATTACGACAAAGAGCGACATGCCCACGTCCGGTGCAATTAAACGCTCCACCGATATCGACTACCGAACATTTCGTTATAGACGAGTTGAACCGATCTATATAAATTATGAGTACATTAATTTTATCGAACATATCAAGTGACTTAACAATAGCAGTATTATTAAATCTGTTTCGTTGCTACATTTTTTTATTTTTTTATTACATAGGTGGGCGAACGAGCATATGGGCCACCTGATGGTAAGTGGTCACCATCGCCCATAGACATTGGCAGTGTAAGAAATGTTAACCATCGCTTACACTGCCAATGCGCCCCCAACCTTGGGAACTAAGATGTTATGTCCCTTGTGCCTGTGATTACACTGGCTCACTCACCCTTCAAACCGGAACACAACATTACCAAGTACTGCTGTTTTGCGGTAGAATATCTGATGAGTGGGTGGTATCTACCCAGACAAGCTTGCACAAAGCTCTACCACCAAGTAAACCGTAACTATCCGTCCTAACTAATGTAATAAATGCTTGAAAAGTGAGATTTTTTGTTGTTGTTCTTACTGAACCGAACATTACATACACGTTGACAACAGAAAAGGACAGGTAACTTAACATACCATTCCCCTCACACGCGGTGGACCCTCCCACCTTAATCTCTGTCAATTAAGCAAACCTATAGTACGTTTAGCTGAAATCACGGCACTCGATTTTAATCGTGTAAAAATACTCTTGCCTGCCGTTTATTTTCCTTATAAGTAACTGGACTGTACGGCTTCACTACAAACTGTGTCATCAGCAAGGCCTCGAATTAATTTTCATTTCAACTGACAGATTGTCAACTAGACTCACATTTAATTGTTAACTCCATAAACAAGTCAATTTGTTAATAAACCTAACTGCTTAGTTTGGCCGCGACGCTTCTTGGCGATAAATAAAAAAATACATAATGTCTGTATGTGTCATTTACAGACTTACTTATTGTTATTACTTTTGGTCAATGACATGGAAAAAATAAAAATATGGTGTGCGTATATCTATCTATCAGACAACTAACATAAACGGTCACATGAAATTGTTTCCAGTGTACCATTTGCGCTTTGAAACACCCAGTGAACCTCAGCCTGCTAGCGAGGGCGAGTAAATTCACTTTTCGTAGACATAAAACCTACAGCCGGAGGTAATATGTAACATATATGTACCTATGTATAAATAACGTCTACGATGCAACTGCGCAACAGCATGCTGATTGAATGTATGAGGTTCGACAGTGTATAGATTAAACCCAGTCTGAGTAAATAACAATAAAACTGATTGAGTATTGTATTTGGTATGCCATGAAAAACATAAATCTCTTCACGCCTACGAGCGCGCTATCGTGAGCGGTATCGCCTCGTGTGCTGTCGGCACGTGCTCACGTTACCCACTACATAGCTATGTTACAATACTAGTAGACTATTGCTGAAGTCTCCTCATTCTGGCCACTCTGCCAGTAACTATTTCAAGTCAAGAGAAGGCCCACAACGGTTAAAAATTGGATCTTAATGGAAATGGCAAGTAATTCGTATTGCCTAAATTATCGTCTTTCCTTACATAAAAGATAAATTTACTTTGGCAGTTTCAATATAATTTAAACGTTCCTACTCCATCTTTATATCTCTATATAACATTATAATGTTATTTTGTTTATAATTACTGCACCACCTACCTCATATCCTATGGGTTATTCCTAACACCGTTGGTTGCCTGGAAGAGATCGCTATGTAGCGATAAGATCGCCAAAATTGTGTGCTACTACTATTTGGGCTGTATCCATTTTTTGTATTTTTTTTCCTTTGTGGTGTACAATAAAGTATAAATAAATAAATAAAATAACTTTTCCAAAAAGCTTCGTCTACCATGTTTATTTTTTAAGACATTGATATAAAGTTATTAAAACAAATGTTAAATTAATTAAATCTAAATACTTTACTACACCACGACTAACAGTAGGCTCAGTAATCTTACATTTACCATTATTTTACTGCTCACTGAGTAAATGTTCATTTTATATTCTTGCTGTAATTGCATCTAGGATAGGTAGGATACAATTAATTCCTTTATTCTTAATTGTGCTTACGTATTTTCTATCTAATTTATTGCATCCAGTTTGCGAACAAAATGAACAAATCGAATGAGGCTAAATTGGAGGTATTACCTGCATAGCTTCACATAGCAGCAAGTTCACTTAATGTTACCCGCTAGTGGTGTGCGCCCATACTCATGGGACATAGAATATAAACAGATATTTAACTTTACATTAACTTAATAGTATTTCTGAGATTGAAATGTATTCAAAAGGCGCGTACGACTCCCACAGCGCGCGTAAACACCCGCGACACGTATTAATCAAACAAACATGGACATAAGTTTAGAAATAAACTTATCATTTAATGTTTCGATTGTTTACCAAATAGAATAGACATTACAGACACACAGTTCAGGGCTTGCGGCGCATGCGCAACATCAGGTAATGTCGATTTATTACAGCGTCGTTAATGTCTATCAGCAGATATAGGTACCTTAAATAATATCTGTCTTTTATTGCGACTCGCCTCAATTTATACTTGGGTAAAATACCAGGACAAGTCGATGAATAGGTAATTTTAATTGTTTAACTCTTAAAGACCGTTTAATGTTTAAGCATTACGAAGACACAACGTATTTATTGTGTTGCTGACTAGTGTCGTTTAGGCGTTTTAAGTCAACAGTCACGAGGAGCCATTATATGCCATCACACGAGCCCTAATTACAGCCGCGTTATCCGCTGAAACGATTCAAAAAAGCAATCTTATTTCAAAAGAAATAGATGTGACGATGCTTTGAAAGTTATTTAATAAGATAAATAGAGTTTCAGTTCATTGTTTCTCATCTTCACGCATGGTGGCGTTCGTGACAACCGTTTGAGAATAAATAAATTAAGTTATACGAGGAGGAAAATTACATTTCAACAATATGTTAAGAAAGGATTTGACTACGTCTTTTTGTTTTCGTGTTCTAAAAACACATAGCTATGTCAACAATATATGTTGCGTACAACAAAATATAAATGGAAAAGAAAGGTAATATTCTGTATGTTATAATATGAATCTAAATTAATAATTTAATTACTTTGCGCAGTAAAGAATGCGATTAAAATTGATAACAATCAGCAAATAAACACTAATTACTAGTTAAATTTTATAAGAACTCGCTTCATTGCTCACCAGTGAAATGTTGACAACCGACTTATGGTAATATACTATTTCGATGCGTGTATTCTTGACATGTTATAATAATTATTAAGTATAGGCAAAATCACATTCCATTTTCTGACATTTCTCGACCGTTTTCTGCGGTGTTTTGAGTTTGTTATTAAGAGAATAGCCCTACTGTATTCACTTGAGAGTATGATTTAAACAATACTCGTTAGAACAATTTCACATTTAATGTGAGTACAGGACGAATTTATTAGGTTTGAACACCTTTAATAAGCAAATTAAGGACAAAGATGTGTTCAAGTCGAAAATTAAACGCCCACGTCTTTGGCCTCGTAACACAGATTCTTACACACCAAAACATTTATCTACTTACCTAAACCTAAATTAGGTGTGTACTCCGTCATCAAGTCTGCTTAAAACACGATGTGCATTATATTAATTCTTAATATCCAACTAAAAATTAACGGCATACTTATAAACGTTGCTAAGCGGCTCTTCAGGTAAACACTGATTTCGCTCTTTCTGTTGTCATTGATTTGTGACATTCGAAAAATGAAGATACAACATTATTTAACTAATCTGCCGTCTTTATACCATTTATAAGTGACGCCGTATGTTGTCACATATAATAGTAAGGTTCTCCAGGCCGATTTCGGCCACGGCGGCCAATCTCAAGAGGGATTAGCCAACTGCGCAGGAGATATTATAGTGCACACAGGTGCACTCTCTTTTCCCTAGCTCTCATAATCCGATGGGACGGCAATCCGACACGACCGGAAAGAGTTCAGGCGCAGGACCAACGGCTTAACGTGCTTTCCGAGGCATGGGAGTCTACACACTTCCAACTTCCAGACTCCGGGCTGCTACTAAGAATTTTCTGAAAGAAAAACCCAATAACAATTTATTGGCCCGACCTGGGAATTGAACCCAGGACCACCGGGTCTATGGCCTTATATCTAGCCACTAGATCAACGAGGCAGTCAACATAATATAATATATATACAAATATTAACTTTAAATTCTCGCTATATACTAATAAATACCAAACATGGCAAGTTACGAACTATTTTATATTCATTATTAGAAACATACATTAATTCAACTAAATACGTAACAAGCGATAAAATATACTATATGCGTCTTTAAACTAAGGCAGTAATTCATGATCCTAACTATAAAGAGCTTTCTTGTTTTATTGAGCAATAAAGCGAATTATATAGGAAAGTAGATCCGAGTAATAAAATTTTAATTATTATGTGGACGGTACCGGTTGAAAACGATGACGGCGCTCATTATGCGGCGGTATATCCTGAATTTTGTTTGCAAACTACCGCTAGAAACTGAGAAAGGTTCGATGATGATTCATTATCTAATAAATATAATAACATGCATAGCCTATGCTATTAATAGGCTATGTATCGGCACTCGAACCGCTCGCCCCGTGGACGCCATGACATGAATATTCAATGATCGAAGGTACAAGCGAGGAGAGGATAGTTTTTTTTTAAATCTCCGCTTCACAAACTGCTGCCTTACAGTATGATATCCTTGTCTGTTCGAGTACAGAATCTATAGTTGACATTTATTCGGTATTCAAACGTGTAGCTAAAGAATTCTATTGATTTTCAAGTTTTGGTTGCACTTTATGCGTTTCTAGTAAACGTTTGCTTAGTTTCCGTATTTCAGATACCATCGAAGACTTTTACAATGAAAAATATTTTTTAATTGCCGTATAATAGTTAAAACCGTTATGTCATTTGATGATCAACAAAATTAGGATAAAACAGCTATTATAAAATTATCATAGAATAGAAATAAAAAAATTTGGGCATATAATTCCCGTAGTTAGACGACCGCTGGTTTTCAGTTATCAGATGAATGTCACGGAACTGGATCATCTGCACGCCAATCTTATAACAGTTAGTCAAGAGCCGAAAATATTGCCGTATCACCTAGTCCATTATTCCACATTATGACTTTTATTAAGCGAGTCGCATTTGATGTTAAAGTGACGACATAATACTCTAATAGTCTTCGGTCAAACGCTTCAAATTGTTTATAGTTTATATATTATCAGAAATCGCTATGTTTTATATTTTGCAACATTGGATTTATTATAATAATAATTTTGATACTAAAGTTCCGTTGCTTCCAGGGGCTCGTTGACACAAATTGCAATTTTAGAAACCGTTAACAGGTCTAAAGTGGAGGCTACTTTAGTTGTTAACCATTGTTCGTATGTTTGTAATAACTTATCTATATCGTAATGAAATAAAGTTTAATAATTTTTATTATTGGTAAATATAAAAATTAAATGAATTTCTATAATAGTTCCGATAAATCCTTTCACTAGATACATCTTCAACCTTGTAGACTTATTTATCGATGTTTATTCATGGATCGAAGGCTTGACTTAATAATTTATTTGGTAAAAAAATCACATGTAGCGACCGGTTATTAAAAGTTGCGCTCTTGTGCTAGCCGCAGACAGCGCCGGTATTCACACGGCGTATAAAGTCAAGGAGAAACGAAACTGCAGAACGGTAATTCCTTTTTACGAACCTTAACGATCGCGCAACACTATTTACTCAATATCCGATTAATATGCATAATCTGATGTGTAACGCGGTGAACGCACTTAACCGATCTTGATAATCACTAGGCTCCTATTTAATGGTATTATTATAATCATATTTGTTGTTAAATTATAAAAATAAGCATGATTTTAAAATAAAAATTTTTATAAAAAATTGGCATAGTTAGCTTGTACGGGTAGTAGTAGTAATATACGAAATTATATTCTAATAAAAAACACATTTCTGTACCAACTACGTTTAGTACACATAATGAGATATGTATATTACCAACCCGCTTGCCGGAGCAGCGTCACGGCATAAGCTCAAATCTTCTCCCAAGGAACAAAGCAGAAGGCAAACTATGGTACGTTTACAGGCTGCTACTTTTAACTTTATTGAACAAGATATTTGCCATTATATAAAAATCAATGCACAAAATATGTAAAATAATTGTTGACTGCATTTCTTAATAGTTTATTGTATCGTTGTTCATATTATCGTTAACATGAGCTGTGGATATCGTTTAACGTTTTATTTAATACAATCATTTATCACATACTTCTATGTTTCATTGTTCAGTCTTTGGTACGGCAACTATATCGATCCAGTCGGTTCGATAAGTTAAGGAGTTCCTCTATCATGATATTCTTAGTCAGCAGCCCGGACGGATTCTGTGATCCTGATATTCATGTCAGATTGCATTAATCAGCCAATGAGAGCGCTATTGTAAATGTGCATACCTTTTCTTAAATTACAATAAAAGTGTTAGGGAAGATGTAGGACATAACATTTGTGAAGGTGCGAATCATCATCTTCAAAGGTAAATAAACATTAACATGATTCGGAAGGCAGATTTTAACGAATAGAACCGGCAAGAAACTCAATGGTAGAATTTTATAAGGATAAATGTAGATTCATGTACTCAATATTTACGTTGAAATGTTGTATATTCTGCATATAAGTCAACGTGTACAAGTTGCACTGAGCACAATGTGAAATGCTCTGTGTATGTAACAGAGTCAATGTTACGCCGTTTATGTAATAAATATTCCGTACCTTGAGAATGTAGCTTTAAACAGTTACAAATAAAAAGGCACGCGGTAACTTATTTTTTTATACTTCTTTCGTTTGTTATTTTGATGCAATTATGATACTATTGGTTTTATTTTTATAGGTTCTGTTAAATAGACAAAATATGTTTTTTTTAAATGCGAAAAGTTGTTAGTACCAATATTACAGACAATATAAGGGTATATTTGTAGATATTTTTTTAAGAATGCTAATTAGTCTCATTTATAATATAATAAGAACATTGTAGAATTTTATATCACCAACGGATTCTTATGTTTTCTTGAATCTTATTGAGCAAAGTATTGTATCAAATGACGTAGAACGTATTTTAATAAAGTGCTTGTTTGTAATATTTTGCAGTTTACGTTCACTTATGCGAGCAAGCTTTAAGAATATTTAAGCACTGCACTTTATCTGCAGAAAAGTAATCGGCCTTCGGCGATGTGAGATAGCCGTGAGACGGCCGTCGATGATATGCATTACGCGGACTCGCTGCTAGGAGTCACTCGCAATTACAGTGACATTGATACATTAATCCACTTATGCAAATATTAATAACATGAAATACCAAACGCTAAAGTTACCTTGGAGTAATCGCGAATGAATAAACCAATCTATGCAATGCAAACATATGTTAAGCTACACAATCCGGGAAATAACTCAAACTCATGTAATCGAACTCTTGAACATTCATGTAGTAGAAGATGCAGGTACATATGTACATACTCAGTCCCATACATTTACTCCATAAAATACGAACTGTGAATGTATTGCAGAAGGCAAACAGTACAAATTCAGTAATGATATATGCATATTTTTCTCTTATCACGATTCCTTGCCATTGGTATTTGACGTTACACTTTTTTTCTCCAAAGTCATGTAAAAGCCGTGCACCGAGTAAGAATATTTTTGTTTTACATTTACAGGCTTTGCCCGCGACATTGACTGCGTGGACGTTGCTTCGAGAAATATGTTGTGATTAGTTCTTTGAAAATTATTATACATACAATACATATTCTTTCTATAAAATTCATGCACAGACGTACATACAGAAAAACAGACGATAAAAGAAACGATTTATTTTTGGTAACGATTTTAAAAGCCGGTCGTGAGGGCTTATGTCAACTTCAACTGATCTTCAACGGTCCATGATGTAGTTATAGATTAAAGTAACGAAATTACGTTCTTTGACAATATACACTAAAATGTTCAATGTGTACATTATTTTTAAGAACAGCAGACACTGAACCAAGATATGAACTCGCCTCGAGATATCTGGCGCACGCGGCGCAATGCTGCATTGCTTGACATCTATTATTCATGAATCACGCGACGCCGGGGGGCGCGCCAATATATTATAACTTGTAGATGCAAGAGTTGAGCGACCGAATGCTCAGTTTTATTATTCCGCTTTATATCAAGTAGTAACTATTGTAGAAGTGTTTTTTGCTCACAGTTGAAACGTAAAGGATGCGAATCTAGGACGTTTTGACATAACATATTGCTTACTTGTGTTTTGTTAATGTCAAATAAGTAGCTTTAGAAGATTTACAAATTATTGCAATAATAAAACTGGGACTAAGGATCATAATAGGTACATACGACCATATTTTTTTCTTTTTATTGTTCTGCTGTGGTCTGTTGTATACTATAAAGCCGGATCGTGAGCGTCAGCGGAGCGCGTTCGAGTACGTCACGGGAGCGACGACGCGTGACAACGTAGCGATGATAACCACTAACTTGTACGGTTATCTAACGGGCTGTACGCTACTCGCTAGTGCAGTAGGTCACAAAAACACCAACGTTCCTTACAACTTAATTAAAGCAAAACATATATCTATATTTATCCGTTATTATTTAAGTTATTAGTTAATGTTTCAGGTACTTTGTGATTTACTCGCGTAATACTTACATATTTTGCACGTATCTGTAAGTAACAAGACGGTGTTATGTCGTAAATAAGTATATTTACGAGATATGTCATTCAAAATAGTTTACGACTACTAGTTGCAGTTTACACTGAACAAATGCTCAATCAAAAGTATAAATTATAATCTCATAAATAATTTAAAACTTAATTCGATGTTAAGCAGAGTTCTACTACGGTAGCGTGATTTTAATCTACTATTGAGTAGAAAATTTACTGTTAATAAAGATAATATTTTGCTGAGGATCAGTGGATTAAAAAAATCGTAGATAAAGAGTTTAGGTATAACAAAAACCATCGTATTATATTTCTATAGTTTTATATATTACTTTGTATAAATTAAAGTATATCAGCAATATTGCAATATAAATTCTACTTACATAACTTATACCGTCAAAAAGAGACGTGTGGCATAACAGAAATCGCTTGATTTACAACAAAACCATGATACTGTGTAAAACTTTTTTTTAAATTTTTTCCTCTTTAATTGAATAAGAATTTTTTATCGGTAGGTATTACGTACCTGACCGGCGAGAACTTCCTGGACGTGTTGGACAATGGCGCGGAGCTGTGCCAACTCGCTGTGGTCATCCATGAACGCGCGCGGGAAGCGCTCGACCAGGGGCTCATTGTAGGGGTTTGTAAAAATTTATTGACTAATGTTATGTTACAATTATACTAACTTCTTATGCATCGGATGTCTAACAAAATAACCCGTAGTTTTAGTATAGTTACAATATCAATAGTAGCATTACGATGACTGCCTCGTTGGTCTAGTGACTAGATATAAGGCCGCAGACCCGGTGGTCCTGGGTTCAATTCCCAGGTCGGGCCAATAAATAGTTATTGGGTTTTTCTGTCAGAAAATTCTCAGTAGCAGCCCGGAGTCTGGAAGTTGGAAGTGTGCACACTCCAGTGCCTCGGAAAGCACGTTAAGCCGTTGGTCCTGCGCCTGAACTCTTTCCGGTCGTGTCGGATTGCCGTCCCATCGGATTATGAGAGCTAAGGAAAAGAGAGTGCACCTGTGTTTGCGCACACACTTGTGCACTATAATATCTCCTGCGCAGTTGGCTAATCTCCCTTGAGATTGGCCGCCGTGGCCGAAATCAGTCTGGAGGACCTTAGTAGCATTATTATGTTTTAATATATGAAAACAACTTTTAAATTTAAATTATGATCTGTATTTACGTCTGCACAATCGACTTTATACAAAAGTTGGCGTATACCCACTTTTAAATTTCTTTATGGTTATTAGACTCTCCTTAAATATGTTCTTTACTTATTGTTTTAGTAATCTGTTCGTATAAATATAAGTAGGCGATTGTTTGCATTGTTCATGAATAACATTTGTTATAATTTCCAGCCGGTGCCAGCCATTCGCGGTCGTTGCTGGCAACGAGCCGCGCGTCGCAGTTTCTTCTCTCGCGACAACGCCGAGAACTTCATTACCTTCTGCCGCGAGCTTGGCGTTCACGAGAACCTGCTGTTTGAGAGCGACGACCTTGGTAACATCTTATGTCTCGAGAATCTAGTGATAAAATTAACCGCTAAGAGATTTTTTTACTGAGATGCCATTCTCAATTACAAATTATACAACCCTAACCCTAACAATGAATACGTACAAAATATAGCTTAGACAATTAAATCAAAATTTTTGTGAACTGAACATAAGGACAAAAAATTATAAATCAAAATTTTTGTAAACTAGTTATAAGTTAAGAAATAATAAAGAAGTATTCCATATTTGGTCGAACACTACGAAATATACGAAAGACTACAAAATATATTAGTAAAACAAAAAAGTAAATTAATAAACACATTTGATACTATTTAATACATTAATTTTTGTACTCGTGTTTAGTTTTTAAGCATCAAAACTTAAACCTCTTCAAATCTACGTTAGATTTTGGAGTACCTAGCTAAAAATATTAAGAGACTGGTTAATATAAAAAATTTATACTTTGAATTTCTTATTTAGTATATACCTTCTCTTTTTTTGTTAGTTTTTCTAATAAATTTTTACTATGATTTTTTTTCCAGTACTCGAATTTGAGTGGTTTAAAAAATCACAAGCGAAACTTAAATTTAATACTGTAATAACATAATACTAAATAAAAATTAGTAAATAAAACATCCAGAAATTAATCAATTTGTTCTCTTTAAACTGATAAAAATAGAAAATCAACCACATTTATTGTTTTGTCTATCGCAGTTCTACACAATCAGCCGCGTCAAGTGATCCTCTGCCTGTTGGAAGTAGCGCGCCTTGCTACCAAGTTCAACATTGAGCCTCCAGGTCTAGTGCAGTTGGAAAAAGAGATTGCTATGGAGGAACGCGACTCAGGCCTCGACTCCGCCATGTCCGGTGCGGCGTGGCAGTTCCGAGACAACTCGCCCTCACCTATCAGAGAAAAGTAGGCAAATCATACTTTTTAATACGATGTTAGTGTACGCCGCCTGCAATCCATATCGATAATTCTAATATAGAACATCAACATATAAATAAATAAGTGAAGCATATTTCGTAAAAGAGACAACAATACTGTTGAAGTACCTACTTTTTAAAGTCCTGTGGAAATGATCAATTAATGCATTGATCATTATTTGGTTTTGGTTTCTTCCTCAACGAATGTTTATCTCAAATGTACTCATTAACAAATTTCCAGATCGAGAAAAGATCCAACAGGTTCACCTTCCTCGCCAGATCCAAATGACAGTAAGTTATTCTTCTCTATATAAACAATATTCACATATATTGTAATTTGGAAGAAATTACATACTTTACAGTAAATAATGTCTAAATAATTTACAATCTTCTAGTCGAGTTGTCCGTGCCCGACAATGTGGACGCAGAGAGCACTAAGTCGGGCGATACGGAGAGCAGCACCGACACCGACGTGCCGCTCAAACCCACCAACGAATTGGATAAACGAGTAAGAGAGCCCTACTTAGAACTTCGTGTTGTTTACACAAGTAAATAGGCTAATAAATAGTAGCTCTCAACTATTTCACTAACTTTCAACCACATAATGAATTGCCTACTTCAATTATTATATAAAAAATATACAAAAATTTGTTTAGGAACATTTATTGTATTATATTTACTTTATTTATAATTACACTATTTTAATAAAATGATTGTCGCGTATTTTCTTTGGTTAATTTTATGTAAAGCATTGGCCCTTCTCCTAAGGTTCAACTGGTGACACGTCTAATGGAGCGGGGCTGCAACTGCGGCTCCGGGAAGTGCTCCAAGCTACTCAAGGTGAAGAAGGTCGGCGAGGGAAGATACAACATCGCCGGTCGAAATGTCTTCATCAGGGTCAGTATCCTCGAAAAAGGCATGGTGTTAAGGTTTGCTTAACTCTTTCTGTATTTACAGATGTTTCTAGTTTCATCATTTTTGTCTGCAATTTAGTTATTATGTTTCTTTCTAAATATGCTATTATTTCATTTCGCTATACAGTTGCTGAAGGGCCGGCACATGATGGTGCGCGTGGGTGGCGGCTGGGACACGCTGGAGCATTTCCTGTCGCGGCACGAGCCCTGTCAGGTGCGGCTCGTGACGCAGGGCAGGCGGGACGTGCTGCCCGTGTCCCTGCCCTCCCCCGCCAGCAGCAAGGCCTCCCTCACCAAGGAGCCTTCGCTCGCCGGCACCGTCTCCCCCGTAGACAGCAAGGCCTCGTCCATCAGCGGCAAGGCGTCCCCGGTCGACGGCAAGTCGCGCCCGCGCGCCGCCAGCCGGCCCGGCAGCGCGCACGACTCCCCGCCGGAGCCGCGCCGCGCCACCACGCCCCCCAAGCCGTCCCCCGCGCGGAACAGGGCCGCCCTGACGCTCCCCCTCAGGGAGACTGCGGCCGAGAAGAAGTCCCCCGCGCCGCGAGCTAGAAAGCAGTCCGCACCCGCGAGCTTCAGCACGCCCGGCACGCCCACCGGCCGGTCGGTCCGGACGCCGCCCGTGGAGCTGCGCAAATCGCTCACTTCGAATGCCTTAGTTAACGTTCCTAAGAAATCGAGAAGTACGAGCCTCGCGAATGCGCAGAGGGACGATAGGAAGTCTTTCTGCGGTACCGATAAGTTGAACCAGGTCAAGAAGAATCGGAGCGCGAGTATAGTGAGCACTCCCACCGAGCCGACCGCGGCTCGGAAGACCCGCAGTCAGAGCCTCGCCTCGACTCCAGTTAACGAACCTAAAAAATCCTTAACGAACGGTTACGCTAAGAAGACGCGCAGCATGAGCCTAGCGGGGCCGGTAGACTTCTCTAAGCCGCTCAACAAGAGCTCGTCCGTGTCGACCACCGGTTCACTGACGCAGGCTGCGATCGAGGAGAGCATTCGGCTGTCCCTCGAAGCTAGCATAGCGGATAACACTTCGCCAAAAAAGCCATTTTTACACATTAAAGCCAAATACCGAAGTCCCCCGCCCCGCGAGATTCCACCCAGATAATTTTACCACGGTTTGATTCCTCATTCCATTAGTTTTAAAGTTTGACGGTAATTAGGGTTACTGCGATACAAGTATGTAAGTTACAAAACAACGAACGTCGGCGCGGGCTTTTCGCTGTGAAATATTTGAACCCCGTGATGAAAGTTCAATTATTAGACATTTAGTTCTCACGTAAGATAGCCTGTAAGCGTTATTTAGATCTCCTAAGCAATCTCATATTTATCACCTAGTAGAGGGTAGACGCAATAATCATTATTAAAACATTCATCATTACTCCAGCTACCGGGAGACTAGTCATAATGATTTTTATATAATTGTAATCATAAATATAATTATGTATGTAATTAAATGTCACTTTCCAATTGCAATAATTATTTGATTAATTTATATTTTAATAAGGTCGAGAATAGTTTTTTTTTCAAATATAATTTCGTGTATATTGTTTAATAGTAGTAATGTTTGCATGTTGGTATTAATGAACGTATTTTATGTTTTGAAGGCACACACACTACTGTAATGATTTTTTGTTCATTTTGATATTCAAATTTAAATAAAATGATGCCTACCTATTGTATTTGCAGAAGCACATGTATCGCTTTCGTGCTATTTATTGTATTTCAATTGTATTGTATTATCAAAGTTTTATAAATGTCGTATTTTGTAACAGAATGTGTTCTCACGCACCTAGAGACCACAGTGTACAAACTATACAATATTAAATGTCCACACATCGTCTATTTTCGTACAATGAAAGGATATAGAATATTTTTGCACTTAGATAGACAAGCACTAGCTAGACGACGATACGATTGAAATTTTACCTAAGAATATACTCAAACCAAATAAATATCCACTAAGTGTGTATAGCAACGGGAACTGCTCACTCTAGGCATTTATAATCAATAAAGTTGACTTTGAGGTTACCTGACAATGTAAAAAAATAATTTATGTAAAGTGAGACCCGTTGATGTACAACAACTCGTAACTGCCGAACTACCATTATGCAATATTGTGCCAACAGTTTTAACATTGTATGTGGTTGAAATAAACTTTTTGATATGCATTGCCTCTCGTTGTTTTAATCATTAGTAGCTAAAACATCACCTCTCACTAATTCATTTCATATCAGCTGTTCACATATATAAGCAATTGCCATAATAATTAAACACGTAAAATAATAAAAAATATATAATCTTATTAGAGAGCTTTCTCCACGCTATATTTATACGAGTATTGATCGTTGAACAAAGGATCACTTACCTACACGAAATGAAAACTTATATTGAATCAGGGATCTGAACAATTCTTTACAAAGTAAAGTAAAACTTCTGTTTTATAAATATATTTATAAAAATAATAATTATTTAGTTAAATTCATTCATTCGTCGCCATGGGTTTGAGAATCAATAAACTCATTTACAGTCATATTCATCTCCGACTTTGTGTTTTTAATATTAATAAAGTATTAACAAAAAGTTGATTCTAAGTTCATACTTCAATCGAGGACAGCAATAGTATTTACAACTGGTAAGTACCGACACACACATTTAGTTGTGTAGAATACAACGGCTTGTATGCTACCACGTATGTAGTTCACATATTGTTTTACAAGCAATTATAAAATTTAATGCAAGTATAAAAGGGGCATTCAATATAAAGATCGAAGCCTAAAATTAAACATGATGGTAAACAATAGGTACTCCTTCAAAACCGTTATTTCGCAATACTTGGCTTTTAGATTATTCCTGAATATCTTAATGAAAGTTTGTAGCAATTATCATTTTATAAAAGCAGATGTCGAGTTTACTTTCTTCCTTCCTTCTCACTGTGTATGATCTTCTGGTACATGACACACTCACTTCATAATGTCAGATTCGAGATTATATAATCACATGCGAGATTATAGTCAGGGTACCTTACCCGTGATGGGCTCTGTATCAAAATTAGGTTGGTTCTTCGAAACTGCGGCGTTCGTTCGTGGTACATTGATATACTCTGTTTTCTGCTTTTTTTTATTTGGTTTTTCGCTATGTTTTGTTATTGTTTTATTTCTATTACATATGAAGCACTGAACCAATTTAAGGGTCTTCTTTGACGTTCCGCCGCACGAAGTTTTACGTTTTTAGCGCTACTGTCGCAACTATCGAGGCTCGGGCACGGCACGCACACATATACGTATGCAGAGTGGGGTCGTCGCACTTTTTTTTCCTAAACTAAATTTTAACTTTATTGTCACTGATTTTGAAATGTTGTCAAATACATATCTATAGCGTTGAGGTGAGTAGTTTGGTATAAATAAACTTCTTGATGTCGTAATGTGGAATAATAAAAAAAAAATTGACGAAAGACGAATGTGGAATGCTTTATTAAAAAACGGAACAAGTATATATACAAAAAGTGAAATAAAAATAGATCAATAGGAATACAAGAAAAACATTATATAAACATTATTGAAACAAACATTTTATGCTAAAATAATAAAAACAATATTATTATTACTGTAAAAATAAATGTTTTATTTTTTTAATTACTCAATATAAAAAAATATGTGAATAAATACATAAAATAATTAAACTTCTAAAGAAAAATATATAATTCCTGAATCGAAATATATATTTTACAACATTTATTCTACTATGAAATTCACTTTCTCTCTTTCTAACCAATTGGAATAAAGCGGAATAAAAAGGATAGCGGGAATTTTGCAGTTCGACTTTCGGTTTCTTGGTTCTGCTACGGAAATCTATTACACAATAATCGACCTTACTGATGAAGTACTTAAAGACTATATTTGCCTGAGCACGTTAGCTAATAAAATAAAAGGATAGCTAAGTTCTCAGGCGATTTGATGAGGCTAGGCATTACCGAATTCATATATCTAAAATCGGATTTTGAAATCGATTTGTAAGTCTGAAATCGGATAAATATCAATTTGCAAAACCAATGATGACGATGAGGCATGAAAACGTTTCGTATATCCTCACTAGATAGCGCTTTGACGTAACAAAAAACTAAAAGAAACATTTTATGCTAAAATAATAAGAACAATATTATTATTACTGTAATAATAAATGTTTTATTTCTTTAATTACTCAATATAAAAAAATATGTGAATAAATACATAAAATAATTAAACTTCTAAAGAAAAATGTTATAAAAATGTATAATCCCTGAATCGCGGTATTGAAGTTTTTAACGCAGCTTATTATATATGCAAGCGTGGCGGTCTACCAATTGAAAGTGTGTTCTTTAGTGTGATGCCGCCACTACTGTTCTTAGATTACACTTGAGTACTATATTTTCCGCTGAGTTGAGAGTCAGTAATTTACTGACTAATGAGGGTTTGTTAGGTGGGCCATCACGCGTGTTTCGTTTTATGCATAAATGGGATTTGGTCATTTTTATTATTTAGTGTTCAAAACACTATTTATAAATACTTTGTTTAGTTTTACGTTATCAATGAAAATAAGAATAATTTGAATTTTTACGACAATAAATTTATTGCCTCAGTTGTTGTTTTACTGACCAATATAACTAGGAAATGGACGAAATAAGTAATTATATATATAAATATTTCAAAAAATTATATTTATTTATAAAAAAATTGCAATGTATCATTATATATGAGAGTGTTATAATTATGTAACTAGTTAGAATTTCAACTCGAGTTATTTTTTGTTTTTTTATCAAACTACAAAATATACAAAATATTATCAGTAAAAATATCGTATCAAATGATAAAACACTAAAAATACCAAAAAAAAAAACAGAATACATAAGCCGGTGCGCGTCCTAAAATTTATGATGAACAGTCGGTGACAACTAAAACGTTCAAATAAATACTAAATACGCTATTTACGCACACATTGATTTTGTGTAAGTACACGGTTCGATCGCGATCTATCAATGCGGCACAAACCGACGTGCTCTCACTTCGGAGGCGCGTGGCCGACTGGTCTGCGAGGGTTATCGGCGGCTCGCATAAGAAAACGCGTACAATTTCATTGTAATTTATTATAACAACAAATAAGAAAATGTTTTTAAGAAAATGAAGACTCCAGACGTTTCTTTATAGTTTTAACTTTATTATTTGATAAAATTCATTTCTAAATTCTCGACGATTACGATAATTTCGTCTCAATAAGGAAGTGCGATTTTACACGTTTTAGTGATTTTTCTGAATTTTTTTACACTTATCCATAAACATTATCTTAAATTCGAATGCTCTACACGTAAGTTAAATTCATTGGCTAACTGTGTGATTTATTTCAAGGTTGTGGAGCATCGCTTTCTATATAATTCTATCGAAATCCCGACCTTCGAATTTCCACAAACGTCAAAGAAGACCCTTAACCAATGGAGTATAAAATGACAATCTTATATAAAGATTAACATATATACGACACCTCCTGTTAGTACGTAATTTAAGTAATATTTGCAAGGTGTGGTATCCGCCTTACTATGGTATAGTATAGCTGCAGTGTCGCTTCCAGTGCGGCGCGAGGTCGGTGCCGGCGCCGGCGGAGCGCGCGCCGGTCGTCCCGCTGCGCGCATCGGTGACGCCGCACCGGCGCCGCTACACGTACTACAACAAGATGTTCAAGCCCATCGCCTACTGCCTGCCGCAGCCCCTCTCGGTGTCGCTTGTGTAACGCGGGCGACGATGACTTTGAATAAACTGTATTATGACGAGAACTATTACCTTCTATTTACCACTAACGTTTTGCCCGCAGTTTCACCCGCATAAAAAAAGATTGCATTTCGTCGTTTTTTTCGTCGTTCTTCTTGCCGTTTAATAAAGATTACATTCAATTGTTTAGTTTTATTATTATTTATATTTTATTTAGATCTTCACGTATATGTCATGGCATCGCGTCGCTGCGGATGAATCGCTAGTAACTTATAAAATTCAAAACAAAAATAATAACTTAAGACTATATATAGAAAAATAATAAAACGAGTTAATAATTGCAACTAAAGCACCAATATGTTTAATTTAGTAAAAACTCAAAACAATCACATGAAACGACAACGCGTACAACGTTTGTACTTATCACAAATTCTAATAATATATATGTTAGAACGTCAATCAACTCCAAAAAAATCTGGACAGCGCGATTTAGAAATTCACATTTTTAGCACACCGCCATTTATGGGCCAATGACCGCGACATACAGCTAACATTTCTCGGGAACACGTCGACAAGTGTCGGAACAAACTTGTGTCTGAAGTCGAGACCTTTTCTCGGACTGGGGCTGACTAAACTTGGTCCAATTCTACCCTAATAAGACTCAAGTTTGCGCGTTAACTACTAAAAAGTCTCTTTTTGTCATATTCCCTCATTTCGAGAATACTCCCCTCGCTGTCACAGCCAGTATCGCGATACTTGGCGTTGAGATTTCGAACGTTGTTCAGTTCCGCGGTCAATTGGAAGTTAAAGCCAAATTGGTTTCTAAAAAGCTTGAAGTGCTCAACAAGGCGAGACAGTACTTCACGTCGGCCTATCGCCTAAAACTATACAAGGCGCAAATTCGGGCCCACATGGAGTGCTGCTCTCATCTCTGGGCTGGAGCTCTCCAATACCAGCTTCTTCCCTTTGATCGCATTCAACGTAGAGCAGTTCGAATTGTCGACGATCAAGCTGTTACCGAATTTGAGTAAAGATGTTGGGACACTCTGCATCCTCTATCGCATATATCACGGGCAATGTTATGAGGAGTTCTTTGGTTTAGTCCCGGCCGCTGAATTTCACCACGGGACATCGCGCCAGAACTCAAAATTCCATCCTCACCTCTTCGACGTCTGGAAATCCACAACAGCGCGATTCTTAAGGCATTTCCTGCCTCGCGTTTTCGCCGGCGACTTTTCCGAACCAATATGAAATAGCAACCTTCAAGAAAAGAGCATACTCCTTCCTTAAAGGCCGGCAACGCACCTGCAAGTCCTCGGATGTTGCAGATGTCCAAGGGTGGTGGTTTACATTACGTACTTTTTTACCTCTATATAATTGATATCCTTTATATACTACTGATGGCCGGTGCCGCACCGTAGCAATGGGCCCCTCCCTAACGGAGCATGGAAATTATATGTTATTGTATGTAATAGTTGTCAATTGTGTTTTTGTCATTCTTAATTAACCAATTTCGTTGTATGATAATATAAGTAAGAACAAGAGTCAAGACATTAAACATCGGAAAGAGCAGTCATTCCACAAATGACTACATAGTTCTTCATAAATATACAGTTCGTGAAACAAATGCAAACATTACAAGCGCTCTTATTATGATACTGAAAAGCGTGTAACGTGTATAAAAGGATTTCTCGGGGTATTTTATCTGGTATTACAAGCCTTACAAGTTTAAAATCAAAATATTATTTTATATAAATAATAAATTGTGTAGATAACATACGCTGCCATACAAACAAAATAATTTATGAATTGACTTGCAACCCATACAGCAGCTGTGGATACGGGGAGACCAAACACTTAATACTTCTCTGATTAACACTGACCTTATTGCGATTATTACAACAAAAATGAACTGTTATGTAATGCAAATACTGTAATAGTAGTAATATCAAGGGATGCGTGTCAAAAAAACACTGCGTTAATTTTAGGTTTATTTAAATATTCCTATAAAATAATACAAATTTTCAAAATACTATAAATGTAATTACAAAGTAATATAACTGATAAGGAATGAATGATAAATGCAAAATAAATGTTTATGCAAACTCTTTATGTTACAAATATTTGTCAAACTATTCTTACAATTTAATAAAGAGAGCATTATACTGTGTGAAAGCATACTGGCATTTTAAATAAAATAATACATATGTTATAGTAACTTATATCCAAATTTTTTCAGTCAAAGCACACTTGCACCGCTTGACTTCTTAGTCACATAAACACAGTTACTCTAACTTAATAGAAAGATCCTTCGTTACAATTGGGATAATCTTTCATAGATAGGGTCTATCTGTTTTTTTGTTTAAAATTAAAAATCATTTAAAAGTCAATCAATACATAAAGAGTATACCCAAGGTTAATCGCGTCCATGTTTATCCTTAATGCTTTACCTAATCAATACTCGTGTGGTATAAGCGATGTCGTCGAGCAACACTTGCTCAATAAACTATTCAAACATAAACATGTCTATCATATTAACCAACTCATTATAAATACATATATTGGTAGTGAGATTAGACATATGAAGTGTCTCTAGTGGCATTCTTAAAGTTCCTTTACATGGATACAAATAATAAAATTATTACATGTATTGCTTATAACTAAAAACCTAATCTAGGGCTAATGTATAAATAAATTTTGGTATAAAATTTTCATAACTAACATATGGCTAAGTGCAAAATTAGAATTCAAGTCTGCTACGAGACTCGAGAACCATTTCTCGGTGCCAGGTGGTTACTCTGATATAACTATCGCATGGGAACAGTGGCACAGTTTCTATATTATAATGCAACATATATGTGTTAGTTCATTTACATCATAATCAGGAGAACTAAGATATATGTTAATTAATTTCAATCAGGTATTATATTTTTAGCAAATCAGTTAGTTTGTGTCTTAGATTTTTAATATAAAAAATTCAGACTTTAGGCGTTTAAAAGTTAATTCATGGCATATTATGTTAATAATAATTAATGTTCAGTTAGTATTAAATATGCGTTTTGTTTTCGTTTTTTTCATTTAAATTTGGTACGAGATAATACAAAAACAAACAGTCACCTGAGCTGTATACAAATAGATCTGACTGAACTACTAGAAAGGGAATACAGATTCGCCACTCCGTGATAAAATCACAAACTAAGAAGCAAGACAGCGGGAGCTAGGAACACCACAGGTGCCGCGAGCGGTGCCCCCAGCGGCGGTGGCGGGCGGTTACTTCTTCTTGCTCTTGCCGAGGGTGAGCGTGTGGTGCGACTGCGCCGACTGCTGCTTGCGGCGGTTGAACTCGATCGTGTCGTCTTCTATCTTCTTGCGTAGTTCTTCGAGACGTTTCTTCTCTTCCGTGTGGTCCTTCTTTAACTTATCAAATTTCGAATGGAGCTGGAAATTAAATATTTTTGTCGTTTACTTTTGAAAGGCAAAGGTATTCCTTTCGTAATAACTAACAATATTGGCATTCTAGTTTTTGTAATAAATTAGTTCAGTAAATATACTGTCTCGTTTTTAACAATAATAATACACATACAATATACATAATTAAATTCATAATTTTCTGGGTAATTAAATACCTATTGCGACATCGTCGTTTTTATTTTATAGTCAGTGATGATCATGGTTAAATATATAATTACGATAAACAAAATGAATGAATTGCTGTAAAGAAAGAAAAAAGTATACAATTGTTTTATTATACAAATAAAATCATTTCCATTGGTTTGAAATATTGCTTTTTTACATAGGTTATTACACATGTTAGGTTCACTGACCTCCTTCTCGGCTTCCTTGAGCTCAGCCTCCTTCTCCTTGACACGCTGCACGAACATCTGCCTCATCTCGTCCTCCTTCTGTTGCAGTTCTTGAAGGTGAGCGCTGCGCTTCTGCTCGAATGTCTGCTGGAACGACAGCTGCGAACCGAATGATTTAACCTCATTAATATAATTTTTATTATTATAATTATACATTACAATTTTATATAAAAGAAAAGCTTATTTCAAAATAACAAAATTTTTAGGGCTTCGATATGAAATAGATTGAAGAGTTAACAAAATGCTACAATGAGAATTAGCAAATAATGATAAAAAATCTAAGATATAATCGGCGACTCACGGGCTTGTTGTCGGCGTCCACGTCGGAGAAGCCCATCTGCGCGAGGCGGCGCCGGCGGTACAGCTCGTAGTGGCGCGCGTGCGTCTTCTCGCGCATGTCCTCCATGTTGGTGCGGATCAGCATCTCGCGCAGCTTCACGAAGTCGCAATGGGACTCGTTCTCCACTAAGTAGGTCAATTTGAGTGAAATTACAATATAAATGTTATAGTTATATCAAGCGATGTAACCCATTTCTTCTTTCTTCGTGTTTGGTTTACATACATACATTACATAAAAGTATACTATATTACTCTAGTGCTCACCCTGCACGGTGCCCCAGGGGTACTGTCGGGCGCGCACGGTCTTGTTGCCGATCTTGACGAAGTCGGTGCTGCCGACGACCGCGAAGGGTATGTGGCTGTTCATGGTGCCGTTGACCTCGGACACGGACTCGTCGTCGACGGGAAACTGGTAGATCTCCACGCCGTTCGCTTGAAGCTCTTGCATTATTTTGGACTGAAATTGAATGAAAAATGTTATATTAAATATACAATATACATATATATGTGTTGACCAAAAAAGCTATAAATCTTCTCCTCAATGCAACGGATGCTTAGACCCATTTGGGAGCCATTTACAGGCTGTTCATCATCATCATCATCATCATCATCAGCCTTTCGTCATCCACTGTTGGACATAGGCCTCTTCAATGGCACGCCACTGAGCTCGATCTTCAGCTCGCAATATCCATCCGCTGCCAGCCACAGGCTGTTACTTTACTTTTTTCACAATTATTGCATTGATTTATATTTTAACATGTAAACTGACCTTGAACTTTTGTAGCTCAGTCTTGGAAATTGTATCAGCTTTAGCAATGATAGGGATTATGTTCACTTTGGTGTCCAGCTTCTTCATGCACACCAGATCAATGGATTTAAGACCATGCCCTGAAAATATTGTAAAAATATATATATTTATTACTAATAATATAAATTACAATAAATACACTAATAAATATTACAATGAAAATTTCATTGAATTAAAATTAATTTGATAAACTTTTGGTTCAAATTTGTTTGGTGTAGTCTCTACTAATAGTAGACACAAAACAAAGAACAAATTATATTGTTATGTTAATATAGTTTTCATTTAAATTTGAAAACAACTATTATCTAGGTCTACATTTTGGTTCACATTGAGGTTAATTTCGAATATTTCACAAAACGAGACTTAAAGACTTAATAAAAATCCATTCGAAATGTTTATGGATGAAGAATTTAAATAATGTCGCTTTGATATTCAAACACAAACACAATAAATTTCGGTTTCGTTTCTCTTTATTAATGATTTGGTATTGAGCGCGGATAATATATTGAATAAAATTAATACCAACGACTTATTAAAATGACAACATAAAAAGCTAGTGACAATTTAATGACAAATATAAGATAAGACATTGATCCTGTATTTACTCGAAATGAGTTAAAACTTTGATATCAACAAAATATTTTACAGACATTTCTTAACATTTACAAGAAATGTCTCCGCACCATAAATAATATTATCTAATAAAAATAACTATAACAATATGTACACAATTTTACTATTGTCTATGGCTGCGACTCCGTTCACAAGTGTTTCTACAACATTAACAGTTTGATTGTTCTTAGCTGTTGACGTAAATAAGTTATTCTTAGCAGATAATTATATTGTTCCCAGAGCTATCGAGTTCGTTATCTCATTTAGACATCAATGCGTCAGTACATCAAGTGCATTATATTTCTAAAGTAAATTATGCGCCGCTATTTTTAACGTCGGTCATAAAGCTATTTCTACACTATTCGAATATGGTTTCTTATTACGCAGCTGGTACATTATTTACCCGTAACCTAATTATTTTCCATGTTATAGATATGGATTTTATACATGTAGATAATATTCGAATTTGAGGGATTATATTTTAAG
Organism: Nymphalis polychloros; assembly: GCA_905220585.2. NCBI lineage: Eukaryota > Metazoa > Arthropoda > Insecta > Lepidoptera > Nymphalidae > Nymphalis > Nymphalis polychloros. The sequence continues at coordinate 244,126 of HG992262.1, forward strand.
GGTAAATAAATAAAAAAAAACTATATCAAGACATTATTTTTTTACGAAGCTTAAGCACGTGTGAAAGCGTCTTAACCTCGGCCACACTTTCTGTCCAGTGTGTCGCGCGCGCTCTGAATACATTGCGAGTAACGCCTTCGAATGTCAAGGACAATCATAAAATATTCTATAACTTGGCCAAATGTCCCATTGAACTAGAAAGTAACAACTTTACTTCCTTTTGCTCCGTGCTACCTGCTTAAACATGTAACACACTTTCGGAATGCTATTGAAATACTGTTTATGTTTGGAATATTTCATTCATGTTATCATGTTTAAGCAGTCCATTAAAATGTTTGTCATTAAACGCCATACCAACATAAACATTATAACACAGAAATATTTCTGTTCTATGGCCTATTATTTAATTTGTTTAGTCAGATGGGATTTCTAAACACTAAAGAGAATTGCATTAAAAATATTTGACATAGTGAAAAGTTTTGTAGGTACATATTACATAATAAAACATATTCTGCTGTACGTACCAGTAGGACAAATAAAGTATAGACACACATGCAGACGGCTGTCATGGTATGAGGGAAGTGAACGCTTGATCTTGAGTTCCTCTTGCAGGTATGCTTCGAATTGTGCATCAATGTAGTCGACCACAGCTTTAAAACTGTCCTCTTTATTCACCTGATCACCGTAGCCAACTGTGTCACAGATCGTAAGCTGAAATCATTATAATTCTCATTCAGTCTGTACTTGACTTTTGTTAGTTTATATTTTGAAAATTTTAATATACTTTTCATATTGTTCCCTAATGAATTATTTCTATAGTAAAATTTAAATCAATCGACCAAGTTTTCTTAACCAACAACATAAAAGTATTAACATAATCAATTGTTGGCAAAGAAATTAATTACCTTTAGTCTAACATTGCTCTCCTGTAGCTCATATGTATGTGCTTTCAACTTCACAGTTGGTAGGTTGTGGGGGCTCGGTGAAGACTCGAAGTTGGTGTTGAATAGAGAGTCCATCAGAGTTGACTTTCCCAAACCAGTTTCACCTATTCAGAAATAATTCAATAGTAGAATGCAGGATTATTTTCCAAGACTTGCATTTGAACATTTACCTAACATCTATAGTAATTTCATCATCAGTCTTATTAGAACAATTTAAGCATTTTACTTACAATGTAAACGCATTAGAAATACAACATCTTTTTTCTAAATGTCTAAATACAATTTTTATTTATCACTACAATGATTAGTATCATCGGGTATGAAATATTTAGAAGATTTAAATTACAATAAGGAAGAGAACTGTATTATCCTCATAAAATCCTGTTTAGCTTCACAGCCACACAAGAGTAATTGTCAAGAGGTTTATTACATTTTTCAGTTTAATAACTAACCAGTTGAATGGAAACTTTCTCATAATTATCTTCTAATTGAAAATAAGATTAATTAATATTCTATGCATTTATAATATAGGCTGGATTTGGTTCGGGTGATACACTTTAATACATATTTTTCTTTATAAATTTACATATTTATGAAGTAAAAACATTAAAAACATAATTCTCATTGTGAAAAGTAGGGGCGAATAGCTGTTTATAGCTATAGTTCGCAATTACCTTTAAGCAAATTGTGACCAATTTAATAGTTCATAACAACTTGCACTGTAGCATTACTGGGCCGCAGGAGATAAGCGTTTGTGTGGGTGATTAACTACTAGTGATTCACCACTTACCTATACACAGGATGTTGAATACGAATCCATTTTGAACACTCTTGTTTACCAGCTGATCTGGTAGACTGTCGAAGCCGACATGCCCCGACAACTTGAGTGTACGCATCGCAGCCTCGATCTAAAATGTTTAAGAATCATCATCGCCAGAACTCCATAAGACTTTTCAATTTATTTACACCAAAACATATCTTGCAATTAATTTTAATGTACGCACTGTACAAATTACTTTATTAGACCAGTTTTGAAGTCATGAATGATTGAATTTATAAACAGTAGAAGCTTGCGTAGAACGCCCAAGGGTAACATATAAAGTATCTAATACTCAGTATATAAAAAACATATACGCAAATGATAAAAAATAAATATATATAAAAGGTAAAGCAAGCAAATACTATTTTATCTTTGTTAGAAGAATTTTAAATTCTTACTTTTGTAGGCTCTACATCAATGGCCGCCATGTTTGCTCGACTGTCTGTGACTAACACAAAGTGAAGTTAGTTTGCATTTAACCTGATTCTGATTCCTGATGAAAGCGGACAAACTTCATGTATCAATGGACACAACATAATAAATATAGTGCTTAGGTATATTTATTAAACTAGAGTTTACATTTTAAATATTTTTATCACGTTACAACTATTATTAAAAAGTAGCAATATTTGTTTTAATACATAATTATTTAGAATATCTTGTATTGTTTTCGAATTTGATAATTCTAAGCATTGGTTGCATTGAGTGCTTATTGCAAGCTCTAAACATTTTCCCTTTTATGATGTTAAAATATTAAGATGGCTATCTATAAAATTGATGATAAAGCTACAATATAAGTATTCATTAAATTTCGGACAAAAGTAAAATACTAAACCTACACCGTATACATTCTGTCATGTTGTAAATATAGTGTAGTATGTAAGTTATTGAAATATATTTATAATTTCGCTTTAAATATGATGATAAAATATTGTTTTTGCCTTATTTCGTTTTTACTGTTAATAAGTAATAACTTATTAATTAATATCGATTAGTGAACAAAATGGTTTTTACATTTTATTGTTTCTGGCAACATTGACTTAATCCAAAATGGCAGAAAGCGACATTGGTGCGTTATCATGTGAGCCGATGAAATGATGTTTTCTTGAATTTTATCGTCGCGAGTGAATATTAAAATTGTGATTCAGTGAATTGTGACATACTAAACTATGGCGGACCTTAAATCGCCACCGTTTAGTGACATTAAAAGACCTGAGGAAGTCGTCAGAATGACGACTAACGATAGCCTGAAATTCGCAGTTCTTATCGGGCTGATTGAAGTCGGACAGGTAACCAACCGGGAGGTGGTGAATACTGTTCTGCACCTGGTAAGTACTGATAACTGTCCTATATACATTACACTATAATTATACGAGTAATAAACCTAGAATCCTAGTAGATTTCTTCTAAAAAAGGTGACTACATGTCACTTATTTATTATCATTAAACCAATATATTAGAAGCTTAGAAGGCTCAAGCTAAGGCAATTTGTTGTCCATTCTAAAGAGCGTGATATTAGCGAAATGTCGCGTCTATTTTCATTGTTTTTATCGATCGCGTTAGGTCGTGAATCGTACGATCGCTCCGAGCTCGCGGCCACCAGCGGCCGGCGATCGCTGTTTATTTTGATAACTTTATTAGAAATTGACGGCGGCGTTTGCATACAAATAATATACAATTACGTAATATTACTACCTCCAGTGCTAAAGATTTATAAGGAGGAAGACTAGTTTTGCACTTAAATGTAAGTGTTTGCCGCCAATGTTTTGCAAAAATCATGTTCATATTGAAAATGATAACCGTCATTCGCAATATCAAATAGTAATGTAAAATATTTTTTTAAGTGATTTACATAATATTTAAATCTATAAGATAATATTTAAAATATAAAATTTGAAGGCTTAGTACTGCGCGAAATACAGTAGCTAACTTGTAAATATTCTTGAAAAATATTTGATATCAAATCTTAATATCGAATTATTATTAATCTTAGGTTCTTGTTTATAAATATATTTTTATTATTTTTGAACTTATAACTGTTAAATTAACGTTATAATTTGATAATATACGCTTACCTATTTTTATCGCGTTTAGTTATTTTGCATCAGTCACAATCAAGGATTGTAAATTTAACCAATAAAAACTTAACGTATGCAGTCCAATAAGATTTTGTTACGCAATAACTGTAATGTCTTGTACAATTTTCTTACGTTTGTATATTTTATTATTTCTCGTTTTGTGTATTATCTTCACATTAAATTACGTATTTAAACAAAAAATATACGAATATGTTACAGTAGTATTTGTAAATTTGTGTTCACGAATCCACCGTTACAAGGTTGAGAAATAATTACTTTGTGTAATTTATAATTCAATACAAGAAATTGCCGAAAAATACTTAACATAAGAAGTAAACGAAGTGGAAAATGGACGTTTTTACGGATTTTTTAATTGATATTAATTAACTTCGTATTTATTCTTGGTCATTTATGTATATACAGTCGTATAATTAGAAACACTACCAACGGTCCTTGACATTATGTAAGATACTTCACCGCAATCGTCTTTATTTTGAAATTAAACAATAAATAGAACAACAATATGTTCAACGATTTATCATTTATTAGAAAAACAATATAAATCCCATTACACAAGTGCAGTTTCAATATTACATTACGGACAAACATTTAAATCAGTTTTAAGGTATGAACAATAATGGTCAACTAATTAGAAACAACAACAAAAAATATAAAAACCAATACTTTTTTAAGTATTAGTAATTAGTATTGTTTTTTACGAAATAGCTACTATCCACAGCCTACCAATAGTTATAATTAATATTTAGTGGCGTATCCCTTATTTTCAATAACAGCACTGCAACGACGTGGCATTGATTCAATCGATTTCATACATTTTTCTAGGGGGATTGAATTCCATAGTTCAACAAATGCTTCATATAGTTCGTTTTGACTGGTGTTACGTTTGTTTGAGACTTTTTTTTTAACAATATACCAGAGATTTTCTATCGGGTTTAAATCCGGACTATTTGCTGGCCAGTCTAAAACGGATATACGCTGTTTGCTAAGGAAACATTTGACGCTATTGGCCGTGTGTTTACGGTCATTGTCATGCTGAAAGACCCAGGTTATAGGCAAATGATCGTCCGAGTAGGGAATCATTGTGTGCTCTAAGATATTTCTGTATTGCCATTGATCCATTGTACCGCCATGCTTGACTATACTCCTTGTGTATTTATAATTAAAAGCATTGTTTACAGGGCGTCTAACATAGCGCTTTCCATCGGAATTTACCATATTTATTTTTGTTTCATCTCGTACCGTCCAATTAACATATTTTTTAGCGAATAATAATCGCTTCTCTCGGTGTTGCTTGGTAAGAAGCGGTACCTTTCGAGAGGTTCTTCCAAACAATTTAGCTTCCACTAATCTTCGGCGTATCAGTCTTGACGAGATGTTTCTTGGGTCATCAGGCGAACAAACTTTATTTTTAATCTGGTTGGAGCCTTTACTTGGGTCTTTTTAGCAATACGAACGATTAGCGTATCTTCTCTGGGAAAGGATTTTCTTGGCCGAGCCTTTTTAAGAACATTTTCAACAGTTCCATGTGTTTTATAATGATCAATTGCGTTAAAAACTATCTTAACAGAACAATTTAAATGCGCAGCTATTCTTCTGTACGCCTACTTATGATCTATATGTAAATTAACAATGATTTGCCTAGTTGACGCGTCACTACTTTTATTTTTGCCCATTTTGAACAAAATAAAATTCCGGTTAAATATTGAATTGCCGCCAAAATAGAGAATAGAAAAAGAAATGTTATTCTCCAATTTCAAAAAAAGAACGAGCTGTGGATGCTTTTTTAAAATGTTTCTAATTAGGCGTCCAAGTGGCCAGGAACAGAAAATAAACTCCTACATGTGTAAGACTCATTTTGTAATTAAAAGTAAGATATGTTTTATATTTTATGCATTTAATGAGTTTTTTATTTGAGTGGCTATATTATTGCATGATTATTAAATATTGAATGTGTATATTTTTTTACGAACATTTGAACGTTGAAGTTATACTTTCTTTATTCATAAGAAGTGTTTCTAATTATATGACCACCACTGTATACCTAAATAATTATTTGATTAAAATTGTAAATGATTTTATCTGATAGTACATCAGATATCTATTATCTAGTTATTCAATTTCATTAATTCAATATTAGTCATACAATATAAATCATACAAACAACTATTTATGATTAAAGGTAAACATAGCTATATACCAATACAATGTAATTTCTAAAGACATTTCGTCAATGACTTACAGACAGCTGGATACATTAAATTTAGCCGCATAAAAAGCGTCGCGGGCAACTTTTTTAAATAATTCTTTATACGCAATAAAATAGGTTCTTAATTAAATAAAAATATATTTTAAACAATTTTGTATGCAAATTCAATGTTTTTGAAAAGCGACACGCTATAATTAATTATTAATTTATTATTGCTAGGTTTCGATACAACGGAACAACTGAGCTTAGAATTAATTATATTAGAAAATGAGAACGCAGATGAAATAATATTTGCCACATGTGTACTTAATCAAAATATGTAATTATATTTCATAGACTTTGTTGTTTGGGTGGGTGCCACCGACCAGTCATTCTACCACCATGTATTACGGCGATCCGTTTTGAGTGTTGATTGAGCCAGTGTTATTAAAGGCACTAGAGTTAGCCGCGCATTGACAGCTTAAGAAGTGGTTTATACTTATTCACACTTGTCATCGGGTGGCCCTCGGCCCGCCTGTCTGTCTGAAATAAAATGTAAAAGTCACAAAAGAATAAATAAAATAATACGCAACGAACTAACCGAGTTAAGACGAATCCCGTCGGGCTTGTAGCCGTTTGGCAGACACGGTTTGATAGATAAAATTACCATTTAGAAAAAATAGCAACTGTGACATTTTATAAAATCAAAATCGTATGCTTGAGTTGCTTAAAATTTAGGGTAAAAATAACGTTGATAATTTTTAGCAGTGTACAATAAAGATTACTAGACCATACAAATCGTGATATACGAAAATAAAAAGTAACGTATCGTAATACAATGTTGTATCTGGCCCTGTATACCGTTTATATAAAAATAAACAATAGGTTTCCAATAAGGTTCTTCCCATATAAGTAACAATGTCACCACTCAAGTGTATTTAGTATTCGTCAACTTTTGTATTCAAAATTAAATGCATATAAAAATTTGTCATGAAGTTGTCATAAGTATGACTAATGAAAATATGTATGTCTTGTTATTAAATAAAAACATACTAAATATTCGTTCATAAACTCGTGTAACACATACCGTATATCATTCAACGATAGGATAAAATAGATTTTATATTCTGCATTATAATTTAAGAAAGATAGAAAGAGCAAGCAAAGATATGAAATCAGTAGAGCAACTAGTACTTGAACTTGTTTATGTTGTTATTTGTGAGCAAACGAGCCACCCTTGGATGTTTGTAGAACCAGAGGAACTGCGTTGCCGGCCTTTGAGGTATATTTTTATCCGCCTCTTGAATAATCCCATATTTTAATTTTGACATACAGTAGGTTGAAGTTGATTTTATAGTTTGTAGATACGTGGCAGAAAAACCTAATGAGAGGTGGAAGAAAATCGGGCAACCAACTAGTGGGGTTGAAATTTGTTAGAGCGATGTAAGCTACGATGAAAACTGTTGGACTGAACTGCCGAAATGTTAATAAAAAATGTCGTTAAAAACAAACAGTGCGTCTATTTATATATCTTGTGTGTGCAGAGAAGAGCGATTGTTTGTCAAAAAAAATTTTACAAAAAGAAAACACTCGAGCTCTCTCGAAGCAAGAAATTTATGCACCGTTGCTTTTTCAAAGGGTTATCGCCACTGACACAGAATTATCGTCAAGGGCTCTCTGTGATGCTCGGCTAGGGAAATACAGTTTTAAGTGCTTTCGTTTATAAAGTTAGGTAAACATGAATTGATGACTTTATTAATAATATTAATAAATAGGAAAATTATCTATTTACCTTGAACGTTTAAAAAAAATTGGCCCGTTATTAATGGTTGGAAGTCTAGAACTGATAGTGTTATTCATAATTTACAGTCGCATAATATAAAATTTGAATAAGATTTTATATTATGCGACTGTAAATTATAACAATAGAATATAAATCTCGTGACGCATATTTCGTCATCGAAACTCTTAATAATGTAGCTGGTCCACTTAGTTGCGACCTTGCTACGCCTTGGTTGTATCTAGTTGAAAAATCATCACATCCAGCGCCTTTTTATTAATTTGATTTGCATCTCTTTTTTCAGAGTTTCAGTTGAAACCCGAAAAATAATTCCAACTGAAAGTCTCTTTTTAAAGTAGAGCATGAAAATATATTTTCGTACTTATTTCTCTGCCTTACTTGACCGCGACCTTGTGTTGCATCGATAACCGGTTTTAACTGGTTCATCAAGCTATTGATCGCTATTGAGGTTACAACGTCACCACGGTTTCCGGAATGGGTTTTTGGTAACATCATACACTGAGCCGAGATGGCCCAGTGGTAAGAACGCGTGAATCTTAACCGATGATCGTGGGTTCAAACCCGGGCAAGCACCACTGAATTTCATGTGCTTAATTTGTGATTATAATTCATCTCGTGCTTGACGGTGAAGGAAAACATCGTGAGTAAACCTGCATGTGTCAAATTTCACTGAAATTCTGTCACGTGTGTATTCCACCAATCCGCATTGGAGCAGCGTGGTGGAATAAGCTCCAACACCTTCTTCTCAAAAGAGGAGAAGAGGCCCTAGCCCAGCAGTGGGACATTCACAGGCTGTTACAATAAAAAAAAATTAATACACTTGTTTGATTAATTTACGCCTGTAATTAAAATTAATTGAAAATACAAATCATCAAATTGAAGATCTAACAATTAATCCAAATATGCAGAAGTCAGTAGAAAAAGTTTTTTAATCTCACTTGACAAATGGTTTTTTTTTTACCTATCGTTCCAATGCCATTATTATCATGCCTTTCGTGTAGATTTTAATGAAATGTTAGATCATTTTTATACATTTCGTTACATGTAGCTTTGATCACAGCTGGCATGCAACTCCTATTTGACATGACCATTTTTTTTTCAGTCTCATTGAATCTCGTCCTTCTTCTCTAACAATACCGTTTTCAGCTCGTCAATGTTTGCTAGTGCCGGATATCCGTTCCAGATCCTTTGCTCAAATGTTCGAACGGATTCATGCCAGTACTGAGTGCTTGCCAGTCTATGAATACTGACTTCGTTAAGCGCACAACTAAAGCAAGCAAAAGTACAGATCTCACCCGCACTTCCTTTACACATTGGCGCTACCTAGTATTTGGTCTCCGCGTTAAAGCACCAGTCTGAATAAACCATCTCTGTACCCTCGAGAATGACTTAGTTTCGTTGACGAGGAACTTTTTTGCTGCCTTAAGTCCTGTTGCTATAGAGGAAGCCGTTCTAGGGTTTATTTTGGTGTTGTTTTGAATGATAATTACTTAACACACACAGGTATGCGCTCTCACAGCGAAAAAGTCACCATTTTCCCTTCCTCCTTCCCTCTGTGGCACTACGCTGGAGATACAAGGCAAAGTCGCCATACTGGGAATTGACGTTCGGTGCGACCTCAATCCAAAGGATCACATCGAGGCTGTTATAAAAACAGCCTCACGAAAACTCGGAGTCCTGAACAAGGTGCGGCGTTTTTTCACGCCACAACAACTGCTCCTGTTGTATAAAACACAGGTGCGGTCTTGCGTCGAATATTGCTCGCACCTCTGGGATGGCTCCGCTAAGTACTTACTGGAGGCCTTGGATCGGTTGCAGCGACGTGCGGTTCGCATTATTGGCGACGTAAAGGTCACCAACACCCTCGAGCCTTTACATTTGCGTCGAGAGATAGCGGCACTGAGCGCTTTCTATCGGCTGTATCACGGCGAGTGTTCAGAGGAGCTATTCACCCTCATTCCTGCTTCCCCTTTCCTTCACAAATCTACGCGTGCTGGCTCTCGATGTCACCGACTAACTGTGACATCAATTCCATCGCGCACGAAGAAATTTGGCAACTCTTTTCTTTGTCGCACCTCTAAAACATGGAATTCGTTACCAGCACACGTGTTCCCCTCCTCTTATGACCCGGGTTCCTTCAAACGAGGCGTGAAGAGGCATCTTGCGGGCCGGCAAGGCGGGGGCGGCTAGTGCAAGTCATTCTTCCTGACTGCACTAGCCGTCGTCGCGTTTGGACTTTACTATCACTTACCATCAGGTGGAGTAGAGTCATTTGCACTCCCGTGAACTATAAAAAAAAAAAAATACATGTGGAGATGTGTTCATGTCAGCTTCTAGCAATGTTACATAAGGAATGCTAGTAATACGTCAGGTTCATGTAATAGCGTTTAGCATTTATTTACTTGGTGGTAGGGCTTTGTGCAAGCTCGTCTGGGTAGGTACCACCCATCCATCAGATATTCTACCGCAAAACAGCAGAACTTGGTATTGTTGTGTTCCGGTTTGAAGGGTGAGTGAGCCAGTGTAATTACAGGCACAAGGGACATAACATCTTAGTTCCCAAGGCTGGCGGCACATTGGCGATGTAAGAGATGGTTAACATCTATTACAATGCCAATGTCTGTGGGCGTTGGTGACCACTCACAATCAGGTGGCCCATAAGATCGTCCGCCGTCCTATGCCATACAAAAAAATTATAGCGAAACGCTTAGGTTTGACTCTTACATACATTGACGAGCCGGTTGGCGTGGTTGGTAAGATACTTGACTTTCACGCCGCAGGTCGTGGGTTCGATTCCCACCCAGGACAGACATTTGTGTGCATGAACATGTCTGTTTGTCCCGAGTCTGGGTGTAATTATCTATACAAGTATGTATTTACAAAAGAAAAGTAGTATATGTAGGATATCAGTTGTCTGGTTTCCATAGTACAAGCTCTGCTTAGTTTGGGATCAGATGCCCATGTGTGAATATTGTCCCAGGATATTATTATTATTATTATTATTATAGTTTAAATAGTAAGTTAAGTAATATAATAAACTAGGTTTATCTGTTCGATATTACAACTCCTATTATTTTTCGTATAGTAGCTTAAAAGTATATTGTTATTACTTCAGGTCGTAGAAAGCAATTCTGTTATAATATAAACGACTTGTTCAAATATTTGTGTCATTGTATAATATAAGAAATAAATTCGCCTTTTGGTATAAATATCGACAACAAATGTTAGTTACTCTACTGATGTACAATTAAAGATTTTCCTCAACAATATTGTTAACTTTAAAACTAATGTAAAATTTTATAATTCACTATTCTATTTTTACTATCCACTTATGATACATTTCAAGTATTTTCACACAACTATTCATTGAATTGAATGTGAATGCAAAAAGTGGAAATAAGTTGAAATAATCTGCATAAAAATCTTCGTTAATCTTGGTATTAATAGCCGTTGGTCGATGAGAAGAAATTTAAGATTCATATTTTAACTTGTTAGACTTGTTATGACTCGCAAAAAGCTGAAATACACGCCATGCACTTGTGTAGAAAACATGCAGTTGATTTCTATGACTGCGTGATGTTTTGTGATATTTATACTTCTAATATGTTATCATTTCACTATATTATGTACATATGTAGTATGAGATAACAAAAGATTAATTAGTATTTTCTTATTCTTTAAAATATCATAACACGTGTTACGAGTTACATGTAGGTTTAAAATAAAAAATGTTGATGTTGATTATTTTAGTATAGATTTTCTAGTAACGTATAAATGCATTCAATATTATAATCATCTGACGGAGAGCCTTTTATGGTTCTATTTATCTGCTGTGTTAAGCCTAATTGTACTATATTGCAACTTAATTGCTATATTGTATTTAGAATATATTTTTTGTCTTTATTTATTATTTTGAAAAGTGTAGAAAGTGCGACAGATAAAAAGAATATTTATCATTAAAATAAGAAAAAGTAAATACCTTGCTCTCGTCGAAATAGATAAAGAAGAAGAAAGTTTGATAGTTTTACTTTATGATGTATCCTTTCCTTTAAAGAACCGTTTGCTGAGTGTAATTGTTGAAAGAAAATCTGAATAGCGAGATAATAAATTATGAGCTGGGCTGCATAAGTCTACCTCATGCACGCTAATCTCGGTTGAGTAAAATTTTCATGACAGAAAACATTTCACTTTAGCTTCCTCAGAGTAAAACTTTTACATTTAAGATACGCAGAGGTAGATAAAGGATGCATAGCATTTTTATTTTTGGGTAATAAATACAAATACGAGTCATTTAAATATAAGTGAAGTATTTCTGGCAAAATTAATAACAGGACCATTTTAAAATCACTCATCAATAAATTTCGCAATCAATTTTGCAAAATATTAAACACCAACACTTGTATAAAGTTGCTTTAATATTGTATTAAATGTTAAAGGCGTCTAATTATTTTGCTTATGTATTAAAGATAAAGACTATTTAATGTAGAGAAGCAATAAAACGTAATAAAAAGAAATATCAACTTGAACGAGTTCAATATTGCAGTTGCGTAACTGGCAGCAGAGCGTTTGTGCCAACATCGAATCGAATCTCGAACGGCTCGAGATGGACATATCTAAATTGAGTTCTTAAATATGAATATTGAAATGCAGAAATCGAATTCTCGTAAGTACAACATTCTACTTTTACTCGGTAGTAGAGCTTTGTGCAAGCTCGTCTGGGTAGGTACCACCCACTCATCAGATATTCTACCGCAAAACTGCAGTACTTTGTATTGTTGTGTTCCTGTTTGAAGGGTGAGTGAGCCAGTGTAATTACAGGCACAAGGGACATAACATCTTAGTTCCCAAGGTTGGTGGCGCATTGGCAATGTAAGCGATGGTTAACATTTCTTACAATGCCATTGTTTATGGGCGTTGGTGACCACTTACCATCAGGTGGTCCATATGCTCGTCCGCCTACCTATACAATAAAAATAAAAAACAAAAATAAAATTGCCGCATTATATCAAAAGCTACAAGTAAAAGTATATCATTCACAATCGCCGCAAATGTTTATCACTTCTTAAAGACAATGGCTTTACAATACATATTTTGAAACATTTAGTAGAAGAGAACTGTTTGACGGAAATGTATTCTGTGAAGTTTACACGAGATTGATTCTACGAAGCTGCTTTGTAAAATCGTAGAACTCTTCAGGAAACTGAGAAAAATATTGACGTCTCAAAAAATGAAACGGTAGATAAATTGAATCTTGGAGTTTCGCAGACAAGCTCTGAATATGTTATACTGACGTCTCTGATTCTGAAAGGTAAGGAGGATATACCGATGTTCGTTTAGGTCTTGCGCCGGTAGCTGATATGTTGCTGAGGATTTATCAGTGTGACTCCGTTGAATTTTTTTACTAAATTTATTTAGAAGCAATAAATCACCAATTACTAGGTTCGGATTGTAGATTCTAGATTTTTCTATTTATTAAAGAACCGCTAAAAAATCAGTTGTCTCTTTATAAATAATGTTATGTAATATGTGTATTGTAATGTTTGTTTTGAACTTTCCTTTTATTTAGAAATAAATAAATAAAGCTCTATTTGCGTTTTTCTGAAAAATCACAATTTTATTATTATAATTTTATTATGTATATAAGAGTTGTATAATATGCAATACTATGTGTATGAATACCTACGAAAACTAACTTCATGCTTTTTATGATTTATATTTCATCTTTTTCAGAATAAAATACTATTTTATTATGTTTTTGTAATAAAATTTTAAATGGGCATATAATGTAAGTGTCTGCGGGACTGTGTTATATAATCAAATATTCGCCAGGGAGAATGCGTGAACTGCGGAGGCGGTGGTTTTGTGCTATAACTTTATCATTTCTTCTCGTCTTTATGCAGTGATGGCCACCGTCTCTTAGCCAGACCTGATTTTTAAAATATTGTTGTAGGTGTAGCTTGCACGAATACAAAACCAAGATTAATATAGGTAAATATGTTTCAATTTCCTCCAGACAAAGATGAATCGTACATGTTTATAAATAACAGGTTTTACACTAACTCAGAAATAAGTATTATTAGAAAAAAAACGTTCTTTCTTAATGAAAATAAAGTTTAAAATTGTTTGACTGAAACTTTCGAAAACGTTAGAGTAAAACCATATTCGCATGAGAAAATGACATTGATATTACTATGATGTTTCGTAATAAGTGTTCTTTAAAAGGAAATTCGTACATACAAGGTAGGAAGCCATTATAGTTTGTTGAATTAAATAGTTAAATTGTTCTGTGGAAAGGAAATTGAAGTTCCTGCTCAATCAGTTCAAACGTACTCAGTAAATATTTACGAGTATATGCCTTGTATGTAATTGCCATGTATTGCGCGTTTCATTTGTACGTGTAGAATCGACTAGATCCTGGAGAGCTAGCTATCTTCATCCATCCGACTGCATTTTCCATTTTGACATTAAGAATCTAGACCGTGTTACCTCTTTTATTTTTTTTTGTACTATAGTTTGTGTATATGATATATTTTTTTAATAATTTGTTTTATTTCTTATGAACTTTAAAATTTTACAGTTGCTATTGCTGAACTGAAATCAAAACATAGCAATATAAGTCTATTCTGTTGAAATCGGTTATCACCATATTTTATTTTTAAATTATTGTTAAATAATTGTTAATAATATGGCTTAATTAGTAACAATTTAAATAAAATACCATAGGGTCATCAAACAGTGAAAGGTCTAGGCTAAATAAATGGAAACGGTAGCGAATAAATTGTAACGAAATCAAACGAGCCATGCGTAACGCATTTCGATTATCTTGAGGCCTGTTCGGTTTTCCTTAATTAAATAGTTTATATTAAATGTAATTTAAAATATAATTGACTATTTAAAATACTTCCTGGACTTGTCTTTTATGAAAAAGAAAAATGATAGAGATCAAGAGGAGGTTCTTATAAGTAAACCATAAAAAATATATACGAAATATTACAAAAAATATTTAGTAACATAAGACATTTTTGCCTTTTATTCGCAAGCTTCGGAATTGTAAATTCGTTATTTTTTAAATTAAATGTTAATGGTATTTTGTTGGTTAACGCGCAAAAGTTGGAGCCTGAAAGCAATGATAATGAAAATTGGGCATTGGGCCAACACCGAGCTGAAGTCATAGCACTGTGTCCAACTCATTAGTTGCAGGTAAATGAGAATATTTGGGTTATGGTCTAGATATTGTTTCAGTTATTAAATGAAAGTAGCTATCTCCACATAGATTGATCGCTTTTCAATAGACTTAAAGTTTTTTAATATGGATATAACAATGATATTTGCTCTACACTATGGAACGCTGCGTCTCCCAGAAATTATCGTTATTGGCATTTCAATTTTTATTACAAGTACTCATTATTGCTCATAAAAAAAGTCCGCGTTGGTATGTACCTAACTATTATAGTTAAGCTACAATAACAGTTTTTGTTTAAACGATTAAATCCGGGCAAAAATACGGGTGTAATCTAATAGTGGTAATATTGGTATCATGTTATTAATCCTTATCCATTTAAATGGTTTGATAATTAAGGTTAATTATATACGTGTAAATTCAACTTCAAATTATTCGGATCGGACTTTTAGTTTAGAAGTAGTGACGGGTATAAAAATTCTCTAAGTAAGAAAATGTCACGGTTTGAACAAACTGGAACTGTACTACGTTTAATCTATTTAACAAATACTTATTTACGTTAAATAATAGTTTTTGCGGACGAAGTCGCGGGTGTAGTGGGATATTATATAAATAAAAAACCAACATCGGTCTGGCATCGCCGTCCACACCGGCTTGGTCTGGACGGTCTCCGCCTACTCTCCGAAAGTTAGGTCACGCAGGTCGTATTGTAGGGTTACTCGCAGTCCAGTCGCAGTGATTAGAATCAAGAATATAAAGTAGCGATGTAAGGCACCAAATTAATTAGCATGTGAATATTTAATTAATTATACATTCATTTATATTATCAATTATATATATATGTCATATCAACGACATCCACTCCGCATTATGTCAAAAAAAAAAAATTGCGTGCCATATTATGAAAAAGTGTTTGTTAAATTTGTCTTCGCACAATTCAAATGCAAAGAATTTAATCACAAAATAACTTGGCGAATCAAAGGAATCACGCTCTAAAAGTGTTCACATTGAAATTTCGATGCTTAACCTTGTGTTCGGGCTGTGGTATCATAACCTAGTTCCTACCAGAGAGTGCTCTTCCGGCGCATTCATTTACAAAATCCGATAGCAAAGTGGCGGCGCGTGCAACCGGCAGACGTGAGGTGCAAGCAACGAGAGACTACTTCCAGCAATACAAATAAAATATAAATGTAAACATAAAATATAATACAATGTGAATTATATTTTATGCATTTAAAATTTAGATCGCTTAACTAATTTCATGAGGTTTCGAACAAAAAATTTAATCGCTGTGATCTGTCAAACGTGCAAGTTACATAAACATGTCATGGTAGTCCTACGTGAAGCTACTACATATTAGTATTTTTTTCACAATATTTAAAATCCGATCAGTATTTGAACTTCATAAAAATCGCGTTAAAATGTAGTTGGGGTAAATTGTAGATTAATAGCCAGCCGTGCTAGCGATTCTTACAACTGCGCTGTAGAAGCTTTGGAGCTTTATCAAAGCAGCGGCGTCGGGTCGATACGACGCCGCTAAGGCTCATTACGTGCAGCGGCGGCATTAATTATTATTATCATTAGAGCTATTTTACACTTCCCGAAATAATTAAATTATGTAATATACTTATGTACTCTTACTTCGGCTGGGTTGACGTGACTGAAAAAGTTGGACATTTTATACAGTTCTTTAAAGGTGTTTTATGAACATAGTATTTACGATTAAAGATATTAAGTTAAGATGTTGTTATCCAGCGGCCTCAGCAACTGAAACTTGTGAAATATCGACTGTTACTTTGGAGCGCTTTTTTAGCTCGTCGAACTCTATAAAGTAGATGAAGATTATAAAAATAGATTATTTATTTTACCTTTTACATCGTTTGAATTTATTACTCGTGTTAGCTGTAGTATTAAGCGTGTTAGCTTATTTAAATATATAGAATGTAGAGAACTATTTATGGTAATTGGCTTGTAATTGGTTTTATTTTTTTAATTAGTTTACTGAAAGTTCGTAGTACATTATAACTCATTAGTGAATAAATAAAAGCTAATTTATTTATTGAGTTACGGCCTTATT
Source organism: Nymphalis polychloros (assembly GCA_905220585.2). Taxonomy (NCBI): domain Eukaryota; kingdom Metazoa; phylum Arthropoda; class Insecta; order Lepidoptera; family Nymphalidae; genus Nymphalis; species Nymphalis polychloros. The sequence goes on from HG992262.1 coordinate 261,232, forward strand.
TATAAACGTTGCTTAGTTACTGTTTAGCTAAACACTGATTTGTCTCTTGCTGTCATTATTGATTTGACATACGAAAGAAGAAGACAAAATATTGTTTAACTAATCACCAGTTAAATAAAGTTTATGAATAAGGCGGTTAGTCTAGAACGAAACCATAGAATCAATTATTACTCGAATAAGTAGAACTGCTTATAATTTACGTTAACAATTAAGCTTACTTAAGTTAAATTAATTATTACTTAATTTGTACCATACATTAATTTTTTATACTTATTTGTAAATATCCGATAACCGAGTGACTCCGCAATATGTCCATGGATACAAACGGCTAGTGAACTAGTCGACACTAATCAGACGTGTGATCACGAGCGAGAGCTTTTCAGAGGGACTTAATTTCGGTATTTCCGATAACAGTGTGCGCTGTGATCAACTCTGTAGCGATATAATTAGGGATGTTCATTGTACAACTTAAGCTCATTATTTCCTCTATCAGCGGCAGTGGCTTCAGAGCCATTCATCATTATTTTTATCAGCTATAGACATCTAATTGTCAAATAACTAATGCATGTATTATTTAATTCTATAACATTTTTTTTAAAGTAATTAACTATAAAATGCTTGGTTATGTTTATTATCAACAACTTAAACCTCCGCGGGTTTTACTTTGCCAAGTAAGTAATACCAATCATTTCTTACGTCATCAGTGGACTCTTTCTTTGCGAACTAAGATGTAATAACCTTTGTGGCAGTGCCTACTTTGGCTCGCTCACCCTTCCAACTGGAACACAACAGTACCAAGTACTGCTGTTTGGCTGTAGAGTATTTGATGTGGCGGTGGTTCCTAAGGACTTGCACAAAGTTCAAACGTCAAGTAAAATTTTTACGTTCATGTAGTATCGACCTTTAATAAAAAAGGTAAACGTAATTAGTTTAATAGTTATTTCATAATTAGTTTCAATGTGTAATGAATTATTACCTACAGTAATATATTTAAATGAAATCCGGTATCGATCGATGATTACAAGGTAGGCTAGCCGGGTGAACGGCTATCCCTCACGGTACCGAACAGGGATACAAAATGACCTGGTCTTGATAAGTAATCGATCGAAAATATTGACCTTTATTGCAACTAACTGGATACTTACAAGTATTTCGTATTAAACACTGTGATAGATTAACGGAGTAACACCTTCTTGTATGTTATTTTTTAAACATTACAATTAATTCATCACTTGAATTATACAGAACGTAGAACAAAAGTTGTTGCGTATGGTGTTAGCTATCTAGTCCTGCGAGGTTGCTGGTGTGTTACAAATAATCCTGCATATTGATTTCAACATTGTGTTGTCGTAGTCTCTAAAAATCAATTAAAATTTCTATCGTTAACAGAATTCATTTCCGAAACAACATTTTTTTTTTGTATAAAATGCTTATAATATTTAAAAATAAATCGAGCTCGTGTTTTCATTACTTTTAATAGTAAAGTCGGGACTTTTAAAGCATCAATACAACATGCCGTCGACTATCAGTAAACATTTTTAAAATTTAAAAATCTCACTTTACTAGTTTGCATATTTTTTCCATAATTTAGTTAACGATCGCCAGAACGCATCATATCTTTCGAATCGATGATGCATTCGTCGAATATGTTAAAATAACAATAAAAAATATGTTTAATGTTTATTTATACATCACACCGACACATACATCAATTATATTTATAAACATATTCATGTCATTTGTTGACGTTTTACGTTTCACATTGAAGACGTAGCGTCGAAATCACTGTTGATTACATACAATAATTTTATAGTTCTGTAAATTGGTTTTAATTGAACATTTACTATAACCTATTTGTAAGTAACTACGCCGTACACGTATATCACCCCCAGCTATCCTAATTCCCAGTTTGCTAGCCTGGTCATAGTTGATTGATGCGGTGAAGGGCGCGGTCGTGACGACCCTGATAGAGTTAATTGGTTTGTTTCACGAAGGACTGATTCCAGGTGGTTCGGCTTACGATCAGCTTAGGCTGGGTAAAAGTTAATTGGAAATATGCTTTAGCAAACTATCTTTCTAATTTCCAACGATTATACGGAGTATTTCAAGACTAAAAATAATAAAATACGTGAAATATATGTCGATAATTCAATTAACTGTCAAGAGCCTTGAATAACAGAATAAATTAAGAAATACATTTGTTCTCTTATTCAAAACGATGTAATAATTAATTGAATCTATTTTTTATATTAATAAAATAATATAATATTTTTTATATTATATTTTTTCAGGTTTGAACTAAAACGTAACCGATATAGCAAATGCTCTTTTAGTGTTTAAGACAGGTTTCCTAAGTCTACTCCCAGAACAATAGAAGATAGTTTCAAGTGTGTACAAGTTTCAGGTAACCACTGCTCTAGAAGTGACTAATTCAATTAACAAAAGAAAGGGTAAGCGAATGCTTATTAGATTAAAGTTCTAGGGTGTTGGAGACAGCGGCTTCTACTGCACTTTATGTATGTTATTTTAAACAATATATTTACAACTGTTTCATTGTCTAGTGGTAGTGGTCTGCAATTCTTGGGCTGTCGGGTCAAGAAAATTTATTGCGCGTTTTTGACACTAACGTCTGCTTTTCTGACACTAAATTATTAAAAGAAGTAGCCGGAATTATTAAAAGAGTTAAGACGTGCCTATAATGACACTTAACTGCTAAAATCATGTGAAGCCGTTGGCCATGCGTCTGACCTCTCCCGTCTTGAGAGTGAAGGAACAGAGTGCACATGGGCGTACCCAGCTTTTGATCCAGGGGGGGGGGGGGGGGGGCAATTGAGAAATTTCTTGAGCCGTGTCCCCCCGCGCTTGTTTTGCCCTACACAAAACACGAAACATTAAGTATGTAGAAAAAGAAAATCGTTCGCAGGAGATCGTTTTTTTATCTCGCTGGAAAAACCCATTTCCGCGTTAACCCCACATGAAGTGGGGGGGGGTATTTATATGCCAGTGCCTGGTACCCCACAACACCGGAATTCCAAATAAAAACCAACGGTAGCCTCACCGTCTCTTCGGTTAGCTAGGGATGGCTTGTGCATACTACCATGACGCCCCGACTGTTAGCCTGCCTATGAGGTCCTCCTTTCCAAGTTGGGTTCTCGGGATACAGAACCCAACTAGGCTCAGCGAAGCTTACGGGGGGAGAAGATGTGCCTAGCGCCGACGTCTCCTCCTCGGTCTTTTTCGGCGGAGGCAGTCTTCTCACGCTGTCGCTCGGCGGCCTCCTTCTGCGACATAGCACTCTCATAGAAGGAGACCATCGCCATCTAGCACATCACGCTTCCGAGCATAGCGTAAATTTCCGCCGACTATCGCAGGGAATGCCTCTGGGGTCCTCAAGTAGCACACTCTATCAAAGTGTGGTGCACCGTGTCCAGTTGCGCACCACACTCGTGGCAAGTGGATGATACCTCCAGCCTCCATATCCAGTTCAGGTACTTACCGAAACGGTCATGTCCGGTAAGCACCTTTCTTTTTTTTGTTCTCGCAGTGGAAACCTGTAAGGTACCCGTCTCCCTTGGGGTTATGTGGGATTCTCACCCACTAAAACCACTGCGATGGCCGTCCTCGGCACGGATCGGAGAGGCTGCGGGATCGTAATGATATAACGCATCCGCGACCACTCCCGTGCTGTGCTCCGCTCGTAGTTCGGTGGAGCTCTCCTCAGGGGGCGAGGATAATCTCGCCCCCCCCTGCACTCCACGCTGGGCACACTTCCAACGTGTGCCGGGCAGTGTCCTGGTCCGCGCCACAGTGGCGCATCGCCGTCGATTCGCGTCCGATCTTACACAGGTATTCTCCAAAACAACCGTGACCGGTCATTACCTGCGTAAGTCGGAAGGTGACTCGTCGCTTTCGTCTCATCCAGGCTTCGAAGGCTGGCAGGATCGCACCGACGACGGTTTTGCGCGCGTACCTTTCTTTACAGAGACGGTCGCGCCACGTCGCAAAAGTTCTCCAGTGTTCCCGCCGCTTCAACGCCTCGAGCGCACTCGGAAGGGGCGCGCTTTTACCATTCTGACGGAGGATGCGGATCTGTTGATAGACCCTCGCATCCATATCCGCCAGAGTGTCCAAGGGCGGAAAGCGTGCTAGGACAGTTGCCGCCTCGTAGGATATCGTACGATATCACCGCACTATGAGGATGGCCACTCTCCGCTGCGAACTTTGGATCTTAGTACTGCAGCGGCGAACGCCCGACAGCCTATGAGACCAAACGGGCGCCCCGTAGAGGGCCATCGATCGCACGACACCGGCATAAAGACGGCGAACTTCCTCCCTCGGCCCCCCGAGATTAGGCAGCAATCTGTGCATGGCACCCGCTACGTTCTCGATCCGGGGGGCGTCCGGTAAGCACCTTTTTTTTTTTTTTTTGACGCTGGTAAAACGCATGACGCGTTTCCCCCCACGGGAACAGTGGGGGGGGGGTATGTGGGGCTCGCCGTATGTCCAAGGCACCGAGTGTGCCCCGGTCATCGGAATACCCACTAAAAACCCAGCGGTACCCTTCCCGTCTTAACGGGAGCGCCACGGGATCGCTTGCGCATGCTACCGTGACGCTCCGACGGCCGGCCCGCCTATGCGGGCCTCCATTCACTAGGGAGGAATCCCAGGGTACTGGGAACCTCCCTAGTCCGGTAAGCACCTGCGTCAATCTAAACGTAAGTGTGCCGCTTCTTCTTGCTACCCAGCGACTCAAGTGGAGGCGGATCGCCCCTCCCACTCTGGCTCACACACCCTTCAAATCGGAACACAAAAATACCAAGTACCTACCCAGACGAGCTTGCACAAAGCCCTTCCACCAAGGAAAGTTAAAAGTTTTCACTGCTTAAAAAAAAGACCTGATTCGCCCCATCTCCGCTAATCCTGGACAGTCGCCATTTGCCTTGGCTTCCACCTGGAACCGGCACACATCCGCGAGCAGCTCGATCTGGTGTTCCCAGAGCGGTAACCTCGTATCGCTCTCACCACTATGGCATCAAATTTAACTTTGGTCAGGCATACCGCCTCCTGGAAATTCCACCCTGTATGTCGCCGTGATGAGAGTGTACTCCGCATTACATCCTCATCTCGGGAAGGACGGGTGCTCGCTAGAGCCAGTCGAAACCGAAATTGGCCGAGAACAGCCTTCTGTGGAACGCCGCAGCCTACCCGATGCCGGATACGTCGCCCTTCGCCCTCCTCCCAGAGGACCACCCTGTATGTCCCCAACAGCCTTCTAAGATAGGAATGCACTCCGTGCCGTGGTATCGGAGTGCTTCCTTTATAGTCTCGAAAGGAAGACTGTTGAAGGCGTGTGCTACGTCCAGCGATACCGCCAAGACCACGTCCCCTCGGGCCACCCCTCCCATGGTCCGGGTCTTTCGAGAATCCAAGGCATTAATGGTTTATCGACCCACCCCTAGCCCGTACTGAGCCCCTAACAGACCGGGCCCCACCACTTCGAGGAGGCAGCAGCATACATACATATGCAGTTATCAAAAATCATTTAATGGAAATCGGAAAAAATATGAGTATTTAAAAATATAACTTATTTTGCAATAAGCGTAATAAAATTAATAACAAAACTTTTTTATCTGAAGAATATTGCTATGACCCATATTTTAACAACATTTACTTATAACGTGTTGATTGATTCGCTTTTATTTTATTAAAGTTACACAAACAAATGTCAATATTATATAACAGGTGTATGTATGTATGCGTTAAGAGTAAAAGCAACCCTTAGACATCGTAAATCCAATAAGCAGTAAATGATGGGAATGCATACCACGCGATCGATACCGTGGAGCTAGTTTGTACAATTGTATGTACGTAGGTAGCTACTGTACGGTTATATCAATCTTAACGCACGGCTATAAATATATGTTTAATATATTATATGTTTCAAAAGTCTTCATTTTGAAAAATAGGGATTCATTTTGTAGCATTGATATGTTCTTTGCGGATGGGTATTAGGGTGCGGTTGTTCCGGCAGACTACAATAGAGCCACCCCATCTCAACTTGTGGGTTTAAGAATCAACGGATTGAAGGATTCTTTTGGTAAGCTCATCCATCAATCCTTATGGTGGTGAACCAATCCAACCAGCAAACGCATTCCCAAGGAGGGCTGGCATCAAGTATTCTTCTGTCATTCAGTGCGCCGACCTCTGAGCAGGCGAATGATGTTTATCTTCATAATTGTAAAGGCATTTCGAAATGCGTATTGCATGCGCTGCAACATTATACATTCTGTAATTTCTTATCGAATTTTATATCCAATAATTATCCAATATGCGAAAAACATAAATGGTGAACGAGACTAGGGAACGAGTAGTAGTATCTAGAGGCATCATTTATACCTCAGAAATAAAACCATGTAACAATAAAGTTACACGTTGTAGCGTCATGTACAGTTTGTATAGCCTACTAAAGACGCATTTGGTATCGATTATGAGTAACAGGTCAGAAGTACTTATTGTGGACAAAGTTAAACACGCCGCACCTGTCGCCCCCGTTCGTGAGCCACGGCGACACCCTTGGGATCGAATGTATGTGTGTCAGTATACGTTATGTAACTATACAATCGTATTTATTACTTTCTAATCTAATAAATACGAGATTTCATAGTAATGATGTAGTATGATGTTTTATTTGCAATTTGTTAAATATTTAATATTAAGATTAATTCTTACGTTATAATGCAATGAATTATTGTATTAACTTTTTAGCCTGAAATGGATCACTTGCATCGGAGACCACACGCCGCATACCGCACGACGCATACCGCACGACGCATGCAAAAACACTTAAAATGGGAAATAAAAGCAAAATAATTACTGTAAAATTGATAACCGAGTGGAAAATAATAGCAACTAACAAGAATGCGAAGTTCTGATTCAAAACTGTATAGCAAATAAAGCAAATTATTATTTTTCTGTTAAAAAATAACGACGTTTTAATATTAATTGTATTTTAGGATAATAATATTGATTGTTTTATGGAGATAAATTTTGCATACATAATTGAATGAGATCCATGAGAATCGTAGTTTTAAAAATATCACTAGATTTTCCAACGCGTGAAAAATTGTGCGAGTGTGTTGTACGTAATACATAAACACTTAAGTTTTTGTTATGGTACGTTACGAGATCTTTTGGCGAATGTTCATTGGTTGAAATATAGCACGTGATGAAAACTTTATTTAACTTGTCTGATATAATAACGGGCTAGTAGTTTTATACAAACGAATCATTTTATTATCTTAAATATGTAATAAGCGAGTGCTACAACTCACATATTATGTGTTTTCTACAGATGTTATCAAAACGTAGACATTTTCGCTATCCTCATTATTGTCGTTACTTACGAAAGATGTAACAAACTTTTAATGATGTATCTTTTTGTGTAGACTGACAAATGTTGTTATTACGTATTGTAATTTCGTATCAGATATTACTGCTGTAATTAATGTAAAGCAATTTTTTTTTAAATCATTTAAGAGTTTTGAGTTAACAATTTTTGTTTATTATTTTTTTATTTATTAGATTTCCAACTAACTACACACAAGTTCATAAATGTAAAGGGTTGACAAAATAAAGACAAAAAGTTGTATCTCAATTACAGGTGATAACTGCATGAACAATAAAGCAACAAACGCATTATAGCACAAAAAAAAAACAAATATAAGGCAGTAATATATAATAATATAGATATAACCAAATAATAATAATATATGGATAATGAAGTGTTTCTTATTAATGTCATTATGTCTTTTTAAATTTATATAATATATTGTTTGTAATGATGTCAACATCCTTGTTTATGCTATTATATCTTATGACCGGTGAATTATGCCCTAGGTTCGATATGGTAGCTTTTGACTGCTTCATTGGTCTAGTGGCTAGATATAAGGCCGCAGACCCGGTGGTCCTGGGTTCAATTCCCAGGTCGGGCCAATAAACAGTTATTGGGTTTTTCTGTCAGAAAATTCTCAGTAACAGCCCGGAGTCTGTAAGTTGGAAGTGTGTAGTTTACCCGTGCCTCTGAAAGCACGTTAAGTCGTTGGTCCTGCGCCTGAAATCTTTCCGGTCGTGTCGGATTGCATTCCCATCGGATTATGAGAGCTAGGGAATAGAGAGTGCACCTGTGTTTGCGCACACACTTGTGCACTATAATATCTCCTGGCCGCCGTGACCGAAATCGGTCTGGAGGACATTATTTATTATGGCTTAACATTTAAACATTTTACCTATTTGAAATTTAAACATGTTACGCCTGTTGAAGCGTTAGCATTTGGTGGGCGCAGAAATACAAATACGTGACTGCAGTTTTGGACAGTAAACAGTCATTAATAAGTTTATATATAAAAAGGCTACCCAGCAAGCATCTTCGGTCAGCAAGCGATTTCATTTTAATATGAATTCTGTCTTTGTAAGTCGAGATGGTTATGTGCTTAATTTGTGTTTATAATCATCTCGTGCTTGAAGGTAAAGGACAACATCGTGAGGAAAACTGCATGTGCTTAATTTCACTGAAATTCTGCCACATGTGTATTCCACCAACCCGCATTGAAGCACCGTGGTGGAATAAGCTTCAAACCTTTTCCTCAAAAAAGGAGAGGAGGCCTTAGCCCAGCTGTGGGACATTCACAGGCTGTTAATTTACTTTGTAATTAATTAATTTATATAGCCAAGCCGAATTTAACAAAGGTGCCACAATAAACTATATGAATATATAATAAAATTGGTAATAGTAATGCTTGGCGTGGCGTTTTCACAATAATATAAATCGTAGAGACGGCAGAAAGTTTCATATCTCTCGCAGACATACGTTCCGATAGCTACGGGCGATTTGTGACTGTCATCGCCTCCTTTTTGTCTTTTGTTAATAAAAGTGATATCAGAATTTTTGATAATTGATGTTCTAAAGCAGAGGTTCCCAGAAATTTTTCTCATAGACCACTTTCAAAATTTAGCTGGTACGGTGGACCCCCTGCAGCTACATTTCTACCATATTCTCAAAACTACAATAAATGTGGAGATTAGATCTAACTTTGGAAATTTGCGTTGCGGCTGAGTTCCAACCACGAATTGATAGTTTATTATTTAATTAATTGATTGTGCTGTGAGTGGATGTCATAAAAATAAAGTTGGCATATCATAAAAGTGATTCCAACGAATTTTTTACAACTAACAGTCGGAGAGCTTCTTTAAATATTATCTGCCAAGTCAGGCCAACATTTAAGTTCTTCACTATCGAAAGCAAATACATTTTGGTGGCTTACGAATTGTAAACCCCCATTTTTTTTCACGCCAACACGCCGACCCCCGTCGAGTCTCCAAACCTTAGTTCCCAAAGTGGTCCACTTGGACCACTAAAGTTCTAAAGCGACTAAGGTTCTAAAGCGTCACAATGCAATCGTCATTTATGTTAGAATTATGTATCTTGGAATTATATACTTATTGATTACAAAAATAAATCTGCCAAAAAATAATAGAAAATACTTAAAAATAACGCAATTAGACGTTTTATAAGAAATACGGAAATTACTAAAATAAAGTAAGTTAGAAAAATTTAATGAAGTTAAATAGGGGATAGAAGTTTGCATGAAAGTTCTTAATTTTTGTAGTTTGAAACGTAGAAGTTCCTTGGTATTTTTAGTCTTTATTTATTGTCGCGAAACAAACATAGCTGCGATCGATATGATACAAGGAGCTGGTTTCTAAAAAACTTTTAACATTTGAGAAGAATGTTCCCATATGACGTTTAGAAATGACACGTAGACGGTCGGAACGTTATATGGGAACATCTCAATGTCTAAAATAATTCTTACCTTATATTTATATGATATAATTATTATAAAAAAAATTTTTAAACATTTTATTAAAATTAAACTTACAAAAGATCCTATTTTCGAGCTTCTCTTTAATCCGGTGTCAGAGTTTTATATATTGAGTTGTTTGTGTAAACATCGGTCGTATATAATGAATGCAGCGCCGCAGTGTCCGCTAATCTGTAGCACGGAGTGGCGCGTAATTCCCAACATCAAACTGGTGGCATGAATACATTATGTAAACGAATGAATGAATAAAATTAACAAACGCTACGCTGATCTCGTATACTGAATATTGTTTTTATTCATCTCACCGCTATGTTCTTTGTGGTAGATTATGTGAATGATTGATGTATGAGTTATTTTGTGTTCCCTTCCCAGTGCGTTTTGCGTTTTTTCTAAAGGACTAAATATATAAAATATATGTATGTGTGTATATTATACGTACAGGTGATAGATAAACTTAAAAAGCAAATCCTTGTCTAAATACAAATGTTGATGCAAATCTTTAAAGCCGTTTCCAAGAAATATGAAATAAATTTGTATAAAAATATATATGTACAATACATACAAGGATCACTCAATATATTTTAGTAATTTATTTCGAACTTGTGGCTTTGTTTACTAAGGCTTGAAAAAAAGAACTAACATTTTCTTTTTCTGACAGAAAAACCCAATCACTATTTATTGGCCCGACCTGGGAATTGAACCCAGGACCAACGGGTCTGCGGCCTTATGTATAGCCACTAGACCAACGAGGCAGTCATATTATTGATAATATAGCGCTCATAGTTTTGTTGGTATGGAAACTATTATCTAAAATCGATGAGTCATTTGATTTATCCATCTTCCTTATAATAAATCGAAACATATAATATATGTACATACATAAATATAACTACATTCATAAATTGGGTTATTAAACGCGATTGGAACGGAAGGGACGAACACCACTGATGTTAATTAAACAATAAATCTTATTGAGTAATTCTCACAATATTGGATATTGTTGAGCAAAATTATCTCCGCTTTGTGATTATTGTCGGAGATGATTGAAGAACATTATCAGGTGGTTATTGTGTTTAGGAATTATTTATTCAAGGCTTTAATTTAAAACATAGTACCCGGAACATTTTATTGGTTATTTACTTATTTATATTTGGTTAATATATCCCGAAGTATTAAGAGCATGAAAAAACTAAATTTATTAAAGTCATTCTTAGTCTACTATTAATTACAATATTGTTTCACTCTAATAAACTCGGGTATAGTTTCAAATAAAATGACGTAAGAAAACTCAAATTATTAATAATTTTTAAATGTTCGCATATATGTTAATTAAACATGAAAAACACTCATAAATTCTTCATGTTTACGCGCCCGCGTTAGCTTTGTCTGTTTCATTGTTGGTTATATTATTCAATATCTCATTTTTAATTTTCATACAAACGAAGTTCTTATTTAAACTCTGGTAGACATTGGTACAATTTAAAAAATATTATGTAAACATATTTTTCAAAGTAAAATTATTTTTAAATAAATTCGCTCAGACGTGCACGTATATTTCCGATAATGCGAATAATTTAAATCGAAAGTATTATATATGTATGTATAATCTGATTATAAAGCACAGCTCAGTAAGCTGGTTACCTTTTCGCGTCGCTTTCGAAGAAAAATGTCACTTTTAGTTAGCGTCACAGGATATGTTCAAAGCGATCAGTATCCCATTGTTAAAAATGAATCTTTCCGCTTCGGCTTCGAGGTGTGCAATAATGTGTAACCTATTGTAGTCCGTATGGCGTCTTCCTGAGGGGTTATGGATGACTAATGGCTATCATTAAGTCTATTGAAGTAAGGCTCATTTGGCGTGTATCAGAAGCCCTTTATTGAACCATAGCTATTTGAAAAGAATGAAGTTTATTAAGGATTAATATAATTGTGTGATAATGAGGTTTCATCTTTATTGTTAATCAACAGTAAGCTTCCCACAACTTCTTATCGTGTCGGTGTTAAATGAAAAACATAAGTTATATAAACGGATTTCATTTTTTTTTAATTTTTTTTTTTCTATTAGGTTGATGAAATTATATTAATCAAATTAATGAGATTAATGTTATTTTAATATTCACAATACGTAAGTTTCCTTTAAGAGAAAGATAGAATTTTATGCATCCTTTTGTTTTATGTGCTTCACTTGGTGGTAGAGCTTTGTGCAAGCTCGTCTGGGTAGGTACCACCCACTCATCAGATATTCTACCGCAAAACAGCAGTACTTTGTATTGTTGTGTTACGGTTTGAAGGGTGAGTGAGCCAGTGTAATTACAGGCACAAGGGACATAACATCTTAGTTCCCAAGGTTGGTGGCGCATTGGCAATGTAAGTGATGGTAAACATTTCTTACAATGCCATTGTCTATGGGCATTGGTAACCACTTTCCATCAGGTGGCCCATATGGTCGTCCGCCAACCAATATAATAAAAAAAAAAAATGTTATTGAATTATATTGAAGGTAAGAAGGTGTTTTCAAAATTCTTAATAATTTGTTTGAATCTTTTATACAGTAAGCTGAAGTAACGAATTATTAGATAACAAAACGTGGCGCTTTTTTGTTATATCTATATCTAGTTATTAAGGGTAGGATAGAATACTATCATTTGTATGAGCTTTATATTGAAAGAACACATAATACTATTATTTACGCGACTATTAATTGTAACATAATTCTTATTAACATAGTTGACGTTAGTGTCTACTCTGAATCATTTATAAACGAGCCTGATTGATGGCTAAGTACACACGAACTCGAATGAAAAATATATCGGGTATAATAAACAAGGCATGGAATAATACAATAATAAAAATTGTACAGTGATTCGATCTTAAATAATCATAGACCCATTTCATTACTCAGTATCAACGTTTAGTATTATTTTTGGGCCACCAAGGCCACCACCAACTAAACTATATTGAAACAAATAAGTAAGTATATTTAGCTACTAAATAGAAACTTGGTGGTAGAGCTTTGTGCAAGCTCGTCTGGGTAGGTACCACCCACTCATCAGATATTCTACCGCAAAACAGCAGTACTTGGTATTGTTGTGTTCCGGTTTGAAGGGTGAGTGAGCCAGTGTAATTACAGGCAAAAGGGACATAACATCTTAGTTCCCAAGGTTGGTGGCGCATTGGTGATGTAAGCGATGGTTAACATCTCTTACAATGCCAATGTCTATGGGCGTTGGTGACCACTTACCATCAGGTGGCCCATATGCTCGTCCTATGATATAAAAAAAAAAACTGCTTATATACAGTTTGGATTAACAATGTATCGCTCCACAAACGCTACTGGTTTGAGCTCTTTAAAAATTATTATTTAATCTGAAACGACGAGGATAGTTTAATAAATGAAATATGGCATATCATAAAAAATGCATTGAAATGAAATAAAAACGATTCTTTCACACACCGTAGCGATAAAAGCGTTGATTGTTGAGACGGTACGTGATATTACTCAACCGCGATGTATGTTCCGGCGGTGAGACGACAAAGCGTGTCATCATTTACGTAAATTCTCATCCTGGGATTATTTTATATAGCCTGTCATAAGATGAATAATGAAGCAAGTTATGATATTATGTGCCAGTTATAATTTACAATCTTATTTATTGTGTTATGAGATGTAACAGCTTTACGCTTTGGTAGCAGTAATATGAGTTATTCCTGTGATCATGTCAGAAATCAATACAGACAAAAAGATCTTTTCAATCGAGAAATATTCGAAAAAAGTACATTATTATTTTGCTGGTATCCATAGAGGGTTATAATACATATTAGGTCCTTACATATGAAATTAGCGTTTTGTCGTACTGACCACTTTGATCTGAAATATCTTGTTTTTGGTTAAGAATTCCAAATTTATATTTATAAATTAATTTAGCTTGTACATTTGAGTTTTGAAAACAGTCATTCATTTTTTATTTCCTCATTATTATTTTTTTTGGCGTCGCTTATTAACGCACAATGGAAAACATTAAATATCGATATATTTACCAGTACGAGATCTACCGTGGCACCAGTGCTGCAAAAACAGCTCGAAGGATTAATGATGTGTACGGCGCTTGTCGCAAAAGAAAGCACGGTACGTTTTTGGTTTCAACGGTTTCGTTCTGGAAATTTCGACCTTCAGAACCAACCCCGTGGACGGCTGGAGACCAAAGTGGAAAATGAAGAATTAAAGGCTATTGTGGAAGCGGGTCCATCACAAAGCACTTCAGAGATAGCTGCAGTCTTCGGGGTAAGTGATAAAACTGTATTAATCCACTTGAAGCAAATTGGGAAAGTAAAAACACTTGAACGATACCTCATGAATTGAGTGCATCGAACTTGCAAACACGCGTCGACTGCTGTGTTAATTTGCTCAACCGACTGGATTTTAAATCGACTTATTACTTGTGATGAAAAGTGGATACTGTACGATAATTGAAAGCGCTCGTCGCAATGGTTGAACCCTGGAGACCCAGCCAAATCATGCCCTAAACGAAAATTGACTCAGAAAAAGTTACTTGTGAGTGTTTGGTGGACTAGCGCTGGTGTCGTTAACTACACCTTTCTAAAATCTGGCCAAACGATTACGGCAGATATCTTTTGTCAGCAACTGCAAACCATGAAGGAAGAACTAGCTGCTAAACAACCGAGATTGGTCAATCGCTCTAGGCCACTGCTGCTTCACGACAACGCAAGACCACACACTGCACAACAAACAACCACTAAGTTAGATGAGCTACAATTGGAATGTCTGCGACATCCACCGTACTCTCCGGACCTTGCTCCAACAGATTACCATTTTTTCCGGAATTTGGACAACTTCTTACAAGGAAAAAAATTCAACTCCGATGCAGCAGTCCAAACCGTCTTCAAAGAGTTTATTGATTCTCGCCCCCATGGTTTTTTTAGTAAAGGGATCAATGAACTACCTATGAGATGGCAAAAGTGCATAGATAACAACGGTGCATACTTTGATTAATTAAATATATTTTACAAAAAAAAATTGACTTTATATTCCTCCCGTACAAAACGCCAATTTAATATGTAAGGACCTAATAGTTTCGAGCTATGCAAAGGATGGAAAGTTTTAAAAAAAAAAGTACCCATCACGTTTTTGTTGTCTTGCAACATCTGTGTCATACCTTAGGAACTTTGTTGTAACGTTACTCAATAAAATAGAAATAATAATAATAAAAATAATTTCCTGGGACATTATTCACACAAGGCCATTTGATCCCAAACTAAGCAGAGCTTGTACTATGGAAGCCAGACAACTGATATACTACATATACTACTTTTTTTTTTGTAAATACAAACTTATGTAGATAATTACACCCAGACTCAGGACAAACAGACATGTTCATGCACACAAATGTCTGTTCTGGGTGGGAATCGAACCCACGACCTGCGGCGCGAAAGTCAAGCCCACTACCAACCACGCCAATCGGCTCGTCTGTAACTGAATATATTCGGTCTTTGATTTTATGGTTAATTAAACTCGTATTCACAGCTTAAGTTGAATTTCTCCTACACGTTTATTTTATTTAAAATAAAATGAAATAGTTGATTTTTTCCTTCATACTACATATTCCCATTTCTGTTCATTAAAATGGTTGGAAGCAGAGGAAATGATTAGCAGTTCGGAACAGAATCGGTACTTCAATTAACCGCACGTCGATCAGTTTCTTCCACTTTACGTCTACGACAGTGCGCCTCGTTTAGCGATATTTATTAAGATACGAGACGATACGATGGCTTAGTAAAATCCTAATCACTAAAATAGCGGCTATCCTAACTTAATATTTATGATATAAATATATTTCAGATCAATAAATTATGTAATATTATATATAAGGCAGTTATTGAAATAAAGCTAATATTAAAAATATAGTAATCGTAATAAGTTTTTAAGTTATCATGAATATTCAAAAGATATACTGATCATTCTTTTTATGTTTCACACTCACCCTTCAAACCGGAATACAACAATACAAAGTACTGCTGTTTTGCGCTAGAATATCTGATGAGTGGGTGGTACCTACCCAGACGAGCTAGCACAAAGCTCTACCACCGAGTAAATGCATAATTGTTATATGCAAGTCTTAATAGTTTTATTTATTGTATGAGCCCAGATTGTTCCAATAACTTGAACAGATTGTTCTTATCTGAAGATTCAGGTATCACATTTGGGCAGACGGCATATTGAGTATTATTTTTGTGTTTAACTTTCTGTCGTGCTCAGCGGCGAAGAAAAACATCGTGAATAAATATGTCGTGTCTGATGAAATTCTGCCACATCGTTCCTCCAATCCGCATTGGAGCAGCGTGGTGGTGTCTGTTATGTGATTTATTTTTAAGTCTATAAAAACATGAAAATATAAGAAATAGTTAGAATTTTTTAATTTTGCTTTAATTAACGAGACGTCGGTGGGTTGCCGCCACTACAAGTCTACGTCACTGCTACCAACATTGTACTCCAGCTGTAGTGGATTCGAGCGAAGCTCTTATTCGAAGTTATCAGAGCAAATGTATATATATCTTATTTGTACAACATAAGCTTAATTTATTATGATTATAAATAGTAACTACTTTACCCTTTTAATTATGTTATTTATATATTTTAGGTACTCAGTATGTATTGAGAAACAGTTATAATTTGCGACTTTAACCGTGTCCCCTTTTAGTAAAGTTCATGATTTGACATTTTCCCGGCGACTCGGCTGCGACGCGATAATGGCATATTTAGTAGGGTGCTCACATAATATCGGCGGAATTTTCGGTATATACTTTATGTTTATCGAGTCAAGTTATGTGATTTATTACTAAATATATAGAGTGGACACGACCTTCAGCAATGAAGTAAATGACCGAGAAGAGAAAAGAAAGAAGGACTAAATATAGAAATTTTAGGGACCAATAAATAATAATATATAGCGAGAAATTAGTGTATTAGATAATATAAGTAATACTTTGAGATTAATTTGATACTAAGGTACAATATCTTAGTTTTTAAATAAGTAAGCAGTTTTACGACGGAGTATTTTTATTTTTAAGAAAGTGAAACTTTTAACATGAATTAGATGCAAGCGTTACGCCTCGGTGGAGTTGATGCTACATCACACTTAGTTCCGACGTGCAGCGTTAACTGCACGAGTGCTCGTAAGACGTTCAATTTTTAAACTTAATGGGGTCTCCGAACCGCGTCTAGTAATTAATTACCAGCACTATTTAATAAATGCTTATTGAGGTAAGAAAGTATTTTCGTTAGTTAGACCTTAGGTGAGTTGACTATGAAAGATATTTAATTTTTAAGGTATTTTCTGCCTCGCACAACCACTCTGTGGAACCAGCTTTTGTCGGCGACTTTTCTGAACCGATATGACATTGCAACCTTCAAGAAGAGAGCGTACTCTTTCCTCAAAGGCCATCAATGCACCTGCAAGTCCTCGGATGTTGCAGATGTCCATGGGCGGTGGTAGTCACTTTCCATCAGGAGAGCCTCCTGCTCGTTTGCCAAAAAAAAACATGCTCAGGGAGCCTTATCGGGAGGTGACAGGGCTCTGCACCTCATAAGATAGCCACTATACCAACAAGGCAGTGCATATTTGGTTTCGTCGTAGGCAAATGTTAAACTTAAATAATGATCAGCCTCAATACTTGACGTATAGAATTTATTTTAATGGTAGTTTGAATAAATGTGATAAGTTTATATAATAATACGATCACGTTTACCATTTTTGTATATAGGTAATATAGGGTTTTCCATTAAGGGCGCTTGATCTTTGAAATGCAAAAAAAAATACATGTAGGAGAGATATTTGCGAATTTTTTTTTTATTTGGAAGGTCTATCGACTCCATTATGTATGGAATATGACATCATTCAAATGACCGCCACGGCTTCGGTTGGTGGCGCGCACACGAAAGGTCCAATTTTCGATGACTCTGGCGCACAAATCGGGCTGTATTTGATCGATGGCGTGGCGTATGTTGACTTTGAGGGCATCGGTGGTTTGCGGCTTGTTGGCATAGACCTGCGACTTAAGAAAACCCCACAAGAAAAAGTCCAGCGGGGTCAAATCGCACGATCTCGGTGGCCAGTTCACGTCGCCTCCGCGCGAGATGACCATGTCCAGAAATTGCTCGTGCAGAACTTTCATCGTAGCGTGTGCTGTGTGGCACGTAGCGCCGTCCTGTTGAAACCACATGTTGTCCAGATTCATATTCTCGATTTCAGGCCAAAAGAAGTTGGTTATCATCGACCGGTATCGCTCACCATTGACGGTGACGGCCACACCATTATCGTTTTCGAAAAAATACGGACCAATCACGCCTCCGGCCCAAAATCCGCACCAAACAGTCACTTTCTGCGGGTGCATTGCCACTTGGTGAACCTCGTGTGGATTGGTCTCGTCCCAAATACGGCAATTTTGCTTGTTGACATAGCCATTCATCCAAAAATGCGCCTCGTCGCTGAAGATGATTTTTTTGCCAAAATCGGCGTCAACTTCCAACTGCTCTAATGCCCAGTCAGCGAACACACGGCGCTGTCTATGGTCATTAACCTTGAGCTCTTGGGTCAGCTGGATCTTGTACGGGTGCAGGCTCAAGTCACAACGCAAAATTCGCCAAGTTGTCGTCTGCGAAAGGCCGAGTTCCTGTGCGCGACGCGGAATTGACTGCCGCGGGTTTTCGAGGACACTGTCGCGCACAGCGGCGATATTCTCGGCAGATCTCGCGTTACGTTGACGCACGGGAACCGGCTGATTGTTAACTGACCCGGTTGACTCGAATTTGTCCACCAATCGACGGATAGTCGACTCGGCAGGACGATCATCGCGACCGTAAAACGGGCGAAGTGCGCGGAACGTTGCTCGAACTGAAGACCCATTTTCATAAAACAATTTTATGATTTGCACGTGCTGCTCGACACTGTAACCTGCCATGGTGGTTTGGGAGGACGGAATGAATATAACACACTGCATTTGACAGCTGTCACTCAAACAACATGGCCGCAATCAGCTGTCAAAGTTCAAGCGTCCCTATTGGAAAACCCCATATATGTATGCATGTCCTCACTACATATATATTACACACAAAGCTCACACACAAAGCTCTTTTAATTTATATTTTACCGCGCAGAGACGGAAGATCCCTTGAAAGTAGTTACTGGGATATTTTGCTTCGAGATTGCTTTTAGTTTTTTGATCTTAGTTAAAGTTACTTGTGTTTAAGAAGAAATTAAAACGATGGATACTTACATTTTACGAAGTTCTCTTTGCTTTTCTGTAGATTGAAATTGGTATTTTATAAAAACACGGCATATGAATGTAAATGAATTTGTAATTTATTTTTTAATGACGCAATTATATAGTACTAGCGAAGAAGAAGAGTAGGAATTCCTAAAAAAAAAATTGTCGTATTGACTGCGGGGTCGCGGGGGTGCGCGGGCGGTGGTTGCATCAAGCGTTAGTAGTATGATCGGTGTGTGACCGCTTTAATTTATTTAGTGTGTGATAGCTTTAATTTTACTATAACTCCTAAGATATTAATTTAAATTGGGTGGTGTAGAAGGCAATTATAATATACATGAAATACTTAAAGAAAATAACGTATTTAATTTGATAAGGATTAATATCATATCCGTTTTTATAGCTTTCCAATTATCACATTATTATATAAGAATTTTTTTAAACATTAAAGTGGGTATAGTTATCTGTCCTTAATGACATAGATATAGACAAATGCCACCGCCTTTTCTGTAAATCTATGAAAGGGGAACAATTTCACCATACATTATTTTGCTATATTTCAAAGGGATTTTAAAGCGTTTTCGATGAAAGCGATTCAATCGACTCGTTTTTTTCCGACTACTTCAACAATTATCGTCATATTTCAGCAAACATTAATGAATTATACACGTAAACCTTCCTCTTGGATCACTTTGTCCATTGGTGAAAACCGTATGAAAATCCGTTCATTCGTTTTTTATACTATCACGTTCATACAGACAGACAGAGACAGAGTTGTTTTATAATTATGTAGTGAAGTTGATATCCATAATTCAAACGGGGCTAATTAAATAATTATAGAATTATGAAGGTCGATTAGACGAAAAAGTAAGTGATTATTTATTTATTTAATATCGAACAAAAGTTACAACAGTACAACAAAATTACACAAACACGTGGTGGTTAGCACTTTTAATTACAGATAATTACAGCATGATTATTATTAATTTTTTATCGTCGGAGTGGCCAAAATATAACATTAATTACATTTTCTAATCATTAAATAACATTAATAATAATAGATAACAATATAAAAATCCATTCTTAAAGAGCGAAAATATCAAGAAAAGAATAAAATTACAAAAGGATATTAAATTAAGTTAGAAATTTACCGTACTTTGTATTATAATAATTATAGTTAATGATGAGTACAAAGTAGTGTTATGATAATGATTTTTGATTTAAAAATAAATAACCAATCCGCATGAATCCCAAAATTATAGTAAGCTTAACAAGTAAGACTGTTGTCTAATTGTGTGTGCGTGTATGCTACGTTGGAATGTCGTAGACGCGCTACGTCCGTAGCTGCGCTTTTGTCCTGATATATTCGCTCAAGTGGCGCTCCGGTTGTTTGTCCGCCATTTTTAACGACCCCGCCGAGTCTCAATGTTACCTCGAGGGCGTAAAAGTAAAGTTACTTCAAAACAAACGCTAGATACAATATCGTGGTCAAAATAATTTATTCATGGAAAAGTATACTTTGGAAATATAAAAAAAGGAGTAATTTATCGTTACATTAAATTTTCTTTATAGTTGTTACATAATATTTTGCTGATGATACTTTAGATTTGAGAACATTAATTTTGATTCCGGCGCGAATATTATATCACATTTTAATGTAAAGCCTCGTCGCTAAGGGTTTGAATATTTCAAGTTTTTGAATATGCTTAGTATATAGGCTAAATGACTATAAGATTTATATTAATAATAATCCATTAAAATAAGGCTACTCGCTGAACTTTAAATCTAGTACATTTTTATAACTGAATCGCAATATTAAATGGTCTAATATTTATTTGCTTACTTATAAATTTATAATGTTTTCATTTAGAAGCTTGGGAATCGAGACAAGGCTAGATGAATGCCGTGTGTACTTGACTATGAAAAGCATTTGGGTCGAGTGACCGTAGCAGGAAACACTATCGTTACAAGGCTGGTCGTCTGCTTGCAGTCGCAGTTGTGCGTATATACTGAATATTATCATAAGATAAAGAATTGTTAAGGTTTCTTATATAAATACATTTATAATATTAGCTGATGATAATTGTTTTTGATGACTGTTCTTTCATTTTGCTTTGTAACTAATACCCAAAAGCCCATATATTCATCACACTGATAGCAGGGCGGTCAACCCGCCACGCCGTGCTTAATCCACACAGTTACAGCGGTCAGTCACGCGACAAACACGTAACGGTATACATAGGACACCATGTGGACTTATTATGTACTTCAGTGAAATTAAAGAATATAGAATAAACGAATACTTCAAATCTTATATTTATTTCAAAAACTTCATATTCAGTAAGTCATAGTTAAGAAACCTACTTTTAAATTCTTCGTTGTTCGAGTTTAAAATTAAATAACAAAATCATAGTATTTATGCGAGTAGTATCTCAAAAGTAATTTTGAATCGCAATTTTAGAACATTATATTAAACGTAAAGATACCGTCGGTATTCGGAACGTTATATAAATTCTATCGAGCAGCAGAAGCCAGAAACCCAGTACTTGAACTTTATCACCAATCTTGTATATAATTTTCCATAACTCTTTTTATTACTATATTGTTAAAATATTTATTTCAAAAGTTTAATCAATTTCAAATCAATATTTCATATTGTAATCAAATATTCAGTACGTTATATAATACATTCATATATGAATATGGCATGGGGATTGCGGCTAATTCTGGAACGGGACGTAGACTGTAGGCAATTGGCTGCGACGTAGTTTGTGACTACAAATATAATTGGAAGTTTCAGTGGAAGTTTCAATGGTTTGATCCAATTTTTCTTCTAATTCAATTTATCATACTCTTATTCAATATGCGAATGATCTGTCCCGTAATTATTTACCAGATAATATTTTGTATGTTGTAAGATTGTATACTTCTTTCTCTTATGTTTCTGTTTTGTTTTCCATCTTGGGTGTGCTGCTAGAAAGTTTTCAATAGACATAAGTGTTAAAGTTAGTTGTATTCTAAATGTAGTACTACTTTTTTGCAGCTGCAGTCGGACAAGTACAACTGAGCCTTTTCATGTCTCTAACTTTTTTTAAATATTTTATCTCGTTTTCGAAATTAATGAAAGAGATCGTGAGGATATACTTACTGTAAATTCAATTATCTTGTGCAATAATTGTTTAATCAAATAACCGTTGTCTTAGCAGCGGGACATTTGCAGGTTGATACTTTATAATATATGTATAAAGAAGTTACAAGTTAAAATATATATATGTTATTATACAGAAGTTTTTCAATTAAATCATACACTAAATAAAATAAAATATATTTTATTGTCACCATCATACTGTGTGTAAGACTTGAACTCAAAAATATTTATAAAATCGACTTAAAAACTTAGGTAATTCTGATGGGGTTAGAAATAATATTGCTTAGATTAACAAGTACAATATAAATTAATAAATTACTTCAGTTGTGGCCACAAACATTTAACGTCAATAGTCTCGTTTGTTCGTCGCGACGCGTTATACGAAGCCGTCATGTTAATGAGACAGCTTTAATAAGAATCTTGCCACAATTTTGTACGGACGACCTTTTGTCTCAACTCCGACAGCATGGAAAAACTTATGAATTTGTTTATATTAATTTTAGCATTATGCATGTTGTTATACACGACTCGTATTAATTATAGCAATGTTTGTATATAATTTGTATTATCAAGTAATGATCTTCTATACATTTCTCCTTTGAATCGAGCAGCAATGCTTTATTTGTTTTTCTTGGCTTTGTATTAATAAAGTTCCACAAACACGTTATCCGCGCCTTTCCATTATTTCGATTGTGTGTAGTAGTTATATGAGCTTGGATGTTTTTATTTCTAGGCTAAATGTTTTAGTGAGTCATTTTTTCTTATTTTTATTGCTTTTAAATCAATTTTTTTTTGTGAAGGATCTTTTAGTGATATTATATTTTCTCCTGAAAGCATAATTTATGCCTTTATGTATTTATTTTATGTATTTATTTAAAACCTCACGTCTGTAACACTGAAGTTCGTACTAGGCTCGCCGTGAGCTAACAGCGTGGTTCCGGACAATTAAGCGCAGGCAGCGGTTTGCCTAATGAAGTTTGTCGATGAAATTGTTACAGCGCTGATTGATGTCGTAGTCTGGCGCTCATGAAAATTTGTTTGCTTCGATTTGTGATCGTTTGGTGCATCTCAATCCTATGTGTCAATGTGTTCAGTGTCAGATGTTACACACAATTACCATTTAGTTTATGTTCATACTTAGGAATTAATAGTTCTAGTAAACTTTTTAAGTTTATTGGAAGAAATCGCAATAAGCGATAAGGCCGCCATTTGTGATGCACATATTCTTGTTTTCTTTTTTCCTTTCGACTTATTTTGACTTTTGCTGTACACTATTGTACAGTACTGTTAAAATAAATAAATAAATGCATTTTCACTAATAAAATAATAAAGGTGGCAACTTTTCTAATATAACATCGCTATAAATGATTCTAACAACTTAATCATGCCAGGACCAAATTTATTATCTTATTTTCCCCATCGGGCGGGAAACATTCTTCTGGCCTTTTAAAACGATTGCCTTGTCCCATTTTTGATTCGGGCCGTGTCGCGGCCGTATTAACATTTCACGTTGTGTCGCACCGCCGCCGCCGCCGCTCCTACAAGTCACATTTCGGAAACTTTGAATGCTGCATGTTTATATTCTTTATGTCGCTATTGGGGCTTATGTAAGTATTAGAGTGTTTACTTCATCATTATTTAAGTTTTAAGTAATTCCAAAGTTCTTTTTCGTTGATTATAACGTCTTTTTATGACGGTTCATGAATTATTATACTTGACACAATTTGGGGATGATCTTTTTTGTTTTAGTAATGAAAGACGCGAAGATAAAATGTACAAGATGACTCAACGCCCTGTCTATAATGTGTAATCGTTTAATATTTATGAGCGCCTGGTACGCCAGTCGCCATTATCGAGCGTCCATCTGACGGTTCTATTACACGGTGACCGCTCACTCCATCCATCAAGCCGAACCGTCTGCCGTCCTACGCTGACCGTCGTTCTGGTACTCATTGGTCGTTACTGTGATTTGTTTGATTCCTTTTTAACGCTTACGATGAATTTTTCGTGATATCTGTTTTATATTAATTATAGACAACTGTCTATTTTATATATATCATTTGAATCATAATCATTTGAATAAGTTTTATTTCAAAAATAAATATCGTCGTTGACTTTGCTAAGTATGGGGAAGAAAGGTCACTTAGGGTGAAAATATTTTAATTGCAAGATAAAATAGAAGCAATATTTATAACAGTAAATTTGAAACGCAATTTTATATATATATGTATTTATAGGCTTTTGTTACTCACGCAATGTTGCGCTCTACAAATCCATATCGGTTGTGTTTCATTGACGGAGGTGACATTTTTCAATGTAACCGTAACATAAAAAAGCCTTCACTATATATTTTGTGCGGCGCCGGGCGCAATAAAGGTGAAATGGGCTATAAGAGCGAAGGTTTGTAGCAGAAAAACAATGGCTCAATCTATTAACATACAACAAAATAAAAGCAATACATATAAAAGTTATCAGAACTCATATCGGATTTATTTATCGATAACATTTTATTCTTATATCAATAAATCTGATGATACTTTCGCGAACGATGAACACGTTTCGTCGGCGCACGATTATCATTTTTAAACGTAGTATAATTGCTATAACTTCGTGTTACTTAACAATGTGAAATAATGTAATATTAAAATTATGTAAGTAATTAATTATAAACTATTCGAATTACATATTTAGTTTAAATTAGATTGAATATTGTCAGTGGTAATTGTAAGAAATCTTTTAGTATTAAATAGGTCGCTGTATAGCAGCAGTAACGATTGATCCGTCGTAAATTTATTTATCGTGTTTGCTATAAAAGTTAACGAGGTAGCGCGTCATCCGCGTCGCATCCGCACCGCTATTGAAAATGGTAGATACATAGCTTACAGCCAATATACCAGACAGGCAAAATCTAACCGAAAATTATGATCTGCTACATCATATTAGAATAAAATTATTTATTCATTTTCTATTCAAATTAATTTCGCTGGTAATAACCTTTTTAATTGCAAAATAAATGTCGATAAAGCACACGTTATGAAGTTTTTTGTTTAAATAGAAACATATTAGATTTACAAATTTTATAATATATACAGTAAGTATCGAGCTAAGCGTAGTCTAAACTGCAAAGTGTAAACAGTAGTTATTATTTAATTATTTTAATAAAACTTACGTAGTATTTTTAGCGTGTTAAGCAAAAATGACTCCTTTTGTGGTTTAAAACTTGTGTCTACTTAATGAAGCTAAGCGTATCGCCAACAGATTCGTTACGAAGTCTTTTGATATAATTGTACAAATAACCAAATATATCCTATTACGGTCAGGGCAAAACATAGCTTATCAGCTTTTTCATCAGAGCGAGCATTCTCATTATTAGAGGCAGGCTATCTTCCATCTCCATTGTTTTGCCGCGACCACGAATTGCTATCATGATCTGGATAAGTTGAACAATCGTGAGACGTACGACCCTTTGATATCATGGTGTTTCCTAATTAATAAGGGAATAGCAAAAATATTTTTTTTTCCTCTATAATATTATATACCAATAACATTTGTTATTACGTGGTTTTATGTACGAGGTTCGTACAGTATAATAACTTACTTATTAAGTAACAACGTAGTCTAAATAAATTGTAAGGACATAAATTGAGAAAAAAAAACTTACTTGATGGTAGGCATGGCTTTGTGCATGCCCGTTTACGGTACCACTCATACCACCACTACCACTCATCGCTTATTCTACCGGCATACAGTAATAGTTAGCGTTGCTGTGTTCCGGTTTAAAGAGTGTGTGAGTCAGTAACTACAGAGAATTGGCTCATAACAACATTGGCGACCTTAGTGTATTCATATTTCTTTTAGTGGCCATTTCTACCACCTTCAGGTGTTCCATTTGCCAGTGTACCTACTTAATTTCAATAAACACAAAAACCAAAAACACTCTTCCTTGAAACTAATAAATTAATAAACGTTGTAACTGAATTAATATACATTTACGGTATGTTTGCAGTTTGCACATTTATTACAAGCATAATTCCATGCCTACATTTTAGCGCAGTCAATTACCGAATAACCCGTGCCACTCCAGGTAATCTCGCTCGGAAATCGCATGCAGCTATTAGCCTCGCCGCTAGCGTCACTTGCGATGTCTCCTGTCGCGAATAAAATATTTGATATTTCGGCACTTTTGAAATATGAATACCGCTGTGTTCCGAAATGAGGTTTCCGTTTTGTGTAAATGTAATCCGTGCTATTTATTTTATCGTCAATGGAAATATTATGAAGTATCATTTTCATTCAAACATATTGTCGATTTAATTTAGTTGTAAGTTGATGAGTGGTAAACCTAATCAAATAAAAAAAAATACATACAGATACAATTACGCGCGTTTACTACTTTTTCACAATATTTTTCTGCTATTTGCATTTAATATGCATACAAATAATGGAGCTTGAGCATGTAGCGTGTCATTCCGTCCATCCAATTATGTGGTTGCCGCGTCCACTTTAGGTAATTTTGTACAAATATGCCTCCGAGTATTTACCATCGCATATGTTACACGAGAATCACATTAATCTGGCGAACGTTATTTACTATTTCCTAAAACATCACTAAAACATAATAGTTTTATTTTTTATTTAATAAATTAGTTAGGAGGACGAGCAAATGGGGCCACATGGCGGTGAGTGGTCACCATCGCCCATAGACATTGGCGCTGTAAGTAATATTATGAGAAAACGTTCCTTGCTTCGCCAACCTTGGGAACTAAGATATTATGTCTCTTGAGCCTGTAGTTACCTGGCTCACTCGACCCTTGAAACCGGGACACAACAATACTAAGCATTACTTTGTAGCGGTAAAACATCTGAGTGGGTGGCACCTTGCACCTTGCACAAAGCCCTACTACCAAATAAAAGTCTGTTCTATGTTGTTCATAAAATTGTTTTTCTATTTACTTGACTAAAATGATTCGGGCGTGATGACAGTAAAACTTTTAGCTGAATTTTATTTGACTGTAGCTTTTTATGTAACGTTTGATTATGAAATAGTTTTTTTTTGTTTTTGAATACGTTATTTATTCTTTTAAGTAGAACACAATCATCCTTATCGAATTTGTAATCGTTGTGAATTTTATTAAGGAAATAGTTAATACTTAGTTTTAAGATAATTAGATATTGTATCAGTTCTCAACGTAGCGATTCAACTTCAATAAACTCGAGTCGATTCTAGACGGTTCGGACGGACGGTATACCCATTACCCATTTTTTATTCAAAATAAAAGTAACACAGCAGCTAATGATATTACATAGTACAAATTAAACAGAATGTTTATAATCTATCTTCTACTTGTCTTCAGAGAAAAGTATAATATTTTTTTTAAGAAACGATTAGACGACGACCGGCTCGCAGGGGAAATTACTGTCGCTTAGTGTTCGGAGGTCTAACCAGTGGGGTAAACTCGATTAACTGGTCTGCGAGAAATGTTACGCAGCTTTTAATAGAAACGTGGTACAGTTTAAGGGAAACATTGTTAGTAAGATTTAAAAATGAATACAATATATCTTTTTTTAAATAATTGTTTTCCAAATACTTTTGCGTCCGAGCCATTTTTTGACTTTCTTTATTGTATCTTCGCTCCATTAATTATAAATATAAATCGTACACATGGCTACTGGTAAAGAAATACTTAATTAACGATTTGAAATTAATTTTCATAAGATACCGTAGGGTTTACCGATCTTATATACGCCCAACATTTGCGCCATCACATGTTCTTTGTGTGTACCAATTTTCATCAAGATTGGCCAAGCCGTTCTTGAGTTATAAGAAGACATACAGACAGTTAGACAAACAGACAGACAGACAAACAGACAAAAATAGTATAATGTGAATCACTACATCATAAAACAATCATTTATCATAAAATTAGGTGAAAAAAAATGTACAGACCGAACCAATAGATTTATATAGTAGTATACATATATAATTTTATTTTTAAAATATATATTAAAAACCCTACACATAGAAGTCACTAAATACAAAGCATAAAACTTCATTATTACTGTAGAAACATATAATCATGTGTCCGGTACATCATACAAAGTCCTTTCGTCGACATCAAAGGACAAAGGCACGGAATCGCCGCGTACTCCATTAACAAAATAATGTCTGGAATGTTTATTTGTCCTTTATTCCGTTCAGGATTCCCATCTTCACAAACGTCAAATTCACTATCGCAAAAATACTAAACTGAAAAGATTGTTCATATGTCGCTATTTAAAAAATTCTAAGCTCGCCGTCTATCGATAGTAAAGATGTCACCGTAATAATAAATATATATCCATTTTACTCATCACATAACGTGACAAGATTATACATTATATATTGTCACCTATGAGGCAGTACGGTGCCTGAGAAAAGAAATGATGAGATGTCACAATACATATTTTCCAACCAATATTTACAGACGATTATTTCATGCTGATCACCAGTTTAAATTAATTTAATAATATTTCTTTTATTTGTGTAATGGTCTTATCGATGTACACAATTTAACAAATGGATAGTTATAGTGTTGGTCTCAAAGTTGGTCCGGTTGCTTTATCAGGTAGGTAACAATGTTTCGAACCGCTGCAGTCGATCTTACTCGATAACTTGTTTACGCTGCTATCGGAATATAGAACCGTCTAAAATCGACTTGAGTTTATTGAAGTTGAATCGCTACGTTGAGAACTGATACAATATCTCATTATCTTGAAACTAAGTATTTGGGTAATGGGTAAATCCAACTAAATAATTCATTTATGTATGTATTGGTTATGATAACTATCGTATTGGAAACTGTCTCCTTTCTTCGAAAATAACGTATATATACATTTTCATATAAGATCATATATGATAGAGAGACTTAAATTTTAGCCTGCCGTGTCCAAATGTTGCTGGGTCTTAATTTCCCCAGCGAGCCGCCGCCGTTCGACCGGATTGTGAGCTGATCGAAACGATAATCTTTCACGAGGTACCAATTTTGCTTTCACAAATTGGTTTCAATAAATGTCACACTTTGACGCATATTATAAATGTGAAAGTATTTTCATCTGTTTGTTTGCTATCATAAATGAACATGACTAAAGCGATCGTGGGAATTTGAATTTTGCCATTTTTGCTATCGGTTTTAATACGACCTATATCCGGGGTATATTTTATTTGCTTGCGTTGCTTTGCGTTCCATTATTTCTATTTAATAAATTTAAATACAGTAAAAAATAAATTAATGAATAAATAAATATATAGTTAGTTGCACGTGGTTACACTGTTTTATATTATGTTTACGTTGACATGCGATGCGTGACCGAAATTTAATAAAACTAAAGGTACGTTACTATGTGCGTCAATTGAAAAAGGAGAAAATCCGGAGGGTTTTCCGTAAAGGAGTTCGTGATCACATGTACGAATCAAGTTTTTTTTATCGTTATCTTCAAGTCAAGTTCTCTGACTTCGTTACTACTTCATGATTTTCGAGTTCAGCTTTAGGATTATTTTATTATCGTCGCAAATAACTTGATTAATAACAAAGTGATACTGTGATTTTCGATACTGTATTCTGCTATATTTAGCAGTTGTGTCGGTTTTACTTTATATAAACGTGCGGTTTGCATATTTTGGTGGTCTATGTATGGTTGGACTGGTTATAATAAAAGCTGTGTTTATATTTAAATCTAAACAAAACGTCCAACACATCTATATACAATTTTGTATAAAGATATTATTGAAATTGCAAATATACTTTTATACTTATTAATCCAATGTTTTCTTTACAATCAACCTGCTTTTTAAACACTATTTTATAATAGTGTACTGAACAATTGCGTGAATAGTTATTATAATAATTGTAAATAAACATAAAATAAAGCTATTTACTGCGTGTTCTAGTTGGATATTGTGTAACATTATGTCCAGAAATCTATAAATATTGTATTTCAAATTGATTGGCTTCTTGTCTTAGAGTTTTTGTCATAAAAATAGAAATGAAAGAAAAAAATAGTTTTGGTTAGTAAACGTTAAAGGAATATCATAAAAGTTAAAGGAAAAGGATATATAATATGTTTATTAATCCTAGTCGTTTTGAGTTGCTTGACTTTTAATAACCGTATTTATTATTTTTAATAACCCCAAAATTATTTTAATAAATGTAAGAAATATAAAGCGACAGCCATCGCGATGCGTCGTTTTACGTTCATTACGCAGACACAGCTAATTGAATTTTTAATTTAGCAAAATTGTTTTGAATAAACCTCGCGCAGTGCGAATCAACGGTTGAGATTCTTTTTCATTAATTTAAATTGTAAAAACGTTCCTCAATAGAGTAGCGTACTTATATAATTGGTTTGTTAATAAAATATTCTAAAGTCTCGAGAGATAAATTGTACGAAACAATATTTTCGAGCCTCTTCGAGCGTTACTGTGGTATTATTACTTATTATTATGTTATTATTGTATAAGTTCTTAATAATAATAGTTTCAGATTGTATATCGTTTTAATTATGATAAACATTAATAATTAAAAAGACACACGAAACTGTTATGACTATTTATCTTTATTCGCACTGTAAAATAGTCTGTCTTTGGTTCGCAATTTAACACTGTCACTCTTAATAAATTCACCCGTTTCGTCGTGTAGCGCCGCGTTAAGCTGATCCGATTCTTGACTTGTAATTTTTAGATTTAGTGCTGAAGCTGTAGGGATTTTTTCGTATATTATCTAGGAAACAAGATATGTTGTAAAACAAATCGTTAAGGACTATCATTTTAGAAATAACAATTAACACACTCGTTAGCGTTTTGATAAGCATCACACAATATTTTATCTTGTTTGTTGTGATATTATTTATATATTTATAATTCCTTTTTTTTATTCATGACACGAGTGGTTTTATTACTATCAAAGACCAAATCTATACCAAATTTTATTTCAAAATCTTATGTCAGAGCTCGAGTTTATGCTAAGATTTTTAATGTAGCACAGAACTTAGTTCCTGGTGGGTCCCTCGGCCGCACATTTTTTTTGAATAATAATAATAATATCCTGGGACATTATTCACACAAGGCCATCTGATCCCAAACTAAGCAGAGCTCGTACTATGGAAACCAAACAACTGATATACTACATATACTACTTTTCTTTTGTAAATACATACTTATATAGATAATTATACCCAGACTCAGGACAAACAGACATGTTCATGCACACAAATGTCTGTCCTGGGTGGGAATCGAACCCACGACCTGCGGCGCGAAAGGCAAGTATTTACCAACCACGCCAACCGGCTCGTCAATAATCTATTTATTTTTCTATTTTTATAAAATTTTAAATGATGATGATTTAAGTCGTCATATAACATCTCGTACCGAAACAACGGCTTTAAGATAATACTGTTATGTTTATTAAAATACTGTCTTGAGTTTGTTGTTCATTTGATCGTTTATGTTTCAGGTAAGTCCACATATTTGTTCAACATCTAGTATGTAAGTATTTACTGAAGAGGAGCGTCATTTCTATTTTATAACGTAATCGAAAAAAAAGTTATTGATTTTCATCGGACTAGTTTAAATGATTTTATTTATTTAAGTTGTAACCAATTAAAAAAAGTCAAATGAGGATTAAGTATAAAAAGCCACACTTATCCTTATTATATACCTAGAATACATATATTTCTTCCGACATACGCGAGACACAAAAATGAAGACACAAGGCACACGCAATGAATAAATGAGGAAATAACAACAAGTTATAAATTTAATGCCTTACTACTAAGTCATTAATTAAATGATCGAGTTATTACTCCAAAAATGTAATCCAGAAAAATACAATGCTACACATCGAATCAAAATTAAATGTGTGTTATATGATAAATCCCTCTTTTTAATAATAATTTATACACAATAAACAAAGTCGAAACATTCAGCGTAGTCTGTGGTCTATACTATGCAAATCTATAACTTATCACGTGAAACTTATTAGACAATCGGACTGAAAGGCAAGGTCATATTACAATTATATACATATTTACGTCAAATTAACAAAATCGTTATATACTTAGAAGTATCGAGTTTCGATCTATAGACTGTTATAATTAAATTATACTGTAGAAGCAGCGACCCGATGTCTTAAATAAAAGCCGAGAGCCGCCAAATTATGACTTTTTTTTCTCTTAAGTAATATGTCAATGATAAATAAAAAAACAAATGAAGGTGGTTTAGGCAAGTCCTTATCAATAGGTAGAGTTTATTTAAATTTTTTTTGAGCGCAAGGGCTGTATCTTTATAATTCGGTATAACTTGATATGCGTAGACAAAGATGAGTCGAGTCTGGATTGAGCAATAAGTAAAGCGAGCCAATTAAACTTCGAGAAAACACGCAGGTGAAAGATTTTCTGATACAACCAATATATAATAAATATTTACTTATAAATTTATAGATTAATTAT
This sequence comes from Nymphalis polychloros, assembly GCA_905220585.2. Classification (NCBI taxonomy): domain Eukaryota; kingdom Metazoa; phylum Arthropoda; class Insecta; order Lepidoptera; family Nymphalidae; genus Nymphalis; species Nymphalis polychloros. The sequence goes on from HG992262.1 coordinate 294,022, forward strand.
GTTATTAAAGAGCTGCAACTTAAAACATTAGAAGTGCAAATTGAATTATACGCTTACGCTTTTATGAAATAAATTCATAGTTAATCAGATCAGGCTGCTTACTACATCAACATAGAAAATTGATTGTGGTGACAGTTTCATACCAAATGCGGGTTTTATAGCGAAAAGCGCAATATTATCGCTGCAAGTACAAAGCTAATATTTGCCCATTGATCTCGAGGGTGTGTACAAGCCATTATGTTGAGAGGATCAGAGCTGAGCGTGAGCTGTGTACTTTGACTGTGAAAAAAATTGTATCTCAAGTGGTGTAAAAGGCTTGATCAATATTGGACGGGATAATTTTGGCACGAAGGCTCGGACGGGAGGTTATTATAATGCTCCTTAATTTATTCAGATCTAGTATTTACATAGAGGAATATCTGGATTCATAGAACCTTTTTTGCCGTTACTCTTATTTTAAGGTCATAGTTATAAATATCAATTTTGCAGAAGTTTTTATTTTAAAACAAAAATAGTAAATGTAAAAATAGTAATATGTTAACCAAATAAAAAATATCAAATTATCGTATCGTGTTGTGTGGTAAAGTGTAAATTGTTTGGATAAGAATATTTATTCCTATGGAATGAACATTGAACAATTAAGTGAAACACTTGTATAGTAATTTGGTTGAAATGAACAAATACATATCTACGTATTTCCTAATAAAAACATTACGAAGAAACTAATATCTACCAAGTCTATTCTACAGTTAGAGACCGAAGTTTAATATCAATAGAAATACTTAGCTCAGTTCAGTCGGCCGTTGGCTTTGAACACTGAATGAATTAACTTGTACCGTTATACATAATGTATCGACAGGATCGGATTGAATTGGGAATGAGGCCGGGTTGCTTGGTTTCAATACATATATGATTACACCGTCTCACATCGACATGTTGAGATTGTATTGATGTAGCTCTAGTCGTGGTAAGATTGATATCGTTTAAATTCATTTAATAATCCAATAAACAACGATCACTAATTTACAGTTCAAATTCGTCGTATAACAAATTTTAATATTATTTTGAGATTATGGAGTATTGAAATTAACTAATGGTTGCACAAATATGACATAGATGAAAAATAAATAGTTTATAAGTATCGTCGGGTTAAGAGTTTCCTAAACTACATTGGCCCAGCTTTTAGTCACGTTTTTTACTTGTTGCAATTCAATCTTGAAGAGGGTCCACCGTTAGAAGCTCTGCTCGATTGCATTTATTTAATGCTTCGATTCGACAAATACTATTTCGGAATTGCTTACGAAATAGCTTTATGTTAAGAATAAAAATATATAAAAGTAAAGAAATAATAATACGAACAATAATAGAGTGTTAGTGTAGTTTTTATTAATTTTTTTATTGTGCAATTGAAAAAAGTCGGCTATGTTTTAAAAAATTTTAGAAAGAATAAAATTATTTATAACTTAATTTTACAAACCAAACTGGGTTACTCAGACTTTATTACATTTTTAAATGTTACTTAGTGGTATTAACATTATAAGCGGTATTAGTCATCCCGCGGCTTATCATCGCACTTACCTTATAAACGATGTAAATACTGATTATTATTTACACACCGAACTTCTCCTTCTGTCATCAGTTATTAGACATTTGATAGAAGAAGACAAAATAACAATACAATACATGGTTGTATTGTATTGTTATTTTGTCTTCCTATACGACGTTTCTTGTAAGAAAGAGTTATATGGTATATTTTAATATTATTTTTGTTGTTCGGCTTTGTGTCCAGTGAACTGTCAGTGTTAATAATAATTTGAATAAAAAAAAATTATTTTGTAAACATTAAAAATAAACTCTAAACGACTGAACACGGACAATAAATATAAAAAAAATGTCAAGAAGGAAGGAACAATATAAATAATTGTGGAAGTTGTTGTAATATTTTTAACAAAGAAACTCGTGGAATTGAAATGTTGTTTCCGTCCTGTGAAATTGGCGACATTCTTTTAGAGTAACGAATTGTGGTTTTAGTCGAACACAAACCACAAAGAGTTTGTTGTGCTTAGCTTAAAAGTCATATCAAACTGTCGTGGACTGGTTTACGTTTACGTTTTAGGGTTATTTATTTTGAAGAGAGAAAAAGTACGGTGGTGCGACATCATTCTAAATGGATTTTAATTACTGAATTAATGTAAACGTCACTCGACGTTGCTATGGTGAAAGGGTTTGCGTTGGGTGCCCACGGTTAAAACAAAAACATTTTCTTTGCATTGAAGTCGTCGCCACAAGTTCATTTTAATACAATTCAATACTAATAACATACTTGAGTTGTTAAATATAATCATCATCATCATATTCAGCCCACATTAATCCACTGCTGGACATAGGCCTCCTCACCGGCGCACCAATTCTCCCGGTCTTGTGCTAATCGCATCCATTGCGCACCCGCTATTTTTCTTAAATCGTCTAACCATCGGGCGGGTGGTTTGCCCACTAGTCTCTTCACTTCTCTAGGCCACCAGTCCGTGACGACTTTAGTCCGCCTACCGTCTTCCCGTCTGGCCAAGTGTCCAGCCCATCCCCACTTCAATCTCGTGATACGCTTCCCAATGTCTTCGACCTTCGTCTTTCGTCGAATTTTCGCGTTAGGTATTCGATCAACGAGAGAGATGCCTAACATGGCACGCTCCATCGCCCTTTGTGCCACTTTAATTTTATGCATATTATGCTTAGTAAGCGTCCATGTTTCGGCACCGTAGGTGAGGATAGACAAGACACATTGGTTAAACACCTTGGTCTTGAGGCATTGTGGGAGTTTTGATGCTAATGTATCTTGGAGTTTTCCAAAAGCACCCCACCCTAAGCCGATGCGTCGGTCGATCTCCTGTATTTGAGATTTAGGATCAAATGATAAACGATGTCCAAGATAGACATAATCGCTGACCACCTGTACGTTGTCCTTACCTACGATTATGTTAGGTACACGTATGCGGCAATTAGTCATAATTTTGGTCTTGGACATGTTCATCCTCAGACCAATCCTCAGGGAAACTTCTTGCAGATCTGCTAGCATATGCTAGAGTTCTTTTATGCTCTCGGCGACTAGAATCAAGTCGTCTGCGAACCTAAGGTGCGTCATGCGTGTCCCGTTTATGTTGATTCCTCTATCTCTCCAATCCAGCGTCTTCAGCAAATCTTCTAAGACGGTGTTGAAGAGTTTGGAAGAGAGGTTATCACCTTGTCGGACCCCTCTATCGACAGACACGAGGTTGGTGGTTTAATGCATGCGCACCTGCATAATCGCGGATTTGTATAGCTCCCAGAGGATATCAACGTATCGCTTGTCAATACCGCAGCGATGAAGAGAGTGAAACACGGCCCAATGTTCGACGCTGTCGAAAGCCTTTTCGTAGTCAACGAAGGCAAAACAAAGAGGTCGGTTATACTCATTGCACTTCTCCATTAGCTGCTTGACTGTATGGATGTGGTCTATATTTGAGTATCCATTCCGGAAGCCAGCTTGCTCGACAGGTTGGTATTCTTCGAGGATGTTATTGAGTCGGTGGCATAAAACTTTAGCGAACAGTTTGTAGACCTGAGAGAGAAGGCTTATTGGACGGTAATTTGTCAAATTTGATTTGTCCCCTTTCTTGTGCAGTATCAGTGATAATCGCATTCTTCCATTGACCGGGTGTAGAACCCTGCAGGAGAATTTCATTACAAAGCTTTACAAGGATTTTAAGTACAGGTCTTCCACCTGCCTGCATCATCTCCACATGCACCCCGTCCTCACCAGAGGCTTTACCTCTTTTCATTTTGCCTAGAGCATGCTCTACTTCATCTGCGATTATAGGTGGTAATTCGCCATTTTCTATTCGCTCCAATGGCGCTGCTCTAGGGTCCGTCGTGTTATGTGTCGATTGCGGTGTTTTTGATGCATATAGGTCTCTTCGACGATCTTTATGATTTGGTCACGATCAGACAACATCGCCGGCATCATCCGTTAGCTTGTTTATTACCTTCTTGCCCAACCTAAGCTTTTTTCTATAAACTTTCGGGCCCCTATTGTCTTGGATGGTTTTAGCAATAGTTCTGGTGTTATGAGTTCTTAAGTCTTTACGGATAGCCTTCTTTATAGCCTTGTTAATGTCTCTCTGGTCTGATGTTATACCATTCTTCAATTATCTTCTTTGGGATAATAGAGAGAGCGTATGAGATGTTAATTTTGCCTCTTTAGATGGTTTCTTCCCCCCTATGTGTCTCTTCGTGGTCTCCGTCAGTACTTTGCACAGTTAGTCGTTTAATGAGTCGAAATTCCGGTTCTCTTCTATAAGCCCCTCAAAAGAGTTTTTGAGTTCCAGTTGAAACTCTTTTTGTAAAAGTTTGTAACTATCTCTTCAATATTCTGAGCAGTTTTGCTCTTTCTTTGGGGAGGTTATACCTGAATGTGACTCTCACTAGACGATGGTCGCTATTAGTTTTAAAGCGACTTAAAGCGGATACGTCGGTTATATTTGGCTTATGTGAACTAATTATGTAGTCGATCTCATTTTTCGTCTGGCCATCCGGGCTAGCCCAAGTCCATTTCCTTGAGTGACGCTTTTTGAAGAAGGTATTCATAGCGAATAGATGATATTGCTCGAGGAAATTTACAAGGGTTTGTCCCCGCGGATTTCAACCACCTAGACTAAACTCTCCGACCGACGTTTCATTTTTTAAATGGTGTCCTATTTTTGCGTTAAAGTCGTCCATTACAATTGTATAATAGCAGGCATTTTCCTGACGCGCTCTTCTTATATCCTCGTAGAAGGCCTCTACTTCTTCATCGGTGTGGTCGGAAGTCGGAGCGTATACTTGTATGATCTTTACAGCATACCTTTTATTTAGTCTCAGATTGAGATAACAAACTAGTGTTGATACACTTGTTACCTTTTGAATATGTGAGTAAAACCTTCTGTGTATCAGGAATTCTACACCACCGTAAGAAGAGTCTTCGTGGCCTCTGTGGTAAAGCAGATGACCACAAGATAAGCGCATAAGATCCTCTCCATGTCTTCTTACCTCATATAAACCTATCACGTCCCACTGCACTTCCTCTAGGAGTTCATAAAGTCTTTCGTCAGCATTCAAAGTCCCAGTATTGTAAGTAACCAGTGTCATCGTATGGCAGCCGGGTCTCTTCCGGAGATTCTTCGCACCCTCCACCCCGCCGGAACCGTAGCCGCTGCCGTTACTAGGAATAGCGGGGTTGCCGGGGACTGAGGGCCATGGTTCTGGTTCGCTATTCATCTGAGGGGTTTTTAGCCTTAAAACGCCACGCTGGCCAAGCGGCTTGGCGAGTCTTCCTGTCACGTTGGCCTGCTTCCCACCAGCTCCTCTCACACAAAGAGAAGCTGGTGCACAATCATTAAAAAAGAGACTTATTTGAAAGTACAGACAGAAACTTCAATTTAATTTATTTGCATTAATAAAATGTTCAATTACGTAAGATAACATTTCGTAGATGCAATAAAAACGACGTCAACAAAAATAACTAATTGGCTTAGGCGTGTAGACTCTGGGCGGGACACATCACACATGCAAGGTAAACATATCACCTCGCTCACAAGTGCCGTAATAACATTCAATCTACAAAAACGTGTGCTGTTTTATATAAAAGAGGCATTAGTGTATCGCTCTGAACGCACGAAAACCAATTAAATACAACCAGATAAAGTCATCAGTTCACGCCCTCTCGATCTCCCTCTAGCCCGTATTAACAGCGCAAGCTAATTTTAAACCCACCACCCCTTCACCCCGTCGCTCGCTGTGCGCCTCCCTTATTCCTACCAGATTGCATTTTACACTTAAGTGACTTACACACTTGTATCGTTTCCTGTTAAACGATAACTAAACATTGATTGACTTTAATAAATAATTAATTGAAACATAATTACGAGTAGCTTTTGATTTTATCAAATATAAGTCTATGTCATGATTATCTTCAATATTGACTCAAAAATAAAGTTTTATTTTCATAATTTCACATAATACACTAGTCATAAAGCCTATGAGGACATTTTTTCAAGAAATGCATAGTATCCGAGGGTCACTAAACCAATGCCCACTTCATAAGTTATAGCTATGTTTGTATGTTTATTAAAATGTCAATAGAGGCTTTCTTTGCGATTTTAATACCGTCTCTTTGTACACTCATTTTGAAGTATGTATGTATCCTACCGTTTAATGTTACGAGGTTTCAACGAGAAATTAATGAAATAGCAAAGTATGTTGATCTTTCTATTCTTAAAATAAGAGCGTTACTAAGTAACATACACTTCATTATATTATATGTCATATATTTGCGTTCCGTTGTAAAGAAATGTAGAAACGTAAGCGGAAAATTAAACCAGAGCTCAGTTTAAACTTAGTATTGATAGGACTATAACGAATAGAAACCCTTACAAGTCACCGCGTAGCGCTGTCAATGCTCTACGAAGCGAGACGCGCTTATCTGTCGACGCGTTGCAGTCTACGAACGTAGCTAAGCTCGTAGCATGCTACAGTCCAGCTTATGCGAACACTATGTCTGAAGATTTACGCTACAGTTTCTGCTAACATTTATATTTAATAATATTTTAAATTATCATCTAACTTTTGAAACAATCACTTTTTAACAAAAAAATGGCTTAATACCAAAGAAACTTGTTTAATACATGATATTTTAGTGTATTATATTACTATGAACTAGTTTTTAGACGCAGTTCCGCTCCTGCAATATTTTAGAATACTGCCTCGTTGGTCTAGTGGCTAGATATAAGGCCGCAGACCCGGTGGTCCTGGGTTCAATTCCCAGGTCGGGCCAATAAATAGTTATTGGGTTTTTCTGTCAGAAAATTCTCAGTAGCAGCCCGGAGTCTGGAAGTTGGAAGTGTGTACACTCCCGTGCCTCGGAAAGCACGTTAAGCAGTTGGTCCTGCGCCTGAACTCTTTCCGGTCTTGTCGGATTGCCGTCCCATCGGATTATGAGAGCTAAGGAAAAGAGAGTGCGCCTGTGTTTGCGCACACACTTGTGCACTATAATATGTCCTGCGCAGTTGGCTAATCTCTCTTGAGATTGGCCGCCGTGACCGAAATCGGTCTGGAGGACCTTATTTTAGAATAAAAAGTAGCTTTCCTAACTTTCCGGCTCAAAAACTTACTATTGTGCAAAAAATGTAATTATTTGCTTGTAGCTGTGAGTTCTGGAGTTTTATTAGTATGTATAATATTATGGGGCGTTGCGGAGGGGTAGCCGGCAAAAAACGTCCGTAACGTTAAAAAAAGCGTAAGATTTTTATGTATAGTCCTATGTATGATGGTTATTCAGTGTCTAATGTATAGACTACGGGATGACTTATTATTATATATTTTTTATAAGTCATTGTAAACAAATAAAGGTGTTAAGCTATTTTGTAAAGAAGTTTTTTTTTTATCGATAAAAAAATCATAGTAAGAAATGTATACCAAAATAATTAATTTCTTTATACCTCGAATAGAACTTCGTTCCTATCTGGTGTCCCACAAAACCACATTTTTTATTTTTTTAAACAAAAATATTTAACAAGATTATATAAGATACTTAACTAATTCATTTATCGAGTAAACCTATTTATATAAAACAATGTTTAAGTATTAGTTGAAGTGTTTTTACAAGTGCCGTCAAAGGTAGACGAGCACCGGTTTTGTTATCGAAGGCCTTTGTTGGGGCGCGGTCAACAACAACTTCGCAATAGTTCCGTCGTGGGCGCCGGAACTTTTTAGCTCGACAATAGAAAACCGATTGTGTTCTAAATTACAAGATAAAGCGATATATTGCAGTTCATGTTACTTAAAACGTTTTACGAGACTGACGATTTAAAATTATGGGAATTAAAAGGTTCCACGCAATAACTATATACTGCATATTGGTTAAGTTTAAGTTATAGTCTGCAATGACGTATGAAATTCATTAATGGTTTACATAATCATTGCTACAAGGAATCAATTGAATGCAACACGTGAATGATAGACACGATATATTTAAGGCCCAGTAACTGTTTTATTATTTGCGGTCATGAAAATAGGTAATATGAAAGAAACGGTAATTAAAGAATTTAAAACATGTAATTAGTTTTAATAATAAAACTCGCCTTTTTCTCTCACTTACACTTCAGTTAGTTTGTTGACTAACCATTAATAAAGGCTTGGGCGAACTTGTCGGCCGACTAACAAACCACACGGCCGCGTAAAATATATTTCTGTTGTGAGTTTTTAACGAGCCTCGTGCGAATGTATAAAAAGTGAAAAAGTCCGTTTTTCCGTCCAGGGTGCGACTGCAAAGGGCAATGCAAGAGCAGCTCTATTTACTTCAAAAGTGTTTGTCTCCAACGGAACACGCAATTCGTAAATCAACGAACGAATTGATGTATAGCGTCTATTTGTATGTTGGACGCAGTCAAAATAATTATGATATACTTAAAATGTGTTTGTCGTCCTCCACTTCTATTCACTTCACGGGCGAGGCTTCTGTGGAACATTTGCGAGCTCACTTTTGTCTTTACTGAGAGTATAGACATATGCATCTAACTAGCTATAAAAAGTTCGTATAAAGCTATAAACTATACGTGTAGGTTTTTCGTACTAATGACGTGAACATACAGACAATAAATGATATAACGATATTACGAGCGCGGTGGGTACTAAGTTAAAGTTAAGCGATAAACTTGACGTTTCGAGTGGGTATAAGGGTTCTATATTTACATTAGAGGGCTGTAACTTCATCAATATTTCATCGGGATCCAATAACCTCCTCCAATATGCTCCTGTTTTTCTCTCCTCTACCTCCTTATCCTTGACTAAGATCAAATAGACTGCGAACTTTTACATTTTAATTTGTTCAGTACCTGAAGAGTAATTGTTTTAATATTTCATCACAATTGTTATTCTATCTACGGAATTAGAATAATAAAGTAACAATTGTTACCCTTTAATTTTTAAACATAGTAATGAGTGTCCTTTAATAGAACTGTAATCGCTGAAAATATTATTACATATAGATAAATATTCAACAAAAGTATTAGTATGTTTGTTATTATATAAGAAATATAAAAATAATTGTAATTTCATCAAAACTCAGCCATTTTTAAGTATTTTCACTTTAAGTCTTCGAAGTGGTTGGTTCAGAGCACTCAAATGAAAACTGAAGCTATTCATTACCTTCATAACATTTCAAAGACTGCATCTCGTTTAAATGGATCAATCTATCGTCGCTCCGGGTGCGGCCACTGTACGACGAAAACATGTGAATAGTCAAAAGTGAGGCTGGCTTTGATATTGCCAGTTGCACCAATTGCTCGTATTGAGCTTCCGTTACATTCATAACATATTTCAATGAACACCGACACCTATTAACCTAGCTCGAGTGAATGTGATTATAGGCTCAGATGCTTGTTTTGTATCAGGACATTAAATTGGATTTCCTCATAAAATTAATATAATTGTACTCCTAGTTAGTGGGATAATAAGTACCAAGTTGATTGTTTTATTTTGCTAATAATTGCAACCCTCGTTTGTACGCATAAATACGTAAAACAAATTTGTTTTATTTACGTAAACAGATGTGAACAAAATTATACGTTTACATTTGTAAAGATTACGCAACTACTTGTAAAATAAAAGAAAAAAGTCAACGCAAAGGTGTAACATTAACGTAAGATACAAAATCCACGTGAAATATTAATTTATCAGAAAAGCAGTTAAAATAAATGAGCCAGAATGGAGTCTGCTTCCACGACAATTATATAAAGTAAAAATGGAATCAAGCACTTTAATCTGAAAGTTTAACTTGTATTATTTCTTTTCTGCTTGCTCTTCAGTATATTGCATTTTGCACGTTTGGTATAAGACTGTTTTTAGCACAGACTCAGTGTGTACTTAACGATTCGACTCGAGACCTGGACGATCGCTCTCCGGGTCTGCCCGAGTCCTCAGTAGGAGCCATTCCACTAGATGAGCTTTTATTACACGATCCTATTTACTTCCTTTCATTCCGGGGATAGAGTTTATGGCACACTTAAATTATTCTTTGATATCTCAGTCCGGTCGAAGTAAATTTTTTTTGGTATACACTGTGTTTTCCTTTCATCATTACATTTATTTTGTTTGTTCTAGTTTAATTTAATGCATACTGGATTGGCGAGTGCGAAAAAAAATAATTATAAAAAGCATTGTGAATGTTCTTGTAAGTTTTAGCTTTAATAGCTTCCTTACTATTTTAATTAATTGATGGATTTCATTGATATGAAACTTACGTTTTAATGTATAGGGTTTTCCATTAAGGGCGCTTGATCGTGCAGAACTTCCATCGTAGCGTGTGCTGTGTGGCACGTAGCGCCGTCCTGTTGAAACCACATGTTGTCCAGATCCATATTCTCGATTTCAGGCCAAAAGAAGTTGGTTATCATCGACCGGTATCGCTCACCATTGACGGTGACGGCCACACCATTATCGTTTTCGAAAAAATACGGACCAATCACGCCTCCGGCCTAAAATCCGCACCAAACAGTCACTTTCTGCGGGTGCATTGCCACTTGGTGAACCTCGTGTGGATTGGTCTCGTCCCAAATACGGCAATTTTGCTTGTTGACATAGCCATTCATCCAAAAATGCGCCTCGTCGCTGAAGATGATTTTTTTGCCAAAATCGGCGTCAACTTCCAACTGCTCTAATGCCCAGTCAGCGAACACACGGCGCTGTCTATGGTCATTAACCTTGAGCTCTTGGGTCAGCTGGATCTTGTACGGGTGCAGGCTCAAGTCACAACGCAAAATTCGCCAAGTTGTCGTCTGCGAAAGGCCGAGTTCCTGTGCGCGACGCGGAATTGACTGCCGCGGGTTTTCGAGGACACTGTCGCGCACAGCGGCGATATTCTCGGCAGATCTCGCGTTACGTTGACGCACGGGAACCGGCTGATTGTTAACTGACCCGGTTGACTCGAATTTGTCCACCAATCGACGGATAGTCAACTCGGCAGGACGATCATCGCGACCGTAAAACGGGCGAAGTGCGCGGAAAGTTGCTCGAACTGAAGACCCATTTTCATAAAACAATTTTATGATTTGCACGTGCTGCTCGACACTGTAACCTGCCATGGTGGTTTGGGAGGACGGAATGAATAGAACACACTGCATTTGACAGCTGTCACTCAATAGTCTCAATATTCCAATAGGGACGATTGGAAAACCCTATATATATATGGGGTTTTCCAATAGGGACGCTTGAACTTTGACAGCTGATTGCGGCCATGTTGTTTGAGTGACAGCTGTCAAATGCAGTGTGTTATATTCATTCCGTCCTCCCAAACCACCATGGCAGGTTACAGTGTCGAGCAGCACGTGCAAATCATAAAATTGTTTTATGAAAATGGGTCTTCAGTTCGAGCAACGTTCCGCGCACTTCGCCCGTTTTACGGTCGCGATGATCGTCCTGCCGAGTCGACTATCCGTCGATTGGTGGACAAATTCGAGTCAACCGGGTCAGTTAACAATCAGCCGGTTCCCGTGCGTCAACGTAACGCGAGATCTGCCGAGAATATCGCCGCTGTGCGCGACAGTGTCCTCGAAAACCCGCGGCAGTCAATTCCGCGTCGCGCACAGGTACTCGGCCTTTCGCAGACGACAACTTGGCGAATTTTGCGTTGTGACTTGAGCCTGCACCCGTACAAGATCCAGCTGACCCAAGAGCTCAAGGTTAATGACCATAGACAGCGCCGTGTGTTCGCTGACTGGGCATTAGAGCAGTTGGAAGTTGACGCCGATTTTGGCAAAAAAATCATCTTCAGCGACGAGGCGCATTTTTGGATGAATGGCTATGTCAACAAGCAAAATTGCCGTATTTGGGACGAGACCAATCCACACGAGGTTCACCAAGTGGCAATGCACCCGCAGAAAGTGACTGTTTGGTGCGGATTTTGGGCCGGAGGCGTGATTGGTCCGTATTTTTTCGAAAACGATAATGGTGTGGCCGTCACCGTCAATGATGAGCGATACCGGTCGATGATAACCAACTTCTTTTGGCCTGAAATCGAGAATATGGATCTGGACAACATGTGGTTTCAACAGGACGGCGCTACGTGCCACACAGCACACGCTACGATGGAAGTTCTGCACGATCAAGCGCCCTTAATGGAAAACCCTATACATTAAAACGTAAGTTTCATATCAATGAAATCCATCAATTAATTAAAATAGTAAGGAAGCTATTAAAGCTAAAACTTACAAGAACATTCACAATGCTTTTTATAATTATTTTTTTTCGCACTCGCCAATCCAGTATGCATTAAATTAAACTAGAACAAACAAAATAAATGTAATGATGAAAGGAAAACACAGTGTATACCAAAAAAAATTTACTTCGACCGGACTGAGATATCAAAGAATAATTTAAGTGTTTGGGAGGACGGAATGAATATAACACACTGCATTTGACAGCTGTCACTCAAACAACATGGCCGCAATCAGCTGTCAAAGTTCAAGCGTCCCTATTGGAAAACCCCATATATATAGGGTTTTCCAATCGTCCCTATTGGAATATTGAGACTATTGAGTGACAGCTGTCAAATGCAGTGTGTTATATTCATTCCGTCCTCCCAAACACTTAAATTATTCTTTGATATCTCAGTCCGGTCGAAGTAAATTTTTTTTGGTATACACTGTGTTTTCCTTCCATCATTACATTTATTTTGTTTGTTCTAGTTTAATTTAATGCATACTGGATTGGCGAGTGCGAAAAAAAATAATTATAAAAAGCATTGTGAATGTTCTTGTAAGTTTTAGCTTTAATAGCTTCCTTACTATTTTAATTAATTGATGGATTTCATTGATATGAAACTTACGTTTTAATGTATAGGGTTTTCCATTAAGGGCGCTTGATCGTGCAGAACTTCCATCGTAGCGTGTGCTGTGTGGCACGTAGCGCCGTCCTGTTGAAACCACATGTTGTCCAGATCCATATTCTCGATTTCAGGCCAAAAGAAGTTGGTTATCATCGACCGGTATCGCTCACCATTGACGGTGACGGCCACACCATTATCGTTTTCGAAAAAATACGGACCAATCACGCCTCCGGCCCAAAATCCGCACCAAACAGTCACTTTCTGCGGGTGCATTGCCACTTGGTGAACCTCGTGTGGATTGGTCTCGTCCCAAATACGGCAATTTTGCTTGTTGACATAGCCATTCATCCAAAAATGCGCCTCGTCGCTGAAGATGATTTTTTTGCCAAAATCGGCGTCAACTTCCAACTGCTCTAATGCCCAGTCAGCGAACACACGGCGCTGTCTATGGTCATTAACCTTGAGCTCTTGGGTCAGCTGGATCTTGTACGGGTGCAGGCTCAAGTCACAACGCAAAATTCGCCAAGTTGTCGTCTGCGAAAGGCCGAGTACCTGTGCGCGACGCGGAATTGACTGCCGCGGGTTTTCGAGGACACTGTCGCGCACAGCGGCGATATTCTCGGCAGATCTCGCGTTACGTTGACGCACGGGAACCGGCTGATTGTTAACTGATCCGGTTGACTCGAATTTGTCCACCAATCGACGGATAGTCGACTCGGCAGGACGATCATCGCGACCGTAAAACGGGCGAAGTGCGCGGAACGTTGCTCGAACTGAAGACCCATTTTCATAAAACAATTTTATGATTTGCACGTGCTGCTCGACACTCGCTCGATGAATGGTTTTCCAATCGTCCCTATTGGAATATTGAGACTATTGAGTGACAGCTGTCAAATGCAGTGTGTTATATTCATTCCGTCCTCCCAAACCACCATGGCAGGTTACAGTGTCGAGCAGCACGTGCAAATCATAAAATTGTTTTATGAAAATGGGTCTTCAGTTCGAGCAACGTTCCGCGCACTTCGCCCGTTTTACGGTCGCGATGATCGTCCTGCCGAGTTGACTATCCGTCGATTGGTGGACAAATTCGAGTCAACCGGGTCAGTTAACAATCAGCCGGTTCCCGTGCGTCAACGTAACGCGAGATCTGCCGAGAATATCGCCGCTGTGCGCGACAGTGTCCTCGAAAACCCGCGGCAGTCAATTCCGCGTCGCGCACAGGTACTCGGCCTTTCGCAGACGACAACTTGGCGAATTTTGCGTTGTGACTTGAGCCTGCACCCGTACAAGATCCAGCTGACCCAAGAGCTCAAGGTTAATGACCATAGACAGCGCCGTGTGTTCGCTGACTGGGCATTAGAGCAGTTGGAAGTTGACGCCGATTTTGGCAAAAAAATCATCTTCAGCGACGAGGCGCATTTTTGGATGAATGGCTATGTCAACAAGCAAAATTGCCGTATTTGGGACGAGACCAATCCACACGAGGTTCACCAAGTGGCAATGCACCCGCAGAAAGTGACTGTTTGGTGCGGATTTTGGGCCGGAGGCGTGATTGGTCCGTATTTTTTCGAAAACGATAATGGTGTGGCCGTCACCGTCAATGGTGAGCGATACCGGTCGATGATAACCAACTTCTTTTGGCCTGAAATCGAGAATATGGATCTGGACAACATGTGGTTTCAACAGGACGGCGCTACGTGTCACACAGCACACGCTACGATGGAAGTTCTGCACGATCAAGCGCCCTTAATGGAAAACCCTATATAATAATACAATTATGTGAAAGATATGATTAAATCCTTACGTTGAAACCTATGAGTTTTACAAAAATTAAGCAAAATAAAAACATTAAATGAAATATACAGATTCCTTGTGATCCCAGATCCTCTGGTTTGAATACTGTACAGGTGTATACAACATACACCTTTATATACATATACATACATCGACACTACATGCTACATATCTTAGACATCGATACATTGGCAATTTGTTTATGCGACGTAATCGAACGTTCGGGTGACCATGTTTCGTTCGGCTCAAATAAAATCTTTACATATTATAAATCTAAAATCTCTGCGCCGCATGTGTCTGAATGCGATAAAGTCAAACAGTACTGAACGGATTTTCTTACGGTTTTCACCAATAGACGGAGTGATTCGTAATGAAGGCAATTAAGGTAAATAATACTAATTAAAGTATAGTGTAAACTGGTTCAAATATGACGATGATTGTAGAAGCTGCCAGAAATATACATGTCAGCTAGTATTTTTACCAACCTACGCCCCGTTTTATGAAATAATCGTATAAAATAAGAAATCTTCCTGAAAAACACTTCCCTTTGTAGATGTTATCGTTTATGTATTAAGATATGAGTAACTGGAACTATTTAGTTTATATGAATAACTAGATATCTCGTTATTGTCTATTTTTTTACACTACATTACGATTGCACAGAAAAATAAAACTTGCTGTGGAACTTAGAACAAATAAGTACTCTTAATTGACCGACAAAATGTAACACGTTATCTGATACATTATCAATAGTATAACAATTATTTGATACCGATGTACATGATTATGATTTTAGATAGTGGTTTTAAAACTACATCTATAAGACTGGCGTAGGTTTCACTCCGTCTGAGGCAAGACTCGTTGATTGTCTCTTTGTTCGTTTAATTATACTATATATAAAGGCTTCATTTCGGTTGTGCTATTATGGCGCAACTGAGTCTTGGATGATTTAAATAAGTTTTTAGTACATTACACACGAAATACAAGCAAACCGTACAAACGATAGTGAATTATAATCTAGTTGTTAATTAATCTTAATTTTTCAGTAATATTTCGAAAAAATGAACTACTATCTCGGTTACGGTAAGTACATTTTGCAACGGAAACTGCACAGTACACTCATTTAAGATGTTCATGTATATCTTGTATAAAGGACGAGTATTGGTTTGATATACATCCGCTTAACGTGATTCGTGAGTAATTTCAAACAAAGTTCGTAATTTACTTAAGCTATATACATACATATATACGGGTTATAACTTAGCAACGAACTTGGGACAAGTTAGTAAACAATTTGATAGTAGTTCCATAGTTTCAGCTTGTCTCACGATCGGTTCAGAAATGCAAGCGGCAGTATCGACGTAATGTGTGCACAATGCGACCCGCATGCTATGAATAGAATATGTACTCGTATGTGTCGAATCGATAGTCGACGTACTTGTCAACGTTTTTAGGCTTATGAATAGTGAACGTCTGTAGAGCTGCAGCGTGTTTGTAACAGCAGCCTTATTATTATTTGTTTTGTTATTGATACATCGTAAGCCGTTTAGCATGAGTCGATTTCTATACTTATCTAGAATTTGAATTAAGGATTATAGGTATTTCGATTTATAAGTCTATCAACTATAAATATATTAATACTTTAGTATTGGTCTGGTAATCTTCTTCAAAAAGAACTTGTTAATCGTAAGTTATTTATTATAATTAGGTTATTAAATTACAAAGATATACAGTCAATTATGCCTTGTTTACGTGTGTATAGCACAGTTATTGTGTATTAACACAGTAAAATTGGGCATTAATGTGTCTTAGAAGCACAACGTACGTATACACTTAATTTTAAGTAACGATTAGTGTCGCATTGCAATCTAGAGCATGCGTCTAGCTGTTTAATGTTCACGGGCAAAGGCGACTGCTTGCCATTCGATGGTACATATTTTATACTTTGTTCTAGTTATATTAATTAGGTCTACGTAATATTGTATTATTACTTTTGGGTAATAAAAATGAGCATTCAAATATCATCATGTCATCATCATATCATGTATCAGTCATGAATGAGCCGTCTGCAGCGTGTTATTCTAAGAGGCCATTACAGCAACAACTCCGTCGTTATCCGGTTTAACTCCCGAGGTGCCCGAGCTGGACATCGCATCGCTCGTTTTAAACCCATTTTCATTACTGCGCCCCCACCACCCTGCTAATGTTAATGTGCTCGTTGTGTTCGTCTTTAATCTACATTTATATTGTTGGTTCAGTTAAGATCAGGTATATACAAATATATATCCTTCAACTACTTGAAGATTTTTTATTGTACCAGCTGTAAAAATGTTGACTACTACTCAATATTATTAATTAATTCTTTAAAATGTCAAATAAATTATGTTTGAAAACATTAGTTCAGAATTTGAAACTTATTTTATTAAAAATTAATAAACATTAAAAACCCTAAAATAAAGCTTGGGAATGGAAACTTATAATAAATCGCGTTGTCACCAGCACAGAACGAAAACTGTGTGCGAAATTTCAACTGAATCGGTTGAGAGGAACTGATTTAAAATTAAGTTGCAAGATTTGGCTCACACGTTCAGCTCATAAAATAATGTAAAAAGGTTCACTGTAGCGTTACAAATATATAAAAACGTCGATTAACATTCTATCATTTTTAGAAGTAACTTTGTATTTAGTGCGCGTTTTTCATTGAAATATTTTCGTGCCCGTCAGATATTGCGCAACCGACGAAGCAGTAATATCCTTTATCTGCTAAATCGCTTATTCGATTTGATTCCTTACCTGAACTCTCAGCTTTTCTTTATACTGTAATCATGCAAACGGTTCAAAGGTTGTGCTCTTCCGATTTTTCTTGTTTCCGACTTTGTTGAGGTAAATTGGATTTTAATATAGAAAGCCTAGCGACATCTAGATTCTATCCTACTTTTGATAGAGCACGTATTATATGGCTTGGAGATTGATTATTACAAATAATTCCGCGATATATCTGTAATAAACGAATATAAATAGATATAATAATTATAAAAACTATATCAATTTAGCCGCGATGGCTCAGTGGTTAGAAAACGAGAATCGTAACCAATGATTCCATATTCAAACCCGGGGAAAGACCACTACATTGGAATGGTTTATACGATGAATTATGATATGTCAAAAGATTTAATCTGTGGACTGTCCGTGACTTTAGTAATGTTCAAATCAATTATTTATTATACATGTTTGTTAATTCATGATAGTGGCAAGTTGGCTGCACTTCGTTAGATTGTTGACGTTTATGGTTTCCGCTCCACGCCCTCGAGCTGTAGCGCGAAGATACGTAATATGTAGCCCTTTCAATAGACGGACTATTTAAATAAGATTTTTAAAAACAACTGTTAATGCCGGAGAGAAGTGCGTTTAACCAAAATAAACTCCCTAGCTTTATTATTATAAATATAGATGCAGATTATACATAGTGGTAGGCTTTTGTCACATATCACATATTCTACCGCTAAACGGCAATAGCTAGCCTGTAGCACTACAGGTACAAGTGACATAACATCTTAGTTCCTAAGGTTGGTGTTCCATCTTATCGTTCCACTTACCATTTTATAAAAAAAAAAGATTACTACAATAATATAATAGTGTTTTTTTATTGTCATAAGGGATTTTATTCCAACTAAGCTACATGCTTAACTTTTGTTTAGAATTTTAAAATACCGTAGAAATGTTATGTAAGCTTTGTAGCAGATACTCTCAAAACTCTTGTCGATATTTGTGCCTGACTAAAATTGAAATCGAATCCATTAGAATTGTAAACTAAGTAACTGACGAAGTGAATGTATACCTCAACGGAGAGTTGAGATCATTCTATAGTTGAATATCTTTGGAGGTTAATATCAGTCTATAGTGTGAAATCTCATTTTTATTAGCAATGAACTACACACAGGCTGTCTTACTAGTTTTTACGAATACTACTATAGTTACAATGAACAAGAAAATCACGATAGCAACAATTATAATAATTATTAAACATGAACAAAATATTCATACAGTATATAGTATGAATAATAAATGGATTAATTAATATTCAACAACCGTATAAAACGTTTACTTGGTGGTAGAGCTTTGTGCACTTGGTGGTAGAGACCACCCACTCATCAGATATTCTACCGCAAAACAGCAGTACTTAGTACTGTTGTGTTCCGGTTTGAAGGGTGAGTGAGCCAGTGTAATTACAGGCACAAGGGACATAACATCTTAGTTCCCAAGGTGGGTGGCGCATCTAAGCGAAATGCTCAACATTTCTTACATTGCCAATGTCTATGGGCGTTGGTGACCACTTACCATCAGGTGGCCCATATGCTCGTCCGCCAACCAATTCAATAAAAATAACGTTTAAATAAAGTAATATTCGTTGAAATAAAACTTGATATAATGACTGTTAATTTGATATAAATAATTATCATATCCTATCTTACTCGTTCGTCATTACAAAGTATTTGTATCAATTTATTTACTTTAAAAATTATTAGGAATACAGTAGAACTCTGATTAACGGGGGGGTCGGGACCGAGAGGTCCACGGATAACTGAAACCACGGTTAATCCGAATTCCTTCGACGAATCGCTGGTGGTACAAAAAATATATTATTGTGAACAGAACCAGCTCAGGTTGCCGATCAACTACTGACTGGCAAACATCAGATTGAATATGAGTATGAGTTCGACGAATTTCCTGTTCATGGAGTATTTGTTACATTGTAAGTTTGTATCAGGACAAAGCGCCGAGGCCGCAAGCGAATTTGGACAGTCTCTCGCGTCGCGCACGGGAGGCGCAGAGACGCACGGTTAATCTGCTCCCCGGACAAACCCGGTTAATTGGGGTTCTACTGTAGTCATTTATTTATTGTTAGCAATTTATCTGCGAAATAGTTAATTATTCAGCATTTACGATCTTGCCTCGCATCATTTATTATACGATCAAGATTGCTGTTTTCAAACGGTTCTAAAGAAATGTTGATCGTGAGCACAGTTCAATCTTCACAGCACAGCTGCTTATTCGCTCACAATCAAGTACACGATATGTGTACACATAAGCACACTATTGGCTTGGTTCTGTTGATGACTGGCGCGGCTTTATTATTAATAAGGTCCTCCAGACCGATTTCGGTCACGGCGGCCAATCTCAAGGGAGATTAGCCAACTGCGCAGGACATATTATAGTGCACAAGTGTGTGCGCATACACAGGTGCACTCTCTTTTCCTTAGCTCTCATAATCCGATGGGACGGCAATCCGACACGACCGGAAAGAGTTCAGGCGCAGGACCAACGGCTTAACGTGCTTTCCGAGGCACGGGAGTGTACACACTTCCAACTTCCAGACTCCGGGCTGCTACTGAGAATTTTCTGACAGAAAAACCCAATAACTATTTATTGGCCCGACCTGGGAATTGAACCCAGGACCACCGGGTCTGCGGCCTTATATCTAGCCACTAGACCAACGAGGCTTTATTATTACGAGTATATCGAAACGATGATAACTATTTTTTTGAATGTATCGTTTTAAATATCGTATACCTTAATATACTAATACACTTTTCCGCCAGTGGGTTTGCCCGTGGGTATATGAGAGGGCAGCGTCTTTCGGCGCTGGTTCGAAAACGCGTATTAACTTTCTTTGGGCACGTCTTCCTGCAAGGAACTGATTCCATAGCGCGTTTTGTCATTCAAGGCAAAGTGGATGGCACCAGACCACATGGAAGGACGGCCATGCGATGGACCGACCAAGTGAAAACAACTGTTGGCGGTCCTTTGCATAAGTGCACCAGACGCACCAGTTATAGAGACACATGGCGAACGCTTTGTAGGCAAACAACATCCCTGCCGATAATTTCGTAACACTACATGAGGACCACGACCGCACTGACAAGAGTGCCACGAAGAAGAAGAATATGAGAGGGGGGCAGATGTTAGGTACCCTAAGTCCTTTTCTGCACCCTTGACAATGTGTCGGCAAAATTTCATGATGATCTGTTGAGTAGTTAATATATTATTACTAAGAAAGGATTGTATTCCATCCAAGAATATTTATTAAGATGTGACTTTGACGAGAGCAAACTTAATTGCGGCAAAATGAAGTTACTACTTAGTTATATTATTAATTGTTTTATTGGTTGTCTTGTATTCGCCGCGTTCGTTTAATGTGTGCGCTCTGTTTGACCGCACACGATACATTACAACTCTGTTATGCAAATAAAGTCTGGTGCTAATTAAAACTCAAAGGTAGAGGACGAATATACATAAAAGGCAATCATTGTTGGACAATTGAGATTTATGTCGCAGAACATTTAACACATGCGGTTGTGTTACACACACAAGGCGAAACCTGTCGCAGCATTGTGAACTATGATGTAATCTCTATACATAGAAAATTATAACTGACCGATTTACAGACTAACATATCAAGTATCGATGTACGACTGCAGTAGGTAGAGATTTTAATTCCGGACTTTGCCTAATTCAATTTTGTTTTTCATTTCTTGCAAAAGAACTGTTGGTATTGGAACGCGATTAGCTTATTATGGTAAATTATATATAATTATTATAATAATTTGAACATGATACTGTGAACTGAAATCTCAATATCATATTATTAAGTTAACAAATTATCATACAAGTGAGTTCAGATCATTCATGAATGTCACGACAAGACGCGTGGGTGTCGAAGTGATCTCTAACACGGGTGTGACGCAGGAGCGGGATCTCTATCGGTATATGTTTATTTATTTACATATTATTTAAGTAAATTGTCTCTTCAGTCTAACTCTAGGGTGTAGCCGTACAAGTACATACAAGTGCAGTTAATGAGGATGGCGAGTCTCCGTTACCAATGCGCCGTAGAAGAAATTGGAGAGTCGGACAATACGATGGGCTTTTTTGATAGCGACCTCACGTGACTAATCGACGAAATGTAATGTCTTCATAAGACGTAGATTATAATCCTTTATCTAAGAAACTATCAGCTTATTTTTTATAGCATAGGTAGGCTGACGAACATATGGGCCACCTGATGGTAAGTGGTCACCAACGCCCATAGACATTGGCGTTTTAAGAGATGTTAACCATCGCTTACATCACCAATGCGCCACCAACCTTGGGAACTAAGGTCTTATGTCCTTTGTGCCTGTAATTACACTGGCTCACTCACCCTTCAAACCGGAACACAACAATACAAAGTACTACTGTTTTGCAGTAGAATATCTGATGAGTGGGTGGTACCTACCTAGACGAGGTTTCACAAAGCTCTACCACCAAGTCAAGGCTCTACCACCAAGTGATTGTTTATGTGATTCGTTCTTACATACCACCATAATTATATCTGCCAGTTGATTTTAATATATTATTTTATAATTCGGCGTGAATACACAACACCATCAAGTCATACAAGATCGTAATTGTTTTATTATAATTCAGTTGTTAATTTCACCAGATGCGGCTTCGTAAACATAAATAATACTTACATTTTTAATTCGATGATTCTGGATATTCATTTCATTTTGTGTTGAGCTTGACAAACATAAAATGAAATTATAAAATATGTTAGCGAAATCAGCTACATTAAATTATCGTTTTTTGATATCTAGAATTTCGTTTATTATTAAATTAATAATTTCAAAATTCTTGTACGAGCTATAAAATAAAAATAAAATGTAATAAAAGTAATTACAATTTATCAAATATTTTGCTTATTTCTTAAATAAAGATTATCGCTTTTTCACAAAGAAGCTACCTGATCGGTTAGATGTCTTAACGCCGAGTGACAAATGATCTGAAGGTTTTAGGTCGTTAACGGGCACTCTCGAGACAGTGTACATTTTTTTCCTTATCTAATAGAGGTGTTAGACACGCAAAAATGATTGTTTAAAGGGTCAGATTTATTACTTCCTAAATTTTATAAATAAGAAAACTAAAAAATAGGTACTAAGCAAAAAATTATTATATGAATCATCAAGCTATATGTATGTGTATGATCTATATGTATGTATGTATGTAAGTATGTGAACAAATATGTAGAACACTGATATTTGATATAGATTGCTTATATAAAGAAATCTGCAAGACATCACGATCAACAAGAATAGTTTCTATTGTGTATTTGGTATTAGAGTCAAATAATGTTTGGACTTAAAACGAAAATAAACGAGTAACAAATACTAATAAATTGTATAAATGGAAAAGAAACCGTACAATAATTGTTGGTCAAACAAATAAAGCAAATACAAACCACGGCGGCGAGCGCCGTGCACTTTACTAATGAGCTTCGTATTACTTGTCCCCCGAGGGCCCGCCCTCCGATTCGACCTCTATCACTTATTTACACTTGTTTCGGCTTACTCGTACCTCGGCGGTACCTTGTATAAATACTTGTAACCTTAATAAAAAGGGGAGACGCTGCTCGGATGAATCAAATTTATTTTTGAGAAACGGCTTAGGTTACAAAAATCTTGTTTAGATTGAATCTAAATAGAATCATAATTTGTAAATAAAAACAAATACATTTAAAAATAACAGAAAATGCACTAAAAAGTGAAAATCGGTTAAACTCAATTGAGGTTTTTCATAAAAAGGTTTTATATTCCTACTACGAAACAGTCTGAAATTATCGCTAAGCTAAAATAATGTACTTCTACCTAATGTGTTTCACTTATCAAAATATAAACAAGTTTCTTTAATAATAACGGAATATTATTAAGTAAGACTAAGTAGTTATTAATTAATTTTTCAACAATTGTTGCCCGTATTTGAATCCGCGACTTTCGTTATGATCTATATGTTCCATTGGTACCTCACTACTTACTTATGCCTCGTTGGTCTAGTGGCTAGATATTAGGCTGCAGACCCGGTGGTCCTGGGTTCAATTCCCAGGTCGGGCCAATAAATAGTTATTGGGTTTTTCTGTCAGAAAATTCTCAGTAGCAGCCCGGAGTCTGGAAGGTGGAAGTGAACACTCCCGTGCCTCGGAAAGCACGTTAAGCCGTTGGTCCTGCGCCTGAACTCTTTCCGGTCGTGTCGGATTGCCGTCCCATCGGATTATGAGAGCTAAGGAAAAGAGAGTGCACCTGTGTTTGCGCACACACCTGTGCACTATAATATCTCCTGCGCAGTTGGCTAATCTCTCTTGAGATTGGCCGCCGTGGCCGAAATCGGTCTGGAGGACCTTATACTTACTTATATTACAGCCGCGGGTACATAATCATATTCACATTTATGTACTTATTACTGTTAAAAGGTGTTTTTTTAGTACCCTTTGAGATGTTTAAATTGATGCTGTGATCAGTAAAATTGAGATGGTTAGCAGGTAATACTGTCCAATCGCGTTTAAGATTTTTTAAGTATAGAATGACCTGGTGTGTATTTAAAATATACTGCTTTTTCCTAATTTTTACGTATACCGTTCGCTATCTGACCTCGCCTTGACATTATGAGCGAACTAGTTATATATTTTGATTGAGATTAAAATGTAATTCTTTTAGTAAATAACGCTAGTAGTCATGTATATATTACTACAATATCGGCACTAAAATTAAGATTATTATTTTATATGACCATAATATAATTATATTCCAAAATGGAGTAAAGTATGTAATTAATTCTCTTTCATGCCTAGCATTTGTGCTGGCAATTTACTAATGATCATGAGCTTGTCCCTGGTGGGATTTTATGTTATATATCTGCATTGGCCTCTATCGCTTATTTATACGCATTTCATATAAATGATTATTCATGCGAAAATGTAAGCCCATATTATAGTATAGAATATTATGTTTAAAAAATAAACAAGAAATGTTATTGACGAAAATAAGTAGAA
This sequence comes from Nymphalis polychloros, assembly GCA_905220585.2. NCBI lineage: Eukaryota > Metazoa > Arthropoda > Insecta > Lepidoptera > Nymphalidae > Nymphalis > Nymphalis polychloros. Next base: position 318,570 of record HG992262.1, read on the forward strand.
TTCATTTGATAATTTGTAGATGCGTTGTTTATTTAGTACTTATAAATAATTATTGTTATGACTATCGAAATGGAGGTTAAAAATATAAAGACAGTGCTTGCTTGTATTACTTATGGTTAGCCTTATTACCATTTTCTAATTTATTTTTTCTCTTGTTCCAGGTATGTATAACTATAACCTGATGAAGAAACTTTAAGTTAACTCCAGTTTCAAGTAAATGTTATATATTATAAATATTATTTGTATGAATCGTTTTTATTTCATTAAGGGTCTTCTTTGACGTTTGTTGAAATTCGAAGGTCGGGATTTCGATAGAATTATATAGAAAGCGATGCTCCACAACCTTGAAATAAATCACACAGTTAGCCAATGAATTTAACTTACGTGTAGAGCATTCGAATTTAAGATAATGTTTATGGATAAGTGTAAAAAAAATCAGAAAAATCACTAAAACGTGTAAAATCGCACTTCCTTATTGAGACGAAATTATCGTAATCGTCGAGAATTTAGAAATGAATTTTATCAAATAATAAAGTTAAAACTATAAAGAAACGTCTGGAGTCTTCATTTTTTAATAAACATTTTCTTATTTTTTGTTATAATAAATTACAATGAAATTGTACGCGTTTTCTTTTGCGAGCCGCCGATAATCCTCGCAGACCAGTCGGCCAGGCGCCTCCGAAGTGAGAGCACGTCGGTTTGCGCCGCATTGATAGATCGCGATCGAACCGTGTACTTACACAAAATCAATGTGTGCGTAAATAGCGTATTTAGTATTTATTTGAACGTTTTAGTTGTCACCGACTGTTCATCATAAATTTTAGGGCGCGCACCGGCTTATGTATTCTGTTTTTTTTTGGTATTTTTAGTGTTTTATCATTTGATACGATATTTTTACTGATAATATTTTGTATATTTTGTAGTTTGATAAAAAAACAAAAAATAACTCGAGTTGAAATTCTAACTAGTTACATAATTATAACACTCTCATATATAATGATACATTGCAATTTTTTTATAAATAAATATAATTTTTTGAAATATTTATATATATAATTACTTATTTCGTCCATTTCCTAGTTATATTGGCCAGTAAAACAATAACTGAGGCAATAAATTTATTGTCGTAAAAATTCAAATTATTCTTATTTTCATTGATAACGTAAAACTAAACAAAGTATTTATAAATAGTGTTTTGAACACTAAATAATAAAAATGACCAAATCCCATTTATGCATAAAACGAAACACGCGTGATGGCCCACCTAACAAACCCTCATTAGTCAGTAAATTACTGACTCTCAACTCAGCGGGCAATATAGTACTCAAGTGGAAATGAGTAGAACGAAGTACATAATCCTTGTAACTGTGATCTAAGAACAGTAGTGGCATCACACTAAAGAACACACTTCCAATTGGAAGACCGCCACGCTTGTATATATATTAAGCTGCGTTAAAAACTTTAATACCGCGATTCAGGGATTATACATTTTTATAACATTTTTCTTTAGAAGTTTAATTATTTTATGTATTTATTCACATATTTTTTTTATATTGAGTAATTAAAGAAATAAAACATTTATTATTACAGTAATAATAATATTGTTCTTATTATTTTAGCATAAAATGTTTCTTTTAGTTTTTTGTTACGTCAAAGCGCTATCTAGTGAGGATATACGAAACGTTTTCATGCCTCATCGTCATCATTGGTTTTGCAAATTGATATTTATCCGATTTCAGACTTACAAATCGATTTCAAAATCCGATTTTAGATATCTGAATTCGGTAATGCCTAGCCTCATCAAATCGCCTGAGAACTTAGCTATCCTTTTATTTTATTAGCTAACGTGCTCAGGCAAATATAGTCTTTAGGTACTTTATCAGTAAAGTCGATTATTGTGTAATAGATTTCCGTAGCAGAACCAAGAAACCGAAAGTCAAACTGCAAAATTCCCGCTATCCTTTTTATTCCGCTTTATTCCAATTGGTTAGAAAGAGAGAAAGTGAATTTCATAGTAGAATAAATGTTGTAAAATATATATTTCGATTCAGGAATTATATATTTTTCTTTAGAAGTTTAATTATTTTATGTATTTATTCACATATTTTTTTATATTGAGTAATTAAAAAAATAAAACATTTATTTTTACAGTAATAATAATATTGTTTTTATTATTTTAGCATAAAATGTTTGTTTCAATAATGTTTATATAATGTTTTTCTTGTATTCCTATTGATCTATTTTTATTTCACCGTTTGTATATATACTTGTTCCGTTTTTTAATAAAGCATTCCACATTCGTCTTTCGTCAATTTTTTTTTATTATTCCACATTACGACATCAAGAAGTTTATTTATACCAAACTACTCACCTCAACGCTATAGATATGTATTTGACAACATTTCAAAATCAGTGACAATAAAGTTAAAATTTAGTTTAGGAAAAAAAAGTGCGACGACCCCACTCTGCATACGTATATGTGTGCGTGCCGTGCCCGAGCCTCGATAGTTGCGACAGTAGCGCTAAAAACGTAAAACTTCGTGCGGCGGAACGTCAAAGAAGACCCTTAAGTTAAATATTAAAATAATTTCTCTATTTAAAAGGGGGTTGAATTTCGGAGCTTGTTTACTAGCGCCATCTATCCAAACTTGGTTGAAGCACGATGGACACCACCGAGTTTCTCAAGTCTCAACACGCTCTGAACTTCGTATTAGTACGGACAAGGTTGCAAAGATGGCGCTGCATGTATATATTTAATAATAAAAAGCTGTTTAGTAGTTGTTTGCCACATGGTTTTTAATATTTGCCGCTAGTTGTCGATTATTATATCAAAAATAGTATCAATATATTAATATTTGGAAGAAGTATTTGAACGGGAATTTTTTTTTTAAATAATCCAATTAATTATTATTTTTTATTTTGCATTACTGATAAACGTTGTTAAGCGGTGGTTTAGTTAAACAAAGATATAGTTCTTTCTGTTATTATTGATTTGAAATTCGAAGATGATACAAGATTGCTAAAATAATCACCGCTTCATCTTATTCAAAACGATATTCTATTTTTTTTTCTTTTTTTTTCATTTTATCGCTCCACTCCTGAAAGAAATTTACTAATATTCTTTTACGAATCCGTAATGAACATCATAGATAATTCAAGATTTTGACCAATGATTTAAGTAATGCGTAATTGTTTAGTAGAATAGCTTTACTGAATAGTTATCAACAAATGAAAAAAAAAACAGCATATTTTTATCGAAAAAATACATTTTAAACAGCTTGGTTAAAATAAGAAATACCACGCACCGTGGCGCACGACGAATGTGAAAGGACTCAAGGGTGTCACACACTACTGACTACTCTTTGTCATCTTTGTCGCCCTGGTACTCGACGCGTACGTGCGCCTACTTTCATATTTTTTGTCTTTGTTGTTATTTTTAACCTGCGGGCGGGCAAATAAAAATAGTAAGGACAGACAAAATTATTGTCACTTTTACGTGTTGTTTAATTTCAAATAGGATTTTTTACAAACTTACATACATATACAATAACAACCGGACAAGTGCATTTTTTTGGTACTTATAAAAATATATACTTATAAAAAAGGGAAAAGCTACCTCAATCTAAGATGTCGTTACGATCGGGTCCGTGGTGGCTTAGACGCGATAAGGTAATAGACAGACAGAGTTACTTCCTTACATAAGTTCCTTAAACGCGGCTAACTTCGGCTTATACATTATAAGCCGAAGCCAGATATAAATAATTTATTGGAAAAGTTTCTAAATGTTACTGTTTTTTTACTGTTAACATAGAATATAGATAAAACTTAAGGAACTGCTACATCTTTCTTCATAATTATATAATAACTGAATATTTGATTTAACGGACTAACATCAGTGAATCGAAATAGTAATAATAACTACTTACTTATCATCGTTTATCATCATGAATGCAGAATTGCAAAGGGGAATGTCGAATAACGACACCAGTGTGCAGGGTTTCGTCTATTTTGAGAATTTATAACGAATTAAATTTTGTTTTCGTCATGGTGCTGTTAATTTAATTGTAAACATACTATTTGGGTCAGATTTTTATATGCGTTTCAATATTAAATATATATATCACTAAAAAACTCAATCGAATAAAGCTTGAATCGAATTTTTAATAAAAAATCCTGTAAAAAAGTTTCTAATAATGACTATTTTATTAAATTCAAGATCAGCCGTATACATATTTTACATACTTGTGTATTAATCACATATAATTATGGTGTTGTAAATGTTCTCCGCATCCTACTTGTTACATCGAATTGTAGGAGGGATACGAGCCGCGGGAATCGCCTATTAAAATTAGTTTCCACGACAAAATTCAATTCCGCCTCCGAAAACACCCGGGAGACTTGCCCTGAGACCTTTTTCCTCGTGTAAAACCGTTTAGGTCTCTCATCTTCGTAAACATATTCTGTTTCAGTTTGCATTTTATTGCTGTTTTGGATTAATTCAAAACTATGTATATATATGTTTAGTATGGTATATGGACACTATATAAGCCTATGTTCATCTGGAATAATGTACATTTCATATGCTGAAAGATTTTTTCCAATAGGTGCCGTGATTCCGAGATATACATAAAACAAAATTTCACGCTCTCTTTATAACATTAGTAAAGGTAAAGATTAAATTGTTTGAAAACTGATTATTTTATCATGTATATATCGTTTAATCATCAATATACTATGATAAGTTTGATTACAAAGAAATTAAATGTGAAAATCTACCATTCAGTTATATTGTACAGGAGTATAATGAATTATTAACTTTTTTATAGTCATAGTTATCTATTGGTTGTATCTATTAATAAACCACTGAATAATCGTACAAGCCATGAGTACCTGAATATCATATACATATATGGCATGAAATTCTCAGTTGTGAATAAGCGGTTACAACTTAGTCTAGAACAAGCAACGACTATGAAAACGGTCTGCAGTTAGCGGTCGGCAATCTTGGACTTAGTTAAGATGGAGAAAATTAAACTCAGAAAGTTAGTGCTGTGTACGTTTGTTTAATTGTGTTGCGACAGACGTTCTAGCTGTTTTATACACTTTAAATAAAATATATTTTGTAAAACCAACATTTTCTGTACCAACATATCTACAGTAAAGTAGATATTACTGTAATTTGTCAATTGACAACGTTGACAGCGTTATGCTATACGCCCTACGAATTTGCATTTATATATTATCTGCCATTCACGCTCATCAATTTAATAATTTTTATTATTATTATTTTATATTTTTTTTATAATATCAGAACTGACTTGTGGTATTTGATATATTTAAAATGTGATGATAACTTTAGTCTTTGTCGTGATAAAAACAAAAAAAATATTCATCTTTGTTTGCATTTAGTTATTGTAAAATTCATTGGCAGGACACGTTTTTTATTTTGTGAATTAATGGAATAGAGACGGACAGGATTAACATCTCAAGCTTGTCAATCCGATTGTCGTTTTCAGTCTCAATGTCCGATAAAGCAGTACTCTTTCAATTAGGAGTTCTATATCAGTCTCTGCAGCGCTCCCAGATTCGCGCTTAATTGAACACCACCTGACGCCTGTCTCTATAAAAGAAGTCATGTTTTATTATTTGTTAAAGAAAAGACTTTAATTATATGATTTTAATTGAAAATTCTCAGGGCAATTCAAAATTATTGAGGACATTTCGCTGAGCTCGAGTGACTTTAATAGCAAAGGTAATAATAGTGGTATAGTCATAATGAGTTCTATTTGTACTACATACTGGATAATATTATAAATATCGAGTTTTTAGTCTCATTTGCTTGATCGTATTGTATATTTATACTACTTCTTGATGTTCTTTTAAATATATATTTATGATCAAAATTGACTTTCGGATCTGGATAATTTTTATGTATTTTAATAGGTAGTTCATAAAATAATAATTTAAAATATTATAATAACAAAACTTTGGAGGCGCCGGGTATCGATCCCGGTACCTCTCGCATGCTAAGCGAGCGCTCTACCATCTGAGCTACGCCCCCTTGACGGTTACTAATCGAAATTGTTCAATGCATTTGCATTTCGTCAAGGAAATAACATCTAAGCGGTAAAGGATAAAAGTGGCACGGCATCTCTTATCAGTAGTTCCTTTCACTTTGATCAGAAATACTACGTTAAGTATTATTTCTCTTGGTAGTAAATATATTTAAGATAATATAATCGTTCTAAAAACTGAAATAGATTTTACTTTAAAATATTGTTTATTGCATAACATACGTACATATAACAATGTGTTTTTATTTTGTAACAGCTATGATGTTTTATTGAATTAAATATTATCTATACTTAGACTATCGCGTTAGTCGACACGGCACAATGTTCAACAGCTAAGTGAATCTAAATAAAATGCACCTATGCTCGCAGCCCGAGGCTCCTGGAGCACGTCGCTTGCACTATACGTCCACAATATGCAAATTTAATGCGACGTTATATACTCTTATTGCGACAATGCCTTTTATGCTTGTTACTTTTCATCGGCGATGGAATGGAACGGATAGATGTTGCCTGGTAATGCATACATATATACATAAGGGATCATTTATTAAAAATATTATGTGACTTTTTGAAAGATTTTTTTTGTACGTTTATATTTGTGTCACTCACTACGTGGTGGAGTAGGCCTTAGGAGTAGGGACCACTCACTCATCAGATATTCTACCGCTTCGCAGTAATAGGTACCTACTAAGAAGGTATTGTTGCGTTTCGGTTCAAACTGTGCGTAGTTGGTAGCGCATTGCCGATGTATAGGATGGTTAATATTTCTCACAGAGCCAATGTATGTGGGCGGTGGTGATCACTTACCATCGGGTGGTCCGCCTACCTATAACATTATATACGTATTTACTAACATTGTCTTTTTGTTGATTATTTTACTCTTCAGATTTCTAAGCTCCACAGTTAATAATGCGTCTAGTAAATCATTCAATCAATTCGATATTACTTTCAATATTACTTCTCAGTTATCTTAAATAACATATGTGTTCGAGTCTCGCAAATAAATTATAATTTATTGACACAATTAGATGTTACCGTCGACTCGATTGAATTGTGATCGGCGATACATTATGTAAATTTGTAATTGTATTAGTAAATGTTTTATTCATTGGAGAGAAGAAAAGTTTTAGCTTGTTTTCGCATATTTGTCTTATCGTTAATGTTATCCAAAAACTTTAAAATTCACTTAAATATTATTTTTATTACCAGTCTGGGCTTTGTGTGGTCTGCTTGGGTGGCTAACAATTATTGTACTATCAAACAATAATACTTTTCTTGTTCTTATTGTAAAAGTGAGTGAGCTAATTTAATTATTACAAGCACAGCGGGACAATAAATTATATTATATTTATATATTTATTCAATGTGCTTGTCATGGACAGATCTACAATTGTGTAGTATATATAATAGTAGTTCAACCAGATCGATTTGTTTTATACTTAAAGCAGCAGGGGTTGATCTGGTCCCTTTTCGATTCCGACTCCGATACGGAGGCGGATGTCAGATCTGTGGCGAAATGCAACAGTGCTCGTCGGGGAAAACTCTCTTCCAGGGGACGTGGAAGCCTTGCTCAGGCCAAAGCTGAGCTTAAGGCAAAGGCCGCCGAGGCCAGGGAGGAGGCTTTCGAGCGCTCGCTCCGGAGTAGGGCGTTCCGGAAGGGGACCCCAAATGTTGTTTTGGACTCCGAAGAGTCCGCATCGGATGCCACGGGGGATCCCGCGAAGTTGGGCGCGGAGGAACTTCGTGCGCAAGCTGGCCGTAGTGCAGCCCTCATTTTAGAGGTGGCGCAGAAGTCCTCCAACTTAAAAGGGGGGTTTGCGAAAAAATTAAGGGACTCCGCGGCCTCGCTCCAGAGTATTGTTGATGCTCTGGCTTCCAGGACGGAAGCGGAGGAGACCCGCCGGCTTCGCGCGGATAACGTCCGCCTCCGTAAGGAAGTAGATGACTTAAAGTCGGAGCTTAAAGCCCACCGCCGTGAGTTCACGGAGATGCGAACCACGGTGGCAGCGGCAAACGTTTCAGCGGCCAGCACCTCGCGGGATACGCAGGCACTCGAGGAGTTAAAGGCCTCCATAGTGTCTGCGGTAGGCGTTATTAACGCCCGGTTGGACGGTATCGAGGGGCGCCTGCCTCCCGTAAAGGTGCATCGCCCCCCCTTAGCGGCGGACAAGAGGCGCGAGTTGGTACAAGAAAATGGTCCGACCTATTCACAGGCGGCCCAAACGTCTTCACCGACGAATTCAGCACCGGCTCCCAAGCGTGTTGCACATGCTGCGCCTGTGCTGAAGCCGACAGCCCCAGCCGTACCACCAACACCAACAGCTGGTCCCTCGGTCGCCTCGACCGCGACGGAATCACGGGAGGCCCAGGAAATGTCCTGGTCCACCGTAGTTAAAAAGGGAAAGAATGGGAAAAAGCTTTCCCCCCCGGCCGCAGTACCCAATACGTCAGCGCCAATGGCGCCGAAGGCTCCTCAGGCGACCAAACTGAGACTGGCCGCCCCTAGCACGGCTGCAGTGATCGTAACATTGCAGCCAGAGGCACAAGAAAAGGGTGTCACGTACGCCCACGTCCTAGAGCGAGCCGAGCAGGGTGTAAAGCTTCAGGACCTCGGGATCTGTGGCGGGCTTAAAGTCCGTCGCTCTGCGACGGGTGCCAGAGTACTGGAGCTGCCTAGGGCACAGTCGGGTCAAGCAGAAAAGCTTGCCGACAAGCTTCGTACGGTGTTGGATGGGGTGGCCAACGTTGTCCGCCCCATGACGAGGGTGGACTTAAGAGTGACGGGTCTTGACGATTCCGTCACTAGAGATAAATTAATCGCCGCAGTCGCTCGTGAGGGGAGTTGCCCCATTGAAGCGGTCAGGTGCGGAGAGGTGTCATGCGGACCCGGATACATGGGTATGGCCCGTGTGACATGTCCGATAGCGGCGGCGAAAAAGTTGTCCGAAGAAGGTCGCTTACTGGTTGGGTGGAGCTCGGCCAAGGTGTGCTTGTTGGAACAGCGCCCTTTACGCTGTTTCAAATGCATGAGCCTCGGGCACACTAAGGCGCTCTGCCCATCCAAAGCTGAACGAGGCGGTCTGTGCTACCGATGCGGCGTCGAAGGCCACACATTGGCGAGCTGCACCGGGAAGTTGCGCTGCGCAGTTTGCGCGGACGCCGGAAAGCCCTCCGGGCACGTGATGGGGTCGCGGGAGTGCAACCCACCCATCATGAAGGGTAAGGTAGTCTTAGGCACCCAGACCACCACCAACGTCGGACGGCGTCAGGCCGAGGAGGAAGCTGCAATGTCAACATGAGCGCAGCAATCAGCTTCCTTCAGAGTAACATCAACCACTGCGCCGGGGCTCAGGACCTACTGCTGCAGTCCATGGTGGAGCGGAGCATCGACCTGGCTGTGGCCTGCGAGCCCTATTACGTCCCTCCCCTACCCCATTGGGTAGGGGATTTGGACGACACTGTGGCGGTCCTCTCTCGGTGCGGAACGGGTCCCCCTCTCTCACTCATTGAGAGAGGTTCGGGCTACGTAGTGGCGGGGTGGGGAGAGTACGTAGTTGTGGGAATCTACTTCTCCCCTAATCGCAGCCTGGCGGAGTTCGAGACGTTTCTTGGCTCCGTCAGAGCTGCGGTGGCCAGGCAGTCGCCGAGGCCAGTCCTGGTCCTCGGCGATTTCAACGCCAAATCGCGTGCCTGGGGAAACCCGGCCACGAACCCGCGAGGGAGGGCTGTCCAGGTGTGGGCCCTACTCTCCAGCTTGTCCCTACTTAACAGGGGGCAGGTTCAGACCTGCGTGCGCCAGCAGGGGGGGTCCGTGGTGGACTTATCGTTCGCACACCTGTAGCCGCGCGCAGGATAATAAATTGGAGAGTAGAGAAAGAAGTGGAGACTCTGTCGGACCATAGGTACATCCGATTCGAGATCTCCACGTCTCGCAGGCTGGCGGAACCTTCAAGGGTGCCAACCACGCTCCCGAGGTGGTCCCTTGGCCAGCTCGATCGCGAACTGGTCAAGGAGGCTGCCATCGTGCAGCGTTGGGGTTCCGCGGGAAGGTGGGAGGGTGCCACCGTGGATGAACTGGCGGGCCGCATGCGGAGTGCCCTGCAAGAGGTCTGCGATGCGGCCATGCCGAGAACCCGGCACAGAGTTCCGCGCCGGCATGTGTACTGGTGGTCGCCCGAAATAGCCGATCTTCGGGCGACGTGCAACCGTGCGCGAAGGGCTTACGTCCGCTGTCGAAGGCGTAATGGCCTCGACGCGGACCTGGAGGGACAGCTTTTGGCCGCTTACCGCCAGCTGAAGAAAGATCTGCAGCTGGCGATAAGTCAGGCCAAGGAGAAGGCGAGAGAGGAGTTGCTGGCGGGTCTCAATCGAGATCCATGGGGGCGGCCGTACCGAGGTGTGCGTGGAAAGTTCCGCACCCAAGCCGCCCCCGTGACGGAAACGCTGCCGCCGGAGCTCCTCCTGCGCCTGGTGGGGGAACTGTTTCCCCACCCGGGTGAGTTTGTCCCTCCGCCTATGGCCCCCCGCTCCGTGATAGAGTACGCAGTGGCTCCACCACTGATCACGGAGTGGGAAATGGAGATGGCCCTCGGTCGCCTGAGGGCCAAGAAGACAGCGCCGGGTCCGGACGGTGTTCCAGGGCGTGTTCTGTGCGATGCCCTGGAATACCTAGGTGCAAGGCTTCGGGGGCTGTTCGACGAATGTCTGATCAGCGGGCAGTTTCCGAAGCCTTGGAAGCAAGGAAAATTGGTGCTGTTGCCGAAGGAGGGTCGACCGCCCGGTTCCTCCTCGGCGTACAGGCCGATTGTGCTGCTGAACGAGACGGGCAAGTTGTTTGAGAAGATTCTTGCAGCCCGTCTCGTTCAGCACCTCGATGAGGTTGGTCCGGGTCTCTCAGAGGCTCAGTTCGGGTTCAGGGCGGGTCGCTCGACGGTCGATGCCCTGAGCGCCCTGAAGACTCGGACCACGGAAGCAGTGGCCCAGGGGCAAGTGGTCCTGGCGGTTTCGCTGGACGTGGCGAACGCCTTCAACAGTCTCCCTTTCGAGACAATCAGGGAGGCACTCCGATACCATGGGGTGCCAACCTATCTGAGTAGGCTGTTGGAGTCGTACCTCCAGGACCGAGAGGTCGTCTGGGCGGGGGGCGACGGCAGGTTGGTCCGGCGTCGGGTTGGCTGCGGCGTTCCACAGGGGTCGGTTCTCGGCCCAATTCTGTGGAACGTCGGCTTCGATTGGCTCCTGAGAGCCCCCGTCCTTCCCGGTATGGGGGTGTTGTGCTATGCAGACGACACCCTCATCACCGCGATGGGGCGTGACTTTCGGGAGGCGGCCCGCCTGGCCGAAGTCGGAACAACCCTGACCGTGGACCGGATGGAGATGCTGGGCTTGAGGGTCTCCATATCCAAAACGGAGGCCCTCCTCTTCCACGGTCCACGGAGGGGCCCCCCACGAGGGGCGAGTATCACCGTCCACGGGACGGTGATCGAGGTGCGGGCCCAGATGAAGTACCTGGGCCTGATCCTGGACGGGCGTTGGAGCTTCGGGCAGTATTTCGTGCAGCTCGGCCCGAAGCTCGTCAATGCCGCCGCCGCCTTAGGCCGCCTCCTACCAAACGTGGGAGGACCGGGATCGCTATGCCGGCGCCTCTATGCCGGCGTAGTGAAGTCGATGGCACTGTACGGTGCCCCGATTTGGGTGGACGCACTCACCGCTTCAAACCGGGCCCTCCTGCGAAAACCGCAGAGGGTGATAGCGGTGAGGGCGATAAGGGGTTATCGTACGGTGTCGTGGACAGCGGCGACCCTCCTCGCGGGTGATCCGCCCTGGGAGCTCCAGGCGGAAGTGCTCGCGGAGGTGTACCGCTTCCGGGCCGAGGCGAGGGAACGCGGTGACCGTCCAGGGTCGGCGGAAGTCGGGCGGATCAGGGCTCTAGCCCAGCAAGCTCTGATCACCCGATGGGAGGAGGACCTCGGGTCCCCCACGGCGGGCCTGGCGACAGTGGAGGCGATACGTCCCCACTTGAGTCGCTGGGTCAGAAGGAAACGAGGCACGCTCTCGTTCAGGTTAACACAGGTACTTACCGGACACGGATGCTTCGGTAAGTACCTGCACAAGATAGCGCGGCGGGAGGTGTCACCCTCCTGCCACGAGTGTGGTGCGCCATTTGATACGGCGCATCACACCCTGACGGAGTGTGCCGCGTGGGGGCCCCAGAGGCATTCCCTGGCGGCGGTTGTAGGCGGAGACCTTTCCCTGCCGAGCATCATCAACGCGATGCTCGGAAGCGAGAGGTGCTGGTCGGAGATGGTCTCCTTCTGTGAAAGTGTGATGTCGCAGAAGGAGGCCGCGGAGCGGGAGCGGGAGGAAGATGCCGCTGCGGATCCGCTCCGCCGCAGAAGACTGGGGAGAAGAAAGCGGCGCTTTGCGCACCTTCTCCCCCCGCCACAATAGGCGCCGCCGGGACTAGGGGGGTTCCCAGTACCCTGGGATTCCTCCCTAGTGAATGGAGGCCCGCATAGGCGGGCCGGCCGTCGGAGCGTCACGGTAGCATGCGCAAGCGATCCCGTGGCGCTCCCGTTAAGACGGGAAGGGTACCGCTGGGTTTTTAGTGGGTATTCCGATGACCGGGGCACACTCGGTGCCTTGGACATATGGCGAGCCCCACATACCCCCCCCACTGTTCCCGTGGGGGGAAACGCGTCATGCGTTTTCCCAGCGTAAAAAAAAAAAAAAAAAAAATGGGGTTGATCTGGTAGAATAATCAAAGGTAAAATGAATGTTCAAGGAATTTCTGTACGTTTCAAATATTCTTGTGCTTGAGATGTGTCTGTAAAGAATCTAGTTCCAGTTTCATCAGATGCTGTTTGTTTTTCTTATACAATTGACGTTTATATATCAAACACGTCACCATGATTGATCAATGTTGAAAATATCGTTTAATAGTTATGTATAGAAAAGAAAAAGTACAATGTAAGGCTGAACAAATTGAATTAAGAAGTGTTCGAGTCGAGTACCATTCAGGGGTTGATCGTCTCGTTTCTGAAGCTTATCGTTAGATTCAGACAGTTACCTTTCTTGTGTTCACCAAAATATTCTATTTACTAAAAATAATAATCACATTTCGTAAACCAAGAAAATCATCGAATAAATTTCTTAAATAAAGTATTAGATTTTTTTGATTTTGAAATTAACAAAATATATGCTTTTAAATTTTAAAATAACTACAAATATCTTCGTCAATCTCATTGCGAAATTGAAGCTTGCCAACCGAATAGACCAATACTGTCAACTGTGGAACAAACTTCAAAACCTGGGAATATAATTAAAGTTCTATAATTAATTTAAATTTTCTTAAGAGCCTTTACAAGTATGTACCTTGACACATTAGTACAGACTTCTATTTGTAACTTGTACGTTTGGGTCAAATCCGGGAAGTAATTTAAATAAGTAAAAGGGTTGCAAAGTAAAAGCTTGCATATAAAAAAGTAAAAAATTTTTTTTTATAACAAATTGCATAAAATGATTTAAAAAAATCAAACCTTTTATATCCGTAGTTATTTCGAGTGTCATGTTGTTCTTTTATGATCTGTGTAAAGATTTAACAATTTATTTAAAAGCCTCCCGTTACAATGTCCATCGTTCAGCAGTCGGGACACCGGAGAGTATAATGGAAGTCATCGTAACAAAAGCAATTTTTACTCACACCTTTGTACGGAGAGATAACAAATTGTAATTTGTCGAGCATCGCCCATGTTTATGGGCCAACCGGTGAATAAATCATCAAGTGTTATTGTTTGGTCATGTACGCTTTGTATTATTTGGTCAAAGAACCAAACTTTTATCAACAGTGTGTTTTAGCACTTAGTAACATTTGTGTCTTGTTTGCATATATTTTAACACATTTTATGCGTGATCTAAATGCTTTTCACATATTACCTTTTGAAACGGAGCGCTGTATGAAGTAAATATACGCCTGTAAGTGCCATTACGAATATTACTGAGGTTATTTATTATTGTATAGCAACGTGAATGCTTATGGAAGAAAAGGCTTATTTTGAATTATAGAATTAATTAGAATGAAATTAATATTATAATTTGGTGTGTAAATTATAAAAGCTTAATATTAATAACGATATGACAAATTATATGAGCTTTTTGCCCATTTATGACACGTTTCGTATGTGTTCAAATATCGGGTAATCGCTCAGATAACGCGTTCGGAATCTCAATGTGGCTCAACGATTTTCTCCCGAAACGATTAAAATATTTAAAAAAAGTTAAATTGTAAATTTTTCTTTGTTTTTATTGCATTGTATGAATTAGGCTCAATGAATAAGGACGATAATTAAGTAAAATAGCATTTGTTTTAAAAATCGAATTCCTACTTCATTAATGACTTTAAAAGTTTAAGTTCACCTCAATTCATGGTCTAAGGTTAAAACGCATTATATTTTGGTTATCATTAATTTTTATATGTACATATTTTTGAGTTGGTCAAAACGCTTTTTTTTACATAATTTACATATACAATTATGAGGCTCTAATGACGAAAATTGTAATTGTAATACATTATTATTATATTAAATGTAATGCAGGCAACATGTGTCTTTATCATGTATTTTTTTTAATTTCGACGTCTTGTATTATATACTTGTTCTACGTTTAAAATGTGTGTAATGTCCTCCTAACCGATTTCGGTCATGGCGGCCAATATCAAGAAGATTAGCCAACTGCGCAGGAGATATTATAGTGCACAAGTGTGTGCGCAAACACAGGTGCACTCTCTTTTCCTTAGCTCTCATAATCTGATGGGACGGCAATTCGACACGACCGGAAAGAGTTCAGGCGCAGGACCAACGGCTACGTGCTTTCCGAGGCACGGGAGTGTACACACTTCCAACTTCCAGACTCCGGGCTTCTACTGAGAATTTTCTGACAGAAAAACCCAATAACTTTTTATTGGTTCGACCTGAGATTTGAACCCAGGACCACCGGGTCTGCGGCCTTATATCTAGCCACTAGACCAACGAGACAGTGTGTACATATGTATTACATATAAAAGTAAAGTAAAATAACAGCCTGTGAATGTCCCACTGCTGGGCTAGGGCCTCTTCTCCTCTTTTGAGAAGAAGGTTTTGGAGCTTATTCCACCACGCTGCTCCAATGCGGATTGGTGGAATACACATGTGACAGAATTTCAGTGAAATTTGACACATGCAGGTTTCCTCACGATGTTTTCCTTCACCGTCAAGCACGAGATGAATTATAATCACAAATTAAGCACATGAAATTCAGTGGTGCTTGCCCGGGTTTGAACCCACGATCATCGGTTAAGATTCACGCGTTCTTACCACTGGGCCATCTCGGCTTTTTTGGCGGTATTACATATAGTCAAAGTTTATTTTTTGGCTCGATCGTATGATTGCAATCTGCTTAAAATATCTCACGCACACGCAGGTACTCGTAGCAGCGATCGCTATAGGAACGTGCGTTGCGTTACAATTGAGGGTTCAACTGCGGAACCTCAGTAATGGATTTTCGATGCTGTTTTCCGAATCGTTTAACGCATTCGTTTCTTGTTTTCTAACACATCGTAGTTTTTGTGCAAACATTACTCGAAATGTGTAATTGACGAAGTCACCGACAACTGTTATGAAATATAATATAGTCGTCTTTTAAACGAAGGAGGTCAAATATACACCGTCAGTGTGAACAGATTTTAAAGATTTTTGAAGTGAAAACTTCTTTAGCGGCGTTGTGCACTTTTTATGATGGGTAAAAACTGTTAAACTCGCGTCAGGTCACGTGACCCTGATTGAAAATTCGTAAGACGGATTTTGAAGTGTTAAATTTTTAATGTAATATAAATTGACATGTTTGTGTACGATATCGCAATAAATGAATATTGTATTTTATCACATAAATGATAGTACTTTTATTTTGATCATTAAAGCAATTTGAACAAAATTTTCCCCTAATCATTCCAAAATATCAAAAATGCACAACGTTAATAGTCAAGTTTTCACTTTTGCTGCACTCCCGGAGTGTAACCCGTTGTTTTTTTATTATAGCTTAAACTATAAAGCGGTCTCATTTACAATTTCAGTGCTAAGGGTAGATAGAATTCGTAAGGAATACTAGTGTAGTCATAACTTGTTTCTTTCACATGTGGCTACATATCCACTCATCACATTTCTTCCGGCAAAAAGCAATACATAATATTTTGTGTTCTACTTTGGAGGTTCAGTGAGCTAGTGTATTTACAGACGTAATAAACGTAACGAACGAAAATGACTTAGTTCCCATGGTTGGTGGCGTATTGATGATGTAAGGGATGGTTAATATTCATTACAGAGCCAATGTCTATGGGCGCTGATGACTTCTTACCGTCAGATGGCCCATTCGCAAGTCTAACTACCAAATTTAAATTTAAAAAAATGCTGTGCTGTCTTATATGTATATAAACTGCGCTTTATGAACTTTCTAACTTAATTTAAATATTTAATAATAATATAAACAATAATTAATAATATTATTTTTAAGTTTCTTAATTGTAACATTTAGGCAGATTATTGATTTGCATTGTTAAATGAGCTCATTACTTATGTACAGTTCATTGCATCCACAATGATTGATGGATTTGAGACTCGTTCACCGTGCTATCGGTTAAGACAACTTATTTAAAATAAAAATAGATTAAAATATATTTCTCTTTTATACCTACTGAATACAAATTCTCTTCAAATTATCTTAGACAAGTTCGAAAATGTGCTTTAATACGGCGGCGACGTCATATGGTGCCGTTCACGAAGACGAGACGACCGGTAAACAATGAACATCACGGTGTCTACGTGACAGGCTTCTATAGGTCGCCCTGCGCTAGGCGGAGAAAGTTTTCATCTGTTTTTACGAACATATACTGTATGCGTTCTATTCAAAGCTACTTAATAGTAATGAGTTTTATTACATTATTTTATTGTTATTTTCAATAAAGGATTGGCTCAATGTAGACTTTATCTCGGTACATATTAAAAATCATACCAATCATACAGGTTTTGATTTATTTATAATAGTATGTAAGTACTTATATGTCTTTACACATGACATACACTTAATTATTAACCGCCTTATTCATAAACTTTATTTAACTGGTGATTAGTTAAACAATATTTTGTCTTCTTCTTTCGTATGTCAAATCAATAATGATAGAAAGAGACAAATCAGTGTTTAGCTAAACAGTAACTAAGCAACGTTTATAAATAAGGCCGTAAAAGTTAGAGCTAGAATTAACAACAGTAATATTTTTACGGAAAATAATTTTAAAGTTTTAAACACAGATTTTAATAAGGATTGATCACCACACTTATTCAATTATTTTATATATAAACATTTTAATCTCATTAAACTCTTTATTTATATTATTTGGGGAAGTACCATAACCATTTTTCGTATAAACAGAGTTGAGTTAGAAATTTTGTTAATTTTCAAACGCGAAAATACAATTGTTTCCAAATGTTCATAATGCGTTGGTTACACGTAATGAGTTCAGCTCGGCGACTGAACCGAAAGTCGAAATTTTTAATGAGCTTCGTAAACAAGGGCAGTTCACATAAATATTAACTTTGGGAAGATGTGTACTACTAATTGACTACTTTACACAGATGTATAATTTAAGGGGGAACATTTATGTGCAATGAACATAAGCCAAGATGGCCCAGTAGTAAGAACGCGTGACTCTTAACCGATGATCATGGGTTCAAATCCGGGCAAGCATCACTGAACTTTCATGTGCTTAATTTGTATTTATAATTCAACTCGTGCTTGACGTTGAAGGAAAACATCGTGAGGAAACCTGCATGTGTCTAATTTCACTGAAATTCTGCCACATGTGAATTCCACCAACACGTACTGGAGCAGCGTGGTGGAATAAACTCCAAAACCTTCTCCTCAAAAATAAGAGGAGGCCTAGCAGTGAGTGGGACATTTACAGGCTGTTTCTGTTTCTGTACTTATATTAAGAACATTAGCGAGTAATTAAAAAGAAAACGAACACAATTTTTATCAAGCTCTCACCAAGCTTTTGTTATGGAAAATAAATTTATTTTTGAATTTTGTTTTCGCTCTTTTGTCTCGATATTAGAGCATTTTTTAGTTAATTTTTTTAAGTAATCTAATTATTATTAGTATTATTAAAGTTTCGCTCCTTGTATTCGCCACACTTATTATCACGACTATGACGTCATCCTCTATGTACACCCACTTAATATCGAATTTGAGTTTATCTCGTGTTCTCGTCGCTACGAAGCGAATGTCCTGGAAGGAGTTTCGTGACTAAATTTTCATTGAAATCGAATATTTGTTCTAATTTGCGGGGGAGGAAGAAACAGGCTTATAATGCAAGATTAATCTGATAAGGTGTTAGCAGTTCCCTAAAATGTATATCTAATGTGTAGATATACTTATATATATACATTTTGTATATTATTCGGTTCGATGGTTTTGTAAATCCAACTCCCGTGGGCGAATTGTATTTGAGTGATAAATGTTTTGAACGAAGATAGCTTTGGTAACATATTTATCACTCCTAATGTAAGTCGATCGACTAATTTTCAATTGTAAGACGTTTACGCCAAGACTGATGCGAGCGATCTGTTATATCTAATGTACGTTACACGATTATGATTACATTTGTTTAATTTAAAATAATTGGGAAAACGTTATTTCTTGTCCTAAATATCACAATTTTATCTGAGTAGCCGCGGGTCACATGTTTTATACATTTGTACATACATATATGTTTCGTTGGTTGCTAGGCATCAAACGTTGTCCCGCCTTTGAAGTCATTTAAATGAAACACCTTCTTAGATTTCATGGAATTTTAACAATTTGTATATTTTTTATTTGAATTATTTGTGCGCATGACGTAGTTGAGTATACATGAGGAGAGGAGAGCATTGATAGAAAGTTGGTTATTTAAGTACGTGTACGATACGAGTAATAGACGGGTCTGCGTCTGGATGTAACCATGGGAATATCAGACAACGAACCGGTCGATGACTCTCGTCTCATTAACTTTCCCAATAAAATAATTGAGAGATTCTGTTGCGGGGATGAGGCTGTGCGCGGTGCGCGGGACGCGCGGGGCGCCCGGGACGCCTTCAGTGATCGGCCGCCCGCCCTGGCGCCTGCACGCGACCTGACGCGCGCCCTGCGCTATCTGACTCGCCGTGTGTGATTTCCGAGACGTCATAACGTCGTTGTGATCTGCTCGTGAGGCGTGTGTACGTGTATGCTCGCTTTGACCGTGCCTCTCACAAACCGTACGAGTGCTCGTTACAGTCGGATCTCCAACGGTCGCCTCGTGATACGTGTCATCGCTTACCTTTTACTCTTTAACAGATAACATATATAAAACCTCGCTAAGCGGTTCTATACGTAAATCAATCCGTCATCCTGTCAGTAAAAGACTTCGATGCTTCGTAGACTCGAGTCCGCCTTGAAGAACCTTTGTGTACCCGAACTTGTTTTTAAGTTTTCGAATCGTCTCGAATTACATAATGGATATTTACCTACTGCAGAGCGATCTTTGTAGATTACGTCTAGCATTGAACCGAACAATATCATAACTCGACTCTCTAATACACGTGGAAATGAGATCAAATGGGAAACTTTAGAAACTAATTATCTTGCATGTAACTTCTTTGAGACACAACATTGAAAATAAACACGAAGCGAATGTATTTATATTCGGTGCCTTAGGTAATTGACGATGTCGTTTATCTATGGGGGCCGTGTCACAGTCACGTTTTATATAAGGCACGAGGAATATTCGCTGGTGGAGCGATGGTCCCGCATTTGTCAGCCGCTTCGTAATCAACTGGTTCTTTATATTTATTATTACGTATCTCACGAGTGTGATTTTCATAAGTACATTTGTAGCTTATTATCAATCACTATAAGATTACCGTGACCTTAGTTCGTTCAAATTATACGTGTTAAGATGATTATCAATTATATCTAACACGTAATTAATAAGTGTTTTGACTTTGCTCTCTTTATTCATAGTATATACATTTATAAACGTGTCGACATGTCGAAACGTGAGGGTTATATATAAATTGCGTTTTCTATTATCACGTTATTCTGTCCAGATAAATTTTAAATTTAAATGCCTGTTTCTAACATGATGAGTACATAAAATTATGGAGCCTTCCTTAAAATACACAAGCTATCTTACGGAAATAGTTTTATTGAAATTGTGGTTTAGAGATTACTGCTCTCAAACATACAGTCTCTTCAACTTTATAATGTATAGATGCATGTGTATATCTACTGTCAGCTGACAGACTCATGCAAATATAGTGTAGATTCGAGAAACAAGTCATTAACGATAAATAATTATTAGAAAAATACAAATTGTGATTACGTTCAAGAATGAAATGTTATTCTATGTTACAATATTTCAAGCAATGTTTCTAATTGTAGATCCCAATCATGTTTTTTTTTATAGTATAGGTAGGCGGATCATATGGGCCACCTGATGATAAGTGGTCACCAACGCCCATAGACATTGGCATTGTAAGAGATATTAACCATCGCTTACATCGCCAATGCGCCACCAACCTTGGGAACTAAGATGTCATGTCCATTGTGCCTGTAATTACACTGGATACTACAATAAAATAGATCAGCCGTAAACGGTTTTCAATGTTAGCAATATATGTTTTCTTCTCATACCGTTACCGTTCACTTAGCATTATAAACATTAAATCATAAATAGGTTCCTGCAAGTGTACGTCTTAACGACCATAAAAGTCTTTTCTGGCTGTAAATTTTCGGCATGCTTTTGGTTAACGATATTGAGAATATGGGTAACAAAAACAAATACAGAAAAAATTTGGGCGGTATGGCTTTTACACTGGCTTCACACGTAAGGGTCGTAAAGTATACGTTTTCGAAAAAAAAACAAGATAGGTTTTTGTTCAGGCGCCCGTATAGGCAGGCTCATGTGTGAAAATCGTACGGTGAAAACATACGTTTTTCTTTAATAAATTCCCGCAATCGCTCTTGTGGTGAGCTTTATTTGCATTACGCGAATGCAGCTAATGGAATTGATATATTTTTTCTTTTTCAGGCGGAATTAAAAATATTTTGAGTAAATGAACAGTCGATATATTTAAATATTTAAGCTCAAAAGTAGATTGGCGGCTTAATAATGTCAAAGACACCAAGTTTGTCCCTGGCTCCTTGAGCTAAAAGCTTGCGCTTGCTTGCGAAAATAAAAGAAAAAAGGAAGAGATTTTAAGGAATGAATTAAATAAAATACAAGGCCATACATTATTGCATGTATGTAAATAAATGAATAATGTATTACTTTCGTTTTTTAACCTAATTACGTTTCGGATTTTAGTAATTTTTTTAAAATTAAATTAAAGCTTTTTACTTGATATTCTTGTTACGCTGTTTTCTGCCTCAGTCGTATCTCCGGTTACTTCTCGTTAGATTATTGTATGAGGTAATCCTCAGTATGTACTTGAGACTTAAGCCTCTCAGTCACTCATCAGTTATTCTACAACTAAACAATAATACCTCGTACTGCTATATTCTAGTTTACAGGCCGAGTGAGCCAACGTAATTAAAGACACAAAGGACATATCATCCAGTTCCCATGGTCGGCAGATAACTGACTGTGATAGTTAATATTTCTTACAGTGCTAATGTCATTGTGCGGTGGTGGCCTTTGTTTGCTATATAGGTATTCTTATTATAAATAAGTCGTTAACAATAATTAACACACAAATAAAAAAACAATAATTAGCACACTCAACATAACTACTACACAACAAAGCTAATTGCATAATATTTTGCATCTATTACGAGTCGCCCTCGACTTCACGTCACGAATTAATAAGGTTTTGATCGCCTTCAGTATATGATACAATATCGGTCTCCCACATATCGCCTTTGGTTGTGATCTGGTCCGTTTTCATTAGAATCCATTATCTTGTACCTGTGGTGTTTGCAAAGCCCTTACTTCCGCGCGATAACAGAGACACTGCAGCACTATATTTTCTCAACTAGCGGTGCTGGCCATTGTGTATAGCCTATATTTATGCGTCAGCGTAATTGATTTTACCAGATGAACGTTTCAACTCGGCCTAGTATTGTTGTTGTAATCTATATGTGAGACTCGTATCACAGATTATGATATAATTATATGAAGTAGTCGGACAAGTGAGATTTTAAATTAACAGATTATTTGTTTTTGATATTTGTTTTATTATTCCTTGGAATATATAGAAATCACTTGCTCCTGGCAACACTGTAACATTTGATTACACATTAATTCGTTGTCTGATTACCTTTTGATTTTTTCACTTAATATATAAAATCTTTTTACCGTATGTGCCTCAAAGCTAACGGCATTATATAAGACCTACCTGCATAAGATAACGGTATACAAGTTTGAAATAACGTAAGAGTAAAATTGTAGTTCGTCGCTTATTCTAAAGCAAAACGCTCGGGAGAGCCGGCACGTCTTAGAATAAACTCCACGACATGTGTTTTCTTGCTCGAAGTAGAACAGGGAGAGGGGGTGTGTGATGGTTGTGATCAAGCTTCAAACCTTTTGTTCGCTCAGGCTTTGTGTTCCAGCTAGTAGTCTTATACTAATGAAGTTTCTTATTTATTGTTGTTCCTTTTTTTATTTAAAATATTGGCTACGATGGAATTTTTATTTAACATACCGGTGAAACACCTTGTTTTTTGATATTTGAATTTTCGACTAAATTTAATTGTTGTCACGAAACGCCTTAACCTCACACCCGTAGCTAACAACGATATAAAATATATTTGTTGTATTTTTGTGTTTCCTAAAACGCTATTTATACTACAATTTGTAGAATAAGTTTGAAAATAGTTAAGTTTTAATGAATTAAATTAAAATAGAAAAGAAGTACCTACTCTTAACCAGTCTTTTTGATTAAAAACAGATTAATCTTAAATATTTTAACAAAGCGTAGGGTAGGTTATTCGAGTAACAGTAAATTTTCAGATTTTTGTAAATAGTGTTAAAATCGGTGTTACGGCGTTAGCGTCACAGTTTTTGCGCGAATTCGTCTGCAGCCGATGTTCCATTTAATTGTTCGTGACGTATGACCCGGTTGCAGTCGTAGCTCGTAGTGCCCACCCTCCATCTGATATACGAGTATAGCTCTACAATTTGAGCTATAAATCTGGTATATTTCGTATATTTCACGAGGCTATAAATATCCACTCGGCTATGTGCTCTATCGAAATCCGTACGGAATTCTTAAGTTTATTACTTCAGGCACATGGCTCGAGAAGCTTCGTCGTTCGAGTAGTTCATGTTTGTACTGCCAGCCGGTATAATTTGTTCCCTTTGCAAATCAAAGAGGAAATAAATTCTGTAAAAAACGTTTTTACGATATAGAAAAGAATTAGAAATTAAATGTCAATTTCAAATTATTGTAATTTGAAAACGTAATTATTTGTTATAAACAGATAAAATATGACTTAAATTTTTTTTTTGCTTATACCAATAGATTCTTGTTGTCATTTAGACCGATTGTTTCATAACATTCGTTGTTTAAGACAATGCGTAAGGAAAATAAAAGGCAATGGGCAACCAGAGTAAATTTTATTTTATTATGTATATATACATATTATAATATTACACGAGCACACTAGGAACGATATGATAGGTCGATGTCGTTTTCTATTGAAAACCTAGTAATGATGATGAAATGTGATGCGTTTGAATTTTTAAGTTAGTCGTTCCTCCGACTCAACATTGTAACTTCTACTATACTTTTTACATATAATACAAATCGTAGTTGAGCTAGAAGCTGTAAATTCATATTAAGTGATCACATCACGTGACGTGAAGTTATAAACAACGAAGGTACTAAATCAATCGACACGGCGTCGGTTCGCGCTATACATCAGCTGGATGGTTATCATTACGGTGCGGTGACATGTTCGCGCAAATCGCTCGTATGACGTTCACATGACGTTCACGGAACGCTGACAAAGAGGGATGACGTGAAACCGGTGACGCGATCGCGTACAAGTACGCCGGCCGTGGTATTTTTCGCCAATGGTCGGTTCTGTTTACATTCAAGCGGACAACGTCCAATGTTTGACAGCCTGTCTCGCTTACAGTAGACAAGTCACCTTTTTTAAATGTGCGCTTTATTGGAAGTCACTAAGCAAACCGCTCAATTGGTATTGCATGATGTCATTGCAAATGAATCAAAATCAAAAGTCATGCAAGTAGGCCTTTGTAAGAACTGTCATGTAAATAAGGTAATATTTTATTTTAAAGTACATTCAGCTTCATAAGTAAAGTAACAGTTAACATTATCAAATACATAGAAACATCTAAAGTGATCAATAACACCTATACAACCAAAGTCGTCAAATTAATTGAACCATCCATGTTGTTCAAATATATCGGAGCGCGAACATCGTCAAATATATGAGTACATTCCAATCGTCATTAGAATCGTAACAATCAAAGGGCCAGTGGTTTCGAAGCATCCAAAGTGTTCATAAATATCGAACACACTATAGAAACGAACTTTATCGCAATACATTTTAGGTAAACTTTTACGTAAATATTTATAAACTATTTGAATATTTCTGACAGCAGAAATGGAACGTTATAATAAAACGAAGGAGACAGGATTCAAGGATATTTGCTATCTCTTTCGTTTCGAGTATGTCAATGTCATTGGCATTTCATTTGTTTTATGTCCATGTTTCTATAAAATCAATCAAAAATTATGAATTTTAAAATACAAAGTAGGTAAACCTCATTTTTCGACACTAAAAAAGTAAATTTCAAGGAAATTACTTGTTAAATACGATGTTATTACTTTGATGTGAAGTTCTTATAGTTTAAAAAATAGTACCATGTTATTTTTATTTTACTTTAGATGTTTCTATGTATTTGATAATGTTGACTGTTACTTTATATATGAAGTTGACTGTACCACCACTGGCTAGGAATGTCCGTTCTTTTCGGTACAAGATTAGAACTGGATTAATAAAATAAATAACATATTCATTTCAAACTCTAAATCTCTAAATCAAAAAGGGAACTACATGAGTTCCCTTTTACACTTTGCAATTCGTGAGATGTTTAAATATACGCAAGAAAAAATACATAGACCGCGGCGTCCCGGCGAATGTGTCAGCGCAGCACAGGAGACTTCGGTTTTCGAATGTTTATAATTATATCTAATTGGTTAAAAAAATCTAGAGATAAAATCCTTATGAAGTTCGGACGTACAGCTACCGAGTAATAATTTAGTGGAAAGACAATCTTTCGTTATATAATTTATTTAAAAACGGTACAAATATTTTGATTCAAACCGTAAGCTATCATTTATACTAATTTAAACAATTATAATTACTATTTCTCTTCCTACATCGTCGAACTGTCGGCGTATCATTTAGCTGACACGGTATCTATATAAAGCCGGGTAATAAATTGAAAACTACCTGTGCTTTGCGATTATACCAGCGATAAATTTGTATGAGACATGAGTTTATAAATAATCCTAATACGAAACAATATAAAAATATAGAATATAATGCGGGTAAAGTTTGAATTATCCTGAAAATAGTTTTTAGTTATTATGAGTAGCTAAGTACTTGTGTGTCATTAAATATGAACCTCAAGTTGTAATTACATTAAGAGCCCGATTTTGATGAAATAAAACTAAACCGTATTAGGATACGGGTATTGTAATAGTTAAGTATATTACTGTTTATAATTTTTAACTGATGTGAAGATTTTTCCAAACGGACAGACCTTTGGTTTTGATAACCTGAAAATACCCATAATTTAATACCCTGAAGGGTATTAACATTCAAAGAGGCAGATACTAGTATAGATATGCGAGTTTATTATGTATATGAGCAGCTAATCCAGTTAGAATATTATCTTGGTCCATTGTCTAAATTTCTATAATGTCACACACGGCTGCGGAGCGAGAGGCTTTGAGAAATTCGTATTGATATAAGTATTCGCTTTGTGCACACATCGCCTGCCTGTGACAGCGATATTGATGGAATCACAGCATGTTAATGAACATGCACATTTGCAGTATGTTTTTAATGTGATCAATGTAGGCTTTACAGTTTTAGATGTTAATTATATAATATATACATAATGGTGAACTTTTTTCTAGAACTGGTAAAGGGGAACAATACGGGTGACTAAAGGAACATGGAAACTATCAGGAATTATTCGCAATAGTCGATAGTATTTGCACAGAATATCCATAAATATCTAAACCTTATTTGTAATCGATTTGTCTAATGATGAAAATGAAATGAGAATTCTCACAGTCATTACTGAGATTAGCGCGAACAATAATAATAATAATAATAATATCCTGGGACATTATTTACACAAGGCCATCTGATCCTAAACTAAGCAGAGCTTGTACTATGAAAACCAGACAACTGATATACTTACATATACTACTTTTCTTTTGTAAATACATACTTATATAGATAATTACACCCAGACTCAGGACAAACAGATATATTCATGCACACAAATATTTGTCCTGGGAATATTCATACTTTTAATTTTTCAAACGATACTTATAGAGGGACGCAGTGGAAAGGAACTTGAATGTAGTATATGTATGTAGATTAATATATATACAAGTGTATATATATATTTTCACTTGTATATTATATAGTAGATTTGAATTAGGCGAACTCGGCGCATATGAAATTACTCGCTAACGACATTTTGAGTTTATGAAGTAGGTACAATATTATCATGTAGAGCTATGTACGTCTGTACGCGGCTGGGACGCTAATGGCGGGAATATGAAAAAGATATGCTTAAAATGTTTATATTTGAAATAAGGTAAAATATTTAATGAGTACGAGTGAAACGAGCTACTTTGATATAAACGTAATTTTATGTTTAAATTAGACAGAGTTGAATAAAAAATGTATCCAGTTGAAATGTATAATAATAATATTACAGAATTATTTTGTTAGAGCTAGTGAACTTGGATGAAACACTTGGTGGTAAAGCTTTGTGCAAAATAATTTCAAAAGCAATAAAATGAAACAACGTACCGACCATACGACTCTGCAAATTATTGTTGGTTCTTTCTAGGAATAGAAGTCCGCTATAAATACTTTTTTTTTTTATTATTATCCAAATACATAGACTAACAATTAAACAAAATAAGAGCATTATAAAAACCACAGAGGTTTGACATTAATGCCCATCTGAGCTTATTTAGAGCTGTAACTATATATATATAACAAAAGAAACAGGTACATATTAATTGAGTTTAAAACAAGAGAAAAAAAAACAACTAATTAAACATATTATTAACTAACCGTTGAACAAGTCCTACTAAACGGTTGCAATAGTAATAGTAGTATTGTTAAATAAATAAGATTGACATTAAGACGAAATAGATGAAATAAAATAAAATGTGCAATCGAAATGATCAATGCTAAATAGAAACTATGCAAGTGCTTGTGGTTTAGGTATATAAACACGTAATTTGGCCGGCAAGCTTAAACTTTTTATTGATCTAAGGAATTTAGAAAGTATTCCTTTAGTTTTTTCTTATAATTTTTATTATTTATATTTAATGTTAAACTGGCGGGTAGTTCGTTTATAAGACGGGGAATAATGTAATTCGTTGTTCTTTCGCCGTACGTGTTGTTGGCTGTTTCAACCCGTAACTGGTTTGCCGTTATCGCTCGAGTGTGTACAGGATGTTCAATTATTTTACGAAGTTTGTTATTAAAAAATTCTTCTTTAAGTATTGTGTACTTAAATAGCAGCTGAATTATAATATTATATAAATATAATAAACTAAATCGGTCGGAATGGTTAAGATTTGTTACGGCGCCAGTGTTTATGGGCAGTGGTGACCACTTACTATCAGTTGCTCCATCTATCCACCTAGCTGTACCATAAAAAAGATAATTTTCAAATAATATTTTCAAGACCTGATTGTTGATTGTGTAATAATAATAAAACAGTTCCGAATCAAAGATCGAGTATTTTGCAGTTAAGAATAAATTTTTAAGTGAAACGAAACGTATTTATTTATTCAACATTTTATTGCGCAACACAAATGTATTTACACTGTTCAAAAGGCGGGTTTAACATTAAAAGCTTGCTGTACAAGCCAAGTGCGGCAGGAATATATAATGCTCGCTAACGGCCCGATATGACTATTTTATTTTGTACCCATTCGAAATCACTCTCTAGGTATTGTTTAAGATGCACTAATTCAAGAATTAGTCGATCAAAGACAAACATTTTATTTTTCTGCTTACAAAAATGTTCCAACTGACGTAAGACTGTTACATCGTCATTCTCATATTATATTTCAGTCAATACATATCGTGAACGAAGATATATTAAATATACGAAATTTAATTATTATTATATGTTACTCGGATTTTAATCATGATCCTACATTTAATGTTGCTCGACGATTCAAAGCAGTTGAAACTGACGTGATCATGGTTGTCGAAGTATACAAGAAATGTGATATTATGAAACTCATGTTTATTAAATAGTTCCGTAACATAAATTAGTGCGTCCACGGAAATAGTATTTGTGGTTCGTGTCTATTTTTGAAGAGAATTCATGGAAAATTAAGCGTGCCTTCATTTTCCAAGAATTATCTTGCGATGATTTTTAATAAGCGCTAAAAATATTTTATTCACTGCCGTATTTTAATTTTCCATTAATAATATTACCGCTTCGAAGTGATAAATTAAATTCATTAGTTTTAAGTATGAGTCAGAGTGTTTTTTTCTGCCTATTCATTAAGATATATTTTAAAAGATCTCGATTAAGATATTTATGATAAATGTAAGTCTAGCGATATCTTAAGCCAACTTAGAATTAATTTAATTTAAAATCTGTCGCTCTCCTGTCGTAATTATACCAGAATGATAAGTGAACGTTTTCTTCTGAATAAATATTCAGATCAAATCAAATCTAAGAAGCAGTGTGATTATAAGAATCGTTGTCAGAACCCACATATCATGACTCAATAAGATTAATAGAATACTAACCTTTCGTTGCACCGTTAGTAAGCCGCCGACCATCAGATTGACGATGGATATGTCTCTTGTGCCTGTAATCGTACTGGCTCTACCGTTCAATCCAAAACTCAATCGAACCGGCAAGAAACTCAGTAGTACTTTTTAACCCTTTTAATATGAATCCTTATAAAAAACGTCAATCTTATACAATTAAATTTACGCATATCCTGCCTGGAAATCAACAAATACTAACTCCACGCTTTTTTCTCAGTTATTACATATATATTAATCATGTTTAGAGCCTTATTTATCATAGTTTATAAAGTTTATTAAAATGCAAAGTTAAAATAACTAGTTAAGCTCGCAAACCCCGCTACTAGTTATATTATATTTATTACCTTAAACGCGTTTTAGAAATTATAATAGATAAGGATGAACCCTTTGTCAATTTGAAATTACTCCATGATCCTTTTACGCGAGGTCACGACGTCACTCTACTTACTCTACCTGACAAAGTGATTGACAAATCTAATATTGTACAGAGTTTGTTTTCGTTTGACGAAGGAAAATAACTTACGGCATTTATTTTTCTTTGTATATTATACAACTTTATGCATGTTTAAGATTTCTTTGTAAAGTGTGTTAAGCGCGGGAAGTGTCTGGGAATTTCCCCGTTGGGCGCTTTGAAAGGAATTATCTTAATTTAATAAAATGTTTATATGGGGTTTTCCAATAGGGACGCTTGAACTTTGACAGCTGATTGCGGCCATGTTGTTTGAGTGACAGCTGTCAAATGCAGTGTGTTATATTCATTCCGTCCTCCCAAACCACCATGGCAGGTTACAGTGTCGAGCAGCACGTTTTTTTTTGCATTTCAAAAATCAAGCGCCCTTAATGGAAAACCCTATACTTGTTAAATTTCTATTAAAATCGTTTAAATTGTTTATATAATAAAGATTTAAAGTAATTTAATATACATCAGACAAACACGATACACAAAGCGAAATAAATAACAAGAATATAATCTATATATATAAAAATACTTGTATAATATAATTTTCGTACGTAGAGAAACATTTAGATATTTAAACCGCGCAACGGTTTAATCAGACGCAAGTTACGCCCACATGATTTCTAACGCTACGAGTAAAACTAGTAACTTGGGCTTAGTTTAACCGATGAGTATCGCTTTTACCAAGTAAGTACTCCGAGATATTCTCAGTTTAAATAATCTTCTTATTCAAATCTTTATAATCCGCCTGTCCTGTTGGGTATATTAGCTGCTATATAACATTTGAACTTATATATGATATTGCTTGCTTATGACTTTCGACGTATAAAAGTTATAACAGATATTTCATAAATCATTGCTTTAAATCTAACTCTACTAAAAATATATATTTGGAAAATAAATAATCAATGGTGTCAACATTAGATAATAAAAAATGTAACCTTTTTATCAAAGGATTATTAAGGATTAAAAATACATTTACTTTGTATTCAGAAGTCTTTTCATATATGGAAATTCCCAGGCGCACCTTCAGATTAATCAATTTCACACGAGCACGTCTGAACCGGAGCCAACGCTAATCAAGACATCACAGTCGTCGAACGACATCAAACGAACCGCTGTTTGTTCCGCTAAGTATGTCTTAAGAGAACGAGAGATTATTGTGCCACTTCACGTGTGCCGAATCGAATATCCTCATTCATTTTGCGATGTATGAATATTGGAATTCCTAACTTGTATACGCAATGTGAGGCGCACGTTATCCTTTCTTATTGCGTGTTCTGTTACGTTTGAACTATTAATACTTTTTACATTTTTTTAATTAATTATATAGACATTTTGATATTTACGATACTCATACTTGCTGCTTCTATAGTTTTGTTGGATTCGTTATGTTTAAACTTTTGATGTCGGTTCATTTAACGAAAATGTTAATATGTTAGTTAATCTATATAGTCAAACACTAAAGAGTTATTTTAACCTTTCTTTGTCAACCGATTTCTTTGTTTGATATCTACTAACGAGCTCAAGTGTTATCAAGAAAAAAAATGGAGGTAAGGTTTAAAAATTGTTTAAAATATGCAGTCGTATTATATTATATATTTTCCTTAAATTTTCAATAATGACTATGTTTGACTTTCGTCCACTAAGCGATTAAGATTCGTCCATTAAGATATTATAGTTTATGTCTATGTCATTTGGCGCACACAAAATCAGAATAGTCAATTTGCATGTTCGACATATCTGAAAGTTGTTTCCAGTATATACGCCACGGACGGCGCGGCGGCGTCGGCCCTCCGGCCCTAATTGAGAAAGTTTAGCGAAGCGAGAAAATTTCTTTAAAGGCCGCCTTAACTGATATCCTTCGGCTGTTCGTCCCTTCGAGATCACAGACGATGGGCTTTCTCTGCCTCGACGTGGATTTGATTTCTCTAAAGAACTATAACGATAAAGAAAATTAAATTATTAAAAATCTTTTTAAAAGTTGACGATGCCGCTACGAACATCAATTACGTTTATACATTTATAAGTATTTGTAAGTTCAGTTCGCGAGTGACACAAAAGGGAAATCGTAATTGAATCTAGATAGGGCCTTAAGATGAGATTTTATTCCATACTAGCTGTGCCCGCGGTTTCACCTGCGTATAACTTAAAGAAACTACTAAGAGCAGACTTATAATATTTCAGTATATACAATATTATTAGTTTAATTTGCGTGGGATATTAGTATTTATTGGTTTTCGCCGCACGCGGATCTAGATAGGGCAACAAACCATTGGCCATGAGAAAAACAGCATTCCCTTAAACTATTCCGATATACTTAAATGTCTTTCTCTGATTTTGTGACTGCAAGCGATACCTTGATAGGAAATTTTGTTCTTTAAAAACTGAAAAGTTAATCTGTGTGTTTAAAAAAAGGACTTATTAGCAACTAACCGACTAAATGTAAATTTAACAAAACAATGAAATACCTATTTAAACCTATAAACTTTAACTTACAAAGCTATTAACAAATCAAAAATTAATAGTTTAGTATGAGTATTTTCAAACGACCTACTCAATCATCTTTTTTTTCGCTGAAAAAAACGCACTTTCGAGTTTCCCACACATGAAGTAGGGGTTACACGGCGCTAAAGGCACCGAAATACCCACTAAAAACCAGGCGTAGTCCTGCGTCTGGCCGGGGGGCACCACGGAACCGCTTGCTAAACTACCGTGACGCCCCGACGGTCGGCCCGCCCGTGCCTCTATTTCTAGGGGGGTTCCCGGGTACAGGGAACCCACCTGAGAGAATAGAGAGTAGACCTGTGTTTGCGCACACACTTGTGCACAAACACAGGTGTATAATATGTCCTGCGCAGTTGGCTAATCTCTCTTGAGATTGGCCGCCGTGGCCGAAATCGGTCTGGAGGACCTTATACTTACCTAATAACTACAGCGAAGCCGCGGGCAATAGCTAGTTAAATACACACATATATGGTATCGAAACCGTTATATGTTTCCGAAATATATACAGCTTTTTTTAATAAGCTACTTTTTTATTTATGAACCGATTGAAATGAAACAAACACTAAATTTCAAGTAAAGTTTGCCACAATATATTAGTGAAAATCGCACCCAAATCAATGAAGCCGTTTCTAAGATCAGCTCGCACCAATGTACAGACAAACTGAAAAAAAGATAGCCTATGTTTTAAGTTAGACCTCTAGCGATACATCGGTGCAAACCGCATTCAATTCTGCGCAGTAGTTTTTGCGTGATGCGGGTACACAGGTACAGACAGACAGACAAAAATTCTATAAATTATTGTTTTGGCTTCTCTTGCTTTAATAAAGACGGAGGTCTTTATTTTATAAGTTTTTTTCCGATATCTTTAAAGTACAGACATCGGCCTGTTACAATGTTATGATATGTATAGATGTTTTGTTCATTATGTCATCCGACACTTCATTTATATTTATATGGAATGGATGATTTTAATTTGTGATTGATAGTTAAGGGGTCTCGTTAAGTGGTGTTCGTTACATATAATAAAGTATGTGTATAAATGTATGTGACATGGTTTAGGACAGGCTGTTTTTTATTCTAGAAATATTTAAATAATAATCAGTTATCGCTTCACTATATAGAAAAGGCATATGTATATGCATGCATACACATATGCCTTTTTTATATGAAGATAGCTTATAGATCATTGATAGTTCACGGTCAATTGGTCGACTCTCTATGACATCGTCGATACATTGCACAATAAAATTTCTAAGGCGCTATCAAAAGAGAATAGAATATTATGTTACCGATTTCATTACAAATATGGTATTATTGTTAGCCCTTCTTATTACATCTTTCCACGGTATACGAATAATAATAAGAAACTATTAAAACTGATATAAAACACGAAACATATTTCAATTTAATCAATGGTATAATATATCTAAACTCAGCCAGGACAATAAATACATAAACGTAAAACAAAAAATATCATGCACATAAAATAAAACAGGTAACTAAGGCTCAAAGTAATATCGAAATGGAACCATTAAAATGATGCCGGAGAGGATTAATTGAGGGATGGCCGGAAGTTCAGAATGGATTGCCGTGATCAATACCCGTGGGTCGTGGAGCCGCAGCGTGGCTGAGCCTTGCGTTTGTTTTCACCCGTTACCCGCGACCCGCTGCCCCCCGACTCCCGCTATCCGATACCCGCCACTCGCCAATGAACAACCAAAATAAACTACCGATTCGACATTTATTTCGGTAGGAATCCATCGGGTTGAAACCCATTAAGTGATTAATAATTAAGGTCATTGGAGACCGACTGCCGAAAACAAAATAAAAGTAAAAAATGCATTTCTGTCTTTGTTGTCTAAAATATCTCAACTTCGTATAAACAAAATTGTGTTATTATATGAACAACGATCGAATTTAAGTATGTTTTTTTCCAATATTTTCCAATGAAAAAATATACAGCAGCATGTTGTTAAAAAAATTAAGTCGTTTTTATATAAATTACGAGCTTTTCATGTAAACTGAGATCTGTTAAAATTCACCTTTGATCCTGTCTGATATGTTCGCTAATTGCGAGTTGTCCGAGCAAGCAACGGTTTGTGACAAGCTGTACAGATTCCGCCTTTACCTTTAACTTACTAACGATGAAAAATGTTCTTGAAAAGTTTGAATGCATATCTTCATACGATGTTCCATATTCGTATCATAAGCATGTTTTGTATTTATTATAATAATACACTCGCTTAGGGTCGTTGGTTCGCTTGAAAATGGTTATTTCTAGATATACTGTCTTAATTTCTCTATAAGCTATCTTTCATAATTATATGTTAGGTATATTTAAGTTTTTATTTGTTTTTATGTAGTAGGGTGCAAACGAGCATGCACATGAAGACGTTTGTACGTATAACATAATAGTTAGATCACGTAACGCGATGAGTGATTGTGTGAAAGAATGGACGTCCACGAGTACGAGCCTTCATTTGTCTCGTGATACGAGCCACATTATTATTCCAAGATAGAGACACAACACCTATATTAATTTGTATTGGAGTGAGAGCGGGATGAGTGATGGCTAATTATATTTGTCCATCTCATTGCTGTGTAATGCTCGTTATCAAAGCTATTAAATGTATAGTTTTATATTATACTAGCTGTGAAACGCGGCTTCATCCGCGTGTAATTAATAAAAATACACACACACACACACGCACACACACACGCACACATATGGCTACTGGTAAAGAAATACGTAATTAACGATTTGAAATTAATTTGCATAAAATACCGTAGGATTTACCGATCTCATATATGGCCTAAAATTTGCGCCATCACATGTTCTTTGTGTGTACCAATTTTCATCAAGATTGGTCAAGCCGTTCTTGAGTTATAAGAAGACATACAGACAGACAGGCAGACAGACAAAAATGAAAAAAATAGTATAATGTGAATCACTGCATCATAAAACGAATATTTATCACAAAATTAGGTAAAAAAAAAAAATAACAGACAGAGCCAGATCGGAGCATCAAGGTCGTTGTCGACGGTGCATGCTCTGACTTAAAATTCGTCAATTCTGGTGTTCCACAAGGCTGCGTTCTTTCACCTACTCTGTTTCTTCTGCATATCAATGATATGTTACAAATCAGTAACATTCACTGCTATGCGGATGACAGCACTGTAGACGTCCTTTACACCGGCCGTGCTAATATTTCTCGGGAACACGTCGACGAGTGTCGGAATAAACTTGTGTCTGAAGTCGAGACCTTGTTAGCCAAAGTCTCGGACTGTGGCCGACTAAACTTGGTCCAATTTAACCCCAATAAGACTCAAGTTTGCGCGTTAACCGCTAAAAAGTCTCCTTTTGTCATATCCCCATCATTTCGAGAATACTCCCTTCCCTCCCACAGCCAGTATCGGGATACTTGGCGTTGAGATTTCAACGTTGTTCAGTTCCGCGGTCAATTGGAAGTTAAAGCCAAACTGGCTTCCAAAAAGCTTGAAGTGCTCAACAAGGCGAGACAGTACTTCACGTCGGCCCATCGCCTAAAACTTTACAAGGCGCAAATTCGGCCCCACATGGAGTACTGCTCTCACCTCTGGGCGGGAGCTCCCCAGTACCAGCTTCTTCCTTTTGACCGCATTCAATGTAGAGCAGTTCGAATTGTCGACGATCAAGCTATTACCGACCGGCATGATTCTTTGGATTTGCGTAGAGATGTTGGGTCACTCTGCATACTCTATCGCATATATCATGGGGAGTGTTCTGAGGAGTTGTTTGGTTTAGTCCCGGCCGCTGAATTTCACCACCGGACATCACGCCAGAACTCAAAATTCCATACTCTCCACCTCGATACCCGTAAATCCACAACAGCGCGTTTCCTAAGGCATTTCCTGTCTGCGACTTTTCTGAACCGATATGATATAAAAACCTTCAAGAAGAGAGCGTACTCTTTCCTCAAAGGCCGGCAACGCACCTGCAAGTCCTCAGATGTTGCAGATGTCCATGGGCGGTGGTAGTCACTTTCCATCAGGTGAGCCACCTGCTCGTTTGCCTACTCTTACATAAAAAAAAGCCAATAGATTTATAGGGTTTTCCAATAGGGACGCTTAAACTTTGACAGCTGATTGCGGCCATGTTGTTTGAGTGACAGCTGTCAAATGCAGTGTGTTATATTCATTCCGTCCTCCCAAACCACCATGGCAGGTTACAGTGTCGAGCAGCACGTGCAAATCATAAAATTGTTTTATGAAAATGGGTCTTCAGTTCGAGCAACGTTCCGCGCACTTCGCCCGTTTTACGGTCGCGATGATCGTCCTGCCGAGTCGACTATCCGTCGATTGGTGGACAAATTCGAGTCAACCGGGTCAGTTAACAATCAGCCGGTTCCCGTGCGTCAACGTAACGCGAGATCTGCCGAGAATATCGCCGCTGTGCGCGACAGTGTCCTCGAAAACCCGCGGCAGTCAATTCCGCGTCGCGCACAGGAACTCGGCCTTTCGCAGACGACAACTTGGCGAGTTTTGCGTTGTGACTTGAGCCTGCACCCGTACAAGATCCAGCTGACCCAAGAGCTCAAGGTTAATGACCATAGACAGCGCCGTGTGTTCGCTGACTGGGCATTAGAGCAGTTGGAAGTTGACGCCGATTTTGGCAAAAAAATCATCTTCAGCGACGAGGCGCATTTTTGGATGAATGGCTATGTCAACAAGCAAAATTGCCGTATTTGGGACGAGACCAATCCACACGAGGTTCACCAAGTGGCAATGCACCCGCAGAAAGTGACTGTTTGGTGCGGATTTTGGGCCGGAGGCGTGATTGGTCCGTATTTTTTCGAAAACGATAATGGTGTGGCCGTCACCGTCAATGGTGAGCGATACCGGTCGATGATAACCAACTTCTTTTGGCCTGAAATCGAGAATATGGATCTGGACAACATGTGGTTTCAACAGGACGGCGCTACGTGCCACACAGCACACGCTACGATGGAAGTTCTGCACGATCAAGCGCCCTTAATGGAAAACCCTATATATAGTAGTATAGATTAGCATAATTTAGTACACCATGTCAATACAGATAGTAGATACTACACAATAAAGTACAGTACACATTATTTTTATATACAAAACTATACAGTTCATTTTCGCGAAATCAGTCAAGTGAACTTCATATTTTTAATTTACTTCAAATGTGTCTCTATGTTCATATAAACTCGTAAACAAAAAAAAATGTAAAAATTAAAACTTGGTATGTGAGAAAAAGCTGAAATCGTTTGAGTAAAGAAAGTCAGTTTGTTTGAATATTCTTGGGACTCATATTGAAAAAGTTTATGGCGTCAAGTCCTCGCATGTTGTACTGTCACAATGTTGTTTAATAATAATCTTTTGTGAATCTAAAGTGAATTAAAGAATTGTAAAACTTTATTACGCATACACACTGTTGTGTATTCCACGTTCGGCGTTATATAATGAATACAATTTGAAATTCAAATATTTTTTTTAACAATTTATTGCCTCGATTAATTAAAAGAGACAAATCATACTGTATTAATGTGCAATCATTGGAATAGGTAGGAAGCAGTTTATATTAGATGCGATAAAGGTTTAAAAATGGATAAAGAAATTTTAATCATATGCACAAACAATTTAATAAGGATGGGTATATATGTACGGCTGCGAATGGAGTTAGACGTTGCCGAAAGGGTAGCCGTGATTAATTCAGCTGAAAGGTCAAATACGTACAATAGTAACGACCGTTAGATTCTTCTCAGTTTCACTTTTCTCCTCGGACTTTATTTAGTGCTTCGTTTTTTATTTGTCCGTCCCTCTTGTTGTATGACGTCTCTATTTGTATTGCATTACTAGTCTGTAGTATACTACTACAGTCATCTTGAATTTTTTTATACTCGTACTTCTTGCCGTCAACCTGTGTTCACGTTAGCTTATATTTAATTAAATCCTGTTTCTTGACTAGTCAAGAGTCCCAAATTGAATAAATAATATTTTGTATATCTTAGATATCAACTACCGATCTATTATATGAACTTTCAAACAACAAAATTAATTATTTATATTGTTTGTTAAATGAAGTCTTGCTAAATGTCGACTTAAAATTGTATTATAACAATTTTATAAAGTAATTGCAAACTCTTTATGTTCGCTTTGTGGTCATTATGATATAATATTTTTGTACCATTATTCATTACTCATAAAAGTAGGCTCCGATATAAACACAAAGTGTCCTATTTATAGTATTAAGTTAGATAAATAATTATGGCTTGTTCCATTTGGAATTTTCTGCTTTCTCAGAGAAAAGTTATCAACAATTCAGCCTATAATGAAAGGCATTGGAATGAGTTATTTGGGGCGGCTGTCGATAATTTGATTTGTCGTACAATAGCGGGTTTAGCAGTGCGGGAGTGAATGCGGAGTGATTGGGTCGCGGCCGGATCGCAGGCAGCGGGACAATGAGGGCAATCAGACGCCAATGTTTGCTTTGCGTCTTGGTATGGCGGCCCTTATGTCAATTGATTTACGCTAGCTTACTGGTTGCAAATTTTCCACACACCTATACAAACCAAATTTATTTATTTCATATTTTAAATAACAACTATATTTCAGTTTATGCGACGATTTTCCTATGAAATTAAAATCACTCCAAAACTAATGAATCGAGTAGTGCTTTGGTTAAAATACATTAATTGGTTAGTGGTTGTTTGATATCAAAAATATATATCAAATATACTGTAAACTCTTCGGCTCATTTTAAACTTCCAAGTGTTATACAAGAAATATACTTACAACAACAGCTAATAACATACATCGTGTCTGACGTCGACAATTCAATTTAGTGTTATAATTGTGTGAGTAGCGAATCCGATGATATTCGGAACAAAAAAGTCAGTCGATTGAATACATTTGTTTTCACTTTTTAAGGAAATTGAAACGTCTTCATGTTACGTGAGCTCGCTGATTAACTATTTTTGACTGGCATTGTTGTTAAAATTAATTAATAATAAATACATGCAAATTACTATTCAATATTGCGTTTGTAATCCTATTATATTTTGGATATAATTTCAGTACGTGCTGTCATACTAATTAATTAGTAAATCATACGCTAGGCTACCGCGATTTTTTGTTTATATTGTACCATAGTTAGCCGGTTAATTTGCTACAAAATTCATTACTCGATTCAACAACGAATGCATAAAGTATTATCACACGAATTCAGCAATTACTGTACCCTAAATACGGATTCGTGGCGGTGACGAGCACTCGATTTATTTGGTTACATAAATCTTACAGCTTGAGGGGTTTTTGTATGCAAAATTTCTGTCAATGTATGGAATTTATGTTAGGTCGTGAATTTAGGCGGTTTGTGCGTAGTCCCTCTATGACAGTTTTATTCAGAAAGGCTTACGATCTGATTTACAAATTGGTGAAAATATATTATTACATTTAGTAATTTAATTAAAATTTGTGGTTTTTTATTGGCCTTCAAAATAATTATTTATTCTTTCAATAGATATGCGAAACGAAAGAAACCTTCCCAAACATACGTGACTTTCAAAACTAGGGTAGTTAGGTTAGTAGAGTTAGAGTAGTTAAATTTAACTACTGTTGTTTGCTGGCTCTGCAGTAGTAAAATATCCATTATGTGTTAGGACAACAATAATTACCAATAATACTAAAGCAGGTTATTTACAGTTGAATTTAAAAAAATGAGTGCCAAATAAATAATATGACATATGAAGCATCAAGTGCCAAGATTAGGAGTGCACTATGGAAATATATTTGATAGTCGGCATGGCGGTGTTGATATACTCGCTGGTGACCCTATTTCTGAATAGTAGATGTTGGAACCAGGACGAACAAAAATGTGGATGTGAAGAATGCAAGACTCTATATAAAAGTAAACCCACGGTGACACCTTCCGTCATCTCAGTATCGTCCCGCATCGACATCGGCGATCGCCCTTAACTTGTGAACAAATACTCAGTTTTATTACTCAGTGCCAAAGAGTTTTGACTACAGTTTATACTAAGTACGAAGTGATTACAGGGCTTTCGAAACTAAGATAATTTAAGAGTTGTTCATTAGTTATTAATTGTAATTACAAAGTTTACTATTTAGATATTAACATTGACTTGACTACCTACAAGGTTTGTTTGTGCCAAATTTAATTAGATAAAATAAGGTCAAATAGATTTTTCACTCTTTAAAAAAATAGCGCTGGAATATATTGTCATAACAGTGACTCAATACAAACATTACAATGTGTTGAATCGTGTTTGAAGTGTCGTGTGAAAGTGATTCTTCATAGGCTCGTTACTGCGTAAAACTACGTGACAGTGCGTGATGCATGCGATATAGTGTCGGCGGGGGATGGACCCTCTCGCTCGGCTGATGGAGGGCGCGCCGTTGCCGGGCGTGCTCGGCGCGACCAGAGACGCGAGGCCACGCGGCGCGCTCGTGCACGCCAGTCTGGCCGCAGCGCCTCACTTGGGCGACAAGAAGGGTAGACATTTAACCGGCACATTTTGCCTTACCGGCGACACGATGGAGGGCATAATACAGTGCCTCGTGTTCCTGAAAGCATTTTCGGTAAGATATATTTTGGAATGACAATGGTTTTTCTTTTTTTTTTGTGTAAGTAACATTAACAAATAAGTAAACTCCAATAAACGAAACATAATGTAAGCTAATAAAAGGTCTTAAAGTTCGGTACCGTAAATTATTATCTACAAAACTATGATTTTAAAAGTACTTTAAACTGAAATAATAACTAATTAATGATACTGCTTTAAAATTGAAAAGAAAAAATATTCCTGTACTATTAATCAATTATATCTACTTGTAGTGTCGAGGTTCGTCCGAACAATTTGTTTGATACTTTTTCGTTGAGCCGCAGATTCACAATAAATGTAATATTTTCAGAGAATCGGATATATATTGAAAAGCCAATTCTTTTGATCTTCTCCAATTATATTACGACTATCGAAAATAGATTATCTCATCTATGGAAACATCTTATTTTCCATTATAATAAAAATATTGTAAAAAATAGCCTGACCAGAGTCGAAAAAAACTCAAGTTTTTAGTTTTTGCCATTATATTTTTATAGACGAATTAATAATTCCCGCAGTGAATCTAATTCTTGCTTGAAAGGTATTGGTAACGCCAAGGAAGTAATCTAACATTTTAGGTGTGCCATTGGATTATCATCCCCGACAAATAGCGTTTGGCGCCGCTGTAAAAACTCATATTACTAAGTATCGCATTTGCCGTTATCTTCCATATAAAATTAGACGTAAAAGTATTGAATATTTGAAGGTAATCCTACATTAGGTAAGATTAACTACTGGAACGATGATTGAACAATTATTTACACGAAAATATGAGTAACAGTTTAAAATTAAAATATATATTGTAATTTGAAAAGCAAATTCAGGATAGATATAACATAAAGTGGGATCGGAGCTCAAATGTTCAATTGTATGTGTTTACAGGAACCAAGTTTTAAGACACATTCGTTACAACGCGTTAAGATGATTTTAAAAGCGGTCCAAGAACTAAACATTCATTTGAAAGTAATTAAGTTCAATTTAAACGGGACTTAGTGAGCTCAGAACTGTATTCATTCGCGTCTCGGATGTCATTTAATTTGCTTTACGCTCGACGCGAACGCGCCTGTATCGATTAAAGGATTTACTCGCTGCTAGTTTTTTTTAACTTGATAGATGAGTGTCTTCGTGTGCATTTTAATTGTGTATTTGTATACACAATATAATCAATAATTAATTAATCTTTACGTAGCTTGTATCATTATTGTTCGTGTCATATATATTTGTAAACTAATAGTTTAAACATATGTATTAATAACCTTGTAACAAAAATCACGGTCAAAGAATAACATCAAATTGTGAAATGGTATGCTCAGCTTCCACGATGTGCCGAACACGCACACGCGACGTCGGTCGGTGGCATCGAGAGAGAGCGCATCGGGTCCGTCTTCACTTCACGATGAGTCTTCCGAATATAGACTAAGCTTCGAATAATTATTAATGTAAATTATTTAGCTAATAAGTTGGTAATAAAGTTATTAATTTTCTAATATCAATCGGCTGAGATCCTAATTCATGACTTGCAATCTAAGCACACAGTAAACAAAGTAGT
Organism: Nymphalis polychloros; assembly: GCA_905220585.2. Classification (NCBI taxonomy): domain Eukaryota; kingdom Metazoa; phylum Arthropoda; class Insecta; order Lepidoptera; family Nymphalidae; genus Nymphalis; species Nymphalis polychloros. Next base: position 360,918 of record HG992262.1, read on the forward strand.
GTTAACATTAGAATATTAATGAATAGTCTAGCACTAACACATATTCAACAGCGTACAATAATTATTATTACTAGTTAGAATGAAAGTGTACAGTGGATGCACGCACACAGTATTGCTCTCTAACATTTATGCTTAAACATAAGCGTATTATTATATTACGTAAAAATAAACATGATTCCATAAGTTTATCTCTATTAAATTAATTATTTCATAACAAAACCTTATATTGTAAATATTGTAATTACTTTTTTTTTAATTTATTTATTTATCCATTTGAGTAACATACAAACCATTAAAAATATTGATAGCAGCTAAAAAACCACTAAGGTTTATACGTGTGCTATCATTAGTCTACACTACAAAATAAAACATTTAAATACTATCACAATACTACCACAATACAAAATATAACATTTAAATACTATCACAATACTACAGATCAAAAATACGTACATATACACTTAAAGTAAACTTAAAAAATATTGCTTAAGGTTAAGCCTAATGTTTTTATTTGAAATATTATAACACAGATCAGAAGATAATTTGTTAATTGGTCTGGGGACAATAAACTCGGTAGTCCGCTCGCCATACTTATTGTTTGCATGCTTAGTGCAAATCCATACCGGATGTGTGATGGCTCCAGTTGAACTTGTCGTCTACAACCAATCCGAGGTATGTTTGGTTTTTTACAATGTCTATAGATGGACAGTTGCAGTTTAACGCACTGTTAGCATGTAAGCAGGCATGGTTGTGAGCTACAAGGTTTTGTACGGAGATTTGGCTTTTATATGGAGATTTAATAATCAATAATTTAGTTTTATTTGCGTTAAGTACTAGGCCGGCATCATGACACCACCTTGTTAGAGCATCTAGATCAGATTGCAGATGTACGCACGCAGTTTGTGGATTTTTATCTGCAATTACTAGACAGGTGTCATCGGCAAACTGGTAGCATGTGCTGTTAGTAATACAGTTCCTTATGTCATTAACATAGGATAAAAAATGAAGAGGGCCTAATACGGATCCCTGGGTTGTTCCATTACTTACAGAAATGGCCTCACTGCAGATGTTATTGATTTTTACAGTGAAGTTGAGTTTACGGTTTTCGAGATAATTAGCGCACCAGGTCAATAATGGGCCACGGACCCCGCAGTCATTCAGTCTCTCAATAATTTGATTATGCGCCAATGTGTAAAGGCACGTGAAAAATCAATAAATAGAGCAAGAACATATTTTTTCTCGTTTAGGTGCTTATTGACTTCATCGATGAAATCTGACAAGAGGGCTACGGTGCTTTTAGCGGACTGAAAGCCAAACTGGTACCGATTTATAACGTTGTGCTTCTTATAGAATGCTTGTATTTGCTTACACACATATTTTTCGACTATTTTATCAACCGACGAAAGCAATGTAATTGGGCGATAATTTAAATAAGCGTTTCTTTTATCCTTTTTATGGATAGATCTTACGCATCCTATTTTTAGGCCATCCGGATATATTCCAGTTTCAACACTTCGATTTATTAAATCAGCAATAGGGCTAGCTAGGTCTATCGCCTATGATTTTAATGTCGGAAACCTTAATATTATCTAGACCCGATGCTTTCCTCGGGTTCAGTTGTTTAATGATTTTATGAACACTACTAGCTAAGGCTTTCTTAAATAAAATACTTGTGTCCAGAGGCTTACGCGTGACATGAGGGTCTATCAACTTAATATTACATTTGGGGATTATTTCTTTAACCGCTTTATCAAAACTGAGAGCAAAATTGTCAGGAATATTTTTTGTTGAAATTCCTTGCGCATTAAACGCTTTGAGCATGGCTTGATCAATCGACAGTGTCACTCTTCCTAACATTTCATTAACTATTTGATATATTTTTCTTACATTTTTAAAATGATTATTTATTTTATTAAATTATTATATTAATATATTTTATTATATTAATTAAAATAAACTAAAAATCCACTTATAGTAATCTAACTTTACTAAATGTACACTCATAATAAAAACATAAAGATCTGGTGATACATTTCTTCGCATTGCAACTTTGTTCCATTCGTTTTCAAATATGTCACTCTGAGAGGACTCTGTTAACAGCTTGTTTTGTGCAAACAATGTATGAGTTACAGAAAATCGCGCGAGATACGATGCGGCAAAAAAATTGAGGTGGAGTAGACGTTACACACAAATAGGTATAGATTACAGCTCGTTATGAAGTTCAGGGCAGCCTTTATTACAAGATAATCGATCTCTGATGTTAAATTAAGAATATAACTTTAAATGGTCGACATATCACTAGAACCTGGAGTTATTGAGTGGCGATGGTAAATTATTTATATGTATGTGAAATAAAAGGAGACCTAGTATCGAACCTTGACGAACCCCGGTACGTGTGTGGTATGATTTAAATATGCAAGTCGTGAGTAATACGCGCGAATTACCTGCGATCACATTGATAATTTGATATAAAACACGGAAGGCTATAAAGAGAGGCAATTGTATTAACAATCCCATTAATTACTATATCAAAAGCTTCCTATAAAACCAAGTCCGTCCACCACCAGTCCACCGCGATCTAAACTATCGGAGATGTGATCAACCATTATTAAGAGCTTACTATTTATTGGTCGTTTGCTTCTAAATACGTGATGTTGATATGATGATGTTGATATAATCATATTATATAGAGCATTACTGTCTTTTCGGTTGTCTCTTAAGTCCCGATAAGGCTAACATTTACACCTACAATAATTTAAAAAAATATCTCGTCCCTTATTACATTTTTAACTATATTTTGTAATATAACTTTATAATAAGAAGTATAATGTAGCAATTGCTCTAGTAGTGTAAACGAGACTTAAAATTGGCTACAGTAAAGTACCGGACATTAGGACTTTCAAAGTACCGACGCAAGCGACCGTGTAAAACGACCCTCAGCAAATCACCATAATTAAATTATGTGTTAAGTAACAGCCCGGCTCTGACCACCTTTTAAAATATTTCAACTGAAGAATTTCTTTGAATGAACTCGTAAACAAGAATACGATAAAATTGAGAAAATTTTAATTTCGCGGAACGACTGAGTGTTGTACATAATTAACAGCCACTTCCAGCTTTCTGGGAAAATCAAACTCTCTTTAGTAACTGAACAGATGAAATACTTCTTAATTTATTTCGCTGTGTGTTCTGTAACCGTACAAGTTTTGTGTTTTAGTCGTTACAACAATCTTTAAAAAATTTAATACAATTGCTATTTTGCAAGTAAATATACATATCATTATCAAATTGTCAAGAAATTGGATATAATAATTTTTAAAGAAATTATTTTAATCTAACAGGTTGTAAGGTTAAAATTCTTTTAATTAAAAATATTCGTGTCGATCAACTATCAAAATTTGCACGCATTTCTATGTTTTGATTTTAATTAATCGATACTAATATTATAAATGCGAAAGTAACTCTGTCTGTTTGTCTGTCTGCCGGGCTGCCTGCCTGTGTATTCAATCAATTACCTTATAATTACTCATCATCCCCACTTGGCAATGAAAATCTATATAATACTATTATCTTAAATGATTGAAGTATGTTAGTTATAAAACATAAATATGATGTATATACTTGTATATAATAACAATTGCCTCGAGGATGCTTTCATTACATAGTCGACACAATTGTAGGGCAAGGCGAGCGCTTCGGGTCAGCTTTTATTTTTCTCCGTCGCTGTCTGAATGTTTCATGGATCCAGCCACTAAAAGATTCTCCTGGTACATATTTAATCACAGAACGTAGAGAGGGTTTAGGGAAAAGGTAATGTTAATCATACTTCTCCGGTGAATTATTAATTTCTTTTTAGATTCTATGTTCGTGAATTTCCGTATTCTTAATAAAATAGTTTTTATCCGAGGCTTGGCCTTAGCATGTGTTAGCATTTACTATTATTTTTTAAAATAAAACAAAACACATCACCGAGTATATTTAATTTTTAAGAAACACATCTTAACATTATCACATTTTAAAATAATACAATGAATATTATAATCAGTACAATAGTTCTTACCTTTAATTGATTTCGCTATCAGAGCCCACGAACTGAGAACTAATCTATTCACACAGCCCTTTTAAAGTCTTTAACCCTACTTACAATTATAATTTATTTGACTACCCGCCTTGTTGATTTTTTTTACATATTTATGTACAATATATCTTTCTTATTTTTACATAGCTTACACATGTAACAAACAAACACACTTTCACATTTATAATATTAAATATAAGGTTACAAATCGTCCCTGAAAAAAATATACGACTTTGTTGTTGTTGTGACAATTAAGTTATGAATAAGATAAAAAAAAAAACTCGTTCTAAAGAACATCGAAATAAAATGACATATGTATATCTTTTAGAGGGTTAAAGAGAGTTTAGCCGTTCATAGGATTGTATTAATCTGTATATAATCCAACCGAACGCTGCATTACAGTTCCCCGCTTAAACAAAGTAAGATTAAACATGTTCCAAGCAGCATTGTAGTCGTTACATTTATATAACACAATCGGGTAATGCCGCACTCGCCCGCTGTACTCTCAACAATAACAAACTCGAGTGTGCACCACAATGAAGATTATGCGTTGCGGAATCTGGCGGCTTAAATGTTTCACTATTTTTCAATATTTTTCGACTTCTGATGATTTTTAACAACTTCATTTACACATTTTATTATTGCACTTATTATTTTAAGATGGATCTTCTACAAACACAATACGAACTACTATAAGACAATGACAAATATAAGTTTATTTATTAAGCCTTTATTGCACACAGTTTGCAAACATAAAAGAACAAGTAGTATATACAGTACGCAAAGACGGCCTTACTACTTACAGGCAACCTGTATAAAAATAAACATATATTTGTGTGTTAACCAGGAACATTAATTGGGCGTAGTGCGACCAAATTATAATTAAAATTTATTTAGTAATATTTAATAAGTATGTAAGTTTTGTTGTTCGTTAATTTCATATGTGCATCTACACATATTCAATATTGTTATTTTTAATCAGTAAATTTAGGTAAACAAAAAATGCACTTTTAATGACGTCCAATTCGAATTTTGTTTGTTAAAATTATAATATAAACATTTATCAAAACCCTCTTTGGAAGCTTTTTTTGCCCGTTTATTAATTAAATACTTTTGAAACATTAAGTCGTTCTGTCGTCACCTTGTTGGAAAGCCTGTTGCTAAATACAATTCTCGTACAATCTCGTTAAACTTAAGAAAAGTTCACGGAAAATTAGAAGTAAAACAACTGCCAGACGTACTTTAATACTATTAATTAATCGTAAGACTTGCTCCCGATGTTTTAAGAGAGATGTAAGTATCCATTGAATCTATCAATTTTATCCCGTTTGTTATAAATTATCATTAAAAATATAATATTTGTTATTAATTAGAACTTTGTGTCCAAGCCTATTAGCGTCGGTACCTTCCTCTTATACCAAGGTTGGTGGCACGTTGGTGATGTAAGTAATGTTTAATATTTATTTTGGCTCCAATGTCTATAAGCTTTGGTGATTACTTACCATCAGGTGGCCCATGTGCCTGTTTGCCTACCAATACAATAAATAAACGTTACAAGCAATATTATACGCAATAAGAATGAAGAAAGAAGCTGCTGTCTTAACTTATAAGTAAAAATATACGTTTAATTTATATTTCGCATAATAAACACTAAAATGAGTTTAAAGAGCTATAGATCCCCGATGTTATCGGTATCCAGAGGGTGACCGGCGTAAGATACACCGACGACTCCGACGAGGTGCGAACAGCGAGGTAACAGTGACCTTATTGAAATTCACTGCGGCTGGATTTTAATGAACTTCAACAATTTGCTGTTTTAGACGCTTCTGTTTAGATTATGAATAAAACATGCCCTCCGAATTAGGGGGCGAGGTGGGACAAAATTTTAATCTACCTTAGAATAATTCCGAGACAATCCAAGATATTTTAAGTTGGTTTAGTTTAAATTACTTTATTGTGAAGCAATGGGCTAATATCAGTTGTTAAAATTTAAAACAATACTGTTATTATATATTAATATAATAATTGAATAACCTTTGTCGCGTAACAAGTAGCTATTGATTATTTCGTACTGAATTCTGAATTTTATGTTTTAAAATTAGTTAATTGTCTATCTAAGTACTTGTAAATTGGATTTAGAGACTAGAGATAGTTTTTTTTACATAATTTGGTAACTCCTCTCCCGAGATAACAGTATATTCAGAGGCACATCATTAGCTTGATTAGTATCCTGTTTTGGATCGGATTGGATCGGCACCTCATCACATGTGATCTTCATCTATATCCTACTATCATATCTACATTTTTCATCGCTACGTGCGATGAAAAATACAATAGTATGTAAAAATAGTTCACATTTATGCCGTGACAGCAATGAAAGGCAAGCTCTGAGGCAATTTATCTTCTGACGCTTCCACGCGGAACTCATCGATTCAGCTTCTTTTCATTGCCGATTTGTTTCCAATTTAAGGACCATTATTGTTGAAATACCAACGTCATACATAATAACTTGAGTGATATGTACAAAGTTTGTACTTATTTAATACGCTTATACGGTTGTTGCTGCCAAAAACCGTCCATATAGCAAGAAATTCAATGAACCTTTAGAAACGAATTTTTAAAAAAAATACCGCTGTTTTATAATTTGCTCAAGTTAAGTAAGTATTTGCAAATAATACTTACGTTTATTCTTTCACTAAAATGGAATTGTTTATTTATTTAAATTCTTTCTCGTACCAGTTTTACACAAAAGGAGATTTAAACGCGTCTGCATTTTCCCCGAGCCTTTGAAGTGCAAAAAGAAGTGAATTGCAGTTCTGTATAAAATTTATTTATTCAATAGATATTGCGCCGTAATTACGTTGTACATACTTAATGATTATTTTTTGTATATACTATAATATGTATTAAATTGTACTTTAATTCTGAAATGTTTCGTGAACTGGTTTCGAGTTATGGAAATGAATTTCATACTAGATTTTTTTGTATAAGATTCTATCGTCACTTTAGAATAAAAGATCTAGAAAACGATAAAAAATATAATTCGAGCGAAGCGGAAGACCCTGGGACAACGTTTACTTAAGCGATGAAAACACTGATTTAATTTTAAATGCGTGGCGATGTTGATGTTGACGAATACGGCCAATTATTTAACAGAAGCATTATCTTATTCGAAAACAACACAATTAAACGAAGACTATTGTAATGTAGTACCCATTACGTACAAGAATATTTATAACTGACTCTGGTATCTATATATGTTAAAATACAATTTTACCATTTTGTTTGGGTATCATTTTTATTCAAGTGGTACGGAAAATACGCTATTAAACCTTAAATTGGTTGCCTTTTTACTTGAACAAATTTTACGACGCTATAAAGTTCGCCAGTCTTTAAATTTTTGATCAATATTATTAGAAACCCATATAATATTCATTGAACGTTCCGAAACGGTGTTTTATTGAAAGTGAATCAATCTCGTATCTCGGTATTGGAGCGGTTCGTAGGACTGAGGAGCCTCGGGGGCTCACGTAACTAGTATTGCTATAATCGATGAGCCGTTCGCTGTAGGTACGGAGATACAGATGTAGTTTATGTTATTAAAATTTTCCCGAGTATATGAAATTTTAAGAAAATTCGCATTTTTCAAAGAAAGGGTGTACCTTTTGGAGTCCCAGGGCTTGTTAATATATATTGTTTTATTTGTTTGTAGTATAATTGTAGCTACGACAGAAATAAACATTATGATAGATTAATATGAAAAGTTGAGCAAATTTAAAATATAAGAGTTGCAGCCACTAAATGTCCGAGTGCTGATCAAAGCTACCTCATATCTTAAGAATTTTTGAGTTTATTGTATATCACTGCCTTAATATGAAATAGTGAATACAAATGCCGCATTATTTTATGTAATAAGTCCAGGTTTGCTAACGACGTTTCCCTTCGCTGTCGAGTACGATGAGAATTATAATGTCAAATTAAGCAGTGCTTGTCGAATTTGAACTTGCGACCTTTGGTTCGAGTCCACGTGCTTTCGTTCACGTTCATGTCGACCATCTACTCGACCATCGCGACTCTTAAAGGTACCGGCCCCTTGTCAAAGTTATGAAAATAACCCTTTAGTGAAATAATCCGCAACATCATTTTAACCCTCTATGAGTTATAAGTAGTTTCATATAAAGTTTTATAAACGTTAAAAGCTTTCATGTTTTTACTTACCGAGTCGCTCATTGTACGATATATATTTTATAATGAACCAATCAGTGGGTTCAAGGGCCGAGAAATAATAATTAGAGGCCAGCAGCGTTATTCCGTCCGTCGAAGTTTGATTAGTTACAGCGTAATTACAATATGGAACAAGACTTTGTTTTCAACTATCTTTTCTTGATCATTTTTATGAAATTTGCATTTATGTTCAAGTGGTCGACTGTATGTTGACTATGGTGGCACGATATTACGAAATGGCACGAAATTCGGTGAATAAAATAAATGACATGACAATGAATGACCCGTGAATAACATCATATGAAACATGATATTTGCGGGTCGTACAAACGATTGCTCGTAAAAAAATCTATAAAGATTTCGTTCAATTAGTATTGTGTTTCACGATATCCAACAATTTGTAACAATCAGTAACTGTAGTATCTGGCTTCGAACATTTTTATTTCGAAAATATTTCGAAATATAACACATTAATTATAACTACTAACTTTTTATTTATATGGCTCTATTATGATTAATATATAAGGTGCACAATTATGTTCACATAATTTTTCATCATCTGATGAAACGAATACAAAATAAATTAACTCAAATTAAATCAAATTGTCATAATTTTATCAAAGATTTACTAATCGTTCCAATGAGCGAAATAGTTAGCTTTGTACAAATTTTCATACATTTATATTTAAATAAGGATTGTCTTTCAATATTAAACTGTGTGCACACTTTTGGCTGAATTTAATATTATATCCATATTCATTATTTAATCCGTTAATGAAATCAATCGATGAATTTCAAGATCGATCGTATTCAGTGTGCACAACAAAAATGATATTCAAACATAAAACCACCGATATCTTTCGATGTTCCTTTTTTCTCATACGTTGCTCTATAACTAAACGCCGAGTAATGTTTGTGCTATTATTTTGGCTCATTTCTACTTATAAAATTAAAGAGTAATTTAATTTACGTTGAAATTAAATTTAATATTCACTCAGCTCTTTCTGAGTAATTATGAATAATTTAACTTTATATGTATATACGATGTTTCAACTAACAAGAGACGAATTATTGTCTAGATCCGTATGTCACGTATAAAATTAAATGCGATCTTATTATGATCTATCCATTAAAAAACATAAAAACGTGTTCACAACCGGTGGAGATATCGAACTACACAATAAAAAATACAGCAAAGTTCAACTTTTAAGTTTACCAACCCAAGAGATTCGATATTTAATCTGAAAAAATATTAATTACAGCTCCCAGTTTTTGACATTTCTAAATCCTCTGGGCCGTAAGTTTCAAACAATTTTCCCATCGGCTTGAACGATGAAAGTTAATTTACGCTCGCGAAAACCGAGGTCCACTCATGCCTGATTTTAATTCCGTCATTTGTGATGCCCGGAAGCCGGGAGCGAGGCGTTGAGACTCGTTGAGACCGAGACCGTCAAATTTGGCAATGGCAAATAATTTAGGCCTCTCGAAATGAAATTAAGTCCCCAAGTTGTGCCGTGAAAGGAAAATGTTTGCAGCTCCTGCGGCTGACGGCTTGATTGCGTATTGAGTCGCTCATGGCATCCGCGGGTCTGGCCCTAGGCTCGGCCTGTCTGTCAATCTATATCATATATATTTTAAATCAATAATTACTGGTGTTTAATGTTTTATGTATGTGATTTGTAAATTAACTTTGTGTATAATGTGCATAAGAAGTAATTGCCTACTTGTTTACAGGTGTTCTAAAATTACACGAAAGTTGAAATATAAGTCAACATTGTAAAAAACGATAATTATAAAAAGTTAATTGATTAAATAAAACATTATAAAATTAACAAAAATAATGAGACAATAGGATAAAAGTTTAAACACAGTTTTTTGTCAATATATTAAAAATAAGTTAGATAAAATAAACGATTCTGAACTTGAATACATTGTAAGAATAAATGTCATAATGTAAATATAATTGAATTATTCATATAAGCGTTAACAGTTCAAATGTCAGATCTTAAAACCAGGATAACTATTAAGAATTTATATATAATTATAGGCTATGAATTATTATTTGTATACAGTATTGTTTTTTTCTTCAAATTACGTATAATGTCATTAAAAATATCAATGTCAGGATTAACCAATTGAATTATTTTTGTCCTTATTTTTATAATGTAAGGAATTTGCAATTTTACATATGCTGTTCTAGTTGATAATTAATCTATTCATTGGGGATAGACGACCAAAACGTGAATGAGCAAGTCTTTCGACAAGTAAGTAGATGCTCTGAAGGATCTTGTAGGAGCACGAAACATTATTTTGGACAACAGATAAGATGAGTCTATTCACTAGTTTCAATATAAATGAGTGTCTAGTACGCGTCTGCGGTTATAAAGCGAAAGGAGTTTGAAAAATGATAGCCTCATCACGATGATCACGTACCCATACAAATCTGTAATTTAGCTCCTTAGACTTCAGTCGAGCGGCGGCGAGCAGCATTTTGGTTTCAGGCGACAAATGCTCAGATACATAAATAGCTACCTTCAAACAAAATATTGAAATAAATAAATATGTATATTACAATATTAAAACTTAAATATTTGTAATTAACTTGATTTATAAATTTATAGATACAAATTTTAATAACAGAAGTATATAATACTAGGAAATATATAATATTTTTTATAGCATAGGTAGGCAGACGAACAGGGCCACCTGAGGGTTAGAGGTCACCAATGCCCATAGACATTGGCATTGTAAGAGATGTGAACCATCGCTTACATCGCCATTGCGCCACCTTACGAACTAATATGTTATGTCCCTTGAGCCTGTAATTACACTGGCTCACACACCCTTCAATCTGGAACACAACAATACCAAGTACAGCTGTTTTACAGTAGAATATCTGATGAGTGTGGTACCTACCCAGACGAGCTTGCACAAAGCTCTAACACCAAGTAATATATATACTAATATAGTATAGTAGTTTAATAACAACATACCTGTGTCTCCATTTCATCTTGTCCATCAGGGACAGTAGTCCACTTCAGGGCGGCCCACAGAGCCAAGGGTACCAGCCAGACATAGCAAACGATGGCAGTGGCAGCATAGGAAACTAGATGGTAGTTGTACCTCCAGATAACAGCTTTATTTATACTTTGTAGGTAATTAGCAATATTTCCACTGACTGCTATTGTGAAAATCTAAAATATAGAAACCTTCAAGAAAATAGTCTACTCATTAAAGGCCGGCAACCTGGAAGCCTTCTGGTGTTGCAGGTGTCTGTGGGTGGTGGTAGTCACTTTCCATCAGATGAGCCTTCTACCTGTTTTTTTTTTGTACGTAGGTGGACGAGCCTTTGGGCCACCTGATGGTAAGTAGTCACCAACGCCCATAGACAATGTAATTGTAAGAAATGTTAACCATCGTTTACATCGCCAATGCGCCACCAACCTTCGGAACTAAGATGTTATGTCACTTGTGCCTGTAATTACACTGGCTCACTCACCCTTCAAACCGGAACACAACAATACAAAGTACTGCTGTTTTGCGGTAGAATATCTGATGGAACCTACCCAGACGAACTTGCACAAAGCTCTACCACCGAGTTTGCCTCCCGTTTGCATAAAAATAACAACTTGATGCAACTACAGAAACTGCTTTCAATGACTCGTTTTGACAACAAAAATTGCAACTACCCGTTCCTCGCGGCTTCGTTCATATTGTAAATTTTGAGAGAAAATGTATATTTAATTCATACAATTGTAATATATAAATTTGGCAAAGTTAATTTTCAATAACCGATTATGTAAGTCGATTGAATAGCGTCTTGAACAAGTTTACACAGCCAGTCGGAGGTTGTAATAATTCTCAATTAGGTAAATAAACGTCAAATTCAGCTGCTTCGTTTAACGTCGCCTAATCAAATTCCTCGGAGGACTATAATATTCTGCCAACTTTTTGAGGAGGTGAGATGAATTTATGGAATAAACTTTCAATTAAGACGTTATTCAATGACATTGCGAAAATGTTGAAAGTTATTTCGTCGATTATTCATAACTGATAATAATAGTATTATTTTAGTATAGCCGTTTTCATTAAAGTTAACGTAATAGAATCGGTTTAATAATTATTGATTAATCGTTTTTATTATTAAAGATCATAACATATTTCACCCAATTTAGATAATAATTTGTATCCCAAATTTTAATTATTAATTTCATTTGTTATAGGTAAGTTCGTGACAGCGCAAGACAATGTTATGGTTACGTTAGTGGTAACTTGTGGTGACGATGGTCCGGAGTCTTCAACACTTAAAGATAGCTAGTTAGATTCTTAAATTCTAGCGTTCATACGTATTTAAGAAGGGCACGGAATTCAATATTTATTTTAGAAATAAAAACAATAAGCGAATCTCGAGAGAATGAGAATATATTGAGTAGATAAATTGTGATTATGTGTCGTAAACAGCTTCATTGTTAGCTAGCTTAGAGGGCTCAAAAACCAGAGATAAGAAGTCCAGTAGCAGTCGGTGTTAAAAAGAATTGGTTTTAGGCCTGATATATCCGGTGACGTCGAATCGCTGTCCTATCGTACTATGGAAGTGAGGGAATAGAGAGTGCACCGAAGTTTGCGCAGTTGGTTTTCTATCAAAAGGATTTCATTTGAGACGACAGAACAGAATTTATTCGTCACCAAAACAGTCAGCTTATCATTAAAAACCGCTTTTAACTTGCTTAAGCTTTTCAAATACTGTACTTGTTTAAATAGTTAATTCAAAACGACCGCGCTGGAAACAAGTTAAGTTTAAATAAAAAAAACTACGTACATACGAGCAAGTTGCACGAGTAGTCGGGCTCATATTATACGCAGCGTTATTTGCGGTCGGAATTGAAAAGCCAACTCGCGTCCTGCTCGCGACGAGTGTTTATTAACCGACCCGGCGCCGCCACCGCTGATACACGAAGGATTCATGAATACGCTATTCTTTGTAACAATTACGAGCGTTTGGTTTTACGTTCATTATATAATTATATAAATTGTTTGAAGTCCATGGGAGAATGTATCACATCACCGTATAATTTGTTTGTAAAATCGTTGTGATCTTTTAACATGATGCACTATTACTTATGTATATATAAAGAAAATTTAAATATATACAGTGGTGGTCGTATAATTAGAAACACTACCAACGGTCCTTGACATTATGTAAGATACTTCACCGCAATCGTTTTTATTTTGCAATTAAACAATAAATAGGACAACAATATGTTCAACGATTTATCATTTATTAGAAAAACAATATAAATCCCATTATACAAGCGCAGTTTCAATATTACATTACGGACAAACATTTAAATCAGTTTTAAGGTATGAACAATAATGGTCAACTAATTAGAAACAACAACAAAAAATATAAAAAAGAAGTTTAAAGAGTTTGACATTTAGAATTTTAATCAGCAACAAGTAGTAATATTGTGCATATTATGTTATTTAATTAAGTATTAGTAAATCATTTAATATATTTAGTTCAAATAATTATTTTTAATCCTAATCAAATTTTATTTTATATGTCTACAATTTCATACATAAGTTTTATATTATGACTTGTACCTCTGTGATGTAGTGTAATGTCATTAATGAAATGTAATAATTAATTATTTTAATATTTAAATTAATGATTGGTTTAGGTTGGAATATTTGTATGTCATAGATGTGGTGACTAAACATGTCATTTAATGAGTTTTTTATTTGAGTGGCTACATTATTGCATGATTATTAATTATTGAATGTGTATATTTTTTACGAACATTTGTAGTTAAAGTTATACTTTCTTTATTCATAAGAAGTGTTTCAAATTATATGAACACCACTGTATATATTTAAATTTTCTTTAAATAACAAAAGTTTTACGGGCTTTGTAGTTCAAAATATGTAATAATTATTTAATATACTGATGTAGAGCGGAAGTAATAGTGCATCATGTTAAAAGATCACAACGATTTTACAAATATATATATATATATATATAAGTACTTATAATGTAATGAAGCACTCAAGCCAGAATGAATCTTGTTACGCATATTTTGGAGTTATTACACGTATCGGCCTCATTTCTATCCTAATTCGATTCCTGGCTCCGAGTTCCCTCACGCATGTTATTGAAGACGGCAAGGACGACAAATGGCTTTTGCGATGAAAATGAATTTACACCTTGTTTAGGTATTTGCATAGAAATAGCTGTACTTTCGGTGTACAAGATGACTGTTGGCGTAGTAATTTTGTTCAAACAATATATGAAGAATATTGTCACAAAAACCTTTACCTCATACATTATGATACAGATTTTAAATATATATTCGTTAAGATAATTGAGAATTATTTGATTGTAATTTTTGTTCAACCTTAGAAATTGTAATTTAATGTCACTTTTGTTTTAAGACGACGACGACGACGATTTCGTTCGACGTTATTATTACAGTTATATAGAAAACGAGTGTCTAAACATCAGAAGAGTTTTTAATTAAACGAAAGCTATAGGATCGCTTAGTATCACCAATTAGAAATGATGCAGTTTCTTTATTAAAGTTCGCTCAGTTGGTTCTCATTTGTTGAATGTTTAGTTACGTTTCTCAAACGTAAATGTTGTTTTTTTTTAGTTAGAAAATTGAGAAAACTTTCAATCTACGATATTGGCTAAAATGTTTTAAGTTTTACGTTAGATCAAACAATAATAAATAATGCAGTATATCGGTTTAAAATAATATCGTTATATTATTAAGCTAGCAATAATAATATAATTAATTTGTTATTGTCTCTCAATTAATTGGTTGTTAAAAAAAATATGACTTCGACAAAGGATTGCATTGAATATTAAAAATAGTGGCTTATACAATGTACATACATATGTATGTTTTAGGGTAGGCGTGATCCGATAACACATATGACCGTCGGATTACATTATCCGCCGAGAGCGATGTGGAGTGAAAATACGTTATATTAAAACTATGTCAAAGTTCAACTCGGATTCATTATTAAAAAGCTTCGACGCAATGTTTCATGTATATATTACGTATGAATACATATATTAGTTACTTATAATGTATATATTATGACAGAAGCTCATTTACATACATTTAATTAAATATTTATTCCTATTAATGATTTCGTGTAACGTTTTATGTTCGATGAATTTCATTGATTGGATTACCCATGAAATGTTTTGCATCCGTAATTATTTTTTATTAAAGAGAAAATATTTAATAACATTATAGGTTATCAGTTGTACTTGTTGTTAACGTGAAACTTCTAAGCCGATTTTAATGAGACGGTTTAAATTTAAAGTGCAATTGTGTATATAGAAAATAAACAACATGTGCACTCGCAAGGTGGGTGCCGCATACTTATGAAAGAAGCAAAGAGCAGTGTAGGTGCATTTGTGTAACCTGTATTAGGTAAATATCTTTATATAAACCTGAAACGTCGACCTACTGTTGGTGTGACAAAGATAGATAGATAGCTACTAAATGTTGTCGTTCTACGGATTTTAGCCGATTCCGATTGTTATCAACTTCTGATAATAGTCGTTAAGTTTTGCTGGGAAAATTATTACAGCCATTACCTACATTACAAATTGAGTATGACTAAGCACATCAGTTGTTCGTTATGAGGTTTGCGAAGATCTCTAATTTGTTCAAACTGTAATGCGAATCTTGGTGAAGTGCTAGTCCGCTAAAATTCCAAATAATATAAAAATAAAATTATTGAATATTTCAATTATAAATCGAAATTTAATGTTTTATTTATAAAACAGGTAAGTAATTCACTCTTAATGTTAATCGGATGTTATGATCGAATCAATGTCCAATTCTTATATACATACTTTTTGTTTTATACAGTTTCCATATTGGTTGTTATTCTTGGTCTCATCGCCTCTCAGGGTCGTCGCGTGCAGATATTTAGTCAATACCTTTATAGAGGATAAACGGACTAACTACTTCATTGGGAAAAATAATTCATGTAAACGTACTTATACTCGTAGTTCTTGAGATTAGCGCCTTTGAAAGTATAAACTATCCAGCTGTATAATATAGATTATCGATATAGTTTTAATGTTGGTCTCTTAAAGATTAGCTTTATTTAAGCTAATGCGCTTGGAAGGCAATATGCTTTCGAAATACATTGTTTAAAGAAATTGTCACATAAATAGCGCGTCTAAGCATTAGCTTAGTCTAGTTGACGTTTATACGCTCTGCGTAACGTTGCAGTGGATTTGTGAATGCATTGCAAATTGAATCTTGGCGATGGCTATTCGTTATTTTGGCGGGCCGCCGGCGCCGGGCGTAACGTCTGTCAGACGGGTATTTTGTGGTCCCTTGAGAAAATATATTTTGTACTCGCATCTTAATTCCAAGCTTCGAATCTATCTCGTTAGGTATATATTTCAGGTTTTTATATTGACTCGTGATATTGAATCTACACATTACTTCCAGACAGCAATCAATATCTGACCGTTGGGTCGCGCGGACCTCCCGGGGGCCGATCCGTCACCCGCCCGCGTAATTGACCACCGCCGTCAGAGACGGATGGCAACCATCGCTCGCTACCGATGAGATATATATTAGCACCGATGTCGATTGTCAAACTCGCTCTGTGCAACAATGTGTGTGCCTAATACATATGTATTAATGTTGTCTCTGTCTCGTTTTTTAACTCGATGCAAGTAAATCTCGTTTTATTTTTTTATTGTTAAACAAAAAATATTACGATTGTTGAATGACTAAGTTTGCAATTTTTGAGTAATATGATTTATGTAGCTACTTTCAGTTTCTGTTTCGAACTTCTATCCGATTTATGTTTATATATCGTGTCGTCTATATCAGGGCTTGGTCGGTCATTATAAAAAATAATCTACACGTTACATAAACAACTCCATTATAATTTTGACTGCAAAACGTTCAGAATGTACAAAATATTGACAGTAGATGTATGTTACATTTCAATAATAAAATAGCTTGGTTTTAATAACATTATTTAGAAATTATTTGTAATTAAGAACTAAGTTCTGCAAGAAAGTGCTATATAACATATGTATGTATGTATATTTGAAGTACGCTCTAGGTCGACATGATATCATTAGGGTAACATAACCTGAAGATCCAGGTTACTCGACCGAATGCGCAGCTTGAAGAGCTGACGTTACCCCCAGGGTGCTTGTTATCACATTTTAATTACCCCATGCTCTCGACAGGAGCGGGACGGTTTTGTCTCAGCAGTAAGTTTGCGGTGCTTTAAGGAATTTCATAGAATTTCCTCGTGTAAACTGTGTTAATTGAATCTTGTGGGAATACTGACTACCTAAATGATTCTTACTGCTGTGCAACAGTGTCGAATAAACATCGGGTGAAGTGTCTTCAGACACCTTTTTTTAATGTAACTTATATTTTTACTTTATACTCCCTCTAATTATAATATGATAAATATAACAAATATTTATTATAATTTATATATATATATATATATATATATATATATATATATATATATACAAATAAATAAATATATATGTTTTCGTAGTATGTGCAATAAATAATAAATAAATAAATATATTTTATATGAAAATTGAATGTGAAAATGTGCTGCGGCGACCGTCTTCACGTTTAACATTTGTAATACAGAAATCTGTTTAACGTATTTCGAACTCATTTGAGTTAAACGTGTGAAGACAGCCGGAGAGAGTGCGAATTGCTAAAGTTGCAAATTCTTCTCTGAGATCGTCGTCGACGGGTGATTGACGACGCGTCTACGCACTTTGTCTTCATTCTGTTTTTTCCACAAGTACCCATTAATTTTGTGGATCACGGCTTACAGAAACGTGTGGTTGTTATATATGAATGTGGTCTTATTTTTTTTTCTAATTTTTTACTTCTAATAGTATATCTTATATTAATATAAATATACACTGTATATACAGAAAACGCTTGAAATTAATAATTTACTTACTAAATGAAAAAAAAAGATATTTTGTTGCGGACTTAGCTAACGATTCTATAGAATATTCAATTGATATTCCTTTTATAATCTAATCAGTTTGAGTCATGTTTGGCCCTATAAATCGCCATTTAACGTATTAAAACATCGTATACAAAACATCAACATTAATCTACCATTATTATATTTGTAGTATATATATACTAAAACCTTTCGGGAAAAATCTTTATTTTACTTTGAAAACTCCAAAAAACTCCACCGTTAATGTTTAGAAGAAGAAAAAGAATAACAAATAACTTGTGTGATTGTTTATGGAAGTTTTTTAAGTGTTCCATACATGTAGATAGATGAGATGAATAAATATAAAAATACAAGAAATGTGTTCATCTAAATAATAAATAGAAAGCGGCACTTATTCTCGGGAGCTCAGATGTCAGATGTTTGGCAAGCGGCCGCTCCGTGCATTAGCGCCACATCCATCACACGTCACAACTTGTAGCGACGCCTCTCGGCTCTCGCGCCTTATGATGCCCTGGTACTTATTGGCGAAAGAGTTGAGCAACTCTGTTCACTTATTTAACTGGGCGGTCAATTGTTTGTTGGCATGTGTATGTTAAAAACTAATGATAATAATGAGTCCTTGCCATTTCGTGTTTTCATGTCAACAATATGGCTGAATTATTGCTTATATTCGAGGAATAATTTTTATAATAATTGTCTAAAACGTTTATAAGCACAAAAATAACTATTAATGTTTGTTATTGTTTGTTGTTTTGCCTATTTTATGTTAATAAATATCAGATTTAACCCTCGTGTATTTTACACGCCCCGCCCATTTTTTATAACATTAATCAATAACCCAGCCGCCAATGTAATTAGTTATATAACGAATACTGATAAATGTTTATATAAGCAGTTTCTTAGTTTGTTGCATATATTATATTTGTTGTATATCTTCCCATAAATGCACATCAATGAAAGTATAGAAGTATACAAAGCTATCGGTAGCTTGTTGATCCAAATGTGTACACGTTTGTAATGGACACTTCAGACAGCATTTTTGAACGGCCTCCGTCGGTTCGACACTGCTAACATCTTTGCGACTCGCGCCCTTCTCCAGTTCTCATGAATATTTAAAGCACTCGACTATAAAAAGCTTCCTTGCAATAAATTCAACGAACTGACGAGTTTTTAAAAACCTTAAGAGATATTTTTTGCATGATAGCTGTATCGCTTTGTTTTAATACTTTGTCGCCGTCAGATTATTCTGATTTTCTCCACAATAGAATTCTTTATTACATCAAAAAAGAATTTATTCCTAAATATTCCTTGCCCAACTGATATTTTATTTAATATATTTCATATTTTTTACAGTCAAATTTAATTAATAATAAAATGTTTATGGAAAAGACAAAAAATTAATGAGGATAATTATCTGAAAAGAAATACAAAATTGTACAGTTTGTAATATATTTTATAAAGCAGTATTTCTTTTGATCCTCCGAAAGTCACTGTGCAAATTAGCTTCTAGTCAGGTGTGGTTATCAGGTAAACACGAAGGTAGTGTATGTTTTTTTCTTCTCATGAAAATCCTACTTAGATCCCTTTATAATATGATGAGGGTTCATATGTGAGATGACAATGTTTTAAGTAAATTATGACTCAAATGCCCTTTAAGCTTCTCGTGCTTTAGTAGCCGACCGAGGGCTTTGTTCGGTGAAGACAAAATTATAAAGAATCTTAACAATACTTACGATTATTAAATGTCTTTATATTAGTATCGTACGTTATGCCTATTCATTTATTAGGCGGGAAGTTACCTATTGAAGCATAAACTTGGCTGTGTAAGCTAGATATGCAATTATTATTTGTTGTCAACAAATAATAATTGCATATCTGTCGCGCGAAACATTTATAATCTCATTTCGGCCTGTTATGAAATGTTTTAAGCAAATATTCAATGTTCTCAAACGTCGAAATTAGCCGTAAGGGCGTTTTCGCTTTGACTTCAAAAAGCCTAGGATTTGATTCAACAGAGTCCACTAAAACTTTTGATTTCGAGCTTAAGTATAATTTATTGTAGTCAAAAGTAAATTTGAGGAGCTGTTTGTACTTTGTTTTCGTTTCTTATTTTACAAAGTCTAATTGGCCATTAGACTTAAAGTTGTGAAACCGATTTGAATGTTAAACGGAGTATAATTGTAGAATTGGAAAGCAATTGAGACTATATCATTTCAACTACGTCTCAGTCAGAGCAATAAGACTTAAATGTATATTGTAAAATTGTAATTACTTATTATAAGTACTTAGATCAGGACTTAGTATTATAATGACTGCGATATAATAATGATATCAATCAGACAATCCACTACAGTCTGGTTTAGATTTACTTTGTAAACTTTTATCCGATATTGGTTTGAATCTGTCTTCATTCCCCTAATCGTGAAGAATGTGATATGATCGAAAATGTATATCATATTGTAATGGAATGTATTCGGAACGAATAATTACGTAATGAAATATTTATGTCTCATGGTGTTATTAGAGAAGTCGGGGGATTAGACTGCGTCCTGGCATTTCCTTTGTCCGCGGGTGCCAGGGCTCTTTATAAACTTGTAAGACTATGTTTGAGAGTAAGATGATTCAAATCTCCATGACTCAAGCCCAGTTTTCCGGTTAAGGAAGACTTATAGAGCGACATAGTGTGACCAAGGTCTTTAAATAAAGAGAAAAAAAATCCACTGACCAAAATAATATCTATACTTCTATACTTTTTTTAATATATGAAGCTGAAGAGTTTGTTTGTTTAACTACTGGCTCGAATTGAAAAATTAATTTTGTGTTGAACAGCCCATTTATAGAGGGAAACTTTAGGCTATATAACATCACGCTACGACCAATAAAAGCGGAGCATCGATGTAAAATGTTGCAAAAAAGGGAAAATTGATACCTTTTGAGAACTACTGCTTTAGTTACGCATAAATCATGTATGACAGAATTGTTCCTCTAATTACTATAGACTTACTATATAGACCTTTTTTATAGTAACCAAATAATTTCGAAAGTGTGCATCACTTTATTTGCGAAGTTGTTTTCTTAAACATGGTATTAATTCTTATCGAAATTAATACGTTATTCATCACAAGTATTTAATTTTAAAACAAAATTGTCTTAGCATCATTTGATTTCAATGAATGGATGTCGGTCGCTAGCTCTGCGAGGTAGCATGCCGCGCGGCTCGGGCGCAGCTCCTACGGAACGGTTGTGTTCAGCGAACTGCTTTTTTATATGTTTTCGTGATATCTCATCTTATCATAATTTTACTTAAATAAACAATAATTTTAATTTATAATTTTAAATAAATAAGTTTTGTTCCTTTTTAAATTTCTAAATGTTTTTCTTTTATTATTTCTTAACTGAGTACGGAACGGCTGTATTCAGCAAACGGCTTTTGTACCTAAGTGTTTTTGCGTTATTTCATCGTATCATATTTAATTTAGTTTATATAATCAATAATTTTAATTAATAAGTTATCTATTATCTTCATATAGTAAAAATGTAACTGATCGCTGTCTGTACATGGAAGATATATAAGTTAAACTATTATCAACGCAATAGAATCCAAAATAATGATTATTGGAATTGTCGTTTGTCTATTTGTTTGCACGTTTGTGCGCGCTAATCTTAGAAACGGCTTAACTGATTCGGATGCGGTTTTCACGAATGCTTAAACACACACAATGTGTGGCAAACTTTACTTAAAATTAAATGTTTGTAAATGTCAATTTGAAGAATCACGTCTAAAATTTATTAAATTAGCTACCTATAAATAAAGTCTGTAAAATGATGACGATTGAAAGTTAATATGAACAAAAAAACCCTATTTTACTTATTTTCACAGTATGCTGTGGGGTAATGCGGCCGCTATTGGTACGATATTTGAACTGCAAAAGAGAGCTATTCGCGCAATCTATTATAACCTAAGAGCTAAAGAATCCCTAAGACAGAAATTTACAGAAATTAAAATATTAGTTATTGCTTTTCAATACATATTATGTAATGTGATGTATGTACGGAAAAATATAAATGATTTTGTGAGAAAATGTGATACTCATAACATTCGTACAAGGAACAAACACAAATTAATTACTCCCTTTAGTCGACTCATCGAGTCAGTAACTTTTTTGTGGGGCGATATATACGGTTCTACAACAGGATCCCAGAAAGCGTTCGAAATGTCTCAGTGGCTAAATTTAAAAAAGTTGTAAAGGAACGTTTGTGTGCTAAAGGTTATTATACAATTAATGATTTTATGGATGATAGCACACCTTGGGAATGACACGATCGCCGCATGGCTTTTTCAATTATTTTTGTATTTATTTGTAAGTAGTATATGATACACACAATTTATATGATATATATAAAAGTTTGTCGCGAGATTTTAATAGGTAAATCACATCAAGTTATTTAATTTATTTGGTTATGTACACAACTAAATTTCGCGACAAGCTGTTATATCATATAAATTGTGTAATGACGTTATAAGTTAATAGTAAAAGTATTAAATTAATTGGTTATTTTTTCATACATTTTTTTTCTTTTCATGAAAAAAGTTTTATACAAAAAAGATGGGAAATTTTTTCCTCTACAAAAAAGGTCTCTTCTATTTTTAACATAAAACTTACCGTATTAGAGATATTTGTAAAATAACGTTTTCCAAGATGGCGCCTAACGCTCGCGGTCTGGGATGACAAACTCGGTTTTAAATCTGGGGGTACCCTTTAACATAATCTAATAAAAAAATCGAATAGTGGGATTTTATGCAGAGCGAATGTTCTGAAATCTTGGACTAATTGTATGTTGTCCTATCTAGGTCCGGGGTCGACGAAAATAAAATAAAAAAATAAAAATATTGTATATACTGTAATATTATAAGTCTGTGATTTTTATCTATTATATTTTTAAACACAGCACAGCTAATTGATCATATAACGAAGTCAGATTTAGTAGTTTAGTTTCAGCATTGCGGATATAGCAGGAGTGATAATTTTTACCAGGTTATTACTCGTTTTCGGGTGGAAGGCGGAATTTTGTATATTATTTTCAACGTATTTCATGATGATTTAGAAATTTGACATATAAAAAGAGTTGTGCGGCCGGGGGAACCCGGGGTCCCGTCAGGAACGAAGTTCCGTGCGATTTTTTTTCGAATCATGTTTTAAAATGTACTTAGATTTTAATTGGTTATATTACTGTATTGTCACATACAAAAAAACCTTTACATTGACCTCTTAAACTCGAATGCATCTCATTTTGTAGCATTTGGTAGGTACAAAATGAACGCTATTTCGTTACTCACGTGACCTTTGGCAACTGCCATTTCACTCTACTGTAAGCCCCGTAAAAGAACTTCGTTCCAAAAATAAAAGGATTGGCAAACAATGAAAAGTGTTATATAGTTTTTTATGAATGATAACTTATTCATTATTCGCTAACAAACTTCTAAGGAGAAAGTTTGCATGTTCCAGATGTAGGCAATTAAAACACAATGTTCCTTTCTAAATACATATACCTACTATTTAAAAGTTATGTATCTATCTTCCACTCAGGTGCATTTTAATTTTAAAGAAGATGAATATAACACATTATCTTATATTCACGTATTCACTACTAAAAACGCTAACAATTCCGCTAAGTGCGTGGCCTGTATGAATACGTTCACAGGATTGGTATTTTTTGGTTATTGAAGTATTCATAGTGTATCCGCCCATATTCATGTCAGCTTGTCGACGCGTTATTTATGAACAAATGAAAGCTTTTCGCTTCGATGTCGCGGATTATTTCTCTTCGTTGTATTTATTACACGAGTCGCCTGCTTAGTGTTATATATAGCATTATCGTTTTTCATCCTTCAGAGTCATATTGATATATACTTTATAAGTTAAGGATTTTACTAATGGGATTGACGTGATCATACTAAAGTTACTGATATTTTGTTTAATTAAAGCATTTAACATATACAAATAATATTATTATTTGTATTTTATAATGTTTAGATAACATCTTAAAAGCTAATTCGGGCTTAATTTAAATGTAATCTGAATTACATAGCGACACACCATTTTAATGTAATCTGAATTACATAGCGACACACCATTCCATACATGTCAAAATATTGTATCTTCTATATCTAATTTTCTAAATATTTAAAAAAAATATATGTGTTTATTATTAACTCAGCCAGCCTGCCACAATTATCGTACATGTGTGACTTTCTTCTCGATGTTTTAGTTCAGTTTTGAACACGAGATGAATTGGTAACACAAAAGCAGTTGAATAATTAAATATTGTACCCGACCCTGACTTGAGGTTCACATGTTTTGTTCACATAGAACAGCTAATAAAAAAATATAATTTGGTTTGACTTGTTTCGAGTTACTCCATCCCTGTTCAGCTAGAATGCTAAATTGCTTTACAGTTTCTTTATCGCAATATAGATAAATTAATTACAATGTCCGTGTATCTGTCCATCATTACTGAATGCAGCTGCGACTCTGACGTGTCCACGTCGTCTCGTCGTCTCGTCGGCGCGACGTGCAATTAATTCACTTCTACTCTGGCTCTGGTTTTCCCTTTTATCTCTGTTAATTCCTCGGACTCTTTAATTATAAATAATTGCAGAGTATTCTATATATGATTAATATGATTAACAATATGTTCTGAATCTAAGTTTTGAATAATATAAGACCATAATATATCAGATGTATGATGTATTACATTTATTTCCAAACTTATAAGGAAGTATTTTAAAATCATTAAAGCGAAAGAAAAGATTGTCAATAACAACTAGTATTGTTATAATTATTTAAAATCAACAAATAAGAGGCATAAAAAACGAGGTAAGATGTCCACCGGTTTGCGTCTTTATTTATGACACCAGCGCGGGCGGTCTGATTCACGCAGCGCATATCTCTTAGCCTAGTATGCAATACTGTGGTTTCAAAGCATTTATCAACTCTGTTTTTATTATTGAGGATCGAAGGTTATCTTGGAGTTATAATAAATGCATTAGGGTCAAAGAGTTTTGTTACTTCGTGGTAATTTCGGTAAGAGTACTAGTAAACCTCGTTCGAAACACTCACTTATTAGTAAGTAACTAAATATCGTTGAACAGTTCGGTAAATGTAACCAAACTCGAGTGCGCGGGGTAACATACGACAGACCATGTTCTATATTCAAGAGCTGTTTGGTCAACAGCTTGAAACTCACTCAAGGGGCTGGAAAGACCAATTATAGGCGCTCGCACGAGATCGCACATCACACGAACACTTCAGCGAAACTAGCTTCATTTATAATTGAGGCTTTGTGTCCCCATTGTTTGATACTTTCGAACACTCTCCTATTATATTTATGAATAATATAATATTCATTGCCTGTACACATTTTATTTACGAAAACATGTTACGATCGAAACAGCGCACCAAAAACATGATGTTAGATAATTTTGTTACTTATGTGTGCGTGTGCAAAACACGTCACTCGGACGTGTGATGAGATGATAGAAAGATTTTATCCAGTTCTTGGTATATATTTAGTTACGTACAGATTAAATTAATATAAAACGTTCAAAAAGCTCCAAGATATAAGCGATCGGCTTCGATGTCAAATCAAACGATAGATGACGAGTCGAATATTAATTCTGACCCTATGTCTACTTGGTGGTAGAGCTTTGTGCAAGCTCGTCTGGGTAGGTACCACCGACTCATCAGATATTCTACTGCAAAACAGCAGTACTTGGTATTGTTGTGTTCCGGTTTGAAGGGTGAGTGAGCCAATGTAATTACAGGCACAAGGGCCTAACATCTTAGTTCCCAAGGTTGGTGGCGCATTGGCAATGTTAACAATTAATAGGAATGGTTAACATTTCTTACACTGCCAATATCTATGGGCGTTGGTGACTACTTACCATCAGGTGGCCCATACGATAGTCCGCCAACCTACGTTATATAAAATTAAAAAAACCCTATGTCTGTTTTGTAAAAGCCCCGATGGGCTTGCAGAACTTCTAAATGAAATCATTAAAAAAATATTTAAAAAAAAGGATACTTAAACGTGTTATATAAATAGAGATAACTAAGACATAATACTGGCTTATAATATATTTCCTTTGCTGATTGTATTTTAAAAGGCAACTCAAGAAGCCCTTGTTTCGTGGAGATGGGTATAAGCGGATCTGTGTTCATCCGCTTATACTCCCGAAGGGAGCTACTTCAGTCCGTACTCATTTTGCTAATTAAACTAATACGAACAAAAAATCTTTGAATATTTTGTAGCTTTAATTTTATTTATTTTTTTAATTAATATCATTTAATGATTTTATTAACAGAAAAATAGCGTATATTTTATTATTAAGTACAACTTAACAGAAACATGATTACGATTAAAGTAGTAGTTAATTTATATACTCAGCGACTGAAGTCATCTAGCAAAACATAACTTTTCTTCTATAACACCTTTACTCTACCTACCTTTTATTAAGTATTCCGCATTTAATACATAAAGGCAACATGTTGGCAACGTTGTGTATGGATAAAAAGGTAACGCTGACGTAATGATACTCTGTAGGTACTCGTATAAGCAGTAGTCGAAAACAGTATCCATAAGTTAGATTATACGGTCAGTTTGTATTTCTTTGATGCCTCGTTAAATGTTGCGTCCTTTCATATTTGTAGTATTTTATTGTGCGCGCTTATGTAATAAATATACTAGAATCGTGTGTCGTCGACGTCAGCCCATGCTTATGAACGAATCTCGACTAACTTGTGTTATGGCACAGTTATCTATCAATTTGAAATTATGACCGAATTAAAGTATAATTTATTCATTAAGGGTCTTTGTTCCAATTGACGCCAATTTCCATGTACATGATGATTAATAAGAGCTAACAATAATTTCTTATTAATGAAGTTGTAAATGAAATTATCTTTATACCCAACTCTCATGTTTTTGAACGATACATCTTTATAATGGCACAACATTCACGCACAAATGTTATAAAAATACTATAAATATTTCATTTCAATGGAGGAAAGAAAACAATTGCAACGTAAACTCTATTTTGGGATACATTTGTGTTTAAAAAAAAAATAGTTAACAATTTTATTGCAGTCGATGTAAAAAACAAAATATTATGTTTTACTAGTAGAATTGGAAGGAATTGTAGAGTATAGGTGAAAGACTTAGAATCACTCTTGGATTCTCATTTTACGAAATAAATTATATAATAATAATAATATCTTTATTTTTCAGGCATCAAAGCCCATATTTTAGATATGATTCGCATTCAATACATTCAATCACAAAAATAATAAATAAAGTATATAAGAATTAACAATTAACTAATTAATGACATACAAAATAACTAAAAATTCAAATTTAAGATAAGAGATTAAATACAATTGATCATGTATGAGGCACATAAACCAGAGTATTACACAGACTTCTGGATCATCCGCCTCATCATATAACCGTTTACATCATTCGCAATAATCATTAGGTTAGTATTGGGACTATCTCTGATTCTACGTACCAAAGATGCAGATCTTTTCCTAAAGTCATCTGTACGTGCTTGTGCAAACATTTCTAAGGCACTACAGAATCGAGACAGACCCAACAGTATCCTAAATCCATTATTATATTGAACACGAAGAGCGTTGAGCGATTTTTGAGTGTAAGATGTCCAAAGACTGCATGGGTAGAAGGTCTGGCAGTACGCTTTAAACAGCGTAATTTTGGCAAGTTCGCTCCAGCGCGCAAACCTTCTAGCCAACATATTACATCTAATCGCCAACGCTCTTCGCTTACGTTCTATGTCTACATGATCTTTTAGGTCGTCTGTGATATAATGACCTAAGTATTTAAATTTTGTTACACAGCTCAGATTATTCATCAGTCCTTTCAGGTTAATCCTGGGTGTGTTTTCAGAACATTTACCAGGAACCTTAAAAATCATGTATTGGCTTTTTTCACATTGTATATTAAACCGTGTTCAAAAGCATACCTTTCATATACAGTTAACATTTTTCTAAGGGCACTAACAGATGGTGTTAGTAACACCATAACATCTGCGTAACTGAAGTTATTCTCGGCAGTGCCATCTATATAACAACCGATGTATTTGTTGCCTAGTTCAACAATAAGGTCATTTATATAAATGTTGAACAACTTTGGAGATGACAATCCACCCTGCCTAACACCACATTCAAGGATATATTCCTTTGAGTATGCCTGTCCCCAACGAACTAAATTAGGCTGATTAGCATACCAGTACCGAAATATATTAAGTATATTGCCAGGTACACCAGCTCTCTCCAACTTTCCCAATAGCTTATCATAACAAACTAGATCGAAGGCTTTAGAAAGGTCGAGAAAGCAGGCATGATGGTGTCTGCCTATCCGTATAATAGCGTACCGTTTAATTTAGGCACATTATAGCAGCCTCAGTTGACAGTCCTGGTCTAAAACCAAATTGAATGTCATTTATATTAACAAGGTACCTATCCAGGTATTTATTAATTAGGCTGTCCAGTACTTTCGCTATGATTGTGGCCAGAGATATAGGGCGGTAGTTATTTTTGTCCGAGGCATTACCTGTTTTATTTTTAATTATTGGCACGACAACTGTTTTCATAAGATCTGAGGACAAGTGTGCATGGATCAAACATACCGAAAAGAACATAGACAAAACTCGCGGCAAATGCACACCTGCATACTTCAAGTGATCGACACTAAGACCGTCGTATCCTGGCGACTTACCCCTTTTCATATTTTTAATAACTGAAGCGATTTCTTTGGATGTGAACGTAATAAGGTCGCCAGATTTATAGTCATCGTTCTTAGTGTCAAGAGAATACTCCGATGGACCTAATGGAGAGCTCGTTCGAAATTGCTCCATAAACAAATTGGATATGGGAGAGGGATCTGAACAACCGTCGACACACACAGGAAAACTAGGCTTAATATTTAGTTTGTTTGTCGAGTTCCTAAACATCGAAAAAAAATTCGAAGCACGATGCGTTGCAATAATATCTTTCATCAATAGGCTTTCGGCTTATTATATAGAAGCCAGGTTTGAAAATTAAGCCTCGCTTCCCGGTGCGCATCCCGTACATGCTTATCACAACCAATCATTTTTCTTCCTCTCTGTGACACTACGATTTTCATAGCTACTCATAGCAGCACCGGTTATATGTAAATCGACAAGAAACGCGGTACAATTAAATGTATATAATCACCGTGCATGTACAATGTACTTTTTTATTTTTTATTTTATTTTATAAGTAGGTGGACGAGCGTATGGGCCACCTGATGGTAAGTGGTCACCAACGCCCTAAGACAATGTATTGTAAGAGATGTTAACCATCGCTTACATCGCCAATGCGCCTATACGATACCTTGGGCACTAAGATGTTATGTCCCTTGTGCCTGTAATTACATTGGCTCACTCACCCTTCAAACCGGAACACAACAGTACCAAGTACTGCTGTTTTGCGGTAGAATATCCGATGAGTGGTATCTACCCAGACGAGCTTGCACAAAGCTCTACCACCGAGTATTTGTACGTCTAAAATCTAAATTATCAGTACTATTTTTATAATTTACATTTTTTATTTCATTATTATTTCTCTTAGAAGCGACAACATCCTATGCCAAATGAATAGAAACTTCTGGATGACTTTCTTTTATTTATTAGTAACGGTTGGATGAATAAGTTCCACTCCTAAGTCTATTCAGCCCGCACTATGAGGAGTAGCGGACATTTTTTAAATATTATTTCAACCTTTTTATTTATGTATATTTTTTAAGTCATTCAACGTCGTTAGCTTTTGTCTCATTAAAATGCGAGAGACTGCGATGTTTCCGTTCCGTGCAATACGTAACGCTAAGAAAATATTCCGTTGAATTTCTCTTTATCTTACAAGTTTTTTGAGTTGCCGTTTAAGGATACTTGAGTGACCGTGAGCCAAAGACACTTCTCTGTTTATCCTTTTACATTTAGTAGAGATGAGTATCAACACTTATTATAATGGTTTTCTTGTTTATTAGTTCCCTTTATTTACTCTGTACGTTATATCGTGTGGTACTTTTCCTCAATAATTGAGATTACTATTACACTGTGTATTTTGAAAATCGCAAATTCTTGGTATTTTATTTAAGTACGTAAGATGTATCAGATCTCTTTTCACGTGGATTAAATCCTGTTGTTTCACAAGAGCCGTTTTTAATGGAAACAAAGCTTACAAGGTACAAAACTTACCAGCAGCTGTGTCAACGAGAATTTGGATTAATATTCTATTACATGATTGTTTTTATACTAGATTGGTTATTCTACTGCAAAACTGCAGTACTTGGTAGTGTTGTGTTGACCACTTACTATCAGGTGGCCCATATGCTCGTCCACCTACCTATCCTATATAAAAAAGACATCTACTAAATTTGAAAATACTCAACATCAGTTTTTCGAGTGTATAAAATATCTCATATACAAGTGAGATACTCGATTGAAAACATAGGATTCTCCCTCCGTCGAGACGGCAATACGAGACGACCAGATAGAGATCAGTGCAGTGTTACGTGCTGTTCGATGAGCAGGAGCTAGTGAGATTTTTCATCAATAATAGTTTTTATTGTCCTGACATAGAATTTGAGTCCTAGACGTCGGAATCTGAGTAACGCGATAGTTATACACCGATAGCGATACAAAAATGAAGAGTTCTGACGTCATATGTTTGTTTTGTTTGTTGGTTTGAGTCTCGGTTAAAATTAATATTGTTTTGCTTAAATTATGCGACAGTAGATTCGGTTCACACGAGGCCGGGGGAAACTTTACCACGTCTCTAAAGTTTTCGTGTTTCAAAATTATACTTTGCGCTGTACATCATCACAAATGACATTCAATAAATTTTAATCTCCTGTTTAGCAAAATACAAACCGAGACTGTTAATGAATTCCTATCGTATTATTTTCTAAAGTTTTAAGCTAGTTGATGTATATGATTTTAGTTTACATCTTAATAAAAACAAATAAAAACAAGTAAGGAAAATGAGGTATAATAAATATATATAGCTGTTGAATATGCTTCTTTTCATAAGAAAACTTTCAGCAGAGTAAAGTTATAGAGGCGAAAGTTATTTAAAAAATGGAAATAATTCTATTATTTTCTTTAAGATGGACATATTATGTGTGTTATTTTGGGTGATGAAAATGAAAATTCAGACTTCAGAGTTAAGAAAAAAGTTTCTTTCTATAATGTCATTAATATGTTACTGCTCAACTTACCAAATAACCGTTGGCCAACGTAAAGGTGATAACGATACTTGATCTGATCGATTCTGGTGGAGAATGACTAACTGCAAAAGAGATATGTGTATATATTTACCAGTACGCTAAGACTTTGTGCAAGCTCGTCTAGGTAGTTAACACCCACTTATCACACTTTCTATCGCCTAACAGCAATATTAAGTGTTCCAGTTGGAAGGGTGGGTGAGGTAGTATAAATTCAGGCACAAGGGATATATCATCTTAGTTACCAAGATTGTTGGTGCATTAACGATGTATGAAATGGCTGAGATTTCCGAGGCACATGAGTGTTAACACTGTCCACTAACGTAGAATTTCCTCTTTATCTGGAGCTAAGGGTATCAACAGCCTTATAAGCTAGTCCAACGACGCAATATACCAAGGACAGCATCATTTGAATTGGCCGGTACCTCTGCTATTGTTAAACATTCGAGCGATAAATTTAAATGAGAATAGTTCATAATCAAAATCTAGAAGACAATCGGCTATTTGTTGTCAGGCATTTAACCTTTATGCCCATAACACAAGAATCTGAAACAAAGTTATTTTCCGGTCAAGACAAATGTCCGTCATTAGTGCGGCCAGCGTCTCGTGTAAATCAAACCCTCAGTCGACATTAATATTATTGTTTGGTGGCTTTCAGGAATTCCACAATATAATTTGGGCATTGTTTTACTTAAATTCAGGACCGATTAGTGTGAGTG
The DNA here is from genome assembly GCA_905220585.2 of Nymphalis polychloros. Lineage (NCBI taxonomy): Eukaryota > Metazoa > Arthropoda > Insecta > Lepidoptera > Nymphalidae > Nymphalis > Nymphalis polychloros. Next base: position 393,264 of record HG992262.1, read on the forward strand.
AGCCGGGAGATATTAACCAAATATAATCCTAGCAAAACATATTTTTGGATGGATATATTTATTACGTTATTTTTGGCCTCGCATTATTTTTTGTAATGTATATTGACAATCTACGTATGTAAGGATTGTTGTTGTTTTTTTTAAAGGTTGTTAAGTAGTCTCAAAAGAAAAAAGAGGTTGTAATAATTTATGATCTCAGATTCGAGATAGTTCATCTACATCGTTCATGATGCTGAAATCTGCACCTAACTGTTTACGTTTGAAAAAGTATTGTCAAGAAATTAATATTATTGGAGATTCGGATACATTAAATTAATTATAAGTATAAAAATATATGTTACATAGGTAAGTGAAGGTGGTTAATTGATAATGTTTATAAATATCAAAGCGATCATTTAAATATTTAGATGCAATGCAAGTTTATTATCTTAGTTACCGCTAAAGAATTCACTTTGAACGTCGTACGCTCTGTTTACTTGATCAGTATAAAAGAATAAGATCAAAGAAATTTAAATATTCATAGAAGAGGCTGGAATGAAACAATGTACTCGGTACGTTTATATTCCATCTGCTATTCATCCATCTCATTGATGCTTGATTTATCGTTCCTTCAATGATTAGTATACGAAACTTTTAGTATCTATAACGATTAAAGTTCTTATATACATTAACTGCTGCATAAAGTATTTAAATATTGTAAGGAGTTTAGGTTGAGGTGTAATATTACATTAATAGCATTATTATTATGTTTTTATTATATATTATTGTTACTAACTTAAACTACTGCAAGTACATTGCATTTACATATTTTATATTTAATCCCCTATTATCTTTTTTTTATTTGAATGTTATTTTATTACGCAATTTTTTAAAACCATTATGAAAATTCTGAATTAATAAAATAAAAATAAATAAAACAAGTCTTTATATTTTATATTATAAATTTTAGGGTAATAGGTATATGTTTTCTGAATAGAAAAAAAATATTATTATAGTTTTAGTTGTATTTAACGAAGCGTGCCAGGTCACTGCATTACATGCAGTTGTGTATGGACACCCCCTGAGACGGCGATAACTTTACCTCATATATCAAATTATTATGTCTGTTTATTTTTTAATATTTGTTTCTTGCAATAAATAGTTTGTAGGATGTTATTTCCCTCTGTTTCGTTATGTTAGCCGAAACATACACATACCTTAAAAAAATAGCTCTACTCTTAATATTCACAGCAGTGGTTTTCTTTAAGCATTACGTGAGATGCTTGTTACACATAAATATCCGCTACTTAAAGTTAATTTAATTTATTTTTTCATTTGAATATTCAAACTACACAAAGGAAGCATAAATATTGAAAGCTAACCGCGTTCATAAAGAAGGCTAATAATATTTTCCCTTTTGCGCTGTTTCCTCACCATTATCTGTAATCTGTTTAGCGCAGGAGGGATTACCGATCGAGTCTTAAGCCGTCGATTACGTTCTATTAGCCCCTGTCTCTTATACTATATTACTGGGATAATAGGAAAAATAGAGATGTTGATATAGATAAATAAACGTTACACGTGTTTAAAACAATTATGCATTGTATTGATTAACATCAGCGTCAAGGTATGGTTCCCTAGTAGCAGGATTGTTTACTTTCCTCTCCTATCACAAGTCTTACACTGAATGGTAAAATATGGATTGTAAATTTCTAATCAACATGCATCGCAAGTATTCATTTAAAAAAACGTTATGCGGTCGGGGGATCCCCGCCGGGAACGAATTTCTGTGCGATATTTTTTCGACTCAAACCGTGTTTTAAAAAGTTGATAGTTGATTTATTATATAACTGTATTTTCGTTATCAAAAAGCACCTAACCTTCTTTATATCGACCTCCTAAATTTGAGCGCCCAACGCATTTTGTAGCATTTGGTAGGCACAATATGAACGCTATTTCGTTATATGACATGACCTTGGGCCACTGCCATTTCACTCTACTGTAAGCCGCGTAAAAGAACTTCGTTCCAATAAAACTTTAGAAAATAGTTACAAGAAATAGTTTAGAATTAATTTTCTTATTTAGCCGACTAAAATTATTATTATCGATTCGGTTGATTTTTAATAAGTAAATAATAAGATAAGGTCCTCCAGACCGATTTCGGCCACGGCGGCCAATCTCAAGAGAGATTAGGCAACTGCGCAGGAGATATTATAGTGCACAATTGTGTGCGCAAACACAGGTGCACTAATTTTTCCTTAGCTCTCATAATCCGAAGGGAGTTCAATCCGACACGACCGGAAAGAGTTCAGGCGCAGGACCAACGGCTTTACGTACTTTCCGAGGCACAGGAGTGTTCACACTTCCAACTTCCAGACTCCGGGGCTGCTACTGTGAATTTTCTGACAATAACTATTTATTGGCCCGACCTGGGAATTGAACCCAGGACCACCGTGTCTGCGGCCTTATATCTAGCCACTAGACCAACAAGGCATAAATATACTACATAAATAATAAATATACTACTTAAAACATCGACGATCAGTTGGTTTTCCTTTAAGTATTTTATAGGGTAAGGCTGGTGGTTCATTAAGTCCGCTCGGTGGGTCAGCGGCCTTCAAACTGTCGTCTCAGCTGCCGGCGCAATACGAGGCGGTTTTATGAACGAAGGACTTCAAAAGGATTCCAAGCTTTATGTAAAACATAGCTCGGAGCGTACGAGCCTGTATCGAGTTTGCGATTTATACAAAAAGAAAAGTTTTATTGACTTTGTTCAATAATATATATACATTTTGATGTTATATTGTATTGATATTTTATATTGAATGAAAATTAAATAAAAGCTAAACGATAAAACTAAATTTTAATTCTGGATATGTGATAACACGAAAGTGTCGTAGGAAGGGGATTAGATCGACTGAGTGCAATCGCCGTTTGCTTTTATTGAAGTTAAGTCAGCGAGTTGTGACGTAACATAGGGAATTTGGTTGGACAGATGTTCCTCAACGTGAAGGGCTAACTAGTGAAAACTGAAATCCGGCTTCGTTAACCGTCACCGGCACTGAACACCGATGTATTTTTAGTTTCAAAAAATCTACGCGAAAAAATGAAGTTAGCTCACTTGACTTTTGGTTTATTGAGCTGTTGGAAATTTTGTTTCGTTTCGACGTCGTGTGTATTTTTTCAGTTTTGCTTCGTTTGTTATGAAGTGCCTTCATGTGAATAGGCAATCAAAACTCGGCTTAAAATTTCATTTATATTTCTATTAAAATTTTATGATCATATGATAGAGACATATTCGTAAAAAAATATATTAATTAATATAATTAAATTAATACTACACTAAATCGAATTAATGGTACCAATAACAAAATCATTGTTATTATATCTTGTACAAAGGCTGTTAATATAACAATGGATGTATTAATATTGTGAGTATTGTAGGTTCTACTTTACGGTCAAATCCAAGAAAGGACCGCTGAGTTTTTTTTGCTTTATTTGTTTGGCTGTAAAAACCTCCCTTAGAGTAGAGAAGGTATGTACTAAGCAGTATGAGATTTACCGGCTGTTAGCTAAAGTATACTCTATATCCAGTTCAATCCAGCGTCTCGAAGACGTCTTTTCACACGTCGTGTTCACCCTTCTTCACCTTACTCGGTTCCACGCTGCATGCAAGTCCTGATAATGAAACGACCGCCAATTATACCTACTCATACATTAGTGTAACGTAAAGCGAATTTGTTTTGAATCTCATCTATCTGAATTTGACATTAAAATTCTATTAACAGGCTTAACTGACAGATTTAACGGCTTATTGGCAAATCAAATAAGGCAATGTATACGGTGCTGAATCCAGCAGTGCACTAAGACCGTTCGATGCAATGCGCCGCTAGTCTCTTTTTACGGGCGTCCCGGTAATCCAGTAATGGGAATGTTCCGGGACGGGCAATTTCGATAAGGCCACGTTACTATCTCCGTTCTTTTTGTCTCACCGCTCGTTACTGATACGAGGTAAGGCTGTATTCTCATGGTAACCTTTTTCTTATTAAGTAAATTAACATATTATCAATAAAATAAATAGTCTCCATTTCATTACATGGACGTCGTGCGTGTATGCCTGTAATATCTATTTCCATAAAATACAATAACAACATTTCCATTAAATTGACACTTACATCATAATTTTTATGTTGAGTTGTAAATTTATAGGTATATATTGTGGGTACACTTGTGTTACTTATAAATATTTCGAATATGATTAAACAATGACAGAATCTTCTTTAATTTACGTAGTATGTGAGGGCGGCCTTACGGGGCCGACTAGGCCTGCCATCGATGTTATGCAAATGTAATAGTCTTCGAACATGTGCTCCATTATTGTGATGGAATTTTCTCCTACGGCCTTTCCTTATATGTGTGAGTGTGTGCTCTTTTTATAAAAGATTAAATCGAAGGATACGTGGACTTCGTTGTCGGCTGTTCAAACAGGCAATGCTTCAAACATCATACTCGTATTTGTTAGTGTCTTAATGTTGCCGTTTGTTATTTTGCTACATGTAAGTAATATACTTACTTTCTTAACAGAAAAAAATTATCTTTCCGAATTATATGTATTTTTTTAATATGTAGGCGGACGAGCGTATGGGATGGCAAAATGATTGATCTTAATAAATTTAATCAAATATACGAGAAATTAAACGATTATGCTATAGCACAGGAATATGCTATGATTATACAGACGGTACAAAGAGGAAAACTATGAACTTATTTGCGAGTATTTGTATTAGTATTAATACAGGATTGTCTTATAAGCTTAAAATATCTATTCTACCTGTGAATTAACAGTCTTACTTTTATAAGTAAGACTGTTGTAAGCGGCTGTTTAGTTAAATACTGATTTTGGTTTTTCTGCCATAATTAATTTGACGTTTAAAGTAGAAGACACAGCATTGTTTAACTGATCATCCACTAAACAGCGTTCATAAGTAGCGCCACCTCATAAGTTTTTAAGTTCCTGGTGTACCTCAGTAGGTAGAATACACAAAGATTTGATCAAAATGTAATTTGCGTCAGAATGCGCTTAAATCCAACCGACATTTTCTCATTTATTTGCAAATTAATCTCGTGCAAACAGCGTGTCATCAAGTACATACAAGTATTTGTCTTTAACACGTATAGAGGGAATCATTATTTACGCTGAATTTAATATTTTATCTTGCTAAACGTGTTAAATTTTATTTGACATAATTACCAGTTATAGCAGTAAGCTTGTGTAACGGTACATTAATTATTACTAAGCAGCATTACTATTTTGGTATTAAATAATCAATCGTTTTAATTTAGCTGGACACGTGTTCTTTATCTCCTCAACCTCTTAATCTCAATGCAAACATATTAACTAAAAGGGGCATTCGTCTTATCGACTTTTTATACAGTTTTTGTCCCATTCAGCGCTCACAGGAAATTTCCTTTTAGAGTGTCAATTTTTTTTTTCTGGAAATTGGAAAAGTTTTATCATCGACCGGTAAGTGAGGCGGAGTTTATCTAGATCTGCCGACATTTGATAAGAGAATGTAAAGTCTTTGACACGAGCCGTAATGATTGGTGGGATGATGCACCACTCGATCAAGTGACACTCGAAGGTCACATTTCCCCATGTTAATGGGGATTAGTGGATGAATCGATTATAATAATCATTATTAAAATGATTATATTGAAAATTTAACAGATAAAATTTATTGATAGAAAAGAAAACATGTCCCCGTTTATTATTTAATTAAAATTAAATATTCATTGAATTCTTCCTTTAAAAAGATGGTAAGATTGCTGCTAAAAGTTTTTATAAAGGCTATTTGTTAATTTCACGTGAGTTTATATTGTTTGTATCTGATATATGTATTAAAATATTTTGTAAATAAATATTTTAATTTCATTCATTCGAGTGGACCGTTTCCACCAAGTGCTTTTTTGTATAAAGCTCTTATACAACACTATTCAAGTTTATATTTCTTGATTTTGTATATTTATAATGTTGTATATAAAATATATAACATTAAAATAAATAAAATATAAAAGTATAATATATAGTAAAACAAAGACTGCGGAATGGTAGTGAATAATTGATATACAAAAAACAACACTCGAGTTTAAGTTCCGTTTCCATTTATTGTTTTTAAAACGCAACGCAACTTTAATTTAAATTTTAAATCTTTACAAACATTGTTGTGTAGTTACTTAATAATATACTGCGACTTTGTTCAGTGCACGGTGCGCGGCGACGCCCATGTGTAACGGGAACAACTGGGAAACAAGTCGGGCCGAGGATGTTTGCTCTGTGAATGAAATTGAGTTCGGACTAGTTCTGCTGTAACTGCACCTCGCCTTTTGTCCACCACGTATACACACATACAAAATTTATATGCAACGTATATTACTGTTTATGACCAGTGAAAAATCCATTCATGTAAGATATTATTTACATAATATCAAATCGTCGACGTTTGCGGAAATAATGCTCCCGATATGGTTTGCATTTAGTAAATAAATTACTAGGCTCGCGTAACGATATTGCCAGTGTCAGCTGCAATGCGGCGTCTTGCAGGCTGTGGCACCTGACTCTCATTTATATTTCATAAATGTATTCAATACAATTAATGTTTTGAAATAAAACAAAATGTGCCTCTTAATGCTTTGAAAGAATAATGCGTTTATACTTAATGGCTAGGGTATGATCATGTTAGTGATAAATATCGTGGTATCTCATATGTAAATTGAAGTCACGTTCAGTAACCAGATATAAGCGAGGTTTCGCATTGAATTTGTGAAATTTTCCACATGCCCGTGCGGGGCAACGCCGTCGACAGGAACAAGTTAGATGAGTTTTTCGCAGCGACGACTCCGCATAATTGGAAACAAGCGCGATCGTAGCGCTCACGTGCGTTTCACTGACACGTTGTTTTGTTAAAGCTTTTGTCATTTCGCATTTGATCTATGCGATGCCGTACATTGTTCCGTTTGTACCTGTGCTGGCATTTGTCGGCTGGAAATGGACCGCGGGCAATTTGGTGTGATTTAGTTTAATAAAACGTGATCATTCGGTATACAAGGTTGGTTTAAAGAATATCGTATATCAAGTTAGACGCATATTCATTATTGCTAGCAAAACCAGTTAAGTTTTCACTCGTAAATTAAGAAGTGCATGAAATGAATGTATGTGAGTTTCTTTTTATGATACCATAATTTTTAAATACATTAAGTAGTATTTTAACATAACAGGTCATTAGCGACATCAATACAACAATTTTATATTATTTTATAAGCGTTATATCGCTGATATTTTTTTTATGACTGCCCATGGAATGTGTTGTGTGAATGAAAATACTTGTCAGACGCATTGCAGTAATAAACATATTATGTAGTAATGTTCGAAATTTAATATAAAAAAAAAATTGATGCGTACCCTTCGTATAATTTACCATGCGAGTACCAGGAAATTATTAACATAGAGAAGGTCGAGATTTCAGAGCGAGCACGTTAACCCTCGTTATCGCATTTTTCCTGATTATACGATATTTTTAAAGAATCGTTGAGTTTTTTTAAATGACTCGACTAAATTTTCTGTATAAACAAGGGTAATAAATTACTCTTTAAAAAAAAGGTAACATAAATGTACGAAGTTGTTTGGTTTGCTGCTCGAATATACTTGGCTTCAAATTTAGAGAAGAGAAGAAAAATTCAATACATAAATATAAAATGAATAATTTAATTTTGCGTCAATTTTCGTCGAATATTTCGTTTACAATTTTAGTATAACAGCTCTTTACGTCCCGCGGGAGCGATGTCCAAACATTAATAAAGGCGCTCTAAATCCCTCGGAGGCCAGAGGAAAATGAAAAAGAATTTCAACGCCGTAAACTCGCGCTTTATTAATTCGGAGATCGTAAAATAAAGGCGCTCCCTTTATTAATCTGTCTAATCAGGAAACTTGGTGGTTAAAAATCTGCCAATATGGTCGTACCATTGGAGCGAAGTGTTACTGGCGTCTCGACTCCTTGTCTTCAATCATTATGTTGACTAATTTTATTTTCACAAAGGGTACTTGACGGTTATCGCTTTACTATAGAAAAATGTAAATGTGAAATAGCGTTGCGCACTGTGTGATACGATTTCCTTATTCGAGATAACACTTTAATATATAATGTAGACGGTTTTTATATAGTTATTATTTCGAAACGAATGTGGTATTGTTGTTTACACGAGCGCGGTGCCAAATTGAAATCATAGGTATATCAAACACTCTCGGTGCATTTCATAAAAATTTCAAGTGTAGGATGCAAAACGGAATCCAAAACGAAAAAGTAGGTTGCATTGCTCGGCGCAGTGCATGTGCGGTCTGCACTGCGGCACTGTTACGTGATGCTGATGCTCTGATAGCGCTGGATAGTAAACCACACCAATAATAATACTGTTTGTTACGTTTCATTTAAATTCTAAAAACAAGCTCGTTCAAAATAAACACTACTCTACTTGACGAACAATATTTTCAAATAGCATATATACCTCTTATAATAAACAAACAATGTTTTAAGTAAAATTTAGAATTCGAATGTAAAAACAACAATATTATCGTTTCATTTGCGAACGCTAAATAAAACCATTAAAAAATATGCTTTTTTAATTTGTTATATAAAACATTAACATTAAAATTTTAAATAAATACAAATAAAAATTAAAAATATTTACTATACAAATCGTGACCGCGTGGAATGGTGGCAAGAAGGCTAGCAGCATTTCCCCTTTGAATAGCAATTCCGATTCTCTGGGCGAAAAATGAACCGGGTTGACCGGGGAAGACGGGGTGTAATATTTTGGATGATTTTTTTTGCACTATTACTCCAAGGTCCAAGCGTTTCATGCAAACGGAAAATTGTATAAAATTTTATAAAAAAAATAAAATTTTTTTTTTATTTGTTTGTCCAATTTCTTTTTCACAATGCTTTATAATTAAAAAAATACCATAATTAACCATTACTACATTTTTTTGTTCACAGGTAAGTTGCTGTTTTTAGTTTGAAGCCAAAAAGAATGAAAATGTCGCGAAAAGTCAAACATCATACTCATTTCTGCAATAAAAGTACCAGGAATGCATAGGCGTAAGCAGTTGCATTTTCGCTAGAGCGCTCACCCCGCGCCGACGAGGGTGCGTCGAAGTGTGCCGTAATGGCCACGTGATTGAATTGCCTCATCGTCACCGCTTCAACGCCCCCGGTATTGAGTTAATTTAGTTGACAAGGATATCTCAGTAATTTTTCGATTTTGTAGGAGACTAGCGTGCCGTTCCTGATTTCGTACGGGTGGAGCTGGTGCTTTTTTCTAAATTAATATAAAATATACACTATATGTTTAAATTAATCGCAGTATCTTTGAAACATAGGTTATGAATAGATTATTTTTAAAAAAACACGGGTATTATTTCTTGTCAAAGATGCTATTATTAAACAATAATTTAAGTAAATAAGATTAGTCCGAGATACCTATTACATAGTGCCCGATATTAGCTTACGTGCATAATATGATGTATCGTATTAAGAATTGCGCCGCAGCTGGCAATTTAATACGTCGCTTATAGTTTTCGAGAAATTTTATTTTAAATTTGGAAATCTAATTAGATAGTTTTAGTACACAGTATGTATATGTACATGTCTATTATAGTTTATATATACAAACAGACGTATATCATCATAAAGTCGTGCTTGAGTGATTATTTACAACGTAACAAAACGTAGTTTTTATTTTGCTCACCGGGAATTTAATTTCCTCCTTTCATTCTGACTTTGAAAGAATAAGGGGGATTCTTCCATTTTCTGCGGTTTACTGACGCTGAACATACATTGCTCGAATTCATCTCGCTTGCGGGTTTGCGGGAATGCTCGTTTTATATTAATTCCAGAGAGGGACACCAGATAGCCTATGCGGGGCCTACATACAATACAGAGCCGTTTGATTAGAGAAACTCATTTTCAACTTTATTATTTCAAATCCAGCCTTTCTGTTGCGACTAGTTTAAATAGGTTCTTATAATGGTTTTAAAATTTCCACATTTTATTAATATCACAAACTCGTCTCTAAGTCACATTAATATCATTATTCATCGTGTAATTAATTATTATATTTACTCATAAACAACATATACACTCAGTATTTAAACAAATCACGGAAGTCATACTTTTATTTGCCGTAGATTGTATTGATTTGCGAGCATGTTATTTGGATGACAAAACAATAAGCCAAGGTGTGTATGTATAGTGAAACTCTGCAACGGCTGCTAGTTAACCCCTCGGGTTAGTGCTCGTTTGGTTTGTTTTGACGACTCCCAAACATTTTACAAAGGCATATTTTTTACTATTTTTAAACTAGAATTTACATTTCATCCGTATTTTTGAATACACAGTATATAAGCTGGTATTTCTACAAATGTTAGAAAACATTGTGAAAGAAATTAAATGGTGCAAGCATAATGGTAACATAGCTCATAGAAGATTTTTCAAACTTCATAATCCAAAAGCCCTTTTGTTTGACATGGACACAATGACCAAAATTTTCTTTGTTGTAATTCATTACATTCTTAACAATACCTTAATTACAGAGTTCAATTAAAGAAAACCGTTTCATTTTCGTATTTTAACGGAATGGTTGCGAAAAAATTCATTCCAATAAGACACGAAGATGACGTAATAATGCAGATGAATTTGCATTTGTGTGAAACATTTTTGAAAAAATCGAGTTTTACTATTCAAATTGTGAAATTATATTGAAAACTTTAATCACTTTATTTCGATGTTATTAGTAATATACTTTTGGCTTAATCTTAGGCACTACATAAATATAAACACTTTTTTATGGTAATTTGTTAACATTTATTATTATCCTGTCGCCTACTTGAATGGATATAGCAATACAAGTATATATCGCTGTGTATCCAATGAGTAGTCATATAACTGCGTCGGCGTCATCAGTCCCCAAAGGAGTTATTACAGGCGAGATTTTATTAAGTTCATCGTAGGCTTGACTGCAAGCTATATTAACTTCATTACTCATTCAATCGCGATCCCCGAGCCGAGTCTTGTAAAGAAGCTTGCATTGCGGTGTCAATGCTCCACTTTTTATTAAACCGACTAACGGCCCTTCATTTATATTCGTTTCTACTTTTGTTTTTTTTCTATTTATTGTATGAATCCTTTTCGTTTTCCTCTTTTCCTTGTTTAAACTTGCTCGAAACAATGTAACAGTCTGTGGTATCCCTCCTATAAAATACAATTTTTAATAAATGAATCTCATAGGATTTTTATTTCAGCACAGCAGTCAAAATGGCATGATGTTAAATAACGGTTATTGACTAAAGTACTATAGTGTGTCTTTTTGAAAGTGTTATTAGTATCCGCTTAATTTCTAATGATTTTCATTTCAGTATTGTATTATAATTTAAATCGTTATATCAACTCACGTCACTCATCTTGGAAAAACTGAATGATAAATTTTATCCGTGTAATATAATTGTACCACATTGCTAAGCCTTGTTCCACGACGGTAGGAAGCAAGGAAGCGTATGAATTTAGCTCGTGCGTCGCAGTCATAAACCATGGCCTGTCATGAGTGGTTCCATGAACCGCTTCATTACCTCCTTCTATTACGCTCTTACCCTACGTGATTAACACTTGAAAGTCATATCGACAGTATGTTATAAAATTGCGCGTATAGTTGATAGCATATTTTGAACCATTATAGTGTATATGATTTGACATTATGATTACTTTCAATAATAATAAAATAAAATTACCATTAAAGAGCAACAGTAATAAACATATTAAAGTCACGTATATCAAAGGGCGCGTGAGATGAATGCGAAGGTTTATTTTGGTAACAACGACGGCGACAGAATTTGTCAATGTTGACAATAATACGAAATGACGCGCGTCATGTCATCGGGCCGCGAAAAGTGATTTCACATTTCTGAATATTTCAATAAACTCAAATGATAAATAATGTAATTATTTGTTTATATAAAATATGCTTTTTTTAAGAATTTGTAAATAACATAATAATTTTGTATAGGAAAAAATATGATCTCGGTTCCAGGAGTTAGAACTTGGGTTTCCTCACGATGTATTTTTGCGCCATAATACTAAGCATCTCACTGAACTTTACTTTGAGTAATGTTTCAGCTTACATAAGTATAAATATAATCATCTTTAAACATTTCTGAGGACCACGTGGTCTAATTACTGGGGCGTCATATCTAAATACTTTGAGGTAAACATACTGTACATATGACTGTAATAATGTTTAAGAGTTAAATTAGAAAGTTTAATAATCGTTATTTTTGATTTATTATGTACATTAGGATTTTAATATATGTACAATATATTAAAAATCTTAATGCGTTTAATTGAATCAAAATTATGTCGACAGAAAAGTCTGTCAGCAATTCGTTAAATGGAGCAAAATATGCAAAATATAAGTTTAAGCGCGGAACGATTCCGAGCCTGACTGACTAATTGCTCGGAATTTAATTTAAATACAAATTATATGGCTTTAATAGAAATACATTATTTTTTATTAAATTATAAATGCGTTGTTGCGCTTTATGTGTGATGTGTGATTCCTCTTTAGGAGGTAATTTCGATAATTTCATGGCCCTCAATTTATGAACACGGCGCCTTGTTTTGTTTATTATGAAACTTTCAACCGAATTCACGACACGAGAATATAAATAAATATATCTGTCCATATTCGTTTGGACGGATATTAATATTGTATTGCATATTATTTAATATCAGATTTGCTTGTAGGTAAATATATAGAAATTTAATTTATATTCGTCCGCGGCAACATTGTCAGTACCTTTGGGAATACTTTCTGCATGACACTAATTTTATTATAATTATTACATTTTTGGAAATATATTTAACGATCCACAAATACTCGCTAAGGAAACATTTTATGCTATTGGCCGTGTGTTTAGGGTGTTTGTCATGCTGAAAGATCCAGGTTACAGGCAAATGATCGTCCGAGTAGGGAATCATTGTGTGCTCTAAGATATTTTTGTATTGCCATTGATCCATTGTGCCTTCAATCTTCCGAACGGGTCCAACTCCACGTCCGGAAAAACACCCCCATACTTTAATGTTACCGCCACCATGCTTGACTATACTCCTCGTGTATTTATAATTAAAACCATTGTTTACAAGACGTCTAACATAGCGCTTTCCATCGGAATTTACCATATTTATTTTTGTTTCATCTGAAAATAACACTTTTTTCCATTCTCGTACCGTCCAATTAACATATTTTTTAGCGAATAATAATCGCTTCTCTCGATGTTGCTTGGTAAGAATCGGTACCTTTCGATAGATTCTTCCAAACAATTTAGCTTCCACTAATCTTCGGCGTATCAGTCTTGACGAGGTGTTTCTCGGGTCATCACGTGAAAAAACTTCATTTTTAATCTGGTTGGAGCCTTTACTTGGGTCTTTTTTAGCAATACGAACGATTGGCGTATCTTCTCTGGGAAAGGTTTTTCTTGGCCGAGCCTTTCTAAGAATATTTTCAACAGTTCCATGTGTTTTATAATGATCAATTGCATTAAAAACTTTCTTAACAGAACAATTTAAATGCTCAGCTATTCTTCTGTACTGTGCCACTTATGATCTGTGTGTAAATTAACGATTATTTACCTAGTTGACTTGAACTTTTATTTTTGCCCATTATGAACAAAATAAAATTCAGATTAAATTTTGAATTGCCGCCAAAATAATAGAAAAAGAAATGTTATTCTCCAATTTCAAAAAAAGAACGAGCTATGGATACTTTTTTAAAACGTTTCTAATTAGGCGTACAAGCGGTCAGTAACAGAAAATAAACTCCTACATGTGTAAGACTCATTTGTCATTAAAAGTAAGATATGTTTTGTATTTTATGCATTTAATGAGTTTTTTATTTGAGTGGCTATATTATTGCATGATTATTAATTATTGAATGTGTATATTTTTTACGAACATTTATGAGCCTGAAATTGGCAGCCGAATTGTAGCAGCCAAACACAGTACCCGAGATACCCGAGCTGTATGCTATGCTCCCTGCTGAATCGGGCTCGAATGTGTTCTAGGCATCTATTAGAAGGTCTCAGACCATTTATAGGATTTTCCACCGACGCCTTCCATCAGGAAAATATAAAATATACAGATTTTCTGATTTTTTTAAAGTTTTCGCGAGAGTACCCGAGCTGTATGCTGTGCTCCCTACTAAATCATGCTTGAATACGTTCTAGACGTCCAAAAGAAGGTTTCAGGCCATTTATAGGATTTTCCACCGACGCCTTCCATCAGGAAAATATAAAATCTACAGATTTTCTGAATTTTTTGAAGTTTTCGCGAGAGTACCCGAGCTGTTTGCTATGCTCCCTGCTGAATCGGTCTCGAATGTGTTCTAGGCATCTATTAGAAGGTCTCAGACCATTTATAGGATTTTCCACCGACGCCTTCCATCAGGAAAATATAAAATCTACAGATTTTCTGAATTTTTTAAAGTAGCAAAAAGCTCGGGTACTCTCGCGAAAACTTCAAAAAATTCAGAAAATCTGTAGATTTTATATTTTCCTGATGGAAGGCGTCGGTGGAAAATCCTATAAATGGCCTGAAACCTTCTTTTGGATGTCTAGAACGTATTCAAGCATGATTTAGTAGGGAGCACAGCATACAGCTCCGGGTAATCTCGCGAAAACTTTAAAAAATTCAGAAAATCTGTAGATTTTATATTTTCCTGATGGAAGGCGTCGGTGGAAAATCCTATAAATGGTCTGAGACCTTCTAATAGATGCCTAGAACACATTCGAGCCCGATTCAGCAGGGAGCATAGCATACAGCTCGGGTATCTCGGGTACTGTGTTTGGCTGCTACAATTCGGCTGCCAATTTCAGGCTCATGAACATTTGTACGTTTAAGTTACTACTACTTTCTTTATTCATAAGAAGTGTTTCTAAGTATATGACCACCATTGTATATGTATATATATATATATATATATATATATATTTGACGACGAGTTGAGAACATATTCCTCTTTTCGAATCGATCAATATCATGTCAAAAGATCACTCGGTGTCTTGTCACTTAAATTAAATTTGTAAAAAAATTAGTTCAAGTATCAGTATTCGTAATAGAAGGGACTGGATCTTATTATTGAATATCTTCATAATTAACATGATTTTTTTATGAAACACTTCATAGTTAAACATGATTTTGAGCTTCGTTAAATTCTTTTGATAATTAAAAGAAATTAAAGAGACCTAATTAAATTGTAACAATTACAAAAAAGTCGGCGGCTTAACATCATCTACGTTGGTCTGCATTCCATCAAAAGTTAATTTTATAAAAACGGCTTCTTGCGTGATTTCCTAAATCAATTTGGGTAGCTACAGGACCCAAATTCGATTCCCGCCCGAGGCGACAAATCCGACCTTTCTCGGAAACCTCGCGTGTACGAGTACACAACGTCGTGTGACGATCGGGATAATCCAATCAAATACAGCGCGAAATATTTTTCCGAAATTTGCTCTCTTCAGATCGACGATTGGGTCGCACGAGCGAGTGAGCACGGGCTCAAGATTATGATTCTTGAAGTTTTCGATGTAAAGTGTTCTTGTGTTATTAAAAGATATATTAAATACTAATAATAACGTAATGTTGTATATGAATTAAATTTAAAAATACTATTAATCTATGTACCTTTCATGGGTACTGACATAATTTTGATTGTTTCTATACATGTCAACTGTTAAATATTTTTAATAGATATATTTAATATATAAAGCTAAAACAGTTTAAATAAAAAAATATAACTTAGTTCTTAGTAGAATTACATTTCATTATTAAGTGTGTTTTGAAGTAACGGGTGGATTGAACCTGCCTTCCGTTGTGTAAACGATAACTTCAAATTTATTTCACTTTAACTAAACTTAAATTAATCGATTTGTTCTTTATATAATGATCTGATCTGTCTCTCAATAATTTGAGACAGATTCACTATCGAAACGTCAATCTTCCTTAATATGTTTATATTATATCAACATTAAACCATTATTACATATTCCGTAGTATTAATACGAGTATGGTCTTGCACGTATTCCCGAAGTTACGTGTTTGTACGACTGGCGAATAAACAGGGCGTAACGAATAATCATTATTCCGTCTCCGTACGACGCGCGTCTGACGCACGATTCATGATTTGCAACTCTCTTGACGGATTTAATCAGGACACAATCAGATCCTTACGATAATAATCTTCAATTACAGCATATTTGTAATGTTATGCTCTTATATAATGTTATCATTTGACTAAAAAGAAGTCATAATTTATAGAGATATTTTTACATATTATTCAAGTTAAAGAAGAAGACCACATCTATCTTATGTAAAAAGTGATCTAATATTTTGTAACAAATTTTTTTTTAATGTTTTTAATGGTTTTTGAATACAACCAGTAACTTTTCTCATTCGAGGTCGGAATGGATTGTTGGTTATATTTTATCATATTATATATTGTTAAGTGTAAAATTAAATTACTGCCTCGAATTATAAACCTCGGAAGTGTTTCTGCTTCCGAAATCCCCGCGTTGTCCACGAACATAAACATTGTTACCCCAAAATCCTGATTTCATTGGCTCTAAAACTAAACATATTCTCTTAGAGGTTTACTTAGGATGGGACCACCAAATGAAGCCAAAGTTGTCCAGAACAAAAACAATGATTCGATTAGTATGAGAAACCAGTTGCCGACTACAGATGAGATGATGAACATGCCTCAAGTAAATTCAATATTATGTTAATTATCAACTTGTTGGGAATAATGTTTCGCTTTAGTGCTATCTTGAGTTTTTATCGGGTTACAACTATTAAATCTGTAATGTAAAAGATAAAGTGCTTTTCGTCTCAACGAAATGACTAAAATTAACAAGGATATTTTTATTGCAAACAAAATTATTTTAAACCAACAACATGCATTTGGCGTTTTCTAACCTCGACAGACTTAAAGAAATAATAATCAAACTATAAGATAATATTAAATTGTTAAAATCAAATCTAAAATCTGAGAATTTCGTAAGATCATAATTTCGATTGTTAAGCCTAAGGGTTCTTACAGACGAACGGCAAGTTGTGAACGGCAGCCGTCGCCACCTGTCGACGACAGTCGTCAACGCGTCGGCGGCAGCAGTCAATACGTCGACGGCTGCCGCCGGCAGGCGACCACGGCTGCCGTCGACAGGCGACAACGCTTGCCGCGAGTGCCGCATACTAGCAGTCTTGGTCGGCTTGTACAGGAGCCAGTTGCAAAATGGCGTCCGATGAAGAAACATTGTTATTGCTTTTACTCCGCCATCGCCGACGACAACGAAAAAGAAAGACACGTTCAGTGTGGGTTGAAGAAATATTAATGTATAGAGAACAAGAGGGAGATTTTTATACACTGTATCCACGTTTGCGAAGGTCCGAAAAAAAATTAAAAGTAAAAGCAATAACAATGTTTCTTCATCGGACGCCATTTTGCAACTGGCTCCTGTACAAGCCGACCAAGGCTGCTAGTATGCGGCACTCGCGGCAAGCGTTGTCGCCTGTCGACGGCAGCCGTGGTCGCCTGCCGGCGGCAGCCGTCGACGTATTGACTGCTGCCGCCGACGCGTTGACGACTGTCGTCGATAGGTGGCGACGGCTGCCGTTCACAACTTGCCGTTCGTCTGTAAGAACCCTTAGAGAAGGAATGGCAGAATAGGTTACTGACACGCATACATTGCAGTTTCTATACAAAAACTGACCTCTTATTTACGATTAGATGCTTAAAGATCTTCCTTATAAAAATATTCTCTTAATCACTTTTGTACTGCTTGTATGGATTAAATTTTCAACCTCAATTCTATTGTTTTTTTCCGTTAGTTGCCAACCTTATATTTAAGTTATCATTTACTCTCAGAGATAAGTATTGGATGCAGCTATAGAGGATAGCTGCCGTCCAATTTTCCCGGGATTTTTTATGCTGTTCAGGGAAACTAAAGTTTTTAATATCATTCTATGTTATCGGTAACGTGATAAGAGCTCGCAATAAATATGCACCTATATACTTACTGCAAATAAATACATTTTATTTTTAATATTATTTATAGGTCTTGTATATATAAGCTATTCCAACTACAACAGGAATAAACCCAAATAAATAACTTTGGTACCTTGTTGAATAGTCTATGATATTCACTATGGACTCGCGAGAAGATGGTGTTTTTTTGGCGTTGTCCGCGAATTTGTAATCGAAACTTCGAAAGTTAAATTAATGTGGTTATAACTAGTTAATTGGAATAGTGTTGTTTTATATATAAGGGTAAATTAATCAATAATTTTTTATAGTGCATAATACAGCAAAACGTATAGAAAATCGCATGCAATTTGAAATTCTACGGTGGGTTTACCTTTACTCCTACTTCGATTGGAATAGGGTATATTAATGTATTTTCAATATATTGTTATGATTTACATTTCAAAATTTAAATATACCGTTATAATTAGCTAAACCTAATATTCCTTTCATCTTCCGATTTCCGAAACTTGGGATGATAAACTTGCTTTAAAGAAAAGATGAAATATGCGGAGAGAACGTGCAAGTGCAAAACTCGACAAGTATGTCGACTCAGACAACTTTAGCCCGGCAGTCGTTTCAACACATTGTTCGCTGAATTATTTGATGTCATAAGCTCGCTGTTACCTTGATATATTGAGATTAGATGCTCGCTAGATTTAGCTTAACTTTACGCATCTATGGCATTTGCAATAAGATTTTTTTCTCGTCGATAGTTGATAACATTGTATGACTTATCGATAATATACTGCTTCGTTGATCTAGTTGCTTATTGATGTAAAAAAAAAGATACCTGGAATTTATCTGGAAGTTGGCATTGCTTATGCCACACTACCTGCTAAGCTGTTGGTCCTTTGACCGCATTCAACGTAGAGCAGTTCGAATTGTCGGCGATCAGGTTCTCACCTACTTTTTGCTTTGCTTGCTACTTTTGATCTGCTTAGAGATGTCCGGTGACTCTGCATCCTCTATCGCTTGTATCACGGGGAATGTTCTGAGGAATTGTTTGGTTTAGTCCCGGCCGCTGAATTTCACCATCGAACATCGCGCCAGATTTCGAAATTCCATCCTCACCACCTCGATGTCTGGAAATCCACAACAGCGCGCTTTCTGAGACATTTTCTGCCTCGCACAACCACTCAGTGGAACCAGCTTTCGCCGGTGACTTTTCCGAACCGATATAACATTGAAACCTTCAAGAAAAGAGCGTACTCTTTCCTTAAAGGGACACCGTGGTCGATATCGGTCAAACGGGAACTGATATATACTCGTACAAGAATAGAAGACGACATTGAAATATCGATAACGATACGATGTAACGTATGTAATTGTAATTGATAGTAAGTTCTCTCTCAATTGCTCAGAGAGCGTTATATCCACATGTATCTTGATGCAAGTAAATCAAATGCAGTTTATCTATAAGTACTGCTAATTGCGGTCCCGTCTCTATTTACATACGCTTTATGTGATTCTACACCGTCCACACACGAGTGTTCATTGCAAAGGTAGATGCCCCCTTCAAAAGTATTATGAATTGCTTTACCGTTACAAATCGGTACAAAATTGGAATTGTTAACTTGCCCACATATTGAAAACAAGTTCCCGTATTTAGGTCGGGTAGGAATGAAGCTGTAACCGAACTTCGTACGCTATCACGTTGCTATGTAGTTTGTAAACTGTGCCTGGCGATAAGCTTCCTTGTAATTCAATATTAACAGGGAAGCTACCCTGGATAAATTATTATAATTACTATTAGTTTAACGCGGTTTACGAATATATTAATAGAGTAATAATTAAATTCATCCCGTCTACTTGATTAATTTTTTTTTTTCATTTAAGTACTTAATTTCGAATGATGACTGAAAATGGTATAAATAAAGATTAAAAAAAAGCATTATTAAAAAATCAATGTCCAAAGCCGTATTCAGTAAAGAAGCGAAAAACTTGTGTAACGATTGACAAAGATATTCCACCGTTTCGGAAAGATATACCTCAGAATTGATAACAATTGTATTTAGCACTCAACTTCATCGCATATCATAATACATTAGGTTGTTCTAATAAAACAAAATAAACACCATCTATAGAAATTCAGTGAGATTATATATTTTTTCTTAGCGATGAATCATGTTCTTACTTGAAATGACCTGAGAGCGGATCGTTTCAATTACCCAAGGTGTGTTGTTATCATCTTAATGTACTTTTTCAATTATATTTCAATGATCTTACAATTACCATTTTAACTAAATTAAATGCTATTTAACAAGATTAACGTTTCTACATTGTACCGTTACGAGTCTGTATGAACCTCAATATTGTGAGTTTCATCGATTCAATTGCATGTATCAACTATGTATATACAGCATCATATTAAGTGCAAAGCTATTTATTATATGCAAAAATATAAATGAATTATTCACAACAATATGTATAATAGGCGTACAAATATTATAGTCATTGCCTAATTGACAATGAAATAAATTAAATAATAAAACAGCACATGTATAAGTATATGCCCATTCGATTGGAGGTTTTAACAGCGATACATTTCTTATCTGCGAGTGATACGATTTCCCATATAAGTCGCTGTAGGTATTATCAGTAAGCCCCTTGGACCGTTTTGTCGTTATCGGAACGGACCAGTCCGCATTTGATCTAGTCAGGATTGGGGGCACTGGCTCGTGAAATGAACCTGTGTATGTGTAGGTAGACTGGTTTCGACAGCACATGCGTTTGTTTGTATTGCCACTGTATTGTGTCATTATGCGAATGTGATGAGATTTTCGTTTCGATTATACGAGTATGTACAATAGTTTCCGCCCGCGGCTTTATCCGCGCCTGACGAAGAGTGGGATTGGAAGCGGGATTTCTTGACTGGCAAAACATTCATGAGTATTTTTGACTTATAATATAGTGAGGTTATGTTAATTTTATTTTTGTAAGTTTGTTCTGTTCTTACTTTTACTACTTTTGTTTTTTGTTTTTTTAATAATAATCAAAATTCGTTTTGAAGAAATTAGGTACTAATATTCCTATTCACCCTTCCAATTCGGTGCATGTGCTAGGAGTAGAGACGACAACCCTAGTTAGAATTTAATTCTATAGACATGTCAAATAATTGTATAATCAAACTAGCTGTGCCCCGAGGCTTCACCCGCGTATAATTAATAAAAATATAATAAATTATTTTATTTCTATAATAACACACACGCGCCCGCACACACGCACACGCGCACACACACACACACACACACACACACACACACCGATCTTATATATGGCCTATCATTTGCGCCATCACATGTTCTTTGTGTGTACCAATTTTCATCAAGATTAGTTCTTGACTTATAAGAAGACATACAGACAGACAAAATAGTATAATGTGAATCACTGCATCATAAAATTAATTGCAAACATAAATTTAAACATTTAATATTTTTTAAGTTCAATACCAACGTCATCATTTTATAATTATGATTAAAAAATGCTTTTCTTTAATTACTATCTATGCTCACATTATATTCGGATATAAATGTATTTCCGCACTGTCGCATTCCAGAAATATCTCGGTCCTATAATAAACCAGTTCCGTGTATAGCTCATGTCAGCTGTTGATTCTAAGACTGAGTTTGTATAGTGTTGGAACTATACAAGAGGTTTCGTGTAATCGTGTTAGTTTCATGTTAGTGTATGTGTTGTATCAAGGATAGTGTTTGATTTTGCGACGCTAAACAATGTTACGTTTGCATCGTATAACGACATACCAAAAGCGATATTTGCTGCGAACAGGCGGCGGATTGTTAAGAATTTGATTAGTCGCTGCCCGCCACTGAGCCGCGCTAGATACTCGACTGAAGGGTTCCCGGGTAAATTGATGAACAAATCGGACTTTATGAACTGCTATCTACAGTGATCATAATTACATTACCACTTGTTTTCGAATGAATAGAAAATACTTTCTCAGAGTAACTTTTAACATAATTTAGAGCGGCGTTTTATATTTGTTAATATTTTAATGATTATAGTACATATAAGTGCGTCGAATCTAAAAAGTGGCGTCGATGTGAACATAATATTTTGAAGATTGTGCGCTCGGGCGTGAAACTCACATCGCGCCTACCTGCATTCAGTTTTCGTATTACGTAAGAGTTATTTTGACAGCCCACTGCGTGCGCCTTATGTTGCCCTGGTAGGTATCCGCCCGCTTCGATGAGTTCTTATAAAAAAACAAAATTACATACGGAATAAGTAACTTATGAGGGCAACATCTGTTCTTGATATTCGGTAAAACCGATTTAATACTACTGCCGACTCGCGAGAGCCCTGGCGAATTAATGAAATATAAAGTCACTGTATAATGTGAATATGTTTCGTTATAGTTGCTAAGGTAACTCTAACAAGCTTAAATTCGTGATTAATACTGAGGGCTCAGGCCGGGTGCGGATCTCATTTGTCACTTTGCGGCCTCTCAAACCCTGACGTCCGATATAAATCATCCCCCGACACTATTTATGGAGATAACTCACATTTTCCCCTCGGGGCGTTCATTTCCAAGACGAACAGTGGGTAATTCTCTTTTATTTTTTCCTCGCTCGTCTTGCTCTAATTCGGAATCTAGCGATATCACGCGGATAAGGGTATCGTGACGGGTTGAATGAAAATCTCGGCTGTAACATTTGATTCAGCAACTATTAGACGAGGTCCGGCGACGAATTTGCTTCACTAAATCATTGCTCTATGAGACGTGCGGAATAAAGGCTGCGGTTAAACGGTTTTGACGAACTAGTAGAGCTCTATTATAGGGGAGTCAATTTAGATTTTTTTCGTAAGTCAGTGCTTGGTCTGTACCTATAATTATAGTAGCTAAAAACTGCTTTTTTGTCTTTTTATTTTAGTTATTACGTTTTTATTAGCTAGCCTTCTAATTGAAATAAATAAATTATCATTATACATTATTATAAAAATAATAATATATAATAACTAACAAGTATCGTGTCACTTGTTTTTCCGCCTGTTTTGACCTGACTCGTAGGTCGAGTGCTCGCTCTCGAAGCCTCTCTACGTTCACGTGATCCAGATAAAATCACCATTTTTACAACCCGTTCACGGGTCATGACGCGCGCCACTCTTTATTTAATACCTTGCCCGTCTATACTTTTACGGGCTTAAGAAGTTTTATTGTGATTTCAGTTTTATTTCGCGGTTTATTTTTGGTGTTATCGATGCTATTATTGTTGTAATATGTGTTTTATGTAACTTGTGTCATAGAATAATAATGCTTAGAAGGAGTGTAGGCCCAAGCGAATTGAAGTCATTCAAATTGTTACTAGTCTCAATACATTTGACGTCACGTGACACGTCAGTCGTCACGATAAAGTGTCATATTAAACATCTCGCGCAATTTATTAAAAAATTACTTATTGTGTAGTAAATGGGTGTCACAACACTCCACATAAAAAAATAAGGATAAGAGAATCACATATCACACGTAAGTACTATTTGGCAACTTATAATTTTAGCTAAAATACATTCATCAAAACATAAAAAGAATTTGTAAACAAAAGACTCCATTACAATAACAATATTGCTAGCTATGGAAAATATATTTACCACGATTGCTTAATATTTTAAATAATAAAAATGTAATAATTATTTAAAATTATTATTTTAACTTTTTTAAATTACCTATAAAACATTAATACTGTTCAAATAATTATATTTTTTTCTTTATAATCATATACATAAACTAAAAGCAATACTAAATAATATTACTAAATAAATTAAAAAAAGAGATCATTATAATAATAAAGTCTAAAATTAAATAATTATAATACTTATTCATTAATTGTAATCGTTTTTTGCTTTCCTTCGAATCTGATTGCTTCTTCTTACATATCCCGTCCTTATTCCATACAAATCTACTATTTATCACAATTTACTGTCAGAAAACCTTTCAGCGTTGTTTAATTAATTTTAATGAAAAAATAATAATGTCCAATATTATTGTCTGACAAATTGTCACATCTGAATACAACCTACGTAATAATTCAAATTAATTAAATGCAAAAAATATATGTCATAATTCAAGTTCAAACAATATCATTTTCTTACTTTATGGGTAAAATGTGTATTCACTTTCAATATAATTCGGTCGTATGTGGGCGTGTCGGTGTATGTAACGTACGTGACACTTACACACACATTAATTCTAGTTACTTCAATTTTGAGCGAAACTTTGTATGACACTATCCTTCTAAGCGTTATTATTCTATGACTTGTGTCATTAAAGCATTCCTTTTTATATTTTTATCTGCCATACAATTGACAATTCGTCTTTCCTATCAAAAAATTAACAAATAAGTATTTACGTAATTATTAATGTAACAGTTCCTACATAATATATTATTTTTAAGGAGAATATAATCTTATTAAGTGGTTTAATCCATCATGATACATTACTGTTAATTAGCGAAAATGTAAAGAATATTTCGTTCGAAATTCGTCGCTTTTCTCAAAATATATTTCTGAGCCATCAATAGAGTGGCCTTTTTTGGATTACTCTTCGATTATTATCAGCTATAAATTATCAAACTTAATAATCAGATCCATTAAAATCTTAATCATTATCCAACTTAAAATATAATCTCTAAATGGCAAAGTGACAACAGTTCACATTTTCAATTACATAAAATTGATGATGCTAATTTAATTGATTTGTTTGCATGAAGTGAACTCATGATAGATTTTATGAATTGTCAAATAAAATCGATAGACTTCAACGATTCCTATGAATTAGTCTCACTTTCAAGTACAATCATTTAGTGTCATTTCTGCTGGTACCACTTATTCATAAATCATACATCTATGTTACCTACGACCGCGTTCATATATTAAATTATCTGGTTTAAATATTTCAACATTCAACAACATTTAAAACATTTCAATAAGACTTCAAGCAATCTATTCTGACCAATTCTTTAATAGAATCTTAAGCTGCGAGTAATTGATCTTCTTCGATCAACGTAAACTTTGCAAATTTGTTACAAGTTTATCTAGCGCTCTGTTAAAGATTTAATTATGGGTTCTACTCCTCTTAAGAATTTATCAGGAAGTGCAAATTAAAAAAAAGTAACCAACGTTCTCGTACATATATTGAATCGAGAGTTTAATATTTTGCAATCGTCTCCCAATACACATTACCTGGCAATGGCCCGTAACTCAGATCCTCGACGAGCCGTATCTCACAGATATATCTGCAATATCGTTCAACCGCTTACTTTAATGCTCGTTTTGATTTATTGATATTGATAAGTATCTTCGCACATAAAACCTCCACGAAAATCGTAAACATCGATGATTCGAGCTTTTTGAAATAGTATTAGTTCACGTGTTTTATTCATACAAAGGTGGATTAATGTTGAGAATTTTTAATGTGTTTTATTAAGAATTTTGAATAATAATTTATTAAATATAAAGCACTCCGCGTGGTTTACTCTATGTGACTAATTCATCGGTTCTCTGTGGTGAAGGAAATATCGTGCGAGTCTGCATGCCCAGGAATACATTATTATTATCAGAGCTAAGCCTCTATGTACTGAAATGCAATGGAACATCTTTGTGGATTAAGACCTGAACACTGTTTGCAGTAAAACGAGAATAGACATGTGCTCAGTTGTAGAGTATTTACCGTTTGTATAGTAAGCATAAGCTTATATTATACTATACTATATAATAACTGTTTGCATGTATGAATTTTAAACATTTTTTTAATCTAAATATTTTTTTGTGACTCTCTCGTTGTTCTCCACTTTTATATTCAATTCAATTGTTTCTATGATTGAAATAATTTTATTAGTTTTTAAAGTTAAATGGTGCTCATACCTACTCTTATGCATACATATATAATAAACGTAGACAATGTAATATGCTGGTAGTGAATGTCTATGACTACTAGAAAATCTAAATTGTAATCAACTAAGACATATATTCTATGAAATAAATGTCTTAGTTAAACCTAACCTAACAAATAAAAAATTAAACCGGTATTATTTAAATAATTGAGATAAATACAACACAAATGCCAAAAAAGAAAAAATATTTATAAGAATATATCCATACATATATGATATATTCATATTACAATTATATTATATATACACAATTTATTTATTATATATTTAAGCGGTTCATATAGTTCATATAAATGCAATCAACTTTAGGCGGCGTATAAAGCGATTGCATTATTTCTAAGACCGGACGCCAAGAAAAGCCAAGAAGTTGTTTTGCTAAAACGGCTGGTTTCCTTTAATTAGCGCGGACCGCTCGCTTGCTCCAACTTACTAATTACTTCCAGATCTTCTTTCTGTTTCAGTTCAGTTTCAATTAAATCAATGAAGCCTTAGATGCTTTTTCGCTACAGCATTTAGAAAATATCTTTGTTAAAACAGTGTGTCGTTGATTCAATAGATTATGTTTAAAAAAAGCTACATTTTTACTATTTACATGTTTGTTTATTAATAAAACTTTTGAAATGAAGTTATAAATATGAATACATTTTTAACGCCCTTAAAAAAGGAGGAGGCCTTATGTTCAATGTGTATATTTTTTATCTATTACGTATTCCTCGGAAACGACTTAACCGATTTGGATAATTCCAACTAACTCGCATTAGAGCAGCGTGATGGAATAAGCTCCAAACCTTCTCCTCAAAAAGGAGAGGAGGCCTCAGCCCAGCAGTGGGACATTCACAGGCAGTTACGTACCAAATATAAAAAATGTATGGAAATTGATTAAGGAAATAAAGGCTTTATTAAAACCTCAATCGCGTTTAAAATTACTTGTGGTTTTACTTCGAATTTTAGGAACCCAACGAATTTATTAAGAAACAATAAGTCCGCTACTACGTTTCAAGTTAGTGGTTAGGAAATAAGTCCAAACAAGGAAAGTTCGTTACGTGCGAGACAAACACTAGGCGCGCAGAAAATAGAAGAAGATACTCCCCAATGAAAATAATCTTGAAAGTTTTTTAATTACAGCGGCCGGAGAGGTCGGGTCTATAACGCTCTGATGAGCGCCACTCTACTCCGAAATTATTTACCGCTTTTGTTCTCGTGACCCGATACTCGCGACGGCTGTCTGGTTCGCGATTGTATTGTGTTTTTGTAATGTAAAAGTTTATGATTTCAGATTATGATGGTGATGATGATGAAATGAATATAACACGGCTAACGTATTGGAATAATCGGTTGATCTGCTCTGAAGTGATACATTTATCTGTAAACTTATTTCTTCAAAAAGTTAAATTAAAATGAATTTAGAGTAATATTTGTTGAAAATTGCAATATACGTAAATGTATTACCTAGATACATTTGAGTATAACGCAAACAAACAATTCGGTCGGACGGTCGACCGTAACGTGAAAATGTATCTGCAAACTGATTGATGCACGAAGATAAACGTTCACGCAAACCGAGCTACACAAACAAAACATCTTATGTATATTCACACAACATACCGTATTGAAGGTTCCCAGTAAATATATAGGACTGTATACAGGGTTATTTGTAACGACCCAGCAACCTCGCAGGACTAGATAGCTAACACTATAAGCAACAACTTTTGTTCTACGACTTCGGACATAACTCAATACATGAAAAAAAAAATATGATTTTACAAGTTTTTGTCGTACTGTCGTGACATTTGTAGGTCTATATTTCATTAATAAACGAAAGGACGACGCGACGCGTCGATCTTTGCGATGCGTGTAGATTTATAAACGTTCAAGCGGGAAATTATATTAATACTTATTTTTGTATGGAAATAAAATCTATCAAATTATCAAAAGTCGTAGAACAAAAGTTGTCGCTTATGGTGTTAGCTATCTAGTCCTGCGAGGTTGCTGGGTCGTTACAAATAATCCTGTATAAGACATAGTATGTATATATTTTAATAAAGTTATGTATAAGATTTACATTTCGATACTATAGGTATAAAAATCACACAGGTATGTTTTACATCATCTTTGTTATCAATCTATACCGATATTATAAAACTGGATAATTAGTCGATTAGACAAAATCTTTTTGAGTAAGTTTACGTTAACTCAGTTGATGTGATATATACCATCCAACCTTTGACCCTTAGAGCAGAACAGTAAACATACACGTCAACCAGTTTGTAAAATTGTACTGGTCATGTTTATTATATTATACGAGTGTAACCATCTCGAACTAGTCGTTACATTATCTATATACATTTATTTTTATTAAAAAATACATCTTTTAATGACAAAAAAAATTGTATATGTACATAGAAAAGAGATTTTTTTTATTACACATTTTGTGAGAAAAGTCAAACCGTACTTGCAATTATATCTCAACGTTTCCGTGACGTTGATGATCAACAGCGCCTCGAAACGGACCGCTCTCGACGGCGCGACGCTCGCTTCTCCCCCGTGAACAAAACCCCGACGAGAGCGTCGCACTCGCCGCGGTAAACATCATTACCGTTTACGCTACTCTAAAGAGAATGTGGAATGATACACTTTACATTAATATACCATCTCTTAAAACACATCATTCTCTTGTTTTTTCTTTACATAATTTTCTTGGTTTTTTAACCTTTTTAAAGTAAAATACAAATATTTGTATAATAATAAATAAGCCATTTATTCCATATTTCTGTGCCACATTTCAAATGCTGTTAGTAAATTGTAAGTAATTTTCCTTAAATTATGTTAGTATAGTTAATATGTATCTTTGATTGAAATATGGACCCCTGTCAGGGTAAAGGCCTCCTCCGTCTTCTTCCATAAATCACTATCCTTGCCCAAAATCATCCATTCGTTTCCTGCTACTTGAACGATATCATCAGCCCACCGTCTCATAGGCCAGCTAACATTCCTTTTTCCTATTGGACCTTGCCATCGAGTAGTTCCAATAGTCCATCGTTTGTCTCCAGCCCAGTTCCATTTAAGTGTGTAATATTTGTATAAAAAAATATTAATTACTCTTCTCGGCCAGTTTAAACGACAACTCTAAACAGTATTACTAGTTATTATAATTTGAAAGTAAAATTGAAATGTTATAATTTTGAAAGTTTAGTTATTTCTTCAATAGACGTTTCATCGTGATCTCGATCAACAACGCATTAGACGGTGGAAGAAGTCAGCTGATGCAGAAGAGCAACGCCCCTCCCGCTTTACGAATAAATAAACAACAAGGTACAGCGTTAGTACTGTATTTATGTTGAAAGGGAATACATATCTATTTATATAAAGTTTAATTATTAAAAATATCAATAGTTTGGATGTCGTGTAATTCTCAATGACGTTTGCTTCCGATAATTTGAAATATTTTCAGTACGGAATATTTTGTGATAATTTGAACATCAAATATAATATCGAATTGAATTCTTTTTGTGATACTAGTTTGTTAGAATATAAGTTTTGTAAATATTAACGAATGTCCGTAGAATAATATATATGTACTTCGTAGTATTGTAAGGACATATTTTCGATAATATTACAAACATCAGTCGTATGAAAAAGTCTATAAATTATTCCAGAAGTAGCGGATCAGCTTTTAGTTGTATTTCCCGAAATACAGGAAAGGGTTTTTTTCGCAATATTGAATATCCTGCGTAATCCTGAACGAATTTGACGGAACGTGTCATACGAGCTCCTAAATAGATTTGAGGGAACTGCCTACAATGTATTGCTCCGTTGTGTCTCTTATATTCAAATATGATTACAAGATTTCTTTACCGCTTTTGTTTTCGTGTAATGCGCGTGTCAGAGCTCAGTACGACGCAATTCTTTTAGGTTTCTTAAAATCGTATATACTCAAAACGAAATCCTGCGTTTAGCGAAATAGTATTATTAAATATTTTACGTTTTTCTAAATTCAAGTTACAGTACTTTAATTACATGTAAAAGAATTAAAAACAATTGCTAAGTTCGCTTTTGCTTTTTAGAAAGCTCAAAAGTAATGACACCACGCCACTGCACTGAAGAGTGGTGAACGTATGTGTGGCAAATTTCACCCGACGGAATCGAGTTTCCCGCCGATATGAATCTTCACCGCCGAGCGTGAGCTGAATTGTTACCACAAATTATATTCAATTAGAAGATATCACGGATTTTCGTTTTTTCTTTGTTTCAGATTTACATATTTTGCTTAAATGCTGCCAAAACGAAATTTATTAATTATTCTATCCGCTCAACTTCTCAACCCAAAACTCCCTTAGTCTTGACTGCTCACTCTTGCTTTTTTACTCATTGTTGCCAATGCACTATTATCTCGTCAACCGATACTATGAAATATCTTGGTCTAACATTGGATAAACTCCTAAACTTCAAAGCTCATATTGACATTCTTACTGGCAGGGTACGCAAATTAATATACATCTTCAAAAATCTTCGAAGCATTGCAAATCGCTTTATAATACGTACTATATATTACGCTTTATGTCAGTCACTTATCTCTTATTGTATATCTTGTTGGGGCGGTGTTCCTAAAACAACTCTGAAACCCCTAGAAGTCGCTCAACGAGCAATTCTCAAGGTTAGTTCTTTTAAGCCACTTCGATATCCAACTGCACAATTATATAAAGAATGTAGCGTACTTACCGTAAGACAGCTTTTCATTGTTGATACTATTCTTCGACAACACCGGATAACCCCTTATATAAATAATAAATTTAAACGCCGTAAAGATCTGATCTGTGATGTACCCCAAACAAAATTCAAATTTATTAAACATTTTTTTTACTACTTAGGTCCCTATCTATACAACAAAATAAATGGTGATATATTTGTTTACAATTTGCCGTATGTAAAATGTAAAAAAATACTAATAGATTTTTTGCTCTCTAAAAATTATGAAGAAACTGAAAGATACTTTGATCCAACCTTTTAGTTGATTTAACAAATACTTTAAATATATTTTATTTTTAATATTTTATTTTATTCACACTCTCATACACACACACCCACACACACAAACACACACACACACCAACACCAACTCGCACAAAAACGCTCAAGCACTACCGGCACACACATTCATAAAATCTATCTTATTGTTCTTTTTTGTAAATACAACTATTTATTTATATTAAGCCTCAAAAAACCAATATATACATGTATGTAGCTCCACTCTTACTTACGCTTACCCATTCTGGGGGTTGGTAAATTGCTATCCTTAACACAGGTTATTTAAATAGCCCATGAAGGATAGTGAGTTCCAGTCACCAAATAAATTAAAAGCAAAACAAAAATTTTTAGTAAATGCTACTTAATTGCTTTAGTAAGTAATATAGGAATAAAAAATAATATGGTATTATTTGAATGTATGTAATAATGTATGTATTTGAATTGTAACTTAACATTGATATATATTTTGTTACAATATTTTTATATAAGCAATAATACAATGTTTTTCTTAAATTACAGATACAGTTGTTAATAGTTATACACATTTATTGAAATTATAAATAAATTATTATTATTATTATTATTATATTTGATCCATTGTGTCATCTCGGCTCTTACACGATTATTTAAATGTTACCACCTGCCTACATACATTTAATCACCTAATTATGAAGTCAAGTCCTGACTTCTTTTGCCAATACTAAATATATTCACGCTTTACCCATTTACTTGTATTGGAACCATAGTAAAACATTTTAAAATGTGCGGCAAACCGTTTTACAGATACAACCAGTAAGTTTCAGCCATAGCAGCTGCAGGTGTCGTGTGGCTGAATCGATTGTATCTAAACACCTGCTACCGCGTGTGTCAGTTTGTAAGATTAAAAGCTTGTGGTTATATTTTCGCACTTATATTTCGTTTTGGGTAAAAATTTTGTAAAAGGAAGTAAAGTAGATTCTAGAGAACTTAAGAACAAATCAAATCAAAATACTTTATTCAACATGGAAGCATTACACTTACTTATTGATAGTCAAATTGTAAACTACCACCGGTTCGGAAAAGAAATATCCAACTCTAAATAGAACCGGTGAAAGAAGCTCGGAAAACGGTTTTTTTGGTTGGTAGGTCATGGAGACACTGGCAGAATAACATCCGATATATGTACGAAATTGATTATAAGCACAACTTAAATAAAATAAAACTCAGCCTGCACGGGTTTGAATCAGCAATCTTCTGTTAAAACTTACTTGTTCTAACTTCTCAATAAAGAAAACTAAAGATTACTAAAGATAAAGATGAAGAGACAACGACGTAATGAATCATCTATAAGTCTACGTATAATGTAATTAAATAAATAAGTGTAAACGCGACTGACGTGAGTTAATTTAATCTTGTTAGTGGTGTGTGGTCGCTTTACAGTGAAATCGACGAGCTCTTGAATCCTTCGTTAACTTTAATTAGTTCGGATTAAGCTTGTGTTTATTTAACACTTGTAATTTCACCTGACACTCGATAGAGATGGAGGGATAATACAACAAAAAGATACAATACAAAATACTCTCGATTCGATATTGGTTAACTGATTTTTATTTTGAAAATTATTTTATTAAAAGTAATTTCAAATGTTAAAAGTATGATGATTTCCGCTTGACTAGTCGTGTCAATTGCACAGGGCATACACATGTGTGCGCAATGCAAGTGCAGTGTTCCTTCGGTCTTATAATCCGATTTGTCAATCTGATACGATCAGAAAGAGCTCAGAAGCAGTACCAACGGTTTACGCGCTTTCTGAGGGGTCACTGAACCTAGGACTTTGGGGTCTGCCGCCTTATAAGCTAGCTGATAGATCAACGAGGCAGCCGATGTAGGTATATAAAGTTTTAGTTTGTATGTCTATTATTTTTGCACTGTAATATAATTCTTGAAGTATACTTAAAAACTTATAAAGTTTTCTTTGACATTAATTTTAGACTATAAGCACTCGGTTTGAACTCGAGACAAAAGAGTTCCGCGAAGTTCAGGTTTCAGTCGATAACTCTGAGGGTCATCCGACGTTCTCGTCACGGTAAGGTCGAAAGTTTTACTGACAACTAATTGTGAAATTGTTGGCAACTTCGAAACTATACAGAACTTAGCGTTTTTTGTGCACGTTTTCATTATTAACGACTGATTTTATATGTTTATCGCCATCAAATTAAATAATACATGAATATTTTTTGTGAAATGGAAACATTAAAATATTTTCTTTAAGTAAATTAGCAAGCTGTGTGCGTCCTTAGATAGGTTTTCTTTTGTCAGTTCAATTGATTACTATGCTTTTGTTTTGGTAATTGTCTTTGCTAGGGATCCCTATACATTCTTATATATACTTTTTTTAAATATATTTCATTGTTATTTTTATTATTTTACTCTAATTTTATTTATTAAGTCTATAGTATACAGCGTGTCACAAAATTTGTGTCCGTCGCGTGAATTGGTTATTAGGTATCGTGTGTCGGTTCTATTTATGTAATAATTTTTAAAATACTAAGCTAAAAATTTATCCCGGTTTTTTTTTTTTATTATATGACGAAAATTACGTGGCAACACAGGTGCGGGCAATAGCGCTCGATAGCTCTTACCTATCGGGTGGCTAAGACACGAAGTCATGACCTCAGTAGTCCACGTTTTTACTACCAACGGTGTCGTTAAACACAATTAATATATTTTTTTTAAGTAATTTTTTTACTTAGTATTTTAGAAATTATTACATAAATAGAACCGACACACGATACCTAATAACCACTTCACGCGACGGACACGAATGTTGTTACAGCCAGTATAAAATAACAGGTAGATCATAAAGTATACAAAGGTGGCCTTATCATCGCTTTCTTCATAAACTCTGTTAAAAAAGAAAAAGAAATATTACGTCCACAAAAGGTACATTACGGTTCCGATGTTTGTTTTACATGAAAAAAAGATTCTTATGAACCTGTGAGTCTGTGAGTTTTTTTTTATATAGTTGCACTGCTTAAACATAACGTATACTTTGTTTAATTATGGATATACAAAACATTTACTTTAACAAAAGGCGAAGATTTCATTTAGAGGAAAGAATTACGTAAACTATTGATATAGGCGTTATGTGTATGTACGTCGCACTCGATATAATACTAATATGATATGAAACTAAATACAAAGGAAGTTATAACCATAGGCACGTAGTGAGTATAGTGTACCTTTGTAGCTCGTAATCTAGTCGAGCCGGCGATAAACTAAATTGTTCCGAGTAATCTCCTGCCTTACTATCGGCATGTGAAGTCAGGTCGTGTCTAAGGACTGACCGAGCTTGCTTCAGTGCGACGGAACTTCATGATTTTGCGTTTAGTAATAGTATAAATAATTGCGTTAAAACTGCACCAATGCTTTTAAACTTTTTAATGGACACATTTTTAAAGATACATTTTTTATTATTAAGTTAACAAATATAATCTTAAATTAAATGCTGTCCTATTATTATTGCTCGAATAGTTTTTGTCCACAATTTCATTAAACGCATTTGAATGTAGATACAGTTATTTGCCGTCCGCGGGGAATATTTCCATTTCCCGGAATAAAATGTATCCTCGATTTAAATCCACGTATAAGCGAGCAACTTTTCCGAGTTTCGCTGTAAGCCAACGTGTTCCTCTGCGAGACGAACAGAAATAATGTATTCAGTCTTTTTGGCTCAGAGGCGATCATACTGTTATCAATAATATGTTCTACATTAATCTGTTACGATTAAAAGCATATCTTTTGAATTTTCCAACATACGATATAAATAGTTATATTTTGCTGTCCCATAAAAAGTCGTTTGATAAATTTGACTTGAACAAGAATAAATTACACACAATTTATTGATAAATACCTAAACTACGGGAAGTCGTGACTAGTAGTATGTAAGGCGATAGTTTTAAAGTGTAAAGTTTGAAAGATCAGAGCTGTTACTTTGTTCGCGTATCGCCTCGTAGTCGGCGCCGCGACGGCGCGGCGTCCTGTGACGTCACGCGCCCTAGCTTCGCTTGTAAGTTTCGGGATAATAACTTATACCAGATAGATCTTTTTATAAAATTATTAGATGCTTATTTGATACGATTTTTCTTTAATTAGTAAAAAACTGTCCCCTTACTTGTAAACAAGAGCAATAGATAAGCTTATGGCACAGAAACAGGTCTCACATGAGAGGTGAATCAATCCGAAGAGATACGCGTTCAGTCGGACAGCTATCTATAGGCAAATCTGCGTAATTAAATGGAATGATGAATTGCTCACTGTGACACTCGGATTGCATTGGAGTTGCACGAGACGGAGCTCTCGCTGAGATGCTTAACTTCAGTTCCAGCTAAGTAATTGTTGGAGCATTACTTACAGAATGTTAAATGTCTTATTAACTCTGGAGTCGGTGCTTAGATTATTGCTATGTTATGTTTTATGAAAAAGCGGTTTTTCTTGAACACAGTTATTACTTACAAGTTGTATTTTTTTATATGAAAACGTTATTAACTTAGTTAACTTGGTTTTTTATAGTATAGTATGCTAGAACATAATATGATTATTCGAACTTGTAGTTCGCAGTAGTAGAACTCTTTACAATAGAGTGCCCTGATTTATTTTAAATTCAAGGTTACTCACGGCTTGTGGCTCTTACAGAGTATATGTACGAGCATGATTACGTGGTTTTATAGGTCTTCTGTTCGTTATTCATTCCTAAAAAGTAAATCTATTATTGTTTAGGATGGATTGATATATAAACTAGTATCCGGAGATTATTTACAACTTGTTCAAACGACTCTACTATAATATCGCTTAGTAGAGATTATTTTATTTATCCGTGTATTCTTTCAATCATACGTGTACGTGTCGCCAGACCTTACATTTTTCAAATATTTTTATAAATATTTAAACACTCTGGAAAAATTAAACTTATTGAAGACAACCTTTATTGAGGTTTATTTATGAATTTACTAAAACTTGATCAAACTGTTTACCGTTACATTAAAAGAAAATATTAATTAATTAATTTTAAAAAATAATAAATTTGTTTAATTAAATTGATGGTTGCGATAATTATTGTCCACCCGTTACAATGTAATCTATGCGATACTGTCGAAGAACAGCATAAGTAATTGTTAAACTACATAATCATAAAGATTTCATGAATAATCTGTGGTTATGTATTGAGTTAATATAATATTTAAGGTTATATATGAGTATCGTGGCCAGGCTGTTATAAAATTATTAAAAATGTATGTTTTTGTACATTAACGGTGTGTGCGTTTCATTATTCTAAAATTAAAAGCTAACATTGACTATGTTGCTTCTAACTAAATTTAATTATAAGCAACTCATTTATTTCGTTGTTTAAGAATGCTATCTTTTCGTAATTTCATAAATTAACCGCAGCGAAGTTATCATGATATTAACATAAACCTATTGAAAAGTTTGAAGGACTACTGATTAGATAAATTTAATAATTTTTTAATTTTTACCTCCATTTTACTAAGTCCGAGCTGCAAACTTTTCATGTTCGCGTTAAAATTCATACCACAATAAAAATGACTGTCGTGATTATCTTATCAAAATATTTAAAAGTACATTTTTAGCGTTCTGAATTACTTAAAAGTTTGCGGACTCATTAATATTCTCGAGTTTCTCGTGAAAAAGTTATTTACTTGAAGTTTTCTAAGTCCCGGGATGCTGTTTCATTCCTGGGCTCTATTATATATAACTAGTGACCGACTTTATTAGTTTTCTTTGTACACGGTTAAGCCTTGGAACACGTCGACGCACGGTTGGGCTTAATACAGTGCTCGAGTCTGAAAAATATTCGGTTCACGTTATATAGAATAAAAGTATTTATAATTGTCGTTAAAGTAATGTATATCAAGCTACACTTGTGTGAAATTTCGTTACGATGAAGTAACAAACATATATATTTTTTAATAGTAGTATTGATAGGGTACTTTTTGTCTAACCTCAATTTCGGTGTCGTTTTATAAATCATCGTTATCACTTGCCGTTACCCCGTTCATTTGCGGTCGCCGCAGTGTGCAGGCTAGCCGCCTGCCTGCCTGGCGCCATTTCTCCATGAGATTGCGTTAGTTGGTGAGATGGTTTCCCGCCGCCACACAACATATTAGTAATGAAAGTTCTTATAGATGCGCTTAACACAAGTATTTCGCTTTGTCGATTAAGTTAGGATAACTCTAGTTTACTCAGCCGGAAACCGGCTCTCAAACGAAGCACTTTATCGCTAATCTATTTGCTAATTAGATGTCTAGTGTTAATCCGCACGTCACTAACGTGGAGTATCATTTCGAGAGTTAATGTAATTGCCGTCAATTGGACGCAGCTTCTACTTATCAAACACATCGGGCTCAATATGCGACGGGTGTTGTTTAAACTTTGCATCGAAGTTTGAACGTGCGTTTCAAATAATTATTAGGTTTCCATTTATGTGTAACAACTCTTTTGATTCATATACATATACTATTTTGAAACGTATACATTTCACAGTATGCTGACGATTTTGTATTGTATTTCAGTGATAAGAATTTAAAACGATGTGAATCAAAAATTCAGTCAGCTCTGAATTCTATTGTGATGAAACTAGATTCTTTGGGATTACAGGTTTGATACCTGTAATCAAAGTAACTTTTGCTACTTTAGTAGAGGTGCAAAAAGAATTTTACATTGTCTTAAAATAAATGATGTTCCCGTACCTTCAGTAATTAATGTTAAATATTTAGGAGTCTGGTTGGATAGAAGTTTGCGTTGGAAAAGACATAGAGGAAATTATTAAGAAGTGTTCTAAGTTCTTGAACATAAGCATCTGCGACGCCTTTATTTGTCTATTATCAGAAGTAGAATGGATTACGCTAATTTTTTGATAGGAAATTCATCCAATATACACCTTTCTAAACTTGATAAAATACAAAATCAAGCTCTTAGAATTATAGGTGGTTTTCTAAGAAGCACGACAATCCATGTTATAGAAAGCGAGATTAGTTTACCACCTTTATACGTAAGACGAGCTTTTTTAGCACATAAATTTGTCCTTAAGTGCTTTTCTCTTTCAAATGATGTTTCAATAGAAATTGTACAAACCATAAGTACATTACAAACTAATAATTATTGGCTAAACAAAAAGAAAACTCTATTGATAAAAGCCTATGATGACGCCAAAATAACATTCACTCGTCAGATCTATTGGAAATGTTCTCCTTGCAATTTTGGGTTTCACAGATTGGTATCAAAAATATTATTAAGATTGATTTCGATGATGTTAAAGAGCCAAAAACCAACTGTGACATCAACTTGAAACAAACTGCTACTACATATTTAGAACATGAATATAGAGATTGGTATAGAATTTTTACGGATGGTTCCATAAATGATAATCTTTCACGTGCTGCATTTTATGATCCAAATTCAAATTGTGAGGGTTGTTTTAAAATAAATGAGAATGTCTCCATAATGACATTGGAACTCATTGCGATCTCAGAAGCTTTGACTATCGCTTCTACACAAATTAATAGCAATAGAATTGTAATTTTATCAGATAGTAAGAGTGCCTTACTGCATTTGGCTCGATGAGCCTCTGGATATAGAGGTGTACCGATAGTCTTTAATATTTTTAACAAATTACATGTTTTTCTTAAAGACGGTCGGCAACTTAGATTACAATGGATTCCGTCTCATATTGGTATACGAGGTAACGACGAGGCTGATAAACGAGCTAAAATAGCATGTGTTGAAAGGAAGGATTTTTAATATTAAACCTAACTTTACAGAAGTTTTACCTATATTTAAGGCTGCAAGTTTGTATTTATGGCGAGAATATTTTGACCGACGTTCAAAAGACAAAAGCATATGGTATAAAACGATCGTAAATCAGCCTCCTCAAATACCATGGTTCGAAAACATTAGAATGAATAGGTCGCATACCAAAACGAACCAAACCAAAAAAATCAGATCTTCTGCAGTGACTAAAGCAATATGCTGCATGATGTCTATTTGTTAATAAATAACCTAATTATAAAACCTATAAGATAATTTGATATGTAAGATAGCTTAAGTTACGATGGGTTTGACATGCCGTAAGGATAAAAAACCCTTAAAAAAAAAGCTCTTGAATATTTAGGGTGGACATGACATACTCATTTAGCTGTATATAAAGCCGGTAATTACATTCTTAATCGTATTTAAACACGTAATTATTTTATTTTAGATTACAACAATGTGTATTTTGAAATATTGCTATTGTTGTTTGTGCGTCTGTTTAAATTTAAAAGTATATTTTTATAGAGCAACGCTTCTTAAATGCAATGAAGTAAAAAGAATTTAACAGCTTGGGTATTTTTGGTAAAAGATTCATACATTTTTTATTAAAAATAAGTCTAAAGTATGGTGTCTAACCATTTTATTAAATAATATTAACATTTCAATATAAAACCTCTTAGTAACTAGAATTAATTATATTATAAAAGTAGCTAAGTGAAACGTTCATAATTAATTTATGCAAATACATTGGAATTGATTCCCGTACAGTGAATGTTTTTTAACGGAAATTTAATTTGAATTCACTAAAACTTAGTCATAAATTGATTTTATTATAGTTCTACTCTGTTTAATTACTTATATAAAATTCCTTTCCTAGAAGCGAATTTTAATTAAACCTGTCCTGCCCTTTTAATGAAATATTTAATATAATATTATGATATGCAATTTAAATATTTCATTTTTCAGCTAAAATAATTTTAACTGAACATTTCTTAAAATTAATAAGGCAACTAAGGTGGTATTGCGACTTTTAATTTTTATTTCATAGTAATATGTAAGTTTATTTTGCTTCGGCTACTTATATCGGAAAGTAGTAATTTTATTCGTAAACCAGTATGCATGTTGATCTAATCCTACTTGACGCTGAGTAGGTAAAATTTCTGGTGCGTATCAGGGTCGCAGAGTACAGCGTCAAATTAAATTAACATAAGGGGAGCTCTCTGTCCGCGGCGAGCTGCGGACGCGAGCGCCACTGCATAATTTACGATCTGTCACCGCTTACTATATAACCCCTGGACATTTATGGACTCCTGGTACTTATGGTGACTTTTACGTAAACTGAGTCTCGTTAAGTAAATTGTTTTTTTCCATTGTTCTAATATAGTTCTAAGAACTTGTCACACATTCATTATATATTTTATCTTTATTTGTTTAATTAATTAACAAAGACTGCATACAATTACAGGTATCAAATGTCAAACAAACAACAGTGCGAAAAAGCAAAAAAGTGTTTAGGCTTATTCATAAACGTTGCTTAGTTACTGTTTAGCTAAACACTGATTTGTCTCTTTCTGTCATTGATTTGACATACGAAAGAAGAAGACAAAATATTGTTTAACTAATCACCAGTTAAATAAAGTTTATGAATAAGGCGGTTAGTTATTATTGTTTTCATACGCCAATATTATCAGATACGTCGCTATGTGCATAGGTCTTATAGATTAATGTTTCTTTTCTGCTCGAAGTGTGTTTGTTGTGTTTGAGTTTTCTTAATAAGTTACTTCAGTTTTTCTATTTGTTCTGCCTGACATAAATATATTTTATAATATATTTTATTATATAAAGACGAGCCGGTTGGCCTGGTTGGTAGATACCTACCAACGCCGCGCCGCAGGTCATGGGTTCGATTACCACCCAGGAAAGACATTTGTGCGCATGAACATGTATGTTTGTCCTGAGTCTGGGTGTAACTATCTTATATTATATAAAATATATTTATTATTGCGGCTAGTCGTAATAAAAATAATTAAATCCTCTATGTTAGATGTTAATTGTCGTTTATTATCAAGTATCGCAGCTGTACAGCGAGCGACGGCAACACGCCAAATTGTAATGGAGATAAAAATCGAAACGATATTCATTCTGGAAATGTTCCAGATAGTTTAGAGTATCGTTAAAACACTGTTCGAAATAATAAGATTATTCATTTATTTTTCTTTACAAAGTATATAGGCGGATGAGCAAATGGGTCACCTAAAGTAAGTGGTCACACAACGTATATACATTGGGCACACCACCAATGCGCCACCAACCTTGAACTAAGATGTTACGTCCCTTGTGCCTTTAGTTACACTGGCTCACTAACTTGACGGCTGAATATGTGAAGATGTAGGTTATCACCAATTAACAATGACAACCGCAAAAATAATAAAACCGATTGAGAATTAAGTTGAATAGGTACTTGCTTATTTTTATGCATTTCAAATTATATATATATATATATATATATATGTATATATTAATATATATGTACATGATCTTATAATTGAGTAATCTTTGCAGGTACGTATCATATCATACCACGCTAGATCGTAACAATACAATGGCGATTGCACAAGTAAGTGTCGATATATTATATACAACTGACCAGAATTACGATTGGAAAGTTATTTAAGTTTTTTAAACATCTCTCGAAACAAATATAAAACGATCCGATTCAATTTTCTACCGTTCGATCGCTGCGAATTCGCAAATTCGCGCAGTTCTAATATTCGCGTGCTTATACGACTTTGAAATTGCACGCATGTACTCTACATTGTTGACCGCTCTTTATTTTGTTTTTTTTGTTAATATCATTGCAAACTAGAACAATTAGGATGCAACTGGTAGTTAAATTTAATATGATTTATTTTGAATTAAAATAAAAAAAATATATACATACATATTTAATAGGTACAGCAATGTTAGATACCTTAGTTATATTAAAACTTTATTTTGACAGTGGGCATGCAGTATTATGTTGCATATATATTATGTGGGCGGGTTGTGGATGGGTTATCTTTACACTAGGATAACTTGTTTGTGGCCATTCAATTCTCTCAAACCACCGACAATTGACCTCAAACCGAGCATTCAGATTCAGGTGCTACCTGCCCGTTCCTTATGCCGGCTTGGTAAATGGGCCAATTAAAACTTATTATTTTCCGAAGCTTCAAATTTATTTTAATTTATGTTTGCTTATTAAATGTTAATTATAATTTCTTTTCGTATACGTAAATCGTTTTTATTGAGCTGTTGGGTTGCCTCCGTGAAAAGGGCATACGAGTCGATCGTATGACGTGACAGCATGATTCTTTCTTATGTCGCCATGCTCCTTCTTTGAGTGCGTGGTACGTATGTACGTCGTTGTGTTATTTGATTGTATTTGTTGAAATATGTATACATATTGTATAAATAAGATTTTCTGTTTTCTAATTAATTTAATTCATATTTATTTAATGGTTTCTTTAATTATAAAATTATTGAATATCCACCAATTTTGATCTTTCACATTTACCGGGGTTCCAAGATGGTTAGCATTTTTTTAACTATACTATATTTTTCTTCTTCGTAATGAATGTATCCTCAGTATACCTATTTCGTTAATGTTAAAACCGTCGTAATGCGATTATCAACGCTAAGAGGATATTGGGCGGTGCGAAGCCGGACACCATCGATTTTCGATGACAGAACAAACAATGACGTCTCACTTTGCCCGTAATGGAGTCTCCGAGTTGGAGAATAGACGCTCGTGTATCACGTCACGGTACGCCCGCAGTCGACATCTCCGCCATCTTGATAACGCTTTGAACAGTACCTTAAGTTAGAGATGCAAGATGCGTCAAACTTTTGAAGTCTCTCGTATATGTTCTAACATTATAGATATTTGTGTTAAAATCCCAATACAATAGTAAATAATGAATGTTTTTGTTTTTATAAACACAGATATTATTTATCAGTAATATTATTTGTGATTTAACAACTGTTGTAAAATGTTATAGAAATGGAA
Organism: Nymphalis polychloros; assembly: GCA_905220585.2. Lineage (NCBI taxonomy): Eukaryota > Metazoa > Arthropoda > Insecta > Lepidoptera > Nymphalidae > Nymphalis > Nymphalis polychloros. Next base: position 436,209 of record HG992262.1, read on the forward strand.
AAAAAAAGCCGAGATGGCCCAGTGGTAAAAACGCGTGAATCTTAACCGATGATCGTGGGTTCAAACCCGGGCAAGCACCACTGAATTTCATGTGCTTAATTTGTGATTATAATTCATCTCGTGCTTGGCGGTGAAGGAAAACATCGCGAGGAAACTTGCATGTGTCAAATTTCACTGAAATTCTGTCACATGTGTATTCCACCAATCCGCATTGGAGCAGCGTGGTGGAATAAGATCCAAAACCTTCTTCTCAAAAGAGGAGAAGAGGCCTTAGCCCAGCAGTGCGACATTCACAGGCTGTTACTGTACTGTACTGTACTGTTATAGAAATGTATGTATTAAAATGTCATTTTAGATCTTGAGTATATATTATTAAGACGTAGGTAATCAAAGTTCTATGTAGACAGTACAATGTTCATATAGTGACAGTTAATAGATCACTTTGAAGTTTCCAAATGCATAAGTACGCATAGTCTATATGTAATCAGCCGATCGTGCAGTGTTTAAACTTTGACCACCGGCCAAGTATCAAGTGTAAGTTGGCGAGTTATGTCACTTGGAACTTGTACGAGTAGCTATCCTACATGAGTTTGGAAAGCGGCCAATCTCTAGTTAGCTGTTGTATTGTTGTTTCGAGTGTTGTAGGTTTGTCACTGTCAAGTCCAGCTTAAAACTGATGTAGAGTTGCGCTTGATATACAAGAAAAACAGTTACAGTTACTGAATTAAAAACAAAGCATTTGTTAATTTTTCATTTATATAGTTAACAAAGGCATGCTAAACTTTTACTCGGTGGTAGAGCTTTATGCAAGCTCGTCTGGGTAGGTACCACCCACTCATTAGATATTCTACCGCAAAACAGCAGTACTTTGTATTGTTGTGTTCCGGTTTGAAGGGTGAGTGAGCCAGTGTAATTACAGGCACAAGGGACATAACATCTTAGTTCCCAAGGTTGGTGGCGCATTGGCAATGTAAGTGATGGTTAACATTTCTTACAATGCCATTGTCTATGGGCGTTGGTGACCACTTACCACCAGGTGGCCCATAAGCTCGGCCGCCAATCTATACAATAAAAAAAAAAAAAAAACTACTAAAACCAAATGACCTATATACTTAATACCGTTGGTAATACCACAAATAAAGCTTACTCGAACCGGTGTCGGAAGCTAGCTTACAAAGTTAGTTTGCCTAAGGCTTGGCAAATTGCCAGAACACCCTATTGTTTTATAAATACAAAATGTTATCGTTTTATATGAACAATATTATAAATACAGCAACAATGTACAAATATTTAGAAGAAATTATTACACATTAGCTTAAAGCTCTAATTTGTGAACGTATTGTTTCAAGCTCTATACTATTAAAAATTACTTTAAGAAACTAAAAGCGTATTAAAAAAAACTGTTACCCCAGTCTTGGTAATGTATATCTAGAGCACTCCTCTCGATGCGGTAGAGCTTTAAGGGTAATTTGGCAAACCTCAATCGCAGTGCTACAAGCAATGCAGGTATTCTGTTTTGGTAACCACATTCTACCACTTGCGTAACAATGCAAGAAACATTTTGTGCTGAGGTAATAAGGTTCTAGCTAAGATATTATGATTAAAGAAGTATAGTGTTGTGTAATACAGTGTTTCAATACAATACAGTATTTAATTCCAAATATAGATTTCAACTGATTCTATATAATATAAATAATAGGTAGAGCGTTTATATCGTTTAATTAATATTGAAATATTTGTTTCGTGGTGCAAAATTTTCGTAGAAAAATTTAAAATACTCGAAATATTAAATCGGTATTGCCAAAATATTTTTAAGTAATATTATAATAATCAGAAACGAATATCGGTAATAACTTATTACATTTAGTTACCGAGGTATTGAAATATTTTTTTCGTGTCAACATTGAATCAAATTAAGAGTCAATTTAAAATTAAAACAAACATTGATATGATTTAATGATTTTCACTGCTTACTTCCATACTGTAGGTAATATTGATTCGCGAGAATTAAACCCTTGTATAAAGATTTTAGGCACTATTTAAGTAAAACTTGTGTTAAGAGAAGTCTTGGTGACAACAATAGTCCAATAGAATTTTCGACTTACAAAGTGCTAGCCGGCACGTTTGCCGTTGGATATTAGTGTCTGTATTTGTATATAAAATAATATTGACAAGTTTTGTTGCTTATTATTGCAATTATTTAAGACTAATGACGCCGTTACGAGTTTTCAACTATGAATACTCGGTGGTAGAGCCTTGTGCAAGCTCGTCTGGGTAGGTACCACCCACTCATCAGATATTCTACCGCAAAACAACAGTACTTTGTATTGTTGTGTTCCGGTTTGAAGGGTGAGTGAGCCAGTATAATTACAGGCACAAGGGACATAACATCTTAGTTCCCAAGGTTGGCGGCGCATTGGAGATGTAAGCGATGGTTAATATTTATTACAATGGCAATGTCTATGGGCGTTGGTGACCACTTACCATCAGGTGGCCCATGCGCTCGTCCGCCTTCCAATGGAATAAAAAAAAAAAGAATAATGGTTGACCCTACTCAAAGGAAGGACCTACCTACATGGTTCATGGTTGGACTTGCCAAGTGGACCGATATCCACCCACAAATTGAGGGACGAGATGTAACGGTATTTTATGTTGATGAGTCGATCTATGTACCAGGCACTCATAAAGCGGTTAAATGTTACCCGAGGTTTACTGAAACGGAATCTTACGTAATTTACTGTCATGGGGGTAATTTACTGTAAGTGTTCCGTCTAAGACATCTAATTGTATTACGAAACAGTTGACTATATAATCCGTACAATGAAGACGTATGAGGTATGTAAATACATACCTTATAATACATTAAGTACTACCACTCATCAGATATTCTACCGCAAAACAGCATTACTTGGTATTGTTGTGTTCCGGTTTGAAAGGTGAGTGAGCCAGTGTAATTACAGGCACAAGGGACACAAGATATATCTTAGTTCCGAAGTTTGATGGCGCATTGGCGACGCTTTTTTTTTAAAGAAATGTATAATGCCACTGTCTATCAGCGTTGGTGAGCACTTACCGTCAGATGGCCCATAGGCTCATCCGCCAAACTATACTTAAAAAAAAAGTTCGTAAAATAAAGGACATGAGCTATTTAATTTATCAACTATTCCTTATTTATTAGTTCCACTGGAAACGGTTGTGAAAATTCATCAAAAACTGAGTCAGTTATTATTTTTTTAGTATTAATGCAGCAACCACATTGTCATAAGTTTTTCCCTAATTGGTTACCAAGATTTATATGACGTATCAATATTAGAAATTTTTATTTACATGATAAATGCAATGGCAATCGATATTGATATCTAATGACATAAATCATATTTATTTATTTATTTTATTTTTATTTTATGGTTACATAATCACATCCAAATAATCTATTGCTTAAATTACTATAGTCAATCAACCAACAGCCAATCGTAGTCCACTGCTGAACATAGGCCTCTCCCAAGGATGCGCCAAAGCTCCCGGTCCTCCGCCTTCCGCAGCCAGTCGGTACCTTCATAAGGTCATCGGTCCACCTGGCTGGAGGGCGTCCTACGCTGCGTTTGCCGATTCGCGGTCTCCACTCTAGGACTCGTCTGCTCCAACGGCCATCGGTCCTACGACATACGTGACCAGCCCACTGCCACGTCAGCCTGCTAATTTTGCAAGCTATGTCGGTGACTTCGGTTCTTTTCCGGATAATCTCATTTCTAATCTTATCCTTCAAAGAAACTCCGAGCATAGCACGCTCCATAGCACACTGAGCGATTTTAAATTTGTGGACTAGTCTCGCAGTTAGTGTCCACGTTTCGGCACCGTATGTCATGGCAGGTAAGACGCATTAGTTGAAGACTTTCGTCTTCAAACATTGGGGTATAGACGACGTGAGGACTTGACGAAAGTTGCCAAATGCTGCCCACCCCAAGCGAATTCTTCGATCGGCTTCCTTCTCGAAGTTGTTCCTACCGACTTGAATGACCTGTCCTACGTAGGTATATTCACTAACAATTTCGAGAGGTTTCCCTTCGACGTATATTGGTCCCGACACGACATGCCTATTGAACATGACCTTGGTCTTATCCAAGTTCATACCGAGACCGACACGCCGGGAAGAATCACTTAGGCTACGCAGCATTTCGGTGAGTTGTTCCAGCGACTCTGCTATGATGATGATATCATCGGCAAACCGAAGGTGTGAGATGTACTCGCCGTTTACATTGACCCCATATCCAGTCCAATCCAGCGTCTTGAAAACGTCTTCCAACGCGTTAGTGAACAGTTTCGGGGATATTACATTCCCCTGTCTCACCCCTCTGCGCAGTTGGATCGATTTCGTCTTACAGTCCTGGATGTGGACAGTCATTGTAGCGGCGTTATACAGACATCTCAGTACCTCGATATATCTCCAATCGATATGACATCTCTGCAATGAGTCGAGCACTGTCCAGGTTTCAATGGAGTCAAAGGCTTTCTCGTAATCCACAAAAGCCATACACAGCGGCTGATTGTACTCTTCGGTCTTCTGCACAATCTGCCAAACAGTATGGATGTGGCCTACGTTGCTGTAGCCTGATCGAAAGCCGGCTTGCTCTAGGGGCTAGAACTCGTCAAGTCGTCTGGCGAGACGGTTCGTGACGACTCTTGAGAACAGCTTATACACGTGACTCAGGAGGGAGATTGGACTGTAGTTTTTCAAGAGGGTTTTATCACCTTTCTTGAAAAACAGTACCACCTCACTCCCACTCCACGTTTCCGGGGTTTTGCCATGTTGGAGACGGCGATGGTAGTTCTAATTACTACATTAAATTATAATTTTCATTAGAGTTAATAATTTATAATGATATTTTTTTTGCGTAGATGAATGCATTCCACCTTGTCATATGTGCCTAGTAACACAATAGCTTGGAAAGAAACCATTTCCTAGCGGTAGAAGCCGGAAACTATAGTGTAGCCTTATTGATGACCGGAAGTCGGCGTGGTCGACGGATCTGATGCCATCTCCGCAACGTACCTGTGGCCAGCGTGGTTTCACGTAACATATTTTGGCAATTTGCGTAAAGGGTAATTCAGCTAATACAAATTACGTTATTTTATAACATCCTTAAACATAATACCCTTAAAATTCGTGATATATAAAGGCTAAAAGAGGAGAATGTAAAGAATTTCATGCGACATACGCAAATTTGCTCACGATGTTACCCTTCACCGCCGAGCGAGAAATCAATTTAACACATCGTGCTTGCTAGTGCCCTAGCTACAATATACGGTTAAGGTTTCCATGGCTTAGACCTCTGGCATTTTAAATGATTCATGTATATAATCAAATTTAAAGGCAATGGGTTCGGGGCGTTTATCCTATTAATATTGTTGTGTTCATTTATTAGACTCACAATACGAATCATTCATATAACGAAGCTGTTTATGCGAAACTATATTATTTACGAATTTTTCACAAGCAATGCAATCCATTATCCCGTCGTCGTAATATATTTGCTCCATTGTGGTAAGACGCCTTCGACTCGTAAGTCACAATGCATACAATGCGACTCTTTGTCCGCTTATTTAAAACAGGAAATGCAAGTGCTTCTTAAATACATATTGATGGAGTCTGTGACGTTTTTAAATTAATAATCACATAGAAGTCCTTACTGAGGACTTTGCGCAACCTGAAACGTGATGTTATAAGTTTATCTTTAACTGTCGTTTTTATACAATTTATTATTATAAAAAAATTGTGTGGTCGCGAGATCCCAGGGACGATGTTCTTTGCGGTATTTTTTCGACTCAAACCGTGTTTTAAAATGTAGATATTAATTGTCTTTTTTCCTGTATTTTTGTCACACCAAAACGCACCTCAACCTCCTTTCGCATCGAATTTTGTAGCATTTGGTAGGCACAGTATGAACGCTATTTCGTTATAAGACGTGACGTTGGGCCACTACCGTTTGAGTGAAACTGTAAGCCGCGTAACTGAACTTCGTTCCAATAAATATTTTTGCTTTGTTAACAACACCAAATGATTTAATGATAGCAAAGAGAATCTCGAAGCCCAAGACAGCTCTTTAAAATAAAATATACTAATCCAGCTGTATCAGTTAGTTGTCTAAATTTTCTACGTACTTATTGACATTAAAATCGATCTTGTTTAATGTTAGCGTTAAGTTTTGGTCTCTTTGATTATGTCGTTTTAATTTTTTGTCATTTAAAACTAAATTATTTGTTGTGAATCAATTGTGTATCATGCAGCATTGATTTTTCTATAATAATGACGTATTATTACGATGAAATATACCAATGACGCATTTAACTAAAATCGTTAGAATATAATGGAAGATCAAATTAGAAAAGGACCTAAAAATGCTTTTTGATGAACACCCATTTTTAGTAGAGATCGAGAAGACAACTCTGTAGCGACATCTATCTCGCCACATATGAAAAACTAAAAACTGACGTATCCTACATCGCGATATTAAAGTTATCCGAGCGATTGAACATATATACAAGAACCCGACAACAACCGTCGGGCGGTAGCCCACCAGACTAACACCTGTCTGGTCGGAGGATCCTCCCTTTTCAATGGTGGATGAGGAACTTTACCTGTTCCTCCCAACACCAAACTGGTGACCCCGACGTGATGTAGCGACATCTATCTCGCCACAACTCCATTAAGTGAAACTTGTTGACTTCTTTTATGCAGGTATAAAGCTAAGATATAAAGATCTTTGTCTTTAACCTCGTAATTTAATATTCTAATTGATAATATTTTATCTTTTTCATTTATAAAAGACTTATTTATTTTTAATTATTTTATTATAATTTATAATTTCGGCTATGATAGTCCTTACGGATGTAGCTTTTTTGGTTAAAAATTGATAAATTGGTAGAAATAAAATATGTCTCGAGGTTATTATTTTGTTGGCAACTTATTTTATTACGGATGTTACACTGCAGTAAACAAAAGTACAGTATTTGATCAAATAACTTTTGTTTTGTTTTGATTTATTCAGCCTCTCATAGACATGCGCATTCCACTTGATTTCTACATTCTTGGTAAGACGAGCTTTTAAAATAAGATTATTCGAGTTGGTCCAAAACGCCGGATAAAGGAATCTATATTTCTGTTTTTCAGGTTAACGTCAAGTAAAAGTAGTTTCCATGGACAATAAAGGCTGACTTAAAGCGAAACTAGGTAATTTGTAGCTTCCGCAGCCTGTGGAGGTTCACTGCGGCAGACGTTTTAAATGCTCTCTGTGAAGGATCTGTCTAAGTGGCCATACTGCGCGCCTCGGACGTAGCTGTGATGTATTTTAACTCGAATTATTTGAATGAAACCTTTTAGAGCCCGCTAATTGCGCAGCAGTTAGTACTTTCTCATAATTTAAGGTTGTAATTATATTATAAAATTATATATATGTAAATTGCATTGTAAAATAAATATAACAAAATAAAATATATGAAAAACAAACATTATTTTTCTACAACAACTCTCACGGTTAAAATAAAGATTTTATCTCGTTATATTTTTTAACCATTGAGATTTTAAACATTCGCCAACCGATATATTTGCTCGTACTATGGTATTGCATCGTACATCATAGATATATGATCACACGTTTAAAATTATTATGATTTTTTTAAGTAATAAAATTGAACTAAACTTAATTATAATCGTTAATTTCTGCCCGTTTTGTTTTTAACAAAAAGCACATAAAGATCTCATGAAATATGCAACATATTAACATGTTATATAGCTTATGTCCATCCTTTAAATTATAAATTAAACTAATAATAGTTTGATAAAACAAACAATGAAAACTTAACTCTTTATAATATTAGTATGATAAAGATATATTAATTGTTATTTTTTTATTAATGTGTAATTATTTAGTGTACGACAACATAAGCTAGGATCCCGCTGACTATAATTGCACATTGTTAGTAATTTAAATCGTTCCATTTTGGTAAGGGCGCCACCAAAAATGTCTCCTATCCTTGTAATTATGCTGCCTCATTTGCCGTCAAACCGGAACCAAAGAAAGAATTGCTGTTTCGCGGTAATAATACCCCTAAGAAACTAACAATAAATACAGAAATACAAACGTTCATTATCCCTGAATAAAGTACTTGTAAATGTACCAACGAGTTTGTTAATTTACTGCAAAACCCTCTTTAATATCTTGAATGTAAATTACAACCAAGAAGTTGTACCCACCTTGAGTTACCCCTCGGGTAAATTTGTTGCATTCGATTCAAACTCATAATTCCCATTAACTCGAACATTGAACCCTCGCGCGACGCATTTACTGCCGATGCTTCGACCTGGTTTAGTTTTGATTTTATCTCGACTTATTTCGCTCCGCCTTATTTAATAGGGGTTGAGTTTTTAATCAGAAGCAGAAGCGATAAACTCATAAGCGCCACGTGAGCTATGATCTCCTGGTTTTACCAAGGCAAGTCGACGTGCCTCTTTTATTTTTAAACTTTTTAAGAATTATATATTACTTACCGTATTTATTACCTCGATATTATTTTTACATTAGTACATATACATGTATAACATATTAAATAAACAATTTGTTATCGAGATAACCTTATAATTAGTCAATGATGATTACCACAAACCTTTGGTTAGACGTTGAATATATTCTAAGCAGATGACAGCCGCTCATTATCCACGTAACAAGTGATGACTTTTGCTTCGACGATATATAATTATCGTTCCGGTAATTGACAGGTTCCGCCTTTGTCTTACTAAGCATAAACCTTTGCAAAACTTGACTGAGACTTGACTTTAGATATCGTTAAGATATCTCAATCAATTCTACGAGCAGGGTTAATTCTACTTCAACTAAAAGAAAGCAAACAATTTTTTCGTGATATTAAATTCTTTACATTTTTTATGATTACAAAAAGGGGCCTTTTTGTAAAATTGGGTTATATTTCCAACTTTGATATACGTAAAATGCTCTGCTCTGGGGATCAAATTCGTAGCTTCGAGATAGTAGCGGGAAATTGCGGCAAATTGCAACAAAGTGGCCGGGACGTGCGACCTCTCAAACTAATATTCTCGGTGCGATCTAACACTATTGTTAGAAGTCACCGTGCCCTTAACAATTGACTTCATATTTTCTTTTACATCAGCTATGTATTTTTGTAAAGCAAAAACAGTACGCCGACTATTTAAACATCCCTATTATTCATGCTATTGTGCCTTGCTTCTGAAAACATGTGAGTTTTAACCAATTTCTTGAAAACTTCTCAGATGATGAAATTTATGCGTATAGTTTTTTGTTTTCTTAAATATATACATCAATTTTAATATGATTTCAAAATTTAAAAAAATGTGAATATTCTAATTGAAATAGCCAATTAATCTTTCAACTATTCTTCGGGCGTTATTAATAAACGGTTCATAATATCTATCAGCTCGGCCTCGGCCCTGTCCCTTTATTACATAAATCTTGTCCACTTGACGTGCCCACTTGTCTCCCTGACTATGATTAGGGTTGCTCTACCCTGACATGTCTTAAGGGATTTAAGTGTAGGCACTATTATTTATATATTGGTTAGTTAATGAAGCCACCTTTTAAAAGTTCGTATTCAAAAGTGAAGCTCTCGTAGTTTTACCATAGATTGTCGGTGTAGATTTGTAGTACAGTTTGCATACTACATGTAATTAATATAATCGAACCAAAATTACTTATAAAATCAACTTAATGTGTTGTCAATTCAATTTTTTTAAAATATTTTGTATGTAATGATGATTCTAATTTAAGATCAATATGCTTATAATTCTAAAATGATCCCGAGTATATCACCTAAATCGTAATGCAGTTTTATTGGGTATAAAAATAGAATAAGGCTCGCTGCTTTCGAGGTATGGGATAGAAAATTTTAAAAAAGAACACATTTTGAATTCGCCTTGTTTCAAAGGTGATTATCTAAATAAATTGAACTCATTTCTCTTGCTTCAATAATTATAATTATAATTTGATTTCGTTTCATTTTCACCAACGACAGAATCTTATATCCAACGGGTCTGAATTTTCCAAAATAAAAAAAAAACCACAATGAATAGACACATTAATTTAATTCACAATATCTAAAAGGTTAAATATGATTTTTATTTTTAAAACATTAATAAAGAGTATTCGTTATTGCGTTTGTGTACGGAAACTTAAATACGTTCAGTTATGCTAAATGAAATTCGGTGTATTTGAACATTTTATTTACAAATTGTAACCGCTTAAAAAAAGTTGAAGATCGTTTAATTACGGATCCCGAGGAAACGCCGGATATCCCCCGGAAACCCATGTTTCCGTAAACAAGAATTTTGAAGCGGCTCCGTAAAACCATTTTGAGGAATCGTTAAAATATAGAACTTTAGGCGTCATTATAAAAAATGCGATATTTAAAATATAATCTTAACATCGTTTTTGTTTATTGAAGTTTGATTGATTCTGCTCTATAAGATGAAGCGTTTGTTCGCTTGAACACGCTAATCTCTGGAAATGTTATACAAAAACACAGACACATGTACCACTACATACTTTACTATGGTTTATGTAAAAAATGTTCTGTGGTATGATGGTAGCTAAATCGCTGGCAGGCTGTCGTTGAGTATATGGGCATATTATGTGATACCCTTTAAGTATTCATCAATTCAGCTTTCTTGTGGCTTGAAAAATATTACATAATATGTAACGGGTTATTTAGTATGAGCGGAATCTGAGGAACGCGATCCCTCACCGCCGCTCCTCTCGCTCACATACTTGTTATATCTACGTTTAAAGGGTTTTGTGATTTATGAATACATACCTAAATTATATTTAAATAAGGATATAGTTAGGAAAGAAGGCGCTTTAATGTTGTCCTTGATTTCTTTAATTTGTCCCTTGTGACAAGGTTAAATTACTCGGATTTATTTTTATTTTTCAATATACAACCTGCATGATGGATTAAATAGAAAAGTATTTGTTTATGAACTTAGTTAAAAATAATTATTTTGTTTTATTAAACTTAAAGGTATGTTCTAGTTTCTTTAATAGTTTAAGAAATATCAGTTATAAAAAATTAAATAATTTACGCGACGACTCGAGAACCATCTCCTTCTTAAGTCGGTTAAAAAATTATATATAATTACAATTTTGCTCTGTCCTACTTTACTTATTATTTTTTTTACTTTTCGAAATGTTTATCACGCTACGTGTAATCAAAATTATATTTCCGTTTACGTATATATTATAACATAATTATTTTATGAGGCAATCAAAAAATAGTTTACCTACTGCGATATGATTTGAAAGGTAAATTAAAAACCTATATTTTTATATCATCTTAACTGAATAATAAAAAGACCAAAAATAATGTCAATTATCTGATGGCTTAAACAATTCGGTTCTATAGAGTTGATAGATGACAATGAAATAACCATCACTTTATTTTAACGTTGAAATTTTAACATTCATTGTAAATTAATAAATATTTTTATTAAGCAAAAACAGTAGCTGTTGCTTTATGCCGGTCCTTCCTACAATACTTTATTATTCCGAATCAAAAAATGCTTTTTGCTATTATTTTTCAACGTTTTTTTTTAGAATTGTTTCACACAGTTCTGTATAATGATGATTCGAAGGTTTATTGAATCCTACATGTATAAAATGTACTTTACCTGTAATGGTACACGGCTGAAAATACTAGGACGTCTATCTATATGTTCTGTCAATAACCAAAAAATAATCAACATTAGGTGGGTAACGGGCGAGAGGCCATGGTATATCGCTGCTAGCAATTCAGAAAAAAAGTCACTTAGTTAAAGAAACAATAGACAGACACCCTACGCCACATGTTTGTGTCACCCTATGACACATTTCATTATATTGATCGTTTACGATACCTGTTATGATGTTAATATCAAGTTAAAGGTGAAACTATCAGACAAAACATTGAAATATAAATGGTAAGCAAGAGAGTATTGTGAAAAAGTACTGAAAGAATGAAACGCAAAGGGAGATCACGTCTCGGCAATTACATGTAACGACATGGCCGTAGCTTGACTCGCGCTAAACGCCACCCGCTGTAGTGCAGTCGTTTTATTATAGCGGCCACTCCCTAATGATCTCTTGCGAAGATTTTGTGACTGGTTAGGTTACAGAATTAAACCGGGCGAACAAGTGGCCAAAGTAATGTAGCCGATTTTTATTGAATCTTACTTGATATCCAGCAAGATAAATTCAAGATTTACAAATTCTTTCAAAATAAATGACTGATCGAACTTGAGATAGCACAAGGCTACCATGTAAAGTCTTACCTGTATTCAAATACTAACTATAACATTGATTTGCAACAAACATTTTTGAAAAGATAATAATCGGCTTCAAAATTTTACTGCATTTAAATGTTACTTGAAAGAAATGCTTTTAAAGGGGGACGCATTTGAATAGCGCATGTCGATTTTGGGGGAAAAATAGGGTGCAGTAGGGAGAGGGGGGTATAAAAAACCCCCTCTTACCATTCCCCCGGTAAGGAAACCCATGATTACCGAGATATTCATGATTGAAGTTTTTGAGGTTATGTCACTTCCGAACTATCATTTTCTTGTTTTAGACTAGTGAACATGGGCCGATTCGGTTCTGGTTCCGATGTGCTTTAAAAGTAAACTAACACAACCTAACCTACATGACTTTGCCCTAGAATTTTATGTGTAATTATTCAGGTCCACCTTATCGTTAATCAGCCATAGTCAGAAATCCACAAAAAACACACGAAAAACACGACAAGCACATTCACATAACTACGAGAAGAATGGGATGACAACATCAACATAGTGTCGCCGGTCGTATGATGACATAAATAAAATGGCGGAAAACGTTCTGTTTCATGATGATACAATTTTAATATATATTTTTTTAATTTTAATTTATTGTTACACAATAATTAATTATTATAAAATAACAGGAAATATTTATAAGACAAAATCATCATAAAATAGTATTCTAGAACTGTAAAAATGAATATGTCAACCCGAAATGACCTTTCTTAGTACGTACCTTTAAACTCATATAAAAAAAACTACGGACCTCCTTACTCTGGGAGGATGTGATTCGATAGAGGGAACATCATTTCTATAAAATACAACAGTTATTACACGCAAAATCAACATGCGCTATTCAAATGCCAACCCTTTTAAAGACAATTTACTTGGTGGTAGAGCTTTGTGCAAGCACGTCTGGGTAGGTACCACCCACTCATCAGATATTCTGTTCTGGTTTGAAGTTTGAGTGAGCCAGTGTAATTACAGGCACAAGGGACATAACATCTTAGTTCCCAAGGTTGGTGGCGCATTGGCTATGTAAGCGATGGTTAACATCTCTTACAATGCCAATGTCTATCAGCGTTGGTTACCACTTACCAACAGGTGGCCCGTGTGCTCGTCCGCCTACCTATGTTGTAAAAAAAACAATATACGTAATAATTTATAGTTAAATATTTACATAATATATTAAATAATCCGATACTTTTTTAAATCAGCCGCGGAAAAAACATGATGCATATCTATATGATTTATTCACATCTAAATGGATTTAAAAGATTTAATTATTATAAAATATTGTTTTATATTGGAAATATATTATTTAATTCTCGATAAGGCTTTATGTAACATTTTATTTGTGATGTTTTTATACAAACGACCTATAAACATTAATGATTGTATTAAAAGCATCAGCAGTCATGCGGGTAGTTTGGAATAAACAGTTATTGTAGCCATAACACGTAATGAGATCCAATTACCGTAATCTCCGCTCGGATATAGTGCTATTGTTTTTCATTTCGTCTCTATTGTTATTTCGTATTGTGGAATTGAATTTTAATTTGAATACTGAAATTCAAATAATAGGCATATTTATAGCAGTGAATCTCGTCGATTTAAACATATATTTTATTATAAAAGTATGTCGAACTCATTTGTTGCTATTATTCGTTCCAAATTTCGATATCTAATTATACTTATAGGGGTAAGCCTTACACATTAAAATTATATAAAATGTTAGATATAATATTATTTTCGGGCCCTACGGGAGGTGGTTATCTGTTTCGTTATCGTCAAACTTAATTTGTTATTGTATTAAAATGAACAATGAACAGCTTAATAAAATTCAGACACCAAACAGCGTTTGAAGTATTCGCGGAATCAAATTTTCGAAAGACGAAGGAAAAATAAACGTTTTCGAGGAGTCCAAAGTGCTTTTAGAGCGACCTCTGAACTCGGCGCGACAATAAGCGGCTGAATAGATTCTCCTCGGAGAGCACTTACGACGGCTTACGCACATCTATTTCGTGAACTATTTTCTTTTTGGGTAAATTATAATTCGGTCATGATTTCTTCTATTTCGTAATTTAACAAGAGTTTGTTTGCTTTTAATTAAAAATGAAAACAGCAGCAGCTTCTAAACAAAAAGCTATTTGGTAATTCTTGTGTTGTCAACACGCGTTGATAATAAAAATAAATAGGTAACATTTACGTGCCAATATTGATGGTATTTTTTTATTTTTTTTATATGAATATACCTACCTAGGCCAGGTAATACAAGTCGGTAGGAACAACTTCGAGAAGGAAGCCGATCGAAGAATTCGCTTGGGATGGGAACCTTCGTCAAGTCCTCACGTCGTCTATACCGCAATGTTTGAAGACGAAAGTCTTCAACCAATGCGTCTCACCTGCCATGACATACGGTGCCGAAACGTGGACACTAACTGCGGGACTAGTCCACAAATTCAAAGTCGCTCAGCGTGCTATGGAGCGAGCTATGCTCGGAGTATCTTTGAAGGATAAGATCAGTAATGAGATTATCCGGAAAAGAACCGGAGTCACCGATATAGCTTGCAAAATTAGCAGGCTGAAGTGGCAGTGGGCTGGTCATGTATGTCGTAGGACCGATGGCCGTTGGAGCAGACGAGTCCTAGAGTGGAGACCGCGAATCGGCAAACGCAGCGTAGGGCGCCCTCCAGCCAGGTGGACCGATGACCTTATGAAGGTGGCGGGCACCGACTGGATGCGGAAGGCGGAGAACCGGGAGCTTTGGCGCACTTTGGGAGAGGCCTATGTTCAGCAGTGGACTACGATTGGCTGTTGATTGATTGATTGATTAATGGTTATAATGTTGAGTTATTGGTTGTACATTTTCTGAAGGCTTACAATTAAATTGCAATCTAAATCATTGAGCTATTTCAGAGATATTATTTCATAACTCTTATTCTTATATGGATTTTGAGGATTATTTTTCTGTTGTTCTTCTTCAAGTGTCTCTCCGACTAGCGAAGGTTGGCGGTCAGCTTCGAATACTCCTTCTTGTGCGAGATGGAAAAGTTCGGCAGCACACGCGATTCCCGTCCAATCGGATGTTACACTGCCAGGACTATGTATTATACAATTTTTCTGTTATATTAATTATAATATCATCACAACGTTGCATTACATAATATAGAAAACCACTCCTCATGTTTTAGTTTGCTTTTAAATATATATCTATTATTCATATTATCATTATTTAACATATCAAATAGATAATGAGATGTATACATACATCATTTTTAACTGAACAATAAAAATAAATTAACAACATCAAAAACTATTTGTTAGATTAACGGTTGGACATTTAAATATCTGCTACCTTTTGATACATAAAGTATTTGTTGATATTCAATACAGACATATTAATAATATTTAAAAAAATACCAGGAATAAAGATATGCAATTTAAGCACCTTGAAATAATACGGATCAGGTTTTCAGAACATGTATAGATAATGGTAAACCATTTTAATACACCACCTAACACATACATTGTTATTTTTACGCCATTTTAATGTTTATTTTGTTTGATACATGTACTTCATATTTTAGTTTATATTAGGCAGCAACAATTGAAACTATTGTAATATACTACTTATCGATAGCTGCTTAAATCGAGAAGGTACAAGTTCCTTCCTTATTTCCGTACATGCCCGTACCCTATTATTTTCGTTATCATAATAATTTCCGGCATCGGCGTGTTCCATGTCGTCCGAGCGAATTTCCCTCGGCGCTCGTGTGGTCGAAATAATTGAGCGACTCGAATTAATAGACGGTGGTCGCGTCTTTGCACTTCAGATTAATTTGTTCCGACTGACCTGCTTTAAGATTCAGAGCGTATTCATTATGCATGGACGTCTTATAAAATTAATTATGCGTGGTGGGATAAAACTAGCTAAATGAATTACTTTGTGATTCTTGCGAGACGACTGGCTAACTAAGACTAGACTACGTGCGATTAGCTCGGGATCCTTCCGACGCTTACCATGTACATTTAATTTTAATTGTAGTTAATATTAATTGTAATTAATGTATTTAGCGAATAAATGGTATATTGATTATGGATAACCAAACAACATATAAAGTAAATTAAATATTAAATAAATTCTTATCTAATTTCTGCGCTATTACAAATCGAATCATATCTTATTGATTAGTTTTAGTCCCAGCGTTAACTTGGGAAAATCTAAATGAATTCTAGTGAGACAGAGGAGTATATGTGTCAATGCGCTGCGCAGCCAACCACAGGGTCTAAGAGGTTGTCCCTTGTGCCTGTAAATACGCTAGCTAACTCACCCTTCAAACGGAAACACAGCAATGCGATAAAATGTTGGGTAAGTGGTACGTCAGTCGGCCTTGCAAAAAGCCACGACGCGGGTGCTGATTAAATAATATTAGGTCCTTACATATGAAATTGAAAAATAATAAAAACATGAGTCAATTTTTTTTTTTATAAAATATTTTTAATCAATCAAAGTATACACCGTTGTTATCTATGCACTTTTGTCATCTCATAGGTAGTTCATTGATCCCTTTACTAAAATAACCATGGGGGCGAGAATTAATAAAGTCTTTGAAGGCGGTTTGGACTGCCGCATCGGAGTTGAATTTTTTTCCTTGTAAGAAGTTGTCCAAATTCCGAAAAAAATGGTAATCTGTTGGAGCAAGGTCCGGGAAATACGGTGGATGTCGCAGACATTCCAATTGTAGCTCATCTAACTTAGTGGTTGTTTGTTGTGCAGTGTGTGGTCTTGCGTTGTCATGAAGCAGCAGTGGCCTAGAGCGATTGACCAATCTCGGTTGCTTAGTAGCTAGTTCTTCCTTCATGGTTTGCAGTTGCTGATAATCGATATCTGCCGTAATCGTTTGGTCAGATTTTAGGAAGCTGTAGTGAACGACACCGGCGCTAGTCCACCAAACACTCACAAGTAACTTTTTCTGAGTCAATTTTCGTTTAGAGCAGGATCTGGCTGGGTTCAGCCATTGCGATGAGCTCTTCCGACTATCGTACAGTATCCACTTTTCATCACAAGTAATGATTCTATTTAAAATCCCTTCATTATTGTGTCGGTTGAGCAAAGTAAAACAGCAGTCGACCCGTGTTTGCAAGTTCGATTCACTCAATTCATGAGATACCGTTCAAGTTTTTTTACTTTCCCGATTTGCTTCAAGTGGATTAATATAGTTTTATCACCGAAGCCTGCAGCTATCTCTGAGTGCTTTGTGATGCATCCGCTTCCACAATAGCCTTTAATTCTTCATTTTCCACTTTGGTCTCCGGCCGTCCACGGGGTTGGTTTTGAAGGTCGAAATTTCCAGAACGAAAACGTTGAAACCAAAAACGTACCGTGCTTTATTTTGCGACACCAGCACCGTACACAT
Source organism: Nymphalis polychloros (assembly GCA_905220585.2). Taxonomy (NCBI): domain Eukaryota; kingdom Metazoa; phylum Arthropoda; class Insecta; order Lepidoptera; family Nymphalidae; genus Nymphalis; species Nymphalis polychloros. The sequence goes on from HG992262.1 coordinate 453,981, forward strand.
CATTAATCCTTCGAGCTGTTTCTGAAGCACTGGTGCCATGGTAGAACTCGTACTCGTAAATATACCGATATTTCATGTTTTCCATCGTGCGGTAATAAGCGACGCCAAAGAAAAAAATAATAAGGAAAAAACAAATGAATGACTGTTTTCAAAACTCAAATGTACCAGCTAAATGAATTTATAAATTTGAATTTGGAATTCTTAACCAAAGAGAGACATTTCAGATCAAAGTGGTCACTACGACAAAACGCTAATTTCATATGTAAGGACCTAATAATATTTCTTTTGTTTTATCGCTTTTGCATAAAGAAGAAAAAAAACGGAATACGTTTTGCTCATATTATTAGATACACGCCTTTGCATGTCTTTATATAAGAGACCTAGTAAATTGAAGTCATAACAATATACTTATGCTTGAAATTTATAAGTGTAATAATAAACTATAAAACAATAAAGTCTTTTGTAGCGTCGGAAAATGTTATGGCTCGCAACAAAACACGTATGTCGCTCAACCCGCAGTAATTATTATTTAGAACTATACACAGCAACGGTTGGGGCGTTTTTCAGTCTTTAATTATGAGATTGTTCAGTATTCTGTAGGAACCAAGATTTCAATCGACCATTTTAGTCGACGAGTACGAGCTGCCCTTTATAACGATAATTGTAAACTAACATCACGTTGTGAGCTATACGGTTCGGCGACATGCAAGTAACCGATTCAGATTGGTAACTCGGGCACTATATTGAAGTAATGGATTGCAATTTTGTAAAGCTTTCGATTGATCGATCTTCGAATTTAAATCTATTGAACCGTTCGTACTGTCAAATGATTTCATATCATACACCAAGCCTGTAATATATATTTTGGATTGATTCGATTATTGTTTTGACAGCAGCGAATCGAACATTTTATATTGATAAGTATATTGTTCATGCTCTATCAGAAGCTGTACGTTTGAATAATAAAATGTGAATTTTAACAGAAAGGTTTTCATTGAAATCTCTTATTTAAATAATTTGGAACACCATTAAATTTGGGAGTTTAGTAACGCGGTGGATTAAGGTTTATCAAATTTTTTAAAACAGAATTTTGTCTGTCTCTTAGTGTTTCATTCACTAGGTTTCATAATATTTTTAAAGTGCTCAAAAGACGCCAGGTGGAGCAGCGTCCTTAAATGTATAGCAGGCGTTTCGACGCCGAGTAGGCGACTACGTAATGCAATATTCTTATTCATGAGATATTTATTGAGTCTCCTGTTTAGTGACACGCTGTGCAGTGGCATCAATAAAGATGACGGAACGCGTTTATAAATAGGATGTTCAATCTTGTGAGATGTACAAAATTGCTTCGATATCATTTCATCGTCTCCTTTAATAAATGCTTGTTTATGACAACCAATTATAAATGATAATGTTATTTAATATTGAATATGTGATGACTTGATGTTAATAATTTCATTTATATTTTATGACTTCGTTGAATGTATATAAGAAGGATGAAAAGTGCTCGCGAGAACATACTTAGAGGCGTGGCATTTTTTCAGATATAAATAAATAAATAAATATTATATTAATATCTAAATGATCGTCAATTCTGGATATATTTGAAATATGTATTTCGATAGTGCCAAACATGCACATCGCTTGATTCTCCACATTCGTGTCATATTTGTATCTATCCTACATCGCGATGAAAGTGCAATATCATGCATTGCCCCCCCCCCTCTCTTGTTCTACTTGATATCACAGAAAATAAATATGAAGTAATATTTTTACCATATATAATATATAAATTTAATTAAGGTTTCAAATTAATTAACATAAATCAAATGTCGAACTTCCGCTATTATTTGATTTTGAAGTTTCCGGCGACGGGTGGCGTGTGGTTAATTCGTTTCTTATGAACTGATTTATACTTCCAATATCTTTATGGTTATATATACAATGTGTTTCTATTGTTTACTCCGAAAAAAAAAATACAATCCCTTGTCTCTTGTTTATGAAGTATATGAAGATTGGTAGTGCTCCGAAGAGCATGTGAACTAGGACAGCGGAATAATGTGGCCTTCTCTCTTATATAGATCACCAAGTTATTGCGGATACAACAACACATATTTTGGAAACTTTTCAGTTTTAGATTTTTATCAGTCGTGTATAGACTTTGAAAGTTTGAATGTTTAAAATTTTCCGTTTATAGTGAAAGACAACATGTAAAATAATGTAACTGGCACATTATATTATAGAGGCCTATTGTCTGACGTAGTGTCGTATCGCCAAAAGCCATGTATAACAACAGGTTTACGATTATTATCATCTATACATATAATAAATCGGTAGAAGCCGTGTGTGAAAAATAATATGTAAATTTCAATATTTAAGAAAGAAGTAGCAATAGGGTAATAATTATTTGCCACTGACCTACTCGTGAATACCTTCTATGGTAATAATGTGATTGCGTTTATAGTAAACGAACCATATCTCTATCTGATCTGCCATCACCTTGCGGTTGATAAGCCAGATGCAGGAATAGTGTACATAATGTTAATTATATGCCTCGGACAATCAGACACTGTATTAGGCATAATGTGTATAGATACACATTCACACGAGGCCAACAGCCGAGGTAATCCAATAAGTCACATTATTAATCCAGTCAAACACCGTCAAATTCACATGCTTGTAAAGATGAATAGGTGTAAAGTTATTGTTATGGCTACGTTAAAAATACATTAATTTTAATACAAAAATTATTCCTATATGATAATACGTTATATTGGCTTACTATAAAAGCGCATTCATACAAAGCCAATGGACAACCGAGCGACTGCTGGGGAAAGTATTGGCTCCGAAAAATTAGAAATCGTTCTATTTCAATGGATTTACTAGATCAAAACAGCTTGAGGACAATCGATCGTTGTGGATTGTCTTTATTTAGACGAAGCCAATATTGGATCGGCTTAGTGGATTGGCTCGGCTATTGGCCTCGTGTAAATGCACCATTACGAATCGTAGAATTGTCTTCGAGGCGTAATTCAAAAGCGTTCCTATAAAAAAGTTTCATAAGTTTCAAAGTCGCATGTAGTCGGCTCGCTCGCTACTCGTAACTTAAAACCATCGCTTACCGATGTACAATCAGGACTTCTTAAATATAGGAACAGGGCATTATCGCACTATAACTACATACATAATATCTGTTAAAAGTAGTAATATTCATATAGAATTTGTGCCGCTTTAGAACTTAAACTAGTAGATTATTTTTTATAAGGGGTTTTCCAATAGGGACGCTTGAACTTTGACAGCTGATTGCGGCCATGTTGTTTGAGTGACAGCTGTCAAATGCAGTGTGTTATATTCATTCCGTCCTCCCAAACCACCATGGCAGGTTACAGTGTCGAGCAGCACGTGCAAATCATAAAATTGTTTTATGAAAATGGGTCTTCAGTTCGAACAACGTTCCGCGCACTTCGCCCGTTTTACGGTCGCGATGATCGTCCTGCCGAGTCGACTATCCGTCGATTGGTGGACAAATTCGAGTCAACCGGGTCAGTTAACAATCAGCCGGTTCCCGTGCGTCAACGTAACGCGAGATCTGCCGAGAATATCGCCGCTGTGCGCGACAGTGTCCTCGAAAACCCGCGGCAGTCAATTCCGCGTCGCGCACAGGAACTCGGCCTTTCGCAGACGACAACTTGGCGAATTTTGCGTTGTGACTTGAGCCTGCACCCGTACAAGATCCAGCTGACCCAAGAGCTCAAGGTTAATGACCATAGACAGCGCCGTGTGTTCGCTGACTGGGCATTAGAGCAGTTGGAAGTTGACGCCGATTTTGGCAAAAAAATCATCTTCAGCGACGAGGCGCATTTTTGGATGAATGGCTATGTCAACAAGCAAAATTGCCGTATTTGGGACGAGACCAATCCACACGAGGTTCACCAAGTGGCAATGCACCCGCAGAAAGTGACTGTTTGGTGCGGATTTTGGGCCGGAGGCGTGATTGGTCCGTATTTTTTCGAAAACGATAATGATGTGGCCGTCACCGTCAATGGTGAGCGATACCGGTCGATGATAACCAACTTCTTTTGGCCTGAAATCGAGAATATGGATCTGGACAACATGTGGTTTCAACAGGACGGCGCTACGTGCCACACAGCACACGCTACGATGGAAGTTTTCAAAGATCAAGCGCCCTTAATGGAAAACCCTATAAATATGAAATCTACATGTAGCTAAAAATACTTTTATATTACATTCTAAATTATAATGAACACAATAGGCCGCAGCTATGTAACAATAACATTGATACTGTTGATTCAGTAATAATTAGCACATACATGATTAACAGCAATTATGCAGAATACACGTTTCTACTTCGGTAGTTCTATTACGGCTACTTTTGCAACTAATATTACAAATTCGTTCATATAGATATAGATTATATCTATGTTTCAAATACGATATCTCACAAACCATTCTTAAAAGTTTGGTTTATCCTCTCGTTACAAAATCCTTTAAAAAAAATAAAGTGTAAAAAAAATTTAAGTCAAAAAAATTTGCGAATTACAAAATAAATTAAAGAGCTCTAAGAAACTACCAGGAGAACATAAAATTAGAGGATAACATAACATGGGTGGCTTAAGAAGGGCGTGTCCCTATTTTATCCTACCCAATGGTGACACGGTTCACAAACCGTATTAGTTGTAGGGCAAGTTTTTGTGAACCCTCAAAGAACATCAGGGAATGATGCAATATCGATCCACATTATTATATTTTATCAAGGCGTAGTTTGCAGACTCACTCAATACGTATAGATTTTTGATTATAATATAAAGATATAAAAAATACTGTTTTTTTATTAGACATGATACTAGGATAAAATAAAACTTTTTTTTCTAATTCGCGTTAATATTATCGTTATGATAGCTATTTTAGCAGATATATTTATCTTCTATATAAATAAAAAATAATGTCCTTTTTGCGTTGTAAAACCAATAATTCGATTGTGATGAATATTTGGTGAGTTGTTCTGTTTACGCACGCAAGTGTTACTAGAAGAGATGAAAGAAATTTATTTCTGTACGTTTGTCCTGCAATCTAAATGTGCAGATTAAGGTTTTATCCGTGTCAATATATATATATACTATACTATAGTACTACTATAGTACTATATATTATATGTATATATATATATATATATATACATATAATATAGTACTATAGTATATATACTGTATATATACGTTAGTAATAAAGGTAGACGACGGCAACGCCTAAAAGACGCGAAATGAAACTCCTCTAAAAATTACCATGCATTTTGGCGCTCACCTACATACATGATTAATTCGTTTACCATCGATATTAAAGATGAGATTTAGAATTTCAAATATCGCCGCCTTACCAGCCTCTCTTTTTAAACACAATGACGATATTACGGCGTCAAAACGTTAACGAGTCTAACCCGTAGAGCGCTTTTATGAGCCACAATGACCCGAGTGCCACTTAACGCTCAAGGGCTCGCCTTTACCCCGACCTTTATAATGAGGTTGCAATAAATCGCAATTACCCCCTCGAATTTTGTGGCTTTGTCATTTTTAATTTCAATACTATTTTTTAGTTTAGGGTGTATGTACAACACTAAACGAAACCAGAGTCTCCTCATGGTCTTGTCTTAGTAGTGATGATAATTATACAGTGATTTCTCCAGTTGTTATAAATATATTTTCAATGGTTACACAATATTTTATAACTATACTATTAGTAATTTTTAAATAATCGAATATCCATAGACGTGTTGTCTTTCCTGCCTAGCCGAAGAAATAGTATCTTTTGTGTTATTTCGATTGACTTCTTTTTTTTATTTCCGGACAGATACTATATAGAAATGTAGGCATTTTTTATTGCGCAACGTTAAAACACCTGCAATAATTGACTTATCGTGTAGCCATTCTAAATCGATAGTTCACTAAATATTTAACTTAAACAGTACAGCTTTGACTGAAATCCCTTAACATTGACCTCTAACCGTTATTTTTGCTTAACTTAAATAATTAAACAGTAATGGACTTGATCTTAATTTATGTCACGTGATGATGGGTATAGTGTTCGTTGATTTACCCTCGTTATCATTGTTTTTATTGATATAATAAAAGGCGAAACATATTTTTCGCAATTTTTAAAATTAAAAATATTTCGAAACAATTAATTACAGACACAAGAGATATAACATCTTAGTTGCCAAGGTTGGTGGCGCATTGACGATGTAAGCGATGGTTAACATTTTTTACAATGCCAATGCCTATGGGCGAAGGTAACCACTTACCATCCATATGCTCCGGCCCATACGCTCGTCCGCCTATTATATTTAAAAAAAAAGAGACTAAGCTTTCTCTTACGCGTCTTGTAATATTTTTTGGGATATAAATAAATTTATTTAAACTTAGTCGGAGATTTATTTATGATCTATTCGCTTAATTGACGATCGTTGAAAAAACTCAACCGATAAATGTAATGTAAATTTTGAAATGAAAGAGGCTGAGCCTATCCGCGATGCACATTACTTTTATAAACAACTTGCTGGTTAAAACAAAATGGTGGAAAAATAACACCAAATATTTATTTGATTGAATTACGAGGACAAAAAACAATTTGATCGATTCTTATATATAGTATATACACAAAACTTTATATGTTGTCGATTTAATTACAGAATTCCCTTAATTTAATGCCTCAGCTTGAGAGCATTAAGAGGATTGTTGTGAAATTTGCTATTATTAAATAAAACATGAGCTTGCTAAGAGTCATAATTATCTGAGTTAAATATAAAGCGACGAGGGGCGTTACCCCTGTCACGTGACAGACGTCAGGTGAATTTCAATGAGATTTGACTCACCTGAGAAGTCAGTTAATTAAACATAATTCCTTACTTGAGCAATTCTATTTATTTTCTTTATCATTCATATAATAATAAAATCATGTGTCACATTACATGTGATAATATTTCGTACAAAGTTTGGCTAAGTTATGACATTCTAAAATTTAGCTACCTAATATTTTACAATTTTACGAGGGTGTTTTGAGGTCTTGAAAATGTTTCCTTACGAAGAATGGCGAGCGGAGAGCTCAAGAGGGCTCTTTTGTAATGAGCCGCAGTGACCGTAGTTAACACTCGGCGCTAGGAGGCTCGCTGTTAGCCGGGTTTTATAATGAGCCAGCGTGTAATGACTTATTCGTACATTTATAATACATTTGTTTTTAATGTTACTTTTTTAACATAATTACGTGGTGATATTTAAAATATTTATATATTAATATACTTGGTGGTGGTAGAGCTTTGTGCAAGCTCGTCTGGGTAGGTACCACCCACTCATCAGATATTCTACCGCAAAACATCAGTACTTGGTACTGTTATGTTCCGGTTTGAAGGGTGAGTGAACCAGTGTAATTACAGGCACAAGGGACATAACATCTTAGTTCCTAAGGTTGGTGGCGCATTGGCAATGTGAGCGATGGTTAACATTTCTTACACTGCCAATGTCTATGGGCGTTGGTGACCACTTACCATCAGGTGGCCCAAATGCTCGCCCGCCAACCTATAAAATAAAAAATTAAAAAATATTACGTATTTTAAAACACGATTACTTAGTGTAAGATTTACTTGTAACGCTCGTGTTAAAATTATTTATAATACTGAAAACCAGGTACACATTATAATTTTATATTTGTTAAATGTTATGTTGTATAAAAATTGGTGAACGATTTTAAGTACGAACAAATAAAAATATTATTATATATTACAAACAAAATGGCACCTATCGTTTAATTACTTTATGTAAAACTAAATTTTAAACTAACGCTCAATCGCCCGTAAGACTTATACAAATATTTAACGACACGTCGGAACGTCACTGAATCAGAATGTGCACCCCTGCCTTTGCCCCGTTGACAGTTGGCACCCTAACCACAGGGAGCCACAGCATCCAAGTTGCGAACTAGCACCCTCAATGTTTTATGTTAACCTGGTACTTTTATTGCATAATCATGCCCAAGTTTAGAATTCGCAAATTATAATAATTTTCGAATTTCTAATAAAAATATATCTTTACTGATTCATGATACACAGAGATAGTATTAACCACAAACGCGTGTATAATAATTATTTATAAACACAAATGTTAATTTTATTTAACTAACATACATTGACTTACTGTCTAAAACCAATATCACGTTAGTTCATGAACTATTTATTTTACATAATTAATTTTTATTTTAATATATGCCATCTGGCGCTTTAAGAAATATTAACCACCAATATTATTAATGAATGCAAACAATTACTAAGAAATTATATTTTTAACTACCTCCTACCTATATTATAATATCTTATATTAATGCCTCCTGCAATTTTCTGTTCGCCTAATGACTGTGTGAATATGTAAACTCCCGCGGGAACTCGATCCCCTTTACAACAAAGCCATTTAAAATCGAGTGGAGGCTGTAATAACGATCTCCGGTTTTGTCCTGTTTCCTTAGTATAAAGTTTTACCCTTCTAACCCTTTGATGTCTCTGTGGTTGGTTTCTTTATTTACTACTACAGTATTGAAAAAAAATGACTTACTTGTTAGATATAGACTTATTAGGACTTAGCTTGTTTAATTTTGTTTGATTTAATTATTTTGTATAAATCATATTATTATTTATCTATATATATACAACACACAAGATAACAAGCAAACAACAAAGAATAGCTTAGATGAAGAGAAATAAATAAAAGAACAAAGAAGTTTCTAATCGCTGTACCAGGGTTTCATGACTGAGCAGGAATTAAAAAGGTTAAGAGACGTATTATTTAACCAAGGGATACAAAAAGGGTCGGGCACAATAGACACCCTTATTTCACCCTTGTTAATAATATATACAGAAAATGTTTTGATTTATTTACAAAAAATCATGCAAGAACATGAATTTATTTACTATTTTATATAAAATATATATTTTATTATTAAAATATACTTATCCTTTTACTATAATAAAAATTAAATATAATACATACATAAAAATATTATAATGCCATGTAACAAGTAATTTGCAAGAAACAAATCAAAGGTGCAATATATATATATATTTTATTTAAAACATAGGAACAAAATAAATTATGGGTAATATCAAATTATTTAAATTTCCACTGTTTAAAATTAGTATTTTCTTTAAAAAATGGTGCCATATATATAAATTTCTCACTACAGGATTTGTTGCGTGGCGCGTGTCTGGTCTCGATTTTACGATCACTTTATCTCGCCGCTCAAAACTAATGTGCGTGTGACAACGCCTTTTTCGGTTAAATGGCGACGTCGACGGCGATTTTAGATATATTCCGAATTTAGCGAATCTACCCTGGAGTTATTGGACGTTTCAAGGTCTTTTCTTGATAATGGAGACATGTCGATCTATTGAATCTTTTTATTGATTTATCAAACAAATTTCCCTGTGTAAAAGAACTGACCTTAATAATACTTTCATCCAATTTTGTATCTTGTTGCACATGCATTATTTTTTTTAACTTTAATTATAGTAATATTTAACATAATAAATATTTTTCACCAGTTCAGATCTTGCGTTGCATAGAAAATAAGGCAACGGGCATTATGAACAGCTCGGAGTACGTGATGTCGTCGCTTTTTAATACGATACTGGGACATTTCCCCCGTGGGCAAGCCTCTCCCCATAATTACACTGCGAATGCTAATGCGGAACTGCTTACATCTACGACTCTCATGCAAGCCTGGTATTTTAACTTGGTCGAAAATGGTGTCTGCCGCCTGGTAATTAAAATTTAATATTTTAAATTGACTTTATTATCTATACTAATATTATATAGAGGAAAGATTTGATTTTTTGTTTGTTTGTTTGTTACGATTTAATTCAAAACTACTGGACTGATTTTAAAAATTATTTTACCATTAGAAAGCTACATTACATAGGCTCAAAAAAAAAATTAGAGATCCCTATCTAAAATGGAACAATGTAACAAATTCCTCTTTAAATGACCCGGATATGATTTTTCGTTTAGAAGTTATGACGGGTATAAAATTCTCACATTAAGAAAAATGTCACCTACGCTTAGTCTATTACCAAAAACTAATTTACGTTAAATAATAGTTTTTAAATTTTCTCGGACGAAGTCGCCGGCAAAGTGCTTGTCTATTATATACAGGTGTAACAAAAACCCTGTCCGACCCGTGAAGTGGTATCGTGTGTCGATTCTATTTATGTAATAATTTTTAAAATACTAAGCAAAAAATTTATCCCGAAAAAAATTAATTAAATGATGAAAATTACATGGCAACTCAGGCGCGGACAAAAGCGCTCATTAGCTCTTACCTATCGGGTAGCTAAGACCTCAGTAGTCCACGTGTTTACAACCAACAGTGTCGTGAAACTCAATTAATATTTTTTGTAAGTATTTTTTTTGCTTAGTATTTTAAACATTATTACGTAAATAGAACCGACACGATACCTAATAACCACTTCACGGGTCGGACAGGGTTTTTTGTTACACACTGTATAGACTTAAAATCTCATAGAATATTACAATTATAGTGTAAACTCTATATAGCGAACTTTTATTTAACGAAAAACTCCTTAAAACGTAGAAATTGCTAAGGTTTGTTTGGTTTACATTATTACTCTTGTATTGAAACATTCTTCATAGCCGTGCAACCACTCTCAATAGCGAAACAATACATCGTTATTTAGACCTCAATAAACATTAATTTCACTGACCTTTAAACACATTACTGATACAGAGTCGTAATATTTCATACTTACCATGAAATTCTTAGAAATCTGTCCCTTTGTTTGTTGTAATTGCTTAGCACGTGTTTGTCAATTATTGCTATGGGTCTACTGCCGTCTTATTGCTATGGGTTATCTTTATGTTATTCTTAGTTGCATTCAAATTTTCGAACTGGAATAATGGCCAGTAAAAGAAAGACTTTGTGTATTGACGAAATATTTTTTTCACTTAATTAACTTAAAATTAAAACGTACTTATTCGTAAAATTATATTATTTTTTTTTACTCTCCGTTTAACGAAAACTCTTTATAACGCATGAAAATACCCGGTCCCTTCAATTTCGCTATAAAGTTACAATATAGAGCTTACACTGTATTTATTTATTTGTTATTTATCTAAATTATTTATACTTTCATAACCAAAGATACGAAATCTTAATGTCATAATATTGTATAGGTATATTATCCAGCTATTTAAGAAATACAGGTATTTGTAGATAAAAATGATTTTACAGATTATGAAAAGAGACGTAATTGAAATATGACACATAATCACATCGTACAATCAAATTTTATACTAATATTACTTGAAAAGGAAGTGGCATATGCCAGGGCGACCTTATTGTCGAGGGTTATATCCAGATCGAACCGGATAGGGGACCAGGAAGTGCCGGCCGGCGGCAATAATAACCTACGGGTAACGAAATCGAATTACCGGCGCACGCCTCAACTACCGGCTGTAATCACGTTGGCATAAATGACATCGGTCGCGCGTCCAGTCGATGTTATTTTTATATATTTTGCTTAACAAATCATTATGTACGAACATATTTTTAACTAAATTATGTAAATTTAGTTTGTTTTATTATGATAACATAAATATCATGTTGCGTCGTTTATGCATGTTTATGAAAACTTAGTAATAAATAATATACACAGATTGCGTTGGATATCAAATATTTCGAGACGATAACTAGTTTTTTGACGTGAAACATCTATAGCCGCAGGTTAAACTGATTGTTGGCGTACCGAGTGGCGAGGAATTCGCTATACGATGGTATATATATTTATATACAGTCTATCCGTACACATTTAATAAAATTATAATAATTATTAATTTAATTAATTAATCATTAGTAATGTTACATTCATTTACTGCAGGCAACTTCGAGTGTAACGATTACTGAAGTCACTGAGTAAAAGAATTAACTTGAAATAAATATTTGATTTTAAAATTTTGTATTTAATGAAAATAAACGTTAAATGAATAAACAAACCGTCATCATTTTATTTCATTCGATGTTTCACATCTGCCAGGCGTCCCGTGACGGCTCACATTTTTTAATTTATTTAATATATAAGCACATGCAATAAACGTCATTAATTAAAAATGTACTTCGTATATGACAAAGGTTTTCCAATATAAGAGCATTTTGTATAATATATATAAAATAGCTTACAAATTGTAAATAGCTAGATCTCGTAATTCAATTAATTTACTTAATAAACAACATTTTTCTAATTGTCATTACTTGTAAATCTAGTTAAAAACATTTTCATAAGAAAAAAATTATATAAAGAATTATTTCTTTACTTTTGTTCTACCTTAAGCTTAATGAACAGTAACGTTCGAAAGTAGAAAGAAGAAAGGCCAAAATGTTACTTTTATTATTAAAATCTCTAAATAGATTTTTTGTGCATATAGCATGAAGCTAAAGTAAAGGTCAACTAGGTAGGTCAAGGTAGGCTGTAACCAGTGTAGTCGTAAAATACAAAGGATAAAATTCTTATTACGGTAAACTTTTTATTACAGTCAGACGTACTTAGACTTAACTTTCAAATTTGAATGGATTGAAGTTCCATGATGTTCTGAGATGTAAAAAGTGTCTTGTAATACCCATATTTATTTAACCGTTATCAATTTGATCCTGCATCGTGACTCCGCCCATCGTGTGCAACTATAAACCAACAGCGACGGAGTAATCCCACCCCGGTTCGGAGTATCTTTTAGATAAACTCCTTATTTGTTATGTGTTCCTGGTAGAATTGATAGTTCTAGTATGAGAAAGAATTTCTGTAGGATTTGGCGTTTTGGACAGTTTTTGACATACAGTCAGTAAAAGAATGAAGTGCAGAAAAAACATTAAGTTATTCAGAAACTACTGTCATTTGATTGAATTTTTTTTTACCCAATATTATTTTGGTAGTTACAATGTTTTGTATTTTTTGAGATATTGCTTGTCCATGTCAACATAATCGTAGATAAAATTTCGGGTGACTTCCACGCAAGTCTTGACTGATTATATTTGAAAGCTTTGTTTTTATTTATTAAGCGATATTTGTTTCATTACTTTTGTATATACATATACAGTTAAGTTAAACGCAATTAAACAAGCAATTAAGAAAAATAATGAATTTATTTAAAAATAATAAAGTTAAGAGTATAGTAACATCTGCAAATATCCCACGGCGTGCATTAGATCCCCCCCCCCACGATATATATCTATTGTAGTAATTATTATTATTTCTTTCATTGCCGCTTAGAAAATCAGCCAAAAGACTAAAACCAAAATGTTTATTGGATTAATTGCAAAATTATTTTTCAAACATCCGATTTGAAAATAGGGTCTGAGAATCATACGTACAGCTAGCGATTGTATAATACTAACTATTCGAAATAAATTTAGTTGTAAATTTCAATTGGACAAGACTTGTGTTAACAGCGATACTTATTTTCAATGTCTTTGCTGACTGACGCCATTGTTGATGAATACAAAGGGCTTGGGCGCCAGGCGCGCAGAGGCTACATAGAGATTGACCGATCGCGCAAATTGAATGTCCGCCGAACACGACGGGGACAACTCCCCATTGTGTTCCAGCTTTTCAAGATATAGCCAATATTTCAATCGGTCAGAAAATATTCTGTTGACATAATAGAATTGGTACGGGTAAAAAATTTACGAAATTAATTTTAATCGTTACAAATAAAAATTCAAAAATACTGATTTCGAATGTTATACATATAACATTAGATACATGGCGTAATGTACGCATAAAATATGATCATATTTCTGACCAAATTTAATCATGGCTGTAATTCACAACGGAGATGCGTACCCGCAGACAGATAGTCTAACCCAGTTCTTAACTCCGGGCTACTTCTGCTCTTTTTTAAATAAAGACCAAATTGACTGAGTATAGTCAAATCATAGTAGAAATTATTATTGTGGATGTACATGTTTTTTGAGGAAACCTGCATGTCAAATTTAACTGATACTCTGTCACATGTGTATTCCACCAACCCGCATTGGAGCAGCGTGGTGGAATAAGCTCCAAACCTTCTCCTCTTTCGAGGAGAAGAGGCTTTAGTCCAGCAGTGGGACATTCACAGGCTGTTACTGTTACTGTACGTGATTTTTTAAATAATTTGTTATTTTCTACTTATATACTTAAAATTCTTGTTTTTTTTATTTAGACCGATAATTTAGTTAAATTTAAATTAGCTAATTAGTTAAAATTTAAATAAATACAAATAAAATTGAAAATAGTTAATGTACAAATCGTGACCGTGTGCAATGTTGAAGTTAAATTTTATGTTTGAAATACCTGTTGTTCTGTGTTGAAGCGTTTCTTATTCTTCTTACTTATATAACTTTATGGTATTGACCCAGGATTGGAACCCAGTACCGTGTGCGTCTCCTCTTAATATAAGTGTACACTATAGAGTGGTCGAAATATCCAAAGTTATTATTATTAATTTATGAAATAATTTAAAAGCTGGTCAAAATAAACATTTTTTTTAAATTTTAATTCAACTGTTTCATTATAAATAACAATCATAATTATAAATTGTAGTTCTTATATTTGCAATAAAATATAATGTTATTACAATATTAATAATGGATAGATAAATAAACATATTTATTTACCAAACATATATCGATATAAAAGATTGTACTCGGATTTCTCCTTTTGTACGAGGATTAGAATCCCGTCATACGGCTGTCCCGAGCACCAGGGCAACATGAGTCCTTAACAAGTACCTGCCTATTATTCAGTAAATGGGGTCCTATAAGTTGAATTCTTTGCTAGGATCGCTTGTTAGCATCGAATATCTTAAAATATCTGAGTCCACTTCACATGGACTTTCTTATAAGAATTTTCTATTGAATATAGAATTGTATGTAGGTGTACAATGTGTAAACAGACCAGAAATTACAATCGAGAGTAAATAAAGGTACTCAACTCGTCATCGCAGCGGGCTAGAAAATTTGATAATTATGGAAGCGATTTCTTTACGAAGGGTAAACGGGGGCACCTCAAACAAAAACACTTTATATGTAGGACAATAATTTTCAATTCATCTAATTCGTAATTGACAAAGACTGACTGAGATTCTGAGCTCTATAATATATCCTTACGTATAACTTACAAAATTTGTAGTCAACTCTTAAGTTTTGAAGCCTAAACTTCATTAACTTAACAAAGATATGAACATTTATACATCGTACTGATATTATAGTAATGTGGTATTATCGAGGTTGTATATATAAATTGCTTATTTCTTTAAAATATTAATTTCAATCCATAATAATTAATTAACACATTGACCCAGGGAAACAACGTTACATCCGGAGCCGTCGTAGAAAAAGCGTTTGCAGTTGTAAAACTTCGACGTTGGAGAAAATGGATATCTATACACTAAATATTTTTATGTAAATGAAATCACATTCATAATTTAAAAGAAAAGAAAGAAATAGTTATTTTCGTTTTTTTAATTATATTTTATTCGACGACGATATTATTATGTCATGAACTTAACTAAAATTTAATAGCTTAAAATATTATATTTCAATTTAATTTCATGCCTTGTACCTGGAAATTAATTATATTATGTAAATATTAAGATTGTTTGTTTTGTTGTTACAGCTGGTCGGTGGCGAGTTCGACATGGAATTAAACTTCGTGATTCAAGACGCGCAAAATATACAGCACATGCTGGAACTGCTGGATCACTGCCCGCCAAGCCTGCAGGTAATAGAGTTTTTATATTAATATCATTTTCAAATAAGGAATATTGTAATTGAATCGCTTCGTTTGTAATAGGACAACTTTTAAAACTATTACATAACATTTTCAAATTTTTAGTGTGAGCATCGTTTACACGCGATTGGGAAGTGCACAAAACAAGCACTCGTTTATATTTCAGCATTTTTTTTAAATATCAAACTCAGTTAAATAAAAAAACTATGTAAAACTAAAACCAGCGTTTCAAGCCCCGGAACAGAATAATACTAAGCATTGCTTGGATTGTGGAATGTCTGATGAATGGGTGATACCTACTCAGACAGTCTTGCACAGAGCCCTAGCACCAAGTAAAGTTTCCTTTAACCTTTGTTACGAAAAGTAATAGGTACTAAAATTACACATAATCCTAATGGTACCATTATGCGCAAACGTCACCCGCATGTTAGGATATGTTTTATGTTGGTCACACCGACGTCATAATGTGAGATTTTGTGTTCAATGATGCGTTATGAGTTTATGTAGTTTTTATTTGGTGTTTGTGAAATCTAACCTAGCTTTGTTTGTGGTAGTAAACAATTCTTATGATGAGCTTAACATACATTTTAAAACTTTATCTATACTACTATATAAATCTATTGGCTCTGTCTGTAAATATTTTTTTTCACCTAATTTTGTGATAAATAATCGTTTTATGATGCGGTGATTCACATTATACTATTTTTTTCATTTTTGTCTGTCTGTCTGTCTGTCTGTCTGTCTGTCTGTATGTCTTCTTATAATTCAAGAACGGCTTGACCAATCTTGATGAAAATTAGTACACACAAAGAACATGTGATGGCGCAAATGATAGATATATAAGATCGGTAAACCCTACGGTATCTTATGAAAATTAATTTCAAATCGTTAATTAGGTATTTCTTTACCAGTAGCCATATGTGCGTGCGTGTGTGTTTGAGTGCGTGTGTGTGTGTGTGTGTTGTGTTGTGTGTTATTATAGTAATAAAATAATGTATTATATTTTTATTAATTATACGTGCCGTTTTTACGTATTGCGGCCACTACTTCATATTGAAATGAAACACAATCGGCTTCCTTTTTCAAATTTATTACAGCGCGGTTTTGTCTGTATTTCCTATTGGTCTGAGACAATCCATATACATAACTAATCCTTACTAATAACATTATAAATGTGAGAGTGGGTTTGTTTGCTTATATGTTTGTAACGCTTTCACTGCTGAACTACTGAACCAATCATCATGAAATTTTGCATACACGCTACGTACGTCAAGGGTACCGAAAAGGTAACACCTCTTCCCCTCAAAGCGTCTGTATAGAAAAGTAATAATAATTATTCTATATTATTATTATCATTATGCTTAAATAAAAATTATGTTACATTTGCTTAACAACGATTACCTGTTACCCAACTACGATCAAGTAATTGTTCGAAAAAACAACAAGTTGTTGCTAGCTAGACCGTATTTCCGGTTTAACTTAGCCCTGCCATAACGGTCCCCTATCCGACGGTTAATACTAAAAGTTCGAACCCCATGGTATTACAGAACTCTTCTATTTTTATGTAAGCCTGGTACATTTACACCATAGGGGTAGAAATCCCATTGTTGTATTTATTAGACTCAGAAATTTTCGCCTATTTTGTAACAACCCTTACTTATGTTATGGTTAACGAAGGCAGTGTGAGGAGCATATTGGGAACACGTAAAACTTATTAAACTGAAGTAATTCATTAATTATGTAAATATGACGATAGAAATGAATGAATCACATACTTTCTAATAGCCTTATAAAACAAAGAATGTAATTATTAATATTAAGTATTCTCTCAACATATTATTCAAAATATTAAACTTAATGAATTTTGTAAAACACATAATATTATTAAATTTGCATAAAATACTATATTTCTAAGCATTTTTATTATTTTTTACTATCAACTTGCATGGTTATTTATTATCCTTTACAAATGCTCCGCCCCTTACTTTTATCCTCTTCACGCATATGAATGAACGAAGAAGACAGGGAGATGAATGCATCGTGACTTTTTTTACTGGAGGCGCGCCATCACTTTTTGTTTTCTTTTTAAGTCCACTGAGTATATTTTACTGCCTGGGGACCTATGACGCCCTAGTATCAAATTGGAGCAAGTTTTAACCCTTTACATTTTTCGCTTGCATAGTTTTTATTGTCTGTCTCCATAAGAATAATGGATAAGGATATAAAAAACACGCCCGAAGATTTTAACATAATTTTGATGTTATCTGTCTATAACTAACTCTTAGTAAGGTTGCCGCCTTTTTTGTTTATCGTTTTATTTTATTTAAATCGCCGTACTGGTTCCGGGCCCTTTTGTACGCCTATTGTATTATGGATTCCTGGTAACACAGGGCAAGTTGTTGAAGGGCTCATTAATGCAAAAATGAGAAAGTTATAATTTAATCGTCGTCTTTCCTCGTGTAATTTTAATTATAGTGGTAGAAAAAAAATTGGTATAATCTGTATATTTATTATCTTACTACATACGTACATAATTGCGTTTAAATTTTAATAATTAAGAGACTGAAGAATTTATTTTTATAACTTTCGGTTATTTTCGGACGTATGTACTTTCGATTTTTTTCTGATGTACGTAAATTATGCAATTAAAATTTAAGTTAAATTCTAGAAAATCGGCCAATCTCCTTTGTTTACAATTTCAAAGAGCCCTTTCAAGAAATAATATTTAAAGCGCTTCATAAGTTATCAGTAAATCTTAAACTAATCAATCATCTATCTATGGCTTAATAATTCCTTCGTAATGGAAGTACAAACTACGTTTATATATATTTTTCATCATTTTTCTTCGCATTTTGAACAAAGGCTGTTTGCAAAATGTCAAATATTAGTAATGTAAGGGTTTTCTTTAATATGGGTAGTAGCGTGATAGACGACGCTGACGTGACAAGAATGCGCTGACTCACCTTATCACGCTCCGTGATGGATGCGAGAAGAAAAAAATGCTAGTGTTTAAAGGCGAATGTAACAAACAATGTTACTTTTTATTAAGAAACAAAGAAAAATGTTTTACAAATTACGTCTTCATTATTTATATAAACGAGTAATTTATTAACCGTGGGCCACACTAGGAAATTTACATTGCAGTGTTTGTATATTCCACGCATTAAATATGATGAATATAAGAAATAAAATGAGTCATTTAAATTTATTATGATAATCATAAAAGAATCATTAATCCATAGATAAAGAAGAAGATATTTCATGCTTTAAATTTCTTCTAAAACCCAGATATGACCCGCTTAAATTGCTTTGATTAATTCTATATTCGATTGTGAATATGAGCAACGGTATGAAATAGCTTAACAAAGCATGTTTTAACACGAGGTGTTTCATTTTTATATGCTAGTTTATGTAAAACAAATACGAGTACATATACTTTGCCTTACACGATTAACTTCTTCTTTGTTAAATCAACTTCGAATTATCCAAATACGAATTAGTAGTTAGGAATATACTATGTATTTTGGTTTTATATGCATAAGTTTTTAGTCCTTTCTACTCAGTTGTTCTAATTTTATCAGATAAGTATATATTATATATATATATATATATATATATATATATATATATATATATATAAAGATATTTAGATATAAAGATATTTGTTTGATAAGTAATATAAATCTTCATATATGTAATAATTATTAGATATGATGTGATATTCTAAAATAAGATTTTCGTCATCAGATTTGTTTATAAACATTTGTATATTTTAAATAATTTTCTACTTCATACACAACGTACAACATTCATAGAATATCATTACCGTCTTAATGTATAATATTGAAAGTCAACATTAGGTCAACAAGGGCGAAAGGTATCGGGTGACCCCTAGTTTGAGTTTAATAGCCTGAACGGCCCATCACCTTGAGATCAACGTTATCGGTTACCTCATTACGGATTTATCTCGATATTACGGTGATTAAATACCGTCTTCAGTAATTTGAAATAACTTCTTAACATCTTACTGGTTTTTAACGTTAAATAGAATTTATAATAACGATATCTAGGTAAATAAATAAAAGCTAGCACGGTAAGCGATAGCTGTACGTCACTTATGCAAATATTTATTTACCCTGGAATATTAATATAATACAAACAGAGGCAGAGGCATTACTAATTGTTGATCAATACATTCGTGTAAATAAATTAAATACTGCTTTTATTGTTTTACAATAAGTAATAATAAACACATTCGGGTTAGAATTACATCTGAAACGTGTAGATTTTGCTATCAATGTTTTAGTTAACGCAGATGTAGATGAGAATTCGCTAAAGTTCGATTGTATCTAAACCCTTAAACTTCGTCTAGAATTGATGATTACAATCTCATCTTAACACTTTGAGTGACAATAGTTACACTAGACATAATAGCTAAGTAGTTTTTATAACGTCTATAGGCGTTTACTGTTCCAGGCAGTGTTATGACAAGATTAAATATTTATACTTACTTCGGTAATTTTTCATCAAATTTAAAACAACGTATGCCGTAAAAACTTATTGTTAGATGACACCGCTTGTGGAGCTTTTTTGTGTTTACTGTAGTTGTGAGCATACTTCCTAAGTCAGGCCCGTCGTCTTCTCGTTATCGTCAGTCATCCTTTCTTCTTCTTTTTGTTTTTATATACTTATTAACCGAACTCTCATACACCAGGGTAACATAATAAAGCAGCAACAAAATCCGAGACTTTGTCGAGCCGCATTTCCGCCGTAATGAGCAAGTATATGTAAGCCGTCTTTGTTAAAGTCTAGAGTATAAAGTTTACGATGCTAAGTAAAAAGTTCGGCGCCACGGTTCATTATATGTAAACAGAACATTATATGTTAGCACCACGACGGCACATTGTTTACCTGAATGTATTTTCAAGTTTATTTCGCTGTGAAATTTTACTGAAAAACTTTTAGTGGCTATAAAACGAAGGTTTCACACAACACAAGTAAGTATGCTGCCTTATGAGAGTTACTGAATCTTTCGACTTGACTCGTTTATAACATTTAATAAAAATATGAGTATCTTACGTAAACGTGTTAGTATCAACTCATATTTTTAACTGTCGATTTACTCGTATTTTAATATTGGTACGATACCAAAATAAAATTTGCTATACATAATCACATATTTAAGTATATTTCCTAAAAGCAAAAGTAAAGTAACTGCCTGCCGGCTTAAGGCCTCCTCACCTTATTAAGGAGAAGAATTAGAGCTTATGCGGTTGGTGTATAGCCGTGGCAGCTTATCGGCCGTCTCATGCAGTTTTCAGCTTAGATTCTCGTCTTCTAACTACTACTGGGTCATCACAGCACTTCCAATATTAATAAATCAATATATTTCGTAACTTTAATCAATTTAAACAACTGTTGTAATTACAAATTTGTCTTTCGACGCTCGGAATCCCCTATTATTTATATTGGACTGTAGTTAAATGCCGGCTCGCATGCACCAGACTTCAGAAGTTAGATCGTGTCCACTCAAACAAACCTAATGGGCGAAGTAATCAAGACGGCTCGGACGCTACAGGCATTTATTGCCCCTCACGATCACGAACGGCTTAATGAGAAAACTTCCATGTCTCCACGCTTATGCGGTCCTGGTAGGCTGTCCCTTTTAAATACGTAGGCGTACAGAATTGATCCATTCGGCGAAGTCGGAATAATTTATAATATACATAAGTATATTGTATTGCTTGCCAAACAAAAAAAATGAACACAGTTGAAAAAACAATTGAAAAGGTACTAATCTACAGATACATAAATAAATAAATTAGTCTTAGATGTATAAATTCAACTAGATTTTTGACTAACAAAAATATAAGTAAAAAAAGACTAGTATGTGTTGAATATGTCAGATAGATGGATTCATGTGTATTTTCTATCAGAATAATTTTAATATACGTACAAAAAAATAAATATAAGAAAAGAACGATACCAAAAGAAATTCAGGCGATATAAAAAATGAGTATAAGCTGTTTATCTAGTAATGAAGCGACAAGAAGGTTACAGTTTTACGAATCGCGTTGAAAAACAAATGATATTTGTGTATAACGTTTGTATTCAAACGTTGATGGATTTACGATTTTAGGAATCCACATTTAAGCGTTCTTAGGTTATTTAAAACGGTGTCGGTGACTTGAATTTGTTGATTGTTCTTACTGCTGAATCAGTCGTATCTGTTTATAGAGAATTTTTCAACAATGTTCAACATGTTTCGGAAATAAAAAATAGTTATTATTTAATAAACAACACACACTTATGTTTTCATCATTTTTTAATTGCTTAAAATTATTTTGTAACTTATATTATTTTATTAACACTACGGTGGCTGGAAGATCATATAAAGATAACCTTTAGTTTTTAACACATTTTTTGCATATATATACAGTGGTGGTCGTGTAATTAGAAACACTACCAACGGTCCTTGACATTATGTAAGATACTTCACCGCAATCGCTTCTATTTTGAAATAAAAACAATATAAATCCCATTACACAAGTGCAGTTTCAATATTATATTACGGAAAAACATTTAAATCAGTTTTAAGGTATAAACAATAATGGTCAACTAATTAGAAACAACAACAAAAAATATAAAAAACAATATTTTTTTAAGTATTAGTAATTAGTCTTGTTATTTACGAAATAGCTACTATCCACAGCCTACCAATAGTTATAATTAATATTTAGTGGCGTATCCCTTATTTTCAATAACAGCACTGCAACGACGTGGCATTGATTCAATCGATTTCATACATTTTTCTAGGGGGATTGAATTCCATGCTTCAATAAATGCTTCATATAGTTCGTTTTGACTGGTGTTACGTTTGTTTCAGACTTTCTTTTTAACAATATACCAGAGATTTTCTATCGGGTTTAAATCCGGACTATTTGCTGGCCAGTCTAAAAGGGATAAACGCTGTTCGTTAAGGAAACATTTGACGCTATTGGCCGTGTGTTTAGGGTCATTGTCTTGCTGAAAGATCCAGGTTATAGGCGTCCGATTGTCCGAGTAGGGAATCAAAATATTTTTATATTGCCATTGATCCATTGTACCGCCGCCGTGCGTGACTATACTCCTTGTGTATTTATAATTAAAAGCATTGTTTACAGGGCGTCTAACATAGCGCTTTCCTTCGGAATTTATCATATTTATTTTTGTTTCATCTGAAAATAGCTCTTTTTTCCATACTTGTACCGTCCAATTAACATATTTTTTAGCGAATAATAATCGCTTCTCTCGATGTTGCTTGGTAAGAAGCTTTCGAGATATTCTTCCAAACAATTTACCTTGCACTAATCTTCGGCATATCAGTCTTGACGAGATGTTTCTCGGGTCATCAGACAAAAAAACTTTATTTTTAATCTGGTTGGAGCCTTTACTTGGGTCTTTTTTAGCAACACGAACGATTAGCGTATCATCTCTGGGAGAAGTTTTTCTTGGCCGAGCCTTTCTAAGAACATTTTCAACAGTTCCACGTGTTTTATAATTATCAATTGCATTAAAAACTTTCTTACTTCGGCCAGTAACAGAAAATAAACTCCTACATGTGTAAGACTCATTTTTTAATTAAAAGTAAGATATGTTTTATATTTTTTAGGAACATTTGTACGTTGAAGTTAATATATATATTTGTAAGAACGTGACTGGTATATAAATATAATAATAAAATATATAAATAAATTATTGAAACGCATCAATCGAAATATATTCTTTTAAATACATTTCGAAGTATACTTTTGTAATTATGTGACTATTTCTCTAAACTGTTCCGCGAATGTTTACAAGTTTTGAAAGTCCATTAAGACACGCAATTAACGTGGTAGTAAAACAACGGGAGCGGGAACAAGTGATTGAAATAAAAATTCTCATTCGACATTCCTAGACGGTAAGTGAATAGCGCGAATTCCAGCCAGGCTCGCGTAATCTTGCCGAGATTGTTCCGCTAACGGCTCGAGAATGTAATGTAATTACAACCGGCCTCGTTAGGGAGCTCGCTTTGTACTATACTTGTACACTGCTTTCGGAGCCCTGCTTCTCCATTGTGCTGACCGTTTAAATCAGCGATTCCGTTTCGAGTTGTGGAATGGAACTTTTCTGTAATGTAAGCGGAAAATTGAACAAAACTGACCGTTAATGGCGAAGCCGATGTTGTTGGACGTTGAAGCCTGAACTATAAGTGCGTCAATAAACAAATAAATTTGAGCAATAATTAATCTTGATCCTAAGAAATTAAGGAATTTTTGTTTGACATGTGACATTAATTTAACGTTTTGAACAGACCTCCTTTTAAAGTCTACTTTATGTTCTACTTATCTCAAGAAGTTTGTCTTTGCGCTGTGTGTGTGAAGTTCATAGTTGAATACTTTATAAACGTATTTGAATGTTGTTTGCCTTATAATTCCTATTCAAAATAAATTATAAGCCTTAGAAAACATATTTCGCAGACTTTTTTTCTATTTGCCGCATACCTCCACTGACTGCTACTAGTAAATCATTATTCTATTGAAATAGCATACATTAGAGAAAACGAGGGTAGGGGCACGTCGTTATTTAAAATTTAAAATTACCAACGCAACATCTCAAAGAGAAAAGAATTTTATTAAAAATATTTTGCGAGCCTCCACTGTACAGCAGGCTCTATTAAACGAAATGCTTTGAAATTGAAAATTCTGCCTTGCCGCTCGGCGGTACGGATAAACGGACGCGGCGAGTGGATTATGTTTTAATACGCCCGCATTGTTTCAACGGATCGGCAGTGTAACTTTTCAGCTGGATCCGTGTCAGCTGTTCTCCATAGCATCGGCCGTTGTCGTTTTTAAGTTCAAACAAAAATCCTTAGCCTGATGATTAACTGCAATTAACCAGAGCATTAGCGACATTTATTAAGTGCTCGTAATTATAATACCTATTTATTTGTATTTTTGTTTTGAAGTATAGTAACAACCTGCAAATGACCCATGGCTGGGCTCCTTTTTTTAAGGAAGAACTTAACTTAAACTTATTCCATCACGCCTCTCCAATGCTTGGGTTGGAGGACAGATGAGGAAGATTTCATCTCACACAACCGCATGATGATTTCATCTCACACAACCGCATGATGTTTTCATTCAGCGACGAGAAGGAGATACATTCAAAACATAAATGAACATTTAATTACAGTGGTGCTGATCTGGGTTTGAATCGGCAATATTCGGTTAAGATGCATCTGTTTTAACCACGGGTCATCTCGGCTCCGAATTTTGTTAATTATTTTTAATTTATTATGTATTAATTTTAGGCGGAGATCTGGTCAGTTTTCATCGCGATACTGAGGAAGAGCGTGCGCAATCTGCAAGCATGCACCGACGTGGGCCTCATACACCACGTGCTGCAGCGACTTCCACGCGCGGAGACCGTCGTTGCCGGTGAGTACATTTACTAACGATTTATTTATTAATTATCCGACATTAATATATTTTATATATTATATATAAAGGGAAGTCGATGATATCCTCTATATCTATTGACTAAATGCTCGATCTTCAGTAGTCGTAGGAGAATATTTCAACAGTCAGTTGGATAACGCTCCATCAAACACGTATAGCAGCACGTTATTCTTGACATCCGTCGGTTACCTCTTCATTTCGGTAATGGGGGTCCTGTCAGATCTGTCGTACTAGCGCTCCGTGTTGTGTTAGAGTAAACGAGACTGCCCAATAACAGTTGCTAGGTTACCATTCGTACCAGATCGTCTACTCTCGTAATCAAATGCGCCGTCATATACATAATTAAATTTAACTGATTCGATTGTCTAGTATAAAAGCTCTTTTAATAAAAGATCGTAAAAGGCTGCGATTGGTCAATAAAAATAGAAGGATTTTTTAAATAATAATTTGTAATTTGATCTTGAAAATCTTTACTAAACGAACTCAATCAATTTGCGAAGCTATTCCGTTCCTACCTCAAATTCGCAAATTCTAATGTCATAGAAAAAAGTTTTGACGATTCAACTCACTAACGGAAGCACGGCAGGGTAACTGTTATCCCCTTGGGAATCATTTTCCGAAATATTCTTCCTTATTGGATAGTTTTGTAGCCCAAGAAATACATAGGTATTACTTTTAAGTTGAACCTACTCGAATTATTATTATTACCTACAGTTCCCCACCTA
This sequence comes from Nymphalis polychloros, assembly GCA_905220585.2. Classification (NCBI taxonomy): domain Eukaryota; kingdom Metazoa; phylum Arthropoda; class Insecta; order Lepidoptera; family Nymphalidae; genus Nymphalis; species Nymphalis polychloros. Next base: position 480,017 of record HG992262.1, read on the forward strand.
GAAAATTCTAATCAACCTGCCATATTAAAATTTTATAATTGGTATTATAATTTCTGAGAACTGTTGATTTGGGTTTATTTACTCTTATAATATACCTCTACTGCTATGGCACCCTATGAATACATACTACAAGGCATACTATGAATGTTTGATATTGATACACGTCATTATATTTTACAATGACTAGGGTATGGCCCCCACGTGCTCGCATGTATAACAAAAACTCTCTTCATAGTTGCCGATGTAAAGCCTCCTGACATTATATTGGATCCTAGTATTCATGGGAATTATTTTGAGGGATGTTGAGTTATAAATTCCAGACATAGAGTCAATTCCAGGTTTTGGTTTGTGTATTAAATATTTAAAAATTAACCTTTGAATAAATATTTAGTATATTTTTTTTTCTTTGCAAGTCGAAAACATATTTATTTAAGTTCGATAGTCTCATTTTAATAATTTAATCATATAGGGTTGGGTAATTTTTGTATTTGTATGCATAGCTATTTATTGTTAGGTCACGTCACATTTGCTTATAAATAAATGAAAAAGAAAATCATGTCATTTCCACATTCCCGTACTCAACACACGTCGCGCTCCCGGCGAATCTATTGTACTCCTATGGCTGCCCGTGACTTCACCGTCTTTTTATTTTCCACCTTTGCATGAAAACTAGGTCACAACATATTCAGCGTACTTTTGAAATATATTTATTTTTTCGCATAAGCAATAAAATACATTATTAAAAAAAATTGTAATTTAATACTAAGTAGTTGTTCCCTGCGTTTCGTTTGCGTCAAATTTGGATTGCACAAATATACAAACATATACCTATTTTATATCTTCTGCTCTACTCCTTTATTATAGCGAAAAGCTTTAAAGCTGTCAAACCTTTCTAGACCAACGCCCAGCTTTATAATAATATAATTAGGTATAAACATAATAGACTTTTAGCCTCTAGTAAAACTTATAATATAAAATCTAAATTGTAATAATTAAATAATATATTATGACTTATTTGAATGAATTCAATTATACAGTTATGAAAAAGAGCAAATATCTACATCCGAAGCGCGGTCATTGTATTTATTCAGAATAACCACACGTTTGTTAAATCACTGATATGATATAATAATATTTAAATGGAATATTACTACGTACTTTTTTATTAATGGTGAAGTTTAATTGGGAAACAAAGTTTTATAAATCCAAGCTTCTGATTGATTGAGTCATAAAATATTTGTTAAATAGATAGTAAATACACAGTATTTACATTAATTACTCTTAATTATTCCTCGAGGTATATATTATTTTTTCGTTGCGTCCTTTGCTAGGCAAGTCAGATTATAACTAAATTATTTAATAAGAACATTATTTACACTTGTTACGTTTTCAATAGACTAGCGAGGTAAATAATAAATAGTTTCTCCATTTATTTTGCTGTAGCACTCCTACTTAACTTGCTTTGTGCTCGTCGAGATAAAGTTTGGACGGAACTACCTCGTTTTTGATCTCCTGGTATTCGGCTGCATGTTAACTAGCTAGCTATTCAACGAACACACATCCTCTTCCCCACCATCCCTCCACTTTGCTTCCATACACTTTAACGTACATGTTTAAGTTTTAAATTTTTTAAATAATTATAATTATTCAGTTTATATGCTAAGGCAAAGATTGGAATTATTTATAGATATGTATACAGTGGTAGTCATATAATTAGAAACACTTCTTATGAATAAAGAAAGTATAACTTCAACGTACAAATGTTCGTAAAAAATATACACATTCAATAATTAATAATCATGTAATAATATAGCCACTCAAATAAAGAACTCATTAAATGCATAAAATATAAACCATATCTTACTTTTAATTACAAATTGAGTATGGCCGCTTGGACGCCTAATTAGAAACATTTAAAAAAAGCAGCCATAGCACGTTCTTTTTTTGAAATTATTAATAACATTTATTTCTTGGCTTTTTCTATTATTTTGGCGGCAATTCAAAATTTAATCTGAATTTTATTTTGTTCAAAATGGGCAAAAATAAAAGTAGTGACGCGTCAACTAGGCAAATCATTGTTAATTTACATATAGATCATAAGTGGGCGTACAGAAGAATGCTGAGCTGAGCATTTAAATTGTTCTGTTAAGAAAATTTTTAATGCAATTGATCATTATAAAATACATGGAACTGTTGAAAATGTTCTTATAAAGCCTCGGCCAAGAAAATCCTCTCCCAGAGAAGATACTCTTATCGTTCGTGTTGCTAAAAAAGACCCAAGTAAAGGCTCCAACCAGATTAAAAATAAAGTTTTTTCGCCTGATGACCCGAGAAACATCTCGTCAAGACTGATACGCCGAAGATTAGTGGAAGGTAAATTGTTTGGAAGAATATCTCGAAGGCTTCTTACCAAGCAACACCGAGAGAAGCGATTATTATATGCTAAAAAATATGTTAATTGGACGTACGAGAATGGAAAAAAGTGTTATTTTCAGATGAAACAAAAATAAATATGATAAATTCCGAAGGAAAGCGCTATGTTAGACGCCCTGTAAACAATGCTTTTAATTATAAATACACAAGGAGTATAGTCAAGCACGGCGGCGGTACAATGGATCAATGGCAATACAAAAATATTTTGATTCCCTACTCGGACAATCGGACGTCTGTAACCTGGATCTTTCAGCATGACAATGACCCTGAACACACGGCCAATAGCGTCAAATGTTTCCTTATCGAACAGCGTATATCCGTTTTAGACTGGCCAGCAAATAGTCCGGATTTAAACCCGATAGAAAATCTCTGGTATATTGTTAAAAAGAAAATCTCAAATAAACGTAACACCACTCAAAACGAACTATATGAAGCATTTATTGAAGCATGGAATTCAATCCCCCTAGAAAAATGTATGAAATCGATTGAATCAATGCCACGTCATTGCAGTGCTGTTATTGAAAATAAGGGATACGCCACTAAATATTAATTATAACTATTGGTAGGCTGTGGATAGTAGCTATTTCGTAAATAACAATACAAATTACTAATACTTAAAAAAATATTGTTCTTTATTTTTTTTTTGTTGTTGTTTCTAATAAGTTGACCATTATTGTTCATACCTTAAAACTGATTTAATTACGGACAAACATTGTCCGTAATGTAATACTGAAACTGCACTTGTGTAATGGGATTTATATTGTTTTTCTAATAAATGATAAATCGTTGAACATACTGTTGTTCTATTTATTGTTTAATTTCAAAATAGAAACGATTGCGGTGAAGTATCTTACATAATGTCAAGGACCGTTGGTAGGGTTTCTAATTACACGACCGTGGTGGTCGTATAATTAGAAACACTACCAAATATTATATATATATATATATGAAAGAAATTAGTGAAAGAATATTAATGAAAGTAAATTTATGCTCTAAAAAAAATAAAAAATTATGTTTGACTAATACGTACTTGAAAGAAATAATTTATTGGATTTTACTGTAGTTGCTCTCTCTTTGCCGATTTAAGTATTTCTCCGTTTATTTAGGAAACAAGTGAATGTTGCATTCGTTAATAATATGTTATAATGAACATGATATTTTCTATAAGCAATGTTGTTATTATCAACTGATCGATTGATTGAATATCTCATATAAGAATAGCAGCAGAAGAACCTTTTTACCAAATCAAAAGAAGCTTGAGCATTCTACGCTGATGAAAGGGTTATTTTTTCTCACGAATACCAGGATAACATAAAACTTTAAGATATGTTTTAAGAGAATATGAAGAAGAGGGTAAATAAATAAGACTAAATAAATTGTTAAGGGTATATTTTTGACAAATAGATTTAACAGTGTTGTACAAATGTACAGAAGTCATATAAATAGAAGTCATAGATGTGCATTATAAAAACTCTCTTCAAATGAAATGGAATTTATAAAAATATGTATTTATTTATAAGAGAATACGAAGCCATTGAAAAGAATAACATTCCCAAGAATACCAGGACCCTATAAACGAAAAGATGCTCGCATTTTTAATATTACCTGAAAGATCCTTTGTGCGAGAAACAGCTGTTCTGTTTTTTTTTATTAACAACTAAACAACTTTTAAGCGTGATAGATCTAAGAGTGTTGTAAGTTTCTCATAAATACAAGGATAACAGGAGAATCTAAGAAGTAAGATCTTTCTAATTTTATTTTTATCGCCCTATATTGATTTTTGACAAATGACGACCATTTGTGAAAAATCAATGAATGTAAAAACTGGTTCTTAAGAATTTCAGACAATCGATATTACCGATCAAATCAAAGTCTTTGTTGAAAAAATACTACGTTGATTAATTAAGATTTCATTTTACATGTTATAAAAATTAGACATTTTTTGTATATCTATTTGATTATTTACAGTAATAAACAAAATATATAAAAAATTTGGAGGCGCCGGGTATCGATCCCGGTACCTCTCGCATGCTAAGCGAGCGCTCTACCATCTGAGCTACGCCCCCGTTGTAATATCATGTGAAATAAAACATATAGTTTGAAATAAACCTGAATATGTTATTGATTCAACGGACCTTGTTATGTGAAAGTATTATGTTCAATTCAGCTACTGATCTTATATCAAAATGAACAATCTACGAAGAGAAATATAGAAAAGTGAAAAAATACTTAAAAAATAGATATAGTTATTTTATATTTTAGATGATTTTTAATAAAATGTAGGCGGAGGGGCTACCTGGTGAGAAGTGCCCACCATCGCTCATAGACGTTGACACCGCTAGAAATATTAGCCATTCCTTATGCATGCACCACCGGCCGAAGGAACTGAAAATTTTACATATCTAGTTCTTATAATTACACTGGCGCACTCACCTCTCCAACTGGAACAAAACAATATTACGAAGGAAAAAGATTTTGTGTATTACAATAAAAGTCGTAAGTAGATTTGGGAAGGGTCTCCTCCTAAAAGTTGATTATTTTTCCGTGTTTAGCGCTATTTGAGACAAGTACCTACATCACGATGCACAGTATTTGCCACGGTAATATTCAATATTCGTATGACTGAATTTCAGACATTTATTATTAGGCGAGCTAGATTTCGTGGGTTAAACCAAAGTTGTTCTGTTAGCTCTCTGTGTTGGAATGTTGCAAGTGACGTCCAAAATGGATTCACTATCGCAAAGCTCCATACATCGAGAAATATAAACCCACAAAATGGAAATAGTTATATAGAGATGGGTTTGAATCTGTGAACGTTAGTGCAATTTTATTAACCTGAAGATTTCAAATATAGTAGTATATTTTTATCTATACTAATATTATAAAGAGCTAAGATTCGATGTTTTATTTGCACGTTTGTTTGTAATGGATAAACTGAAATACGAAAACATTTAAAAAATATATATTTCATGTACACATCAGCGAGTAACAGGCTGCCTTTCATTTTCAAAAAAATTTGAGACCCTTTTGAAAATTGCAATAGATTATTGTTCAACCCGAGCAAAGACGGGGCGCGCCGATACTTTGCTACAAGACGAAAAATTGCATTAATTTCAATATTGATGAGTATTTTAATTAATTATAAGATGAAAGGAAGAAAAGCGAATGATGAAGCAATAATATCAAACTGGAACCAAGCTTATCTGACTGGTGCTGTAATTTAGTATTATTTATATCTATTTAATACTTGCGAGATTTATGTTATCCTATAGATTACAAAACGTGATAAATTCTTAAATAATTTATAATGAATTTAATAATGATAAAACACAACGTGATATTTTTTAAAAGTAATCGATGTAAACGTGTTTTAATGTTTCTTAAGTAACCGGGGGCGTAGCTCAGATGGTAGAGCGCTCGCTTAGCATGCGAGAGGTACCGGGATCGATACCCGGCGCCTCCAATTCCTTTTCAATTTTGTATTTTTTTTAAATTAAATGAAATCTTTTTGATATAATTTTTAAATTATTTCAAATATGAAATGTGAATATTACTAATTCAAAGCTTCTGATGTATACGATCAAAGTGAAAGGCGCAATGTACAGACGGATTTAATATTTAACTGTCGTCCTCGCCGGGGGCATTCGGCCGTTCGGTGTAATTGCGAGTCAGACTTATATATTATATAATATACTGGTATATTTTAATACTAAGCGAATTAAGTATTCGCTCATAAAAACAACGGGGGCGTAGCTCAGATGGTAGAGCGCTCGCTTAGCATGCGAGAGGTACCGGGATCGATACCCGGCGCCTCCAAATGGAATCTTTTTGTTATTCTTATTTAAAGTAAGTGAGATGTAGCTTTAATATTTAAAGGTTAATGAACAACAATGTTGATCTTCATAACATAAGATTAATTAATTGAGAAACTGCAAACCACATAGCGAATTAAGTCCCAGGAACGTTCATAGCGCTCACGAAATTTCATCCTTGATTAGAGGCTGAACATTGTTTGGAATTTTAACAAAGGTAATCTTAATATATTCTTCGAACAAACGAGATGTCGTATGACTTAGTTTATTGGCCGCAAAGTCACAAAGACTTTTCAGTTTATTTCGAGTAGGTATATTATATTCGAAAAATAGTCATCATTCGATAGTTTTATCAAAAAAAATATTCTTTCAACAAGTCCGTTTTCTAATTCATTGTAATGGATGGATAAAAATGTATGGTTGCAGCATTTTTAAACTTGAAAACAACATCTGTGGCAGAAATATCTTCTAACGCTGTAAAATAATTTTTGATTTCCTTCAGATGCCTATCACCTTAAATATCGAATAAAAAGTGTTGATAAACTGGATATTATACATAAGATAAAATTGAAAACATTCGAATGTGTTTCTGTGTTTTGACATTTCTATTAGAAATTTACATGCGACTTTGGAATTTTTCGTTGCAACTTTGAACTCGACCTAATTGTCTGTGCCTAAATGTTGTACATGTAAGGGCCCATTCCCGGTATAAACTTTGCGAGTTGAATTGAAAAAGTTTTACACTTGTGTAATTTAATAGCAAGTTAATGAACTGTAGTATTTGAAGATAAGTAAAGACATTTTAAAGTTAATGTGCAACAATTTTTTTTTTTTAAAGTGTTTATTAGTTTTTTCGAAAGATATAATATCAGTATTTTAAAAAACTATAACGGAATATACAGAGTTATTTGTAACACACCAGCAACCTCGCAGGACTAGAGATAGCTAACACCATAAACTTTTGTTCTGCGACTTTTGATAATTTGTTCGATTTCATTTCCATACAAAAATAAGTATTAATTTAATTACACGCTTGAACGTTTATAAATCTACGCGCATCGCAAAGATCGACGCTTCGCGTCCTCTATTCGTTTATGAATGAAATTAGACCTACAAATGTCACGACAGTACGACAAAAACTTGTAAAATCTCTCTCTCTGTAAGGTCTTGTTTTCATGAATTGAGTTATATCCGAAGACGTAGAACAAAAGTTGTTGCTTATGATGTTATATATAGGGTTTTCCATTAAGGGCGCTTGATCTTTGAAATGCAAAAAAAAATACATGTAGGAGAGATATTTGCGAATTTTTTTTTTTATTTGGAAGGTCTATCGACCCCATTATGTATGGAATATGACATCATTCAAATGCCGCCACGGCTTCGGTTGGTGGCGCGCACACGAAAGGTCCTATTTTCGATGACTCTGGCGCACAAATCGGGCTGTATTTGATCGATGGCGTGGCGTATGTTGACTTTGAGGGCATTACTTGGTGGTAGAGCTTTGTGCAAGCTCGTCTGGGTAGGTACCACCCACTCATCAGATATTCTACCGCAAAACAGCAGTACTTGGTAATGTTGTGTTCCGGTTTGAAGGGTGAGTGAGCCAGTGTAATCACAGGCACAAGGGACATAACATCTTAGTTCCCAAGGTTGGTGGCGCATTGGCAGTGTAAGCGATGGTTAACATTTCTTACACTGGCAATGTCTATGGGCGTTGGTGACCACTTACCATCAGGTGGCCCATATGCTCGTCCGCCTACCTATGTAATAAAAAAAAAAAAAAAAAATCGGTGGTTTGCGGCTTGTTGGCATAGACCTGCGACTTAAGAAAACCCCACAAGAAAAAGTCCAGCGGGGTCCAATCGCACGATCTCGGTGGCCAGTTCACGTCGCCTCCGCGCGAGATGACCATGTCCAGAAATTGCTCGTGCAGAACTTCCATCGTAGCGTGTGCTGTGTGGCACGTAGCGCCGTCCTGTTGAAACCACATGTTGTCCAGATCCATATTCTCGATTTCAGGCCAAAAGAAGTTGGTTATCATCGACCGGTATCGCTCACCATTGACGGTGACGGCCACACCATTATCGTTTTCGAAAAAATACGGACCAATCACGCCTCCGGCCCAAAATCCGCACCAAACGTCACTTTCTGCGGGTGCATTGCCACTTGGTGAACCTCGTGTGGATTGGTCTCGTCCCAAATACGGCAATTTTGCTTGTTGACTTAGCCATTCATCCAAAAATGCGCCTCGTCGTAAAACGGGCGAAGTGCGCGGAACGTTGCTCGAACTGAAGACCCATTTTCATAAAACAATTTTATGATTTGCACGTGCTGCTCGACACTGTAACCTGCCATGGTGGTTTGGGAGGACGGAATGAATATAACACACTGCATTTGACAGCTGTCACTCAAACAACATGGCCGCAATCAGCTGTCAAAGTTCAAGCGTCCCTATTGGAAAACCCCATACTATCTAGTCCTGCGAGGTTGCTGGTGTGTTACAAATAACCCTGTATAATGTTTATATAATTTCTTATTAAAAATCGTTGTTTGAGGATCATATGCCGAATATTTTTTCGAATAAGCGTTGGTATCAAAATCCACAAACTACAAGGATTATTGCAAGTAATCAATGGAGTTTCGGAGGGGATGACATTGCTTCATTAGATTTTTATATATTCAATTTTAAAAGCTTGGATTCGAAGCCGCTTATAAAATGTATTATATATAAACAAATATAACTATATTTTGTTTATTTCCGCTTCTTACAATTATAAAAATTTAAGAAGACATATTTTATCGACGTTTTTATTATTAAATATAAATTAAATTTGAAATAAAATGACTAAAACATTTGAATTGGAGGCGCCGGGTATCGATCCCGGTACCTCTCGCATGCTAAGCGAGCGCTCTACCATCTGAGCTACGCCCCCGTTAGGCTTGAAACTTAAATTATTTATTATATTTGGAATCAATTAATCGTTTAAGGTCGACTGATCTTGAAATATTTATTTGTGTATAAAATGAACATTTTCTGCGACTATAGTCGGCTAATCTTGCCTTAACAAAGGTGAAATGAGATAAAAACATTTACAGGCTGTTAATTCTTTCCACTGAGTTGCACGAGCAAATGGTCTTCTTTTATCTAATCTCGATGGTACCAATACTTGCTATCTAGACATACCTTAGGAGCAATTAGTTCGAAGGCATTCATAGTTATTTACAATCAGATGCTTTCATTTTACTTATTTTTTCATTTGGTTCTTCAACAATGTGTACACTAATTAAAATAATAATAATAACAAAAAAAAAACTCTATTCTAAGGGTCACAATTAATTCAAGAAGAATACAAAAAGAAAACAAATTATCATTCATGTTGGTTATCATTTGAGTAACTACCAATACTATCATATAATAATACTCATGTACATAGTATGCTTTACTGTGTACGTGTATAGTTCAACCCTATTATAAATCGTCTTAAACTTCTCGCTGATTCCCCACGAGTCTTGCCTCTGTTCGAATAACAACCTTCTTCTGGAAATACTTTCGCATTCAGATTCGGATCTTTCTACAGCGAGTCCTTTAAAGTTTAAGCTTTGGAATAACTTTCTTCTAGCTATTTGACATGCGCAGTCACTTACAGTCTTCAAAAAAATACTTTTACGGATTTATTCGGTTGTACTAGTATTATTTATATATATATTTATATTACCAACACAAACATACATACAAATTGAAATATGTATGTTTGTGTCGGTGATATAAATAGTATGTTATATAAATATAACTTCCTTGTGACGTCATAAGGTTGCTTGGATAAGATCGATCATTACCAATAAAGGCCGCCTGTTGTAACCTCTATTATTTTGTTTGCATCGTAACTGTTTTGTCCATATTGTCGTTATTACTTATAATTTATGTTAATTATATATTAACATCCCGATATATCCTAATTAGCACTTTTAGTCACGTTTGAATTTTTTTTTACTGGAAAATAACTCATTGTTTTAATATTCAACTACTCTGTGGAACCAGCTTTCGCCAGCGATTTTTCGAACCGATATGACATTGAACCCTTAAATAAAAGAGCGTACTCTTTCCTAAAGGCCGATAATGCACCTGCAAGCCCTCGGATGTTGCAAGTGTAGTGTAAGTGTGTTTCGGTGGTAGTCACATTCCATCAGGCAAGCTCTTACATAAAAAAATGTTTTCCACACTTGTATATATGTATATATAATATATATATTTAATTGTTTTATTAAAAACGTCAATGTCTATATAATTGCTTTTTATTATTTATAGCTATTACAAAAACTATAGTGAGATATATCGGGGTCAATCGTCATACCGAATGAATGTTAAGAACGCACATTCATTGTTTTATGCTTCGATCGAAGGTTGCACGCATTTAATCTGTAGCAAAGTGAAAGGCCGACGTGACTTTCAAGCATGAATGTCACGTAATACACTTTTACGTAACAATAACTTGAGCATTAAAATATTAAACAAATAACAAATTCGTTCATTAATAACCAGGGGGCGTAGCTCAGATGGTAGAGCGCTCGCTTAGCATGCGAGAGGTACCGGGATCGATACCCAGCGCCTCCAAGTTTTTGTTTTAAAACCTAAAAGTTTTTAGTAATGTAGGTACTGTTCGAAATAAATAATAATATAGTAGGTTTACCTAATGTGTTCCTATATATTTTTTTCTTGTGGCTGCAACGATTTCTCAAGGCACATTCTTGTAATATATGAATTCCTAGTACTTATGAGAAGGAGATGCAACCCTTTAAAGTCCTATTTTTATTTGATGTTGTATTTTGTTCAGCGGAACCAGCTGTTGTTGTGTGTTGTAAAGCTTATTATAAACCACACTTTCGCGAAACTCCTGTACATCTATGATTCCCTAGTATTACTGGGAACATATCTGGGATTAACTTGGGACGGAAAACGGGATAAGTGTGTTCGTTCCCCTTTATATCCATAATGGGGTTGGTTTCAAAATCCGTTGTCGATTCTTAACAGTTCTATTTAAGTAAGGGTTGGTCTCTTTAACTGTGATGCTCTCCTAGTATTTATTTTGTAATCTATCTAGTTATACATCCCGGGAAGGAAAGAACGAAAAATGATTTTTTAATTTTTTTCTTGTATTTTTAAATTAAAAAAAATCTACCTGTTTTTGTAAATGTGAATTTAGTTCGTTTGAATATTATTAATTCATTAAATAAAATAAAATAAAAATAGCCTTTATTTACTCTGACCTTTGCACAATTTGTAATACAATAAAAAAAAAACCAAAATTATACTATACTAACTATACTTAACTATACTATACTAACTAAACTTAGTACTTTTTTTTTCTTAACTTTTATTATCAGTTACCAGGTCAGGCTGTCTTGCGACATAGGCCTCCTCAAGTTCCCTCCACCTTTGCCTATCCATTGCTGTCCTTCTCCAGCCTATGGGCAGATCGTCTTCCCATCTTTTCTTCTGCCTTCCTCTACGTCTTTTTCCGTCCCGCGGGTATCATTCTTTTACTTTTTTGGTCCACTTTCCTGTTGTTGATCTCACCATGTGACCAGTCCATTTCCATTTCAAGGTTCGTGTTTTTACTTTAACATCTGCTACTTTGGTGATGCTCCTAATTTTTGTAGCTTTCCATTTGTCTTTCAACCTTAGTCCCAACATATTTCTTTCCATTCCTCTTTGGCATACACCCAGTTTGTGCTCGATTTTCTGTGTTAGTGGCCAGGTCTGGCAGCCATAGATGAGACATGGAAGTATACAAGTGTTGTAGACGGTTTTCTTTTGCGAGATGAGTATAGATTTATTTTTCATAATTTCTCTTGGGAACCAGTATCTTTGCCAGGTATTATTTACTCGTCTTTCTACTTCTTTAATTGATAAGTCTTCCACAGATATGACTTGACCCAGGTAAATATACTCTTTTACGTATTCGATTTCTTCTTCGTCCACCTCAATTTTGACTTCAGTCTTGTTTGTCTTCAATTTTGTTTTACTGATATTCATTGTTAAACCTGCCTTTTTACATTCAGCTGTTAGTTGTAACATTGTTCTCAGTGTGATAGGATCTTCTGCAAACAAAATGAGATCATCTGCGAATCTCAGGTGATGCAGTTTTTCCATGTTTATTTGAATACCGAAAGTTTCCCAGTAAAGTTGCCTAAATATATTTTCTAAAACTGCATTGAATATTTTTGGTGACAGCGGGTCTCCCTGTCTTACACCCTTCTGTACTTTAAATTGATCTCCAACGTTTTCGAGTTGTACTTTTGCTGTGTTCTTGATGATTTTAATGAATTTACTTTCCACTTCTTGGTTTTTTAGAGAATCCCATATGTAATTATGCTTCAAAGAGTCAAATGCCTTATTATAGTCTACGAAGGACAGGTAGTACGGACGGTCGTATTCGTTGCATTTTTCAATTACTTGCTTGACAGTATGTATATGATCGATTGTTAAAAATCTGAACGGAAGCCCGCTTGTTCTTTGGGTTGATTACTGTCTAGTTTTTTAGTCAAGCGATGTACTACAATTTTGCTGAACTCTTTGTACAAGTTCGGCATCAAGTTGATAGGTATATAATTGTTAATTTCACATTTATCTCCCTTTTTATATAGAAGAATTATTGTTGACGACGCCCATTGGGAAGGAATTTGTTCAGTTTCCAAAATTTCATTGCATATATGTGTAAATGGTTGTGTTATCTCTTCCATGGTAAGTTTTAGTACTTCGTTAGTTATCATATCATCTCCAGGTGATATACCAGCTTTCTGTGTTTGGATAGCTCTTCTTACTTCACTTTGCATAACGTATGGGATTGGTTCTGGGTTTGGGTCTTCTTCTAATGTTGTTTTGCATAAGTATTCGTACATATTATCCGTATACAATTCTTTGTAAAAGTCTGTTGCCGTTTGTAATATATGTCGTCGCTTGGCTATAGTTTGTATTTTGTTGTCTTTTCCTTTTTGCGTTGTCTTTGGTATCCATGATGAATGTTCTTTAAGTTGTTTTAAAGCTCTTTTGATTCCTCCGATTTTGTTTATTTGTTCTCTTATGATATTAAGTCGATTGGTTATTCTATGGTTTCTGATGGCTTATGAAATTTCTTTACTAATCTTAGCTATTTGTGTACGATTTTCTTTTCTGTTTATTATCATTTCTTTTCTTTGGTTTATTTTTAATCTAGCTTCGTCACCGAGTTTGTCACTTTTATCTCCTGTTTTATTTATTTTTAATATGGCTTTATCTAAGATGTTGTATTTTTCTTGCACATTATTTTGTTTATCAATCAAGTTTAATGATATTTTTAGTTCTTGAAGATTTTGTTCTGATATATGTGTTATGGGCTGGCAATTTGTTTTATGAAATTTTCTTCTTTGTATTTTTAATTATTTGCACTTTTATTAATACATTAGTCAAACGTAAATAAACTAAGTATTATAGGGGGGCGTAGCTCAGATGGTAGAGCGCTCGCTTAGCATGCGAGAGATACCGGGATCGATACCCGGTACCTCCAGTCTCTTTGCTCTTTTTGCGTATATTTTTATTGTTTGTTTTTACAATCCTACTTATTAATGTTGCTAAGCGGGTGATAATACTCCCCTGTCTTTTTCTTTAGAATGGCAAGGCTATATAGACAGTAAGAGCAAATTCAGTGTTTAATCAACTAAACAGCAGCTAAGGCCCAAGTCTATAAAGTAAGGCCGGTAATTTTTTATTAATTGCAATACGGTATTGAAAGCTATTTTTCACTTCTCTCCTCATCCAACTAAAATAGTATTTGACACAAAAAATATAGTACAATACTAATTTAGTAAGCATAAAATGTAAGCAGAAAATAGTAAGCCAGTGTAGATTGCGACTAGTAAATTTGATGTGTTAACTAATTAATGTAAACAACTGCTAGAAAAAGATCTTGAGGAGAAAATTTGGAGGTTATTGCACCACGCTGTTTTGTTTTATGGATGGATGCCTGTAAGCGGATTGCATGAGGTTGAATTGCTTTCAGAATATATTCAGGTTTTCACACGAGATTCGAATTAATCGAATGCGAAACGAACCATAATTAAGTCCAAGATAACTCAATAGTATTGGCAATAGCTATGATGTGTTTTATTAAATGTCATTTTTTTAAATAATCTTATTGAATCTGTAACTTTTATTTTCACAATTTATTTCGTTTATTTTTTGACCCACTAAACTACTTACTCCATCGCACCATCCCGATCGCTATGTTGCCCTGGTATGCTTGGGACAAAAAACCAACCCTTAAAATTTTAGTTAAGGCGTATTTTGTTTTTTATTTGCGAGTTGCTATAGGTACCGACAAAAAATCCTGACAGATGTGTTCTGCATAATATAAGATCTTTCACCCTAACGAGCATATTTTGTGATCTCTTAGAATGCTTTGTTACCCTGGTAAATCTGGGAACTAAAAATAAGATATTATTCATTATTATTTTAGGTATAAAGGATTGTTTGTTGTTAATGCTGTTTAAATTTTACTATTAAAAAATAACGTGGAAATTAAGACTAGAAAAGAAGAGTAGTTTTATATGACAAATAAAACAGTTTAATAAAATTAATTTTGCTTGTTGCATGTAACAAATGGAAAATATGATATATATAAAGCATTTACTTGCCTTGTTTTGTTCGTAATCATAAAAAATACATATTCACATTAACAGCCTCTAGCGCTACAAGTTTTGAAGGCTTTCTAGCGAAATATTATTAATATATTCGAATTGCTTAACAACGGGGGCGTAGCTCAGATGGTAGAGCGCTCGCTTAGCATGCGAGAGGTACCGGGATCGATACCCGGCGCCTCCAATTGTTTTTAATATCATTTTGTCTTTCATAATTAGAAAAAGAGAAATCAGTGTTTAGCTAAACATTCATTTATTCATGTTAGCTATTGAAACAGTTGGAGTTTTGGAGTAGGTAACATGAGTGAAATTAAAATTTCTAATTTTTTATTATATAATAAATGGAGTTTTTTTTAAACAATATAAAGAGAGCCTGTGGTTTGATTACGAAAACGTTTTCTTGTAACCATTCCAGATAATCATGATTTAAATTTTGTGTTCGTATAATTTTATCCAACATATAAATATCCTCGATGTTAATAATATTTACGTAAATAAATTTTCTATTGAAATAAAATGTTTTCTTAAATCGAGATAAAAGTTTACTCAAAAAGTAAAGTCTGGATATTAAGAATAAAGTAAATAAGGTAATAAGTACAAATTTATAATACCTTGAATATGCAAATAAGGTTTTATTGATCAAGAGTTATATTATATTTAATTTATGAAGAAAGTAGGTTATACAAGATTTTAAAAACGTAACGATATATCGAATCAACATTATTGTAGATAATATTTTTTTTTTTTTTATTTACTATGTCAATAGTAAAATAAAGTTTCTGTGTTAATCATTGTTTCATTTTCAACAGTAAACAGTGCGGAGTCGACACTTTGTCAATAGTATAACTTAATTTGTGTTTATTGTTCGGCGTCTCAGGACTATATGTGCGTCACATATGTGTACACGTCAGACTTGATAATTATGTGCCCACTTTTAGTATGAAATGTATATTGTTCAAATGAATTATATTTTTACCAGTGCAGGTTTTAGGCTTTTCTAGTCAACGAGGAAGCCTATAGTTTTACTACGTCCGTCCGTCCGTCTATCTGTTAGCAGTCCTCAGACTCTTACGATTAATACTAGAAAACAGTTATTTGACATGGATGTGCGTATCAGTCACGCCAACAAAGTGATAAAATAAAACTTGGAAAACCGCTCCACTGTAAAACCGTCCAGAGGGTTTTCTATTCTCGTTTACCATAGTGTCGATAGGTCTTTCAAAAATATTGCGGGTTAGTGAAAAATTTTTGTCTGCGCACATACTTGTATACTAAAACAAGTCCTGTGCAGTTGGCTAGTCAATTTTGACACTGGCCGCCGAGAGCGAAGTCAGTCAGACGGACTTTATCATATGTCTAAGCTAGTAATAATATATTACTAGTTATGTATCTTTACAATTATTCTAATGCTCATATGAAGATACTTTTTTATATAGCATACGAACCTATTTACGTGGTGAAACGTATCATATTAATAAAGTTATTAGACAAAGAACGTTTTAAATCCATTACTTTTCACGGAATACGTGCCGAGCATATTGTACGTTAAGGCTGACACACAGAACATTGCCCATACACATTGGAATTCCCGATAAAAGTATTAAAGTAGTTTTATTCTTTTCCTAGTTATTTTAAATATATGATTCTTGAATAGAATTGTTCTTTCATTTTCTTTTCAAATACTTACTCTTGTAAAACTTTTGTTGCATTGAAACAATTTCTAAGCCATTATTTTCAATTCTGAAGTCTTGAGTGATTGTCTTATTAGTGGTCATCGATTTATTTCGAAACCACAAGAACGGCGCGCTCATCGTCGAATTTAATTATGTTAAAATTAATATTGTTTTTTATGGATCTTAAGTTCGGCTTGTAAGATCTGTAGTTTTTAGTTATGATTATTTTCACAGATGAATACAACCTCATCGGCGAATAAGGGTTATGTTATGCTTAACCACTTAATTGAAATAATTCATTCTGAGCATGAAATGAACAATACCATTTTAAAACACTCAAAGTATCTTTCCTTTATCGTTCAACCATTATTTTCTATCAGGCCAGAAATTAGATCATTAATTCAGCCATAACGCGGCTTATCAATTTACTCGTATATGTACAGGCAGCAGTCCTCCCGAACACGGACCTAAGAGCTTACCAGTTATATTTGCTAGTCGTAATAATACCCTTGTATTTAACTTGGCGAACGCGGCACAATCCGGAGCCCGGTCTGTTTTGCGATTTACCGGGATTAACCGCGGCCGCAGGATTAGTCCAGAATACAATGTGGACGCCGTTAGGCGACAGCCGTGCCGGATCCTCCGCTGTTTTCATTGCACTTGGTATCACATGTATAATGCTTTTTGAATATTAATCTTTTAATCGTTCGTTTTTAATTATCTTTTTTTTATTTTATTTTATTTATACTTTATTGTACACCACAACAATTTTTTCATTACAATAACTTAGACAGCCTATATAAAAGTAGCATACAATTTTGGCGGCCTTATCGCTATATAGCGATCTCTTCCAGGCAACCAACGGTGTAAGGAATAACCCATAGGATATGGGGTAGGTGGTGCAGTAATAACAAAATAAAATAACATTAATAATAATCTATACCAAAAACAAACTAATAAATACATGTCAATATAAATAAAAATACACATTTAATATATCTATATATAAATTATATTATCAATACATACTAAAATTACAAGTATATAATATAAATATATACAATAAATACGATACTAAAAACGATAAGTCCTCAAACAACACGAGACAAGAAAGAAAAATAATCCAAAAAAAGAATAAAAATAAAAGAAGATTATTGGTGATAAGGTACTTGAGACAAAAAGTGATCTTTTACAAGTTTTTTAAAAATATTTATGGATTTGGCCTCCCGAATATTTAAAGGGAGGTCGTTCCAGAGTTTAATAGCCTGTACTGTAAAAGAATTATTATAAAAGGATGACTTGTGATCGGGCACCCTTAAAGTCAATTTCTTCGAAGAACGGAGAACTTCTCCAGGTTTCCCTAAAAATAAAAATTTCTCCTTCAAGTAAGGGGGGGTAACAGGGTGAAACAATACACAGTATAGAATAGAAAGTATGTGCATATTCCGGCGAAGTCGGATGGGTAACCAATTAAGACGAGAACGAAATTGTGAAACGTGGTCATATTTGCGTAATCCATATATAAACCGAATAGAAGTATTTTGAAGTCGCTCAAGCTTATTTAATTGGTTTTCGGTTAAGTCGACAAAGCTTGCGTCAGCGTAATCAAGAATAGGAAGGAGTAGAGTCTGTGCGAGCATAATTTTGGTAGGAATTGGAAGAAAATGTCGAAGACGAAGCAGAGACCTCAGAGCTGCAAACACTTTCCTGCTGATTTCGTTCACATGGCGAGTCCAGCTAAGAGTATTATCAAGGAACACTCCCAGATTTTTAACATAATCGCAATACGGGATGACAATATTGTCAAACATTATTGATGGCAAGGAAGACCAATTCACTTTTGATAATTGTTTACGGCTGCCAATTAATATGGCTTGAGACTTGCTAGGGTTAACATTAAGGCCAAAAGATTTACTCCACTCAAGAATGATATTGAGGTCGTTATTCATCCTTGCGATAGCCAAAGGAAGGTTTTCCAAAGTCGACTGGGTGTAAATTTGGACATCGTCTGCATACATGTGGTAGAGAGAAGATAGGTTATGAGTAATCGAATTGATGAAAATTGAGAAGAGTAACGGTGATAACACGCCGCCCTGTGGTACGCCAGCAGAAATATCGCACCATGATGAGTATGTATCATCAGTGCGAATACGCTGCCGACGACCATGAAGGTAACTGTGAAACAAGTCAATAACTGCAGGGGACACGTTAAGAGAACGCTTTATCTTCTTCTTAATAATACATTTTGTCTAATATAAAATTTCGAATGTAATATATACATTAACCTTTTTAAACAACTTTACAACTTTGATATACATTTTAATAAAAGGACAACAAATGGACACAACATTACAAAATAATACAATTTTACCATCCTCCCGGTCTGTGTTGTTTTTAAATCAAAGATGAAACATGATAAATGAAAAACTCTGCAAGGGAGACAAAGTTTATCCTGCTAATGAACTTGCAGAAAATACATTTTCTGGAAACAAAAGATGAATTTAATTATATTTCTGACTGTAAAATTATTCTATATTTGTATGTAAAATTGTTTTTAAATCATGTATTTTGTAGTATTTATACAATAGCTGATAAATTTCGCATTGCTATATAAAATGTGCGTGGGTGGTACAGCAAATGCATTCGCGCGCCGATACTAATATTGTAACACAAGAACGTCAGAACTCGGCGATTGTTCACAAATAATACCTTCATTACTCATGATGCCCTGGTATTGAATTCGAGCAGTGCGTGGGCCTTCGTTTTCATTTTTATAATTAATGAAATGTGACGACGTCATTCGTAGTCTGCAGTAATAATATATGCAAGGGTTTTATGAAATTATTGAACTTACATTTTATGATACAGTATAAATTACATGTAATAAATCGAATTTAATAAAATTTATCCAATATTGAATCTGAGCTTTGTTATCGTATATACTAAGATAAGATTAAGTTTCAATAAGTAAAACAATATTTACATATGAAGTTCCGGAGAGCCCTAGCAAGTTTAACTAAGCGCTACATATTCAGATGTGTAAGTTACACCCCATTTACCGCGACGGAGCATCAGCTCTCCTATTTGGTATTCCGATTAATGTTTCACTTGAATTATTAATTCGTTGCGAATGCCTAATTTAGTAGCGAACAGCGTAACTCTGTATCGGGTTTTCGACGGAATAATGTAACGGGATATAGAACTGCTCTGATTCCATTATACAAATGTATCACCTATAATTCATACTATGGTACTGTGTATATTACTGTTGTCTTAAAGGGACTATTTGTGTTCATGCTATTATTGATTAGGGATTTGCTATTTATTAAGACGACACTCAACATTAATATTCAGTATGCACAATTCTATCGCAGATTTATGACTATTGGTATATTTTTTTATTTACAGATCTCCTTATAGAAATGTTGGGGGTCCTGGCTAGTTACAGCGTTACTGTAAAAGAACTTAAACAGTTGTTTAACGCAATGAAGGCGGTCAATGGAAAATGGGTAAGGAACAATTTTTAAAAATAAACCTCTATATACTTTAACTTTACATGCTCTTATATTTTTGTATTTAGATTTTAAACAAAGATTGAAGTCGCTTTTACTTAGCTGTTTTCTGTGTGGTTGTAAATTCTTTAATTAGAAAAACATTTCATTTTTGAACAAAGCGGTCGGACAAAGCGACACACGAGGTAAACAAAAGTAAAAATAACAAACGAATAATGTCAGGCTCCACTAAGCAAATATAAATAAACACAAGTAACACAAGGGACATAACATCTTAGTTCCCAAGGTTGGTGGCGCAGTGGTGATGTTGTTTTTTTTTAAAAGAAATATACAAGCCACTGTCTATGGGCGTTGGTGACCACTTACGATCAGGTGGCCCACATGCTCGTCCACTAACCAATAATATAAAAAAAAAAAAAAAAAAAAAAAAAAAAAAAAACATAGCCGTTCCTGTCGGCTAATTACCGCCTGCTATAACGATGCAAATTTGAAAAGCGCCCGTGGTTACACTAATTGTACGTAAAGTGGGATCTCTCCGTATTAAGCCACATTTTACTATCTACTCTCGTTCATGATGCCTTGGTACGTGAGAAAGACAATGCGGGGGAGGTTGCGGAATTTATCTCGGCTTGCCTCGAAACATGACTGCAGTAGTTTGGTTAGATATTTTAAGCCGGTTTACGTGTATTGAAGAAATTTTAAATTTAATTTTTATTTCTGTGTAAGAAAATTTTGTTTGTATCATTGTTTTCAACAAGCACTCCTTAATACTAAGAAGGAGTGCTTGTTGAAAATGCACTTTGATATTTTTATACTCCTGTCGTTGGCGATCGGATACAACGTGCGCATAATTAACTGATAGTAAACATAGTCATTTACTGACCGTTCCAATTAATTAGCTCGTAGTTCGATGATGGTCCACAATTAAGCAAATTGGTGGTTGCTCGTATGTACATATTATTTTTACCATCAAACATGATGATATAACTAAATAAAATGATGCTATATTCATATTGATGTTATTATAACATTAAACTGCCTTACTGGTAAAGCGGCAAGTTGACCGCAGATCCCGGGTTCAAATACATCGTCTATTTGTACAAGGCCATTTAAGAATTACGAGAACTTTCTGGAGAGAAATTCATAGAAGCAGACTATTGTCTGAAAATTGGCAATGTTTACTCTCATCGGTTTCTCGTAAGTGTTTCCGGTCGTGTCGGATTTTCGGTCGCATCGGCTTCTATATACTTTACTAATATCGTGTTCAAATCAGCCGAACCTCCACTCAATTAATTATTCAGTTATTAAACTTCATGCTTCAAGATGAAAGATCAAAGTCGAGCCTGTCCTGTCAAAGTATACTCTCAAAGTATTTTATGACAATCTATGATTTATTCAGCGGGTAAAATATGTTTTAAAACTCAATACTGTTTCAGCCGAGGCACTCCGCTAAGCTGTTAAACGTACTCCGTCAGATGCCACACAGGAACGGTCCAGACGTATTCTTCAGTTTTCCAGGCAGAAAAGGATCGGTAAGTTATACTTTAGTATGTGATGTCTTATAAAATATTACAATGAATGTATACTGTATTTGGGTTTACTCTAAATATTGTGAACCTACTGAGTTTAACAACTAGATCTCAATTAATATTTTAACGATAAATCGAAA
The DNA here is from genome assembly GCA_905220585.2 of Nymphalis polychloros. Lineage (NCBI taxonomy): Eukaryota > Metazoa > Arthropoda > Insecta > Lepidoptera > Nymphalidae > Nymphalis > Nymphalis polychloros. Next base: position 501,789 of record HG992262.1, read on the forward strand.
TACATAAGTATTAAAATAATAACTTATAAAATCTAAGAATTTAAGATTGAAAGAGATATAAACTGTAAAATGTGCTCGACTAACTTTAAAATATATTGAAATGGATGCTTTCATATTAAGACTTTACTTACTTTTTTTTATGTTACAACAAAAAGTGTACTGACCCCAAGGAAACAAGAACTTGTTCTAAAATTTTGTCGGAGAGGCTTTTCATTCGACAATGCCGTTTCTGCGTGGCTAAAAATATTTTCCTCCAAAATAAAGAAATTACATTTCTACATTCGCGACTTTGCGAGCACGAATTCTTTTTAAAACAGGTCCCTTTTAAATTATAACAATGTCTATCTCTATGATGATTGACGATTAAATTTGGTCAAATGCGAAACGCTTCAGTCTTATAATAAATAAAAATAAACTACAATATTTTACCGAGATGACCCACGTGAATCTAAATTGAAAGTTGAATGTTCAAACCCAGGCAAGCATCTCTAAATCTTCATATGCTTATTTTTTGTTTATAATTTATCAACAAAAAAAAAACAAGAGGTAACATGCGTTTTACTTGGTGGCAGGGCTTTGTGCAAGCTCGTCTGAGTAGGTACCACCCATTCGTCGGATATTCTACCGCAAAACAACAGTACTTAGTATTGATGTGCTCCGGTTCGAAGGGTGAGAGCACAGGCACAAGGGACGTAACATCTTAGTTCCCGAGGTTTGGTGGCACATTGGCGCTGTAAGATATGGTTAATATTTCTTACAATACCAAGGTGTATGGGCGATGGTGACCACTTATGATCAGGTGGCCCATCTGCTCATCCACCTACCTATTCTATATAAAACAAATTGAAAACTACCACAAGGGTATGCGCCAAACCGTATTGGAGCAGCGTGGTCGAATATGGCACAAACCTACTCTCAACACTCCTCAACCGGAGAAGAGCCTTTACTTCAAAGTGGGACGCTAACCGGCTATTACTTTTACTTATTAAATTACTTATAAGTGTTTGTTATTCTGTTAACATCTTTTAAATTACCGAACCAAGCGGAGATATTTAAATGGCATTTTTCGTCTTTTACTGTAAACATTTTTGCGAACTTAGAATTCCTTACACAAAACTCCAGAAATGAGACAAAGCTGACGGTTTTCTCTCAAACTGCATTCAGATTTTAAACTATATTATGTCAGATAATATAAAACTGTATACATTTTTTATCCTGATCACTATGTATAACTAGGCAATAATATAAGGCTATTAAATGATAAATAAAGAAAACATACAAACAAATCTTTTCTCTTATTACCATCAGTATGCTTTAGAATAAATAATATAATTACTATCTTGCAACTTCACGCGCCACATGCGAAATCAATTCATCTTTACTTAACATTAAATTATAACAATAGCTTATTGACTCCATCTGTTCTATACGATCCCGGAGGTCGCGTAAAACCTTTACATTACGCTTTTCCTATTAAATATTTGCAAACGAATACATCTTTGATAAATATTATATCCATATAATAGTTTATGAAGCAATACAATATTTATTTTATACCTCGAAATTAGCACTCCCGAACGTTATACGTACATTTATAGCTATATAAACATTATTACTATTATTATAGTGTGTACAGTGCGTTTAAAAGAACGAAAACAATAATGCACATTCGTGCATATCTATATTATGTGTATGATATGATGATAATATCACATATCAAACACGCAGAGCCCTAGAGGTAACTGACCCAGTTATACGCCAGGAAATAATAAACAAAGGATTATACACGTAGTCCTATAAGCGAACTAATTGGAGAGCACACTAATGAATATCGCATGCCGGTGTTATTCTCCCGTTAACGCTATCGAGTTCTTGTGTTTGTAGTGTAGTGGCTATTGTTTGACGTATGTTGTCATTGGTATTGTATTTTCATATACTCGTAGATTACAGCGAGGAATATGTTTTGTTATATTTAATAATAACTAATAGAGATTATTATTTTTTGTTGGCAATTCTTTATTCTTTGACGAGCCGGTTGGCGTGGTTGGTAAGACACTCGCCTTTCACGCCGCAGGTCGTGGGTTCGATTCCCACCCACCACAGACATTTGTGTGCATGAACATGTCTGTTTGTCCTGAGTCTGGGTGTAATTATCTATATAAGTATTTATTTACAAAAGAAAAGTAGTATATGTAAGACTATTAAAACTCACAATGACGTGACAATAGTACAGGAAGATATTGATCGCCTTGAAAACTGGTGCAATTTACATAAAATGAAATTAAACATCAAGAAGTGCTACCATATTCAGTTTACACGAAAAAGAAACACTATAGAAAGTGCGTACAATATAGCTGGTATTACTATAAACAAGGTGCAAACTATTCGAGATTTAGGAGTTATTTTGGACTCGAAGCTTCAATTTAATACACACGTCGAACACATTACAACATCCGCATTCAAGTCTTTGGGATTCATTTTGAGAAACTCTAAGGAGCTACATAAGTCATATACAATCACAACTCTTTACAACTCCTTGGTTAGAAGTAAACTGGAATACTGTTCTGTTGTCTGGAGCCCTCAATATAAAATTCATATTGATACAATCGAGAGAGTGCAAAAGAAGTTTTTAAAATTTTTACATTATAGATTTATTAACTTGAGGGGCGAGCAGTACCAGGTCCGACTTAATAACTACCACTTACTGTCCTTGAATTATCGAAGAAAACTTTTAGATCTAACGTTTCTACACAAATTATTAAATAATAAAATTGATTGCCCACAAATCCTCTCTATGATTGGTTTTAAAGTGCCTTTCAGAATACCTAGATACAAGTCACCGTTATTTGTAACAACTAAACAAAAAACCAACCTAGGAAAAAATTCACCAATAAACAGACTAGCTAGGACGTATAACGAGTTATCGACCGGCATCAATGAACTAGACATCTTGCATGATAGTAACTACTCCTTTAAAAATAAAATTGCCTCTCATCTAAAAAACTTTGCATAGAATATAAATAAATAGTTAGGATGTTATGTTATCTGCTTTTTTCTGTGTTTTTTTTTTTATATGTTTTTTTTTTTATATCGTGAATTTTTTTTTTTTTAAATACTTGTGAACAATTTTTTACGCCATTACTTTGTTACTTTGATTATTCAATGGAATTCTTATATAGTTTTATTAGATTTTTTCCTTTTTTACAATTTTTATTTTTTACATAAACTAAGAAAAATCCTGTATTTTGTAAGCATGTTTTTTTTACGCAATTGAATATCTATTATTTTTATTAATGTAACTCTGTTAGTCGATGATTGCCTATAACAAATTGCATGCTGTAATTACCTGTAAGTAAAAGAACAATTGAAATGTATTACTAAAAATTACTGCTGTACACGAATTATTGTATCTTTTGTTGGTAGTTCTAAATAAATAAATAAATAAATAAATAAATAAATAAATAAATATGAGTTGTCTGGTTTCCATAGTACAAGCTCTGCTTAGTTTGGGATCAGATGGCCGTGTGTGAATAATGTCCCAGGATATTATTATTATTATTATTATTATTATTATTATTATTCGTATTTTATGCATTGTTTTATATCCCTACTAATTTGGTGTGAAAAAAATATGTTTTTATAACTTTGATGGTACCTGGTTAGGTACTAAAATAGTTTATAAACATGCTTTAAAATTAACCTCAGTATTAATAAAGTACGAATTCCACACGACGTTATCAACAATATCAAAAAAACTATAAAATTGATATTTTGTTAAAATATTTAAGAGTTAAAATATATAGTTCTTGCTTTGACTTTATTATCGAAGTCAAAAATATTTATTAATTGAAGGTTTATTTTCAATGATTCGGAGATATATACATCAGACCTGGAAACAAAATAATAGAGTGATTTTTTGTTTTCCAACGATTCCATCATATTTAATTTAAAGAAATCCTATTGGAATTGTAAAAATAATTATACGTTCAAAAATTCCAATTGGAGGCGCCGGGTATCGATCCCGGTACCTCTCGCATGCTAAGCGAGCGCTCTACCATCTGAGCTACGCCCCCGTTAGTATACTTGATGAAATTCTTGGCAGCAATACGAACGTCTCACAAATAGCAACGAAATACAGCAACGGTGTCTTTCACTTGTATATTTATATTAGGATCACGTAATTATATTTTTTGTTATATTGAAAAGCAATACGTAATTTATTAATTAGTGTAACACGTTACTAAATTATACGAACCATGTAATAAGTACCTTCTGTAAATGGCGAGATAACTGATTATTTACCGTCAAACATAATATTTCTTTTATGTACGTGTTATGCTGAGCTGTTTCTATTTTTGTGGCCAGTGTAATTAAACTTACACATAATTATTACGTGTTAAAGTTGTTAAATTGAACGCGAAATACAACGGATCTCGCGTTTAATTTGAAATATGTTTGAAATATGCAATTTTTTTTTGGGTTTTTTTAGGCTTTTGCTGTCCTCTGCTGGACGAAAGCCTGTTGTTGTATTTAATTTTTTTTTATGTTTTTTAATTTTGTTTATTTATTCCACATAACGGGAGTAATGCTAATCAGTGTATGCAATACTATCTATAAGTTTACTTTCACTCATATTTACAAATATATGTAAATATTTATTTGCTGTAAACAATTAAATCAAATTAAGGTACACAACCGTAGTAATTTATAAAATTACTTGTGTACCTTAGGAATTTTATAAATGAGAAAGTGAGTTTGTTTAATTGTTTGTTACGCGTTAATGTCTTTACGAATAGTAAACCGATAATCGTGAAACTTTGCACGTTGGCAGGGATATAGAAAAAACATATACTTAACCGCCCCATCCCCCTAACGAAGGGGTAACTAAACTAGTACTAATAGGTAACGTTGTAAGGGTGGGCACATTAAAATCATTTTTTCAAAACGACACAACTTTAATTTCCGTCCCTTGCGAGTTAAGAGTTGTAAGTGTCATGAAAATTTGATTCGAGTCAGCTGTCAGCTTAGAAAATGTATTACGGCAAAGTGCGCGCCAACGTTTTTTATTGGATTAGGAGTTTTTAATGGTTTTTTAATTATGATTATAATCAAACAAATTGTTTTTTAAAATATACATTATTATTTTTTGGATATTAATTATAAAGTTTCAAAACCTTGAGGACTATTTTATTAAAATAAAATAATAATAAATAAATAAAAGACTTACTGAATTCTAAAAAGATTCGAATTGGAGGCGCCGGGTATCGATCCCGGTACCTCTCGCATGCTAAGCGAGCGCTCTACCATCTGAGCTACGCCCCCGTTTGTTGCAAACCCGCAAAAGCTGTACCACACGCCGATGCGTTTTGCCTTACTTTCATTGCAGGTATGTGTACTCAGGTTTTACGGGTATTAAGCGAAGTACTTTTAATTTTATCTAAGTTTTAATATCCAAGTATTGAGGGAATTTGTGTTAATCCTCTGCTTGGCCCACTGCTTTCTAATTCAGCGATGGAATTCGTAAGAATACTTACGAATAATTCACTTGCCTTAAGCCTTGCCTTGAAGATAGTATTACTGCGTTCTAGTTTTGAGGTGATTAGTAAACATCCTGATTGGGTTTTTTCTTCAAATTCAAATTATAAATACTTTATTCAATATTGAAGTATTATACTTTCTTATTGATTGTCAAACTAGAAACTACCACTGGTTCGGAAAAGAAACACCCAGCCCTGAGAAGAACCGGCGAAAGAAACTCAGCGGGTTGATTTTTTATCTTTTTTTTTATGTAGCATATGTTGCTTACATACAAAAAGTCATTAGAAATAGCCATGCGGCGATCGTCTCATTCCCAAAGTGTGCTATCATCCATAAATTCCTTAATTGTATAATAATAACCTTTAGCACAGAAGCGTACCTTTACAATTTTTGAAAATTAGCAACTGAGGCATTTTGATCGCTTTCTGGGATCCTGTTGTTGAACCGTATACATTGCCTCACAAAAGAGTTACTGACTCTTGTACCAATGTTATGAGTATCATATTTTCTCACAAAATCATTATTTTTTTCCCGTACATACATCACATTACATAATATGTAATGAGAAGCAACAGTTAATCTTTAATTTCTTTAAATTTCTGTCTTAGGGATTCTTTAGCTCCTAGGTTGCGCGAATAGCCCTCTTTTGCAGTACAAATATCGTATTGATAGCGGCCGCATTAACCCACAGCATAATGCCTTATACATTATATTAAATAAGACATTATACTGTAAAACTAACTAAAATAGGCGGGCCGTATCAACATCCGCAAATAATCTTATTTTCTTAACCACAAAAGCCGCTGAGCTTAGTCTACTCGCCAATCTGTCAATTTGGGGGGCCCACTGCAACTTGGCATCAACAGTGAAGCCAAGAAATACAGTAAACTCAAATGGATCCATCGACTCCCCATTGATATGCACATCAGCTTTTACATTTTTAATATTAGGCGCGCTAAATTTTACATTTGTTTATATAACATAAGATTATTGATACTAAACCAATTTACTATATCAGAGATAGCGTTGTTTACATACTGTGTTCTGTGTTCATATTGTGTACTGGTTTCTTTTAATTTTAAAAACTAGAGGTTTCATCAGCAAACAATACTATATCATGTTTGTTCCCTACAAGAAAGGGCAGGTCGTTTATGTATATGAGGAATAGAAAAGGACCGAGAATTAATCCCTGAGGGACCCCCATACCAACTGAGACCCCAGGAGATATTTTCCCATTAACGTCGACCTTCTGAATTCTATTATTAAGATAAGAAGTCAAAAGTTCGAGCGCACCTTCTCTGATTCCATAGTGATTTAATTTCCTGACCAGAGTTTCATGTTGAACACAATCAAAGGCTTTGGATAAGTCGCAAAAAATCCCTAAGGCGTCCTGCGACTCCTCCCATGCTTCATTGATATTCTTAATAAGTTCGATGCCTGCGTTAGTTGTTGACCGGACCCTCGTGAATCCAAATTGTTTTCTACGAAGCAGATTGTGTCTGTTAAAGAGAGCAAATTTAAACCATTTTTTTCAAATATTTTGCTGAGGGTTGGTAGTACTGAGATTTGCCTGATTTGAGGTCTGAACAACTACCAGATTTAAATATTGGAATTACTTTGCTATGTTTGAATAATTATTAAATATTATTACAAGGTAGGGTGTAATCACATCAATAATTGAATTGATCACCTTTACAGATAAATCCCATAAATCAGCTGTTTTCTTAATCTCTGATGACTTAAATGTACTTATTATATCATCGTTTATACTTGAGAAATTAAAGTTAGCGGCAAGTACGCGGCAACAATTGGAGAAGAAATAAGCGACTTTGTTGTCAAAATTGGTATATCAGCAAATAATTCTTCAAAAACAGAAGCAACTTCCCGATCATTACTTATAACTTTATTGTTACTAATAACAGACATTTCGGAGCTGCGAATGCTGATTCTACCAGTTTCACAATTAATAATATTCCATGTCATTTTTAATTTATTGTTTTTTAATTTCGATATGTTTGATATGTTCGATTTAAAAGGGATCACAGAAGGGTTATAGGTTATATTACTAAAGCGTGAATAAACGAATCTGTAAAACCGATTTTGGTCTTTAATTAAATATGTATCTATAACAAAGTATTAAATAAACAAGTTTTTTCTAATGTAGTGGAACCACGTGATAATATTTAGAAGCCCTGTCAAAGATAAGTTGCTCGATATTTTCGAGGTCAATTCGTGTGACACATGTTGGTGACATTTAGTACACTGTACCAATATTTCTGCTGAGTTTATAGTTTACCAATAATTGTTATTCCAATATTTTCTTACTTACGAAGTTCCGATTAAATATTTGGGGCTCTGTAATATTTTTCCTACGTATTCCTAACATGTAAATCCTACATGTATCTGTCTATATAAGAAACCAATGAAATTATTTTTAACAGTGTTTGAGTGAAACTTATTACATTATATTATTTTGTAAGGCGCACAACTATTTTCTTATTTCATATTTTTAATTGCTAGGTTCATTTTTAATTTATATTATAATTAAACTTATGGGCGGAGATGATCACATTCCATCAGGTAGCCCATTTGCCCGTCCGCCTTAACATTAAAAAACTATGGTTTACATTTAAAGCGGGTGAAACTGCGAAGCGCAGCTATTTTTATAATAATATTTGTTTACTCTTGCAAAATTCCATGATGATCGGTTGAAAAGTTAATACATAAACAAACTCAATTTCAATTTTTTAATATTATCTAGAGGATTATATACTAAAACCTTAAACGTATACATTTCATGTATATCAATTAAGTAGTTTTTTTCTGTTTGACATTAAAAAAAACGTCACTTCATACATTGGTATAAATTTAAACGAGTGGCGATTTAATCGAAAAACGGCTCTTTTTAAAAAACATTAAATGTTCATTCTAAAAATAAAATGTCTTAAAATATATTTCTATATATTTATTTTTCCGATTGCAATGTTATTGCTTGCGTCGGCATTCCGATATTGAATTCATCGTCTCGCTAGAGCCGGCTGCACTCAGCGCTGTTACCGTTTGCGACACCGACGCATTTTATGCTTACCTATAAATATATTTTATAACTAGTAATATCATAAGGCCACTTGTACGATTTCATATTTCAATAGAAGTATTAGTGTATTGCTTTTTAAAATTCTACGTATCAGCTTTTAACCGATTTTTAAAGAGAACGAATAGTATGCGCACACTTTTTTATAATGTATAAATATTAAATTATAATACATATATCTTTGTACCTGTAATTACACTGCGTCACTATCCCCTAAAACCGAAACCAGGCGCTACTATAAATGAGTGTACTACCCAGACGGGCTTACACAAAGCTCTACACCGTATAAAAAACAATTTGAAAATAATCTTCACATCATACATAATAAACATGAAGACTTGGTAAGAAGAAATGTTGTATAATTATATTATTTATTGTGTATTAAAATACGAGTACTTTGAAATAGTAATCAAGATGTCTCAGACGAGTTCGATACAGTACGTTCGATTATGTTTTAATATGTCGGTGCAATCTCACACCATCAAAGACACGTACACCACGTAATCGACTTCGTATTTATTTTATTTTTCGATCACAAACTTACTCTTTTCTACGTACTTATATTGAATTCAGCGATTTTACTGAAGCCATAAATATGTATGTGATGTGATGTGACTTTTGTATTTTATTATAGTTTTGATTGTTTTTATTACCATTAAATATTCGATTAATGTTAAACAGCAAATATATGCTGATCATTATTTTTCTATTAGACAGAAGATATTTTTATCGTCCACTACTTTTCTCACGTAATCACAGACAGACAAATAAATACAAGAATAGACTGTCAACCATGCTGCAACAGAAATATATTTATAACAAATATTAGGTATTCCAAATGTTTTTTTCCTTAATATGATATAAATTTTGAATAAAAACAATTTTACCATAAATGGCGTCAGAAATCCTGTAAAGAGTTTCAAAGCCGTTGAACGCAAAAAGCTCTCGTAACTATTTCATAAAAGAGCTATTACAGAAGAATTATTAGGAAATTCCGACGATCGGAATGGGAGCCATCGAAATTAAATTCGATTCGAATCCGAACAAAGTTCGCCAATCGGCGTTGTATCAAAATTTCAATCTCCGAACCGCATCGCTCCGTGGAAGTAAGGAAGTTTGACGTTAGGTTTTAATATTACCTTTTACGTGTAAAGCTATGATGCTAAGCCGTTACTTAATAAATACATTCATTATTTTCAACGAAGATGCAAATTATTCAACTGTATATCAATAACGCATTTTTAAGCCTACTGTAATCAAACAATAAAATTGTACACGCGTGTAAATATTTCCGCAAAGCGATTACGATTATACGATACAATTTACTCAATAAATTTCTCCATGCAATTATAGAAATAATATAAAATGTTGTATATTCTAACAAATCAATAAGATTTATTTAATCCGTTTATTTAAAAAAAAGACGAAGTTAGAGTTGTCTTCAAGTAAAGTTTCTAATAAACTTATAATACATGAATACAGGAAAACCGAACGGACGGAGCGCACGGAGCAAGTTTGTAACGAGGGGAGTTTGGAATCGAATTGTCTCAGAATTTAATAAGTCAGCCTCGGGGAACCACCTGATGTCCCGCAGACAATAATTCAGACCAAATGAAGAGTAACGACGCGGTAATAATGACAGTTTAATAAATAAACTAACACTTCAAGTCGCGTCATCGATGTAGCTCCGTTTGGATTTGTCATTTTCGCGATCTTAACGATAAATCATGTAACTGATTTATCGTTTTATTTAAGTAGGTCTTCAGTTGGCTCAGAATGTAGATTCTAATGAGAAGAATCGAATAGAAACTTAGGAGTTACCGTTTTCCACCAAATTAAATCAATTATATTTCAAGTTCCACCTTTCATATTCAATTACATTAATCGAATAATTTAATGAATCCTCATTCATTTTGAATTTGTTCATTAACAAAACAAGTCCACGGTATACATAAAATATTTCAAGTAAGTCGTTAAAGATTTTTCTCTACTCCCGAGGCGTGAACTAATTAAAACTCGCCGTGAGTTAATATAGGGTAATTTATAGTACAGCGGGGACCGACCGCGCCTAAATGGCACTAATTAAAACATTTCGATAATGGATTTCACGGCAGCCTCCCTAAGTTACCTGCACCTTCTTCTCATTATTACATTTGTATCTGCCTACGAGTTTGTTGTTTGTGTTATATATAGTTAAGATATTCTATATTATTAGTCTAAATAGAAATACATATTTCATTTGAATCTTGTGTCGTATATATATATTTGGCTAATATTGTTGTCGTATATTTATGATGTACTTTTTGCACGACGTTCTACTCGTTCTCTAATGTTGGCTGCTGCTTTTTTGGTAGCAATTAAAATTGGCCGTTGACCCAGTCTAATAACGGAAGTGCCCACGATCTCTTCTTGACAATCAGTGACTGCTTCTTCTATTTGCCAGTCGTTTCGATCGTATTACTGTTTATAGCCGGATGTTGTGATGATTTGTAAGTCTTTTGTGGAACAACGAACAAGTGAGGCTAATGGTACATCGTTCTTGCTTGGCACTATTTATTTTATTGAGCCTCGTATGTGAGACCATATGCACTAATTTGAAAGTACCTATTAGGTACTCCGTTTCACCCATACGCATATAAGTTATCTTCTATCTCCGCCTTTATAGCAAGTCCTTCGGCTCTTTTAATTGCATCGACACATTGACTTTGTGATGGTTAATTATTGTTGCAGTGGCAATTTGTAAGGGCGGTGGTAACCACTTACCATCAGGAGGTTTTCCTTTTCCTCAAACGGTGGGGAGGCCTTAACCCAGCTGTAAGAGATATACGGGCTCAAACAGACTTTACTTTTCTTTACTTTTGTACCCTCTTTTTTCGTAAGCCACGACAACTACTCGGTGGTAGAGCTTTGTGCAAGCTCGTCTGGGTAGGTACCATCCACTCATTAGATATTCTACCGCAAAACAGCAGTATTTGGTATTGTTGTGTTCCGGTTTGAAGGGTGAGTGAGCCAGTGTAATTACAGGCACAAGGGACATAACATCTTAGTTCCCAAGGTTGGTGGCGCATTGGCAATGTAAGTGATGGTTAACATTTCTTACAATGCCATTGTCTATGGGCGTTGGTGACCACTTACCATCAGGTGGCCCATACGCTCGTCCGCCAACCTATACAATAAAAAAAGTGGTTTTTATGAGGCTGTTATGCTTGCAATTTAGTGATCCACTGTAACCCTTATTAACCTAACCATAATTGAATCCATGCTAATCAATCGAGTTGTCTTTCATGTCTTGCCTCCGTTTATCTCCCCCCAGATTCTGGGTACTTGACTTGTTTTGACGAAATGTGTCTGCTCTCGATTCTCTTACACCTCCAGATCAAGTTTTGTCTTTGGAAGTTCTTTTACGCGGCTTTTCGTAGAGTGAAACGACAGTGGCCCGAGGTCATGTCACATAACGAAATAGCGTTATGCCTACTTCTAATATGCTACAAAATGCGATGGGTTGGGCGTTCGAATTCAGCACTGCGCGAGCGCTTCTGGAGGTAGGACCTATGACGAATTTTTGAGCGCCAAACCACGCCAAACGATAGGACGCCAACTGTATAGTGCGCCTACCTATTAGATCTTTTTTTTAAATTTAGTTAAATAATTAAGCAAACTCAATCAAAAGAATTAATTTTATTTAAAATACGTAACGTTATAAAAAATACAAAAAACTAAAATATAAAGGTTATACAAAACCATATAAGGACCAATAGCGTTACGACTTCCGAACTGCACGCAAGTCCCAGGCTCGAACTTTGGGCTATTGTCACAATTCCTATCATACATAACTTTTGTTTAATTGGAGGGGTAAATTACTAAAATAATATTTAAATATGAGTAAATTCCTTAATACTGAAACACGATTATCGTGAATATGGTGTTAAAATTATATTGATAAAAGATTAAACAATATATCATTCGGAAGATATCTGAAGATAATCTGAGAACAGTCGATTATTCACTAATGGTTCGCCCATTAGTGTTTATACAGAATTATATTTTAGTTAAGGTAATTCATTTTTATTACGAAATTATAATTTTTTTATTTAGTTAAGCTAACTATAAAGTTTTATGTTTATATTTGTGAATATTGTTTATTTTTAAATTTCCCAAAAATATTTTGTTCGTTCTCAGACAGGCGGCTAGCTTAATTTAGTAATTTTACTTTGTAATCATCAACTCTATGTTGCGGACGCTCTGATCAATACTGGGCGAGCAAGACAATTCGGGAGGACCATTTAAGCGGTTTTCCCCTTCTTATTGGCAATTCTTATTCAAATACGGACCATCAAATGTAATCCTTGACATGCTGGGCGTTTTTCACGTCCGTTTTATTTGTGTCTATAAAAACAATTTTGTCAAGACAGGAAAATATAATAAACAAATGCGAAAGAGCATTTTTCCAATGTAAGGCACACTTTATTACATTTATAAATTATATTAATACTTTCATACTAATCTATATACTAAATTGAAACATTGCATTGTGTTACGATTAACGAAGAATATATTATGATGTATGTATGTATGTTTTTGTTATTGACTTTATCTTGTTAATGTCATTACTTAAAATTAATGGCATAGTAAACTTGTTTTGTTATACATTTGTTCTATAATAATATTATGTTACTATAAAATGGTGTGCATCAAAAACTTACGTGGCTTAACATTTTACATGAATCCATTTTTTCCTTATTTAACGTACACTCGCCGGGGAGCCTCCATTTCTCTCTGTCTCCCTTATCCCTACATCTGACGGCCAACTGACGCATCTTATCCCACGCCACGCTAATACTAGGGAAGCATGTTACGTGAGAATGAAATATGTGTGCTAATCCAAATCGCGGACCTTGTTTACAAGTTTGTTAAGGTTTCCCCGCGTAAAGCGACCGGACTACGAATTACATTGTATCGCTTGTATTTATGCCTAGTGCCGTTTTATTATTTTCTGTAATTTAGATTTACCCATATACGATGGAAAATTTGTGTTTCCAGTTTATGGTGAATGAAACGTTTATTTCTGTGGTTGAATTTATTTAGTATAAAAGTAAGCTATAAATGTCGCATGTCGTGCTCATTCCAATATGCCGATTGAATGAGGATTTCTTCAAGATGTTTTCGATATAGACTTTTTTCACAAATTAAGTACACGAAAATTCAGTGGTGCTTGCCGGGGTTTGAACCTGCAAACTAAAAGAAATGTGTTCTATCTACTGTGCTTTTATTTATTGAGTTTATTTATGTTTTTAGTTTAACCTGTATAAAGTATAAATAAAATTTGTCAACTTAAAATATACTTAAAATGTAAGTACATAATACAGCAGTATGTAGCAGGTAATGAAAACAAGATAAGACAAATTGAATTTTGCTTGACTTGAAAATTTCTCTGTGGATTTCGACCGCGTGGATTTAAAAGTCGGACTTTATATTTCCAATGAAATGTTTTATCATAACAATGTTTGAACGATTTAAGCGGCAGAAAGTTGAAGAGTGGTTTCTGATGGGGTTTTAAACGAAATAAATCTCGACTTCATTACCACTCGAGCTCTGAGGGTCATTAACTGAGCCACGAACGTCTCAATGTTTCGTCGAGATTTACTTTAATCGAAAAAAGGCCCAGCCTTAATAATGGCTGTTCATGTTAATGATGCCACTATTGCGATTCCTTCAATTGTATTCATCTTTTATATCGTCGACGTTTACTAAGCACTTAAGTTGGCTTTACTTACTATCTAATTTCTACGTGATAAAGAATTATTTGTCAACATATCGTGGAGATCTTGGAAAATTGATGTATTTAATAAATATCTCATGAATTCTTTATAAGATCTTAATTATGGGAGATTATTAGAGTGAGAAAGAGGTTCAAAATTAGAACACGATTATACATATATCAATGATGTTTTTATTAAACATGTTAATATACTGGGACATTATTCACACATGTACAAAAATGTCTGTCCTGGGTGGGAATAGAACCCACGACATGCGGCGCGAAAGGCAGGTATCTACTAACCACGCCAACTGGTTTGTCAAAAAATTTATGTGTGATTGTTATGACTACATCATTATAAAGTATTTTTTGAACGCTTTCACCATAAAAGCTTACGCTCTTGAAATGCCTTTAACGTGATGCCTGAGTAGATCTCTAAAAACAATATTTTTACCGGAAAAATATAAACAGGGGAACATTGAGATTTCAGACACAAAAAACTCCTGAAAAATTTCCCGTCTTCAAAGCGGCTTTTGGTATTGTAACCACTGACGGACGTAACGATTAAGAAGTAGAGACAAAGTGTTTTAGACTTTGTTTTTAAAACATTCTTGTTTTGTATAATATGTACTATTGTAATTTTCTTAAATGAATTGATAAAGATAAGATAGAAAGCAGATTTTAATAAATAAGATCGACGATTGGACGCGTTTATTTTTTTTTCACTTAGATTTAACAATTTCTCGGAAATGACTTGATCAATTCGGAAGGTTAAAATAGTATTGTTTGATAGTAGAATCTAAGGTAAATTCGATATATTTTTATTACACACCTACAATATATGCACGCCATGTATACTATTATATAAAGCGGAAGAATCTGTTTGAAAAAGCTAATTTCACAGGACTTTTTACGTTCATTGCGTAAGGTTATATACATCATACTATGACGCACGGTGGCGGTGCAGTAGAATTTGTCACGAGTAAATAAACGCAGAGCAGCTTGTACATACCATAATATGCCTAATTTATTATTGATTTGATTTTATAAAATAATTGAGCAGGAAAGTCAATAAAGCCTGTACAGGCTTCACAGTGTAGAAAACTTTGTGTTACAGAGTATTTAGTTTTCGTGTTTATTCATGCCACCGCTTCTGAAAATTTTTATTTACTTTTTGATGCTGCCTAAGCATGCAGACATATCATAATAAGGCACATGTAAATAATGGCAATATCGCGATACGATTTAGCGAAGAAAAAAAAATACAGAGATTAGATTTGTACATGATTTCAATTTTATACACGAAATGTTTCTCTATTTCTTGTAGCAGCACATGTGCAGGAACGTTCTCTAATGCGTGGCGTATCTACCATAAACGGGTCTCTGGGGAAGATTAAACGCCACTCGATACTTTATCCTAGGCTATAGAAATAAATAGTTCTCCGAGAGAGCAGATATTTTATCTCAATTCCCTGTTTCCAAACATATATTGCAGAGCATTTGTTTTTGGAACCCTTCAGGGCTAATAGCGGCAAAGTATAGAAATTTATTAAAGTTTACGTAGACTTACTGTTGTTATATTTATTTACTGCTTTTAATAATAATTACTAACATAATATGTATATAATGTCGTTCTGAAATTCTACCATGACGGTCTAACGCAGAGACTAAACCCTAGGGGTTATTATAGTGCACAAGTGTGTGCCCAAGCTCGTATTCACTCTCTTAGACATACGGGACGGCAATCCCCCAACGACCATAGCCTTTCCGAGGCACAAGAGTGTCAACTGCCATACTCTTAACTTCGAAGTGCTAATGAGATGTTTTTTAAATAAAAACAATTGAATAGAGTGCACTGAACCGAGTCCTACACGTATGACAAACTACACCATTGAGCCAGTGAATTCGATATTGCATGATATCGTTATATAATTTAGTAATATACACAACAGGTTCATGTTTAACAAATAGCTTATAATACTAAATATTATTCAGATTCCTCTAATATTTACATTTATTAGAAACCTAACGGAATCCAGCGAAATAAATACATTAATATTCGCGGTTAAATTTATAACACGCGCGGGACTGACATATTTCCCCGTCCACCGTGGGCCGATAAACACCGCATAAATATCATTATAACATAAATTTTCGTCAAAAATAAAAATGGGGTTAACGTGCCGCGCCCAATACGCGAACCGTAAGGCCACGATCATATTTCATAAAAAAAGAGTTATGTTTAATAGCGGCTTCTGGCTGAAATGGTAACATTTTACCGGCTGTCGTTTATGAACTCCTGGTACTATGCTTGCATATTTATTGTAAGTTTAGAATAAATTAGTTATAAATAATTTCGAGTTTGTTTTGTAAGCTAAGCTAGCTTGGCACGCCTTCTTCTTAACAATATTAATAAATGTATTACGGATAATTTTTAAATTTATTTTTTAGTATTATGTGGGTGGACCACCCACAGTCCAATAAATATTGTCTATAATTTATCAATAATATCTTCATTGCTTTTTTTATCTGCGTAATCAAAAAACGAAAAGTACAAGAAAAAACGAAATAATCATGCTGCAGGATGATAAAAAAATATTAACTTACCGCCTAAACTAGGCATAGTACGACAGACGTCGGGATCCTCCTGATGTTATAATACAATTTACATCATCGCACCTGAGGAATCTAATTATTCAAACTCTAATAAATCTAAATCGATTTTCAAAGCATGCTTTGTTCTTACTGATAGTGGAAATAGTATTAAGTACTCGCCACATCGGTTCGAAAAATAATATACGTCGACGATATTAATGCAATATAATATCAATATTTACATAAAACAACGTTTAACATTGAATATAGGCAGTATAGGCTTAGTTACAGATTATTTCAATGTAAAAAGCAAAAAATAGTTAGTAATGTTATTCAAATTCAAATTGAAGTATTACACTTTCTTGTTGATAGTCACTCTAGAAACTTCTACCGGTTCGGAAAAGAAACACCCAGCCCTGAGAAGAACCGGCATATTTGCATACCTACCCCTCTATTTTTTGATCGACATGGTCTACTTAAATGTTCGTGTGAAAAATCAAGTTAATACTTTTAGTCCACCCCAGGGAATATTGAATGATGAATCTTTGAATTGGAATGAGTTAGGGGATGTCTATCAGGAATAAGGGGAAATCTGAGTGTGCGTCTGTTAAAGCGAGCTCTAGCCGCAATTTTTTCTTCCTCGATCATAATCATTATATATAAATGATCAGTAGAGCACATTCAATTGTCGTTTTGGTCAAATACAATAATGGTTGCAAATAACGAAAAAAATAAATTGGTGTTTAAGTCTTTTATTTTTATTTTATAGAACGCATTGCAAATGAAATGCAGCTATCGGAGACGCGACAGGCCATAAAAATGTATATTTCAAAACGCTGCGTTCTACTTTATTAACCTATTAATTTACAACGTTTTAATTAAATAACATTATTGTTTTTTACTAAAATTGTGTATTGTTGCAGGCCGTCGTACTCCCGCCGCTCGCGAGATGGCCCTATGAGAACGGATTTACATTCACGACGTGGTTTCGGTTGGATCCCATCAACTCTGTCAACATTGAACGGGAGAAACCATATTTATACTGGTAAATATATTTTTGTTTTATATAAATTTATAGATTTATCTAGGAGTAAGTAATATTTTAATTTCTTGATATTTGAGAATATGCACATATTTATTCTAATTATCCTACCGCTATTACTTAGTATTGTTGTGTTCCGGTTTGAAGGCTGAGTGAGTTGGTGGAACTACAGGCACAAAGGACATAATTTAATGACCACTTACTTTGAGTCGACCTATTTTGCCTTTCTTAATTTGACTAAATTAATTAATTGATTAATCAATTTATAATTATATAAATTTTATACATTATACGCTCAACGTCCTCAAAAGAAACGACAGCGTCTATAAATATACAGCCGCTCCCATACAGACATAAACTGCGAGACCTGCCGTGGCGTGAGTGCTAAATCAATCGAATCTGCAACTGAAACCTGCGCTAATGAGTTTTTTGTACGGAGATATATAGTGAAGTACAAGAATTAAAAATCTCACTTTACACTATTAACGCGCTGCAAGCATCAGCATATTAGATGGTTCGTCTCTTGTACCTGTTATTACATTGGTTCGCTCACCATTTAAAGGTGAACACAAACGTTCGTGACGTTCGACAAAGTTATCAAAAGTGTACGCCCTTTTCTTTCTTTCTTTATTTTTTTCGTTGGAGAAACTCTTTTACGCGCTTCCCCCACATGAAGTGGGGGGCATGTGGGACTCACCGGCACTGAAAGCGCCGGAATACCCACTAAAAATCCAGCGGTATCCACTCCGTCTGGTCGGGGGGCGCCACGGGGACTCTTGCGCATGCTACCGAGACGCCCCGACGGTCGGCCCGCCTCTGCGGGCCTCCATTTCTTGGGGGGGTCCGGATCCGGTGCCACCTATCCCAAGCCGCGGCTATTACGGAGGGGGGAGAAGATGCGCATAGCGCCGACTCCTTCTCTCCGGTCTTCTTTGGCGGATCGAATCAGCGGAGGCACTTTCCTCACGCTGCCGCTCCGCAGTCTCCTTCTGCAACATGACATTCTCGCAGGAAAGGAGACCATTTCCAACCAGCACCTCTCGCTGTCGAGCATAGCGTTAATCACACTCGGCAGCGAGAGATCTCCGCCGATTATCGCCGCCAGGGTATGCCTCTGAGGCCCCCACGCAGCACACTCCGTTAGGGTATGGTGCGCCGTGTCCAGTAGCGCACCACACTCGTGGCAGGAGGGTAATACCTCCCGCCTCCCTATCTTAGAATAAGAATAATATAGGAAATTAAACATTAACTAATGACTACAAGAAAACAATGAAAAAAGAAAACTATATATATTAAAATTACAAAAAAAAAATCAAAAGAAAGCAACAAATTTATATATATACACAAACACAAACTTATTTTAATAAGGTCCTCCAGACCGATTTCGGCCACGGCGGTCAATCTCAAGAGAGATTAGCCAACTGCGCAGGAGATATTATAGTGCACAAGTGTGTGCGCAAACACAGGTGCAGTCACTATTCCCTAGCTCTCATAATCCGATGGGACGGCAATCCGACACGACCGGAAAGAGTTCAGGCGCAGGACCAACGGCTTTACGTGCTTTCCGAGGCACGGGAGTGTACACACTTCCAACTCCGGGCTGCCACTGAGAATTTTCTGATAGAAAAACCCAATAAGTATTTATTGGCCCGACCTGGGAATTGAACCCAGGACCACCGGGTCTGCGGCCTTATATCTAGCCACTAGACCAACGAAGTAGTAGTATTATTAATCTTATTTTATGATGTCTGCAACCATAATGTGTCCTGAAAAGTTGTACCATTCAGCTTTTATGTTGGGGTAGGACCCAACGCTGATTTTCAATGGTACCCTTTGTGGCTGTGACGAGCCGTGACAAAATGATAAATAAAAAATTATTATAGTTATATAAAATAATAATAATATAATATAAATAGATTTGTTACATACTTATTATAATTCATGACGTTATTAATAATTAAATAGTAATAAATAAATGCAAGTTTTAAAAGTAAATGCAAAACAAACCGCAAAAAACAAGCACAACAACAAAAAAACAAAAATTAAGACATTATACACATAAAATCGTCGTTACCTCTAGGTCCGAGATCGTCGGAGAAGTAGAGAGGTTTTACGGGCAGTTGTTCTCTTCAAGAGCGGATAAACCTGTGGGAATCAGTATTGATGACCAGCGCGCCCCTCTTACGCGCCATTACTCCGAGGAGCTCCCGGTCGTTGACCAAGGCGAGATTAGGGCGGCTCTAGAACAGCTTAAAAACAACAAAGCTCCGGGAGATGACGGAATCACAACAGAGTTGCTTAAGGCAGGCGGGACTGAAAGAGCTAGCAAGCCTCGTTAATTCCGTCATCCAACATGGCAAGACCCCGGAAACGTGGAGTGGGAGTGAGGTGGTACTGTTTTTCAAGAAAGGTGATAAAACCCTCTTGAAAATCTACAGACCAATCTCCCTACTGAGTCACGTGTATAAGCTGTTCTCAAGAGTCGTCACGAACCGTCTCGCCAGACGACTTGACGAGTTCCAGCCCCCAGAGCAAGCCGGCTGTTGATCAGGCTTCAGCACCGTAGACCACATCCATACTGTTCGGCAGATTGTGCAGAAGACCGAAGAGTACAATCAGCCGCTTTTGTGGATTACGAGAAAGCCTTTGACTCCATCGAAACCTGGGCAGTGCTAGACTAATTGCAGAGATGTCATATCGATTGGAGATATATCGAGGTACTGAGATGTCTGTACAACGCCGCTACAATGACTGTCCACATCCAGGACTATAAGACGAAGGCGATCCAACTGCGCAGAGGGGTGAGACAGGGGGATGTAATATCTCCGAAACTGTTCACCATCGCGTTGGAAGACGTTTTCAAAACGCTGGATTGGACTGGATATGGAGTCAATGTAAACGGCGAGTACATCTCACACCTTCGGTTTGCCGATGATATCGTCATCATAGCAGAGTCGCTGGAATAACTCACCGAAATGCTGCGTAGCCTAAGCAATTCTTCCCGGCGTGTCGATATACGTCGAAGGGAAACCTCTTGAAGTTGTTAGTGAATATACCTACCTAGGACAGATCATTCAAGTCGGTAGGAACAACTTCGAGAAGAAAGCCGATCGAAGAATTCGCTTGGGACGGGCAGCATTTGGAAACCTTCGTCAAGTCCTCGTGTCGTCTATACCGGAATGTTTGAAGACGAAAGTCTTCAACCAATGCGTCTTACCTGCCATGACATACGGTGCCGAAACGTGGACACTAGCAGCGGGACTAGTCTAGTCGGGACTAGTAGAGCTATGCTCGGAGTATCTTTGAAGGATAAGATCAGAAATGAGATTATCCGGAAAAGAACCGGAGTCAACGACATAGCTTGCTAAATTAGCAGGTTGAAGTGGCAGTGTGCTGGTCACGTATGTCGTAGGACCGATGGCCGTTGGAGCAGACGAGTCCTAGAGTGGAGACCCCGAATCGGCAAACGCAGCGTAAGACGCCCTCCAGCCAGGTGGACCGATGACCTTATGAAGTTGGTGGATACCGACTGGTTGCGGAAGGCGGAGGACCGGGAGCTTTGGCGCACCTTGGGAGAGACCTATGTTCAGCAGAGTACTACGATTGACTGTTGATTGATTGATTGATACATAAAATATAGCAATAATAGCATAATACAGCGAGCAGTAAAAGTAAAAAAAAAAAGAAAAATACTAATTATGATGATTGTATATAGTTGCAAATAATATAAATATAACTTGTATTTGATACGAAACGTGTACAAGGTTTCTGAGATCAAAAGAGGAAGTGGTAAGTTATTCCAATACTTCGTCGCTGCATATCGAAAACTACCACGAAAGTTCACTGTTCGATGTGGTGGCACACTTAGCAAATACGATGACGCTCTTGTAGGATACAGTGTATTTATTTCTTTTAACCAATTCAATTTATTGTAAAGGTATATAGGGGCTTTATGTTGAACAATACCAAAAAGTAAGGTTGCAAGATGTAAGTCTGCGATATTCCATTCTAATCATTCATGTGTCATTAAAAAAAGAGGTTACGTGAGTACGGGGCGGTATTTTAAAGCAATACCTGACACAGGCATTTTGTACACGCTGAATAATATTCTTTGTTCGTGCAAGTAGTCTTGGCCCAATAACAACATCAGCATAGTTAAATTTAGACAGTACTAGAGAATGCATAGCTTAATTCGCATGTCCACACTAAGTACATCTATTATTTTGTATAATACTTTAAGCCTATAAAAACAATTACGCGCTGTATTAACCACATGCTTCTCAAATCGTAAATTCTCATCAAATAATAAGCCTAAGTTCCGTGCCTCTGTGACGCGTTGAATTTTTTCACCATTTATATGTATGAGTGGATTGAAATAACTGATTCGGTTAATTTGATTTTTTGTTCCTAGTATAATGTATTTAGTTTTGGTTGGATTTATGCGAGTCTGACCATTCTGATATACGGTTCGGATCCTCATTTAATTTTAGAATAGCTAAATGTAATTCCGCAGGCTTAAATGATATATACATCTGTATATCATCAGCATAAATGTGGTATTTGCAATGTTTAATATTATTAACTATATCGGCACAATATAGTGCGAAGATAATTGGCCCTAGTATGGAACCTTGAGGAACGCCTCTGTTAACGGGGCGTCTTGAGCGCATAAAATGTTGTCTATTACATCTAATAGAGCTGTCGTGGTGCTGTGATGTTTTCGAAACCATGACTCCATCCATCCATCCAAAGAAACCATAGATGGCAGAATATTGTTAGATTCTAAATAAACTGACAGTTGGTTACAAACAATCTTTTCTAAAATCTTTGATATGCAAGGTAATATGCTTATGGGGCGTAAATCCTTGAGTTCACTTATAGTGTGCAGGTACTTACCGAAACAGCCATGTCCGGTAAGCACCTGCGTCAGCCTATACGTGAGTGTGCCGCCATTCCTTGCTACCCAGTGACTCACGTGGGAGCGGATCGCCTCCACTGTCGCCAGGCCTGCTGATTGGGATCTCAGGTCCTCCTCCCATCTGCGAATCAGTGCTCGTTGGGCTAGCGCCCTGATTCCCTCCACTTCCGCGGATCCTGGACGGTCGCCGCTCGCCTTGGCGTCTACCCGAAACCGGTACACATCTGCGAGCACCTCCGCCTGGAGCTCCCAGGGTGGATCACCCGCGAGAAGTGTAGCCGCCGTCCACGACACTGTACGGTATCCACGTATCGCCCTCACCGCTATGACCCTCTGTGGTCTCCGCAGAAGGGCCTTGTTCTTAGTGGTGAGAGCGTCCACCCAAATGGGTGCACCGTACAGTGCCATGGAGCACCACGCCGGCGTATAGGCGCCGGCATGGTGATTCCGGCCCTTCCGTATTGGGTAGGAGGTGGCCCAAGGCAGCAGCAGCGTTGATAAGCTTCGGGCCCAGTTGGACAAAGTGTTGCCCGAAGCTCCATCTTCCGTCCAGGATCCAGATGAGGTATCTGGGCCTTTACTTTTATCACCGTGTGGACGGTGATACATGCCCCTCGAGGAGCCTCGACGAGAACCATGGAATAAGAGGGCCTCCGTTTTTGAGATGGAGACCCTCAAGCCCAACATTCCAATGCGGTCAACCATGAGCGACGTCCTGACCTCGGCCAGGCGGGCTGCCTCCTGGAAATTTCGCCCTATCGCCGTGATGAGAGTGTCGTCCGCGTAGCACAACACCTCCATCCCGGCAAGGATGGGTGCACGCAGGAGCCAGTCGAAGCCAACGTTTCACAGAATTGGACCGAGAACCTGTGGAACGCCGCAACCTACCCGATGCCGAACAAGTCGCCCATCACCCCCCCTCCCAGAGGATCACCCGGTCCCGGAGGTATGCCCCCAACAGCCTCCTGCGGTAGGAATGCACCCCATGGTATCGGAGTGCCTCCCTTATAGCCTCGAAAGGAAGACTGTTGAAGGCGTTCGCTACGTCCAGCGATACCGCCAGGACCACATCCCCTCGGGCCACCGCTTCCATGGACCGGGTCTTCAGGGCGTTCAAGGCGTCGATAGTTGATCGACCCACCCTGAACCCGTACTGAGCCTCTGAGAGACCCGGCCCTACCTCCTCGAGGTGCTGAACAAGACGGGCAGTGATTATCTTCTCACTATTGGCCTGTATGCCGAAGAAGAGTTTTGTGGACGCCCTTCCTTCGGCAACAGGACCAACTTCCCTTCCTTCCATAGCTTCGGGAACTGCCCGCAGCGCAGACACTCATCGAACAGATCCTGAGGCTTCCCACCGAGGTATTCCAGGGCGTCACGCAGAACACGCCCTGGAACTCCATCTGGACCCGGCGCTGTGGCTCTGGCCCTCAGACGTTCGAAGGCTATCTCCATTTCTCGCTCCGTGATCAATGTTGGAGGCACTGCGTCCTTTATCACGAAGCGAGGGGCCATCTGCGGAGGGACAAACTCGCCTGAGTGGGGAAACAGTTCCCCGACTAGGCGCAGAAGGAGCTCTGGCAGCGTCTTCGTCATGGGGGCGATTTGGGTACGGAATTTTCCGCGAACCTCTTTATACGCCAGTAGCTCCTCGCCTTTTCTTTGGCCCGACTTATCGCCAGCTGCAGGTCCTTTTTTAGCTAGCGATAAGTGGCCAAAAGCTGTCCCTCCAGGTCCGCGTCGAGGCCTATACGCCTTCGGACGTAAGCTCTCCGCGCCCGGTGGCACATCGTCCGAAAATGCTAGGCTATTTCGGGCGAAAAGTGTACGCCCTAATACTACAATCGTTTTTTATATTTGTTTTTTTTTTTAGATATTAACGCACGTATTACTTATTCCATGAAATGAATTTCATGTTATGAAATAAATTCTAGTAAAAATAAAGCACGTAGACTTTACCATATAAACGGTACAAATTTGTATTGGATATTAATGTACGAAGCTTAAAGCTTAATAATATTTGTTTAATAGCATTGTAAAATTAATCTTGTGGCAATGTATTAGAGCACTTTTCTGAGTGTATTATAATTCACTCCGCTTTACTCAACTAAGATTAACGTTAGCTCAGGAGGGCTTTTAGTCTAAAAGTAATGTCGATGTGTTGAGAAACATAATAGCTTGAAATATTAAGATGGTTTCCTGAGGTTTTGTTTATTATGTTCAGGTGAGATTATTTTTTACACAAGCTCAAAGCATTTAGTATTCTGTGGCATTTGTTACATTCCTACTTATTAGGATTAATCTTAATTATATTGATCTTATTTTTAGCCGAATTTAAAAGACAGACTTTCTTAATTCGGCTCATTTTTTCTTTTTATATTAATTGTGATTGCTTTAGTTATTTGATTAATAAAGGCCGATAAATTATTTAATGTGACCACAATAAATCCACTCTTAATAAGGATGGAAAAATATTCATCATTTGTTTCTTTAAATAGCGCTACGCAATTTAACAAGCGCGATTTAAAATATTTTTTCATTAAAATCTGACTTCAAAAGATCACTTACATGCAAAAACTCTCATTATCTCCGCTCAGTAATATCGTGGTAGAAATTATTGTTATTTCGCTGTAATGATGAATACCATATACGTATATTAAGCTTTTATTAAATGTTAGTAAATTAAACATAAAATATGACATTCATATTGATACATGATATATAACCTTTCAAAAGAAAACTGTTGTAAATATTTGGGTCTTCAATTAATTTGCCTGAGTATTAACTTCCTAAAAAAAAATTTTAATAAAAAAAAAGAGTTTCTTACCCTTATTGACGAGCCAGTTGGCGTGGTTGGTAAATACTTGCCTTTCGCGCCGCAGGTCGTGGGTTCGATTCCCACCCAGGACAGACATTTTGGTGCATTTGAACATGTCTGTTTGTCCTGAGTCATGGTGTATTTATCTATATAAGTATGTATTTACAAGAGAAAAGTAGTATAGGTAGTATATCAGTTGTCTGGTTTCCATAGTACAAGCTCTGCTTAGTTTGCGATCAGATGGCCGTGTGTGAATAAATGTCTCAGGATATTATTATTATTAATTATAATAATCAACATCGCACGGTGTTAGCTAAAAAGTAGTGTTCATTATTTATTTTTTTCCATATAATATATACGTATATATAATATTTTTTGTGTTATATATATGTTAATATATAACATATTTTTCTTACTGGAGAATATCATTTAAAAACTTTCCTATTGTCAAGTGAAGCGTTTTATATGAGAACATTAAATTCAAGAGATAATACAATAAAAGCTTCTTTCAGTAATCTAGTATTCATTTTATATAAAAGTAAATTATCGTTATTATATGTAAGTAATTTTTATATACAGTTTTGTTTCATTGGAAATAGAAATATTTGTAACAACCATAAACTACTACTATAAATAATGTATAGTCGTATAATACGTAATAAGTCCTACAAAGAAAAATAAATTCAAGCAGACTCGTAAATCTAGTTCATTCATTCATTAAGTTTAGTCAGTAAACTGATACGGAGTAACAAGTCAGTAATTAGCTAAACGCATCCGAAGTCCGAGCCAATCTACTTTACGAGGCAGTCGGATTAGGCGGTGATTTCGTATCTCCTGATGTATGTTGAATTTAAACGTAAATGACATGTCATGTCAATTGTCAATATGTCAATTGTTCTACACTCCTGTTTTATGTTAACCTGGTAGTTAAACAATTGTATAAGATTGAAACAGGTGCATATTTTTTATTGTGTACGTGTTATTGTTTACTTATTATATATATAATATGGTCTCGACAACGACTACCTCGTGGGTCGAGTGGCTAGATATAAGGCCGCAGACCCGGTGGTCCTGGGTTCAATTCCAGGTCGAGCCAATAAATAGTTATTGGATTTTTCTGTCAGAAAATTCTCAGTAGCAGCCCGGAGTCTGGAAGTTGGAAGTGTGTATACTCCCGTGCCTCGGAAAGCACGTTAAGCCGTTGGTCCTGCACCTGAACTCTTTCCGGTCGTGTCGGATTGCCGTCCCATCGGATTACGAGAGCTAAGGAAAATAGAGTGCACCTGTGTTTGCGCACACACTTATGCACTATAATATCTCCTACGCAGTTGGCTAATCTCTCTTGAGATTGTTCGCCGTGGCCGAAATCAGTCTGGAGGACCTTATATAATGTGGTCTGGAATTATGTAAAGCGTAGTTAGTTAATTATATGGATTTCTAGCGGAAGCTGAAAATATCCATGAATCCATCCATCCAAGAACGTGCCATGTGGTCGTTTATAATACTAAATTAAATAAAAAAATTGAATCATTAAATTTTTGCGTTAGAATAGGCTGCAAAACTTCATAGCGGTCGGACTCAATCTTCGCATAAACAAATTTTAAATATATTTCTAATGGTTTTCTTTGTGTGCTTGTGATTTGCTATTGTTTAAAAATAGAGAATTATTTTGTAATTTCATAACTGCTCAACAATTTTATATGCAATATTTGATACCATTGACTATACAATACGAAATAAAAATATATCAAATGTTTAAAATTTTAATCTAATAAATTAATTTATCTCTTGTTTATCTTTAATTTAATAAGAAAAGATTAACAACATTTATCGGAAGGAGCAGTTTCGATAAATTATTCTTTGGGTACGTTTTTTGACATGCAATAACGTTGCTACGTGTCTCGACTCACAAACTCCTCATGGAACTCGTGTAACAGTCGTCGAAGATTTTTCATCAAGTTCCACTTGACGATGAGTTGCTCGCTAAAAACTTTGTTTAGTTCGAGAAGTGTTCCTACAATTTCCAATGAAATAGAAAATCTAATGAATATCAACTGAAATAAAATACTCATCTTTAACTTTCGTCGTATTTTATTTGTAATGTACAACGAGGGATCATATTATTTCAAACAATAAAATAATATGCCATATTTATCTCGATAAAGTAAATGATATTCAAATAAATTTTAAATTTATTTGTAAGAAACTCACTCGGTGGCCAGGCGTATTCCAAGCCACCACCAATAATAATAATAATAATAATCAATGAGTAGGTGGTACCTACTCTACCGCCAAACAATACTCACTCCAAACAGTACTCAGTACTGTTATTTTCCGGTTTAGATGATCGAACCATTGTAACTACGGTCTCAAGGGATATAACATTTTAGTGTCCAAGGTTGGTGGCGCATTGGCCATTGGCATAATATTTCTTGCAGTGTCAATAATAATGGGGACAATTTGTCGGTCTGCCTACCTATATTGAATAAAAAAAGATTAAATAGAAACTTTTATATTCAAGTAAAAAAAAGTTAAGTATATTTTGAGCGCTCCTTTTGTTTGTTACAGCTTTAAAACTAGCAAAGGTGTCGGTTACACGGCCCACTTCGTCGGTAACTGCTTGGTACTGACCTCTATGAAGGTGCGAGGCAAAGGATTCCAACATTGTGTCAAATACGAGTTCCAGCCGAGGAGGTAAGTCTTTGAACCGCCTGATTTATTTATAGGACGAATTTATTTTCGCAATAAAATTCTGAATAAATAATTAATAGTTAGTCGATCATTTCTGTGAGTTTTATTTTTATTTTAGATATATCTCTGTGATTAAAAAATAATTAATAATTAATTTTGTTTCTATATATATATAGAATATAGAAATGCACAAATATATAAGTTAGTTTTTACCCGATTACGGCGAAGCAGAAAGGAGGGTTATGATTTTAATAGTGTTCGGATGTTTCTCTTTTCTCCGTATAGCTCATAAGCTACCAATCATATTTTGACAAATGACGTATCATTAGCTTCGTCTTAGAGTGCCGCCAGGCGCCAGTCATATAACGTCATGTTAAATCCAACATGGCGGATATGACTTGCATAATACGCAAAGTAACAAAAATACAAAATCGATAAATGTATCGAGTTTGGTTATAAATTAATGTTTTAATTAACAGATTCCAAAAATATATCATTCATATAATTATAACCCATATACTTAAAAATGTATTTTACATTTAGTTTACATTTTGTGTTTAGGTGGTACGCTATTGCAGTCGTGTACATATACAACAGATGGACAAAAAGCGAGATCAAGTGTTTAGTGAATGGACAACTCGCGTCCAGTACAGAAATGGCCTGGTTCGTCTCTACAAACGACGTAAGTGTATTTTTCTTTCAACATATGTTCTTAATAATATCAATCTTCTTAAACGTTGGCTTTAAATGGCTTGAATCAATACAATAGTTTCAAGAAATGTGAGGCGAATGCATCATTCATACACTTACACACACCGACGTATATACGCACAGCTGTGTGCGTATATACAAACACCACCAGTACACAGACACTTAAGTCCTTTTAAATATTTCAATTAAAAATTTGTCAAACTTCGTTCAATCCTAAAAGCAAGATAAGGCAAGTAATTAAAGTAATCGAGTTTCAAAGAAAAAAATGTCATATTATAATACAAAACTAAGAAAGCTTATTCTCAAAGTTTCTTGGAGTACCAGGCGATTATAACTTGATGGGAACTCTATTTGTTGAATTAATTATTTAGTTCGCGTTCAAGGGGCGCCCTTACGGCGTCTGTTATTGGTCCGCGGCGTGCGAGTGCGAGTTTTTTCTTAATATCTTTGTACGTTTAAATGGAATAAAAAGTGATACCTTGACTTAGGGGTGTAACGCGTTCGATAGTCTTGTTTATATTTGATTTTTTTTTTGTTTCGGTTAACCCTAAATGTCTAAATTGCGAGAAATTAGATTAAAAATGATAGTATGTGTCAATGTAGTAATGTAGTGAATCTTAATGATATAATATGACAATACAAACAAAAATTATGAATGCTGTCAGTTCCAAAAGCATTGTAAAAAATATTGGTACGATTGCTAATAATGTTGTTACATATTCATTTCCATTCACAGGATATAGTATCAAACTTGTTGTCCGAGCTGATGCAATTTGTGAATATGAATATTTGACACGTTCAATGTGTTATGTCATTGTTTTGTAACCGTATTTATTTAACTTTGTATAAAATAAATTCATCGGTATATTTGAATAAAATAAAAAGAAAAAAAACACACTCAACTATAGCCATAGAATAATAACGCTTAGAAAGAGTGTAGGCCCAAGCGAATTGAAGTCATTCAAATTGTTTCTAGTCTCAATACATTTGACGTCACGTGACACGTCAGTCGTCACGATAAAGTGTCATAGTAAACATCTCGGGCAATTTATTAAAAATTAACTTACTGTGTAGTAAAAGGGTGTCAACACTCCACATAAAAAAATAAGGATAAGAAAATCACATTTCATACGTAAGTACTATTTGACAACTTATAATTTTAGCTAAAATACATTCATTAAAACATAAAAGAATTTGTAAACAAAAGACGCCATTACAATAAAAATGTTGCCAGCTATGGAAAATATATTTACCACGATTGCTTAATATTTTAAATAATAAAAATGTAATAATTTTATAAAATTATTATTTTAACTTTTTTAAATTACATATAAAACATTAATACTTTTCAAATAATTATATATTTTTTTGTTTATGATTATACATAAAATAAAAGCAATACTAAATAATATTACCAACTAAATTAAAAAAGGAGATCATTATATGATAATAATAAAATCTAAAATTAAATAAATAATATTGCAATATATAATTATAATATTTATTTATTAATTGTAATCGTTTTTAGCTTTCCTTCGAATCTGATTGCTTCTTCTTAGATATCCCGTCCTTGTTCCATACAAATCTACTATCTATTACAATTTACTGTCAGAAAACCTTTCGGCTTTGTTTAATTAATTTTAATGAAAAAATTATAATTTCCAATATTATTGTCTGACAAATTGTCACATCTGAATACGTAATAATTCAAATTAAATGCAAAAATATATTTCATAATTCAAGTTCAAACAATATCATTTTCTTACTTTATGTGGAAAATGTGTATTCACTTACAACATAATTCGGTCATATGTGGGCGTGTCGGTGTATGTAACGTACGTGACACTTACACACACATTAATTCTAGTTACTTCAATTTTGAGCGAAACTTTGTATGACACTATCCTTCTAAGCGTTATTATTCTATGACTAGAGCATTATATATCTATTCTGATTTTACTATCAACTCTGTTGGTCTGAGCTTATAAAGCTGCCGATCTATATAGTTTATGTAACATTTATTAGCAAACCGTTAATAAATAAATAAATCTGTCTAGGGCAGATCTTCCGTTAGAAATGACCATAGCTGAAATCGGTGAGAAGGTTTTCAAAAATTTTAATAATCGATTTTGATAGAAATTTTAACTGTATTGCGCATCCTAGGAAACTTTTTTTCTTTTTTTTTTTTGTATAGGTTGGTGGACGAGCGTATGGGGGCCACCTGATGGTAAGTGGTCACCACCGCCCACAGACAAAATGATTGTAAGAAATGTTAACCATCGCTTACATTGCCAATGCGCCAGCAACCTTGGGAACTAAGATGTTATGTCCCTTGTGCCTGTAATTACACTGGCTCACTCACCCTTCACACCGGAACACAACGATACAAAGTACTGCTGTTATGCGGTAAAATATTTGATGAGTGGGTGGTACCTACCCAGACGAGCTTGTACAAAGCTCTACCACCGAATAAACTAAACAGATATTTACATACAACTGTGCAGAATAAGTTTTAGTTATTTGTAATGTCATTATAAATATTATTGACATGATATTGACATATAATAACTATGAAATATTAAAGGCTTGCGCATTGTAATTAATAATATCCTCAAACACAGTATGAGTTGATTCATATGTCAGAACACGAATGCTCACGTAACATACTGCACACAAACAAACGAAAACGCACACAATCAAGAACCGCAACGATAATAAACTAAAAGCAGAACTTTAAATGTATTACATACTATAGTATGAGTACCTAGTAACGTCGCTCGTTATGACAGAATTTAAGCGTTTGCAATATAAAGTGAAACGTACCATATCTCACGAAATCTGCAATTATGTTGAGGACTCGGGGAAAATTCTCTATTTTACATAATAAATTATCTCCCCTCGTGCATTGAATGAGCCTCCTAAAGACCGAATCTCGGCGTATCTCAGCTGTAAATAGGAATTTACATGCCATTACCGAGCAAGGAATGGCAGTTGGAACGCTACCGACTCCGATAGCACGTGATATGGATTGCGTTAATAGCAGCGTTATCGACGAATCGAGATTGGTGATAAAACAAATCTATTTATCTCCAACTATACAAAGGATTGCTTTGAATGGACGTGAACGGCTGAGTTTACAATCCGATCATTTTGAAAGTGATTATTTATAAACAATGAATAGACATCAAGGTTTAATCAGATGTATATCAGAATTAATGTATAAATAGAATTTATTCAGTGTGTCAAAATATTTCTGCCTTTTATAAAATAAATAAGTAGTATTAATATTTTAATAACAAATAATAATTGTATAGTGCTGTTAAACTGTGTTTTTTTTATAAGATGT
Source organism: Nymphalis polychloros (assembly GCA_905220585.2). Classification (NCBI taxonomy): domain Eukaryota; kingdom Metazoa; phylum Arthropoda; class Insecta; order Lepidoptera; family Nymphalidae; genus Nymphalis; species Nymphalis polychloros. The sequence goes on from HG992262.1 coordinate 534,300, forward strand.
CGTGCAGGTTAATATATCTTCTTTCATGCAACGGTTTCGAGCGTTTCATTACAATTGATTCGGAACTTTGAAGGTACTTATTGCAAGTGACTTACTTACTTACTCTTGATGACTTCATTACGAAGCCATTAACAGCTTGTACCTACGTATTTATTATATTTTTCTATGGAAATATTATATTCTTATTTTTACGATAGATATGTTTATAGTTTATCGTTAACTGTGCGAGTGAGATATTGTGAAAATATTTGTTTAAATATGACAAGAATTATATCTACGTACAATGGACGTTTAGTTTTATATTTTGATGTTATTTATATTTTACACTTTGTCGAAAAACAGATCGGTAAATATTACGTACATCAAGATATGAATTAAATTGTACGTAATAAACGAATCAAGTTTCCACTTAAAACAAATTAGATACATAGCCAAAAATATTGGTGTTATTTACAAAAACAAGTTGTAAGACTCAAAATATTATAAAGTGCAGTTAAATAAATAATTATATAATATTTCGAGCGAACAAGTAAACAGATTTTGTTAATTTAATTTCTTTTGATTGATGATTTTCTACAAGTGCGCAAATACCAAAACATGCTCAAATATATTTTGTGTCGTTTAACAGATGAATGAAATAAGGAAATGATGCGTGTATAAGAACATCTCATGTGGATTTTACTTATCCTGTAATAATATGGACTTACTGTAATCAAATCGAACAAAACCAAAATATACTTTATTCGAGTAGGCTCTTACGAGGAGTTTTAAATCATCTTTTTATTAATTAAATTATTATTATTATTATTATTATTTTTATTATTATTTGATATTGCTCATTTTAAACCATAATATAACCATATAAAATATTTAGAAAATAAAAAAACATCTTAATATATACTTTAGAATTTCAATGGAGAGCAATGTAAATATATATGTATATAGTGTTTTTTCAAGAATAACATTCTTTAATTTAAGTTTTTGTATTTTTTACGACAGCCTTTCGACAAATGTTACATCGGTGCGACTGCGGAGTTGGATGAGGAGCGAGTTTTCTGCGGTCAGATGGCGGCTATCTACCTCTTCGGCGAAGCGCTCACTACACACCAAATTTGCGCCATGCACAGACTCGGGCCCGGATATAAGGTAAAACGAATTATAACATTGTTTTTATTCTGAAAAAGTCCTTTGAAATGTTAAAAATTTAAAAATAGTTCCATTTTTTATAATAAATACTACAGATATAATGATATAAAAGTAATAAATTAAAGGATCCTGTGTTTGATAATAATTGTTCGTGTACACAATATGTATATTAATAGATTTATATTTTAAATACTTGATTTGTGTTTGTTTCCTGCTAACTATGGACACAGAGTCAATTCCGTTTCGACAACGAATGCAACATCAGTTTACCGGAGAATCACAAAAGGGTGAGCGAGACGGCCGCTCCCAAGCTTGATGCTGATATTCCTTCCATTCCCGAAAGCGAACCCCAAACTCCCGAAACCCAATCCCCCGAGCCCGCTTCGCGAGATGAAGATACTAAGGCGGCAGAAAGTGAAGAAGCTTGCGTAGTTGTTAAAGAAGATTCGACGCCTCGCGGGCGCCGATTGGCAGACGAGGCGCGCGAAGTGGCCGCTGCGCATGCATCTCTGCTCGTAGATATTGAAGCATGCAAGCGTGTAAGCATGTCGCGCCGCTCGCCCCTATTGAGTTTATATTTGTTTGTCTCTTTCGCTTCTGGTTGTAGAGACAGAAAATCTTTTGACTCGTTAAAGATTGTACATTTTTTTTTTTAGGTTAGAGTAATCTTTGTCTTTAACGAATTAAAGGTTTTCTCGCACTTGACACGCATTGTGTTGATAACACCGTAATAGTGTTTTGTTACTGTTTTATGTGTGGTGCCAGGGTCAATTTCGATTCGATGGCGAAGCTCGCATCCCGCTGCCGGCCACAGAGATACGAGTGGACCGCTACGGTGACCTCATCCATGATCCGACACAAAATATTCATGAAGTAAGACTGTCATTACAAGGTCTTAGGGCTCTAACAAGCGGTTGAACGCGGGAGTACATTAACGTAACACTTCTAATATACTGTGGTCCTGGTATTTTTAATGAAGAAGGTAATAAATCGCATGCGTAGGATTTACTGAGATTGTCGGGGATTTTCTATAGAATGGGCACTTTCGTAATTAACTCCCAAGATAAATAATTTTCCATTTTGAGGCACATTAAAAACAACAAAGGACAGTCGGCGAGGACAAAAGACGTCTTTGAAGTAAATCCGACCAGAGCGCGACAATTGGACGAAGATTGCTTTGTATATTTTACATTTTGGTCAGGGATTCAGTTTATTAGACGTTTTATTATTTACAGGGCCAAATTCGTATATCATAATATACTAAAACTTCGTAAAAGTAACAACGAATAGTCCTATCTTTTATATTTATAGTATTATCCGTTATATCTATAGGTACACATTTTAATGTTTTTAAAACATAAAATATTAATGTATATAAGATATGAATCCAAGCTTAATGTATAAATATATAATACAAACTTAATAATATTTTGGGCCAAATGTCATAAAAAACTTAAACTGATCGGGTATTTTGTGTATGTTACGAAACTTGTCCGATTGTTGAAAGAGGTGAATTCTCTAAACACTTTTAAACAAATTTGTAGCTTCAAGAACGAGTTCCAGGCAGCCATTTGTTAAGAACACTTGGATCTTTTAAACGTAACAGCGCTTTTACAAAAGTTATTTACTGTTTCAATGTCGCTGGATTGTACAAGTTTCAAACAAAAGAGGGGAGTGAGATTTCGAAGCTTTATAAATAATACTGCTTGTAACAAATAGAATACATTAGCAATTGTTCTCGCTAACTCGGGTAAAATTAATTTATATTTTAAATCATTTGATTTTCATTTTGATTTATACGTATATAATACTATATATACTTTTGAAATCTAATTAAATACCCAGATATTGATAATCACAATTTATACCACCCATGAGAGTTTTAATCTAACACATAATATATTTACCCTGAAATTATATAGTATATGTACTTGACGGTAGAGCTTTGTGCAAGCTCGTCTGGGTAGGTACCACGCACTCATCAGATATTCTACCCCAAAACAACAGTACTTGGTACTGTTGTTCCGTTTTGAAGGGTGAAGTGAGCTAGTGTAATTATAGGCACAAAGGACATAACATCTTAGTTCCCAAGGTTGGTGGCGCATTGGCGATGTAAGCGATGGTTAACATTTCTTACAGTGCCAATGTCTAAAGGCGTTGGTGACCACTTACCATCAGGTGGCCCATATGCCTGTCCACCTACCTATGCTATAAAAACAAAATTAAAATATTCTATACAATATTTTCATGTCAGCGTTTTTCTAACAATGGTTTATATAATGTTACAAAGCTGATATTTATCTGTGAAGAATTCTTGACATTCTCGTATATGTACAATGTAATGACTATTAAAATAGCGAGTGCGTGATCTCCAGTGACTCGAAACTGAGTACAAACCATTTTATCTTTAATCTTACCTCTATGTGTAATAACTGAGATCCGCGGGAAGCGAGTTTCCGTGACGACGTGTTTCCTTCAGTCTACTTCCATCGTAGGAGATGGCTTGCGGATTACGTGTGTACTCTTTCACTTTTTTTTAAATTTAGATCTTAAACAACTAGAAATAAGGACTATTCCGTTATTACGATGCGGTTTAGGGTGATTTCGCTACATTTAAATAGCGCGGAAAGAGATTTGTAATTATGAAGTGCTTGAAAGTATGCCGCTGTGAAGTTACTCTTCTAAATTTCTGCTTAAGCATAAAGATTTATCGTGAATTATTTTAACTTATAGTACATTCGTGTAATGTACGTTACATTTTGATTTATAATTTCACATATACAATGTATTTATAAAGAAATCGTTTTCTATAAGTGGGTATGAGAATTAACAGTTAAAAATTTTTTTCGATTATTTTACTTTATATATTGTGGTTTCAAACCTAGACAAATATCACTAATAATAATTGTCTATTATTCATCTCCTTCTTGAACTTTAAGTTTACCTTCGTTGTGTCGCATGAAATTATATAAATGTATAACAGCCTAATCGAGGAACATAGAATTACTTTATACTTTCTATCGTTAGTTTTTTCTTGACACAGTTGCCAGTTAAAACAACAAGTTTGACGTAAAAAAAAATGAAATATATATTTTTAGGTAAAATTGAGATAAAGCGAAAACTTACCGTTTTCGCTTGTTACTCGAAATAGACGTTTCCGTTTACATTGGGGAATATATTAAAGAAAAAGGGACTTTTCTTTTCTCTTTGTGATACACAGCATTAGATCCCTCAAGGGAAGATCCTTGATTGAAGGTTGTACGACAACTAAAATATTCAAAGCGGAACGGCGTGGGAAGGCCGTCGTGCACTCAACAATGCTGGCCTCTTTTTTTATTCATGCAGGCCTGGTACCTCATCTGTTTGTTATTTACGTCACAATAGAAAAATACATTTAAAGTTGGAATGAATCAGTTAAATTATTACCATTCTGTTTATACACTCGGTGGTAGAGCTTGTGCAAGCTCATCTGTGTTGGTACCACCCACTCATCAGATATTCTCCGCAAAACAGCATTACTTTGTATTATTGTGTTCCGGTTTGAAGGGTGAGTGAGCCAGTGTAATTACAGGCACAAGGGACATAACACCTTAGTTCCCAAGGTTGGCGGCACATTGGCGATGTAAGCGATGGTTAACATCTCTTACAATTCTATTGTCTATGGGCGTTGGTGACCACTCACCATCAGGTGGCCCATATGCTCGTCCCTCTACCTATACAATAAAAAAAAATACTGAGGGTTATCTAGTAACGTACTGAGTCTACAGTAGTATTATAAATTAAATGAACACAATTTATTGTATTCTTAATTATGAAGATGTGTTAGATATTAATTAAAATTATAAGTTTGTTTCAAACCACTTAGCAAACAGATTTTCCGATTGGGTAGAATTATTAATAAAACTTCCTTAATTGAATTTTAAAAATTAATTACCATGATAACGAATTCGGGCATTTCAGACTCATCTCATAAAGCATGTGATCCCGGTAGCGCCGGCTATCTCATGAATACTGCTTTAAGTTAAATTAATGTAATATGGAAAGATAATGTGATTTTTTTTCGCAAAACAACTAGGACTTCTTTCTTTTGACGTTGTACGTTAAATAAGTCCGTTATAAAATCTACAAAATTTCGAAATCTTAAAGTATGGCGTATAATAACAATCAAATCGGAGCAGCATGGTAGATTAAGCTCCAATCCTTCTCCATTGTTCGGTACAAAAAATTAACGTTAACGAAGTCTAAAAAAACAGATAAACAAATAACGTATGTTATTTGTTACCTATTATATATTATTGTTATATTGACAAAATAACATACATAAGTTTTTAAGTGTATTTATGAAATTAATAACTACAAACTTTTTATCATCATCAAGTAATCGAATAATTAGGCTTTAAAGTTATTATATATATAATTATTATTATGATTATTTTATGAACACGCTATTAAATCCTCCACTCGACGCCGGCAGGCAAATTGTCTCATAGTCAGGCAAAACTGTTTCGGTACCACAAACGGGAAACGAGCGTACAATCAAATATTAACTAAACATGTTGGTAGCAATTGTGTACGCGTTTCAAGTCGAAAGACAACTCTGTTTCATACTACATGAAACATGTTGTTACATTAAAAACGGATGAGTATCATTTTACATAGCAAAACTGCTAAAATTTATATGATTATGTGATTTGGTAAGGATTTTTTATTAAATAATAATAAAAACAAATCAACTATACAAATTCAACCCAACCAACCAACAATCAATACGTGAGTTTTCAATAATGGTAACTAATTTTATGAGTATGTAAATGTGGGAATCTTCTTTCGACTCAAATTTTACTATTCTTTTATTCGATTTTAAAGGCAAAGCGCCCATATAATCATTTCAGTACTTGTAAAATTTTATTTGAATATGTATAGACTTTAAACATTAAACTTTTTATTATCTACGAATTAAAGTTTAATTGTACTAAATTAGTATCTATAATATCGAAAATTCGTATGCGATTCACGATTTATTCGTTCGAAAATATTTTGATATGTCTAAAAGTTAGTCGTTGAAAACTATTAAAAACCACACATTTCATAGTCGAGATGCTTTAGTGGTAATTTAAGAACTCTTCAGTATGCATAAGCTTCGAGCTAAGAAACTAGACATTTTACATTTCGCAATGAAATTACGTTAACTGTGAAGGAGGGTCATGTGCCGGGATAATGGGGGAAATTCTCCCCTCCATACGTTACAAGCTGGATAACTCAGAGGAAACGAATATGAGAATTTCTAAAGATTATTTTCTATTTTTGTTTTCAACTACGTTCGTCCTTTGTGGTTGGGAATTGAAGTGAATTTGAAGTGGTAGTGAATATGAAAAGACTTTTCATAAGACATAAATAGTTCATTCGTTAATACGATAACGACTTCATAATATTTTATTTCAATTAAAATAAATAAACAAAATATAACCGAACCCTACAAGGCTACAATAGTTAACATCAACTCTTCTCATAGCAATGCACGGCTGGCGTTGTAACGTTTATTAATTTTAATCGTTACGTATGTAAAATAGCATATGTACATTATTAACATGTACAATACTACCTTTTGATCTAAATGTTCTTGCGTAGCGTCCGTGCGACGTAGCGTGATGTTAAATAAATAGTCTTTCTTGAGAATTGGGCTAGCTATCAATAGCATGCTTTTTTTTCAAATCCAATCGGTAGCTCAAACAAAAAAAAAAACAGCTCTCAGCATAATATCTTTATTCAAGTAGGCTTTTGCGAATACTTTTTAATCTTCATTTAATTTAATATTGAACTAGTAACAATATTTTATTATATATGTAGGTATCTCATATACAATTTGAAAGACGAGTTTTTATTTCCACATACTAAAACGAATAAAATTTTGCTAACATGCATTTGCAACTGTTAACCCTCCCATACTTACAGGCGAAGTTAAAAAAAAACTTGAAAATAAATTACATTTATAATCCTAAATTCGAACGAACGAAACTACGGGCAAATTAAGGCGTAACGCGTGTCAACCTTATGTTTCGTATATTTTATATTAAAAAGTATTCCTTGATAAATAAGGAAAATTGTAAAGCTTCCTAACTCGCTTCGACTGCTTTTCGAGTCTGCAGATCTCTTGAACTACTATCATTAATATATTTTTAACTTTTCTTTCATAATACGAAGTTATAAGTTATCGCTGAGTGTGCTCTAACTTTATCCTACGTTCTACATCAAATGCGAGTTTGTTGAATAAACATCCGTTATAAAAAAAATATTAAAATTATAAATAAAACCTTATTTACGTATTTCGTATTCCGTGCGATATATTACGCACTACATACAGATTAATATATCATTATTTGTTACACAATACTATTTCCCCTTAACTACATACTTATGTATATCAATTTTAATTTTACTTACAAGTTTTTGATCCCAAATTCGAATATCTCCTCTGATTAGAATAGACTATAGACTAATTTATCAATCGGAAATCATATTAATTTTGTAACTATTATTGTTAAAATAAACTTCAAAAGTCTAAATCTTTTTTTGAAAAAAGTATTTGTGTTTTGTTGATTGTAAAACTAGTTGTTACGTAAATAATATTCCGTACTTACTTAAATAACTTACGTTAAATAGATTTATTGTAAATGTCGCAAAAATGTGTTTATCCATAAAAAAAATCGACATCTTAATGAAACTATTTATCGCTTAACTTGACTACCCTTAACCCAAAAGTCAATAAGATGTTTGAAACATCAGCTAACACAAACTCACAAAGCTCGGAGTTGAGTTTTAAACTTCGATAGTTTTCTCTGTAATCTCGTTAAGGAAATATTACTGTGGGCGGCGAAATGTGGCCATAATAGCGTTCATTTACATTTTACGCTCAAACTTTACTCGTCCGTACTTGATTTTTTATTTAACAACTTTGTACAGTTTTTACAGTGTACCAATATTTTGTTTAAGCAAAAATGATTCTTATTAAAATAGTCATACAATTAGAATGTTTTGTGGTAGGGCTATGTGCGGCCCGTCGTGGTAGGTTCACTTAACAGCAATACTTTGTACTGTCGGTACTTTGTATTGTCGGTACTTAGTATAAGGTCCTCCAGACCGAATTCGGCCACGGCGGCCAATCTTAAGAGAGATTAGCTAACTGCGCAGGAGATATTATAGTGCACAAGTATGTGCGCAAACACAGGTGCACTCTCTTTTCCTTAGCTCTCATAATCCGATGGGACGGCAATCCGACACGACCGGAAAGAGTTCAGGCGCAGGACCAACGGCTTAACGTGCTTTCCAAGGCACGGGAGTGTACACACTTCCAACTTCCAGACTCCGGGCTGCTACTGAGAATTTTCTTTACAGAAAAACCCAATAACTTATTTATTGGCCCGACCTGGGAATTGAACCCAGGATCACCGGGCCGCAGCCTAATATTTAGCCACTAGACCAACTAGGTAGTCTCTACTGGTAACTAGGTAGTTAGTACTGTCGGTTGGAAGGCTGAGTTTATCAAAGTAGGTGGCGCATTGTTAATGTAAGCCATAGTTAATATTTCTAAAGGCGCCAATGTTCATGGGCGGTGGTGCCCTCTCGATATTTAAATCGTATTTGCGATATTGTGACTATATGAACTAGATATAGACTATCAATAAGTTTGAAAAGTTTCGTATCAAACGGAAAACTCATTTGATTAAATTGCGCGTCAGTTCACCTCGTGTTGAATACATGCATATTACTAATGAAAATATTTTATGTTGCAGTAACGTTCACAAATGAAAATAATAATCATTTGTTAACCGCAGTGATATTACAAATTTAATATTTCGAAGATTTGATTTGAAATATAACTTCAAAATAATTTTATTTATTCGTTACATTTCGTCGATATAAAATTCATATTAAACATATCTACATATTAAGTCCTTACATATGAAATTGGCGTTTTGTACGGGAGGAATATAAAGTCAATTTTGTTTTTGTAAAATATATTCTTTCCTTCATGGTTTGCAGTTGCTGCCAATATATATCTGCCGTAATCGTTTGGCCAGATTTTAGAAAGGTGTAGTTAACGACACCGGCGCTAGTCCACCAAACACTCACAAGTAACTTTTTCTGAGTCAATTTTCGTTTACGGCAGGATTTGGCTGGGTCTCCAGGGTTCAGCCATTGCGACGAGCGCTTCCGATTATCGTACAGTATCCACTTTTCATTACAAGTAATGATTCGGTTTAAAATCCTTTCATTATTGTGTCGGTTGAGCAAAGTAACACAGCAGTCGACGCGTGTTTGCAAGTTTAATTTACTCAATTCATGAGGTACCCATCGTTGAAGATTTTTTTTTACTTTCCCCGATTTGCTTCACGTGGATTAATACAGTTTTATCACTTACCCCGAAGCCTGTAGCTATCACTGAAGTGCTTTGTAATGGATCCGCTTCCACAATAGCCTTTAATTCTTCATTTTCCACTTTGGTCTCCGGCCGTCTACAGGGTTGGTTCTGAAGGTCGAAATTTCCAGTATGAAAACGTTTAAACCAAAAACGTACCGTGCTTTCTTTTGCGACACCAGCGCCGTACACATCATTAATCCTTCGAGCTGTTTCTGCAATACTGGTGCCACGGTAGAACTCGTACTCGTAAATATACCGATATTTAATGTTTTCCATTGTGCGGTAATAAGCGACGCCAAAGAAAAAAATTATGAGGAAAAAACAAATGAATGACTCTTTCCAAACTCAAATGTACCATCTTAATTAATTTATAAATTTAAATTAGGAATTCTTAACCAAAGAGGAGATATTTCAGATCAAAGTGGTCACTACGACAAAACGCTAATTTCATATGTAAGGACCTAATACACATCACTGTATTTTTATCTTATTGTTCACATGACTTAACACAAGAGATGCTGCTTGTTCAGAAAGATGGAAAATATTGAAAGGTTTATTAATGATTGGATGACGATCATATACAAACAGATATTTAATACTCGTTTCAAACCCCGGTTTCGTCCACCTTTGACGTTAGGTGCCGTATATCCTCCCATACATTTATGGCACAATATTTCAAATACTGTTGCGAATTTTAATTCATTGTTGTGCAGAATTGTCTATGGGCGTTGGTGACCACTTACCATCAGGTACAGGTAATCTATACTATAAAAAAAAAAATTGTAGTTATGCCCACAAAAAAACAAATAATAGTATATGCCCATACGCTCGTCCGCCAACCTATACTATAAAAAAAAAACTATTATGTTTTCATTAATATTTATGTATATCTCAATATGACTTTACATAAACAACACGTTTTATTGCCTTTTAAAAATGAATAATTAGTCTATTTAAAAGAAACGTTTGCGTTTCATAAACATATCTTTTAACATTTGAACTTTTGCTGTGAAAAGCCCAATGAACCCGCGATCTTATTATATTGCTTCGATAAATAACATTAATTTAGCCAATCGCATACATAACTCTGATCATTTCTTGAAAAAAAAAAAATCTGTTCCGCACTCGCGATTCGAACCTGAGACTTTCGAAATTCTTCGACCTTTCTTAAATCATATATATACATCAAGTGACGACATTTTTATATAATTAACAAACCCTAAAGGTTGTTTGTAGATTTAGAAGGGACGTGCTTATATAATGTAAGCAATTAAATGTAAATTTCGTTACGTTTTACCCCCTTTGTGTTGCATGGTAACATATTGGTTTTTATTCGTATAATCGAATGTGTTTGCATGATCGTTTTGTTTTGGTTGTCTGTGGAGTATTGGTGAAATGTTTTTGTCTTTTGTAAAAAACATTAGAATATTTTTATTAAATTGTTTTTATCTGCATGGAGTAATCGTTTTGCTGACTGTACCTCGTCCCGCTGGAAACAGTGTTGGTCTTGTAATATACATATGTGTTTAATTATACTGTTTTGTAAATCCCTAAGTATTAAATTATGTTTTTTTTTTTTTTTGGTAACTTTAATAATACTAAGAGTTTTACTAACAAATTAACTTAAGTAACTAATGTAGTTATATTTTATACAGTGGCTAACTATAAAAGCTTTATACGCTTAACGGCTAGCTAGAAAACATAATATTATTATAAATTTCCCGTTAATATTCGTAGATTGAAAAATATTTTCTTCATAATAAAATAACCTCTATTTGTCTATTGGAAAATAATTGTATATTGGAAGATACATAATACCATATACTGTAACTGTCTCCATTTAACGATTCAGGTGCTGTACGACGGCAAACTGTCATCGGCGATAGTGTTCATGTACAATCCGGTGGCGACTGACGGTCAACTATGTTTGCAGTCAGCTCCCAAAGGCAATGTGTCGTACTTTGTGCATACGCCACACGCGCTTATGCTGCAGGTAAGCTACTCGACACTCAGGCTGTCCTAATGGTACGTTACTGATTAATTCTGTAAATATGTCATACGCTTCCGTCCTTTGAGCTTATGTACTATTCCTAAATGGTAATTTATAAACAGTCATTATACTAAACTTCCTTTCAAAATTACTTTTGATCGACAAAATTATGATAGGTTAGTTTTAATTATGTATATGTACGACCTTACTGTATATAGTATCCTAGTACAATGACAACACAAACGGTCACTAATTTTGTAGGTCATACTAACAGAAATATTCACTCAACCTAACTTCAAACGTAATTTGAACGGCAAAGAGTTTTGACCTTAACATGTGTATTAAATATGTCGTTTTATTATTTTTATCATCAAATAGTTAATGTATATAAAGATTTTTCACGAAATTGTAAATATTTATTTATAATGAATTATTATTGATACTTATATTATATTTACTTTTGTACAATCAATTTTATTACATTACTGAAATTACTAAATTTCATTAATTCACATTGCCGATTTTGCAAAACAATTCGATCAGTATCATTCCAAACATACGAAGTAGTTTATTCAAACGAACGAAACGCCTAATCTAAAAGTTTTACAAAGAAAGTGTGTGTCAACACATGGAATGCTTGTTTGTGCTTACTTTGTCCCGTTAACGGAATCTACCCTCTTTTAAAATATTTACACGAGTTACGAACCGCTTTCATGTGTGATTATTTCCTTTCCAAAGTATTTTAGAATTACTTACATCAAAGTGTATTTACGAAATTCAGTTAACTAATGTTTTAATTTATTTTCTTCATTTTGTCAGGTAACAGGTTATATTTTTCATTCGTATTTTTACCGATGTAATATTTGTCTTTGCAGGAGGTTAAGGCAGTCGTTACACATTCGATCCACAGTGCACTCAACTCAATAGGGGGCGTGCAAGTCTTGTTTCCGCTGTTCGCGCAGCTCGACTTACCGCACGATGCACCGGCCACCGACCCGAAACGTGATCCCATGCTGTGGTATGTTCTCCTGGTACTTTGATACGGGTCTAATGATTTTCTTTGTCTATGAAGACATTGACTAGTAGAGCAGGATAAATAGGAAAAAAAAAGAAAGGTACACAAATCAAAAATCATTTCGCATTGCTTAATCTTGGTTCAGCTCGTCTAAGGAAATAATATTTGAATGATTATACACAGTTAAGTCAAACTACTGAATTCGATAACTATTTTATTATTAAATATTAAAACATACCTACTTGTTTTTTTATTGTTTGAAAATATTTAATAATATCACAACATGTAAGGTGCTACATAAAACATGTAATTTTATTCTAATTGCATTTAATATTAATGTTACGTATTTTATGTGAAAATTAATGTACATGTGTACAATTGATAAAGATTACGACGACAAATTCATACTACTGTTGCAATAGGACTGAAAATTAGTTCTATGTACTCAACAAACTGGTGCCAACACTTCCAAACTAAATTATACGTACTGACTTCAGATAGTTCTAGTCCATTCATTAATATTCCAAGTAGCAAGGGACGCGTAACCGGGGTAAATGCGTTTTCTATGTCGTTACCTAATCGCTCTCTGAGTTAGCCGACCGTCTAGAGCCGACCGGGTAATAACTAACTCCTCAGAACTACTAATTGCCTGGTGTCGACCTCGGTTAGCCGAGTGGATTTATAGGAGTTTAAAGGAGGATTTAAATTAAACGGATCTAACTAAAATGTCTAACTTTAATTTCATATGTTTGTTTTATTGTTTTAATTAGCTTAAATTAACTTTAAATTTTAACAAATCGTCTCCATTTTTAATGTATTTCTTATCGTATAATACAATACTAAAAAAGAAAACAGTTAAATATCTATTTCATAAAACAAAGCGGGTGTATCGTAATAAAGTCGACGTACAACACTAAGCTTAATCTGCTTGACACAAACTGGCATTAAACGTTGTCCGAAATCAAATTTATGCATGCCAAAGCCTCATGACACCCTGGTACAGATTATAACATGAATGAGGGTTGAACTAATAAACGATTAGAGAGGTTTAACGATACTCCGTGATGATAGAAGCGTTCGGTCGCTTAATGTTTATGGAGGATTGTGTGTCACATACTTGATAAATTCTTGACTATATAAATAAAATATCGTGTTATTTATAACCTAAAAATATATTATATTTTCAATTACTTTGTCATCCCGTCTTTTTTATTCTGTATAAAATGTAATAAATATTTTATAAAGCGTCTTGGCCTCGATAATTTCTATGCAAAAACAAAATTTCAACAATATTGTGTATGATTATTCTGTATATAATTTGCATGAAATATATTTTTTTTCTGTAAATTGATTTACTGTACGGTAGCAAATATAAAAAATAAAGTTATACATACTTCAATGTGTGAAATAATTCGACTCACTCGACGGTCCAGCCATTGGTATGGAATGCAATTGCAAACGATGTGACGGTAAATTGGGTAACTAATCCATATCGATTTCTCTAATGCCACTAAGGAAGTAGACTGACTGGGGAATACGCGACTTACTGACAAAGACAAAGCCTAAATCCTATTAAATAGTATCGCAGTTAATGTACCATACTGCTTAACTACTTCTAGTTATCAAAGTATTCATTTATTTTATATGTATTGTTTATATTATAAATAAGACCTCGGATAGGTTTATATTTCGTTAGTAAAAACACGGTAAGATCGTGTAAGCAATCGGCGACAATTTCATTTTAACTATTTGAAAATAAGCGATCGTCGAAGAAACATATGAGATAATAAATTAAGATTTATATATTTTTAATATTGTGGGTATATAGCAATATTAACTACGGTTAATAATGTTCCCAGTTCGAAGCTCCTCGGCTTCGTGTGTTCGCTGGTGGAGTCGTGCAGCACGGTGCAGCAGCACATGCTGCAGTGCCGCGGTTTCCTCGTAATATCGCACATGCTGCAGCGCTGCGGACGCGACCACCTCACGCCGGACACGCTCGCTTCCTTTCTACATTTGACGAAACATCTTGTCACTTGCTGTTCTCCTAATTCCGATTTGCTTTTGAAACAGGTAACTTGAGGCATTGTTTTCGCTTGTATTTTGGCTTTTTGCAATTATAGATTTATTATGTTAAAATATTTTTTAAACAAGATTCTAGTTAATTTCGAAAATAAATTGCTATTTTGCTCTAAAATATAGTGCTTAATAATAAGTTAATAATACTTTATTTGTTTAAAAGTATAGATAAATTATATAATTAATATATTCTTATTAGTTTATTGTGAGAAAAATAAGTAAGACACATTTGCAGTGGACCACGTAATAGTAGGAGTTATTCTCGAACTTAGAACGTTTCCACGAAAATTACAAGCGTAAATTCACATTAAGCGGTCAGAAAATATGTATTTGCGATGAAATCTCGGCCTGCTCGCAATTTCCCCGTAACGGATGGGGAGGCTTGGTATATTGAGCCATAAATAAAAGTTGGTTGCTTTAAAAAACACCAGATGTTTTACCCTAAGTCAGTTTTAAGTTTAATTTGAAACCATTTTAACTTATGACATTAGGGCTGATTCTCTTGTAGGTTGTCTTATAACGACTCAAATTATTTCTACCATGCCTTTTTTACTACGCTTTAAAAAGAGATGATGCTAATGATGAACTCCTGACCGAAGGGACACTATGTAGGAGGTATTGTAGTGTAGGCCTGTGTTCGCAAAACAAATGCACTTCGTTTTCTCGGAATGGCAATCTGAGACGTCATTTCGGATTGTAGACGTTGAGTCATTAGCTTTACGCGCTTACTGGAACACTGAAATGTAAATACTTCTAATTTCCAATCCTTTGCTTGCTATTGAGAATTTGTTAGCCAAAGACTCGAGAGAGAGAGAGAGATTATTAATTTTGTTTAGATTAAAAATAATGAACAATTAAACAGCGCGATTGTCACTTTTGTCACAAAATTGTCTTAAAACATCTTTCAAATTCACTTTTACCCTTTGAAAAATTAATTTCGTTAATTAAAATACATTTCTTCGAATCTTTAAAGAGAAACTTTATTAATATTTACGATCTTTAACAGCTATAATTATAATTATAATAAAACTTTTCCTACTTGAACAAATTATTTAAATATGCAAATAAAGACAAAATTGCTAGTATGTTAACAAGTAATATTCAACCTCCATTTCGAATTACTTTAAATTGAATAGTTTTATATTACGATAAATATTTTTAGTATAATCATAAAATTAATTAAGTTATATATGATGTTATTTTTTTTTAAATAAATATTTTAAGATA
Source organism: Nymphalis polychloros (assembly GCA_905220585.2). Classification (NCBI taxonomy): domain Eukaryota; kingdom Metazoa; phylum Arthropoda; class Insecta; order Lepidoptera; family Nymphalidae; genus Nymphalis; species Nymphalis polychloros. The sequence continues at coordinate 550,176 of HG992262.1, forward strand.
TATTATGACGATATTCGCTGCTGTAACATATGTCCGATTGCTATATTCATGAAAAGAATCGTTTTCGTAACAGTGTGCCTAGTGCTAGTTTGTTTACATATTCGATAGCATTGACGTTATTTGTATGGAGTTAAAATATCGCCATCTAGTGACAATAATCGGAATAAAAGTAAAATAAAAACTAGTTACTTTAGGCACACTGATGGTAGATTTGTCTACGAATGTCTGATTGTTCTTATTAAAAATCTTTCGATCGGTCACTGATGTGTACAAAGATTCTTTAAATATAAGAATTGGGCATAGACGCTGATTTAGTTGGTAACTGGTTACACGTCGATGGTTGTTAGCGCACGCTCTTCTTGCTTTTCACCACCATTTCAACACCCTTATGATTATTATTATCGTTAATATTTTTTATCTTCAAAATTTCGCACAACACCAATATCATATACATTGATATTTATCATTAACTTTTTTATCCTTTTTTCTATATATCTATTATCCATTTTTTTTATGTACAAACAAAAAAACCATTTTGTTTTTATACAATTCATAATTTTTTTCTGTGTATTATTTTGCAAAATGGCTTTTATCGTTGTAAAGATAAGTTTATAATAAAATTTAATATTTTTAGTCGTAAGTATATAATAAAATTACAAAATAATTAGCAGTGTAAATACAAGTAGAATTACAAAAAACTATGAGCAGGCACTTCACAACAAACGTTGTCGGTATATAAATTTCCTTGTACATAAAATGCATTAATTCTCAGGAGTATATATTTTTATATCTGTAATATATTATGTGTATTGAAGTATTTATAGAAAAGACAATTCCGCCCAATAGTACTCGACGTAATGAAAGCAAGAGAGCGTACGCTATCAATCATCGGACAGTCAATAGGCCGTGCTAATCAGTCGTTTTGCCAATCGTTCGTGACGTGGCAGCTGCTGGACCACATCCTGTTCAACCCCGCGCTGTGGATGCACACGGCGGCGGCGGTGCAGGCGCGCCTGTACTGCTACCTCGCCACCGACTTCCTGGCCGACGCGCACATCTACGGCAGCGTGCGGCGCGTCAGCACGGTGCTGCAGACCGTGCACACCCTCAAGTATTACTACTGGGTCGTCAACCCGAGGACCAAGAGCGGGATCACGCCTAAAGGTTTGGGTATGTTCAGTTCTAATAGCTCAAGCCTCAGGGAAGTAGACTGGAATATCGGAAATGTTGCTTTAATTTAAATAAACAACATCCTATTACATTCCTACGAGCAGTTTTATGTCGTCAATTTATAAATTCAAACAACAACGTTACCTGTTCACTATCTGGTTTCTGCTGAGAAGAATCACCAAGGAACTACTTAATTTTTATTTACAATTCAATTCCATTTTGTGGATATCAATAACTTATCATCAATATCAGTTATTATTTGATCAGAGTTATATGATTTATATAACATTGATTGAGAAAAGTTTAAATACCTTTTAGGATTTATTGTATAGAAACTATTCAGGAAAGACAATTTTTGACTTGATACATATTACTTCAACCATTAATACTTTTTATTGCTTATGACTTTTGTGACAGGAATATTTATACAAATTCCAGATGGACCCCGACCAGCCCACAAAGATATATTGACAATACGAGCATACATCCTGCTGTTCCTCAAACAACTCATCATGATCGGCAATGGCGTGAAAGAGGACGAACTCCAATCCATCTTGAATTATCTCACAACTATGCACGAGGTATTTTTTTATACATTAAGTTTATAATTTGTGTTAATGTTTATTACGCTTTTACTGTTTTTTAATATATTTTTTTAAATAAAATAAAAATGACTTACATTTTATATGATATTCGCTGATATCTCTTCCAGGATGAGAACCTTCATGATGTACTACAAATGCTGATATCGTTGATGTCGGAGCACCCCAGCTCCATGGTGCCGGCTTTTGACGCGAAGGTAAATTATAGCTTATTATCATAGACTTACGTTTTCGAAAACTAATTACGTTTTTTCCCTAAAATAACGTAAATTTGAATATTATATTACTGATAAGCGATCAATCATACAGCAACAACTTTGATATGAGGTTGTCGTTATACGATTGATCGCTTTTCAAAACAAAAATGCAATAAAATTAAGCAAAATAGATTTTCAAAAATTGCACTTGGTGCTTTTTTCTATATATTTTAGTCAACAATTGTGATTATTATCTGACGAAAGACGATTGATTACATTGCAGCCGACGATTTTTGTAACATTTTCAATTAAAAACGTAATATATACGTTTGTATATAATCTATACTAAGGAAATACAGACATAATCTCACGGTTACGAATGATTACATTTCCAGGGCGGCGTGAGGACCATCTTCAAGCTGCTGTCGTCAGAGAGTCAGCTGATCAGGCTGCAAGCGTTGAAACTCCTCGGGTTTTTCCTGAGCAGGAGCACTCACAAGTACGCGAGTGTTTTTTTTGGTTTTCGTCGATCGCGATTACGTTTATTCTTGGATATCTATGTACAATATTATGTAATTAGGTCGGTGGTGGGGCGTCGTGCAAACTGTCTGGGTACAGTCGACTTGTCATATATTCTAACGCCAAACAATAATTTTTAGTATTGTTCTGGTCCGGTTCGATGGGTAAGTGAGCCAGTGTAGACACACGAACAAGCGACAACACTTTAGTTCTCATCGTCGGTGGCGTATTGGCGATGAAAGGGATAGTAATATTTCTCTTAGTGCCAATGTCTATCGGTGGTGACCACTTATCATCGGGTGGTCCATATGTTAGTTTGCCAACCTTTGTTTTTCAATAAAAAATGAAAGCTTACTGGTTAGAAAGTTATCATTTATTTCAATAACTAAAAACGCGTATCTCGTCGCCAAGACGCGAAGTGTAACGCTCGTCGAGTGCCCGCAGGCGCAAGTACGACGTGATGTCTCCGCACAACCTGTACACGCTGCTGGCCACGCGGCTGTGCGCGGGCGGGGAGGCGCTGGCGCTGCCCGTGTACAACGCGCTGTACGAGCTGCTCACCGAGCACGTGGGCCAGCAGATCCTCTACACCAGCCACCCCGAGCCGCAGCCGCACTTCCGCCTCGAGAACCCCAGTACGCCGCTACCTAAAACCTTATTTACATTACTTCAATTTTGTACTTCCAGCTTTCATTTGAAAACGTGAACCAAAGTTAATAATTGTACATGTTATTTATAGGACATGAAGGAGTGGCATTGTAATGACAAAGATTATTTTGTTTCCATTAGTGATCTTGAAAGTCGTCGCGACGCTGATCCGCCAGTCTAAGCAAACGGAACAGTTGCTGGAGGTGAAGAAGTTGTTCCTGTCGGACATGACGCTCCTGTGCAGCAACAACCGAGAGAACAGGCGGACGGTGCTGCAGATGTCGGTGTGGCAGGAGTGGCTCATCGCGATGGCGTACATACACCCCAAGAACGCGGAGGAGCAGAAGATATCCGACATGGTGTACTCGCTGTTCCGCATGCTGCTGCATCACGCCATCAAGCACGAGTACGGCGGCTGGAGGGTGTGGGTGGACACGCTAGCTATCGTGCACTCTAAGGTGAATTTGCTAGTATTTTACTTTACTAAACACACCAAGGCTATGAATATGATCTATTTTTGTTGATGATTACGTATTCTTTCATTTAAGTGTAGTAGAATTGTGGTAAAGAAAATTGTATATGAAATAAATCAATGTTTTATACTCTTTAATAGGTATCATACGAAGAGTTCAAACTACAATTCGCGCAAATGTACGAACATTACGAACAAAGGCGAGCCGACAACATAACGGACCCTGCAGAAAGACAACAGCGACCCATCTCGACGATATCGGGCTGGGATAGACACACGGATGCTTCTGCCAAGGCTAGGGTTCTACCGGATACGGAGGGCAGTGATGAAAGTACTCCAGGTACTGTCATAAAACAAAACGTCCTCAATCACGGAGCGCAAACTGAACTAGGAAAAGGATTGTCACTCCGAGAAGTCGAATCGTGTAGGTGTAAAAAGCAAAGTGAAAGTACAGAAGACAGTCGGACTACAGTAGTGTATAGTGAAGTGTGTAAAGTGCATAGTCCAGTTAAAACTGTCAATACCGAAGTGCCCATCGATGGTTGTGATAGTGTTAGTAATGCCGAAGTCGAACACGCTATCGACGAAGAACAGATCGAAGACAAAATGCTCAATGCGAATAACGAATTAGTTCAATCTATTATTGAAAATAAGCTTCTAGAAAGTTCTGAGTCAGGCATCGGGACGATCGAACCTGATTCAGTTAAAACTGATAAGCCCTTAACTAGACAAGGCAGTCTCGACTACATTCCAGTTAGGGATATTGGAGATAACGTAATGAAAGACGATAATACGGACAAAAGTGAAGGGTTACCTTCTAGCTTATCAGTGAGCGAAACTGCAAGTCCCGAGAGAGTTGCTGATAGCTTAAACAATATAAATGAAAGAGAATCTGAACTATCAGATCCGTCCGAGTTGTACTTAACTCCGAGTGAAGCGACTAGTCCTAGAAAAATACAAGAAAAGACTGATTCAAGCATTCCAGATGATGTTTCAACTGATGACCCCAAACACATTGCGATAAACATTGTCAATGATGTTTTAACAGTTGCTTTGGAAACAGTGAGATTAAAAACAGATGATGATACCGATTCTGGCGCTATCTCTGGTGGCCTTCATTCAGAAGGAAACACACCGAATGGCCGTGAAGACTTAGAACAAGATATTGAAGATATTTTGGATCAGAAACAAGTAGTAGAAACGATTGCTAATGACTTAGTCATGGACATAATCTCTGCAGTGGTTTCCAAAAGCGAAGATATGAATGCAGCAGAAATTGATATAGATAGTCCTCACACTGATTTACCAGACCTTTCGCATGATGGAAACGTTTTACCTCTCGACGGAGAGTTTTTAGTCCCGACTACAGAAGAATCCAAAAGCGAAACCACATCGCCAACTGGCATTGATGTCGAAGAAAATGCCAAATATGAGAGCCAAAGAATAGAAAATAATGAACCAGAAGAACCTACAACGCCCGAAATACCTCCCATATCAACCATTAGTGAGAATATATCCTTAGCTAATAAGAAAGAGCAGGAAAACGAAGACGACAGGAATTGTGATGAAAGAGACAAGAGGCGAGTTAGCTTGCCCGGTGATAGTGAGATGAAGCAGGATAGCAATAGAGGCGAAGGTGTCGCTACGCAAGGGACGAATACGTCGACGTCACCGAAGCGACCACGCAGTGCGTCTACGAGTACACAAGTCGACGCTAATCACTTCGGTACGATGACTTTTAAATTTTTTCTCATGACAATCTTTTTACTGATAACAATTTCAATGGCATTCACGATTGATACTCTAGAATTATATTGTCACGTTAATTCAAGATCAAAGTCGTTTGTTTATTTTTATTTCTCGTACTATTCGAATTAGTTATTATAAAAATTGAATTAAAAAATATTTATATTAATTTGCAAACTCTTACAGAAACTAAGCGGCCTTCGAAGTGCAGTCGACCGATGTTTTCCCCCGGACCGACACGACCACCGTTTCGTATACCGGAGTTCCGTTGGTCTTATATTCACCAACGCTTGTTATCCGACGTTTTGTTCTCGTTGGAGACTGATATACAGGTGTCGTATATTAACATTCATAAAGTTAGGTATCTAATTAGAATTAATTAGCTTTACATGAAAAGTGCTAAAATAAGTATAATGTAATCATGGGTAAACAGATATTTTGTGTTTATAATATTGACTATTATAATACCATGGCAGTGTAAAAACGTAACAAATAGTATGTAGTGAAAGTACAATAAATCACCAGCCCTGTTAGAATTTTACTTATCACCCCTTATTTATTGACTATTGTTTCGAAGGTGTGGCGAAGTCACTCCACTAAGTCGGTAATAGACTTCGTGAACAGTAGCGAAAACGCGATCTTCGTGGTGAACACCGTGCACCTCATCAGCCAGCTCGCCGACAACCTCATCATCGCCTGCGGCGGCCTGCTGCCGCTGCTAGCCTCGGCCACTTCGCCCAATGTACGTTTTTATTGAAACACTACTTATTTTCAAATCAGTTCTTTTATGATTATCAAAAACATACTTATATTATTATTTCACGCCCTAGAACGAACTAGATGTAATCGAGCCCACGCAGGGAATGCCCGTCGAAGTGGCGGTCACGTTTCTGCAGCGACTAGTGTCGATGGCCGACGTGCTCATATTCGCGAGCGCGCTGAACTTCGCCGAACTGGAAGCTGAAAAAAATATGTCCAGCGGGGGAATACTGAGGCAGTGCCTGAGACTGGTGGGTGCAGTCGTTGGTAGTACCGTGTCGGACGTAGACTCCATAGACGTGTAAAGTGTAAACATTCAAGTCTTCCGTTGAAGTAGTATACAGGTTAACGTTTAACGTTTTTTATGTATGTATGTTTAGATTTATCGTGTATCGTCTTATATACTTTATTGCATAAACGTAAAGTTCAACCTTTACAATACTTCGAAGGTTGTTTGAAAATAGAAATCTTTCTGACCTTATAAAAGTTTCCATAACTATTCCACCTTTGTTAATTTAGTTACAGTTCGAACTAAGAAATAGAAAAAACAAATTAGTACTTCTTAATATTTGTTTTGGAATTTGTGCGTAGTTAATTAAATGATTATTATTAGAATAGATTTTAATGTTACAACCAAAATATACAAATTAGATCGATGTTCCTGTTTGTGGAAATAGTTAAGTTTTATAGATTTTTTATATATTTGTTAAAATGTAATATTTGATCGATGTTATTATAGTTTTAGAACAAGTTTATTGAATAAATTCTTACTGATTAATTTGAACCACGCAAGAAGAAAGGAATCTCAATAATGTGTTTGATAAACGTGGTGATATAGTTAGCTACCAGGAGCACATAAATCGGTGAGAGTTTGACGTAGCATAGCGTAGCCCGTAGACGTAGTTGTAGCGCTGGTTGTCGACAGGTGTGCACGTGTGCCGTGCGCAACTGTCTCGAGTGTAAGGAGCGCCAGCGTTGCGCCGCGGCCAGGAACAATCGCAACGAGTCGCCTTCGCCCAAGGTACGCTCGACCGCTGCGACTCTATGAGCGCCTGGTACTTCGATTTATCGACGTCATGGCTAAATTCGATATTAATTAATTAATTTAATTAATGTTTAAGTGGACATTGCGTATTTTTAATATTCTTTACATAGACAAAAAAAATCTAGTAAAAAGCCGAGATGGTCCAGTGGTAAGAACGCGTGAATCTTAATCGATGATCATGGATTCAAACCCGGGCAAGCACCACTGAATTTCATGTGCTTAATTTGTGATTATAATTCATCTCGTGATTGAGGGTGAGAAAGCCTGCATGTGTCTAATTTCACTGAAATTCTGCCACTTGTGTATTTCACCAACCCGCATCGGAGCGGCGTGTTGCGATAAGCTCCAAACCTTCTCAGAAGAGGAGAGGAGGACTTAGCCTTCCTTAGACATTCACAGACTGTTACTGACTGATCTGATCTGAGACAAAAATACTAACTTAGCTATTTAGTTTTGTTCAGTGTAAATTAACACTTTCAATTTAAAATGTCTCAATATAACTTAAAATGAAATTTCAGTACAGTTTTTAAGTAAAAGATCGGTAAAAGTCCGATGTCGTGTATGGATATATTCCTATTATATTATTTCGATTCAGAGTGTCGTCGCGAGCTTAGCCGACGCCTCGAGTCCGGTGAAGGACCCGGAGAGGTTACTACAAGACATGGACGTGAACAGACTGCGCGCCGTCATCTACAGGGACGTCGTAAGTGTGACCTAACGGAATAAAATCTTTAACATATACCGGTTAAGCTTTCAAACGAAGCCTCCCGCTAATGTTCCGGCGCCGTATCGCAGGAGGAGACGAAGCAGGCGCAGTTCCTGTCGCTGGCGATCGTGTACTTCATCTCGGTGCTGATGGTGTCGAAGTACCGCGACATCCTGGAGCCGCCGCACGCGCCGCCCGAGTGCGCGCGCCGCGTGGCGCACCACGACCACCGCGACCACCGCGACCACCACGACCACCACGGTACGGCGCGCGAGCTGTCTCTTACTGCGACTGTACAGTTCGACGTTGTTTATTATTTATTTTCGTTTCCGATGTCTAACATATTAATTTTCGAATATTTAACACGTCTATCAATGAAATAAAACGGTTTATTTGTATGAAACTAATCATTGATCGGTTATTATAGATTTACCGATTGGTTATTATTGAAGATGCAAAATGATTCTATTTTGTTAGTCGGCTGCGCGGGAAATTCATAAATATTTTAAATACAGTTGGTTACCAAAATAAACTTCATTCATTTTCATTTTCATAATCATGCGTAGCCATATAGCCATTATGATTTCGATTTATTATTATTATTATTGTATAACGAGATTTCTAGAAATGAACTTATTTTTGTAGATTTTTTTCTTACCTGGATTCTGTATTGTAAATAATTTATATGAGTTTATAAAATTTCATAGGCCGTTTCGACAACTAATTAAAAATAGTTTTAACATAAAAAAATATATCATAATTCATCAAAACTGATTTTCATAGTAGATTCATTAATTTGCTTCTTCAGTACGCTTAGTCGCACCATTATTATTTATGGATTCTCAATCTCCTAGGTAATAGTTTCTCATGAGAATTGTAAAAAACATTACACTAAATTATACCAACGGTCAAAAGATGAAAGGTAATTAAATAGAGCTAGCATACTAAATACAAATACAGTATATTTGTTTATAACTGATATATTATCATAGATTCAATTGACATATAGTGCTGAGGGCTCTCTTGAATATTTAGTTTAGTCATTCAAGCTGTTACCTTTGAACCCCTTTTAAATATCTCCAGGAAAAATGTAAAAAAAGTGTAAAAAATAGTATTTTGATTTAAGATGTAAATATTTGTCACGACAACCGAGTGCATCCTCTTGTGACCGTCTCGTTGTCGTCGAACACGAAGGCTAAACAATTGACATTGTATATCTGACGTGGTGTTTTTTTCCCCTTTTTTCACGCCGCTTGAAATACGCGTCACGATTTGGGACACTGGTAATACCTACGTTACTCTCACTACGCTACACTGCGATAACATCGTCGGAATCGTAACACACCGAAACACATGTCATAAATGTATCTCTATTTTTTTTTATATCTATGGAAATTCTTTACTTTCGCTTTTTTTACAATCTATGAACGACTCCTATCCTCATTACCCTCGTACATTACGTATCTTCACACTACCCATTGCCTATCCCCACTTCGTCCAAAACGTTCCTTCATTATCCGCACGCGGTACCCCCGTGTGCCGCGCTCCAGGGTCGCGGCCGCTGTTCCCGCAGTGGTCGCACCACGTGTACCCGCAGTTCCTGCCGGGTGGGCATCCCGCTCACCGCCACTCGCACTGCAAGCTCGATTGCGGCCAACACGTTACCAATAATACGCACGCGCACGCTCGCATCGCTAATTACCACCGCGCGCACGCAGGTAAACGCGGCCCTTGCGCGTTCGCATCGACGTCATACAAACATTTTATTTTCGATTCGCTCATTATAATCTCCATGTGGCCGGATATCATAGAAACGCATCACCCACATTAAATGACATTTTCTTGTACAAATAATTAATGTAATTACAAGGGGGTAACGATCCTTCCGACGTGGCTTTAATGCGCTTCCGAGCTTCGACTGTTCGTTACTCCCGCGTAATATCTATAGCGACAAAGTGTTCGGGTTGCGATGCGGACGTTTGTAAATACCAATGTGGTCGATGTTTGCGAACGCTGTTTTGTCTCTTTCATAATATACTTGTTTAAAAACATTTATGATTAAAAAATCATCGTCACTAAAAGTTTAAATATTTTTATATATAAAATTACGAAAAAAAATCACCAATTCATTTATAAAATAATATTTACCTTCCTCTGAGTTATTCGGTTATCAAATAGTAATGTGTTTACGACTTTCGGTGTGATATAACAGTAATACCTACGTGACAAAACAGTGTAAACCAGCACCGCTTAGGCATCGCTAACAATATCAGTTATTTTATTTTAATTTGCGTCATCATCGCCCGTAGTATCGAAATCACGTAGCGGTAAAAATGCATGTGCAAATATACAATTACATTAGTTTGGAACTTACGAGTACATTGATAGTAACAATTGCAATAATGAAATTGCTTTTTTTAATTACTTCTCCTTTGGAGAGAAAATAGTATAATTTACAATGTTTTTGTTTTTTAAATTTTATATTTTCGCTTCCTTCACAACACTGTCTTTTAACTATAAGGATGTTTTAAGCTTTATTAAGATAGTTGTAGTCGACATATCTATATAATTAGTAATTCTTAGCCGTGCTTGGTCCTCATAAAAACCCAGAATTATTAAAAAACTCTCAGTCGCTTCTTTAAAGCTTCATCGATGTCGTGAAAAAAATAATTATCTAGATGCTCCTATTAACGTTTTATCTTCTTGCATAGAACACAACGGAGATGACGTCGAGTACGCTATGATAGTTGTGGATGAGAACAACTCGACGATGAATGAGTTGGACTCGCCGTCCATGAAGGTAAGTGCTGCAACGATGTCATACGTTCGCGTTAAAGTGAACATGGCATGTATGATTCTCGATTAATTAAACTGTTCTATCAAAAACATAGTCTTAGAAATTCTTCAATAAAAAAAAAACTGGTAGGACTTTTTGATCATTACGTAGTTTTCTTTTAATAATTATCTAGTGCATTTGTGCAGATATATGGTTGATAACGCGTATTGCTTTAATTCTTACATATATTTGTCAACCTTATTTTTGCAAGAGACATATTGTAGGCGTTATGATTTTGAGAAATATCTAGCATGCATTTTCGATAAATTCGTGACTCGAGATGGTAGTTTAGCGATCACAGAAACTCTTTTAGTGTTTGTAAGTAGGCATTCCCCAGCTGTTATGCATGCCCCCTGGATATACTCGCTCATCGAGGATGACGTCAGAAATTATTTTTTAAACAATTTTCATTTGCTACTACATCGCCATCATTGGTTTTCGTTGTTGCTGATACGTAAATGTGGTGTCATTATTAACATCGGACGCTTCATACATTTGTTCTTATTTTGCCGTCGCATTTAATTAATAAAGGATGAGACGGAAGAGGGCGTCGCTAAGATTGAAACGACCACGGACGAAGTGAAACCGAATTCCGGTGAGAAGTCCAAGGTGGTGGAGTTGGCGGTAACACCGAGCTCTGAGAAAGAGGAGCCGCTATTCAAATCGAGTCTCCGGGTGAAGACTCAGACCAAGCCGAAGGTTAGTTGTGGGAGGATTAGGATCGTCTGTCCCTCTATTAGTTACTGCGTTCTCTTCTCGCGTTCGTGGTCTTTCGACTCCTTGGTGTTTGTCTTTAGATTAACTTCGATGGGGTCTTTCACTCTCATTCTTAAGTGTTAGTCTTTACTTCATTAGCCATAGAATATCTACATCATTCTGTGTTACATATCTATGTACTAATAGTTTAATAGACTACAGTCGTTTATTAAAGGATCCAGAAATCTAATCTATTTCAATTAATTTTCCCTTGTTATGTTTTATGGATTTAAGTAACGTAAGGAGTTAAAAAAGTCAAAGGTTTTTAAATGATTTTTTGTTTTCCGGTTATAAGCCTCCCAGCGCAAGGTCCAAAACATTGTCAGGAATAACGGTGTCGGTTGTGAATCTGGTTTGTACACGTTGAATTACACACGAGTTCTTAGTGTGAACACCTCTTATTGTTTTATGGAAGCCTAGTAATACGATAGGTATTCAAGTCAATATTTCTATTTCATTAAAACTGTTGAAATTCATAAAATGTTGTATATTCAATATTAAAATAATATAAATCTATTGATTTCATTTTAAGCAAATAAAATTACTCAGTATTAAGGGCTTCCAAATCACTACATCACCGATTTCGATCACAAGCTTGAAATAAAATAGCGGGATTTCATTATCAACCCAATGAAAATACCCACAGATCAATAATTTAAAGCTACGCTCACATTACTTGTAACATTACAATGTAAATAATATGATTACAAAGTATGGAAATCATATATCATGGATCACTATGATAAATCACAATATAACAACTAGTTTACACAAAAAGCACGTCACGAAGCCAGACATACTTTTAATTTATTATTATTGTTATGTTTTATATAAAATATTCAATATTTATATGAATAAAAGTGTTCAAGTTGGTTATTAAATAAAATTATAATTTTTTTGCTTACCTTAATATGTATCTAACATGCGTAACACAGATTTTAATTTCGCTTAGGTAGAATTTATTTTGTTATATGAATTTGTACTTATTTAATTGGGATATGCATAAGAGAAATGTGTCAATACATATAATTATATAACAAATATTAATTTACATAATTAACATTTTTAATGTATGTAATTTTGCGTAAATGAACGAGCAACTTCTTGGGAACTAACGCGCTCTGTGTATATAAGAGTTTACTTATGTGTATGTATCTATTTTGCATGTGTGTGTGTGCGCTTCGCTTGCTTCACCACTTTATTTCCCACTCAACTTGCATGAATGTTTTCATCTTTGCTATTTTTACCCCCTCCCTCTTTCTACGTGACGTAAGTACAATTGTAACTAACTTAATATGATGACTAACTGAATATAACTTAATATGGATATAATGATTTAATGCATTTCTAGTTACTATTGGTTTTACACCCTTACGTAATGTTACGTAAATAATATGTTTTTAAATTATTAGATGAATAAAAGTAAGGTAAGGTAGGTGATAGAATCATGCTATGATGTTTTTTTAATATGTATCTGATCACTATAAAAGTAATGATACTTTATGTAATGGTACGCCTAGATCCATTTGTCTATGGGCAGAGGATTTATTAATAATATTTATTAAATCGACAACGAAATAAGTTTTTGTTATTATAATAATATTAGTAGATGAATATAATCTACATGACAATGACATTAACAGAGCGTGGACTCGATCGAAGACGCTGGCTCGTTCCACCTCAACTCAACCGAAACAACTAATAACGACCCTGAAACCTCCAGCGAGATCGCCTTGGATGATAACAAACACCCTGTAAGTATTTTTTTATAGCTAAGGTAAGCGGATGAGCATATGAGCCACCTGATGGTAAGTGGTCATCAACGCCCATAAACATTTTTTTTTTTTTTTTTATATTTCCCGGGATGGCAAATGACTCTACTTCACCTGATGGTAAGTGATAGTAAAGTCCAAACGCGACGACGGCTAGTGCAGTCAGGAAGAATGACTTGCACTAGCCGCCCCCGCCTTGCCGGCCCGCAAGATGCCTCTTCACGCCTCGTTTGAAGGAACCCGGGTCATAAGAGGAGGGGAACACGTGTGCTGGTAACGAATTCCATGTTTTAGCGGTGCGACAAAGAAAAGAGTTGCCAAATTTCTTCGTGCGCGATGGAATTGATGTCACAGTTAGTCGGTGACATCGAGAGCCAGCACGCGTAGATTTGTGAAGGAAAGGGGAAGCAGGAATGAGGGTGAATAGCTCCTCTGAGCACTCGCCGTGATACAGTCGATAGAAAGCGCTCAGTGCTGCTATCTCTCGACGCAACTGTAAAGGCTCGAGGGTGTTGGTGACCTTTACGTCGCCAATAATGCGAACCGCACGTCGCTGCAACCGATCCAAGGCCTCCAGTAAGTACTTAGCGGAGCCATCCCAAAGGTGCGAGCAATATTCGACGCAGGACCGCACCTGTGTTTTATACAACAGGAGCAGTTGTTGTGGCGTGAAAAAACGCCGCACCTTGTTCAGGACTCCGAGTTTTCGTGAGGCTGTTTTTATAACAGCCTCGATGTGATCCTTTGGATTGAGGTCGCACCGAACGTCAATTCCCAGTATGGCGACTTTGCCTTGTATCTCCAGCGTAGTGCCACAGAGGGAAGGAGGAGGGGAAAATGGTGACTTTTTCGCTGTGAGAGCGCATACCTGTGTTTTCTTGGCGTTGAACTCAACAAGATTATCAGAGCCCCATTTGGCAATGAGTCCTAACGTTCTATCGAGTTCAACAACAAGATCCCTCCGTCTCTCCCCAGTTTCCGCCCGCCCAGCTCCTGCGCGTCCGTGGTATCCCCCGTGCACTGTACTATCATCTGCATAGCAATGTATGTTCCCGAGAGAGAGCATATCATTGATATGCAGAAGAAAGAGTGTGGGGGATAGCACAGACCCCTGGGGGACCCCAGCATTCACTACATGGAATTTTGAAGCGCAGCCATCAACTAAAACGCGAAGGCTACGCTTGTGTAGGAAGCTGGCAATCCATTGGAATTGTAAGAAATATTAATCATCGCTTACGTCGTCAATGCGCCTCCAACCATGGGAACTAAGATGTTATGTCTCTTGTGCCTGTAATTACACTCAATCACTCTGCAAACCGAAACACAACAATATCAAGTACTGCTGTTTTGTGGTAGAATTTCTGACGAGTGGGTGGTACCTACCCAGAAGAACTTGCACAAAGCCCTGCCACCAGTCAGTATAACTACAGTGTTACAGTATAACCTCTCTAACACTTCATATTATGTGGATCTATGTCACAAAACAACAATAATGAACAGAATTTCTGAAGTATAAATATTTTTACTATTCGATACAATATAAAGCTTAAAAAATTAAATGATCCGTTTTATCATTTCAGGTGAGTAACGACGAATCATGGACCGATGTAAATCTAAACGAAGACGGCGAGAGAGGTCCAGCCACGATAACGGGGAGGACGAGAGACCACGAGGGTAATATTCATGAAGGTATTATACGTGTAGAGTAGAGTAGAGTATGTAAAGAGTTTGCCATACATTCTTGAAACACTAATTTTGTACTTTGGTCCTTTTACTAATGCTGTTTATTTGTGTATTTTTATTTTTAATATTCTATGTATGTGTGGTCAAAATTGTTTAGTTCTAGAATTTATTTTACATTTAATGTTTGTATGAGTATCGTACGATTATAATCTGTTCCAGATATGGACAAACAAATTCACATGAGGAATTCTGACCATCATCACATTACCCAGCGTCTCACCCGAACTCTACAAACCGCTCAACGGCATCTACATCCTGTAAATATTTCTCATGAAACTTTTCCGCATTGAATTCTTTAACAGTTATGACAAATGAATATAAGAACTGTTCACTAAATAAATAATTTAGGTCATTTTGCTAATACACAGTTTGAACTTTATTCGAATAGTATGTTATGAGTAATTCCTTCATTTCTTATAATCAAATATTTTAATATTTTCAGGATAACGAAGCCCTAGCAGGCCTTACGATTAATACTTCAATGTCAGCCGACGGAGTGTCACGAGAAGCATCCCTCACACACAAGCTGGAAACCGCTCTGGGTCCAGTCTGTCCTCTTCTGAGAGAAATCATGCTAGACTTCGCACCCTTCCTGTCCAAGACGCTAGTGGGCAGTCACGGTCAAGAATTATTAATGGAGGGTAAATATATAATCTTCTATGCATGCTAGAATTGAAAAATAAGTTAACTTGGATGACCTCAATTTTTACTCGAAATCAAAATTTATAGCTATATACTATCTCGGTTAATTCTCAGTCGAGGTGAATTATATGAGTTCATCTGAAATATGAAAAGGTATACTCGATAGAATGCCGTAAATATATTGTAGTTTAAGGGAAATAATTTAACACGTCATCTATTCGTACGTTCCAGGCCTTCAAACCTTCAAATCCAGCACGTCCGTAGTCGAACTGGTGATGCTCCTCTGCTCCCAAGAGTGGCAGAACTCCCTCCAGAAGCACGCGGGCCTCGCCTTCATCGAGCTCATCAACGAGGGCAGGCTGCTGTCGCACGCGATGAGGGATCACATCGTCCGGGTCGCCAACGAGGCCGAGTTCATCCTGAACAGGATGCGGGCCGACGACGTCCTGAAGCACGCCGACTTCGAGGTAACCCGACCCGAGAACACGAGTCGCCGACTCGAAACGCCTCGCCACTCATCGGACTCCCCGTATCTCACGCGTTCCCCCGTGCGCAGTGCGCGTGCGCGAGCACGAGCCAGGAGCGCTCGGAGGAGGAGCGCACGTGCGAGCGCCTCATCGCCGCCGCGCGCCGCCGCGACCACGCCGCCGCCGCGCGCCTGCTCGACAAGCTGCAGCACGCCGCCGCCGCGCGCGCCGGGTGAGCACCGCGCGCCGCCCGAGCCCCGCGCGCCGGCCGAGCCCCGCGCGCCGGCCGAGCCCCGCCCGCGCCGCGCACTCACGCCCGCGTGTTGCAGGGTCAGCGAGGGCGAGTCCATCGACGGCGGCTTCTGGAAGCTGGACTCGTGGGAGGACGACGCGCGGCGCCGGCGCCGCCTCGTGCCCGACGCGCGCGGCCGCCGCCACGCCGCGCGCGCGCACCTCGCCGCGCCGCCGCCGCCCACCGACGCCATCCTGCAGGTGGGCCGCGGACCTGGCCTCGGAGATGCCGACGCTTTCGGAGCACGGGAGAGACGGATAGTTTCGATACTGAGTGATCTTTCAGGGCTCCGCTGAATAGGGATCTCTAAGAAATTTTGATTTAGTTTTATTCATACTATATACACGGTTATTTGTAACGACCCAGCAACCTCGCAGGACCATAAGCGACAACTTTTGTTCTACGAGTTGGGACATAACTCAATACATGAAAAAATAAATGATTTTACAAATTTTTGTCATACTATCGTGACATTTTTTTTTTTTTTTTTTTATTGTATAGGTCGGCGGACGAACATTTGGGCCACCTGATGGTAAGTGGTCACCAACGCCCATAGACAATGGCATTGTAAGAAATGTTAACCATCGCTAACATCGCCAATGCGCCACCAACCTTGGGAACTAAGATGTTATGTCCCTTGTGCCTGTAATTACACTGGCTCACTCACCCTTCAAACCGGAACACAACAATACAAAGTACTGCGGTTTTGCGGTAGAATATCTGATGATGAGTGGGTGGTACCTACCCAGACGAGCTTGCACAAAGCTCTACCACCGAGTAACGAGACATTTGTAGGTCTATATTTCATTCATAAACGAAAGGACGTCGCGACGCGTCGATCTTTACGATGCGCGTAGATTTATAAATTAATACTTATTTTTGTATGAAAATAAAATCCTAACAAATTATCCAAAGTCGTAGAACAAAAGTTGTCGCTTATGGTGTTAGCTATCTAGTCCTGTGAGGTTGCTGGGTCGTTACAAATAATCCTGTATAAATAGCTTTTCATATCAGATGGAAAATAAATATGTATAAGATAGTATTTGTTACTTACTAAACATCAACGTATGGAACCATTAATTAATACATTACTATGACAATAATAATAAACCTTTCCTCTGAATCGCCCGTGTTGGCGTTTCTCTGGTGATTTTATCAAACCGATGGTAGAATATTGACAGGCAGTGGACGAGTGGAATGCTTTCGGCGTGATTCGGTCAAATGTAATAGATATCGGCTTTACTGTGCTGCGGTTCAAAAGTTGAGCTAATCAGCTTATTACGGGCGCTGGAGTCGTAACGTCTTAGCACGGTCGGCCATGCGCCCGTGGGCGGTGTGACGTAGCGAGGTGTGCGCAGGCGACGGAGGAGCTGCACGCGCGCATCGCGCAGGCGGCGGGCGGCGCGCAGCTGGCGGCGCCGGCGGCGGCCGAGCTGCTGGACGACGCCGAGCTTCTGCTGGACGAGCGCGACGCCGACCAGGACCTGGCCGGTACTGACCTGATACCCTGCTATACGACGACACGTTCGGCTCGACGGACTAAATATTATCACTTACCTGGATTAGTCCCCTTTCATGTGTCGTCCTAAATTATATTAAGCCGTATAAATAAAATAACACTAAATAAATATTTAGTGATATATTATTGTTTGTAGGAATAATTGTAAACACTAGAATACTTAAAAATGTAAAAGTGTAATTTTTATATAAAATATTTACTCGAGCGCCTGTTTATTTTTCAGCGCAAAGTTTTGTCTTAAACAATTGGAAGTTAATACTGGTAGGCGGTTTGGTTTTATATTTTTCGTTAACTTCACCTCGAACGTTAGTCCCGTGAGATTTGGGAGCTACTGCTTTTATTTCACATTACCCGAGTAACGTATGGTGCAGGTCCCGTGAACATCACCACGAAGGCGCGGCTGGTTGCGCCGGGGCTGGTGGCGCCGGGTGTGGTGTCGCTGACCTCCACCGAGCTGTACTTCGAGGTGGACGAGGACGACCCCGAGTACAAGAAAGTCGACCCTGAGGTACCATGCCTATACATACTATATTGTAAAAAAATATAATCGTGTCTTAATATTAACAATAAGATCAATCGTGTATCTAAAACACGTATTGAAGCCGTAGCTTTACCGTCTTACTATACGGTCATGTCCTCTCAGAAGGACCTCTCGTTTCACTTCAGCCACGTATACTCTATTTATTGGAACGAACTTCTTTTTCGCGGCTTACAGTAGAGTGAAATGGCAATGGCCCAAGGTCATATCATAACGAAATAGCGTTCATACTGTGCTTACCAAATGCTACAGAGTGCGATGCGTTGGTCGTTTGAATTTCGATATAAAGGAGGTTGAGGTGCTTTTTGGTGTGACAAATATACAGTAATATTATCAATTAAAACTTACATTTACATTTTGAGTCAATAATATCGCACAGAACATCGTCCCTGGGGGTCCCCCGACCGCACAATTTTTCTATTTTACAAGTTTATTTCTGTTAGGTCTCTACTCTATTGACGAGAGATCCGTTCAATACAAAATAATTGAACTTACAATAGACAAGTTTTGTTTGTCTTTATAATTGCCATACCGATATTAGACAGAACTTGAACAATGGTTGATATTTAATACGACAGACTCGAACAGACAGACACTCAGTAATAAAAAATAAATATTGTTAAATAAAAATGTATCAATGTAACCTGATTTATTATCATAATGAAATCGTAAACCAAAAAATTTATTACAAAATAAATTTCTTAATACTTTACTTAAACGTTGTTAAACATACCTTAATCTACCCTGAGCCGAATTAGCAACCGAAATGACACGACACCTAAAATACGCGACCAAAAACAATTCCCGTACTAAATATTATGTTAGGAACATTAATTTTACAACACATTAACACAAAGTCGCATAATAAATATTATTTTTATTGCTATATAAATAAAATTTTTTGTTCGGGACGATTTATATAAAAAAATAGATATAAAAACCAAGACGGACGTATGACAAAAGTGTTTTCAAATAAGGGGCGACGTTAGATCTTTGTTCGAATATTTATTAAAGGTTCGTGTTTGTTCAAGGAGTAGTAAAATGAAAATTATGTCGTTCTCGCGGCGGGCGAAATGATATAATACTAATAAAAGTATTCATTACATTTTTGTGTTTATTCAAAAGCACATAGAGGTCATAATCGATTGAATGCGATGTGATTTAGGGTTGTTTATAAAAAAATCAAAGTAAGATATCGATAGTCTGTATGCGCGTGTAATATAGGCGGGTAACCCAATATGAGGCAGTTTTAACTGTACGAACAATGCATCCCTGCGGCGCGCTGGCCCACGAGGCGCCACGCTAGTGATGTTATTATTATCGATAAATTACTTTCCTAACTAGATTTTATTTTTTAATGAATCAGTAAAGTTTATAATTGGCTTGATATCATGAATTGAATGCAACCGTTTTTAAGTTACAGTTTAAACAAACTTTCATTAAAGCTGCCTGTGATAAAAACTTTTTAAAATTAAAATTGAATTGAAAATTAGCAATGAGTACTGCCAGAACTTCTTTCTCATTATAATTTTACCGGATTTTATTAAATCTAAAGTTTTCATTGGCGACATAATATTTGTAATGAAATTTCTTACGATTTCTTAAATAAAATGTTTGTAAATATTCTGTTACACCGACAACTCTTATGGCCAACGTTCCCATGCCTAGTTCCCAGCGGTGTGTGGCGCGAGCCTTCAGTGCAGGACAGCGGGCCAATAGCGCCCCGCAGTGCGGGTGTGGGGGGGGGACTCGTAATGCGCGCGTGCATGTATCACGCGTGATTGTTCCTAGAACTGTAACACAAGACCTGTTACATGGATAATACACGTTTAACATCAGTCTTGTTTTTGGACAAAAATAAAATTTTAATCGACTTGATATATTTAGTATGTTGTTCTTTCCTTTTTGCGGATTTATTTACTTACAGTGATAACACAAAACAAAAGATCTGGTGTTATACTAGAAAAAGTGTTTTGTATCTGATAAATGTTTTGAGATTTGATAAAGTTAAATCTTAATTACTTGGTACGATTATCTAAAGGTTTCGCTGCGGTGATATGACGATTGTATTACGATAAGAGTGATCGGGGGCCCGAAGGCAATATTTGTATTATTAAAATACAAAATCCTTATTTGTAACTTATAATATCTACTCGATAATTATTATATTATATATAAAAAAGTGAAATTTTAAAACTATATTCCTAAATGTATTTTTTTTGTATCTGATATATATTTTTTCTTCGAAACTCATATCTTTAAATTAAATAATATAAAAATTAGTCATCGATATATTCGTTGAAATTTGTCATTGATGGTACATATCTCTAAATCAAATTAATTAAGTCGAGACCCATGCACGAGGACGGATCAAGTCGACACGCCGGATCTCTTAGCTCGGACCACAACGTTATTATACCAACTGTTTCCGAGATATTATTTACTGCGACTAATTCAAATGACTTTAGAGATTGTAAATTGAATTCGTAATGGGGCATTTTATTTGTTTATGCTAATACATGGTTTTAATTAACCGCGTCCGCTATGGGTGTCGGGGAGAGATGGAGCCAGAGGAATCCAGGCTATGTACCTTCATAAAAAATAATTGATTTATGCGACCGTATTATTTAAATGCATATAAATTAATAATAGTTCTCCGTTCGAGTTACGACCATTTCGAATCGTGATGTTTTTTCTCATTTTCCAATTTACATTATAAACTCGCTCGTTTACATAAATGTTCGTCGCGGGTGTTGTTTGATAATAGATTGCCTTTGACGACGTTGATTTTAATTAAATAGATGAATCGATTGACATTATATATTACTAATAACGATACTTTGATATAATATTTATATAATTTCTCATATTATAAATCAAGCAGTTTAAAAAAATGTGACATTTATTATACCTACTATTTTATATTCGAAAATATAAAGACCATATACGAAAAAAAAGTGTAATGGTGTATAAATTCATAACGTCTTGGACGGACGGCCTATCATAGATCAGTGTTGTTCGTCGGGACGTTCCCATGTCATCGATGACGCCGGCCGCCCGTCATAAATAAACACATTACGTCACTCTGACAGCTCCCGGAATAGCTGACACGTGTCATCGTAGCTTAAGATTTATTACATTAACACGTCAAACAAATTTAAACTGTAACACTTTACATTTAAGTTCGTTTCAATCCGCCTACGTCACGGAGGAAGTTTCGTCATGTTTTTATATTCCTCGTACAAGGCATACGGTGCCTACCTGTCGTTTCTGCATTATGTTTAATGTTTGATTTCGAAATGCGATAACGTTTATATGTTTATGAAGCGTAATACGGATACGTTTTCATATTTGATCGACGAACTTTACCCATTTTTTTTTAAATAATATTTGTCAACATAATTTTTGCTATGTGGTGTGGCTGCATATGCGTAATTAAATGGAATGTATAGGTTATAATTTTTCGTGTTGCTTATAGAAATCTGTTTTGGTTGTAGTATGTAAGTAAATCGTTTGTATTGTAAGGTCTTATTTAGCTTGGATCAAGAATTTTGGCTATTAAAAGTAGATTGTTGTTACATTTTGAACAAGAGCTTATCCACACTAATTCTACGACGTCACCTCGTTAGCTGGCCCGTCTGTCCGTCAGTGGCGATTCCTATTCACGAACGGTGTAGGTTGCATGCAGGAATTTAGGCGCCAGATGTACGCGATAAGCGCCTCCCGCGGAGCCTTTATCTTCTGCCTTATCGATCTATCGATAATGTTTGTTTCCCATCACTATACCCCTGTTGAGAGATAACTTGATTGCTTAAATTTTTAATAATCCAGTGTTTATATATTGCTATGTTCGCTCTTATTTTTTCTTATTACTGTTTCTAAAATATTCGAATAAATGCATTTATTTTATTGGCTGTTTGCATTCAACACCACTAATAGGCAAATTATATTTCATCATTAAATTGTAATAAAAAATATAAGTTGAACTTTCCGTTTTTAGAATTCAAATTTATAAGAATTCTAAAATAATAACCGATAAATCACTGTGTATTTGTTAAAATTAGTCGCCGGGTGCGCTTATTATTCAAACCTAATTACCAGAGCTACATACCGCGGTGGGAGATCTACAAACATGTTAGGAATCCGGACTAAACCCCCGGGGCGCCAAATATGCTCGCACTGTTCTCATTGTAGGAGTCCGTCAAATAACGTCGCACCGATTTTTTCTCGTATCAGAAAACATTTCCATGATTGTAATTTAATATGAAAATATATAGGACAATATAATAAAATATAAACAGCGACTCTAACAAGCAAAATTAAATTATGCATTTATTAGGATTATTTGTGACTCTCGTAGCTTTAAAATATTTATTCCTTATATTTGTCCAAACTTTGAAATTAATTTTCTCTCATCAATAACACCCAAGGGTATAATATTCATAATCGATATTTTTGAACGTGGTTCCGATGGTTATGTGTCTAGTAATGCGCCAACGGGAGGGCGGAACCGTGGTATGTCGCCTAATTGAAGCGAGCAAAAAAATATTGAAAGAAACGCGCTTTTGTCGCTCACGTGTGTCTGATTACCGGAGGAAGTTGTTTAGAATATTTGTCTCCAGAGATCGATGTTTAGAACTCGTTTATACGCTACGCAAATAAAACAATCTTAAAAGTGACTTGATATTTTAAATACTTGAGTAGTATTTAAAATATAGAAATTGATATATGCTTTCTGTGAACGTGTTAAACGGATATATTCTTAATATTCTTAGTTTAATTTTCACTGTGTTGTATTTTTATTTTATATTTTAAATTGGCAAATGTGCCACCTGAACATTCACCGCTATAGATATTGGCATTATTAAGAAATAACATCACTTTAAACGTCAATGCACTACCATCCTTGCGAACCAAGACAATATGATTTGTATATTAAATAGGAAGCATGCGATCATGGCCATAGCTAACGTACGTCGTTGGTCTAGTGGACGCCTTTTACGACAGCAGATCGTTATCATACTCAAATATCTCGAACCGATAACCGTTTATGGGTTTTTAATGTCAAGAAATTCTAAATATCAGCTCGGAGTTAAGAAATCCTTTGCACTTACGCCTCTCTTTGATTGTGTCGGTTTGCTCTCCATCGGTGTGTACATCTATGTTTGTGCGCACATACACCTGAACAGTAAAGTATCATGTGTATTTGATTAGTCTTAAGGTTATTTATCGTTTCGGAAATTCGTACAGAAGAATATTATATTTTTTACATATTTATGATAGCGTTAACAGAATGTTTAAAATATACCTTATGTATTTATAATTAACGCTCATTTCATTCTTAATAGTAGATTACATTTAATTACATCTATTTTTATAAATATTCGACCTTCATGATTTTCCTTTTCACAAAATTATTACGTAACATTAGAGCAAGTATCGTGTTATTAAATAATAAAATTATTAATAGCTTTCGTATCGTCTCAGAAAACTTATAAAACTATGCTCGCGTGCTGACGTTACGGCTGACACAGTACCCCGGTTACAAACTCCTATCAAATTGATTTACAGCACCCTGTAGATATTATGAACACGTGAATAACACGAATGACTGAGCATATTTAAAATTTTAATTTCTCATTTTTAAAGAACAGCTTCGCTGGTGTACTTTAGAACGGTACAACAAACAATTTTGAAGCTATTCGTAAAGTAAATTGAAAAACGCTTAGTTAGGAAAGCAAAACGAACGAATATAGTGACTGTCTCATTTTAAAAACATATTGAGCCTCAAATATTATATTATTAAAGATTACTTACTTATGTATACGATTATATAGGTACCTAAAACAAGTTAAACCGTGCGAGAAATTTTTAAGTGCATCTAAACTTATGTCGTGTTAGTAAGTTTATCAAAATGGTTAAGATTTTTTTCGCAAAAGATTCGTCTTTATACATTTGTTAGTATCGTTGTTGTTCATTATTCATAAAATATGTACTTTGCACCATGACCTTTGTAACATGACGTTGTATGAACTTGTTGTTGATAGATCAGATGTACTAGGGCAATGGATCAGATATCGTATCGCTAAACAGCAATTGTATTCTGCTGCCTCCACAGTCTACGAGCTATCTTATAAGATTGCAGATTCCAAAATTATGGACTCTAACCCCAGTTTGGGCCAGAAAATAGTTATTGAGTTTTCCTTTCGAAAAAAATTCTGTGAAAAGAAGCTTGACAGTTGGTGCTATGGTTAGTGTATCTGTGTACATTGCCCGCACGAAATCAAAAATAGTTAAAGAAAAAAGCTTTACATTTTTAAACTAATAATTCGATAATATATTCTTATTTTTATATTTGGTTACACAACTCATTAGTAAAATGTATTAGTAGTGCGCTAGGCGCCAGTATCGATGCACGTAGTGATGTAAAAAAAGACAATAGTCGATAAAAAAACAGGCGTGCAATATTAAAATAAAGTCATCTTTATACGTGAGGTGCAAGACGAATGCTTCGAGCGTCAGTGGAATTAATATATGGTTCCTGGAAATGATATCGGTAATATGGGAAACCGTTTGGTTTCGCTCGGCATTCCGACGCGTGTTGTACTGAGCAGCAGAATTCCTTGAATATAGCTGTATTATTGAATATGAAAGGAATTAAAAGTATCAATTCTAAAGTGAAAGATATGCAAAGACAGCGGTTGCGTGTTGCTTTGTAGGTACAAGTATGGTACCTTATGGCATTATGTTTAGTAACGGTAGTAAGAAATACGTGAGGTAGTTGTTCTCTCATCAAATATACGAAAAACATATTTAAATATTTTACGGGAATTAGCTGAATTGTAGTATCAATTTTAGTTCAAACTATCTTCTATACGAAGGATAGGAAAGATTACCCAACTGCCAACATCCGTTAGATAAGTACAATAAGATATGCCAAGTCTCTGAAATTACCAGGCGATCATAGTGTAGCAGGTACAGTTTGAAGACCAATTTCCTCGCTTGAAACAAATTTGCAAAACGCGTGCTCGCCTTGGGGAGCGCACGGGTGGGCGCCTGTCGACTCGCTAAAGACTTCCTGTCGGCCTATGACAGCCCGGTTTGATTGAATCTGGTCTGTTTGTACAAAACTTTAGAATTGTATTCTATTACAAACTTAATTTATTTATTCTTAAAGCTTTCATTCAGGTGTCGCCCACACACAATTTAACTATTTATATGGTGGTCTCGTTGGTCTAGTTACATGTAAGGCTGCAGACCTGGGTTCAAATCCCAGGTCGGGCTAATAAAAAGTTATTGAGTTTTTCTGTTACTATTGTATAGTCGTTTTATAATTCGATACATAAAAAATGTTTCTAATAAATATAATAAACCATATTATTTATACAAGTTACCCCTGACAACGAGTAAGTCACATTTCATGATTATCGGTTGAGTGGTTTGAAAGCGTAACAAACAAACAAACTCACACTGTAATATTAGTAAGGATTTTAAGAGGTCATCGATCGTTATAATATAATGCATAGAGCTAAATGAAAGTTAAACAGAAGTATCGCAGTAGCGGCTGCTGTATTCGTTTTGTTAAAATCAATCACTGGACTCAATTAGACGAGTGTCTATTTAATGTTCGAAGTAAGCGTAATTGTTTGAGAGTAACACGAGTCATCTATTACGTGTCGTTATCCTGCATTCTTTAGATCTCATTATTCATTATTAGAAACGACTACCGTTATCGACTTTCGAAGATATAGATGGCCGCGATTTAACAAATCCTTGTTAATAAATGCGCTTCTCCTATATTATGAATTCCTAATATTCCCGTTGCAGCACAATATGCAGAAATCGTGATTTACGTGGGATTTGACCGTTAAGCTTTGACAGTATAATAAGCTGTCTATTTATTTAAAGTTAACAATGTTTCGCTATTTCATAAATCGTTTTATTTACTTACATTTCAAACGAATATTATCGTTTATTGCATGAATGGCGTTAGACTAACTATACATAGTAACTTATATAATAATTTTAAGTCAGCTTAGAAGTACAAGACTTTATTTTAATATTAAAATTAATTAATAATAACGCCTTGCACCAAGGTGTCTTAAATCTTTTTAAAATGTTTGACGAATACATGTGTAATGTAGACAAAATTGGATCCCATTAATTAATAAACTATTGGTTGAATTTATATATATGTATTTAAAAATGCTTTTTTAAGGCTATATTTGATTTTGCCACTTCTCATATTCAAAACTCTATGCGACCACGATTAGTACAGTAATTTATATGTAAAACGCTGCGCGGGCGCCCGGGCGGGCCGTACGTCACTCATAATATAAATGTGTGCGATTGATGTCTGTCAAAAAACAGTAGTGGAGAGAGATATACGTACTAAGATATTATATTATTATCTGATTAATAATTACAATAATATTTAACCACAAAAATTTATATCGATTATTGAGAAGTTAGTCAAGTTGTAATACAAATATCATTAAAAACACCATTATTGTATATAGTAGATTGAAATAGTGCTTAAATAGTAATGTGTTTCTAGGCTTAAAACACCTAACATTCCTTAGGTTTGAAATATAAGTAAAAGCCCGTTACACATTGATGACTGAAGAGAGGCCTCCTTCCTTTTTAATGCTTGGAGCTTTTTCCACCATTACATGTATTTCATAAAACGTGCAGCACGGAATCTCCTTTATATACAATATTATGGTTAAAGCAATTTTGTCAAGTAATTGATGTGACATTTGTTGTTCCACAAAGTGACATGTTTTTTGTTTGTTCCAAAACAAAACAATTGCATTCGTCGCATGCCGCTGTTGTGGACATTCGTTAGCTTAACAGGTGATTTTTTTATGAACTTAAATTTTTATTCTAATGTTATAACAACCGAAAGTTGTATCGTAACAAATTGGAAGGTGAATTGAAATTTATTTTATACTACATTAATATTGCAAGTAAATAATACATTATTTTATTTCTTCAAATATACAAAATTGTATATAATAAAAATAAGAATAAAGTAAAACTTATTTCAAATGAGCTAATTTAGCTAAAAGAGATGGGTGTATCTGTTTTACTATGATATAAATAGACATTTAAGCGTTATTATAAATCGTTTGCGTTGCAGACGAATTGCACAAATACGGACTGTATAGCATTTTCCAAAATTCATATTACAAAATTAATTATTATATTAAAATAATATTTAAAAAACATTGCTAGTTATTATTCAGTAATTGATGCAGCGTGTCCGTGTGTAGACAGTATAAAACTAAACAGTGTGTTGGATACAGCTATAAATGCTTGCCCTGTTAGAGATGATACCTATGCTTAGTGGTTTTTACTGCGCCTTGTTCAAGTTCGATGTCTTTTATTTTTTGTGAATTTGTTTCATTTTGTTTAGTCGTTTCCATGAACCTGCTTTTGTTTTAGTGTAAAGGTCAAGGTCGTAACATACATTAGTAGCACATGAAGCCTTACCGGACGTGACCTTTTATTATTAGGTAGAATAAAAGTAAACGACAAATGATATAAAAATATTTTTAACTTTTATGTGTAATTAGAGATTATGAAATAATTGAGATTGATGGAATTTCATGTCCTTATGCCCTGACATTTTTATTTATAACATTTTAAATAATGAATCGTGATAATGTCAATAAAAATCGATATAATATGTACTCTTACGTACATATATGTATGTAAATTTCTATAAACTGACATAAACCGTCGAATATATTAAGGAATTACAAAAATAAATTCCATTCGGTGTCATTAATAAGCGGTAGCGATTTAATTAATTAATTTTTAAGACAGCACGAGCCTATCTAAGTAATACTGACGGGTTGTTAAAATTAATTAAATAATGAAAAACATTCACGCGAAATTAACAAACAAATTATCACTTTACTAGACAAAAGCTTTTAAATATATGTAAAATTTAACTTTTTCACAGCAGGTGTAGTGAATAGTGTCCCTTGAAATGTCAACGTTGATTGCGAACACATGTCGACGGACATACTGACGTCATTAATGTAATGTATTGGTTCTTTGACCCGTTGACTTGATTGTACGGTCGTCATTGAGCGAGGGTCAATTTTGTTTTGTGCTAATGAAATTATACGAGGACTGGAATTAGGTGTTTTATAGTCGATACGTTAAGGATCTTAGCCTTTGTTTTGTTATTTTGTAGCTCTTGGATGACATTTTATTATTTAAATATCTGATCGGCGTTTTTTTACCCGTTAAGCGTCGCTGTTCCGCTGCCGCGGGTCGTTGCGTGATCTTTATATAATTCATTAAACGTTACTTTTTTTGATGAAACAAAGTCAATAATTGTTTCTTAGCTTCATCTAACTTATGTACTATAAATTATAACTCAAGTGGAAAGCTATTCTGGCTTACAATATATTGAATGGTTTTTTAAAGTCCATGGAAGGTTTGCGATTAAATTATTAATTATTTGATTTTATGTAAAACCCGAGAAATGATACAAGATATACTTGTATATGATACATACATTGTTAAATGGTTAGTTGGTTACTCACGATACGGAATTAGAATAGTGTCGCCATCAATGAATACATCAAAAACATTTTGATTGTTGTTTTTTGTTAAATAAACTGCTCAAATTATGTGAATTGTTTTCCCAAAAACAATATAATTAAAACAACCCTTCATACTGTTTTCTTTAACAGCAACGTATTCCCTTATTTGAGTGATTCGAACAAAAAATAACCCTCAAACACCGATACACACGATACTTTGAAATACATACAATGTCTCATTAGCCGATACGAATTAACATAAACTATGGCCGTAAAGAAATGGCAGCGGGCGAATAAATATTGGTGACAACAGCTGGTGCCTGGGACTGATCCAGGCGATAAGCGTACGAGGGGGGTTGGATGTCACTAAAATGCCAATAGCTTGAACGACGACGGTTTATATGGTTTTTGACTTTGAATTATTTATAATATATTTTTTGCGATCATTTAAATGGTTTGTTGCTAAGCAACAGTTAGTGTTCGATTTCCTATGCTTACCTGAATTTATATATTGCTGAGAGTTTGATGTTAAACTTAGATTTCGGATCAAAATTAATTCTTCCAATGTAATAAAGATTCATGTAATCTAAACAGAAACGCTTGAGAAACTTTGTGCTTGATAAGATAGCTTGGAGTTAGTATTTGATGATTTTCATGCAGGATCAAGAAATTTTGTTGTATTTAATGAATATTAGGCATATTAATTAATTTGTGGAAGGTATTAGTGAGCACTTGTCGTTTCTTCTTTGGAGAATCTTAAATCCGATTCGGTAGTGGCTTTATATTTCATATTATCATAAAATGCATATTTAAAATTGTTTATAAGAATCTCCTTAAATAAATCTTTTTTTGACTTTGATAGTGTCTAAAACATTACGAATTTATATATGTATATCGTGTTGGTTGAAAATATCAAATGAACTTGCAAAATAAAAAATTAAATCTCAAGAAAAATATATAAAATGTTAATATTAACAGGGTTCTCAGAAAGAGTATCAATTTTCACTACACTAGAACTCGTACGAGATGTCTGATTTATTCGTAAGGCTGTAATTCGACCCCACCGCAGCGTTACACGGTTACGTCGCCGTCGCTCCGCGCTAACCCTTGGAGATATTAATTTAAATGCACTTTTAAAAACTTTCTAAGGAATGCCCGAATCGCCGCGGGGAATTCGGAACGATGAACGTTTTTTATTTGAACAAGTCCGAGAAAAAACATCCGATGGCCGAGTATGATGGATGGAGGAGGCGAGGCGGGGCGGGCCGACCATTAAAAAACAATAAGCCATAGGCGGCGTGTCCGACACAATTTGTGTGTTTGTGCACTCGTCTTTATACCAACCGACGTTTAGCCAACGAATCAATTTTGAGCTATACTATTTACGTATGTTACCCATCATTATTTAGTTGCCTTAATGTTATTTTAATTTAATAATACTCGATAGAAAGATAAAAGATTGCTCGACGTAATTGAATATTATAAGTGATGGCCCAATATGAATTTATTACGAGTTATTTTATTTAGGAACATTATTCTATTTTTTATATTATAGAATAATGTTCGTTAATAAAACAAAACTCGTAATAAATTCATATTAGGATACATTTAAGTTTGAAAAACGTTATAATCATGTTATAATCGTCGATATAAGATAAAGTATCTCATTCGTTCAATACTAAAAATTTAATCACGATGATACTCTTTGTTAATATACGTATTATTTATATGTTATAATAACTTTTATATAAGTACTTACTTTTATATTATTTGTTTTCGGACATCTACGAGAATAGCTCTTATGGTCTCAATTGTCTTACTTCTGTGTGTTCTTATATAATTTACGAACATGTAATCTACGTATGCTTTTTCTTTTCAGGTAAGTCCATTCGTAACAGATCTATCGCAGGATCCCAAAGGTAAGTACTTGTAGTTAAAATAAAACATTTCTCATAGCGCAAGCTTCGACCAGTGAATGCAGTTAGTGTGTTGTAGTGGTCGTTTAATAATTTACGGTGACGACGCGCGGCCACAAGTTTACGTATTATTTATTTTTTTATTTGTTTTTACCGTGACGTCACTATGAGATACTACTAGTTAGACTGCGTTTATATGTAACTAGCGATCCGCCCTGACTTTGCCCGGGTTGAACAATTATCTTATTCAATATTTTATAGGGTTTTTTTTTAAATATATTGGATTACATTAATGCAATTTCCGTAGGGATCTCTAACTTTTATGAAAATATAATACAGTCTATATTACTCGCTTACAATTAAGCGTTATTGAATTATTCAAATCGTTTTAGGAGTTTTTGAGTGTAGCCCAAACAAACAAACACAAAAAATCGAATCTTTTTTCTTTATCATCATATAAATAGAAAATGTTATATGCATGATATAACATTTTCTAAAATTAGATCCAATTACACGCTTTTTATACCGAGAGTTATAATATATAAAATACAAACTCAAGTAACTTATATACAAATATTAGGTGTTAATGTTTTTACAAGATTATAAATATATAAAATGGAGGCCATGTCTACAGTATCACTATACGTATATTTTAAACTGGAAAACGTATAGGTACTATAAAATGTTTTTATAAACTGTATTTATATTACGTAGCTTGTTTGAATGTTATGAAAAAATCGGAATTTAAAACTTTCATAATATTTAATATTTATTATGACTTATTTTGAATTCTGTGTCCGAAAAAACAGTAAAATGTAAGCGCCTCTCATTGCTAAAGCACAACATATCAGGGCTCCTCCATTTAACCGCGTAATCCGTTTAACAGACTTGTTAATTGCAGGCTGTCCTCTCGAATCAGGTAGGTCTTGGTGCGGAGCATTGATCATGACGATAATAACGGTGATCAATGGACGCTCTTTGAAGATACGAGCGATGGCTCCTTGTGGATTCGTTACTTTTGTTTAGGAACGCGAGTGGATTTGATTATTCGTTAAATGTTGTAATTAAGGATTTTTTTATTTTAGTTTCATTTATAATTAAGGAATATTAAATGGTTAAAACCTTCGATTTCGAGCTTTTGTTTAACTTCACCGGTTAGTTAAGAGTCGTCCAAATAATACACATTCAATTTAAAACAATTCAACTTTTATGTGATCTTTAGTTAGTAAAAACAGTTATTTTATTATAAAAAAAATATATATTCAATATTCATGACTTTTTTTAACAAAATTAAAATTAGGCGCTATTAATAAACAGCCGAACCACGGCTACACCGTGTGACGAGAGTGTTTATAGATTTCTTTGGCCCGGGGCGGACTGTTGCGTTAACCGAGCGGGTGCCGCTACCGCCTTCCACTTGTGAGGTCCAGATATCAGTTCTGTACCAATTATGTTGAAATATTTGCAAATATTTGTTTATAACAATGTTGACAAACATTTCTTTGATCCATCGAAAAGACTAATTTTGTACCTTATAATAATTTTGTGAAACAGAAATAATAATATAATAATAATATATCTTTATTCACAAAAGAGATTTTATTAACACAGCAGTTTAAATAACAATTGGTTTGTACAAATTAATTATAATTTTAATCAAGACAGTATTTCAAGTACAGTATTTATATTTTGTTCCATATCTAACACTTTCACTTATATATTACATATCTTTTTTTTTCGCTTACCTTAATGCAACGACAACTCTGTCTGTGTGCCCCTTAATGGCAAAGGCCTCCTCCAACTTCAAAAGACGTTATATAGTATTAAAAAAAGATATACAATTTAATATATAATTCGAAATGCCTAATTATAATCTAAATATTGTATATTAAAAACATACACGAACCGCTTCTGTTATCTTATATAATCATGATCTTCAATTATAAAGGATAGTTATTTAACTGGCGTGCGACGATTACCCGTCATTACAGTTAATGGTCCCCGATTGTTGTTGGGGCCATAACATTCATAATCGCACCTCGGTTTTCATCAAGTGTCAGAAACCGAATCAACTTTTCAATCAACGTGATTACAGCTTATTTGCATCTACAAACGATTATAATGAATACACGTCTGTGTAAAAAAAAAATCAATTTTCACTTGTAATTTTTTCCGCGAATTTGATGTAATAACTTCGCGATCATCTCTACCAATAAACATTCATGATCAATTTTCTCATACTTTCTCGGAGACTCTCGAACGTTCAACTTTGAATCTTACCGTCATAAACATAAGACGTATAAAGCGATAGCACTGTGACGCACTTAACTGTGGCAACGTCTGCCGCGGTACTTTCTACCTGCAAACTTTTGTTTGCTTAAACCAAGAATCCAAGCGGGCTTCAATAAAGATGATTTTACTTTGTTTTGACAGCAGCTCACAATGGTCAGGCGTATAACTAGTTAGCGAAGTGCGTATTAGCAGTACAACCTTCGAGGTCTTTTTGGCTCGGACCTAATTGTAGGTTCTCGACGCCTCGTATAAACGACCAGGTCGTTCGTAGGGCTGCCATGCGTAAATGTTATCCTTTAATAGTTTTACAAAACACTAAAACTATTTTATTGTAATAATAAATAATTACAACTGATTAATAAAACTATTAAGCTAATTTTTTTGGTATTGTTAATAAAACGATCATTTGCTATTCAATAAATATAACTATTATGGATGTTAAGTGTACCCCTTTTTATTTTTATCTTGTTGAGAGTTTGTTCAAGTGCTATTAAAGTATAGCTCAACGAAACCAATCAATTAAATGAATCCTCTAATAATTACCAGGGCTGGTCCCTAACAACTGTTATGGCACGTTAGGGCGTGTATAATATGCGTTCGTTGTGTGTGGCGACCCTAAGTCAACGGGGCGGTCGCGCTGACGGCTTGAATTGAAAAATAAACACTCTGAGTGATGGGCTCGGGGTGGGTTGTTGACTCTACCGCCATTTTAAATTTTGCAAGCTACGTAAACGGCTGAATTACTCTTCACTTTAATGTCGTGCTTGGGACTTAATGTTGCTTCAAATAACTTTAAATATATTGTTCACATTATAAAAAACTATGTCCAATATATTAGCGACATAATAGACTTCATATAAGTAATTAAGATATAATAAATACGCTTATTAGTTATAATGAAACATACGAAATTACGATAGCATACTCTTATATAATTATATTAATTTTCTTGTCCGAAATTGAACCCGGAATCCTCGTGTTCTAAGACTAATTGCACTGACCATTAGCGAACAGACTGCCCGACGAGCCAGATCTATCACAATACTTAAATGTAATTCTGTATGTGTTCACTGACGAGATCAATTTATTTGATCTGTCATGTTAAATGTATATAATACTTGTTTACTACTCCAATGGTCTAGCGGCTAGCTTATATGGCTGCGGAACTCGAGGTACTGAATTCGTATACAAAGTTATTCAGTGATTCTGACTAGAAATTCTCAGTAGCATCTCGGAGTCAGAAAATTGACTGTGGTACACTACCTCGTGTGTGTGCATTTGTATTTGTCTAGACGCTAGCGCACTACAAGATCTCGTGCGCATTTAGTTAATACTTGTCTATAATATGTTGTTTTTTTTTTAAACACAAAACATTGAATGGAATACAAGTTAAAATTTAAACGTAGCCTTAGGTTTTCTCATATTTAAACATTTGAATCAAGAACCTTCTATTAAAGTTAGTTAGTTAAAGCTACTTTCAAGATCGTATTATATTTTCATAACGCTCGAAGATCGCAAATCCGTAGCTCGGCTTAAGCTCATATCAGTCGGGCCACACAAGCGCATTAATTACAGGTTCGCGGCGATAGGCGAGCGGTGTGTAAACAAAGGATGGTACCATAAATCTCTGTGAATATGATGCGCCCCCGGCGCGGCGCGAGCGGTGTGGGTTTTACTTTATGTGCACGGGCTTCAAATCAGCGATGATAAGCTGATGAATTATTTTTATTTATTTTTTTAAATTATTATTACAGTAACGTTGCCAAAAGGCAGTATATTTTATACTGCCTTATGACAAGTATAGACCTTTGATCATAGATGGTGGATAAATCTATTAGGCACACCTTATCTTGTCAACGCGCTGCTATCAAGACAAAGTTTCGTTGTTTTCCTTGTACTTGTTCCACGAGCTCAATCGTTTTATAGCAATACGAGATGTAGCTGAGTCATTGTAAGGATGGTAGCAATACAGAGAAACTATCACCGAATCACTCTATCATCTCCTATAATATTGCTTTTGATGAAAATAAATTTAGTTTTGTAACTGTCGCAGCTTTATAATTATTAATTAGATTTTATCAACAGTTGTTAAGATTGAATAACGTTTCTTATGTATGTTATTGGAGATCGAACGACGCATTGGCTTAGGGTGGGCTGCTTTTGGAAAACTCAAGGACACCTTAACATCCAAACTCCCACAATGCCTCAAGACCAAGGTGTTTAACCAATGTGTCTTGAATATCCTCACCTACTGTGCCAAAACATGAACGCTTACTAAGCATAACATGCAAAAAATAAAAGTAGCATAAAGGGCGATGGAGCGTGCCATGCTAGGCATCTCTCTCGCTGATCGTATACCAAACGCGGAAATTCGACGAAAGACAAAGGTCGAAGATATTGGGAAGCGTATCGCGAGATTAAAGTGGAGATGGGCTGGACACTTGATAAGACGCGAAGACGGAAGGTGGACTAAAGTCGTCACTGAGTGGTGGCCTAGACAAGCAAAGAGACCAGTGGGCAGACCACCCGCCCGATGGTCAGACGACTTTAGAAAAATAGCGGGTGCACAGTGGATGCGATTAGCACAGGACCGGGAGAAATGGCGCGCCGGTGAGGAGGCCTATGTCCAGCAGTGGATTCATGCGGACTGAATATGATGATGTTATTCGAGGACGATGATTTTGTTTTGGGTTTTTCTTAATCGCTCTTTCTAGTTTTTTGTTAATATAGATAATCCTCTATCGCGGCGTCTACATTTTTTGTAATTAGTTAGATAATATTTATTGAAGTTTAGTCAACAGAGGAATATTTATCTTATTTCATTCATCATTTGGTTCTCCGTCCCGCGAATACTTCGGATGTAAACAGCCCTAAATATTATAATACTTTTCTTCACAGTTATACGTTGTAAACGTTATGATTTTTTTTTTTACTATAAAGCACTGACCTCCTCAGTCACCTAATTTAAATCCCCAAAAATCTGAATGTTCACCTTGAATTCATACTGATCGCGAAAATGTTCGCAAAAATTCGGATACCTTCGTGACATTTTACGATCGTCTCAAACTAAATACAATCATAAACATTTAAATTTTAATTGCATTAATAAAGTTACATTATGTGTTTTCGCTAAGACATTGATACGGGGAAACGCATTTAGAGATATTAAGTGAAACACATTTCTTACAAGCGTCCGATAAAGAGCCCAGGACTGTATAAATTTCACAATTCTTAATGCAACGAGCCACGGGAGATAAGTAAATAGAATGTAATTGAATATTTCCTTCACATTTATCAATGTTGCGAAGGAGATAATATTGCTTTTAAGCGCGAATACCTCGCAACGATAACCACCTTAAATTTTTTTTTCATCGATACACGTAAGATATATATTTCGAAGCACGCGAAATATTCCCAAGGACACGTATTTAATCTACATAAAGGTCACAATATTGTCTTAATTTATTATTTCTTTAAACTCTTGTGTGGATAAGTGTACATAAATTCGATTTGGTTATAGCCGGCGTTGAAAAAATGACACGAGAATATGACGCTTATGCTTGCTTCGATAAAGCCGATATTGGTTTGTTATAATATGATTGGTGTCGAGGTGTACGTTGTTTTGTTTATTTCGGCTATTAGCGGCGGCCGGCGTATCGTTTGAAGCGCCGAAACACGACGCCGCGATGTTCGCTAAAAGGGCCCATCCGTCGTCGTTCGCGAAATGCGATTGTGAATGCGTTAGACTTACATGGAGCTAAATTGTATTTACACTCTTAAATCATCCCGAACAATCGTTGACCAAAAACTTCGTTGCAAAACATTCACAATATGTTTATGTTACAGTAAAACTCAGAAACTAAGCATGTGGTTCATACCAACTACGAAGTATATTCGTGGTATATATATTAACCCCATACATAAATATAATTACCTCAAAAACATACAAAAAATTAATAAAACACTATAACTTTATACGTATAAACATTTCGTAAAAAGTTTAATTGTTATTATGTCTAAGAAGATTCTAATAAGCCTTTGTAATAAAGTGTGATGTTAAAAAATCTATCAACACACAAGTTTTTATTTAACTGATGTACAGAAACGAATTCAATTTAGATTATATTGATAACAGTACCAAAACTAAGTGCGAAATTTTAGCTCAATCTTGTGTGAAACTGGCCTTAAATTAAACAGTTGAAATAAAATAAAAGCTCGTAAAAGGTTCGCCGGCATGTAACCGTAGCGTTTAAACTAATGCATCGATACAGTGCATGCGTCGCTCGCGGCCGATAAGGTTGCTAATGAGAGCCCTCGATATGTCACGCCCGATGTTACAACACTATTGCGAACAAAGAACATAACTAAAACGGTTTACAATTATACTAAAACATATATTTACTCGTTTATAGTAATGTATACACTGCTGAGATGTGTTCTTCTATGCGATGTTGAATTTGTATATCGATATAAATATAGAACAAATAAATATCGAAACGGCTTTGCCTTGCAATAATTTGCAACGAGCCGTATATAGATTAAGTAATTTATACTTCATATATATGTCATTGATATATATTTATGTTTATATTTTTTATCTTTCTGCACGTATTTAGGGCAGACCAATCCTGGTCGAAATACAGAATGGAATTTATTTCAGAAATTATAAAGATTTTGAGGGCGTATTCAAAATCGGTATCATCACAATCGAAGTCCGACACCACACAAGCACGTACCGTGTACAACATATAGTTCAATGACCATTTCGGTAGCCAATGTCAATATAAGTGAAATATTATTTAATGGTTTTTTAAATGTATGTTTTTAATTGTAGGGTTCAAATTTTATTACTCATTAATTTTAATTAAAAGTAGATTATTTTTAAAGATAAAGTATCATTGAACGCATAAATTAAAACGCAATGATAGATAAGGTTTTTAACTCGAAAGGAAATAACAAAACGCTAAAGTTTCAGCATTATTAGTTAGGCAATTACTTACGACAAATAAAATATTCTATAGGTAAATCTTTAGTGAAAATTCGAATAAATACAGTATATTAAAATAAATTCTATTAAGATACTGTCTGCCTTCAAACAACATTACGAATGTGTTTTATTGGTTAAACCGACGCGTACAAATGTCTCGCGGTACCGCATAACAGTCGGCTCTAAGTTAAAATAATTATTCGCGTATATGGTGACATTTTCAGTTAATAACTTTGAGAGATTGATAGTTTCTATGTAGCGTTCTCTAGGTAACTTTTCTCGTGGATAAAATGATTATTTTTAATGCAATGTTTGATCAATCGACAGAACATTAAAGAGTTGTTGAATTTGATATTCAACGCAATGGCCATAAGTGATCTATAATTATACGCTGCGTAATTATATATTGCGTACGTAAAGTATTATTTAAATAATCTTAATTATCAGTTATAATGTTTTCACTCTTTTTCTATTTCACTTTACAATAGAACGTGATTCACTTCTAATGCATACTTTTATTATGTTACCTACTGTTGAGTCAAATCGTTCCGTAAGTCCCGAAAAAAACATATTAATTATATTATTTAAATATCTTTCAATAAGAGAACATTTGAGAATATCTTTAGGAACACTATATCTATCACTACGTCTGTCTATTGACAAAGGTAATATAGGCATAAATAATATTTTATTCGCATAATATAATTTGCATAAACGACGTTATTTATGAAGCTCGTAAACAATTACACGTTTTATTAATTCAAAAAAAAAAAAATGTGTCGTTTGAAACATTGCCCACGACTTTGTAAAATACATAATACGCGTCAACAGGATTTATAGCGACCACGGTGTTAGACCACCGTCACATAAAAAGGTTATGATATAACCATTTAAAACATAATAGTGTTATTATATTAATCATAATTACACAATGTCGTTAATGTAACACATTTCAATTGTTCGCTGATTTGCTAACAATAGGTCAAATATTAAGTCACTCGTCCCCGTCATATAAAGAAGTAATTAATAAGACTAATGAGACTTGAACACTTTAATATCATGTTTATTGTCCGTTCGTCATGTTTGTTTATTCGTTAACTACATTATAATAGGCTTTAAGCCACTTTTTTGCTGCTATTGTTTCTTTTTTTTTTTAAACGATTGCTTTCGTTCATTTGTTGAAGTAGCGGTTATATATATCAGTAATATTAATATTTTTTAGTTGCTAATATGAAGAAGATCTTGCTTCTAAAATATAGGTAAGGAAAAAGTATTGTAACTGCCTGTAATATTCGATTGCTGGTCAAAGTCAGATCTTCTCTCGAGGAGAAAGTTTAGAGGTTTCTAATTCTTATTCTACCACTCTACCTCCATGGTGCCCGCAACCCAACCTGCATGGAACCCGCAATCTTAGTTAACATTCACATGTTCAGGTCAGGTTATTCGTTCTCCTTTTACGTAATGTATGGAAATGATTATATTAAAGTTATCAGTGTTCGTGCTGGTTTTTTTTATATATTTTTTTTTCTTATGTATAAAACGACTCTAAGCGACGCATTATTCGTAGCCAAACATAAGAAGTGCCTCGCATTTGTGTAGAAAGGAGAATGATTGACCGTTTCCTCCTTGCGAACGTTTTGATTTATGCACCACAAACGACTCCTTTGTTTTATGAACGCCTGGTACTTAACACTCATTTACATTTTACCATATTTAAAGAATTTTATGTTAAAATGAAGTTTAAAATGAAAAATTTTGTAACGTTGATTTTCATTTAAAAAAATAAGCTGCTATGTAATCAAATTCAATTCACTTTTAATTTTTATTTATTCTTTTTAAGAGCAACGTTTTCGATCTTTTTCTTTTAATCTAACTTGGTAGTAATAAAACAATAGAATACTTAAGCAATCTTAGTTACCAAATAAAAGCGTTCCTTGTATACTTTGCTTATGCAGATTCTTAGGTAAACAGTATTAACGCAGGGAGTTATTATCCTTAAATAATCACATTACGTCATAAATTATACTATATTGCGTTTATTACCTGCGTGTTAATAAATAATAATTAATGATAAGTAGAACAACATTGCTAAAAACATGCACTTATATACAATAATTAAGTGTTGTCTATGGTGTTGACACTTGAGGTGTTCCTTCGTCTGGAGCCAATCCTGGGTAGAATCATAACAAGCTTATCGTAAAATGGCTAAAATTTCAACTCCGTAGTAATACAACTTGCAAGATTTTATCTCAACAAATAAACATTGAAAGTTAAGCAAAACTTCTAAAAACAATGTTGTCAACGTGTCCTCATTTTATCTTATGGTAGATTAAATTAAAAACGCGTAACAAAAATTCCCACAACCGAGAGAAGGATTTTATTCCAACCACGCTGTCGCAGTGCGCTTGCGTTACACGTTGAAAATGTTATATGACTTAAAATCTATCCCTCTTCACTACTGTCACTAAACAAACTCCAATTTGTTTGTAGCCTCTAAGTATTTAAATTTACATAATATATTATTAGGCAAAGACGAAACTGTTCAGTACCTTTTTCTCTTGTGTTCATCAATTGTTTTCTTATTTCGATAATCGAAATATGCAGACACATTCATATATGTTTTCCGCAAATTGGTACTGTGTACCACTGCATAAAACACTAGCATAAAAAAAATTGTGCGGTCGGGGACCCCCGTCAGGAACGAAGTTCTGTGCGATATTATTTCGACTCAAACCGTGTTTTAAAATGTAGATTTTACTTCATTATATTACTGTATTTTTCTCACACCAAAAAGCACATAAACCTCCTTTATATTGGCCTCCTAAATTCGAACGCCCAACGCATCGCATTTTGTAGCATTTGGTTGGCACAGTATGAACGCTATTTCGTTATATGACGTGACCTTGGGCTACTGCACTCTACTGTAAGCCGCGTAAAAGAACTTCGTTCCGAAAAACATACAAGCGATATTTAAAGCGTAACTCTCCCTAATGTGGCAAAAAAGAATCGCTTTAAAATAAACAAAGTTTTTATTATAAAACCTCGAAATTAATGACTGTTAAAAATTTCGAAAGTAATGAAGACGAGTTTATAATAAATTGAGTTATAATTTCTATAACAAACATCTGTCCGCGCGTCGAACTATTAAGAGTGATTAATGAATACTTTTAATTACTGAGGAATTCCAACATTACTTTTTAGTGATATGTTGAAACAAGTTTATTGTTTTTTATAACTTATAACCAACAAAAGTGTATTTAAAAAAAATTTAATGAACGTATACGTGATGAATGTGATAAGAACGTTATCTGTATTGCAATTTATATTAGAAAAAAATGCATATGATAAATACGAAAGTGTGTTTGTTTATGTTTTTGTTATAATTTCTCGTCTTAACTTTTAATTTTCCATTATTATTTAAGATGCTTGGTGTCTTGCATGTCGCGGTTACCGATAACTGTGGCAACTAATACTCTTCCAGGTAGGAACTAATTTGTATACTGTTAATTTCTAATTATGTTATTACTGTATGTCATGTCGATAATCCTAACTTATATTGAATTGAATGTGTGAATTTGTTTGTTTCCTTGTGAAGCTTTCAGGCCTAAACCACTAAGCCGATTTCAAAAATTCTTTCACCGATAGAAAGCTACCTTATCAGAGAGTATCATAGGCTATATTTTGTCCCCGTATTTCTACTGGAACGGGAACTACGGGAAACGCTAGTCCTTAATACATCAACCACTTAACCGATCATTTATCTGAGAATTATTTACATTGAAGAACTAAATTATTACATAGAGATAAAAAAAATTGTGTACACTTTATGTTCGGAACCAGTATAATGCCAATCACAAAAAATATAACTTACTCTATGATTCAGAATGTAGAGAATGCTAATCTCTTAAATACAAAATGATCATTTATTTGCATACACTATTTTGCTCATGGCAAAATAAATAATCGTAATAGCTTAGTAATCTAATTATAATGTCACGTTCAAAGTATGATCACTACGTAAAATATGTAGATAATTAATTATTTATTTTCCATAAACTACTTTTAATGTATTTACACAAAGAAAATTTTTAATTGCGGTGAATTTTGTAATAAAATGTAGCAAAAATGCCATAAAAATAGTTGTAGAGATAACATTATGTTAACGATGGTAAAAACAGAATTAAAGTCCGCTACATTTTTATCTCGATTACAATCTACGAGTATGCTGTTGATTTCTTATTCTCTGACATTCAGGAAAATATATTACAAGTAGTAAATAACTAAAATGACATTAGAATTGAATAAAGGAAATCATATGTTTTTGTTTAAAAAAATGAATTCGTCGCAGTAGAGCCGCACGTCGGCGACGCGCGCACCGCGGGCGCTTGTAATTGCCGCCCAATGTTTGTTTTGTTCGCCCTTCACTTTTCACTTTATCATCGTCCCTTGCGCTCTCGCAGGTAATTCCACTGTGCCATCTCACTCATAGCATTCCCATAATGCTACTTAAAGTTTATTTATCACGTTCAACTTCGAAATCTTTTCAATTTAACGACTAATGTTTTCGAAAATATTATTGGATATTATATTTTAATGGCGAGCTTTAGAGTTCAATTTGGCTCAATGGATGTTTATAAAATAGTTAAATTTAAAGATTCGCCGGACGGGTCACGAGCTGTCAATATGGTGAGATTAATAGTCGCTATTCGGTTTATATATCAGTATGATATTATTGATCGTAATTATCATGGCGCCCTAAGTTAAATACCGGCCGATCACGCGATGTGCGCTGTGAAGGGATTTATGGCGGCGCTTTGTAACTCTGAAGAGGTCGTATTTCTGCATTCGCAATGATATATTGATTGCGATTTGTGTTTTATACTATTGTAATGATCTTTGTTATAGTCTACATTATGTATATTTAATTAATAAAAACAAGGATATATGATAGGTATTATCTTTATTGTATATTACAAATATTCTGTACCTTCCATATTTGTATTGTTTACTAGCTAATGCTCGGCACGCAATTTTTTTAAGCAATTACGAATCCCGGGCTACCTTTTCTACGTTGATAGTACTATGTGATAAGTCAGAAATTCAAGTGCCAATATAAACTGTACAAAGTTTTATCTCAATAGGATACGAGGCAAACAGCAACAAACGTTTATTTCTATAATAATAACAACATATAATTACTCAATTAGGTTTTAGTAAATATCTTTATCCAAAAAATGTAATGAATTTAATATTTAAAAAAGAATTATACACGTGAATCTCATCTTGTTAATATTAAACTATTGGTAATGAAAGAGACACGATAACAATCCCTTATTGTGAGTCATCTTATTATAAATATATCTCGGATACAATAGCAAGTAATCGATCTGATCTATGAATTAATACATTAACTATCATGATTCGGTTTATATAAATCGCACGTTATCAATTCCCGAATTCATAAAACCGCTCATTATAATAAATATAAAAAGATCACTTTAAAGTAAAAAATACTACTCACTTTATATTGTTCAAAACTGGTATAAAAAATATTTAAAAATAGAAATTCGGCACGTTTAAACCAGCTTTTAAATCGCGATTTATTAAGAGCTACGTGTACCAGAG
Organism: Nymphalis polychloros; assembly: GCA_905220585.2. Taxonomy (NCBI): domain Eukaryota; kingdom Metazoa; phylum Arthropoda; class Insecta; order Lepidoptera; family Nymphalidae; genus Nymphalis; species Nymphalis polychloros. The sequence continues at coordinate 593,987 of HG992262.1, forward strand.
CCACTCCGGTACATAATAAAACGAATGTATACAGTCTAAGACATACAGCTATGTAAGTATTCAATCGTCACCGCTTCTAGTCGTTACTTCACAAACAAACAATGCACCGTAAATCAACCAAACGTCCGACGACTAGGAAAAAATGTTGAAGCGGGTTGATTCCGTCCCGCTACGACACGGACGCGAAACGGTCGACTAGCGAATTTTGTTTTTTCTACATTACATATAGATTTTATAAGTATGTAGTGTTTTATATGCAATTTAGCTTGCAGCAAAGCAACACTCTAATGTATTATTTTGTTGTTTGGTTAATTTTAAACGTTAAATATGTTTGTCGCGCTAAATAATTAGCATATTATATCGTATAAATTGTAATCAATAAGGATTTCTCAGATTCCAACACAATTGTTTGTAATGAATTTTTGGTATTATTTATATTACATTTAAATATTATTTGTATAGTATATTGCAAATGAGTTTTTATTTGCTTGATTAACTTCGTGCTCAGAGGTAAAGAGAAACATCGTAAGGAAACCTGCATGAGTCGGATGAAATACTGGAGTAAAGTGATCAAGTGAGCTCCAAATCGTCTCCTCAATAGAAAAGAGAGAGGTCTTTGCAGAGTAGTAGAATACTCAACGGCTTTTTATTAAAAACAAAAAAATAATGTATTTCTGTCTGTATTACATATTCCCAAAACGGAATAATAAGTTAGTTGTCCATGTCTCTTCTAAAGAGTAAAAAAAATATGTTTTTTGTCATACCTAAAATTAATAGTAATTTTTCCGATAACTCAATATAATAATGGCAAATAACTCAATAATTGAACCCGCACGTAGCATCGTTTGTAAGTGATGAGTGATGATTTCATTTCTTCAAACGATTCTTCTTGTAAGAAGGTCAGATGAAGATTGAAACGGTTCGGACATGTTTAAAACATGAAGGACATGTGTTCGGATGATTGGTCCAGCGGCGAGCTCGACACGCAGTCTGGCTTTTTGCCTAGCGATCCTTAAGAGATATGTAACGATAGTCTCACACTGGATCTGCTAAGCGAAAAGCGATCGAATACAGTAAACTGTTCTTCGTGTGAAGGAATATCATTTAAAGTGTGCCTATATATATATTTTTTTTTATGGTACAGGTAGTCGGACGAGCATGTGGGCCACCTGATGGTAAGTGGTCGCCAACGCCCATAGACATTGGCATTGTAAGAAATGTTAACCATCGCTTACCTTGCCAATGCGCCACCAACCTTGGGAACTAAGATGGTATATCTTTTGTGCCTGTAATTACACTAGCTCACTCACCCTTCAAACCGGAACACAACAATACAAAGTACTGCTGTTTTGCGGTAGAATATCTGACGGTACCTACCCAGACGAGCTTGCACAAAGCTCTACCGCCAAGATTTACATATGTATATATGCTTGACAGACACATTATATGTTGTATGTTAGATGAGCCAGCTGAGTATAGTTGAGTTAAAACACAGCACTGGATCTCATCTGTACCCGTCCGAGATAACATTGCATAAAATCAACTATTTACAATGCAAACTTTTTTATATGTTATTGACATATAAAAGAATATTCAATTAACAAATAAAAATATCCATTAATTTAAGAAAAAAAGAGAGAAAGATGTTAGTCAAAATTCTATATGAGTTACATACGAGTTAAGTATATTTACAAGTTAGGTTGGTGTAGCACCAGCAAAATAAATGACAAAATCTATGGAGCCCATAAGTGGCGCTGAGCTCGATTAATACACTTCATCATTGTAATACTTTCGCGAACGCGACGTGGGTTGTTTGAACATAATTTATAAATCCTTATAATACGTTATTCAAAATCTTATACAAATGTATTTACATTACCTATATTACACAGCTTACAGCTCGCCTTGGATGGAACTTGGCATTATTTCATCATTGGTTTCGATGCTAATTATTTGAATTACAAAAACAATATTATAATTTTTTACGTTGTCTTTAACATATACGAACACGCACAGTGCAGAGAGACATCGCCTTATTTATACTAATGCACGTAAGGACTTTTAACTCTTAACCGATTATGACGCGTGAGGATGCTTTCGAACACAAGTGTGTAGAGAAAAACAGGTGTACTTTCTATGCAAGCAAATTTGTTGCCTTAATTTAACAACTAGACGAGGCAGCTTCATATTTATACCATGCACTGTGTGTGGCTTGTATAAATAAGATGCAATTCTTACACTGGTCGTTATGTTAATTGAACGTCTTATCGAATTATTTCTATTAGTGAACGCTGTAGATAAGAACAGATAACAAAGGTCTCAAGATACACTAAACAACATAAAAAAATAACTTAAATATTTTAAAAGTTTTGTATAATACTATGTAAGTACGACAGACTATTTTAAAAAATTCAAATTCTTTTCCACTCTGTTATCTCTAAATCAAAGATAACCCGCGGCGCGTATTCCACCCGTTTTTGCGCTATTACCATGTAGCGCAAAGCCTCACGCTGTTCGCGTTGTCGCCAAACACAGACGGACTGACAAAAAACTGCATTAATATGAAACGGACGGACGGACAATGCGATTATAAATCATATATAGCGGCAAACGCGCCATTGTATGTCGTGATACACGTTGAAATTATTTGTTACATTAATTATTTCGTTTGATCTTATCGCTGCTAGAGCTTAACATTGTGACTGTTCTGTATGTGTAATGACGTAAAATTTCTCTAATATACGTATATATATTTCTTAAATTTATATTTTCAACGTTTATAATACATTCATAGATGATTGTTACGCTTAGAACAATCTTATTAATTTTATATAAACGTTTATTGATTAAAATACCGATATTGCCAATACATTAACCACAGTCGATCGTGAATTCCACTTCGTCGATTCCAGTTATTATTATTCTGGTTCTTTTCTTTCATTTATGTAAATCATCTATCGGAGCGTCTTTAGGGTAAAATCGACTCGTATACCGTGACGGCAAACGTAGTGACGCTCTCTTATGCTGCCATGCCCCCTCTTTACCTCTTACTCGTGCTCGTGCGTATACTATATACTTCGTTACGAAATATTATTATTATAATAAGAAAACTTTGTTCATTTTATTAATGAAACTATGTTTTTATTTATTTTACTTCATGTTTATTTTTTATTTTTTTATAAATAAATTCAATAATCATTAACAACTGCCGAGCGCCTGGTCTGCTCAGTCTAGATCTTTAAAACCACGTTCACATAATTCTTAAGACGATTTTGAACAGACTTTCATTCAAATGTTGTTGTCAAATGCTAGTGCGATGAAAATTGAACCGAAAAATCAACATTAGCATATTTTAATATAAACAAATCATTTAAAACTAACAAAACACGCCTATCTGTATACATTATAGTATATATTATATTACTTGGTGGTAGAGCTTTGTGCAAGCTCGTCTGCTCGTCATCAGATATTCTACCGTAAAACAGCAGTACTTGGTATTGTTGTGTTCCAGTTTGAAGGGTGAGTGAACCAGTGTAATTACAAGCACAAGGGACATAACATCTTAGTTTTCAAGGTTAACATTTCTTACACTGACAATGTCTAAGGGAATTGGTGACCACTTATGTGGTCCATAATATGCTCATCCACCTACCTATCCTATAAAAATCATTAGATTATCTAAGGAAGATCAAGAGATTTTTTTAAAATTATAGTTAAAAACAGGAATTCGAACAATAACTCTATATTGGCTATGGACGATGTTTAAAACATATCGGCCTCTGAAGCCTCATGTTCCCATAGTTATCTTGCATTCATCACTATCGGCTGTAGTCGTCAAGCTCTTGATCGTTTTACTTGTACTTCACAGCCTAAGATAAAACCTAAAGAAATAAAGTGATTGCGCAATTGATATCAATACGTTTTATCATTTTCTGCTTTTGATTTCTCGAACCTTATAAAGGAACCGTCGAGGAATTGTATGGCTTATATGTATGTTGTCTGTTTTTTATTTCTATAAAGTAAATATTGAATTTAATTATTATCAATACTAATATTATAAATGCGAAAGTAAATTTGTCTGACTTTCATGACCAACCCACTGGACAGATTTTGATAAAAATTGTTATGGAGCGTGCTTGAGTCCCAAGGAAAGAGATTTTTACCTAATACCTGCCCCCCTCCCCTTATCAGGGGAGCGAAACCGCGGGTGAAAACTATTAGTTTATGCACGAGTGGTACATAAAAGGATATAAATAAATATTTTTTTTAAAAACACGATGTAACTTTGTACTGAGGAAGAATCTATGATATTATCAACATGCAATAAATGTTATAATTTTGCGCATTCATGACGGAAAGAACGAAATCGGTGTTTAATCAAACATCCGCTAAGCACAAGTAAAACCGTGAGTTTTTTTTTTTAATTTATATTATGTTGTTATAAGTTTATGTCAACTGTTTATTATTGTAATGTATGTACTTTGCTTGATGACCAACTGACAGCCGTCAGAAATGCATTCTCCCGGCGACCGGACTTGAATGCTATTTAACATATTTACTAGTCTAAACACTCTGTAATCTCCAGAGTATTAACTGTATGTTCGAGTGTACCGTCGTCACAATCAGTGAACGCTGTCGGGTTGCCTGTGACCGCGCTCATCCATCAAACCGTAAGAGGCAAACCTCTGATAAATATTAATAAAGTTAATCAAGCCTATTTAATACGCGCTTCGTTATTTTTGAACCCCAAGTTCTCTAACGGCATGATTGTTTTTAATTGATAAAAGTATTAAAATCATTTATTTATTGTTTTACCCGCATTTCGCTAGGCTCAGCTTTCGTAACCCGTAATTCTATTTTAATATTATAAACGTAAATTTTGGATGTTTTTTACACGATCACGTAAAAAACGCTAAACGAATTTGTATGAAATTTGGAAAAGAATAATTTAATTTGTATGAAATTTGGAAAAGAATAATTTACCAGTAGAGTAAGTCACACATGTTCATTAATATTTCTTGATACCTTTAATGTGTTTTTTTAATATACAAAAACTGGGGTAAATATTTTTAAGGTATTGGGCGCGGGCACTCAATGTTTGAGCTAAGTAAGCGCCAGCTCTTGACCGAGAAGAGTCGACCAGTTTCTTAGAAACGTCTTTTATTGATTTTCTTGTATCTGAGGACCTTAACGATAAACCTTAAAGTTTTTTTAAACAATATTTGATAATGAAAAGCCGAGATGGCCTAGTGGTTAGAACGCGTGAATCTTAACTTATGATCGTGGGCTCAAACCCGGACCCTCAAAAAAAGGAGAGGAGGTCTTAGTCCAGTAGTGCGACATTCACAGGTTGTTACTTTAATGCTAATTATTTGAATTACAAAAACAATATTATAATTTTTTACGTTGTCTTTAACATATACGAACACGCACAGTGCAGAGAGACATCGCCTTATTTATACTAATGCACGTAAGGACTTTTAACTCTTAACCGATTATGACGCGTGAGGATGCTTTCGAACACAAGTGTGTAGAGAAAAACAGGTGTACTTTCTATGCAAGCAAATTTGTTGCCTTAATTTAACAACTAGACGAGGCAGCTTCATATTTATACCATGCACTGTGTGTGGCTTGTATAAATAAGATGCAATTCTTACACTGGTCGTTATGTTAATTGAACGTCTTATCGAATTATTTCTATTAGTGAACGCTGTAGATAAGAACAGATAACAAAGGTCTCAAGATACACTAAACAACATAAAAAAATAACTTAAATATTTTAAAAGTTTTGTATAATACTATGTAAGTACGACAGACTATTTTAAAAAATTCAAATTCTTTTCCACTCTGTTATCTCTAAATCAAAGATAACCCGCGGCGCGTATTCCACCCGTTTTTGCGCTATTACCATGTAGCGCAAAGCCTCACGCTGTTCGCGTTGTCGCCAAACACAGACGGACTGACAAAAAACTGCATTAATATGAAACGGACGGACGGACAATGCGATTATAAATCATATATAGCGGCAAACGCGCCATTGTATGTCGTGATACACGTTGAAATTATTTGTTACATTAATTATTTCGTTTGATCTTATCGCTGCTAGAGCTTAACATTGTGACTGTTCTGTATGTGTAATGACGTAAAATTTCTCTAATATACGTATATATATTTCTTAAATTTATATTTTCAACGTTTATAATACATTCATAGATGATTGTTACGCTTAGAACAATCTTATTAATTTTATATAAACGTTTATTGATTAAAATACCGATATTGCCAATACATTAACCACAGTCGATCGTGAATTCCACTTCGTCGATTCCAGTTATTATTATTCTGGTTCTTTTCTTTCATTTATGTAAATCATCTATCGGAGCGTCTTTAGGGTAAAATCGACTCGTATACCGTGACGGCAAACGTAGTGACGCTCTCTTATGCTGCCATGCCCCCTCTTTACCTCTTACTCGTGCTCGTGCGTATACTATATACTTCGTTACGAAATATTATTATTATAATAAGAAAACTTTGTTCATTTTATTAATGAAACTATGTTTTTATTTATTTTACTTCATGTTTATTTTTTATTTTTTTATAAATAAATTCAATAATCATTAACAACTGCCGAGCGCCTGGTCTGCTCAGTCTAGATCTTTAAAACCACGTTCACATAATTCTTAAGACGATTTTGAACAGACTTTCATTCAAATGTTGTTGTCAAATGCTAGTGCGATGAAAATTGAACCGAAAAATCAACATTAGCATATTTTAATATAAACAAATCATTTAAAACTAACAAAACACGCCTATCTGTATACATTATAGTATATATTATATTACTTGGTGGTAGAGCTTTGTGCAAGCTCGTCTGCTCGTCATCAGATATTCTACCGTAAAACAGCAGTACTTGGTATTGTTGTGTTCCAGTTTGAAGGGTGAGTGAACCAGTGTAATTACAAGCACAAGGGACATAACATCTTAGTTTTCAAGGTTAACATTTCTTACACTGACAATGTCTAAGGGAATTGGTGACCACTTATGTGGTCCATAATATGCTCATCCACCTACCTATCCTATAAAAATCATTAGATTATCTAAGGAAGATCAAGAGATTTTTTTAAAATTATAGTTAAAAACAGGAATTCGAACAATAACTCTATATTGGCTATGGACGATGTTTAAAACATATCGGCCTCTGAAGCCTCATGTTCCCATAGTTATCTTGCATTCATCACTATCGGCTGTAGTCGTCAAGCTCTTGATCGTTTTACTTGTACTTCACAGCCTAAGATAAAACCTAAAGAAATAAAGTGATTGCGCAATTGATATCAATACGTTTTATCATTTTCTGCTTTTGATTTCTCGAACCTTATAAAGGAACCGTCGAGGAATTGTATGGCTTATATGTATGTTGTCTGTTTTTTATTTCTATAAAGTAAATATTGAATTTAATTATTATCAATACTAATATTATAAATGCGAAAGTAAATTTGTCTGACTTTCATGACCAACCCACTGGACAGATTTTGATAAAAATTGTTATGGAGCGTGCTTGAGTCCCAAGGAAAGAGATTTTTACCTAATACCTGCCCCCCTCCCCTTATCAGGGGAGCGAAACCGCGGGTGAAAACTATTAGTTTATGCACGAGTGGTACATAAAAGGATATAAATAAATATTTTTTTTAAAAACACGATGTAACTTTGTACTGAGGAAGAATCTATGATATTATCAACATGCAATAAATGTTATAATTTTGCGCATTCATGACGGAAAGAACGAAATCGGTGTTTAATCAAACATCCGCTAAGCACAAGTAAAACCGTGAGTTTTTTTTTTTAATTTATATTATGTTGTTATAAGTTTATGTCAACTGTTTATTATTGTAATGTATGTACTTTGCTTGATGACCAACTGACAGCCGTCAGAAATGCATTCTCCCGGCGACCGGACTTGAATGCTATTTAACATATTTACTAGTCTAAACACTCTGTAATCTCCAGAGTATTAACTGTATGTTCGAGTGTACCGTCGTCACAATCAGTGAACGCTGTCGGGTTGCCTGTGACCGCGCTCATCCATCAAACCGTAAGAGGCAAACCTCTGATAAATATTAATAAAGTTAATCAAGCCTATTTAATACGCGCTTCGTTATTTTTGAACCCCAAGTTCTCTAACGGCATGATTGTTTTTAATTGATAAAAGTATTAAAATCATTTATTTATTGTTTTACCCGCATTTCGCTAGGCTCAGCTTTCGTAACCCGTAATTCTATTTTAATATTATAAACGTAAATTTTGGATGTTTTTTACACGATCACGTAAAAAACGCTAAACGAATTTGTATGAAATTTGGAAAAGAATAATTTAATTTGTATGAAATTTGGAAAAGAATAATTTACCAGTAGAGTAAGTCACACATGTTCATTAATATTTCTTGATACCTTTAATGTGTTTTTTTAATATACAAAAACTGGGGTAAATATTTTTAAGGTATTGGGCGCGGGCACTCAATGTTTGAGCTAAGTAAGCGCCAGCTCTTGACCGAGAAGAGTCGACCAGTTTCTTAGAAACGTCTTTTATTGATTTTCTTGTATCTGAGGACCTTAACGATAAACCTTAAAGTTTTTTTAAACAATATTTGATAATGAAAAGCCGAGATGGCCTAGTGGTTAGAACGCGTGAATCTTAACTTATGATCGTGGGCTCAAACCCGGACCCTCAAAAAAAGGAGAGGAGGTCTTAGTCCAGTAGTGCGACATTCACAGGTTGTTACTTTAAAGGGCTATTTTATATTGAACGCTCAATTCAAATGTCTCCAGCGAACCAAATAACAGACGACATTTTAGCGTCCGATGGTCACATAACTTGATCAAAAATGTAAAAAAAATAGTTTCTGTAAACAGTACCCGCTATCTGGCGAATCATCTAGAGTTTCCCGGGAGGATGGAATTAAAACATTGCGTTTTTAAGCCGAGGACCGTCCGAGATGGTATCTCGGCGTCGACTCCGAGATTTATTTTACGAGTTACCGGTTGGTGCGGATGCTTTGAGCGCTTGATCGCTGAACGTTTGCTAATGACTGATAAAATGTTTAAAATAATCACATTTATACTATATATTTTTATTATATATTTTTGTATGAAGCTTTAATTTTATCGTGCAGGTTATGCTTATCTCAGTATCTTGTTAAATGAGCAATACTTGTATAAATTTATTTTGTATATTTCGAAAATATCTCTAACGATTTGAATAAAATTTTGTATAAGGCTATTTTTTAAATTTGTATACATATTATATCTAGCCTTGTATTAGAGCCGAACGAAGCTTGATCACCCAAGAACTGTCGGACCTATAGTTTCGGAGATGTGATATGTAAGTCAGTCTGTGGTATTTTAGCTTCTACATATACTTGTATAATAGATTGGCGATTGGTATACCAATCCAATGCACATGCAGATTATAAATGTAATTAACGGACCATTCAGAAGATCTTTCAAATCTGTAATTGTAACGTGATTTACTCCATAATGTTCGTTCAGAGACTCATCTGTTTTTGGATTTAGCCTTTCGTTATCATTCAATGTTCAGCTTATCTTGAAAATTATACAAAAACTGACAAAATTAATGTTTATGCGGTGATTTCCTCATAAAGTTCTATCTTATCTTGAATCAGTCTCATTCGACTTTTAATTGTAACTAGCTGATGCCTGCGTCTTCGTTCGCTTGATAGTCAATGAAGAAACAGAGGTGCGTCGTAAACGCACCTCTGTTTCTTTACAGACACAACGATAATTCATCCGATTTCAAAAACCGCAAGAAAATCCGTTCAGTAGTTTTAGGCGATTATCCTGTACATACAGACTTATAGACAAACATAATGATTTTTTTTTTTGTAATCTGTTACTCTTTTTTTGATAAAATTATTCAATATGGTTCATCATATAGTTTCTACTGCTTGATTATATGTACAGATTAGTTAGAATTGGGCTTTAACGATTCAAACAAAACTAAGTGCAAAGGTTAGATTGTGAAACCTATGCACAGTATCCCCAGCAACTGAAGAAAGTTACGATAGAGCTTCAAGCAAGCCTGCCTGGGTGGGACCGCTCACCCATAGCATATTTTATTACCAAACAACGTAATATTGTTGTGTTCTGGTCGGAAGAGTGAGTGAGCCAGTGGCAGAGCATCTTAGTTCCAAAGGTTTATGCCGCATTGGCAATGTAAGGGACTGTCATTATTTCTAGCAGCGCTGATGTCTACGGAATGTTGTGACCATTTACTTTTAAATGGCCCGTTTGCCAGTATGTCTACCTATTGGTAATAAACAAAAAATGAAAAATATGAAATTAATCTCTATTATATAATAAGCTATGCTCGGAGTTTCTCTGAAGGATCGAATCCCAAACGCGGTGATCCAACAGAGAACCAAAGTTATCGACATAGCCCAAAGGATTAGCAAGCTGAAATGGCTGTGGGCTAGACACATGTGTCGCAGAACCGATAACCATTGGTGTAGACGTGTTCTGGAGTGGAGACCACGTTTCGGCAAACGTAGCGTAGGGCGCCCTCCGGCTAGGTGGAGTGACGATATATGCAAAGTGGCTGGCAGCGGATGGATATTGAGAGCTGAATATCGAGCTCAGTGGCGTGCCATTGAAGAGGCCTATGTCCAACAGTGGACTACGAAAAGCTGATGATGATGATGATGATATAAAAAGGTCAAATGGAATTAATAACTTAAGTTTATCATCATATAATAACGATTATGTAGTGATGACAAATACATTTATATAAATTCAAAGTTCCGCAAGTACGTACATAAAATATAACTCTACCGATTGTTTTGTTCCAATTGTATTTATTTATTTCGTAATTACGTTTCATTAGTAAATAAAAAAGTTAAATGGTTCAGTAATTCTCTTAGTCATCACATACTCGCACGAAACTTCCATGCAATCAAAATGTTTCTTGTTGCCGCGATTCGACGTATGACAAAAACCATACGAACTTAATCACTTCATCCACGCCTCGACATCGCGGCACGGTTGCATTTTCGGCGGGTCCTTTGCGAGCGACGAATACCGCAAGCCGGTGTTAGTGGCTGCCGTTATAGGAAGCTGGTTTGAAGGCGGGGGTGATAATCGGCTAGGATTATGGACATTTTACTCCTCAAAAGGGTAAAAAAAGTTACTTGCATGAGAAATGATTACAATTTTTGAAGAAAATATTATGCAGGTTTGTCGTTCTTGGCAGGTATAATATTATTTTAGATAGATATTCTTACAATATTGTAAAGATCACTTTATAATCGCTTACATAATTTACAATTGATATTGTATTCGAACTAGATATACTTATTGACTTTACTTACTATATATTTCTGAACCACGAAAATTACATGGCATGTTAATATAGACACAAATAAACATAAGGTGGATAATGGAACACTTATAATTATAATATATATTAAATTAGAGGCAGACACATCGTGTAAGCAGTGGTGCAGTCATCGTAATTTAAAATATTATTCTTTATATATACTATTTAAGTATAATTAATTAAAACTTTATATAACCCACTAATTAATATAGTAAGCTTAGTAATAACATGGTTCTCTTAAAAGTATCAATGACTTTAGCCTAAGTTCTCATGTAAGTGAATTCTGTGTTCTTTTGATAAAAAAAGGTCTTAAAACATAATCACAATATTAACATGTTTCAAGGTGTTCTATAAAATAGTTATTGTTAATTATTTTGATATTTTTTTTCTGCAACGAGTGATAAAGCAACGATAAAATGTAATCGACGTTACAATGTACGAACCATTTAGTTTTACTTATTTTTAACTTAACTTGAATATGTACTTCTATGATTTTCATTATGCAGAATAACTCGCGTCTGACCATAGACAGCTACTTTGCAATGACATTTACTGCTAGGAATAAATTCATTTAATATATTGTGTACGTTCAATATTTTTATGGTTTTAGCTTATGTTTGTAAAATAACTACAAGGCCTTAGTTATATGTTTTATTGGAACATTATTCATGTGTTACGAAGCAGCAATGTCACTATACGTACTCGTTTGTACAAGAAATTTAAATTTAGATCCCAATGATAACAATGTTATACATCTACAGCCAGTTGGAAAATGTACGCCTGAGCAAAGTTGAACGTTTCCTAGCCCGTCTTATATATAATAACACTTTTAACAGTAGTAGTTCACTCGGTTGTAGAGCTTTGTGCAAGCTCGTCTGGGTGACCCACTCATCAGATATTCGACCGCAAAAGAGCAGTACTTTGTATCGTTGTGTTCCGGTGTGAAGGGTGATTGAGCCATTGTAATTACAGGCACAAGGGACATAAAATATAAGTTCCCAAGGTTGGCGGCGCATTGGCGATGTAAGCGATGGTTAGCATTTTTTACAATGCTAATGTCTATGGGCGTTGGTGACCACTTACCATCAGGTGGCCCATATGCTCGTTTGCCTACATATACAATACTAAAATAAAAACGATTCAAAAGTTCTTGTAATAGCCTGTTATATTTACTACAAACGAGACGTACAAAGGGATATTATTGTTATTAGTCACAACGGTACAAGCGCGCCAATTTCGTAAGTCGAGTACATGTTCACGGCGCTCACCATTAATCAGTTTAACATGAGTTTTTTGTTTCTCTCGATCATTTCCATAGTTTTATACGGTTGCTCATCGATTTATTTATTGTAATAATAAATCATGCGCGTGATCATTATTGATAATAATTTATAGTAGGCAGACATGCTCGGGTACCGGCGATAAATCAATTCGTACGTGCCGTGACGTTCGTACGTAACATACTTCAAGACGAGGCTTACGAGACGTTAGAGTAAGAATTTATTCATTGGTTCCGTGGTTTTGATTACAATTATAATCTCTAGTTCGCTGTGTTATTGATTTTGTGTTATATAGTTTTCATTTTTTATTAAAATTATATACGTAAAACTCTATTTCGCACAATAGAACTTAAACGTTTATAAAAAATTGTTTTTTTTTATTTTATTATATAGGTTGGCGGACGTGCATATGGGCCACCTGATGGAAAGTGGTTACCAATGCCCATAGACAATGGCATTGTAAGAAATGTTAACCATCACTTACATTGCCAATGCACCACCAACCTTGGGAACTAAGATGTTATGTCCCTTGTGCCTGTAATTACACTGGCTCACTCACCCTTCAAACCGGAACACAACAATACAAAGTACTGCTGTTTTGCGGTAGAATATCTGATGAGTGGGTGGTACCTACCCAGACGAGCTTGTACAAAGCTCTACCACCAAGTAAAGTGAATGTTATGATCGGTCGTTTATGTATATAAATAAAAGTTTTGCTAAATTTTGATTCCATTATTTAATTATAATTTTACATTAAGAACTGTTTTAAAAATTGTTATATCAAAATATCTCTCGGTAGAGCTCTTATATAGAAACAAATTCGAAACTCACCGTATACAGGCATACCTGAAATGTCAGAAAGTGACACGCGACATTGACTAAAATAATAATAACATTCAAAGGACACACGTGATCCGAACTAGCATATCACTGTAAGTCGGTTTCTTTAATGTTTCACGAGTGAGTCCATACAGAACAAGTACTGCTGTATAAATATCGAATACATTATATAAAGTGTAGCGTTGAAATTCGCCGGCGTAGGCTTTTCAAATTATTTGCAACAGTTAATTTAAATATAAGTAATTCAAACTCATATAAATGTTCATATTTATCAATTGGACGTTGTCTTTGATTTATATCTTGTTCATTTATTTTTAATTAGTTTTCGCCCGCGGCTTCGTCCGCTTGTTAGTAAGAGGGCATGTGTAAGGTAAAAAATGTAGCCTATATCATTAGGGTTCTATCGGGCTTCAAACCGAATTTCATCGAAATTGGATCCGTGACTTAGCCGTGGAAGCGTAACACATTGACAGACAGAGTTTTCGCATTAAATATATACATAGATATCTACAAATGTTGAAGTGTCTTATCATATACTTTTACGTTTTCTTTAAACATTCAAATGATCACTATGTCTTACCTGTATAAAATAAATATATATTTAAATATATTTCGATATAAAATATATTATACAAACTCTTTATGTATCTCGTTTAGTTTTAAAATATTGGCCCAATATATGACCATTGTATGACCATTGTATGACCTATCGTATGGCCTATTGTATAACCAATGTCCACTCAGAATATAACAAATATGCCATATCAATTGTATTATTAGTTTTCGCGTGTTTCCAGTGGAATTAAACACGCGTACAAACAAAAAAACACTTAACAGTGTGAGTTCTTCCTTACAATTCTTCACTAATATATTATTATAGAGAACAATCAACATATCCGAATACAAAACAGAGCTGGGGTCGTCGGTAATGAAATCGAAATTAGATTATACGGGGCTAATGATCCGAACTGGGGCTGTAACGAGATTACACTGCACTCTTAAACTGATTATATGAGCCATCCTGCCCCTGTTGATGATTTGTGATTGTATATCGCCATACAAGGCATCACGCTTTAGATAAGACATGTACTTCTGTTTGCAGTAATGTTACTTTTAAATATATACGTGATAATTTGCCAAAATTGTCATAAATGCGTATTGTATATGTATATATTAATGGAATGGAATGCATCTTACTTATTACAACTGGCCGCTAGATGGCACATCAACACAACTTATATAGGTATGCATACACAAAAAGGACAACGTCTGTCGGTACCATTTAATTATGTAAAATAATAGTGAATAACCTCAGCTTTGCGGTGCTAGCATTAAGTAGGTACATAGCTGATAAGTGAGTACAGGTATAAGCTTTAGCTGTTGATAAGTAAGAAGGGCTCATCTTTCGAACTGTTTCATAGGAACGTTTCCACTATATATTTTTTCGAATAGCTTTGTCGATTACAGATGCGCGTCAGACATCAGCTATACATTTTTTAGAGCTGATAAAAAAAATAGCAAAAGAACGCAAAAAAAAAATTATTTCTGTCTGTCTGTACATGGTAATCTCCGAAACTATGGAACAGAATTTCTTTCGGGTTTCAGTGGTAGATTAATCTGAGCTTGTAGCAACATTTAGGTAACAAAATACTCCCAATTTACACGCATTTCTTGTAAATCAATGTTTATTCGTGAAAACATACATACTGATAGACGTGGCGGCATACTTTTCAATAATGTAATAATCAAGACGTCTAAAAACGCCTTCAAAATTGATCAATATTACATTTGTAGCTAACACAGTTAAAAAGATGTGGAGAAGTGTACAAGACGATATATATACATGCATCTCGCAAAAAACAAATACTTGTTGTAATATTTTTGGAAATGCATTGACATTTCAGTTTCGTTCTCAAATTTTAAATAAGACGTTCGACGAGTGAGTTTCGACGTAATTTTTAAGGAAAAATGCACGAATTTAGAGATGACATGTGTATAATTCTCGGGAGGGTGTATCGAATTAGATTACAGTCGGAATTATTTCCGGCTCGAAGCACCCCCTCGCAGTGACATTAGTTTTCATTTGCGGCCCCCCGACTTTGTGTATCGAGTTAGGCTTAGGGTTCTTTTGATCTAATTACATTTTTATTAGAATGTGCACTTTCTATCTTTGAAATATTAATACAACTTAATAAAATATAAACAATTTACTTTAACGATTTAATGCAAAACAGTTAAAAAGGTAAAGTATCAGCCTCTAAATGTCCCACTGCTGGGCTAGTGCCTTCTCTCCTTTGTGAAACGAAGGATTATGTTGATCTTACCTTCCTTCAGCGCCAAGCACGAGATGAATTATAAACACAAATTAGGCACATGGAAAATCAGTGGTTCTCTTGGCCTTCGGAATCATAGTTTAAGGTTCTCGTCTTCTAACCACTCCAATCCAACACGGGCTATATTGTCGATAGATCTATCTATCTTAAGATAGATATATGATATATCTATATTAAAATATCATGATTACTACACATATAAAATAGTAACAAAATAAAGTTTCGTTTATTGTAATTAATATATTTATACATAGCAAAACCCGACAGTTGTCTTGCGTGTGTATACGTAATAATTGTCAACGCGATCGTTTTAACGGTGTACGCTGCACTGCAACAGGAGAAGGAATAGATATAAACAAAACTTTGTATTTACATATTCCATGCGATTTGTTAATAACTCTGCTGTACAAGAGGTTCTTGATTAATATATTTTTATTTATATTATAACAGTTTCCCGCTTAACTAACTACACGTAATTTCTTTAATTTTAATCCCAAAATTCCTATAACAACTTCGACGATATTCGAAACGCTTTTTTTTATAAATCGATAAAATTAATATCTTAGATTATTTTGGATCGCAACCGAAGATGATGTTAAATTAAACCAAGATCAAAAGCTCTTGTTTATATTGGAATAGGCTATAGAATGTGTTGCAGCGCTATCGAGCGGCGATTGTGAACACCATGTATAGTACTAACACCTTCTCCAAATACATACAAATATTATGTACATATATATATATATATTAATTTCAAACAAATATACTAACACCTATTTAAAATTAATTTTAATTTTACCAAATGTTTTATTAAACATTATACCCGACAATACATATTCATTAATAATAAGCAAAACAATAAATATTCATTAATTTATATATGAGTAATGTATCTTCAATTATTCGACGGCAGTCAGTTTCAGCGATGGACCGCGTTAAATGCATCCACGGCGCACGTGCCAGCATCCGCCACGCTAGAGAAGCGTTCAGCCGGAAAAATTGTATAAATGAGTAGCTGAACCCGCGGCATAGCCAGATTTTGGAACGAAAATCCTTAAACAAACTACTATTTTGACGTTTATACAAAGATAATAATAATGTACGAGAAATTTAAGTTGTTTTAACATTTCATAGACTCAATCGATTTCAATAAAATAAATCCTAAAACTACATGATTTGAACCCGTGACTTTTAGTTATTGACGTGTTCCATCCACTAATCTATCTCGGCTAAATGTAAGTTATATTTCCTAAAACATTCCCTCTATATTGTGTTTATTTCGACTTGCGTGTAATGAAATGCCGGTCGAGTACCAATAACTTACACAGCGCCTGTTGCTTCGAGCAATCGACTACTAAATAGAGTAAGAAGGATTGTTAATCGTTGAGAAATAATTTGGATCATTAAGCAAAATGTTTATTACATTTATTGTCTACATAGATGCGTCTGATTGTGGAATTTTATTACCTACAATTTAGTCAGAGTGCGTGTTTTAAATATATAATAATAGCCTTGATAAAATATATTTGTTGTATATAAAGCTATCTAAATACATAATATATTATTTCCATTAAATAAATAAAATTTAAAGATTTCTATTACTGCCATTTGTAATTGCTGTCTGTCTTTTTGTCCGAGATAATATTTAAACAGAGTAAAAATTATAAATATATTTATATATGGTAGATTTTGTTACAGTGAGTATGCCAAGGTTCTGTTTAGTCTATGTTTAATGAAAACTTGTTTAGTCTATCAAAACTTACATAAACTTAAAGTTTACGATCATATTTTTTTTCAAGTTTAATACAAATTTCATACGGGTAAGATCGCGGGGCACGGCTGTTTACAAATATTGATGACGTCACTGTAAAACAATTTGCCTTCCTACGCTGCGTTCGCGGATCCGCTTTCTCCACTCAAGGACTCGTCTATTCCAACGAACATCGGTTTCTCGACAAGCGCCATGTCAGTTTAATAATTTTGTATCCTATCTTTGCAACTCTGCTTATACAATGGATGATCTCATTACTGATTATATCCTTCAAACATACTAAGCATAGCTCGCTCTGTAGTAAGCTTAGCTACTGGAATGCATGGACTAGTCGCAGGGCTAGTGTACGCGTCTCGCACGACGTATGTATGTCACGACAGGCAAGGCGCATTATTTGAAGAATTCTCTTGAATCATAAAATCATCATCATGAAGTAAAACTATTCTTAATATCGTCATATTGTACATATCGCTGAACAACTATGATACTAAAATCTAATCTCCAAGACATCGTTTAGTAACTCACTAATAAATGGGACCGTTTTGTGTTTCGACACGTCGTTACCACAAATCTTCTAAAGATCACTAATCCGGCGGATTTGTGACGCGTCGATTTAATACCAGCAGATGTCGCCGCAGTCCACGATGCAGTGTTACACGAGACAGCTGCAATTTTACAGCTTAACGGCAGATAAAAAATTAAATATAAAATTTGTAGGTAGACTTACCACCTGATGGAAAATGGTGGTAATATTAATCATTCCTTACGTCGTGTACGACCATCCTTGGGAACTAAATTGTTTTTTTTTTTTTTTTTATTGTATAGGTTGGCGGACGAGCATATGGGCCACCTGATGGTAAGTGGTCACCAACGCCCATAGACAATGGCATTGTAAGAAATGTTAACCATCACTTACATTGCCAATGCGCCACCAACCTTGGGAACTAAGATGTTATGTCCCTTGTGCCTGTAATTACACTGGCTCACTCACCCTTCAAACCGGAACACAACAATACAAAGTACTGCTGTTTTGCGGTAGAATATCTGGTGAGTGGGTGGTACCTACCCAGACGAGCTTGCACAAAGCTCTACCACCAAGTAACAAGTGTTGTAGTGGTTGATACGTGGTTCGAGCTTCGTATCTGTTTCGGGGTGTAATATGTTGTAAGTGTGTAGTACCTACCCAGGCGAACCAACCAATAGTCCTACCACGGTATTAATCGTACATATTATAACTAAGTGACCCGTATATGTATAATATATGAGTGATCGAAAATTTTCCACGATTCCTCGATGAAATACCTAAGTGAAACGAATTTAATAACAAAATAGAAGTGTTCATAATCAATGTTGTATCAAGTAGATTGCTATGAAAGGCATCTTTTGACACACAAAATAATAAAAAAAATGTTCCTTGTAATATATTATACATTTGATTAATTATATTATAAGGTATATATAAATATAACACTCAATAAAATAATATAGTATAATATATACCTATTAATTTATATTCAGCAAGACTATAATTAACTAGCAATTATGAATCATTGATGACCTTTAAACGAATATATCTAAGTACCTACTTATGATTTGGGCTTATTTAAATTATGACAGATGTTATTAATCGTCTATACTCTGTATTTTTACTTATGGATTTATATAATCTCAATATATAATGTAAAAATAACGACCTCGTATCATCTATTAAGATTCATCATCTATCACTTTTATATATTTTTATTTTGTTTGTTTTAATAATTTTAATGTTATAAAAAAATAATTAATTGTTAATGAGAGTAGCTATCGTAAACTGCAAGAGAGCAATTAAAAGTAGCTGAAAGGTCTGCGGGAAAGGGACGAACAGTAATTACTCGGATACGCACTCTATGGGCGTGGCGTGTACTCGGGTAGTGATGTCGCGTTACGCGTCGATGGATTGCCTCGTGATCTCTCTGTCGATAACATTGTATTCTATGGGTACGTCTGTTAGTTGAATACGATTAAACTCGTACAACTGAAGGTCGTAACATGATAAGGTACTAGTAAACACGATACTATACCACGCTGGATTCGATTTTTTTAAGTAAATTTGTTTTAAAAAATAACTATAATATCCCAAATGAAATTTTAAATACATTTGGCTAGTGTAAGTAGTATATTTATTTCGATGACTAAATGTATGTAAATAGATTTTTAAAAACATAAATATATATTTTTCAACGTATTCAAATGTTTTATGCCGTACAAAATCATAATATGATAAAAGGCCTAGGAGCTACTTATTTTATTGGTTGATTTTCGTTGGATATATACAATTTTTTTTTTGTATATTTTATATTGTTGTAAAAAAAAATAGGCATTTCATTGATGTAACTACTGAAATGCTTGCAGGATTTTTCTTGTACAATAACGATTCATAGGTGCCTGTAAAAGTTTATTTGAATATATTTCGATTAATTTTATTACGATACAGATAGACAATCAAATTGTTTTTTTTTTATATTTTATTAGTTACCTCTCTCTACCTCTTTAGGTGCGTATTGTTAGAGGCGTGCGCACTTCACGTTCAGAAACATACCGGAAGAGTATTCTATTACATTAGTTATATCACGCATTAATATTCGACAGCAAAATAGCCGGTATAATGTTATATGTTATACAGTTAATGTAATATTTACATAGACATCTCAGGATCTATAGTCGGCGAGTAATAATTGACTCATAAACAAGCGGAACGCGTACCCGTGGGCCGCAATACTGGGGCGCATAAAATCTCCACGGGGTGCTTCCTACTTGAAATTACTCGTAGCTACTTTATAGAGAAGGTTTTAATTAACCTGCAATGCGAAAATTATTTATGCCCTTAGATCTTTATTGTAGGTTATTCTTGTAACCGATCATTAAAACAAACACCGCTGTGTTTGTATGTATGTGTGTGCGAAATCAGCGAAAGAGTTGTAATTTTTTTTTTTAAGTAATTTTTACACGACTTTTTCACTAGTAAATTTTCATCTGTTGGGTAAAGGCCTCCTACTGAATAGGTTTTAGAATTTCTTCTACCACTCTACTCCAGTATGGATTTTCATTGTTATCATTATCAATTATCAGTACCGTTTATATTTTCTGATATTTGTTAACATTGCCTTAATTTTATATAATCTAATATATTCTTTGTTAATTATAATATGTAGTGAGAAACAAACCTTTTAATGAATATAAACAATGACAAAACCAGATAATGCAGAAACCGAAGATTTTAGGCTCAAACTTGGGCAAGGACTTGCTTCCAAGTTCCCAACAGTGAGAACAACGTGAGGAAAACTGTATATTATGTATATAAATCATGTGAGCAGTCACGGGATAAAATAAGGTCTAACGCTGCTCCTCAAAAGCCTAGCGGGCCTATTATCGACTCTGGGACATTTATTAGAAGTTGCCTTACTTTACTTTTATAAATACTAGTGTATAACTGACATTATTTACTTTAGCCTTAAACTAATTTCAATAACGTTTTACTCGCGCGATCGAGCCACATTACGAATATAAAACTATGCAACCAATATTGTCTCCTTTTATCTCAACATCGGTTTCACATTGCAAATTCATATAAATATCAATTGAAAATTCCACCCAACGTGTTCACATAATGAAAAGCGTATTTTATATTCATTGCTCGGTAATGCAAACACTTTGCTTCGAGTTTGCTCAATTTATGCTCTATACGTTTGTTTTGACCGCTACCTGAGGACGGGCATCGAATATTTCGTATACATCCTACCGCCTACAGCACGACCGTATATAGGTTTAATTAATAAGCAAACATATAGTTTTTTATATACCTAGTTAGTCTACACGTGGGTAAATAAGTCACGTTAGACACCTATGTATTCGTGACTTGCCGTTTGTCTGTCAGACACACATAGATATTTTATTTTATAAAGAATATAAGGGTTTTTTTTTTGAGAATTAAGACTAAATTCTATTTGCGTATTTCTAAACAATCATTTGACTATCGGTGCGCCGGCGCAAGCTGTTGGCGGCGGTGCGGCACGCAGGTCCGGCGCCGGCGGCATTACGTCGGGTCTGGTGCGCGCGTGCGCTTCGCTGCACTGCATAATCCACCGCACCAGCCCCGTTGCGCTTAAGCCATGTGCTGAAGCGGTTATACTTACCAATTATATTAATACAGCCCAATCTCCAGATTATCTTATATAATTTGCTTTCATCGATATTTTAATAAAAGGGCATTTTTATTTTTCTATACATACATGACGTAATAGGAACTATTGACGAAACCTTTTTTCTTAAACCTTATATTTTTCTGCTACTGCCGTAACTACAATGATTGTATATATTGCTTACATAACTTTACACTATGAAACAGCATATTTTGAGTGCATAAAGGCTGGAAGCGAAACATGTGCCCTAATAACTTGGCTGTAACTAAGCAGCATCGCTCCGAGCTCACCGCTCAGTACCTTCATCAGCTGATATCTTGATTACCGGCCGCTTTGTCCGCACCGACCTTTGTCTCCCTCACTTATCAAATCCTCTATCAGCCATATTTACTTCCAGCCAAACGAACAACATCATATTTGAAGGGCTCGACTTGTTCCGAACGATTGAATTTCATCAGACCGACGCGGCGTATCAAGTTTCAAGTGTTTGTGTACCTACTTCATATTTATTACAATTGACAACCATCTGGCTCAGTGCGTTGTGTGGTCGTTTTTGCGCCGGCGGTCGTAAGTTCGATTATTAATGTTATTCAAAATAATTTTGTACTATGAACCGCTGCTGAGGCTATTATATACCTTGGTTATTATATTATGGCTTAAAAAAAATTCAATGTGTTTGGGACACTGAGTCTATATAGTCGTACCTTTATATTAACAACGCTACATACTTTACATAAGCTTTTAAGTTATGGGATCAGATTAAGAAATGTATAAATAAAAGCTCTTCATAATACAATAACAATAGTTTTCGCGAATTTAGTATTTATTTATTAAAATAAATTCTATAAGTAAGTACTTTAATTATTTAAATATATTCATGAACCTTCGAATTAAATATGTATTATTTTACTCATGTGTTTATTAAAATGCTTTCAATTAAAGCAACGGCGCGCGCGCATGAGCGCCGCCTTTTTATCGCGCATACGCAAAAAAATACCCATTACTCGGTATTACGATCAGACGCCTTTTCAAGTTCGCACAAAGAAGTGCCGACCGAGGAGAACCTTTAAGTACGTTAAAGTCCTTATAAGGGTATGGCGACAGTTTATGCGTGGCCGGACATTTACAAGATATACACCTCAGATCTAAGAACGACGAAAGAAATTCAGGAGATACTTCTTTATCTTCAATATAACAAATATAGGTATCAGAACGATAATGAGATTATACATTTTTTATTTGACATGGCTTGGCTATCGCTTATCTTGAGTAATTACAGACCTTATTTGTTCTTTGAAGTTACAAAACAGGCGATCCCGTTGGTAATGTTTTACACGCTCGTACTGGCACCGTACCGCTTTCATCCAGTTACCTAAAGATTCCAATTTTATAAAAGCCTAACAGAAACAAAGAAGTCGAGGGCCCTTTGAATCCAAATCCCGTCTTAAACGTCTATCGGCTATTGTTCATTGCGAACCATTTCTGTTCGTTCCCTTTATGTGGAGGTAATGTAATATTGTATTGTGTAATTCAGATGGAACGCGGTATCGGATGATCTTTAAGGATTTTACTTCTAAACTTTCTGTTTACGAGAATGTTTAACGTATTTTTTTTAACACCTGGTATGTCAGATAGCGGATTGTGTTAACGAGCTCCGTTAATGTGAGCCACTATCTCGATTGAGGGTCATAATTAATTTTCTTTCTTCTAACAGTGAGTACTTTGGAAGGTCATTTTTTTGTTATTTTTCTTGTTTAAGAATAAAATAACATCGCTTTAATTTATACATTTTATAAATATTTAATCAATCAATCTCCGTTTATCTTGAAAGTAAGGTTGAATAATATAATATATGTAGTTATTATCACGTTTTGATTAATTAAGCAGCAAGTTGATTATCTAAAAATAAACGCAAAATCTATAATATACAAATCAATACATTTAATATTCATTAACAATAAAAATATATCAAACTAACAAATTCGCCCGCGTCGAATTCAGTTTGTGCCGAAAATACTCGTTTCAACATACATATAAAGTATTCAAATTATTAGCGGTAGTCTAAAATAAAAAAAGTGATTATTTTGGTAACTCTCAAATAGTCATATAAACTTAAGAAAAGGCTGTTATATTGAAGTCACAGACAAACACTTCAATTTTATTTATTGTCATATCGATATACATTTAATATATTCGAGAAAATTTCAATGTGAAGTACTTGATATATATATAAACATTCTAAAAAAGTCGCCATAAAAATCACGCTACAATAGTTTTACTATGCATTTGGTCCTTAACCGCTAAACTCCACTGTCCCTTTGTCCGTATTGCTGTCACCCCCGCTTGTACCGTGACGTTACAATGACGGTGTGTTGACAAGTATTGTTGTTGCGCAGGCGCAATGCTCTTTTTGTCATTCTTTTGTGGTTTTATCATTTTTTTTCATCTAACTTTGATTTGACAATGTATAAATATGTAACATAACACAGTTTTATTTTGTATAATGTGTTATCTAAATTCAGTACATCTTAAAACAAATGATATTTGATTACATTAATTATTATGTGTGGAAAATTAATCTTTATTATCATAATATCGTTTTGAGTCGATTATATGATATATTTGAACGGAAACAATGGATCTATTTAGCTTTTATGTCCCATTCATAAAGTCTGGTAAAGGTCTAATAAAATTTGAGCCCGATGTATAACGATGATATAAATTCGAGAATAGACGCGTTAATAGCTGGCATTCATTTGATAGATTCAACTAATTTAATAACCGATGCCTCAACGAGAGAGTCGACGACACCCGAGATCGTGGCTATAAAAACGTCGGGTCGTGTCCAATCAATCTTGGTCCGTACCTGGGCTCGGAGATCGGATCCGCGAGATAACCCTTCCTCAATGCGTAATACCATTAAAACAACGGTGACAAACAAACCAAAAAATATTCTTTAACAGCTCCACGTAGCGTCGATAATCCGACTTCCGTCCCTACAGCGCCTCGTCCAAAGTTGAAAATGGAACATCGGCCATTATTTGAGTTCGATGATTAAAAATGTGAGATGATGATCATTGCGGGGGCTCCCACTGTGAAGGTTTGTTTAAGTTCTTTGTTTTTCTGGAATCCTGGTCGTGGGTCCGTT
Organism: Nymphalis polychloros; assembly: GCA_905220585.2. Classification (NCBI taxonomy): domain Eukaryota; kingdom Metazoa; phylum Arthropoda; class Insecta; order Lepidoptera; family Nymphalidae; genus Nymphalis; species Nymphalis polychloros. Next base: position 618,925 of record HG992262.1, read on the forward strand.
TTAATTAATGCCCATCACGTATTTTTTTCGACGTTCGCTTTATCGTGCTCTTTTTTTATTTTTGTTTTATATTTTTTGTGTCCATTTTTGAAATATGTCCGTGGGTAGCGTGTGATGCGATATCTCGATGTCTCCTATTGTTTTCGATTTGATATATTTATGCTTTGCCTTCTTGGGAGTGGTGTCCGTTCTTTTTTTTTACGATGCGGTGAGTTGGTGACGCGGTATCGTGGATCATCGCGGTCGGAAACGCCGACTGGTGATGTTATTTATGCGTAGAATGAATCTAAAATCTCTAGCTGTATGAAATATACCTTTGCCTTTCAAATTTATTAAAAACATTTTTAAATTTAAATACCTACATAATGTTAATCTCGAAAACAGATAAAAACCATAATGTCTCCGGTCAAATTTATACCAATTAAAAAAAAAAGATTAATTAACGAAGTGAAAGTTGAAACAGAAGACATTCAATCGGAGCAATAAATCAATGTTGATATAAAATATCACCATAAACTTACCATCGGTTGGACGCGTGTTCAGATAAATGAAGCAGTTATTTTAATTAAGTTAAAGTTTTTACGCCACGTCTCGATTATTGTATGGAAATTAAAGAATTCTTTAGTCAATTAAGCGCTTGTTGTATTATTGTGTAGATAAATATATTAATATGTAAAGTACTTACAGTGTATTTGACTAAATATAGTTGTTTGATTGACGCTGTTTTTTTTAAAATTAAACAGGTGTATATTATTTATTTAGACGCAGATATAGTTCCAGTTTAAAAAGTGTATTTGCTTACTACGTTTTAAAATATATTTTTGTTAAATAACTTAAGTACTGCAATAAGTATACCAATCAAACAGTCATTAACTATGTAATGCATAGCTAGAGTTCGGAATTTGGCAGTGTGACAGACTCGTGCCTCGGGAAGCACGTAAAGGTATTGATCCTGCGGCTGATATCTCCAATCGTATCGGATTCTGATATTGATAATGTGATAATTGATAAACTGTCAGTCGTGGACGCACTTCAGGCAGTGCAGTTGTCGCTACGTTGACATGTGATTATCTATGTATATTCTCATTAATGACATAATACTTTTATTATAAATTTATAATAATTAAAAAAGAAAACTTATATAAGTTATTAACAGTATATTTTTAATGAACGCTCGTCATTATCTAAGTTATATAGACGGCTTGCCAGAGAAAACTGACCACTTAACATTAATACTTTATGATATCTATTATAAAACGAATTTGTTTAAAAAATTATAGATCATAGGTAATAATGAACCTGTCTCCTGTACTTGTAGATATTTATGTCTACCATAGTTTAGTTATGTTTAAAACAAAGCCTTTTATTTTATTCATTGTTATGTGAATTTTACTCCGATTGTGTTCACGTTAAATTTTATTTTGTTTCTAAAAATAAGCCTCCGCATTACCTCGGTATATATGAGTAATAAAGAAACTTGGTAAAAGCACATATGTACATATGCAAATATTTGCGACGATACTTGTATTAAACATGACTAATATTGAACATATCTATATCTAAATTAGTTTGTTCGTTTATCCTTATGTTCGTTTTAATGCTTGGAATGATTGTCGTGGAATTTAACATTTATACGTAAATATATGATAAGTATATAAATAAATGACGATGGGATGATTGGAATTCTTAATTTAATTTTCTTGAACCTTTTTTATTTGGTAATAGTATACTTGTCAATTAAAAATCATGTTGTTTTATCTTAGGATAAAACAATAATTTATTCGATCTACGTTATATCTTTTTTCGACATCAAAAAGATTTTATTAGTAGTCGTTTAATTATTTACGCATCTAAAACTAAACATAAAATAGTACTTCGATTAATAATTAATTATATTATTGAACTTTTGAATACTAGTACCACTTATAAATAATACCAGTACATACATATTGTATGAATATTCCATTAGCATAGCTGTTGAGATTACAAGTTAATAAATTACCAGATACTGTTCTATCTATTGAATTGTTTATTTAATTAAATTCTTAATTACACGACAGGTGTAGTCAGTTAGCTCTATCGTACGGTAATTAAACAAACGGACCCGCGCCCCGAGTGCTAGCTCGTTGCTCGCCGGTAACTCTATCTCGTGGCTTATTCATGCCGTTTTCTCGTTAATTTGTGTCGAGTGTAAGTTGTAAAGTATCTTTATTATCTTTTCAGGTAAGTTGACGAAATCCGAGCTCGCTGTGTCGAGGCGTAACTGATATGAAGGTATGAAGCTTCTTTTACAGCGTAGTGGGTTCCACGATTTTTAATTCGACGAGGATAGATAGAATTTAGATGAACAAAATAACGATAGTGTGCATTCGTCGTAGACGTTATAGGTACTCTAATTAGACTCCCTGGTGATCACGAACAAATGTAAAAAAATTAAGACGTCAATTAAATGTTATTGTTGTCTAGTAAGTGGGAACAAACATTCTAATAGAAAGATCAAAACAATTAAACTCTATATCGTATGGGGAGAGTGATTTTCTTCACTCTGAGATAAACGTATAACACTTTCTGCCTTATTTATAAACGGTGCTTAGCGGTTGTTTAGTTAAACACTGGTTTCTTTTTTTTTGTCGTTATTAATTTGACATTCGAAAGAAGAAGACGTAGCATTGTTCGTTATAATATAGATTTTGTTTACATGTTATTAAAATGAATGTCTTAGTGTGTAATATGCTAAAATGATTTCATCCAATAATGTTTGCGGTAGTTTCAAAACCGCGCATGTCTTTTGAGTTTCGTAAGTCGTGGTGAACTCAGCGCAGCCGATCACAGATAGCATTTCGACGTACATGAATTGTCGTATTAACTTATTTAAATAGCAAGACGAGATGCACAGATACGAGCTCCGTAGGGACATATCCAGCGGTTAACCGATAATAATTAATGGCTTCCCTTTAAATATCTTATATTGATGTGGCATTTACTTCAAACAACGCATACGAATAACGTACGCATCGCCTTGTTGATATTTTGAAATCGTCGTCGAGTCGTCGATACGTATTTTGTAATGAGGTATTTATATTTTAAAATTCAATCGATTATGGTAATGAAAAATTATCGTGTGAAACAAAGTTGACGTGACGTTTCATTTTGAAACTTTATATTTAATTCCCATCGCTCTTAGAATCTTTATTTCAATTTCATCATAAGAAGTATTTATTTCGTAGCTAAATAAACATTTTAACTTGAAAAGAAGAGAAAAAACAATTTTTAAATAATAATAATCAAAAGATACCTTATTCACGAATATGTACAATGTGTTAAGTACATACAATGTGGGTTATATTACATAAATATAATAATTGCATATTATTTTATTCTTTCTGCATAATGTATATATAGAAGTGTGTATTTTTGTTTTCTACTCATGCTTATGATTTAATTAAGTATTTTTTACACTCTGAAATGAATGCAATCGCATCCGATAATCCTTACTAAACAATTATTCTTATCACAAAAGGGCAAACCCAGCCAACTAGTATTTATTTCACACTACGTACTAAAGTAATTACTTTCATAAACAACAACAACATATTATTAAAAAAATAATTAAATGCTTACATTACTTAATTAAAAATGTCCACTTTGTTAATTGCGATATTTTTTTTCGTTATTTATTATTTCGATAATTTATTAATAGCTTGTCAAACATTTTCTTAAAGTTTTGCAATATGGAATAACAGTGTGGTAGGAATAATTGCACGGAAAGTTAAAACAAGTTAGTCATTGACGTCGCGTGACTCGTTGCACGCGATACCTACTTCATAGTCCAAGATCGCTTGATCTGAGATACGATACAGTGTACCGGCTTACAATATAAACACATTTTTTAAAACAAGCTTTTTATTTAAACTAGGAACGAGTTAAAGAACCCGAATACGACAAAGTTATATTCACTAGGAGTTAAGTTCTTATGAGCAACTCTTCGCCTGCATGGTACCATATTATTGTTTTTATTTTAAATAGTTAGGCAGATTGACCAATGGGCCTGGTTGTCACCAGCACCACACATAGACATTGATCCTGTTAGAAATATTAACATCTTCAATGCACCACCTTGGGAACTAAGATGTTATATACAGTTAGTAGTAAATTTTGCTTAATTTTCAACGAAGTTACATTTAAATTGCAAATTTTAGCACTCGGTTACTGGGAACTGTTATGAAATACAATAACGCGATCTGAGTGATCACTAACAAGTCAATTTAAATAAAAGCTCGTAATAATACGACCGACCAATTATGCATTCTCTATCTTTTCGTGGATATATCTTGCGAAAAGGCTCCTGACATTTTCTATAGTGTTATCGTAAAAATCATTAATAACTATACATAAAAAAATGTAATGAAAATATAAATAAATACAACAAAGTATAACTGACTGAGCTGTTATAAATTTCATAATATTGTTGCTAACATTTACCATATCCGTACAAAATCGTTAAGGGTGCTTTTTTTTATTGCCAAAGCAATTAAAGTTGAGTCAAAACAACGTTATCTGTTAAATGAGGATGGCGGTTACAATTTGCTCCATTTCCGTTCGATTATATGATGTAGTTGCAATACATTTGCAATAATCGAGATCTAGGCTGGGCTATTCCTCCCCACGTCTTGACAAGAAGGTTTAAAGGTTATTCCCCCAAACAGTTCAAACATAAACTGCATGCGTGGGAAAAGACCCAAGATGGCCTAATGGTTAGAGAGCGTGAATGAGCTTAACCGATGGCGGGTTCAAATCCAGGCAAGCATCTCTGAATTTTCATATGCATAATCTGTGATTATAATTCATACCAGTATGTGTCTAATTTTACTGAATTTCTGCGACATGTTTACCTATTCGCAATAAAGCAATGTGGTGGAGTGAGCTCCAAACCTTCTCCTCAAAAGGTTAGGAAGCCTTAACGACATTCACAAGCTGATATTTCAAGCAAATAAAAACTAAGCGGTTGCCCGACTACGAACTCGCAATTGTGTTCTAGCCTCTGGGCTATTTCAACAATCTGAGTTTACCAGTCATTCATTAGTGGCGAGTAACTACGCAGATATTGTTTAAAAAAAAAAATAGTAACTGCAGATTGTAACGGAGACAAGTGATTACACATATTTAAACGTGGTCTTTCTCATCTAAATAGTACTTATTTTTCCACATAAGTGAACATCTCGGTGAACCTTAATTTATACCGGCCAACTTATATCGCGTGGGATAAAAGATAAGACTGATTAGATTAACTCTACATTAAAGGTAAAATACCCAAGCCGTGATACCTCAATAGCAATTATTGCGTAACTATCTTATTCGTCTCATTCGTTCGTTTGTAAATGTAAATTTGTTAAACGAACGAATGAGACGAAAGGTTAGGAAGCCTTAACGACATTCACAAGCTGATATTTCAAGCAAATAAAAACTAAGCGGTTGCCCGACTACGAACTCGCAATTGTGTTCTAGCCTCTGGGCTATTTCAACAATCTGAGTTTACCAGTCATTCATTAGTGGCGAGTAACTACGCAGATATTGTTTAAAAAAAAAAATAGTAACTGCAGATTGTAACGGAGACAAGTGATTACACATATTTAAACGTGGTCTTTCTCATCTAAATAGTACTTATTTTTCCACATAAGTGAACATCTCGGTGAACCTTAATTTATACCGGCCAACTTATATCGCGTGGGATAAAAGATAAGACTGATTAGATTAACTCTACATTAAAGGTAAAATACCCAAGCCGTGATACCTCAATAGCAATTATTGCGTAACTATCTTATTCGTCTCATTCGTTCGTTTGTAAATGTAAATTTGTTAAACGAATGTCTATGTTTGAAGTGTTTAATGAAACTTTACTTTACGCTTGTGGAAGTTTGGAATTTATGTCTTATATACATGATTATAAAAATTAAGTATACGTTAAGTCTTTATGATCGTCGTCATCATGCCAATAGTAAAACATTTTCAATGAAACAGACGACAGAGAGACAAAACTTTCACATTTTGCTACCAGCCTATAACATTAGTGTTATTAAAAATTAAACCATTTCTCATTTTTACTTTTAATTATTCTGACTGACTAACGGTGACCCTGGAGTCGAAACATGGCGATGCCATACTGTTCTATGGTAATTAATTAAAACAACGACAAAACAATCAACTTTAGCATATTGACCTGGTGGATTTGTGTCAGCCCGTCAGGGGAAGATACCACTAATCGATTGTTATATCTTAGATCTTATGTTATGCTGCGTATTTAGGAGCAATAAAGCAACTATTACAGCAGAGTATTTAATATAAATTACTTTGTAATTATCTTTTGTCACACTCCCGCTACTACAAATCCTATTTATACATAGTTGTTGAGTGTTATGTATCAACGACGTGGGGCTCATGCAGTAACATACTGTAATGTGTGTACAAATTTATCTGTTTGTCGGTCGCTCCGAGTGCTCGGGTTACGACTCCCGGGAGACCGGGATTACAGCCCCGGCGAAGTTGTACATCATTTACGCTTCCCAATTCAGCATTACGTTTTGTTTTTGAAGTGCTCTATGTATGAAGGTATTATTAGAAGAAGGATTTCCTACTTTATATATTTATTAAAAAAATACCAATTATTTATCTTGTCACTACATTTTGAGTATCTTTTTGCAAAGTTCGATAACACTCCGTTGATATATGTTTTTCTCTACCTTTTTTGATAAATGTTCAATGGATTTTCTAATAGACTTGGTATATTATGCACTACAAAAAGTTTTCGATTAATCTATCTTTATTTATAATACATCACTATTCCGCTTAACTGCGTAAATCCCCATAATTTTACTCTAAAATTTTTGATACATGGCGCAAATTTTTCGCGATTCTATGATGTAAATTATAGATTATTATGGACCGCTGATATCACCTCAATTCGATGTTAAAGTTGTTCGATTGTCTTTACACCTCTTGTGTGTGTATGGGCTACACGTCTATTGCTAAAAATATTTTTTATACCTAAAACACAAAATTCATCGAATTGTACACGTGCGTGCAACCCATAAAAATACATAAACACCGCATACCCTAATGATTACCGTATACGGTGTGCGTAAATGGTTTATGTGTCCAACAAACTTACATATAAATGAACATTTAGTGAAGTTAGGTAATAACTACTCGTTAGCTAGGTTAATCTCCGGTTGATCAAAGTCTAAGGATACTTAAATCCGAATGACCATTGGGCGATGTCAGCCTATGACGTAATTCCCGATCAGTATTTACTCAGAAACTACACGTACACGTTTTACTTTAAAAAAGTCACAATGTTAGCTGTCACTTTCTTGGTCATTGATTTGCACCCACAATTTCCGACTATGCTCCAAATATTATTTGCAATTAGTCATATGTACCAGCTAGGCTTTTATGAAATTCAAACAAACACCAAGATAAATCACAGACGTAAGTAAATTACAATTATTTTAACATCTGCGCTGCGATGTCTCTATTATTGCGAGCGTCGCTTCAATCTCCTCCCGACAGGCATCGCTGATCTGGAAAATTGAAACAAGGGACACTGATTGTTACACTATATATTTGATTTCATAATTTATAAGACCTGTATTCCCTACCGATAAGGTTTAAATTGGCTTAAACTAGAGATTTCGGCATAGCAAATTAATTCTATACATTGATATCACCTATGGCTGTTGGAATAAGAGCATTTTTTGCTTGTATTGCCTATAAAATTGTGTTTGGTATGAGATAGATTCGTCTCGTGCGACTTTGGGGATTACAGAGTTTTACAATGGTTATTAGAAAATAAATCAGTGTTTTGATTTTTGATATATTTATACGACGATACGATATGTCATTATAGTAGTTTGAATGTTTTTGCTATCTTTTTAAGTAGTGTATTTGTGTGAACTGGGTGGTACCACTCATCATATATTCTACTACTACATAGCAATACTTAAGAATGTACCATTCTGATGACAAGAGACGTAACATCTTACTTCCCACGTTTGGTTGCGCATTGGCGATGTTAATAATTCATACATCGCCAATGTCTACGGATTTTGGTGACCACTTATCATCAAGTGGCCCATCCAATACCAATAACTAAACTAAAAAAAAACGTTACTGATCATCTCTAAAAGACCTAAAGAACAATTATTGTTATTTTAATTGTATTTGTTCACATTTAAGTTAGATGGTAAAGATGATGAACCGTCACGTGTAACAGCGTTTAGCATTTAAGGACTACTATAATAATAGCAATTTCACAATTAATCATTTACCTGCTGATAACACACCAACCTTTATATTTATATCAATTCTGACGTTTTGTATGACTGTGCAGCCGATGTTTCTGTTTGTCCGAGAGGTACTCTCACAAATAAGATCAATTTCAATTTAATAACATTTGAAAATACCTGAATGTGTTTTTTAAATTATGTAATAGCAATATCACCTATATATTTTGATTTTGTTAAACATTTTTCCACAAATAACTTAAACTATTTCTTTGCAATAAAATACCGTTTTCAATGTAATATAATACAAACATAAATTTCAATAAAATAATAAAAACGATTACAATATAGATCAAAAAGAATTTACCAAATTGCATCCGAACAATAAATCACGGAATAATAATAAATGAATTAGAAAAAAAATACAATTTTCCATCCCCCTGCCCCTCGAGAGTGGAGAGAATCGCAACACGATAGTCATTTGTAAAATAATGATGTCATCAAACACTAATCCGAAAGCTTTCATGTGGATTACGTTCAAACAATATTATGAAACGTATGTGCTATAAATATACTACTCGATTCTCAACCTTAACACAATGCAATAAAACGTATTAGTATCCATATAAAGCGCATTGAAAAATATTTTTAAAATTCACTGCGCTCCGATATTGTCGATTCGCAAAATTTTGTGGCAGAGGAAATTACACTTTAAATACTATATATATAACGTTAAATTCACATTACTCTCAAACGTGAAATCCAGCGTTAATCCCATTTGAAAAACTATGTATTTCAATTTTGAATTCTATTGGAAGGTTACGAAAGTTGTTTTTAGCATGTAATACGTATAAAGGTGGTTACACACTAGCTGGTGCTTGTTTCGATACATGAGCCGTGTGATTTATAGGCGGGAAGCGACGGAGTCAAAACATGCAGGGTGCGGTGTTTGGTGTTGCCGTTCTTACTATCACTGTGCGACGTTTAATAGGGTTGCCATATTCAAATAGAGTATTTTCAACTAAAATAATATTTCCGAATATTATGATTACGAAGCAAGTATTTTACTATTAAGTTCATATATTTATATATACTCATGTATATATTATGTATATATCAGATAAATAGATTAAAAATAACTGATTTACTTTAGTCTTTAGTAGATTCGTTGCTAAATTCATTTGAAATTCTGTTTTTTTTAATAAACCTCATGACTTCAGTCACAGCCCTGAAGCTTTTTGCAAATTGTTGAAGAGAGCAACTCCCGCGAGATCGTGCCACTATCTCAAGGGCTCTCTTCCAAATCAGACACTGATGTGAGGGTTAAATTTACAATCACTTGATTTTAAACCTAAATACGCAAGACTTAAAGGTCATTATTTACTGAATACAAACCAACGGGTATATGTTTCGACTTAACCATTTTAAACTTTAATACATTAGATATACGATTGTTTTTGCTATGTAACCCGCGTAGAGCTGTTAGGTTATATAAGCGGATTTCGCTTTTTGTCCCCATCAGTTTAAGATAAAATTGGTTTCCTTTTCAGGTGATGCCTACATTTTTTCCTCTGAGATTGTAAAATCTAATAGAAAACAGTATATTGCATGGCCTGTTTTTATATTTCCTGCCGTTAAATTGTCATTTTACTAGACAATACCAAGGCATACTAGATCTATGACTAGGCTAGGTTTGCATGTAATGTATAGAGAACAGGATCAAAATGAATTCCTCTTGCTATTTGTATTTGCCTACTTTTTCGTACCGAACGCAAAGGTTGTTGCAAATTGTCAGTCACCTAAAAGCAATGGATCATAAATTTAAAAGCATGGGGTCGTTTTGGCAGTAGATGCGCTGAGCAAGGGTTAGGGGGTTAATTCGGTGTAATTTTATTTCAAGCAACGAAGGGTTAACGATGGACCCAGAATGATGTTTTATGGGTTTTAATTTGTTGTCGGAAAACGGTTTTCTAAGGGTTGCGTACGCACAGCGCTTTGTCGTATGATGTTTGATCGTAACTGATTAAATTATTTGCAAATGGATACGAAGACTTTTATTATTAAACCATTATATTAATTCTGCAAAGGTAGAGGGATGGTTGTATTGGAAATATAATCAAGATCTAAAATTTCATTTAAATATCACTTTTGTGTCTGCAATTTACAAGATAAATCAACTGTAAAGCTACCACCGGTTCGGAATGTAGATGATATCGAGAAGAACCGGCAAGAATTTCAGGAGCTACTCAATCAAATAGATCAACTTACAAATGTAATGTGTTACTCATATATATAGACTAGCTGTGCCCCGCGGCTTCACCCGCGTATAATTAATAAAAATATAATAAATTATTTTATTACTATAATAACACACACGCACACGCACACATACACACACACACACGCATACACACCCACCCACGCAGAAACAGACACACACACATACACACACACACACACACACACACACACACACACACACACACACACACACACACACATGGCAACTGGTAAAGAAATACGTAATTAACGATTTGAAATTATTTTCATAAGATACCGTAAGGTTTACCTATCATTTGCGCCATCACATGTTCTTTATGTGTACTAATTTTCATCAAGATTGGTCAAGCTGTACTTGAGTTATAAGAAGACATACAAAAAAAATTGTATAATGTGAATCACTGCATCATAAAACGATTATTTATCACAAAATTAGGTGGAAAAAAAATTACAGACAGAGCCAATAGATTTATATAGTAGTATAGATATACATTTTTTATCAGCCTGAAATCATTCTCGTGATATAGTTCAATTATGTATATGTATTAAATAGACCATGTGCTGTTACGGTCTTCTTTAACAACAGCTTTTTATTAAATGATATTTATATTTATACATACTCAACAATTATATTTACATAAATATAATAAGTAACATAATTAAATATTCATAAAAATCAAGTATTTTTATATTATTTCGTGTTTATTACGAATATTAAATTATTAAGATGTTGTACAAGGACTTGCTTATACATTTGGATGAACCGTAACTGCGTAAGAGTTTACTAGTGAGAGTAAGCCTTAACTCAAATTTTTCTATCGCTAAAAAGCGTCAAGTAAATATAGCGACCCTCCAATTTCGTAAAGTGTCTTCGACTATTAAACTCGCCTCTAGGTACTGGCAGCACCTGGCGACCGCGTATTGCTGTATTCTATTAATACATTAAGCGTTTTAGGGCGCTTTTAATGCTTTCCTTCCATTAAGAGGTGCAGTAAATTATAACCTACTTAGCCTCTATGGGCGCCTGGTAGCTCGCCGCAGTTCGTGTGAGTGACAGTATTGATGTAATTTGTAGACAGTGATAGATGGTGTACAGTGAACGAGTTTATTGATTAGATTTATGGATTCGGCCAATTTGAGCTATCGTAGTGGTTCAATTGATGTCTCCGTTTAATGAATAAACGATTACAACTCAATTTTAGTATTATGTATACAAATAACACTAAACTTACATTATTAAAATAATTAATAATACGATTTATATATTGTTTATAAAATTTAAAATTTAGGTTATATAACTAGTTACGATTAAAAATGTTCTACTAATTAATTACTTGTATACCATACGCCCATGTTAATTAAAACCTGTTTAATTGCGTAAACAAATTAATACAATTTGTGACCTTGCCATCCAGTAGGGAATTAAACTAAAGGTTTTCATATGAACATTTAAAATAGTTACAAATAATAATGTCTTCGATAAAATTCAAATTGTGATACTATATAATTTCACACCTGCTTCAATAAGTAATAAAATCAACTTCATTTAAAATTTATTACTCTGCAACGTGTCCTCAGTATAATTTTATATTTTGTTACAAAAAACACAATTGAAATAGACGTATTGCAATTATGTCTCGCGCAATAAAATTATCAGTTGTTATTAAAATAAAATTCAACTTCAAATTTTACGAAAAAAAATAATAATAACATCCTAACGTCGCGCCGGTAAAAAATAACTTGTATATTCCATGAAGCATTCAACTCAATCGCCTATTCTCGACGTCCATGAATTAAATTTTTTATGAGACGCGAGTGTCTCTCTGTCGTTTGTTTTCATTACTCGAACACCCTTAAGAAAAAATATAATAGCGCAGTGTAGAAAGTTTGCTACGAGTTCAGATCTCTTTTATCGTTTAGATGGTGCATTTCATTAATTAGTTTCCTATTTATTATCGTTCGGTATGAAATGACTCTCGTTTACGATTTATATGTTATTATGGTACTCGTAAAAAAATTAGGCTTTAGTTGCTTTATTTTTATTAAATTTTTAATTTGCCGACCTGATAGTATAGTAAGCATTACTACTGTACTATATACATCGCCATCGTCTCGTGCCATCACACTAGTTAAGTATAATGCTGAATTAATTACTTTGTTTTCAAACCAGTTAAAAAAATGTGAACAGTTTTAACAGGTATGATGATTTTTTTAAAAATTTGTTTAAATTGTAAACGTACGGATGGTAGTTTTAACTAAACAATTTTTAGGTTTTGTTAAAGTTATGAATAAACTACATACATTTATTATCATAATTATGGAGTTTTTAAGCTATTTCGATGTTAAAATTGTGAAATAATTAACAATTTTAAACAACATAATATAACATAAAATACACGTGACAATTCGAGCAATATTTTCCCTTCAGTCAGCAGCTTAAGTGCAGAGAACAATAAAGTATCAGAGGGCACGCGCCACCCACTTACAAATTCAGTAGCCTAATGCAGTAATCATATTGTTTGCACTTGAAACCACTTATTTTGAAGTACCGCTTTACGTCCATAGACCACGGCACACAGATAAACAACCGCATAGGGATCGTATTGTTATTTCTGTCACACGTCACATTTTGCTGCATCCTCGTACTAACTTATGTTCGCCTGGTTATTTATTAGCTGATAAAAATCGCTAACTTATTTGTATCGCAGTTTTGTTTAAATTTTTTATGCATTTTAAGGTGACACATGCTCGCTCGTATTGTATCCGTGGAGACATCTAAATTAAAAACAAAATGTTTAATTTGCATTCCATTTTCGAATTTTTACAGCGAAATTATCATATTTTTGTTATAATAAATAACCTAAATGAATAAGTTTATTCAATTATATTAAGCTATTTATGTATGTATACTCTAAATGTCAAAAATCATGATTCTTTTGGTGCATTACAATATAGATAGATGGTGTTACTCTGTTTTTCTAAGAAATAACTTTTTCAATGCTGCCAACACTACATAGAGACAGTGCATTCGAATATGTTAATATTGGTAAATAAACAAATATTGATTTATGACGAGATTAGATAGCCCAAAGATACAGTCACACGCGGGATCAAGTCCAGTACTGGCGCCTACCGCCCGCCGCGACGCCGTGCCTCACTAATAAATATCCTTCTAATACACGACGACGATTTCCGTCGTTTATTGTAATGACGAAATATTTAAACAATTTACATAAAAAGTAGTGTAATTGTTTGTTTACATTATCATTTTAAGCGACATCCCTTTTTTAGATTCGATTAATACTTAAATTGCTTTCGACGCCGACTGCTTAGGGTTTCATTTCGGCTTGTAACGGACTATTCATATGAATTATATACATAAATTGATGTAATCTTTATTACAACGCTGCTCGTCTGAAAAAATATGAAGGAAATCGATGACATTCCTCGTTAATTTGGAAAATTATGTACATAAACACCTACCATCCTGAAAGATATTCCACGATCGCGTATCAATGTAATTATTATTATCATCTTAAATCTATTCTATCTGCTTACATATATATAAAGCTACAATGCTAAGGAGCGATCATAAATCGTTACCATCGACATACAATGTATATGGCAAACTCTTAGTTTAGTTAATGAGTTGAACTTTATTTATTGTACTTATAATGTAAGAAACGGGTAAACAAAGGATAATGTATATTTAAATAGCAGAATAGATACATCAAAAGAACAAATAATTAATTCTGTGAACAAATGAGCATGATTATTGATTATATAAGTTATTTTTTATATATATATAAATTGATAATCAATGTAATTGTGTTGACTATTACCAGGAAATCATGAATGTCTGGTATATCAATATCGTAATATGAATAAAATAATGTTCCTTCAATTACAATATTAAATTATATGAATAAATGAAACTCATTTAATTGTCACAATAATAAAACATCTAAGTGATTGTTAATTATAAATACTCCTTACGTATAATAAAGTCATAAGTAGCTATCTTATTAGTGATGAAAAAGTATGTTGTCTTCATTATATCCGGATTCAATCGTATCGTCGTCTGTACATATTTAGCTAAGATATACATATTATTATAAGAGCTATTTAATAACAGACCCACACGTTTTTATTAATTTATTTAGTAATTTACACAATGAAATATGAATTGTAGAAAAGTCTATCGTAATGCTAAAACATTATATTTTAGTCTGAGGAAATAAAGTAAAGAACAGACTTATAAATATTTTACTAATAGATAAAAAGCTATGTATGTATAATACGTACATGTTAAAATGTATTAATACATAATCTGTGACACATGTACACTTAAGGGCACGTCTAAATCAAGTTTTAAATTGAGTGAGATTGAGAGCGAATTATATCTCTATATACATAAATGTAATAAATTCAAAAATCTTTCACATACTACTAAATACATATAACTATGTATTTATTATGATATTAGCGGTAATTTACATTCAAATTCCGAGATATAAACTAGCATAGATATAACACCGCTCAGCGGTATCTTACAAGCAGATAACGCGAAATATAATCGCTTAGATATTCAAATTTAATCGATTTTCAATTTATTCCCGCGAAGAAGAAATATTGAAAGATCAATCAATTGACTAATTTAATTTACTTGTTCTCTGTTATCAGTTTATTGAAATTCTTGTTCTCAACTAGGTTTAAATTTGCCAGGCATTTTGATTTCTAAGTGTTGCTGCAATTTTTGTTTTATAAATTTACAAATGTATTGATTTGTTTAATAGCTTATCATGCATGCCAGTAATGAAAGAAATACAAAAATAATGGCAAATTGAACTTAGTATAAAAGGCACACTTCTCCACTGAAAAGATTTAGATAACACACGAGTAGTAGAAGGAAAAAACTGAGGTTATAATATCCAGTCTGTAAAAATAGCAAAAACTCCATATTTTTTTAACATTTTTAATATGGTAATTATGAGTTACAGTAGTATTTTTATATATAACATAAAATATTCTATGCTAAGTTATTTAAACTTCAACGTGAATGTCAGAGTAATATTTATAAAGGACGAAATATTTGTTTTGAAGATATAATGAATTGAGAGATTTATGCCATGTGTAGTTTAAAGTGATACGAAGAACAAATGGTATTATTAATATTATTATAGTAAAAAGCGACCAGTAGATCACCTGATAGGAAAGGACTAAGAAGTCACCAATGGCCATAGACATTTGCCTTTTAAGGAATAATCCATTTCGTACAGTATGAACATTCTGGCACACCTCTACCATATCTACTTCCTCTATTCATTTTACTAAATTAAATCATAGCTTGAAATTGCCATTATTCATGAACAACTGATGGTTCGATATCCTCGTTGACATTAGAGCATAAGCATTGGTTTTAAATCAATTCTGAACACAACAATATAATGTCATGCTTTTATTGGTCTCTCTTCAGGTTTATATATAAGTTTTTTTATATATAGTATAGGTAGGCGGACGAGCATATGGGCCACCTGATGGTAAGTGGTCACCAACGCCCATAGACATTGGCATTGTAAGATATGTTGACCATCGCTTACATTATGTCCCTTGTGCCTGTAATTACACTGGCTCACTCACCCTTTAAACCGGAACATAACAATACCAAGTACTGGCGGTTTGGCGTAGAATATCTGATGTGTGGGTGGCACCTACCCAGTCGAGCTTGCACAAAGCTCAACCTCCAAGTAAAGATAGCTTCTTGGACTTTAATAAACACGTCTGAATACTTAAAAACGTATAATTTGTTTGTTGTTAACTACTATTGTATTTAATAAATATATCGTTCATTGAACTCTCTTTTATTTGTTTGATGACGATGAGTTTTTATTTACAAACCTTAATTAAATAATAGTTAACAAATATGTTGGAGAGCTATTAAGGTGTAGTAATAGCACAAGGCGGCATTTTTGACGCTCGCGTTATCTCTAACAAGTCTCGCGATGGTAACCTCGTCCGGATCGATTAAATTAGTGGTACGGATCCGCCGGACGGATTATCATCTATTTCTTACGTATTTATTGACATTGGATTGTAACTATTTGTTACATACTTGACGTCTTATTGCGTTTAAAAGGCGTAAAATTTTAAACGAATAAGTGCATCTGTTTGCCTGTATTTAGTAGCCAAATTTAAAAGTATACGTTAATTATATTTCCATGTTGTCACTGATATAAGAACACACCGCAGAGCGGACGGAAAATTTTATGCAACATTGACTATAATATTCGCAATATTCAAAGGATACACGTGTCAGAATAGCGTATTACCGTAAGTCGATTTTCAACATTTGACAAGTGTGATTACGTGTGACGCGAGTTCGAACAGAGGAACACTGCTGTACAGGCGTTATGTTCTATGTTGTCACATATATGTTGTTGCGTTCCTTATCGGTTTGGAATAATCAATTGAATATATTCATGTAAAATGTTGACTAAAGGTGAGGATGAAGATGACACAGGAGTAGTTACCTTTATCGTACCTAATTTACATAAAATGATAATAATAATAGCTGTATCTATCCGAGGCTTTTTAGTGTAAGTGTTGCTCAAAAGCGTAAACGACCATGCGTTTGTCTTATTCTTCCCATTTGATATTACTCTGCAGCTCCAATCCTTCTCTTCAAAAGAAGCAGTTGAAGATTTATAGACTATTACTTTATGTATTAACGTTTAGGTTCTGCGTTGAGATTCTGAAACTCGGCACGTGTTAATTGAATGGATCATATATACCTAGTACATCATTGTTGTTGTAGTTATGTATAAATTGTAAATTAACTAAAAATTTAACAATATAATACAATTTTATTTATCTTACACTCAATGGAATTAAATGGGGCTTTTTATATTTTCACAACACTGACAGACAATAGGGTACTGTTTTATTATATTACGTGAGAGTTTTCGAAAAACCATTCGCGAGCCGCGCATTCGCCGACAAAGTTGAATTCAATTTAAAATCCATGAATTATTCCGAAAAGGTACCGTCACAGAAGCCGAAGGAGTTGGAGCCGTTTCAGTTAATAATTACTCCGGAAGCCAGTAATGCGTCGCACTTAATATAAATCATCCACTTAACACTTTTTTTCGTCTTCGAAAAACTACGACAATGTCATCTAAATATACCAGCGGAGCATAAAAACTCAATGGTAGTTTATTTTAGTATGGGGATGAGAAAGTATGTGGCGCGCCATGAGCTACGGTCGACGTCGCGGCCCTGGACGCGCACCGTCCATCATACATATATCCGTCTCTCTTGGACTTACTGAACCGAATTGTAAGTTGTCTCCCTCTAGCAGCACATGCGTGAACCGCTTAAAACAATAACGATGAAATTTCAAAAAGACGTATTTTTGAAATCCAAACCTTACGCTTTTAGCGAGGAGACGAGATTTTGTTCTTTTTAAGGTGGCCGTTGAAAAATCGCCCTCCCGATAAGAGGCACGTCAAGAGGGACATGATAGTGGCTTATTTTTAAACTTATATTTCGCCTAAAATGTATTTTTTGTGTCGATATTAAAAAACGTCTTCGGTTGCGTCACGGCCGTCCGTGTTGTTTTTTTTTTAATTTAACTTTATTTTTCGGAACAAAAATACACAGAAATGCTTTTTAGCCGTCGCCCTTTATCGGCGGGAAACAGTAAAAAAGTTTGCGAACGGTCCTCCTTGCGCTATCTACGTTTTGTATTCAAATTCCTGACGGAAATTATAAATAAGTTTTGCGTATAAAAACAAACTATATCGCTGAAAGGCGTGGGCGACGACATTTTTATTGGAAGCGGAATAAAATATACGAAGGATGTTTTAATGAAATCGCTACTTATACGTAATGTTAACCAAAGTGGACGATTTATACACAAAAAAAAATATTTTTTAAATTCTCCCAATACCCGTACACTTATTGAGTGATTAATATTTAATTATTACCTTCATTAACGTATACCTTTTTTGAGATCTTATTATATATAAAAAATACACAAATAAATAAACTACAATGTAATAATAACTTTATAAATATTCATACGTGCATAACAGTTTACAAAAGGGATTTTTTTGCAAGTTTAGCTCGGTAATGCATTCAGCATTATCCCACTATCCCTAAAATTACTTATAAAATATTTCAAATCCCTTATTATTTGTTATTATATCAATAACAGTAACACAATACTCCATTGTATCAAAGATAATTCTTTATTTTGATAATACGATCCATTTTTAGTAAAAATTCAACGCTTTATGATCTGAACAAACACGTGGAGTCGCACTTCAAGCGGGATTCAATTTGTTATTCATCATATTATAGTACCGTCAAATCATATCGTAATTAGACAATGTTTTAATTTTGAAGTATAAAAACAAACTAGTAAAAAGAATTCATATTGAAAAAAAAATATGCTAAGAATGTTTATTTTCATGTCATAGCATGCATTAATGTTTACTTAATGTGTTGAAATGACTAAATATTACAATGTAGGTTATATGATTTTGTTAACGTGATGTTTCTTTAATAATTTTTATTTTTCTGAGTCTCTCTTTGACAGTGAATGCTGACGATATGTATTAATGATATCAAATTAAATATATTAAAATATATAGCTTGTTCTTCATGTATATATTCTTAACATTCTAAGTGTTAAAATTATTTTATAGAACGCCTAAGCGTTTATCGTCGCTTCCGCTGTCAGAGCGGCCACGCGGCGGCGGATCGTTACACGTCGGCTCGCATTACTCGCTCGGACACACACAATGTTCGCTTGACTTATTGTATATTAAATATTAACCGGCGATGTTCCGGTGTTGTCTTACCGCCAGCGCTCGCTCGACTACGCACTGCTGTACCGAATCAACAACATCGTTACCCGGTTATGCTGTTAAATAGATTAATGTGTTTACCCGCTTTGAATTTTATGAAAAACCTTGCCGGTTCAAGCGATTTTGATGAGTTAAAAATTATTTCTCTATTTCAAATAATATTCAAATGAATTTGTTCTTTTAATGAAATTGTAAACCCTAAACCAATCTAGATAAGTTTGTATATTTTATTAATAATTGTTACACCTTCAAGTGTGGTCCTGGCGAACCACTGCCAAAAATGTTGTTTTTACGAATTCCTACATTCCTATATAGTGAGACCCAGATCACCCGAAGTAAGAATCGAACCTCCTACAGGTTAGGTCCACGTACCATCTACAGTGTCATGATTTCCTTTGAAGCGTAGCGAACGGTTTGATGAAAATACACATATTTGTTGGATGCAGTTTTTGTCCCTAGATCGAAGACAAACACACACACAAAACATAAGTTTGAAAATGTAGTCTTGACCAACGATAATAATTATTAAATTTGTATAGTTATATGTCTTGGTCAAATAACAGTTTTCGTTACTTTAAAAACCATAGCAACAAAGCGGATATGACGCTTGTTCTAGAATAATTTGAATGTCTAGACAGCTAAATGTATTCTATTATTTGTAATACAATAACTGAGCACTAAAGCAGATATCGGCTATCTAGACACCTAGGTCTCAGAGACAATTGTGACGTCAAACGTTAATAATGGAACTTACGTTTATTACAATTTATTACTATTTAGCACGTCATATGTGTAATATATACACTTAAAAAAGATATATTATATTAGAAATTAATTCGATACAATAAACAAATACCGATACAAGTTTATTGATGACATGATGTAAGATATTGAAATATTATAAATAAATATAAATCACAATAACGCCGAGGTGGCTCAGTGGGTAGTGAATCACACGTGAATCCTAATCCAAGATTTTAGGTTCGATATTCACGCTTATTTGTGCGTAACTGCATATATTTATCTCGTGCTCAGCGTTGAAAGCAGCATAACATCAACCAGCATCAGAGAAGCGTGGTGGAATTCTCTCCAGACCATCTCCCGTAAATGAGTGGAGGCCGTTGGCCAGGCCTCCACCAGGTATGGGAAACGAAACGTCAAAGTGATCTATCTGTAAATAAAAGAGTAATTACTAAAATTTTTGGCAGTTCTTCAGGATTCAATTTGACGATTCAAAAATACTTTAGAAAATTAACATGAAAACCGTTGGTAGCTTTTTTATCCCTATTAACCATTAAAAAAATGAACGGGTAGGTTATACGTTATACAATTATTACAAATCTTCAGTTCACATGTATTTTTTTAAAATAAATATATATTAATTTTATCAGCCGAGATAACCCAGTGGTAAGAACGCGTGAATCTTAAACGATGATCGTGGGTTCAAACCCGTGCAAGCACCACTAAATTTCATGTACTTAATTTGTGATTATAATTCATCTCGTGCTTGACGGTGAGGAAACCTGCATATTGTGTCAAATTTTACTGAAATTCTGTCACATGTATATTCCATCAATCCGCATTGGAGCCGCGTGGTGGATAAACTCCAAAACCTTCTCCTCAAAAGAGGAGAAGAGGCCTTAGCTCAGCAGTTGGACATTCACAGGCTGTTACTGGTCATTTAATATAAGAAGTATCTGAATCAGAAAACGTCTATTTATTTTTCCAGTTTGTAAAGGTTCTTTTTTTCTTTTATTATTTTGTAAGCAACTTTTTTCGTCGTCAAACAGATGATACGAAAACTATTACGAATATCAGGGTAAAATTCGTGAACAACACGGTGCAAGTGTATATAAATAAAACTATGACATCGACTTGTTCTAGTGAAGTTTATATATAAATATATTTCATTCATAGAAGACACATTTATCTAAAACTATAAGCTACCCACGATTTCAATAAATCCGACAAAGTTTTAACGATCTCATAAATATTTATTTTACGAGTGAATACAAACTTACGTCCTATTTCATCCACGAGTCAAACGACCATAAATTTCCAATTTCTTAATTTCTAAACGCCGTTTATGTTATTCTAAACGTACGTTTACGTTATTTAAGATAAACTATCACAAATTATCTTGATGAGCAATTCTTGTATATATATAAATTTATTTAGCTCAAATTTTATATGTATATAATGTTTTGTTTTTTTTTTAAATTATACTATGTATTTGAATTTCCCGAAAAAACTCAATATTAAACAAAAACGAATAATTAATTAGATCACATTTTTCGAATTTTGACTCATACTTAAAACTAAATGAAACATGTTGTAACTAAACGCTATAAACGAAAAATACAAATTAATAAAAAATAGTTTACAGTAGAGAAGAATAAAGAATTCATATAAAAATATAAATAGTATATACCCTAATATTTAAAAATACTCTAATGTAAACATAAAAATTCTCGACTCTCGTTCTGTAATAACCTCAAACGTTAATATAATCCAGCTTCGGATAGATATAATTCTAGACTAAACGCTACCGACTTACTCATTAGGCTTGAGCGGGCAGGTTACTTGCCCAACGTATGTTAATCCGTTGGAATCGAATAAAGACGGACCCGAGGCTTCCATATTGAATAATTCATATAACAAATCGTAATATTATACAAATTACATCGGTTTTCGCTCCGTTCGTATCCTTATGCAATGCATGATGTGTGAAAATTGTTTTACTATGAATTTAAAGTGTAGAAGCTATGATTATTAATATGCTTGAACTACAATCAAACGGGGAACTGGATTTTAACATTAAAATCGTTATTCGTTGAATGTTCACGGCGTGTATGAAAAGGATTTACTTCTGCTAAGAATATGATTTTAAAGTTTATTGTACTGCGATTTTATTTTATTTTCTTTAAGCATCTTCCAGTCTTGTTTTAACAACTTGAACGTTTATTTGACGAAATTTGATTATTTTTCTTTTTATAGCGTGGTATGAGTGATAGCGACTATGATTCGAATTCGAAATGACGGAACTTACGAGTATGATGTGTACGCAATGATTACTACTCCGGTGTGAACCTTAGTTACTGGCGGTATGTGAGAGACATAGTCATAGTTTACAGTTTTACTACAGACATTGGCTATATATTATATTTATATGTTATATATATTTTTTAATTATATACAATATTCCAATTACAATATTCCATTAAAGATACAAAAGTTTGTTGCTTACACACTTAGACCACTAATGCACCCCCAAACTTGGCAATTGAGATGTTATTTACTTTGTTGTTGTAGTTTCAGTGGCTCACTCGCACTTGGGAAACAACAATTCTCTCAACTAGGGAAACAACAATTCTATGGCTGTTTTATTTCCGAAAATTAAATTATAATATCGAGTTATACTACATATGCGTAGAGATGTCGTCTCACCGTGCATCCTCTATCATCTACTACAGCACGATTTTTAAGGCATTTTCTGCCTCGCACAACCACTCTATGGAACCAGCCGGCAACTTTTCCGAACCTATATGACATAGCAACCTTCAAGAAATGAGCGTAGGTGCTCTTTCCTTAAAGCCGGTAACGCACCTGCAAGCCCTCAGATGTTGCAGGTAGTCACTTTCCATCAGGTGAAACAGTATAACCGTTTGCCCTCTCTTACATAAAAAAAATCACTGTCTATATCATCTTGTCTACGGTATTAATGTGATGTTATAAACAAATTGAAACGGTTGGAAAATAATAGTTACCTAACTTACCAAAGTTTGCTTATATGCATGTTTAACTATGCTCTTCGATCCTACTAGATTTTTATTAATATGAAATGTATGAAATGTAAGACTCCTACATATTATATTCTGAAATTAAAATTGAAGTCTCATTACACATTCTTAAATTAAAAAAAGAACCATAATGTTTTTTTTATGTTTGTCGATGGCTGTCGTGTTAGTGGCCAAGCAAGTGTGGCAAGTTGTCATCTTCGTCCATAGACATTGACTCTGCAAAAATAATATATTAAATTTCAATGTGTATGAAATACTTTCAAAGGGCCTGCTTTGGAAATTAACATGTTAAATCCATGAGCCTTTAGTTTTGATATCATATATACTTATTTAATATTTCTTTGTGGAAGCTCTGAAACGAACATATTTTGACGACGCATTAAGTACCAGCTTATGTGCCTTTTTTATCCGCGTATACCCTGACCATTTACCACTTTATGTATATTTATTATTGAAAAACAATATAATAACCAATTCACATCTAGGGTATGTGTGAATTGGTTATTATAGAAACTTCGCATCGAAGATATTTTTTTATATGCTGGATAAAAACTTGAACAGACAGATTATACCGTAAGTTTTACACCATAAGTGTTTAGCGATATGAACAGGTAAGAATATAACTGCAAAAGTTTCTTGAACTATTACTTCTGATTTTTGTAAGAAACCTCATCTAATTTAGTCTATCACGACTTTTATGTCGTCGGGCGGAGTCACGACTATTGGATTGTCTTGTTTGTCTGATAAGGAACTGTCATCTAAAGTCTGTGAATCTGTGATCAAAAATAATAAATGTTAATTCTAATTCTTACTCCAAAATCTTATTTTTTTTACCTGAAGACAAATATATAAAGGTAAAATATAAATTGCTTTTCTTTATATATTTACAATACCCTTTTTAACATGACGAGCTAACTAAAAATCACCTATTACAGCCATACCTATTGTATGGTTTTCAATGTTTCTACTGCAACACAGTCAAAACTAATTTTGTCCGGAAAAGATTTAAACCGTAACATTATTATGTAGACATATGTATAAATGTATATAATGTTTGATGTAGTATATGGTCACGTGCTTACCTTCCACGTACAATAACGGCATCCTTTGAAGTATTAGCCGCGTAATATGGCTGCGGCGCCACCGGTGCAGCC
This sequence comes from Nymphalis polychloros, assembly GCA_905220585.2. NCBI lineage: Eukaryota > Metazoa > Arthropoda > Insecta > Lepidoptera > Nymphalidae > Nymphalis > Nymphalis polychloros. The sequence continues at coordinate 643,308 of HG992262.1, forward strand.
GCTACGACGCATATTAATGAACTTCATAATACGATAATAACAGTTAATAATAGGTTATTCTTTGAATATTTAATGAGTTTGACGGGTAATGTAATTCTGGTGGCCGGAAAAGTTTTTTTTGTTACTATAACTACTGCCACTTTGACTAGTGATGGTCGGTCGTCGGAGGTGTTTTCTTTACTCGTTTAATTAAGCTACGTCTACCATCGAAAACGACTTGTTTCAATTTCGTTTGCTATAACAATGTTTTTTTTTATTTATAAAATGTTCATACGTTACATTGTATGTAGTTACTATAGATTTGATAGTATTTTTATAATTTAGTTAAAGTAATGGTTCTTGCCGTGTGAAATTACATTCCTAAATAGTTTAAAATTGACAATTATATTCACTATATAAAAAATACCAAGTGCAAGACAAACTCGCAGACTAAGGATTGCATATCACAATAATCTAATAGTGATATAGCTAACTAACGTCTGTTCAGATTCTAGATAGACACACCAACATATTGTATATTGTTCTAAACAAAATATTGACTGCCTCTTATCTAGTGGGTAACTTAGTAGTTATCCACTATTTTCAAATAAAATACATAGTCAAATACATACGCTTACATTTATATCTTCTATATAATAATCAATGATTCATAATTTTGAATTATCATTTAACAAAATTAAATTTAATATAACATTCTTCAAGTCATAAGTCTTATATGTAATTGTAAACTGTCTATTAATGACTCTTTAAAATAAGTTTCTACAATCTACAAGTATATCAAACAAAATATATACACTTTAAAATAAAATTATAATTGTCTGTTCATAATCTGAATCTCGCATAACGACTGTGATGTAAATTATATTAAATTTAACATTAACTTGGTAGTTTTGCACCTAATTAACAATTATAATTAACTTTCCGCTTACTAACGTGGTATTTAAAATACACATAAATTATTAACAAGTAGTTAATAATAGATAACTACAAAAAACACTGTCCGTTTTTAATTTTTTAATAATTCGTTCCCAAATAAAGAACTGATTACGTTAAGTTCGTAATTGTTTGTCAGAAAGTAGTTTTCTAGTAGTGTAGGTAGGTATAATAATATATGTTGGTATCGTTGCGTCTGCCTCGACTGCCTCGTAGGTCTAGTGGCTAGATATAAGGCCGCTTACCCGGAAATCCTGGGTTCAATTCCCAAATCAGGCCAATAAAAAGTTATTGGGTTTTTCTGTCAGAAAATTCTCAGTAGCAGCCCGGAGTCTAGAAGTTGGAAGTGTGTAAACTCCCGAGCCTCGGAAGGCACGTAAAGCCGTTGGTCCTGCGCCTGAACTCGTTCCTGTCGTATCGGATCGCCGTCCCATCAGGTTATGAGAGCTAGGGAATAGAGACTGCACCTGTGTTTGCGCACACACTTGTGCACTATAATATCTCCTGCGCAGTTGGTTAATCTCTCTTGAGATTGGCCGCCATGGCCGAAATCGGTCCGGAGGACATTATTATTATCATTATGTGTTGGTATATCTGTTTGAAATTGAAAGAATTCGAGCCATTTGACCGAACACTGAAAATTTTCACATATTTCTATATGCCCACAGATTCTATACTACACACTTAGTTGTAACTCGTGACTAAATGGTGCTGCAGCACCTTTGTATACTTACACACTTTTGCATACTTATACACTTTGTATACTTTTCAATCGAACGCCATGGAAATTAGTATAATATAAAAGTATAAATACGTCATTCTATGTTATTATGACGTCCTCGACGTACCACTGCAAAAGGGCTCCAGAAAAAAGAAGCAAGTATTATCTGGTATATGTAAATAGATATGTGACTTAATTGAAACAAAGGCCCGTTTGTTTATTTCTTTGATTTGACACCAAATAACGCTGAAAAAATAAGATATTAAATGAACATTGAAAAAATATATTTATATTTATAGGTATAAATAACATAAACCTGTATAAAAATATCTTTCATAAAGGACAGTGTCAAAACTATTCTGACGTTTTTTGCGATCTACATTTTTTGTTGTTGTTGTTGTCGTTGTGACGGGCCCCACGCCCCGTTTCGCCTCCTCATTATTACAATAATTTGTGTACTATTCAATATCTCAGCCGCACGTCCGCCCATCGTATTATTTATATAGTTAATATTATGAACAAAAAACACTATAAATTTAACGATGAAAACAATTGGGTCAAATGGATGGCGTTGAATGCATTTTGTCTTTATTTTTTTTGAAATGGGAATATTAGGAAAATCTGGTATTTCATTTATTTCTATCGGATATTATATTGGTATTGTAGAGTAAAATACACAATAATTATATGAAATCAAATTAACAAAAAGCATATTTTACTCAGTACACTTTTATAAAATCTAGAATTTGATCAAGATGAAATTAAACTTAAACTTACTTCTGGTTTCGAAAATAAGATTCGACCGAGAGGGACCGGTAAGTAGTAGTTACTTTTTTTCTTTTATATTAATTAATTACAATTAAATTATAATGCATATTATATCCTTATTCAAAATCAAAGAATACTAACTCTACGATTTTTTATCATCTATAAATTTTAAGAAAATATGCCTTATTTCTAATTGTTTTATATATAAAATTATATTATAAATAAATTTGAAAATACAAAAGTTATCAGTATGATACGTAACAATGTTTAAATAAACACTACAACTCGATAGATGATTAATTGTTCAATTTTGATCATAAATTTTTAATTTCTTCAAGAAACTAATTAAACATATATAATATTTATAGCTCCAATTGAATTAATGAACTATAATTACAATGTATGTGCATCTTCCTTAACAGGAAACGTGTCCTTTGTCCGGCGATGGTATATTTACGTGTGTAAATTTAAACACAATAATGACTTAAACAAAGATACATGCAATAAATAGTTAAGTTACTCGTGTCGCTACATGTTTTCGTTTTAATGGAATCGGTTCCGAATATTTTAAATGATTTGATTCGAAGATTTATTTTTAATTAGTGTCTATAGGTTTTTTTTTTACAAGCTCTCGGAAATTTTGTGCTGGTATGGTATCCCGAGAAATGAATGAATACTCAAAATTATAAATTCTACGTTAATCATCTTCAATAGTTGTCTCAACATTATGTTTGTTGGTCAATCCTGATCTTCGAAATAGAGTAATCGATTTATCTTAATGTTCAAGATAATCATCTTTATTACACGTACAATTCTTTAAATACCAACAAAAGCGGTTCTATAAAATTGAAATTAATTTCTAGTTTCGCCGACTCTCGTTACGGTATGTGGGACATTTCGCTATCTACATCAGTTCGTTTTATTCGTATATAATTTCTTGTATCTCCGTTATCACTATTATTGGGTGTATTTTAAAGGTTCCCCGGTTATTATCTGATTGTTTGTGGCCGGTGTTATCTTTATATTAGTAATGTAGCGGCGGCCGTATCGTTTGTTGTAGTTTACTGTATTCAGTACGAGATTTGCCGTCGTTAAAAAGCGTTAACAAGATATTTATTTTATAACATATAATATTTACATAAAAAATGTTATCATTATTTTTTTAAGATAATTTTAAATACTCCTTAAATTACAATTATTGTCACAGACATGTTGAAGGCAGGTTTCGGTATCGACTGTGTAGTCAATTATGAAATATCTATTATTTTATGATATAAATTCTTATCTTTCTTAACACGTTTTACCTTTTTGTTATATAAAATTATATTAAAAACCTGAAACAAATGGTTTAGTATTTTATAATTTCTTTTAAGTTATATATTCGTGTCGTAAAAATATTTTCGACCTTATCTTATTGACCTATCATCAAATATTTTAATTTACATAAATACCATCATTTCCCCGCGCTATACGTATATCGGGCATTTTATTTTTGATAAAATAATTTAAAATTAACATTAATTAAGTTTCATCGCGGATGGAAGACATTAAAGTGCTTCTCTCTTACTGTCTGTTATCAGTTGTAGACGTTAAAAAGCGAAACTCACTTTAGCCTCTCATTTATTAAATGTTTCAATCAAAAATACATATATGCATATTTGTATTTGTAATATTATCACTAACTGTCTCTTTCTAATCACCACCAGACTAGCCTAGAAGCCTGCAAATGAAAATCCTAGGTCAGACCAATAAATAGGCAAAAAAGTTTTTAGGCTTCGAATTCCTCAACGGCTAGGAAGGCAGAAGCCTCAGTAGGCAGCATTAGCCGTATGCTAATATAGCTCTTGATCCTCACTTCTGATTTCATTCCGGTTGTGTCGGATTGTCATCCCATCGGACTACGTAGATTACCGCTTATTATCTTAGAGGTTACTTCGGTTATAGCATTCCCTCTAATCAAAAAATTCAAACACAAGTTTTTGCCAATGCATTTCCAGGTTTACAGGTAACCTATATGTATAAGTACTTAACTTCCGTATCTTTCCGTTATTCCGTATTTTTTCCTGTTACCAACAAATTTAACACCACAACCAACAAATTTAAATATAATAATATTTAGTGGTATTAAATTCATATCTAATAATATGTACGTAATAAGCTTAGAAAAGATTCTGAGGACGGAATGTCTCTACCATTTCACATCATCGAAATAAATACTCAGCTATATAGTAATAAGATTTAAATAAGGTACGAAAGTAAAGTATAAAGATAGAGTCTAACCGCAATAATTGTTAACAATTATCATTAATATCTGTCGTTTAATATTAAAAATAATGACGCGTAACACGTTCGTGGTCGTATATTTTCGATGAATTTATAAACAAAATATTTTCGTAGCGATGAAAAGTCTGTTATTCTGATTATTTTATACGAAATGCCACGAGACGCCATTTACCGACACTGTGCACGTATTCTTATAAATATATTGAATAATATCGGAACCTATAACGTTTTCGCTTCAAGTGTTCATAAATTTTAGGACAAAAGTTAAAAACAAGGCGTGTAGGCGGCTATGTAGCGACGGCTCGACTGCGCCGGGCATACCGTCACACAGCCGCAGATGATAATCTCGAACTTTCAATCTTATTGCCATGTTAATAAAGTGCACGTATATCGCGAGTTCAGGTGCACTGTACGCTTTATGCGAACGTCTTTAATTGTATCGCGTATTTGGAACGCGCTTGTTTCATTTAAATGTCCTTTATTTATTTTTCGAATCACTGAATCCTTGAGACGGGTCGCTGTACCTATGTGTGGGTTTACTCAAATTTACATGTTAGGTTTAAATATTTTTTTTATATATATATTTCGTGATGTCTGTTGGCGTAGGACAAAGACTTATTAATGATTATTTTCGGTTCTGTTCGTTCGCCTACACACGTACTAGGGGTTACACTCGTTATAATAGATTCGTCGACGGAGTGCGATGAAAATGTTTACAAATGATAACATTTGACTGAAAATACCACCCGGCAAACCAATATAAACAAAACAAACGTTATTTTTTAAGTAATAAATTTAAATAATGTTCTATGTATTAACAATTTTACTTTCCACTAAAATATCAAATTTACAATAGATATATTTCTATGTTATTCTATACTCGGTAGGATGTCATGGTGTTTCGTGTGAGTTCAATTAATTACAATTAGCATGTGTTAAAACAAATGACAGATATCGATCCATTCGTTTTACATATTAATGACAACATACATACAAACACACTGTATCATTTAATATGTGTGAAAAACGCCCGTAATATTTCAGCAATACTAACTGCGTATACGGTAGCTTGATGAAACATGCAACTTTAATAGCCAGTCTGTGGCTACTGGAGTTGAAAATAAAGTAATATTTATTATAAGTGATAACTCGCGACTTGCATATCTAATGTTATAAATTATGTCAAACTTGACACAACTTTATGCGCGATGAAGTTAGCGAATATATAACTATCTACATTTTTGATATAATTAATGGATCTAGGATTTTTTGTATTTAAAAATAGTTTATGATTTTATTCTAAAGTAACAAAGCGCGTCCCTTCGTCAGCGTAAATTTAAAAATGTATATGTTCACACGTTTCGTTTCGTGTCTTATCTCATAAAAACCGATGAAAAATTATTGGGTCTTTCTGTCGAAGATTCTCAGTTGCAGCCCGGAGTCTTGAAGATAGAAGTGTGTACACTCCCGTACCTCGGAAAGCACGTACAGCTTAAACTCTTTCCAGTCGTGTCGGATAGCTGTCACATTCATCGTCATTATGGAACAAATATTTGACAATAACATTGACTTCGATATATAAAAACAATTCAGATAATAATTAATTAATGAAGAGTTTGGTTAAAGGATCCTTTCTTACTTTCTATTTAACTCGAGAGTTTCGGCTTGTTGTCACATAAAGCAGTATTAAATACATAAATAATTAAAGTGTTTACGACAGAGTTCAGTACCTACATAAACGACATAAACGTTTACGGTTACTACCTGTTTTATGTATCGGTTACATAAAACTATAAGTATTGATTTCATAGCTACATTCTACCTTTAACTAAATACTTACATAAATAATTACCGCATTTATGGTAAACTAGAGTTGATATAGACTTATGTATGTATATACTTAACATAACATGAAAGTATATAAATCAATTTTTACTGTATATACATATGTATATGTCACTTGGTATGTCTGTCTATGTATAAAAAGATCAAAAGTACAGACAACTAGTCTGATTTTATTAAATAATAAATTTACTTTCTCATATATTCACTATATACAAAAAGAAATATAAATTCACATTTAACACAATTGTCAACCTTCAAAAGAATTAAACGCACTTTATTGTTGAAAAAACATTAAAACACGGTATGGAAACGGAAATTGAGGACTAACGGAAAAATTCAGATCGAGAAACTGAACTTAAAGATGCAGTTATAAAACTCAACTCACATTACATAATATATACACATACATATATAATATTTTACTAATATACAACAGTCAACAAGTTATAAAACTGCAGTATCGCTTATCATTACAGTAAAGGTATTTTTATTTTGTAGCATTATCTTACAGTCGAGATGTCATGTAATATATTATGAAGAAACACGAGACCCGCTTTTTCTAGTCCGTGTCGACGGCCTTGTTTTATTACACTTCCGAAGTGACTTTGTTTCTAGTTCTACTTTAACATTAATATAGTCTACACACATGATATATATCCGGTAAAGCACGTTAGAACCACTCCATCACAACCTGTAAATTCCGTAAGAGCAAGCTAAATAATTTTATTGCGTTAGTGCGAACAGCTATATGGTATCGAGGAACCAAGCCACAAGAGAGAACGTTCTCAAGGAAGGTTATTGTTAATCAACTAACCATAAATATCTCGTCAGTATTTTTATGCAGTTGTCACGCTGTACCGTTGTCACCTAAATAAGGCAAACAAATGATAACTAGATATATATTAATGATCATGTGTGATATCCAATGCTGCGATGCCGACGGTCGCTTGTTGTTCGTTCCTCAAATAATAATGGAGAGACGCATAGATAGTTGTTATCTGCTCACTTTTTTTGTTTTAGGACTCGATTGTTTCGAAAAACACTCATATTATCTCACGTAGAGTTGCTTGAGATGTTACGTTATTGCTTACTTTTATGATATTCCTTAGAATTCCTGTGATACGTAGATGTAGATTTTACATGTATCGATTGTGTGTACACACATAATTTGCAATAAAGCCAACAATGGTTGTTCTGAATGATGAAAAATATTAACCATTCGGGTTGGATTGGATTGTTAATAAAGACCTCATCTATAAGATAGTTTATGGCTATAAAGTACATCGAATAGATTTTATATTAGCCAAACCATAATAGTTATTGAAAAAAAAATAGCTTCTAATAAGCCAATATTTCTTTGAACTCAAACAGTGTAAATAATGCTACGATTACAATGTATTAAGAGAAGTGTAATGAAAAGATTTTGTATAATTTTCCAAATATTTATTATAATATAGATTATACACCTACTTTAAAAGTTTTCAGTCAAATAAATACACGAATTTTCGTTTTTTTTTTTTCATCTAAATAAATATTACTAAAATTGTACAACAATTAAGCTATTTACATTATATCACAAATAATATTTGAAACGTCCTAATAATTATTAGTATCACGTCTACTTACAGTTTGTTCGATCCACATGGAACATTCGATAACTCGAACTAACCTCGCGTACATACGTCACTGAATCGACCTATCACCTTCTTATTAGAAACTAACGCACATCTAATCCGATTAAATAACTAAAATGACTCGAGAATAATAGCGGTACATCACTAGTTCACTCACTCACTATTAGAATAGGGAATACTATACAACAGTTCACAGCTTCTCGAAGGCCCTTGAATTCGTGAGCATCTCTCTCGTCAATCGCCACACTTGCTTCGCGGCATTCTCCATAGCTGTGGGAGACTTCCCTTTGAACAAGTCGACGTGGGGAAGGAAGTAGTGCGGGCATCTCCGACACTGCAGCGAAGATATCAGCTGAAGGAAGATCCCGTTTATCCTGTCCCCAATAGCAGCTTCGTCCCACTCATGTTCTCGTGGATGTTTCTCGCACTCGTACAAGAGAAGCGTCTTCATGTGGTAGCACGTAACTGGGTTCCCGGGCAGGTCCAGATGTCTGTCCCTAATAGTTTTCAATATACTCAAGCATTTTCGACGACAGCCGCCTTGAAGAAGACGGTTCTCGGCTTCGAAGAAACTCAAAACCCATGCATCACCCTCCATCGCCGAGTTCTTGCCTTGTAAAGTAAGACACTCTTTTGACAGTAAGTCGAAGCCTTCCGTTTTTACTTCCGCCACAATATTCGGATGTGGCCACGGTATCGTCGGCAAAGGCCAGTGCGCTGCCGACCTGGGCCACAGACCTGCGCATTTGAAAGCTGGTGTTATCTGCACTATGTATCTTTCTCGAATACGGAGTTTCACCTCCGTTGTCTCCGCGATCATCTTCACACAATCACGATAGGAGCACTTATCGCAAGCCTGGGCGACCAAAGTCTGGAATCTTGACCTAATCTTCCGCGCCGACAAATATCCCGAAGCTGTGATAAACTCGACCCACAAGGACATGGAACGCTTCCTACCATCGCTGAGCTTAAGCACAGCGCAGCCAGGCAGAGAACCATCGTCGACAAAATTCAAGACTCCCATCTGATTCAGGTAAATAATGATCTCGAATTCGTGAGGCGAGACCACCTCGAGACCATCGAATCGGCCATTGTAGTCAGTTAGGGAGGATATAAATCTCGGCTCCTGCAGTTCGACCTCCTTCAAGACATCCTGCACAATCCTGCAGACTTCATGGATGGTCTTGGCGATTTGCGCCTTGCGGTTCGCAACGCGCTCGTTGTAGTACTTATTCATCTGGTAGACTAGTTTCGATTGAGCCGCCATCATCTCAGGTGGCACTAGCATGGTGGATGTGTGCCTTCACCCGGTTCGCATTGTCCGGCGGGCGGTGCACGCACGCGCACGGAACGCAGACGTTCTAAGACTGAGCCATGTCGAGTCATCGCACGATGAAAGACGGTGTACGCCCATGGGGATGTTTGTTAGCGAATGAGCGGAGGGCGTCGCTTCTCACTCACGCTTTCGACGGAACGCCCTCGCGTGAGCGAGATGGCGCTATCTCTCCACCGAGGCGTTCGCGTAGCTCGCACCGGCTCAGTATTGATCTGCGACAGGCCCCGCCTCGCACGGATAGGTATTCGGCGCGCTAAGGTCGAGGTGATCGTAATTACATGATCGGCTTAGAACGATCCTCGTTAATTCGGTAGCCCAACGAGCTTGATGCCATTAACGGCAACATCTCCTCGGATTTTTTTTTTCATGTTTTTAATTATAACGACTAATTTAATTCGATGTTGGCACGCCATGTCATAACTTTTGATATCTGATGAGTCGCTATTTGTAATTTGTCGCATGTTTTTTTCCATATTTAGTCTCGAGCGGATGCGCCGCCTCGTCTGTGCTGTATTAAAGCCTATTCAATGGAATTCTGAGAATTAAATTCAAGTATTTAAAAACATACAATTATTTTAAGAATTTATTATTAATGCCTTAATTTAATTCGCGAGTTATGTTGAATACTTCGTAATTTTATACTGTTATACTTAACATTGCATTCATTTTTAATTTTTTTCATCACTGTAATAATTTTGATGTACGCTATAAATATTGTTGGAAATATCTACTATTCTGCAATTGTGTCAAGTGAGGTAAATATCAAAGAAAATTTTGTTTTATAATTTAAAAAATCATAAATTTATTTATTCACGAATTAATGTCATTATGTAAACAACATAAATGTTATTACTTTTACGTATATTTAGCGAAAAACTATCTATAGCTGTGATCAAGTAGGTAAAAGTAGAGCTACCTGAAATCATACAAGATGTTATATACATAAATAAGATAGGGATGTATAGGACGAATATAAAGATAAAATAGTTCAGTATCTTTCTGTCCTCTGTTGGCTTACCGATACTTTTTTTATACATCGCTATACGATTAATAAGCTTTAGTAGATAAAAAAAACTTATTTCTACTACTATTAAGTAGCCAAAAAATGTTCGAAATATTAAAAGTCATGGCGAATTTCGACCGAACTCGTCGGATAACATTAGTATTTATTATTTATCTTTATATTTTCATCATTATTATCTTTACATGGAATTAGAAATATATGAAACCAAGACCGAGATGGATCAGGAAATAAAATAAGTTGATCTTGAGCAAAGATCACGTGTTCAAATACTGACAAACACAATTGAGTTTTTAAGAGCTTAATTTGTGTTTTTAATACATCTCGTGAATAATAATATCATGCGGAAACTAGAACGCTCGTGTCAAATGTATCTCTGTTCCACGTTATTGCTCTAAACTGCACTGGAACCCACACAGGATATGGTAGAGTACCTACCTACTAGCTTTTGATTAAGACTTTATTCGTTCGGAATTCGTTCACGTCGAAATAAAAGGGAGCATATTCTTTAGTAATCAACAAGCCGAACACGATTATTCTTTAAAAAAAATGATTCAAAATAAATATGTTGGATTAAAATGAACAACTTAGTATTCAAACCACGACCATAACATGTAATGATCGAAGAATTACAATTATTCACAATCCACAACGTGGAATTATGTTACTAAGACGTGCACAGGAGCCACCTGGCTATAGGTGGTCCTCCTCTCATACTATTCCTCATTAACAGTTCTTTAATTCTCCATTCGCAATGCCGCGGGATTTAAATATTATATCTCTTGTGCCTGTAATTACACTGGCTCACTCCCCAGTTCACTTCACAGTTGCTGAAAGCATGAGTATGATTAAATGATTGCTGATAGTGACGAAGAAGAAATATAATTTATTTAAGTCATATAAGTCAAGTTAAAAATTGTTTAGTGTACTGAGTGTCTAGTGAAGGTATTACTTTCCCAGAAGACATGCACTAGGTCCTTTCACCAATAAATTGTTACTAAAATCTTAAATATTTATTAAATTTACGTTCGTGTCGTTTTGCCTTCATGTTATACGTTTTATTTTAAAGTATTATATCGTGGCCTCACTTGTATATACATTCACTTGTATATACTTTTCTGTTGTCTTTATTCTCTTTCAGGAGTTTTTGATATATACATAATGTTGTTTATTTTTTTATATTTAAAATCGAAAAACTCTGAGTGTTGTAAACAACATATAGAATGAAAATAGATATCCAACATTTTTTGGTAAATATACCTATTACTTAGCAAGCTTATAAACAACGTTCTTGATTTTATATGATTTGCACTTGTACTCTACATAATATTGATAAATATTCCACTAACCTACAAATTGTGGGATATTTATCAAACCTACATATTATGTCACATAAAACTGGGAGTATTGTTGATAAAACATTCGAAAAGTTACTATTACATACCTACCTAAGTTAGGTAATACCTTACAGAAAGCTTATTACATTAGATTATATATAAGGTCAATAAATAAAACAATATATGGAAAATCTGAAAAATATAACTAAAATAGCCATCATCGTATTTACTTTACTTTTTGAACATTCTAATTCTAAAACAAAAATATTCGAACCATCTTCAAAATTTATTTTCGAAGCGGAACTTCCACAAAGAGATACCAACTTGGGTAGATATATATTTATATATTTTCCACCCATTCCACAACAAACTCAAACGCTCGCCCGATAGTCGCTGAGGGAATGCCTATTTCGGTAAGGATTGATGGCACGGCACTCCGTGATGGATGGCTCCAGCTCGCTTGATTTACGGGACGTCCTCGCGATTCATGATAGCCTGGTACCTGGATGCTGGGGGAATGCCTCCCGAATTAGACTGTGTTGTTTATGAATCTAGTCGAATTAAAGTTTTGAGAAAATGTAAGATTGAACTTACATTTATGATTAACTAGAGTCGTCCCGACTTCATACGGTTATAATTAAAATGAGATAACTATTGTATATCATTTTTAAATATATTGCATCATACTTAATCGATTATTTCAGTATCATCCTTATTTAACCACAAACCTCTATATTCCAATTTATTTTTTCTACGTATTTTATTTCTATTCCTGAGTAAAAAATACTTGTCTGATAAATTATTATCGATCGATTCTTTATCGGTCCCTTATATTATCAACAATTTAAGATCATTACTTTTATTAATCTCGCTATTTTTCACTTTAATAGATTCCTCTAGAAAACCTTCCATATTATATTTCCCATTCATTAAACTGATAGCCGTCGGCGCGCGCATGCGCGTCTTCAAAATGGCGGCCGCAGAGTCACGCCCATTTCCGCCGGATGTCCGACCGCCCCTGAAGCCTACCCTTTAAATTAATGTATTCTCTAGATAGGGTACGTTATCTTCACGGTATTTGCTGAGACCTTTCTTACTATAATATTGTTACAAAAAATTACTAAGAAATACTAATAATATAAAAATGATGGTATTGTTGTTTGTTCTTCTGTCACGCATCAACGTCTCAAGTCGTTATGGCGGTTAATTAGAGGAATTATAACGATTAGGTCAATGTAGTATACTTTAAACCAGTATGTTGCTAAACATTCTCTATAAAATTATAACTAAGCCATAACAAAACGTATAAGTTCTAATTAAATCTTACGGCATTTATATCTTAAAATTTAATACCATTCTATCATATGAAAAAAGTTATACATAGTATGTATTCCTTTTAGTAATTTTATGGCTATTCATTTTCAAATAAACGTAGGTTGTTCAATTGTCACTACGAAAAACAGTAGAGGAAACAGAAAATACATTACAAATGTACTTTATTAGTATCCCGCATTCAACAAGATTATTTATCTACAGCACCAAAACACAACTATACTGTTTTGTCGTTAGGCAATCACTTTTTAAAGAGACGTGCATTTTTCGTTCATTAATCAAAATTGCGAGTTTTATAAATTGATAGTAACTTCTAGGTGGTAACTTATTAATGAGTATTGATAATGAAACAAATTATACAGTATTTGTTTATATGAGATACATTTTATAGACGAATGTAGAACACGAAACACTGATAAGATTATTATAATAAAACAGATACCCGATTAGAAGTCTCCGTTCAAATTAATTCAAATCACCGTACAATACGTACAAATGTACAAACACGACACGCCGTTCATAGTTCAGTGTCGCGACGGTCATTAAAACGTTCAACCATCTCGAACTATTAAAATCACGTCTATTTAACATACGGCTTTTAAGAGACGACTAATTTACGAGCGATACACCGATACACAGCGTGCGACAATTATTAATAAAGCTAAACAGTTTGTATATATGACACGGGCTTACTGAACTAGCAAAAAAAAAATATATTGAATTTCATCAACGGACGCCTGTACCAACAGAATGACAGAGCACGTTGTAAAAGGAGTACGCGATGATATTTATGGTGTATTGAATTTGCTATCGTGTAGTATGAAAGATGGGTTCGGACGAACATCTGTCTTCCCCCACCGTCGACGGGCGACTGACGACGCACCACCCTCTCTGCCTGGAGAAGGGATAACGCCCCGCCTACTCGTTTCAAAAATCTGGAACACAAAGGGCGCACGTCCAAATCTCTGTCGCGATAAAAAATCAACCTTACGATGTAACCGTTAAGTATACTTTCACATTAACTCATACTTGACGCACATATTAGGGTTGCACGACAAGTAATTTTTTTTCGATAATTATTTTTCTTGCAATGCAAAGATATTTCGGTGTGCCATACAGTAATTGGATTCAGGCGTATAATGGACAACGCAATTTACCTCTGATTATAGCTACGCAATGTTGGGCTCTATTGCCTTGTATTTTGGATGAAAATTATCTGAAAGGATATGCTTCGATGCATTTTCGTATTCGTTTAGGTATGCGTCGATTGAGTCGTCCTGTCTCGTGTAATTATTATAAAGATTCCAGATAAAAGATACACGTCTTTGTTTCGTGTATTTTTTTGTTCGCATTATTAGCGGGCCTTTGTGCATTTAAACGAAACAAATTTAAATGAAACAATGCGAGTCGATATAGTTATAAAGCATACGAACAAAAAATAAAGCGTAATGTTTAATTGAATGTATGCACCTTGAATACGAATCCTTGCTTTTACAAGGATGTATAAATAAACGCCTACTAACTAGCATGTCACTCGTCAAATCTCTATGATGTTGCTGTTACTATAACATTTGTACGTATATTCTGTCAATAAAATAGTTATCACTAAAAAAATATACCTATGCTTGATATCCATAGATTCGTCTATTGTTAATACGGTTAGAAGATTTTTTAGCATCTCTAGACACATTAAATAAGCTATCCTTACATTGATAGAAGACTATCTTTCATTATTATTTAACGTGAACAATCCTAACTAATATTTTAAATGTAAATGTCAGTTTGTTTGTTTGTTACGCTTTCACACCTCAACCAATAAATCGATTTTAAAAATTCTTTCACCGATGGAAAGCTACATTATCAGCGAGAAACATAGGCTGTATTTATCCCCGTATTCCCACGGGAACCGCGGCGAAAAGCTAGTTTGAAATATAGCAGTAATCGAAATACTTTCTATGAATTTGATTGAAATAATTTAACTACGGTATCCGGATACACGGTGGCGCCACCGCACTAATACCGCCCATCTGTGTGCGTCTACACGTGTTCCGAATTACACTAATTTCTATATTGAGTTAGGCCGTTTGAAACGCACCGATTTATAATTATCTCCACATTCGTATCCTTCAAAATATTATGCTTATTATGATATTTTCTAATTAACGTCTTGATTAATGCCATATTTCATCGTTTTTTCGTATGACATGGTTTTTAAATAATTAACAGCTTAATTGCGATTTTAAGTAAATTTAAGTAGGCAGATATTTTACCTTATAACGACAACAGCCATTAAAATATAATTTACTATAAATAACCTCTCCCAACTTACAACTAATATTGGTCTTAATACCTATTGGCAACGTATGCGTAATGTTGCACGGTCACGACTCTACTACATCCCAGAGACCACTTGCGATCAAATGCTTCCGTCCTGCACTATCGATCCAAAAAAGGTAATGAATCGTTATATAGATTATAAATAACCAGTTGAAACCAGTAAACAATTAAACCTAATCAACGATACTAGTTCACACCGATCGGTAGCAGGCGGTTATCTCGACAGCGGTACTTAATCTCGGTTAAACCGTAAACTGTAACGAACGAGCCGGCTTATCTCTAACCGCTTGTTCGGTTGTTGCGCCCGCGCAGCCCATGAGGCGACAATTGTTTATTTATTGCCGATTGATGACTATTTAGTGTTGTGTGATAAAAGTTATTGGCTACGATATTTACTTTGAAACGTTTTATGCCTAGCTTCGTGTATTTTCGTCGTGGTTTTTGTTATTGATATATAAAAATCTATATTCTTCAGTGGAACCGTCGCGTCGGTCGCATATGTCAATAGCTGTTTGAATCGAAATCGCTGAAAACAAAATTCCCGAAGGATTCCTATTTTAAAACTATTTATTACGAAAAGCAAACAGTATATCTGCCTGCACATCAAACGTCAAATTTTCATCGGACACATGCAGGTCTCCCTACAATGTTTTCTTTCACTGCTGAGCTCGAAATTAACAATAAGCACAAATGAATCACATGCAATTTCATTGGTTCTTCTCCAGGTTTGGAGCCGCAGTCTCCGTAAAATATTCACACGTTACTACAGAGCAATATTACTGGGCAGTTTAAATATCCTATAAGTCATTGCTTAAGTTTAATATAAGCCTTTAGCCTATTCCAACCACATTCCAAAACAAATAAACGAATTTGACGTGATATTGTTGGTCGAGATCTCTCATATCAAAATCTACGATATTCATTATGGATTCGCGAAAAATATATAAATAAATATATTGATCAAGACCTACTTGCAGTATAATAAAGTAGAACTATTAGCAAATCGGATGAAATGTGTAAGTCTCAGGTAAATATGTTTATTTTTAAGCTTCTTCTGCGATTGCAATAGAGAACACGTCGAGGTTTCTTAATAGGTTTAAGAATACCGAGCAACCGAATTAACGTCGCAGTTAATTTGTTACGGTAATATTTTACATTTAACACACTGAGGAAACTGTTAATCCAAGCTAATCCCGACATGACAGCGATCGTAAGACGGTGCGCCTGCGCACATCCCGCGCGTAAATCTCTCCAATATCTGCGGTGTTAATGTGACGGATTTTACGACACACTTTGAGGTGAAACAAAAAAATGGTTATCGTGTGAAGAGGAAGGCTATATATTATTATTATTTTTTTTATTTTTATTGTATAGGTTGGCGGACGAGCATATGGGCCACCTGATGGTAAGTGGTCACCAACGCCCATAGACAATGGCATTGTAAGAAATGTTAACCATCACTTACATTGCCAATGCGCCACCAACCTTGGGAACTAAGATGTTATGTCCCTTGTGCCTGTAATTACACTGACTCAATCACCCTTCAAACCGGAACACAACAATACAAAGTACTGCTGTTTTGCGGTAGAATATCTGATGAGTGGGTGGTACCTACCCAGACGAGCTTGCACAAAGCTCTACCACCGAGTATTTCAAAAGACCGCAAAAAGCAATATCAATCCGCCGTCTGCCGAGCAAACGGATTCGCATTCTGCCGACTGGTCAGTCACACTGGCTCATCCTCCTTATCGAATATTACAAAATGAAGTACACTGTGTTCACAACGGGCCAATCTGAGTGAAACTTGCGTAGTGTATTGCGCGTGAATTTATTACGTTTCTTGTTGGGATTTATACTTTATTTCGCGCAATTGTAGTATATAAGTACATATATATTTTTAATATCTTTAAATAACACATATTAAAATTATTAAAATAAATTATCATAATGAACTCTTTAATTTGATACGTCACACGACGTGAAAATGTTTTTATAATCTACTTTACCTTGTGTCTGTTATTACACTGGTACCCTCACCCTTCAAACTGGATCACAACGATTAAGTAGATATTGCTGTTTGGCAGTAGAATAGATGATTCGTGGTACCACCCTATAATTACAAACTCAATTATTCTAATCTAGCTATATCACACCAAAACAAAAATATACTTCGCAATGGTATTATAGTACGATTACGTAGTAGTGAGGTACCTACTGTGTCATTCTATTAACTCAACATAAGCTCGACGGCATCGAGAAATCGGAAAATAATGAAATTCAAAACGTGAAGATAATCTTGGACGTGTAATAAAACGAGCAACATAATATAGATACTTATTAAGTTGTAGCTCAGTATAGATTGACACGGAACGAGAGAATATTAAATTCTAGACGAGCAATCAGCTCGGGACCCGAGTGGGCACTTACACGTCGTCGTATGTTACATATTTGTCACTAAGACGACGTACTTTAGTTTAATTAAGACAACACACTAACAAAATGATACAAACTTAAAGATGGACACGTTTTGAGCACCATAAAAATACAATTTGATATATAATAATAATTTAAGATGCCATATGAAGCTGGATTTTGATTTTAAACTGAAGTATGTTTTGGCGATATTCAGGGTTTTGGCATTACCTGTTCTGTGATGTGCTATGATATAGATTACGAAAAGATATAAAACAAACGGAATGACATATAGATCGTTAGACATTTCAATTACCAGCACGCTGCACTCGTAGAGTCGATAAGTCGATCGGATCTTCGTGACAACGTTTGATCATAAACTTTTGTTCAAACCCAAGAATACCGTATTTAAAATAAAAATATATAATAATAATACATATCTATTATATATTTACGCACGGTCGTCTATATGGTAATATACAAATTTACGTAGGTATATATTATAATATAAAATTAATTTATAAATAAATATAAATAATATTAATTAATATTTAAATTCACTAATTGAAATTGCTTTACCTAATTTTTTTTTTATATGAACATAACTATTGCACCTAATAATATAATAAAAATAAATATATTCTCCTCTTTTTATAAAGAAAAAGTAAATTAGAAGAGTTTTACACATCTTACGTTAATAGATGACGTAGTTCCAGTTATAAGTTACCCTTTGTTACAATTCCTATGTAACGTTAAAACTTGAGTTGAAAGCTAAGTTATTCAATTTCATCATCCAATAAATTATTTTAAATACATCAACATTACTCACGAGAACGATTAAGCGCAGATACCACCGTCTCAATAATATAGCGATGTCGGTTTTCACTCTAATAATAATAAAAATAAAGATTTCATACGGCTGTCGCGATACAAAAGAAAACAAGCAATAATTAGATTGCGTTTAAACTAATTCCAGTAAATGCTGCGCATGCGACGCCACGGTGGCCGTCAAAGGAAATCCTAATTAAATACTCGTACATCACCGTCGACAGAGACTCGAACCCACTACCTCTATTACTGGAGGGTCTACTACCGGTTCTCACCGATTATTCACTTACAAATCCCTCTTGAAACAATACTTGTTATTTTATTAATTATTTATTTAATAAATCGAAATCTATTTTTATAATTTGTTATATGATAATATGTGATACTAATAATGCCTTGTTATCCAACTTTCTTTCTAAGTAAGCGTATCCTCAAATAGCCAGATTTAGACCTGCTGTACTGTTGACCTCGGGGTGAATTCGACTTAAATATAACGAAAACGATACGTTCCCGATTCAATTCCAATTCAACTTCGACTATTCTATATTTATTCGGATCGGAACCGAACCGATATGATGTTAACATATACCGTTATGTCAAAACCAAAGTTAATTGTTAACTTTTATACCAATAGTCGATAATTCCATTAAAGAATAAGAAAACGCATAAACGGCAACGATCACGCTTCGATTCGATTGCGGTAAAGTGACAATTTGTCAGTAGAATTGGCTCCCTCTTAATAGTCACGTAAGCTGTAACTCTCTCGCGCCATCGTCGAGTATTGAGCGAGTTGAGTTAGAGCGAGTGGTAGGTCGGCGACATCATCTCGCAGTTAGTCAACGTGAACGGTTCATAAATTCCCTGTCATCGCGTCGGTGTATTTCTGGAGTTTTTCAGTCGGCCGCGTGTCGCTCGATTTCCATAAAAGTTCCGCAATAAATTCGTTTGCGTCCTGACGACGACGGTTCGTAAGGTCTGTGGAATGGTTTTTATATTTGTTTTGGGTTGTTTTTTAGCGATTTAAAGTTTTTACTAAAACTTATTCTAATTCTCTTATATTTTAGTTACAAATGATAATCTAATTTTTCCCCTAGAAGATCGACTAGCCAAAAGAATGTTAGGTAAGGTTAGGTAGGCTGTTTCTAGTTTTTATTTCCACAAGCATAATGTTTTAAATACTCAGACTTCCGATACATTAAATCACTGATATCGAATGATGTTGAAATATAAAATTGGATTGTATGAGATTTAGCTTATGGTGGGTGAAATGGCGATAATTAATAAGGATTACTATGATGATTAAATCATATGCGACTTTTAAGCGGCTTCGCGTTCATTCAGTTATGGCATTCTACTTTTATCAATAGTCTCCATGCATACATGATCGGTAGAGACGCTGTTAAAGTTCTCGCGATTGCAATAGACTATTTTTTACTTATAATCTCACGGTAGAGAGTTACTGACAGTATCCTTATATATGTATATAGATCGTTCGGGAATATCAAACTTATATGTCTCATAATCAAGCCTACAAACAAACTGATGAAGCAAATATTATTTACCAGTTAATTCGTAATACATCTACAGACATTCCCATAGAAAACGCTGATGTCTCGTTCCTAGACTTCACAATGCAGACGACGACAGCGACAGGACGCGTAGCCGAGGTCCCAGCGGAGTTCGTGGAACCGATGCGTTTCTCCGGGTCCCACGAGAAATATTTACATCTACCTAAATATTAACAATATGGAACTATAAAAGTAAATTTTTTAAAGCATCTTGTTGTTTCAAAATTTATAATATAATAGTTTTATACTCTGCTGTATAATAATATAACTATATATTATAAATAGCTTTTAAATAAATTATAAATATCAAGAAATATTAAAATCTCGTTGAATCCTTTTCAAAATGCAATAAGAAAATCAAAATGATCAAACCCTCCACATAAATTGATTAATAATCTTTATAGCATTAACAAGGAACGTTTAAAAATAACCCTCAATAAATTAAGTTCTTACCAACAAACAAATAAATTGCCAATTATATAAGAGAACCCCATATATACTAATGAGTACGAAGTTTCTAAAAAAACTTAATTGGCCGTTAATGAGACGAGTCTATAGAGCCAGATGCGATTAAGGTCATCGCATTCGACACCCTAGCGTCCGTTATCTTAACATTAATAGGAGCATTCACAAGTGTTGCTCGCTCTAGTTGGTGACAATTTCAACGATTTTACATTTCCTGCAACCATTATTATTCAACGGCATGTACGGATAGCAATAAATTCAGGCCGATCATTTATGAACTCGTACCATTCAACAGTTCTCTAGTTGTACGTATACATACATTCAGACACTCTTTGCAGTGAAATGCACTACTCTGTGATCTGACATTTTACACTTTTGTCTTGTCACCCAGAGAAAGCAACAGAAAACATTGCTACCGAGCGTTTTGATTTTTATTTTTCAGAAATATCTTTCTTATATAAGAAAATAAAAAAATGAATCCAATAATGACTACAAAAGTTAATTTTAAAATAACTAAATTATATTTATTATGCATACCATACTAAGGTCGCGTGTTTTTTTTTTCCGTCCGTTCCTAATGGGGGCACTTGTCACGGGCCAGGCCTTATTTACGATACGCGATAACCATCGACTGCCTCAGTCGCGATGCGCGCCTGGTACATACGACCACTCGTTATTGATAACCCTCGTTTGTCTTATCATTGAATATTGATTTTTATTATAATGCTTTTAAAACCCTAAATTATATCTTCATTCTGCTGTCCTTAGAATTTTAAATGTGAAAACAGTTTTAACGAAATCACGAATCACAATTATTGTGGTATAATTTAAGTCATACTAACAATTTATTTATCATTTTAACAAGTATTATTAAAATATTATTTGGAGCAATAGAGCAAAAACTTTCATCAAAAATATTACACCCCGTCTTATTGCCTCTACTGGTGACAGGAGAGCTAGTTCATTTTTCGCCCAGAGAATCTGAATTGCGATTGAAAGGGGAAATGCTGCTAGCATTCTTGCCACCATTCCACGCGGTCGCGATTTGTACAGTGACTATTTTAATTTTTATTTGTATTTATTTTTAAGGCTTTAATATAAATAAATAAATTTAAAAAATTGCATAGGTTTTCGCTTCTTAAAATGTTTTACATTGTTAAACAAAATTAAACCTCCTGTAGAAATTCTTAAAACTTTAGCATGCTGAGTGTGAACCGTTCGTGCGAAAAACAAAATAGAGCAAATAAATCTGCACGTAGGTTCTCCTTTCCTGGTATTCTTCACACGGTGAAGAGATAATTCAAGCTTAATCTGTTCGTAGATCTTTTCGAAAACTGTGAGATTATGTGACAATTTATGTGAACTCGAAGAGTCTGTATCATCCTACGCATACAAAATAAGGTTTTTGAATAGAATATTACTTTCTCACATACTCTGTTCTCCCAGTAAATTTATCTGATTGAAAGATTTCTGGCTCAAGTTCGCTAAAGTAATGTATGCTTCTAAAGAATTTGTACAATGTAAGTACTTTATGCAATTATAGTTAAATACGATTGCATAAAAATGCCACAACAATTTTTTACACGGCAACGTAAATAGTAAAAAATATTATTAATGTTGAGCTCTCGATCTAAAACGTTAAATAAAAAGCACTTAAAATATTTCAAACAATAGATAATTTGTAAACACGTGTCACTTCCCACAATCTGGTAACGCATTCATCTCGGTAACGTTCGCGTGACCGACGACCATTAGTGATAAAACGACGTTAATGTGTGAACTAGATGATAGAACAGCGTGTTCGATATAAATTACTATACCAATGATATTTACTATGAAATTTACAAATCGCAAAGTTTTATTTAGGTATTTGAATTATTATTTAGGATTAAATTACAAGATTTACAATTAAGTCTCTGTATTTGGGGTATAGATATGCGTATCCTTTAAGTTCGTACACTGCTCTAATGGCGATGGTAACTACGAAAATATTTTGCAGCGCTCTTGGCACTTAAACCCTACTGCGGAGCATGAACCATTGCTCCGAAGGCATAAGGATATCCTATACTACGACGTTGCAGGATCGAGGAGCGCTACAGAATTGCGACATGGATTTTTTTACACATCATTATATGTATTTACATATACATATTATAGTCCTGGGCTGTTAAATTTACAAATCGCAGAATCAATGACAACGCCACCCGAGGTTTAAAGTTATTATATGTTCCTTAAATCCGTATTTTATTCGCTTACAATTATCAAATAGTTATATATAATACAACACAAGCATAACGCTGACATTGAATAAGACCTATGTATATAACAAATAAATGTTAGTACATATTTAACACATTTGTACTAGATACACTACTGTCTGGCTTCTTGACTGTCGAAATCTCTCCATTGTAATCATTAATTAAAATTTAACCTTTGATTATAAAAGTACATAATACGTCTAACCTAATGCTTGATTGCTGAAGAATACTTCTGCAATGTTCGTATTTCGGATTCGAATTTGATATTATACGATATATGTAATTAAATATTTTCTTCCATATACAAACACCTGTTAGTTTACCAGAACATATTGCACTATCGAGAGGGTGTAAAGCAAAGGGCCCTCGGGAGGGCGAGGTTGACAAATTGCATTACAATTGAATCCGACATTCTCGCCCCGTCTCCACTCAAGCCCTTTGTTACTTCCCTAGCAATGTGGATACGCACTTTATTAGAATGAAAACAATGCGCGTTTTTTTTTTGGGGTTTCACTGCTATTTGTTTGAATATTACTTTACTCGAAACGTTCTGAACAATTAAATTAACAAAAAAGAACTTTGAACATTCTTTAATTTTGTAAACACATTAAATTGAATAAAAATCATTTTAACCATAATTATTAAGTCGTTGTGCTATAATTAGTTAATCTAACCCGATGAGTGCATCAAATATTGAAACGGCTATTGCATTTTAATATAATGTTTACAAATCTAGACAGTAGCCGAGAAATAATACAAAAGACATCAAATATATTTTTACGTTTGCGTTTAAATATTAAAAGTGACGCATGGCTAGTCACATATACAGGTAAATTATTGTATAGTTAAACATTTAACTTTATAACAATTAACTACCCGGTGTTTTGCTCTTTCCAAGATAATGCCAAAAATAATTAATCTTATAATCTCAGTATTTGAAACAAAATCAACTGTAACCAAAAATCGCAACACAATGTCGGTACACGTCCCATTATGTCCCTATCAAGTCACTCAGCGGCCCTCTCCGCTCACGAGGGAGACGAATACTCTCTCCATGCTATTGTTGAACATGCTTTTGAACATTCTGTTTATTTATTTATTTTGGTGATTAGTGGATAAATAGAATTTTAGAAAAGTGGAACTATGTATATAATATGAGAGATCATGATATGTATTATTGTTAATGTTTTAATTTTTATAATATATTAATTTTATCTACCTATGTATTGACCGCGCCCATTGTACTATTGTTGAGTTCGTTGGTTCACGAAAAGCGTTTGTGATAACACGAATGTAATAATAGTTGAGTCTTGTCGTTTTTATCCGATATATTTTTTTAAAATTATTATAACAAACTAAACATTCTTGATTCAAATAGATTAAATAAATATAAAGTCCATTGGAATGTATATCAAAGGGCTAACAACAAAAACTAGCTCTTGGGTTTAGTTTTTTCGGTTTCAGCCAATTGAATATCTGATGGTAAGTGGTCACCATGGCCCATAGACATTGAGGCTCTAAGAAATCTAATCGGTTTCCCACAACACACCGCATGCATTGAGATCTAATATAGTTTGTCCCTCAGGCCTTTAGTAACACTGGTTTACTCATCCCTCACAATAGAATACAGCAATACCAACTATTGAATATTTGGGGGTAGAATATTTGATACCAGTGAGGGGGAGTGATACTAACTCACTTATATCTTTCCAATTATCTATTTTAAATGACCTTTAACTATATGGAGCACTTAATACTTCTGCTGTTTGCAATAGTATCTTAAATGAAACATTCAACACATAAAAGTAATTTTTATTAAGACACTTAAACCGAAATCGTTACCTATTCCAATTAGGTCATCCCAAAGGACTACTTAATAACGTCCATATATAACGAAATAAAGAGCTAACGAACATTTTACGACGTCCTCGTGTTTACGACGCGAGATCTGATGTTATTTTAGAATTTATTTGATACAACGTTAATAAGATCACATCTCGTATGGATATAGCTTGCTCCATGTCTTTCTTTGCTCTCAACTAGAATCCTAATGAGATGATGAGGGAAGCTATCAAATATAATAAGTTTATCGAAAACGTGTCTATTAATATACGTATGCTGAATATATTATTTCCTTAATCAACAGTAGACGCACTTAAATCCATATCGGCTTTTAGTGACGCTTCCCAAACTAATTTAACTTTAAGATACGACCTTAATTTACTTCATATTATATTAATTCTAAATATGTTGAATAGTCGTTACTTTCATGATATTTTTTAATGAAGTCGAGAAATCGATCGCCTTTATCATTTTCACGTTTACATATTTATTTTAGGGATAACGTTTTTAGTCGTAAGGTTTGAGAACAATTTTATAATCAATGTGTTTTACTAATTAACGAGGATACGTTTGTTTTAATTATTTCTAACTTAAAAAACCACTAAATCAAAACCGGAGTCTCACCCGCTTCAAACTTATTCTATTGACACGCTATTGACGTCTCAAGCGTGAATTTTGTTTTGAAATATAAGATTGACGAATGTCATTCCTCTATATAGTTCAAAATATCCAATAAAGAAGCTAAAATATTTCAGTTATTTTCTTTTATATATATTATAATAATTATAAGATTGAAGTTTGCTTATTAAATTGAAATCTCTAAGTTTATTATGTAAATACTCACTAAATATTATTGTTATATTTTTGTCAAGTTTGTTATACGATATAGTAATATCACCTAATCGAGATAATATTTTAATTCCAGGTGTTGAAGTACTGCGAACATCTGCATGGAAAATGGTACTTCAGCGAAATCCGGGCGATCTTCTCGCGTCGTTATCTTTTGCAGAGCACCGCCATCGAGATGTTCCTCGCAAGCAGGAGTAAGTCTTGTAATATTCTTTTTTTAAATTATTTTATATTTAAATCATTACTTAATCAGAGCTGGTATGGACCAGTACATAGAAATTTTGGATTTTAAACGAAGAACGCGGGTTTCCCGCGTAATCCTTTAAAGTACCGAGTTATATAATCTATCTGCAAGGGCGAATGAAATGATGGTAAAAAAAAATTGCATAAGAAATTCATATGCAACTACAAAAAATTGAAGCTTAACGAATTAATCGTATGCGAGCTAAAAAATAACTTAAAACATGTAAGTTTATCGTGCACGTTAAAAAATAGACAAGATTTCAAATTGTCTAATTTCCTTTAACAACATTTTCGCTACAACGTTACAATCGCGTTAATTTGTGTATAAAGAATGAAAAATATATCATGAAATAATTATTTTTCCAGCGTCAATATTCTTCGCGTTCCCCGACCAGGCTACGGTGAAGAAGGTCATAAAGGCGCTACCGAGGGTCGGAGTCGGCATCAAGTACGGGATCCCGCAGACCAGGTCAGTGAAACTGTTCCATTTAAGTTTTCACACTAGGTACTTTATTCATTTAGACAATCCGTGTTAATTTTAACATTATTGAAAATTATTTTTGGTGTAATATAGATGGAATAAGATGATCAAAAATAGCGTGATGAGAATTAAAATAATTATAATATTAAAAGAAACGTAGATAGTTCTTAAAAATTAACAAAAAGATTAAAAACAAATTTGAAGCTACGTCTGTACCGAAAGGGAATTTGAAATCTTTATATTTTATAGTTGTCAACGCGCGTTGGTGTCAAAAGTAGTTTTTAAGTAGTTTTACTCGGTGGTAGAGCTTTGTGCAAGCTCGTCTGGGAAGGTACCACCCACTCATCAAACAGCAAAACGGCAAAACAGCAGTACTTAGTACTACTGTGTACCGGTTTGAAGGGCGTGTGAGCCAGTGTAATTACAGGCACATATTAGGCGAGCATATGGGCCATCTGACGGTAAGTGGTCACCAACAGTTACATTGACAGTTAAATTGTAAATTTCTTAAAAAAAAAAAGACTCACCAATACGCCACCTACCTTGAAAACTAGGAGTTACGTCCCTTGTGCCTGTAATTACACTGGCTCACTTATAACTATACTAAAAAAATAAAAAAAATAAAAAACTGTAATGACAGTAAAAATTGAAATAGTCCTATAATTATTGGTTACTATTCAATAACTGCAAAAGTTGAAATTGCCAACCATTTCAATAGGAAAGCGCCATAACGGAGACAAAAGCGTGTGCACTCTTCGACACGTTGTTAAGTTAAACGTTAATATGACGAGTGGATATTAAACCTTGAGGTGCTTACCGCATCATACGCTGGCAATAATCAAAGAGGCAATTCGTAGTTATAAACTACTTAATATTTAAACGAAAATAATTTATTAAAGCCGAGATGGCCAAGTGAGAACGCGTGAATCTTAACCGATGATCACGAGTTCAAACCCGGGCAAGCACCACTGAATTTAATGTGCTTAATTTGTGATTATAATAATTCATCTCGTGTTGACGGATTGCTGATTTGAAATTCTGCCATATATGTATTCCACCAAGCATTGGAGCAGCGTGGTGGAATAAGCTCCAAAACCTTCTCCTCAAAAAAGGAGAGGAGACGTTAGCCCAGCAGTGGGACATTCACAGGCCGTTACTGTACTGTAATAATTTATAAACAACTGAATGTATAAAGTACATGTGCCGCCATCTATGAGTGACGGTTCGTAGTAGAAGGCTTCAAGGCGAGCTCTCTTACGTTCACGGTTAATTTTATCGACCCGTTAAGGTTCTCGTAGATATCCACAGATGGTATTGTAACATTATCGGTTCAATATCATGTTTTAGCAACAAAATCGAAATACTTATAAAATAATTATGGGATACAAATAATATTGTTTAATAAATAAAAATAATAACCTTGTTAATAACAGCATTTTTTTTAAAGCTAAGTAAGTAAGATCAAACGTATGAGCGTATCATTGCTTAGGTAGCTATTGTACTCGTGTCATTATAATCATTGAAGCTCTAAGTTCACCATACTTTGAATTCGGCCTGATTTCTTTATCAATTTTAATTTCAATTCATATACTTTATATTACAATATAGGAGCATCATGCCTGTTTATTGATTGTCAATATTAGTTTTTTATTATACATAACTATTGTACTTAACATATATTTATTACCAGTAGGTAAAATCACATCGGTAATCATTTCGCATACAAACGTTTCTTTTTAAATATAAACTTCACAACTGTAGATTTTTATGCCATATTTGGGATTCTGTCTGTCTGTATTTGGGGTTGTGTCGTCGAAATACAAATATTATTTAATAATTTTTTTATTTTTGTCTAAAATCAATGATATCTTAACTAATTTCATTTATACGCAAAGAGAATCGTTCAAATCGGAATAGTAGGTAGTTGCTGAGATTAGTGCAAATAAACTCTCTAGATTTATAATATGGACATTCATGTATTAAATTTAATTAATTTATGTAAAGTGCAAATGGTGTCTTGTTATTATAATTTTGTTAAAAAAAAGTCTCTTATAAAAACAACT
The DNA here is from genome assembly GCA_905220585.2 of Nymphalis polychloros. Taxonomy (NCBI): domain Eukaryota; kingdom Metazoa; phylum Arthropoda; class Insecta; order Lepidoptera; family Nymphalidae; genus Nymphalis; species Nymphalis polychloros. The sequence goes on from HG992262.1 coordinate 671,864, forward strand.
CTTTATTTCTCACACAAAACAGTCATATTTTGTACTACATCACAGAATTCAGAGACAACTATAACATAATTATTTAAATCATTGTAGTTTGTATATTGTATATATTAACGCGTAGGCACTGAGGTCATACTTCCTGTATAAGAAGTATTTACTTGTATATTATTGTCTAATTGAAAGCCATATTTCAATATATTACATAAAATTCGTTTAAATTGACCTACTAAAGTAACAGAAAATAATAAATCTAAACAAATATAATTTAAAAGTAATATTGTGAACCTTCTTATAGATTAAATAAATATTCAAAATATTAATAAATATAAATAGTAGCAACATCGCGGAGAACATTCAATGGTATCGTGTAAATAATGTTAAAACATATTTTAATACTTAAGTTTAGAAACATCACCACGTATACGAGCTAAATCTATCACAATGGAATGTATCACTTACTAATCACTAATAAATAGTCAACACCTATAATACTGATCACACGAAATATAAATAATTTATATGTTATCTCGCTTAAAGTAGCAAACCTACCCTCATCGATTAGGACGATCACAGCAGGGCGATATCATTCATTCGATTACATTCGAGCCGGCCTCCCGCTCGCCGGGACCGCATTGCGGACCCGAGTGCTCACGTGCCGGTCGCTCAGACACAGCTCCGTTCGCTACTCCTACCTGCGGTCGCCGGCGCCCCCCCCTGCGCCCCCTGCGCCCCCCTCCCCTTCTCCAGCGAGACGGCCGCCCCGGCGCTATGCCTCCTCTGCGGCCGCTCGTCCGCTTTCTTGCAGTAGCCGATCTCGGGGTCGACCTCCTTCTTCTCCTCGTCGAACTGCCTCATGATCTCGGCGAGCGTCTTCCCCTTGGTCTCCGGGAGGAACAGGTAGCAGTACGCCGCCCCCAGCAGCGCGCAGATAGCGAACAGGTACAGCGTGCCGTTGCTCGTGAGCAGGTTCTCGAGCTGCGGGTAGGTCTTGATGTTGAAGAAGATGAGCACGTAGGCGCAGCAGGACGTGGCGCCGGACATGACGCCGCGGATGTCCTGCGGGTACAGCTCGCCGGACATGATCCACGGCAGCTGCAGGAAGCCCACCATGCTGAAGCAGACGTGCAGCAGCACGCAGGCCAGCTTGACGAGCGGCGGCCCGTCCAGCGAGTCGCACACGGCGGCGCCCAGCATGGCGGCGCCCAGCAGCAGGCCGGACACCCAGCCCAGGGTCTTGCGCCGGAAGCTGCTGATGAGAGCCGCGCCCACCGCGCCCATCGCCACGCGCACGCCGCCCACGATGATGGACGCCGTGAACTCGTTCACGCTCGTGCCCACCGACTTGAAGAAGTCCACCGCGTAGTACAGGATCACGTAGATGCCGGACATCTCTTGGAACGCGAAGAAGACGATCAGCAGGCCGAACGGCTTGAGCACGCTGCGGCGCCGGAACAGGCCGAGCTTCTGGCGGAACGTCATCGACTCGGCCGACTGGCGGTCCTTCGTGAACTCCACGAGCTCCTGCTGCGCCGTGCTGTTGTTCTGCCGCAGCCAGAACATGGCGCCGTACGCCTCCTTCATCTGCCCCTTGGAGGCGAGCCACAGCGGCGACTCGGGCACGAAGTACATGAGGGACGGCGTCAGCAGCGACACGGCGGCGCAGATGGCCGCCACGCGGCGCCAGTGCACGAAGGCGCCCAGGAAGTACACGACGAATATGCCCGTCGACACCAGCCCGGGGCCCAGCGCGCTCAGGACTCCCCTCTTTTCCGGCGTCGTGATTTCCGCGACGTATATGTACGAGACGGTCGACATACCTGCGACACGAGTCATGAGTTTATTCGACGATCATTTTTCTGAGATTTTTATCGATCTATTAGAACTGGGTGGTATCTCTTACCGATAGTGAATCCCGTTATGAATCTCCCGACGCATAGAAAGACGTAGGTCTCCGAGAAGGCGATGACCAGCCATCCTATCAGGTTCGGTAGCACGATCGACTGCAGGAGCAGCCGGCGGCCCACCGCGTCCACCAACATCCCGCCCAGTAGGGCGCCGATGGGATTCGATATCACACCCAAACTGGCTGTTGACGATCGTTTAGAAACTTTTACGTTTTGAGTCGTAAATAAAAAATACAAACGCTTCATTTTAGGCTTCACAAACGTAATTGCCATACGTTATTCTACCAACTGATTAAGTGATGTTATATGATTCTCTCAATTAAAATTATTGCTAATCTAAGTAATTATTAAAGCTGCATCGTACATTTCTATTTTCTAATATCCCATAAATACCAAACCAAATATCCCCCCTCTGTTAACTGGAACGTGCTTACAAATAAATGTATCCGCTTAGGACCGGCACACTATCAGCAACAAAAGCGCTGTTTGATACAAAGCAAACTCTCTTATCAAATGTTGGCACACCCGCCTCTAAATATTGACATTCAAACATTGCTTATATTCAAATATTGATCTCGTTGATAAAAATGAGACAGCTAGTATGACTGGGGATCCATTTAATTTATCGATTTGGATTGTGACTTTTAATTATAACATAAATGGATAAGCCATTAACAATAACCCATTCCAATTATAGAAGAGTGAAAACAAATTAAAACTGGCATTGAATTGACGTTATATGTATATACTTAATTGGTTTTGATATATCTTGAATAATATTAAAATTATTCACTATGGATTTCTGTCCAAAATGCGTTTTGAATTAAGTTGCAATCGGAGCTTGGAAATGAAATCGATAAATTGATTGGGATAGGATATATCTCTGTTATGAGCCGAAATAGTCCAATCGATTTTAGTCCAACAGCCATTGAATTTGAACTCGTACTTTAACATTGCTAATATCGCATTGCATCGTTTTTTGATATAAAAACATTTATGAGAATAACATGAACGTACATTTATTGTTGTCTCAACGCAAAGGGCGTCTGAATGACATATAATTTATACTGTAATGTTTTTTAATAGAAAAAATATGATGTACGAAGTCCATTTTAATTTCAAAACTTGATTTTTAACAAATTTCTTAATATACGAAATGACAACTTACCAATCCATGAGCTCTCTTCATAAGAGATTGAAGGATATTCGTGCGTGTACTGAGGTAGCAGAACAGCGGAAAAGCCCTGACAAAACCCAACCGATATATTGATAGACTGCGCTGCGAGGGCTGCAAGCACCTGTAAAATTATGATAGCCTGGTAATTAAAGTGTTGGTGGAACTTATGAAAAATTATGTGTAACCCAAGGTCTTAGGAGTCGATCAATCGAGCCCGGGACTTCACTAATTGTAATTATAAACTGTGTTTGCAAAATAAATACTGTTGGTGAAGAGCCTTTTTTTGTAATAATAATGTTTTTTGTACACTGAAAGACAGATTTATCTATATGGGCTACATAAAAAGTCTGAACTTAAACAAGAGCAAAGGCATTTAAACTATTAGATTGCATATACAATCAGTGACGTCACATACACTGTAATCCCAAACTACTGTCTAAATGTACTCTGAATTTCGGCATGTTTAAAAGATTAACTGACTAAGGTATCGTGAAAATCATCTAAGAATAAACCTAAATATTTTATTTTATTGTTTTAGAGTATTCGTAGGATTTTTCAAACCCGATTGTTTGTTTGTGGAATTGGCAAAAATTTAAAAAAAAGATGCTGTCATAATTTTTTTGTATTATGATTGTTGTTAAAAACAACGAAGTAAGTAATAGCTGCTTTACGACTTATCATAATGTAAAAAAAGAAAAACTTTATGTAGTTTATTTTTCAGTTTCAGCCTCGCTTTAATTTTAAATGCATTTAAATCATAAATTTGATGAAACAGCCGTAAAATCAATTTAAAATATAAAAAATAATTTAAATTGATTAAACACTACATTATATATATAATGTAGTGTTTATCGCCAACTTATTTATTTCATAATTCTAAAATTACTAAAGAGTATAAGAAGTGTAGTTTTAATTTATTTATTAATATTAAAGCACTAGACTTATAATTAGCTTAACCGTATATCCGTACCGTAGCGTAAATGGTGGTAGGGCTTTCATTAGATATGAAGGTTTGAAGGGTGAGTGAGCCAGTGTAATTACAGGCATAAGGGACATAACATCTTAGTTCCCAAAGTTGGTGGCACACAAATTGGCGATGTAAGCGATGGTTAATATATCTTACAATGCTAATGTCTATGGCCGTTGGTGACCACTTACCATCAGGTGTCCCATATGCTCGTCCGCCTTACCTATACAATAAAAAAATTACAAATATTTACGATAAAATAAAACAAAATGTTTTTAAACAGATCGTCGAGACAAAAGTATTTTTAAATATCGTGTTGTTGCCAAATTACGTTATCCACTATTATTATTAAATGAACTTGTAATTTTAAATAGATTTCTATCGAAACGTGAGCTAACACGGTCTCAGACACGTGGCTGAGACGAGTTGGTTAATGGTATGGTATTAGGAACGCATGAGTGTACTCGTAACTTAAGATTGTCATCCCACTTAAAATCATTATCCATGTAAAAAATATTTATAAATGAAGATTTAATTTCATATAAATAACCTACTATAATAGTTAATTTATATGAAATAAAAACTCAAGGCATCACTCTTCTTCTCCTAAGAAGAAGGGTTTTATTCGTTTTTACACCACGATGCTCTAGTGTATGGCTTTAGATCCCCAGATTCCAAGATCGAATCCCGACTCGAGATAGTAAATTGTTTTTGGTTTTTGCTGAACGGACTTTTCTAAGTAGCAACCCGGAATTAAAGATTGAGAAAATAGATGGTGATCTGAGTCTGCGTAAATACTTGGACACTTCCATTATAAATCATCTTGCACAGATAGTCTTTGAAATTTATCTCCGTAGCCAACAGTTACATTAGTTCATTGACTTTCACAGCATAAAAATAAATATGTATTTGAGATTGTTTATTCTATAAGATATGTATTTTAAATCTCTGTATTTTAATACCAGACACACCAGGCACTAGCTTATCTCTCTTTCGAAACATTAATCTGAATTAATTAAAACTCGTTTCCATCAATGTACAATTTAAATTAAATTTGCGGATGTAATCATTAATTAATTCACATTTTTAATGCTATTTTATTGCATATTTAAAATATGCATTTACACCTAAACTCTATTAAGCTATAAAATATAATCGGTATGACGGACGGCTCACTTTAATAGATACAAACCAACGCACGTTCAGATTTGTGCATATTAATGCATTATAATTATGTTACAGTTTCGTTTTAAATATATTTTAAAGATTAATATTTCTAATAATAAGTATGTTTTGCGAAAAAGTAATTTAAGGTTCATTAACTTCAATCCGGCATGGTCGCAAATTTTTCAGATAAATTTTTCAGCAAAATAATTATTGTTGATCATTAACAATGGCGTCAAATGGTAACTTTATCAATATAGAAAAATTAAACAAGTAAGTGAGTTTATTTCTTTATAAGATAATGTGAATGTTTTCCACACGATGTGAAATGTATACGCGGACAGTCGTGCAAAATCGTCGAGTGGTCATTTATGTGTAATAATCGTATCTAACCACCGGAACGGAACACAAACCACTGTGTGATTGTTTTGTTGTTAAACAGCGATTATTCGAGATGACGAGGAAAATGTCCCGCGCACGCCATTTACTTTTATTTGAACCCAACTTTTGATAAATGATAACTGTTTATTTTAAACGTACATAAAAAACACTGTTTGTTTAACTTTTTTATCACAGGCTTAAAATTATTCATAACTCTATTTTTTATTTATTTACGCAAAAGGTTTAGACGTGATCAGTCAAATTCTCATTTTGTCCAATTGGTCCAAATCACCTCCAATTCACGCATGGTCTAGTTCTCGAATGACACTGTACGCGAATTGGACCAATCGCGCCTCAATAAGATAAACAGCTGATAATAAGTTGGATCTATTATATAACCATTCCTACATTGTTAATACGACATCAACAATGTGAAATTAAGCGTTACATCCGTTGTGGTACCTGTAATTATACTGGCTCACTTCGAAAACCGGAATACAGTAACCGAAAGTTTTGCTGTTTGGCGGTTGAAAAATTATTGAGAGAACAGATCAGAGAACAGACTGATCAGCACAAAACCGATTTCGGTCACGGCGGCCAATCTCAAGAGAGGTTAGCCAACTGCGCAGGAGATATTATAGTGCACAAGTGTGTGCGTAAATATAGGCACTGTCTATTCCCTAGCTCTCATAATCCGATGGGACGGCAATCCGACACGACCGGAAAGAGATCGGGCGCAGGACCAACGCCATTACGTGCTTTCCGAGACACGTACGGGAGTGTACACACTTCCAACTTCCAGACTCCAGGCTGCTACTGAAATTTTCTGACAGAAAAACCCAATAACTTTCTACTGGCCCGACCTGGGGATTGAACCACAATAAACGTATATAGAAACAAACGCCAATCCCGTTGTATCTAATTGTTTTATTTAAGGGCGCGCTTCTTGCACCATCAGTGTTAATAAAAGGAATTAAATAAAAAAGCTACTGTTTAATTAAAATGAATACGATGAAGTGGTCCATGTAGTAAAATACTTACAGTGAGATTAACTCCGATCGTCTCGAAATAAATCTCAACTATTCTAGACGTATGCATCCCTATGCGTTTACTTGGAGACTGTGCGGTGCTGTGGTATTGAGGTGGGACGACCGCGAATGTATTTAAGGTTATGGGTTCGAACAGAAAGATAAAACCACTGAATGAGTCAGACTAATATGATAAATATAACTTTATTAAGCTCGTATGAATAAATTATATATAATAGCTATTTTTATGTATAGTTAGGCGGACAGACAAATGGGTCACAATGATGTTAAGTGAAATTCTGCCACATTTGAATTCCACCAATCCGCATTGGAGCAGCGTGGTGGAATAAGCTCCAAAATCTTCTCCGCAAAAAGGAGAGGAGCCTTAGCCCAGCAGTGGGACATTCACAGGCTGTTACTGATGCTAAGTGGTCACCATCGCCCATAGACATTGGCGATGTAAAAAATCTTAACTATTCCTTTCAACGCCAATGCACCACCAACCTTGGGAACTAAGATGTTTCACATTTCACAGAGAGCACAGACCAACGGTAATTTAAATGTACATAGTAAAATACTGATATGATATTGTTTAATAAAAAAATTCTCGCAGCCAATTTCACTTCTAGATTATTTAATTCAACGCTGCAATGGCAAGTGAACGTAAGGCCATGTGTGTTTTTTAATTCTCAAGTGACATTTCTAGATCTATACATATATAATTCGATAGATTTTTAAAAATATATGCACATTTTTTCAATTGAATACCGTTTTTATATAAATATTGTTTCGTTAGAGGCGAAATCATAATATTGAAAGGTCAAGATGGAGTTAAATAGCGGAGTCCTTATCATCATTAATTTATAGGTTATAGAACATACGTTAGTGATATATCTAGACATTATTTATTTAATAATAAATAAACTCTTATAATAGATAAAATAATCAATGACTTTTATGTCCCTCTGACAATGAAGCTGGAGTAATTTAGGAACTATAACTCTATATTTAAGTTAAAGTACAAATATTCAATTAAATTAACATTGTTCTGGCTCTTTTTATTCTAAAAGTAATAATTATCCTCCAGACCGATTTCGGCCACGGCCGCCAATCTCAAGTCAACTGCGCAGGACATATTGTAGTGCACGAGTGTGTGCGCAAACACAGGTGCACTCTCTATTCCATAACTCTCATAAGCCGATGGGACGATTATTCTAAAAGTATAGATGTGACGGTAGTGTGTCGATTAATCTGCGGTCAAATGATGTGTATCATGCTGCCACACTAAGTTGGACCATGTTAATTTACAAAAAAGACTATCTTTTAACGTACAAATAACAAAAATATGATAGATAAACCCGTATTCTACAATCCTGCGAAACATCACTTACATTCGACCATTCGAAATATATTTCAAACTAAAAAATGGATCGTCCTGATACAAAAATAAACACGTGTTACACACACACAAATATCTACAATTACCTCTATACAATATTTCCGTTCCATCGTGAGAATAAATGACGCTAAATAATATAGAAACATGTTCATTTTATTATGAAACTAATTAAATTAAAGCTAATTAAATATAATAATAATGATAAAATATACCTTAATTATTAAGTCTGGTATGTTCTGTCTTTTTTAATACTTAATCTACCCCGTAATCTCGTAAAATCTTATGCGTGACATAAAGATTATAATTTACAACGTTTAATAACCGTATCGTTATTTGCAAACAATTTGTTGCAATAGTTATGCAATCAATGTTAAGGTTATGAATAAATGTAACTAACGCGATAGCAGATAGAATCCCTTGCTAGAGAAGGGATTGTGAATCCATTTCAAATATTTCGGTTATTTTAAAATGTTTACTTTAATGTAACTAACTAACTAACTAACGAAAACTAAATAATAAACGACTAGTAATAATTTTCTCTTGAAATTTTAAAATAAAATTGTTAATGAACGAAGAATAATGCAAAATTGGCTCTAATATTAATACGGTTAAATAAAATACCTACGAATTTACACCAATTAATATAATAGTCGATATAAACAAGTTATTAAATATTACATAATACAAAAGGCTGTAATTACGCGACAGTGTAAAATCACATCGTTCGTCGCGTAAATTATTATTGTATTTTATTCGATCTAATTTCTAGTTTTGTTGTTGTCGCCTAACACGGTTTTGTTCTCCTTTAAACAAAACGTTACGAGAAAATCAATCTGCATTATATTTGCCGTCTCGTTTATGTGGAATGAATTACTTTTACAAATATAATTACAAAATTCAAATTTCAGTATTCAGTATTGATGCGCTACACTTACCTATTTATCTTCAAAGTGAAAACGATTACTGAGAAGTACTACTGTAAGAAGTTCGATAAGATTTTTATTTGGTAGTTTTCATAATCGTTTATAATATGAGAAATAGATTAGGCTAGGCTCATATAGACATCGGCTCTGGGATCCTGTTACGAAGTCTTATTCATTGCATCACCAGCCAATTTATTTGTACAAATTATTCATATCTTATGGAATTCGTAACATAATAGCAAATTACAAAGAAAGGATTCATACTTGTGTTATGTTCCTATTTATAATTAGTATATTCATTGTTATATTAGTCGAATAATTATATATTTTTAAAAGGAAATCAAAGTTTTTTTTTAATATAAATATATTCAATCCCGAGTCTCATGTGACAATTATAATGGTTACAACTTGACGAGGCGGCGGCGGCATTGATGGAGCTCATCCGACGACAGTTCAAGTTCAATAACGCGACTCGTTCGTGTAGTGGACACGTCTCACACAGTGTCTCTAATACAACCTACCTTCACATGTTGCCACTAACGATTGCACCCGTCATTACTCGTTTTAATTGACATTTTGTAATAATACATCATGGCGACTTGACAAGAGTGCCACGAAGAATAATACATAAAAACTTATATTAAAATTATCATGGTTGTAGTCAGTCGAATCAAAAGTATAATTTTTTCTAAACTATACGTCAAAAATAATACGATATTTAAAATCATTACTTGTACTCGATATATAAAAGAATAAAAGGCCCGAGGGGAAAATTCGAGATTTCGAAAAAAATGTGCTTAATTATTTTATTTACGTACGAAGTTATTTATATATCACGAGAGTAATTTCATTTAAAACCAAATAAAAAAACACTTATATACTGAATTATAGTTGATTTTCTTGTATATATGAGATAATTCATTTGATTTCAGACAAATTCATTAAGACATTAATATTAAGCATACCTTAAATTTCTGTTTTATAATATTGTATTTTATACTATACATTGTTGATCGTATTACATTTTTGTAGTTGAACTACACGCTTCGTGTGAGTCGCTAAAGACTTGCCGGTCAGTCTACGGTTCAAGTTCAATAACGCATCGCATCGCGGACGGTTAATCGAAACTCACTCAAACTATAAATAATTAGTTTTCGACTATTATGTTATCATTTTATTATAGTTTTAATTTCTAAAGTATTTGTATTTCTACGTATATTATTTTAGTTCAACAAAACGTCATTTATTTAAACCAGTTCGATAGTTTCTACTTCGTATAGTTGAGTCTTAATTTTACAAAGCCATAAGTAAATGAATAGTTAGAGTATACAACATATAAACATATTATAGCTTATGTCCGTCGCGAAATAATAAACAATCATATTGTCCAAGTTCCATATCAATCCCATTAGTAGTTTCCGCGTGAATCCGGAAAGAGGAAGAATCACTCTCTTTCTCTTTTTGGTCGAGTCGGGCTTTGACGTTGCACTATTTTCTTCTCATATGGCTTATCATTGAAATTAGATGTTAATAGCCAAAATTCAGTCAAGACGATGATTATTGACTGTATATACATATATTTTACACGCACTGTCGTCTGTTTCTAAGTAAAACAACTTATGTCTGTGTTAACGGCCGACTGGTATACATATTCATATTTACATATATAATTTTAAACGAATGTGTAAATATACAGTGGCATCCTGACTCGGGGCAGGAATCGAACCCTCAACCCCGAATCGGAAGGCAGGGTCACTGCCAACAGCGCCTTCGCGACAGCCAACATATATATAATTTAATATTAAATAATAAGATTACAACATTGAAACTATTACATAATGGTGCTACATCAAATCATATCAGAGAATCTAATATCCGATCGTGATAGGTCCAATTATCCTTATATACCTACTTAAGATTATATAAGAGCTATCATTTCGATCTTATATTAACACAATGCTTTATACACGAGCCGTTTAACAATACATTAATATAACGTATTTTTAAAAAATATATATGATATTTTTTGAATAAAACGTTATATACAAGTATTATATACAAATATTAAATATGTGTATATTATATTGTATATTAATTTGTCGTACCGTGTGGTTCATTCATCAGCCAGAGGATTCCTAAAGACAATCAGCTGATCTTCGCTGTCTTTTTTTAATGCGTAATATGTATATGAAATAAGTGCAAGATAATGGTGAACGTCAAGAAATACCACATACGTGATAAATAGGTAACAAAATATCGGTGTTTTCTGAACGTCGGTACAATCGTAAAGACAATGAAAGGATTTAAGGCTGAATAAATAACATTCCTTAATGAATTATTAACATTTATATATATCTTTATGCACGCATTAGACAATATTAATTACAAAATAAACATTTGACGCATGTACGTGCTAATATGTGATTTTACATTAAGTGATAAGTATTTTTCCTATAAAACAATGCATTATTAGGTTATCTTCAGTTTTCTCTTGAAGCGAAATATACCTACTGATATACCTAATGTATTCATAAATTCATATTTCTTCATATACTTATAAATCAATTAATAAGGTAAAAATAACGAATATTAGTTTGTTATTAATTAAAGCCTTTGATAAAAGTTAATAACTTCTAGACAATAAGATCAATTGGTTATATTTAGACTGTGTGTGTGTTTACCATGTAAAGATCTCCATAGCGCCACACTTTCCAAAATCCTTTGATGCTCGCGAGCATGGTGCGCGCGCGTCGCTCGCCGTAGCGCGCCGCTGCAACCCTCCTGCCGAACCAAACATTGCTTGATTAATAGCCTATAAAATTATTTATCCCAATACCTAATCGATAATTCAATTACTAAACTAAGATGTACAGGTAGTGTTTGCAAACTTAGTTGATTGCGGCTATCAAGTGCTTAACACGTTGAGCCCTCACTCGTGCTAATTGTTACAAAGATGTAAATGATTAACTCTTGTCAATATTAATCTAACGTTTTAGCAGTTCGCGTAATAATCGCGATAGATAGCAATCACGTGTTTATAAACTAGAAACTGACTATCATTTACTCTCATGCAACAGTCAAGATATTATATAAATAGATATATTATCAGACAATTTTTTTTTCATACATTTTGTATGACTTATTTTCGAAGGATTTCAAACTATTCTAAGCCTATGAATTATTCACTATAAATAAATGTGTATAATTCCTTTCACAAACAATGGAGCGCCATGGAAAATTGATTTCATAATTATGCCTCGTGTCTGTAATTACAGACACGAGGCCCACTCTTCAAATCGCATACACTGGCCCAGTCTTCAAACCGGAATATAGGAAAATAAAACATCACTATTGGGCGGCAGTATAAATGATTAGCTGGCGAACTACACAGACGGGCTTGCACAAAGCCCTACTTCCAAGATATACCTACCAGATACACTCCATGTTTGTTGAGAATCAATAGAGAAACAATACGTTTTGAATATCTGAACCGATCCTTAAATATTATTTAACATGAATGTTTTGTTTTCCCAAATAACATAATGTCTTGTTATCACTCGAACGTTATCGGTTAAAACTTATCTCAATGTATCAGGTTACGCAGGAGTCAATGCTGTTGAGATGTTGTTTGAAAGAATTATATCTATATTATTTAATAAATAACAAATGCACAGCATGCCTTGCGACGTATGAAGAAAAAATTCTCAGGTCGTACTACCGAACCGGTGATATTTTTTAAGTGTACTTACCCGACTACGGCTATTAAAAGAAGGGTAGTTTTTAAAAAACAGTTCACGAATCGTACGTTCGACTCGCGCCACGCGCGCCACCTGTACCGTAGTGAATGTTATCATACTATGTCAGAAATGTTCGCAATGAGTGCCAATAACAATTGTACAGTCTTGTACATACTCATCGGCAATTAATTGTACTCGATCGGATAAACATTGACCGAACGGAATATGGACAGAAACAAACATATTTTTTTATGTATAAGATGAAACTAGGTTACTATAGCGTAATTGCGTGCAAATTATATTTGATTAATTGTACAATAACGGCGTATTTTTCTTTCTCTCCCGCAAGTCGGTTTTCAGTTTCATGTTTAACAGTAAAGTTGTATGTACGCTAAGTTATTATTCTACCTTAAAACTTGTGAAAGGAAAGTTTTTTTCTATCTAACGTCAATACCAACGAAATCGAATCAACATTGTAATTTATGCTAAATGAAAACAATAAACATTAAAAGCGATCAGTTCCTTGAACTATTTTCAGTATATTTTACGTCCATCCGCTCTCGTCTAATTCAAAAGATACGCGAATATAAATTACTTCATCGTGCGTAGATATAAACGAATTGATCGCTATTTACGTTCCGATAAAACAAACGCGTTTTTTTCAGTCTTGTTCTGGTATTAGGTTAGAACCGTAGCTTTTTTACATAGCAATGATATATAGCCCGGATAATGGACTGAATATCATTGCTAAACAATAGCTTAGTACACAATATATAAGATAATATATTACCGATTAATATATTTATATACTATAATTTATTATTACGTATAATTTTCTCTCGAGTTCTTTGAATTGTATCATAATGGGAGTAGGTACATACTTAAGCATTTATATTCACTATCGCTCATCGATATCGAAGTGAATTATTAAGTATTTCTTGCCATCTTTGAAATAACACAACTTCAGTCATCTTTTAAAACGGAACACAGCAATGCTTTCCGCACAATAACAACAGCCACAGATTTAGCAATGCTGTATTAGCACCGTATGATGAACATACTAATTATTAATGAAATCAAAATAATATATTTTATTGTGAATGACATAGTTATTAGTTGTAATAATCAACTTAATTTATTTGCATAATATACAAATATTTTTTTAAGTGCCTCGCTGACCTAGCTATTAGTTTACTGCGGATACGGAGACCGGATACGAATCCATTTAAAAATAGTCAAATTTTTCTTATAATAAATTCTCATTTTTCCAATGAGAATTTGCAGTGATACGTCGAAAGTATATAAGGCTGTTAGTCTGGCTGTGACGCCTGGTCTCTCTCCAGCTGTTCGGTTGTCGGTTGTCGGTTTGGTCTAGAAGAGTGAGTTGCGAAATAAATTATATATAATATGTATGTACTAACTTTCGCCCGCCGCTACGCCCGAATCCTAGCAGAGCGTACAGATGTTTGGTTAGCCTATATATTATGGTTTATGGTATGGTTTATGGTTAGTCAATGTATAAGCTATCTCTATTCTGAATCTCATCCAAATCCATTCAGTAGTATTTGCGTGAAAGAGTAACAAAGATGCATACATCTGCACAAGCTTTCGCGTTTGTGTCGTCTAGGGAAATAAAATCAAATTTTATATTTATAAAAACATTAGCGTAGCGACTATTACCTAATACATAATTACTATATAATTTCCTATGTAAATTATATGAAATTTATTACCATATATAATATTAATCATATTTAATATCAAATAAACAAGTATAGCACATTTGTTACATTCACTTCCTCAACAAATGATCTCAAGTGCTCGCTTCCGAGTTGCAAAGAGGAAATTCGTACTTAGCGTTCGTGTCAAGTTATGTTGTCACATGATACAGTTTCAGATAGGCTAAATCTATCAACTTGTTCATACTAACAAATCAATATCAGGCTAGTAGCGATCCGTATATATTTTTACGTCACATGCAGAAAATTTCAACTTTTTTTTATTTACTAACGCTTTTGATTTCTACCGTCCGTAAGCGAAATGTGAAAATAGTTTTTTAAATATCGTAACCATTTGGTTGGTCTTTGGATATATTTTTCATCAGATATTATATAGTTACGAATCGAAATCTAATATTAGTTGGTAATGCCAATGATTTTAATATTTTATTTTATTTTGTTCTTAATTAAGAGTCTAATCCCTTTGTTTAATAACTAAATAGTTTTAAATTAAAATAGTGGTTGTTAACACCATATGCATACATTTAAGTGAGTTAATATTTAAGATTTTTAGGTTAGTAACCTTCTTATTATCAGTATCATTGACATTTTCTTTTTATATATTTAATCTACATCGATATTTTTCAAAAAAGGAATTGTCCTAATTATAAAAAACATATAATGTATGTATATATAAAAAAAAACGATTCAATAATCGATATATGATTGTAAATAATAATCGATTCGTGTGAGTCTATAGCGGTTATCGCAGTCCCGGCCTGAGGTCATAATAAATAGAAATGTTTACGCTCACTTTGCCAAGACCTTCGCACCAACGCATCTTCTTATGTACTCTTTACGTTATATATTTTACCCGTTTAATTATGTTTGACCTATATTGTATTATTCATACTATATGTTCATTAATACGATTTTTATATATAAGACTTTTTGTATTACGAAAAAGGTTAATTAATTTTCGTCAAAAGCAGTCAATTTTTTAGTCAACATCAACACATGTGAAGTTTGTAGTTTAAGTACGAGGTTAACTCGTGATTTGCCTTCTTTATCCTTATTGCATTTACTTTGGCTAAGTTAATTGTATTTTTTGGATTTCTTAGGCTCAAGGCATCCCGTTGTTATATTAATAGCGTAACAAAATTCACGCCCGCCCACGTCTTGAGACGGGACCGCTCATTCGTTCTATTCTATTCTGCTGGAAATTCTGCTTTAGAAGGAAAACATAATTTTATTACTATAGGAGCTATAAACATAAGAAAGTGAAATCCAATGGTACATATAACTTCATAACGTCAATTACAAAGCATTATAATGTCAATTATGTTATTTTATAATTTAAGAATCATAGTTTTCTTAATTAAAAAAAAATGCCGAAATGTCAATGGAACTAACAGAAAGGTAAGAAATTGTAATGGCATTTATTTAGCGAACAATGCCAATACACTGGCAGCCTTGTTACCGTAGATGGTATGTATCTACTTTAATCACACACACACACACACACAGGTGAGTAACACCTTTCACACCGGAACACAACAGTACAGTGCAACAGACAAGTTGTCGTTGCCTGGCAGTAGAGTATCATACTGTTCCCATTCGGTATTGCTCAGGGCCCCAGCACAAATACATCATAAGGAAAATTACTTGGTACGATCGATCTCGTTCTAAATTGTCGACCAGATGTATTGTTGATAGTTATTGAGATAATTATTAGTTATACGTTATTCCACATTGGTTGCCTTTACGACTAGCTTATTATATATTAATCGGTTTTCGTATGTAACAATTAATGTTGTGGTTTAACTCGTACATTTTTAATAGAAATAAAAATGTAGTATATAATATGAAAAGTATACAAATGTAAATAGTATAAGATTAATACTAATATTAAAATAAATTCGATTTATTATGTTATTTGGTGGTAGAGCTTTGTGCAAGCTCGTCTGGGTAGGTACCACCCACTCATCAGATATTCCACTGCAAAACAGCAGTACTTGGTATTGTTGTGTTCCGGTTTGAAGGATGAGTGAGCCAGTGTAATTACAGGCACAAGGGACCTAACATCTTAGTTCCCAAGATTGGTTGCGCATTGGCGATGTAAGCGATGGTTACCGTCTCATACAATGCCAATATCTATGGGCGTTGGTGACCACTTACCATCAGGTGGGCCATATGCTCGTCCGCTTCAAAATAATGCATTCGTTTTTGCGTTTATAAAAAAGTGATTTAAAACAAAAAATATAATCTCTTGTAATATATGTATGTCAATCAAAGATGTTTATATGCATGGCGATGACAAACCTTATTTAATTTAGTAGTTGTTGAATAGAAGAATACTTTAGAATGTTAATGGCTCTAATTATATTTGGTACAGCTTCGCCCGTAGAATGTAAATAATAAATATTATTACGTCTTCAACGCCAAGCGTTTACCTAATCCTAAGAAATATATACTTATTAACAGTGTATGCTAAAATAATGATTAGTTGTTTCGATTGAGTATCATTGTTACTAAAGCACCCCTAAATATAAAAAAGAGGGAAAATTCTTTTCTAAGTACGTCTCTACGTTACGAAACAAAATCCCCAAATTCATTTCTAATCTCTATGTCTAATAACTTTTTAAACTATTCATAAAAATAGTCCTTTTATCGAGGAAGGCTCTAGGCTTTTTTTTTCATTTATTATATTTTAATACGCGGATGAAACCGCGTGGCACAGCTAGTTAATAATAAAACTGCACATTACCACGCCAAAATCGACAAATATGTCAGAAATTTCGAGTATTTAACTAGCGCTATAATTTAAAAATGATTACTACATACATACTATTATTATAGAACACATCAGATACTAATTTTACTTAACGAGCGTCGTCGCATAACGACATAACCAACAAATCGCCTTATGTATTGTCTCGCCTCTTATTTAGTTTTTTTTTATAGCGTAGGTAGGTGAACGAGCCTATGGGCCCATAGGCTCGTCACCTGATGGTAAGTGGTCACCAACGGCCTTAGACATTGGCATTGTAAGAGATGTTATCCATCGCTTTCATCGCCAATGCGCCACCAACCTTGGAAACTAAGATGTTGTGGCCCTTATGCCTATAACTACACTGGCTCACTCACCCTTCAAACCGGAACACAACAATACCAAGTACCTACTGCTGTTTTGCCGTAGAATATCTGATGAGTGGTACCAACCCAGACGAGCTTGCACAAAGCTCTACCACCGAGTAAAGTGTAGTTCATAAATATAAATTAATCAATTATTGTCAACGTAGCTTAACCATTCAGAAACAAAACAATTAAATACATTGAAACGTTTTAATATCCACAAAATACATCGAATGACTAACGGTAATTAATTTAAAAAATATTTTTTACGAGAATTATTAGGTGAGTAATTGTATAGCTAGTCTGAATTTTTAATGAATAGCAGATTTCTCTACAAGGACGGCAGACAGCTTATTTCTGATAAATATACTCGTAAGTAATATAATATTAAGGTAAATGTGTTATTATTAAAATTGCAGTACTTATGTCTATGTCACATTATATATGTTATTTATTGTAATTCTATATAATTCATGTCTTTGACATGACCTGGCTCGCTTTTTTCACGTATTACTTTAAAGTTTAGTCCTAGTCTAGAATATAAGGACGCAGATCCCAAAGTCCTGGATTTTTTGTCCAAGATTCTCAATAGCAACCCGGAGTCGAATAGAAGTGTGAACTCTCCCGTATCTCGGAAAGCACTTAAAGCCGTTGGTCGTGGTTGGTTCGTTGGATGGCTTTGCCCATCGTATTATGAGAGTGAGGAAATAAAAAATGCACCTGCGTTTGCGCACACACTTAAGCACAATATTACATCCTGCAAAGTTGGCTAATTTCTCTCAGTAATGGCTGATACTCTTTAACTAACACGCAATTTATTTTGATATAAAAGTTCATATAAACTTCACTTGCAGGTTGTAAACATCATACTTGTTGCTTGTAACAATAATTTGATTTATATCAATATGCACATTATGTAAAATAATAAACGTGTTTCCAAGTTCAAGGCTCTGTTGATATGGAAACTGATCTTATTACCAGACTCGTTTATTATATATTAATTAAATACATATGTATTTATACTAGGCATATATATTTTAAGTTTTGATCGTACCAGCACTATCAAGCGAAACAAACGTACCCAAGATATCTGTCCTGATTAGATTTCAGGCACAGAGGTCATTTTCAATGAAACCAGCTGATTGCACACACATAGAAAGTACTCCGGGATCCGCTATGCTACATCGAATTAGTTGTCTTTACTGACCTGACCCGGGGTTAGATCAAGGGACTGCAGTATTTGCCTCCGTCAATTATTACCAACTAGCAACTAGTACAACGAGACATGTTACGATATACAAAGTTGTCAAACAACGAGCTCTGTTCGCGTCAGTAGACGTGAACAAAAGCGTCAGAGATTAACTTAATGCACATAAATTTGTTCAATTTAATACGCGTGTTTGATCTAATTCATTTTAAATACAAATATATTAATAAATATTGTATAGTATCTTTACATTGTCGATACATTGATTTTTTTTATTTTTTTTTATCCTTGAATGAACTTAAGTTTTATTTAATATATCTAATGACTTTAAAATATTTTTAAAATATAATCGTTAGTATGTTTATATGTTTCTCCGTATTTTCTCGAATAAAGATTTATAATCTTATTTATTTCGGAATTTTACATATATATTTTGAACGTTTATATGTAACATATTCATAAATAACATAACAGGGGGTTGGTTCATCCCACCAAATCATATCGTAGTTGCTCAAACCTATAAACCATCGTTCATTTCAAAAATCATACGTTACTTCAAAGGGGAGATCATAAGAGACGACAGAACTACTTCAAGTCTGTAGACAAATTGTGTATATTTTTGCATATTTCTACTTAGAAAAAAATAACATCTAATATAATTTTAATAATTGTAGTACAAAATCAGAGCAGTTCAAAAATCAGAGCTAGTAAGATAAATGTATAAGTATTTATTTCGATTCATATCACGAGCAAAACAAATGCCTTTATTAAAATCGATTATTATCGCCGAACTCCGACTGATTAATTGAAAATTTTCACTTTTTTTTTTTTAATATAAAACTCTTTACTGTATATATTTTTTAATGATACTATATTAATAATAATTAATAAATTATTAAATGTTATATACGTATAGAATATTATATTATTGATTTATTTTAGACATAAAAATAACCATAAATTAACAAAATATTGTATATTATTTACACAACATAATTATTATTATTAATTTGTTCTACTTTTCCCAATATACTACTTTGTTTTGGACGCTATTAATAGAAGTTCAGAATCATATTGTTCAAGATTTCAAAGGTCATATTATCTCTATTTGAAAACGAATCACACACATCATCACAATTGATAAAAGGTTTATATAAATATTTTTTATTTACATATATATTTATGTGACACCAATAATACAATAACTATTTTATAGATCGCAATAATTGTATCAACTTACTCTGAACTATTTCCTGTAATTGTCCCCAACTTGACAAATTTTCAGTATATTTGCACAAAACAAATATTTTTCATGAAAATTGTCCTATCACTTTGACGAACACAATCTTTACGCGGGAAAACTCTCGACGCGCGCAGCGTTTAAATTTGGAACGCACGTGCGATCCCACTGGTGTTTTGCTTTTATATTCGGCACCGATAATATTATTATGTTCTAGTGTAAATTTATTTTTATATTTTTTTTTTCTGTGACAATCGCATCACAGTTAAAGCCAGGCGATCGACTGTTTCGGAAAGAGGTTGTATGTTCTTGACCTTGCGCTGCTCTCGGGCGCACTGAAGTCGCTTTTCGTTCACACAGTCTGTTTTATAACGCACTGTTGTTGGAACTTTTACCGACTGAGCCACTGATAACCGTTTAAGGGACGTCTCCGCTGAGCGCGTTTGTAAATGGAATTATAATTAATGATATCATATTTTTCTAACGTTTTTATATTGTTTTTATTTTTATTTCGATTGTGTTTTGTCGTCGTCGATGCGTATTTAGTCATCGATTTGAGATGAACATACCAGCTACGAATAAACAATTAAGATTATAACTAGATATTCACTATTTTTTATATTTAATGGTTTTTTTTTTTTATTTATACATAGTAAGGCCAGCAATATACTGCCAGTGGCTGAATTATAATGATGAGGAATAGTTTATAAAAGTATGGAAAAGTTACTAGATTTATGCGACTAATGCGAATGTTGAAAATAAAGTAACTTGGAGTCATTTCTTATATGTAAACAAAATGTAACAATTATCTTAAATAAGAAAAATGTACGCTGTTTAACACGTATCGCCGTTATGTTTTTTCTTTTTTAAATACTAATGTCAGTGTTCGGTCTCGAAAGGACAGAGCTAGCTTTAAAACGACACGGGTTATCTAGAATATTCTACACGAAACAAGATTTTTAATTCAATGCATAATCAATACAGAGATCCTTAAATCTATATTATAAATGCGAAAATAATTCTTTTGTTTTTATTTGTCTGTTACGCTTACTCGGCTACACCACTGAATCGATTTTGATGAAATTTGATATGAAATAATAATAAATTAATAAATAATTAAGCTTGATTCCCAATGAAAGATATGGATTTTCTACCTAAAAACTACCCCTCTTCCCTGACGTACAGATGACGCTGCAGGCGAAAATAAATATTTGATATATTTATTTGTATTAGGGTGACGAGTGAAGGGCTACCTGGCATCGTAAGAGATTATTTTAACGATTCATTACTTCAGCCTTTGAAACCATAGGAACTAAGATGTTATATTTTAATGTGCCTGTAATTACACAAGGCTATCAAACCGGATCACTTACGAACTTGTAATGCTTACAAGTTATTAATACTTAGCGATGGAAAACCCGTTGAGAGTGGGTATCGTATAGGATATCTGGGTAGTTTCCAGACGATTTGTTCAAAACAGTTGATGGGGTCGACATATGACCTATATGTCGACCCCATCGTTACACGCTACATTAAATCAAAAATAGACAAATATGCTTAGACTAATTCAGTTTGAGAGAATCATTAACAAATTCATATATTTTAATAGCCGAAATACTCGAAGGTTTACTAAGAAAATAATTAGGCGCCAATATTCATAAAATTTAAATTTAGTTCATATTTTAGTGATTCTCTCAAACTAAGGTTACGAACACATGTCAATAACAAGTGAGAAACATCTTCTAATACACCACATACTTCACAATTGGGAGTGTCACTTTTTCTCATTAGATGTTTAAACTTGCCTAGTGGCATATATCCAGATCTAAGTCTAAATGCTATAACTAACTTACTTCTATTAATGTTACTATTTACAAACCAAGGTATACGAGGAGGTTCGGATTGAATCGTCCTATACCATATCCCTTTATCAAGCGATCTCTCATTAAAGTATTCATTCCAAATTTTAAAACAAATTAATTTGAATTTTGCAAAAACTTCGGTATAGTGTGGTTTTATATGATAAACATCTCCAATAGTAAGAGCTAAGTTTGCCAATCGATCCGCCTCCTCGTTACCAGTCAGACCAATGTGGGATGGAATCCACTGAAACTTTAAAATAATGCCCTTATCTCGAAATTCTTCTGTCGATCTAAGGATTTCGTATGCTATCGATACTCCATTAAAGCCTTTAATACACCTAACAATATGTTGCAGTGCACTTTTGCTATCAGTGAGTATGACCACCTTTCGCACGTCAGTCGCGGAAACATACCTAAGCGCTTTATAGATAGCTAACAATTCAGCCGTTAATATGGAGACAGACTCATTAACCTTAAATATTTTGTAATACGTATGTTTCGGATCATATAAAGCAGCACCTACACAGGATTCACTTTTCGATCCGTCAGTATAGACCTTGTAAAACCCTCTATAATCACCCTAGGGTAGTCACCCTTGATAGCTACTGTGGTCTTAAATCACTTAGGGACACCATCAACTACGTCGCTTCAACTGTTCGGCCTTTTGAAGGAAAATCTAAAGACAGGTTAATTAATATAAATTCTGGTTAAAATGTTCTGTTAACTTACCGTTAATAATCTAGAGTAATACTTAATCGGGGCTTTGTTTTTTTTTCGTTGCTTAACAAGAAACGACCGCTACTGTGGACGCGTCCCTGTAGGCGAATCGATAAGCACGATTTTAAGGTCAATACGTACCTTAATACGGAACCCACATAACTTTGTCATATCCATTGGTCCATTTATTCAACTCCTGGGAAGGTCATTGACTATGTGTAGCATTGTGATAAAGCTGAGCGAATATACGTACATAGAACAATATTTCCTTAGTTAGTCTGCTAGATATATTCGTTGTTATGTGCATATTACATATAAGTTAATTTTGATCATCCTTACCTTATAAAAATCTACCGGCATTTTATGGGTCAATTTCAGTTTAATCAGAAACATTATTAAGATAGTATAAAATAATGCATATTTATGCGTTTTATTGTAATTGGACTGCCCTGCTCATATTTAAGCTCCAGCTTACAATTATCCGGTGACATACTTGTAAGTCGTTATTTCAATCAATCTACGTTCACATAACAAAATCGATTGAAGGTTTGATTCCTTTGTATTTGTAAATAATTTTTCACTCAAGCATTGCCTATTGATGTCATATGAATAAAAATATTTCAATATGTACCATTTTTTTATATTTATAACGCGAGTGATGATAAAATCACCAATCAATCACCAATCAATAATCAATAACGCTATAGAGTAAGTAAAAAAACACGCACTAAGCAATTAGTTTTCAAAAAATATGTATGTACGAGTATGTACAATTGTATATTAATACATGTTGTGCTAATCCGTCGATATTATTATTGGCACGCTTTACAATACATTTGCTTAAAATTAAATTGTTTATATTTTGATTTATTTTTAGAAATTAGCGGAAAATCATATGAGTGCACGTAATTCTACTTATTCTAAATCATGAAAATTGTTTTATGAGATATCATGCTCAGCACCGCGGAATGCTTTGAAACATACTTACGCCATTTTTATCTCACTATTTACTGAGACTCGTACATGACATCTTTCTCGCATGAAATTCTAACACGCTTGTAACAATTGTAGAATTGGTTTGTGGCTGCAGTAAATGTCTTATAATTATGTAATTTGGAGTAATGTATGTTTTGTTTTAAATAAACACGGACACTGTTTAAAAATCTCTTGCGATTTATGTGCATTCTATTTTATACCATGAACCAAATTCATTCCTCGATTTTGATGGATATAAAGATCCAAAAGACTACAATAAATACTCAATATTTTTATATTACAATTAATATCTATATATAGACCGAAGCATTTACTTGTCCCGTTTGTTTCGAAGAAAGAAAGCGTACGACAGTAACAAAGACCGATTGACATTTTATTGTATGTATGTAAATGTAAGTCACAGATTAAATAAAGAGTTCTCAATACAATGGCGTGTGTGATATAGTCCACTGGATGATAGCGTTTGAAAGCGGTTTTGCACTAAGTGTGATCATTTCTTCTAATCTTATTATAACGAAGCTTTTCTTTCTCGTCTTTCATTTGTATTATATTTCTATCACTCGGCAGGGATGCCTTATAATAATATTGAGTGCATGTACGATATTTATAGACTGCGAAATAGATCACTCGTATTATCTTTATCAGATAACTTCTGATAAGTGGTTTGTTTTCATATGTATGTACGTGTAATAGGTGATATTATTATAAATTATATAGGGGTTAAAGAAAAAATACCTTATTGCCATGGTCTTACATATGTAAATAGAAAAAAATATTTGTTTTCTACTTTTATAATACTTTTCATTTACTTATCTAGACTTGCTTTTTAATAATTAATGTTTAACTGAAATATCATGGTATTAGCGATGCTTTCCTACACATTGTTTGCATTTCATGCTCTTTTGGCAAATAGGGGATTGCGTATAATATGTTATTATAATATGTGGTATTTGTATAATATGTATGTATATATCGAGAATTCTCTCATTAAGATCACCACATGAAACGGAATAATTGACATGACATGCATTTACTACACTAATTACTGTCGTCATGACATCAGCAGGTATATAAAACGACACTACATAACGTTATAGTTTAAATAGATCAATTATAAAAATAAATAATGGACACTACTAAGAACTAAATTTTAATATTTATATTTCATTAATTATTTTGAATTGCCGACATGGCGGATGTAACGCGTTAGTCTAAACCGCGTTATCGCGGGTTCACACCCAGGCAAGCAACAATTTTCGTGTGCTTAATTTATGTTTATAATTCATCCGTATTGGAACAGTTTGGCGAAAAAATCTCTAATAATTTCAACGTCTAAACAAACGTACAATGGTCAAATAAATAAATATTATTAACGTGTTGGGGGGGGCAGTTGTGTATCATCAAAGTCGATTCAGTGGATTAGACGTGCTGTTACGTAACAGAAAACAGAGTTACTTTCGCATTTATAATATTAAGTATAGATTAGTATAGATTTATACCTCGACTTTAGTGTAGACCAAGCGTGGGATTTCTTGACCTTAATTGACTATTCCCTTTTTATTGTTTAAACGATAACTTTATTATACTAAAAATAAAAATAAAATATAATATGCCTAAAATATATATAACTATAGACACAAGACGTTATTGCGTCTGTACGTCATCACAAGCGTTTTCCGAGAAAACGACGGAGATTAGACGATAATTCGCGGTACAGTCGTCCGCAGAACAAGGTGACGCGGAAATCGGATGTAGTTCCGCGTTAACCATGTACGTTAGAATGTTGATAATATATCATAAACGCGATCGTTTGTTTTATATTATATATTAATTAAGAATAGATTCAAGGTGCCTTTATGTTTATAGATTCGATTGTTATTGTTATTTAAAATTGAAACTCGGGTTAATGTTACATAAGATATCTTACAAAAGGTGTAATCCTCATTGAGTCACCTTGCTCTGAAATAAATAATAAATACGGATTAATCATATAAAACTCAAGGGTTTAAATTTAAACCTGCGATATTCCATTTAAGATCAACCTACTCTATCGACTGAGCCTTCTTAGTTCTGCGTGTTAATATATATGTGTAATTTAAATTTATATAAAGGTCTTGAGTCTTGACCCTTTAAAATACATTCATCTTTCGGTACAAAATATTTCCTTTCAGATATAAATTGCTCTCAGCACACGACAGTACCGATTATTTCCTCGTAGTTAAATTGTCATGTGGCTTCATGTAAATAATTTGCCATTTACTTTATTTATTTTACTTTACATTAAATTATTTCATACAAATATATCGATAAACCATTGTAGGGAGATGTATATACGACCCATATATCGTTTCGTAAATAAATAACGATCAATAAAATATATAAAGGACGTAAAGTGATTACGTAACTATTTATTTGAGATTTGTTATCACATACGTTCGTAAACTAAAGGCTATGGTATTTAAAGGAAAGAGGCTATCAGTGCATTGACTTTCTTTGTGTATGCTACGCGACCTCCGCCGATAGGAAACAGATTTTTAAGATTTTTTTGTAATTAAATATTTTAATGTTATTTTTATAAAATAGGTGAACGGTCGACGGGCATATGAGTCGATGATCACTACCGCCCATTGACATTGGCACTGTAAGAAATATTAACTATCCGTTACATCGCCGATTTGCCATCAACCATTGGAACTAAGATTTTATATCCTTTGTGCCTTAAGTTACACTGGCTCATTCACTCTAAACCGGAGCACAACTACCCAGCCGATCTTACACAAAGCCCAATGTGGTCATAATAAGAGTGAAAAAGTAAAATATCAGAGAACTGCGACGCGTTTTAGCATCATGTTTAAGTGCAGCACTAAACGCGTACTTTTTTAAGTCAATCATCAGAGCGTAAAGCATAGTGAAGCTTTTGCACTAATAGTATATAAAAATACATATCGATAAGAAATAAATTGCGAAAATTACAATCGGGTGTTGTTTTAAAAACAAATGTAATCTAGACAAGTATCCACATAGACCGATGCTGAATTCTGATATACATAGATCAAATGTTAAGCTTATAATATATTTATAAACAAAAGTGATCCCTGATATCTACTTATCGCCCTGTCTATAATGATTTACATAATACATAAGTCATAAATATAGTAGGGCCAGGTAGGTATTCTGTGTCGGAGCGTCACGGTAGCATGCGCAAGCAATCCGCATCAAATTAGCACATCGCTATAAGTCAGTTGTCAACATTTCACGGGTGTGTAATGAAGTGACTTCTGACAGAATCGCGATACTTGTCTGTTCTAGTTATAATTATCTTAAGTAAACAACCATAGTAATATTATTCAATCGAAACGTAAATCGATAGTTGTAACGAAACGCCATTAGTTACATAAGAAGATTCGATCCCCGTGTAATCACCATGCCGGACCATTGCGTGTATCGTTATCGCATGAATGCTCATTATAGTATAGCTAATGTTAGTTTTCTTGTACGTATCCCTTTATTTATTAAACCTTTAGATAAATTTAATATAAATAATAGAGCATGTTAGTAATACATTATAAATTAGATTGAAAAGCGTTAAAATTCAATTCATTCAATTGTATTTCTTAATAACTTCAATCAATAGAATTGATGGTAGTTTGAGCTCTACATATCATAAATTCTATTTAATAACAACGACTTATAAGAGCTTACTTGAATAAAAGATTAATAACATTTTTGCCGTTAGCATATTTATTTACATTTAGGACTATGACTGCTCAGTCAGTCATACAGTAGTAAAAAAATAAATTTGTACAAATGCTGGCAGCAATCAATTCACGATAATAATTTTTGTCATCATATCTGTTTCATTAAGAGTTGAGATGCAGCATTACAGGATAGTTTTTCTTTAACGAGAGATTTATATTGTTATGAATATATGTATGTAGTATATGAATAATAAATAATTTATGATTAGTCATTAATGTTTGACTTATTTAACGAAATTTACGTTCTTTATTTATATTCTTAGTTATCTCATTACTACGACCGTGGCTAACACGATTTCACACGGCAATGTACAAATTAATTTCGTTATTGGAAGAGCAAATAATATCGGTCAGCATTATTAAATTATTTTGGCATGAAATGTAAATATTACGTATCAATATAAAAATTACTAAACGTTTCTTATTTATTCTTTTAATATATTATGATGTATAGAGGTGTATATTTTTTTAAATTTTTATATTAATAAATATTTATTTTAATAATAATCTAATCTAGCAGAAATAAATAATTTGTTAATTTTTATTATTTCGTGAATATGTTTGTGTTTTTTTTTTGGTATTTTAACAAAAGTTTCAGGTTATCTTTCTGGTTTAACTAACTAATATAAAAATTTTAGTGAGATCTCTTTGATAGTGATTTGAATATTTTGATTAGTAGTGCCGACGTCAATGATTCGATAATGACCTCAACCTAATATTAAGATCTGCTTTTTATGTAAATATAGGTCAATAGAGTCGTCTTGAAATTTTTTAACTAAACTTTATAGATAAATGTAAAAATTATTACTGTTTGTTTTTAGCTTTTCAGTATATTTTTGAAGTGATAACTTCTTATGGGAGAGTAAACCGCTTCGTAAAGTAACGCGTTACGGCGCCACTCTGTCTGGCTTCCCTTTCTCTCACGCATACGGCAGCAGTAGGCAGGCTCCTCCTCTCTCACTTTATTATTTATTTATACTATTTTATTACCGACGCAGACTGCAGTATACAGATAGTACTTATAATAATTTAGCAACTCTCAAGTACTAATTTAAATTATATTTAATATCGGGTTTTCCAATAGGGACGCTTGAACTTTGACAGCTGATTGCGGCCATGTTGTTTGAGTGACAGCTGTCAAATGCAGTGTGTTATATTCAATCCGTCCTCCCAAACCACCATGGCAGGTTACAGTGTCGAGCAGCACGTGCAAATCATAAAATTGTTTTATGAAAATGGGTCTTCAGTTCGAGCAACGTTCCGCGCACTTCGCCCGTTTTACGGTCGCGATGATCGTCCTGCCGAGTCGACTACCCGTCGATTGGTGGACAAATTCGAGTCAACCGGGTCAGTTAACAATCAGCCGGTTCCCGTGCGTCAACGTAACGCGAGATCTGCCGAGAATATCGCCGCTGTGCGCGACAGTGTCCTCGAAAACCCGCGGCAGTCAATTCCGCGTCGCGCACAGGAACTCGGCCTTTCGCAGACGACAACTTGGCGAATTTTGCGTTGTGACTTGAGCCTGCACCCGTACAAGATCCAGCTGACCCAAGAGCTCAAGGTTAATGACCATAGACAGCGCCGTGTGTTCGCTGACTGGGTATTAGAGCAGTTGGAAGTTGACGCCGATTTTGGCAAAAAAATCATCTTCAGCGACGAGGCGCATTTTTGGATGAATGGCTATGTCAACAAGCAAAATTGCCGTATTTGGGACGAGACCAATCCACACGAGGTTCACCAAGTGGCAATGCACCCGCAGAAAGTGACTGTTTGGTGCGGATTTTGGGCCGGAGGCGTGATTGGTCCGTATTTTTTCGAAAACGATAATGGTGTGGCCGTCACCGTCAATGGTGAGCGATACCGGTCGATGATAACCAACTTCTTTTGGCCTGAAATCGAGAATATGGATCTGGACAACATGTGGTTTCAACAGGACGGCGCTACGTGCCACACAGCACACGCTACGATGGAAGTTCTGCACGATCAAGCGCCCTTAATGGAAAACCCTATATATTATAATTAATAATAAATATTATCACTTCTGTCGAGCGCACCGAGACGCACACGTTTTTTTTTTTTAATTGTACGTAACTCTTCCCATTGTTAAAGAATCTTTGACGTAATATGTACAAAATAAATATATATATATATATATATTTATATTTATATTTTTCGTAATTATTTTAGCAAGTGATGTCTAAAATAAAAATAAACAACGAATTACCACTTTTGAATATTTCAACGAGCAATGGGTTTTTTTACGATTTGCTTTTTAAAATTCATGTTGCGGTTTACGCAGTAATCTCTTCCAATAGTAGGTATTACGCAAAACTCAGTAGGTATTTATTCACGTAAGTATTTGAATTTTCCTTAAAGCCTATTCATGGCTTACAAAGAAACCTGTATGATTCTAGTTCCCTATACAGTATTCAAACCCAATATCAAATTAAATAGCCTTAAGAACTTTGATTGGAATTAATTATAATTATTTATCTATCAGTGATCTTTTTCACTCTTAAACTAAAAGTAAAATATACAAAATGATTTAAAAATGTCGTACGCACTACAATCAATATGCGGCGTTATCGATAGAGGCGAAATCTTCCAGGCAACCTTTGATTATTAAATATGTATGTATAAAGCGACACATTATAACAATATGATATACTTAATCACCTTATATAATAAATAGGAATACGATGCAGTTGATTTTTAAAATTCTTTGGTTGATTTGTAATCTGAGTAACAATAAGTGTTGTCGAAAGAACACGTTTCTATGAACTGTTAATGCAGTTATATTTGAAATAAGTAATATTCGCCTTCCCTTTTGAATTTTATTATACACTATATATAGCGACAGATTTTAGTTTAATACTTCGGATAAAACAATTCACGAACGATGATTTATTAAAACGTGTCTTTAGGAAATAATTAAGTCAGCGCGCCACGAAAATATAATAACAGTCGCTCTTCCGCGCTCCATATACCCAGCCCACGTATCCACCTGAACTCGGATTTTAGTGCGAAAATTATTTACTTAGTTCGTATACCCGGAGTTATATAATAGGTTAATCTTTTAAATTTACTCTAAATAAAGATTTATACACACGACAAAATATTCTTATACTTTTATAAGACAAAAAATTAAGAATCTTAAGGGCTTATACACATATTTTAGACCTTTATACTTGTGTTATACTTTATCTCTTTTATGACGTCTTTCTATGAACCAATATAAAGTAGTTAAATAATACAAGACATTGGCGCCAGATGCCAATCATTTGTTAAATACGACCCACGCACATGATATTGTGCCAAGTTATATGTGTTGTGTTGTTCCGCTATGAAGGGTGAATGAACTTGCGTAATTGCTGACACCAAAGTCGCAGTGACATGTACTACGCTTCGCGATTTGAATCGTATCTCATGTGGCCGCTTGCCATCAGGTTACCTGCAGATTTGACGTCAACGAAAGATAAAAGTAGCTTTACTCGTAAGGGGAAGACTAGGAGTTAATAGCTCCAGGCTGTTCCAAGGCGGGTGTTTCATCCGATACATACAGTTTTTGAAAACCACCGAAAAAAAAAAATTAATAACGCAAGTTACAATCCGCGATCCTCGAGTAAAATCTACGTCTTAAAACAAGAACATACTTAATATAATATAAAATACATAATGGTCTTGACCCTTTTAAATATAACTTTGACCGTTCATGAACTCTCGTATTATTTCAGCATTAAAATATATGATTACGACAGATATCGTTCTGTCGTTATCAAAGTCAAAGTTATCCTTGATTTATTCTGAATAAAACCAACTTGATGGTTGACTTTCCGCAATCCTTTCTGGGTATCACCTACTGAGTAGCCAGTGACTACAGCAATGACGATGCAATTAATATGTCATTTCTCAGTGCTACGTCGGCAACAATGCCACAACTATACAAATACACTGTACGCATGTATTCATATAATGTATTATTTATTTACAATTGTTATTTTTCCCAAAGTGTAATCGTGATGGAAACAATCTCGTTAGTTACGAGTATGTATCTCAGCCGAGTTCTAGGTCTTGACATCGCGCCTAAGATGTAAATTGACACTGTTCGGTACATGTCAGCAGACAAGTTATAACCGTAACGATAATGTATTGGTTATTTATCATTGTCTTTGCCAAAATTACGGATACAGTTTTCCCACTTTTGTGTTTGAATTGGGTGACCTAGTTATTGAATATGAAAACAACAGTGTCGTATATGAATAAGACATATATAAACATAGAGTTTATTCTAATTAATGTTTTGCCATGCAGTATTATATCGATTGTTTTACTTAATAGTTATGCTTTGTACATATCTGGGTCGGTACCACTCATCACTTATTCTACCGCTAAACAGCGCTACTTAGTATAGTTATGTACCGTTTTAAAGGGTAAGTGAGCCATTATAATTAAAGACAAAAGGGACATAACTTCTCTCAATGTCGGTGCCGCATTGGTGGTAAAAATAATGGAGAAGACACGTATCATCAGGATAAACAGCTCCAGCTCGGCCCGGTGTTTGATATAAAGGCATAAAGTACAAACAAAGAAACGCTTATTGTGTACATTTGATACTATACTATTGTGTACACATTGAAAAGGAATGTTCCTTAAGCAATAAAACCGAATAACTGTGATTTCGAGTCGGTGATTGCACGTGCCGATTTAAAATATATATTTTTATATTAATACAAGTATTTGCAAAGTTTCTAAAGCGATATAACATGATAATGCATCAAATTTCCGCTTACGCCGATCGATATTATCATTTAACAACCGCATGCCATAAATCTATGATGACAATACTTAGTATGCACGTTGTAAGTAAACAACAAACTGCCATTGTATGGATATCAGTTAGTTGTCTGTATATATATCAAACGTCTTTAAAATTCAATATAAATCGGTATCAGTTAACGTGTAAAATTGTAATACTG
Organism: Nymphalis polychloros; assembly: GCA_905220585.2. Classification (NCBI taxonomy): domain Eukaryota; kingdom Metazoa; phylum Arthropoda; class Insecta; order Lepidoptera; family Nymphalidae; genus Nymphalis; species Nymphalis polychloros. Next base: position 704,147 of record HG992262.1, read on the forward strand.
GAACAACGTCATTAAAACGTGCAAATAATGATAATTAATTAAGACAAAATAAAGGACAATTCTGTTGTAAAATGTTTGATCATCAAATGACGTGACCTGGCCTATTGTGTCTTTTAAAATGTACTTGTCAATGGAATTAATGTCATCTGATTCACCCATATCCCGATGTCCTGGTTTAAGCTCTTGGTTGGGAAGATAAATGTGATTGGATTGTCGCGTGGAAAATTCTCAGTAGCTACCCATCAGAGTCATAATTTCGCAGTGCTTACACTCTCGTGCCTTGGAAAGCAAGCAAAACGTCAGTCTTGCGTTTGAACTTTTTCTGGTTGTGTTAGAAAGAATAGAGAGTGACCTTGTGCTTGTCCATATACTTAGCTTGAGAATAGCCACCGTAAAACAACGAATACTTGTCTTTGTTTTATCATAGACACTGTGCACAGTCGTTGATACCACGAGCGGTTAAGGTGCCATCGACGTCAAAAAAACATAACGAGTTACAATCCACACAATTTCTGAATCATTGAGATTCGTTTGCGTAAAAAGTACATTGTTTTTGAACAATTTATAATTTATTATTACTATCCGCATATATTCTGTTCGTGTATGTTTGTTTCGCACTGTACAGTTTTCAATGTCAATGTTTACGGACATACTCGTATGTAATGCAAACAGTATGTGTATTTAGTTTGAATCGAATAAATAAAGCTTAACACAGAAACAAGATATTTTTTTTTAACTTCTTGTTAAACTGTAACACTTTCCTTACCATTGTACGTAATGACATTAAGATAGACCTATTAAGATTGATGATTAAAAAGGTCGTATGCGTGTTTATTAAAGGGCCTCATATAATTCGAACCGCTGTTAATATATTATAGTTCTTTGTTTTCCAATAAAATACCAAAATTATAAAATCTATAATATAATAAACATCTGTGCAACTACCGGATTTAACATCACGCTAAGCAGAAATGTTTAACGCGCGGAGCAATAAATAGAATCAAGTTAAATAAATTATTTATATGAAAACTAAAACTTTATTAACAAACGAATAAAATGTTACCATAGTTAAATATGCAATAATGTCACGAAACGAATAAAGTCTAAAGACTGCAGCCGCCCTAAGCAAATCAGGTTCATAAAATGAATGTCGAGATATAATAGGAAGTTATCACTTCCGAATGGTCACCACGGCTTGCGTTAATATTATTGCTTTAAATTTCGGCACGACCGATCGACTATTGTTTTTGTAAAAATTGCATTTATATAATATATAAATATATACTAATCTTCCTGTATGATAGGTGTTGCATGAAATGATACGAGATGGTAAACCAAATACTTTAAAGGCAATAAAGGTTTTAAAGGCATGTTTGATCGTCTTTTTTTTATTCGTTTTATATTCAATGTTTTAGTTTTTTCGATTTTATACAAACACTCTTAAATTATTTTTTTCTATGTCAAGTGTTTTCGTGTATTTTTGGTCTATTATAGAAATAACCCGAATAAGAAAATTATTTCTAATAATACCAAAATATACTTTAGTAAAAAAATGTAAAAAAAGCCGAGATGGTTAAGATTCCCGCGTTCTTACCACTGGGCCATCTCGACTAATTTGTAATGTTAAATAATAATATCTAATCAGTTAATTATTGTCATATCAGTTTCTGCTTGCGGAGGCTGCAGGGTGTAGATATTCTTTTGATATGACTAAACATATATAAATGTGACAGACGAAAAGTGTAAGATTAGTGAAAGAAGCCAAAAATTAATATTTAAAAAAAAACTAGCCACAGACGGCTATTACACCGTTAGTTACTTTCATAGTCCAGTTTATACATCACATGCTCGCTGTACCACCAAACTATTACAAGCATTAACTTGTACATTGTTATTAGTAAACCACTTCACATATCATTTTTATGAGATCTCTTATTATCACAGTTTAAATTATATGTTTAAAGAGCTATTATATTGAAAATTGTTTAAAATTATTGTCATTTACGTCAACACGAAGTTAACGTATTTTTTAATGTTATCCTACACATTTTATTAATGAATTGACTTCAAAAATATACCATTATATAATTATTTACATTTTATATATAAAAAGTTTTTTATATTATATATTCCGCTTATGTAAAAAAAATATAGACTGTAATACGACACGAATAACGACTCACGGCGACAGAGTAGCAATAAACGGGGGTCATACCGCGTGCAGGATCTACTATGTTATAAAATATAATTTAAACGTACTATATTATTAATATAATATTTTTTTTTTGTGAAAATATGCATTTTTTCAGGAAAGACTAAAAATATATTATAATATAATTATTAACGTACAAATGTGAGCCAAATTGATAGAGTCGTTTTCGAGATATATGACGACGTTATATGAATACTCATCAATTACACAAAACAATAATTTACACTAATAATTCTGTCAAACTACAAAGCAGTTATCCATTATATCGTAAATTTATAAAAACAAACAACATTACTTCCCTAATTTCTATATTAGTATGATAATTACACCGTAACTGGATAATGCCGAAACGAATACGAATAAAGCTATGTAAATTGATTGCTCGCCGGAAATAACACCAGCCAAATAGATAAACACTATTTATAAAAAATACTTAATAAATATTTAAACTATAAAATAATCTGAACTTTTGTCTATAAATTTGTAAGTGTATGTATTAAATATATATGTATTAAAGATATATGTGTGAAATAATATATATTTTCTTACTAAAGTATAACAGTAACAGCCTGTGAATGACCCACTGCTGGGATAAGGCCTCTTCTCATTTTTTGAGAAGGTTTGGAGCTTGTTCCACCACGCTGCTCCAATGGGGGTTGGTGGAAGACACATGCGACAAATAAACTCCAAAACCTTCTCCTCAAAAACAGGAGAAGAGGCCTTAGCTCAGCAGTGGGACATACACGGGCTGTTACTAGATAGCAAAAGCTCGTCATTCGGATACGGATTTTATACTCGAGAAAATAAAATAATAATAATAATAAGTAGAATATTTTCTTTTTTATTGCTAACAAATAAATTTGAATAATTAACAAAGAACAAATAGGTACGTAAATTGTAATTTTCTGATTCTACCGACGATAACTTTGTTCTAAAAAATAAATAAAAAAAGAAACAACATTTCTTACATAAATACACGTTTTTATAAATCACTTCACGGCCACTTCCTCTGCTTGATATTTGTAATATTTAAATAATAATTATTTTGTGACATTTTATAATTTTAATACAAAAATCCAATAAATACCTTGACTTTAAAGGTAAAATTATAAATTAATGACTTAACTACAAGTGTTTGTAATCGTTTAAATGTCAGATATTTGATTATTATTTTTCGATTTCGTATTATGTATTGATTATCAATTTCAGTACACAAGGCATTAACTGTGTCAGGAACATATCAAGCTCATTTAATATTGTTTTCTGTGCTGTGTTTTAAGTCAAATAATAAAAACTCTTACGACATGTCGATTCCAGGAATCGCTGAAGATTAATGTTAGTATTTTTTTTCGACTTCTCTCATTCATAAATGTAGTATAAATTCTCCAATCGAAAGTGAAAACCGGATCATAATCTCGTGCACAGTTAAGAAGATATGCAAAGTTAACGAAGTTAGCGGGAACTCGTAAGTTGTTAACTGTATAACGACCAAATATTTTAACATTGTAAATATGACATACTTTAATTATATGTGACACAAATATTAATTATATCTATAAAACAGATTGATCGACATATTAACGTTTACGTTAAACGGCAAGATAAAAGATTTATAATTACTAAAATGTATGAGACGGTATATGCGTATTATAATATTATTTATTACACATTTAACTGCTGGATTAGTTAGTCCTTAGTTATTGTCTAGTATAACGTATTTCCATGTTCATATTCTGGTAATATTTTGGAATATTTGAGGAAACAAATTGACAAAATATGTAGTTCATATCTCTCTGACTGCCTCGTTGGTCTAGTGGTACGAGTATACGAGTATAAGGCCGCAGACCCGGTGGTCCTGGGTTCAATTCCCGGTTCGGGCCAATAAATAGTTATTGGGTTTTTATGTCAGAAAATTCTCAGTTGCAGCCCGGAGTCTGGAAGTAGGAAGTGTGTACACTCCCGTGCCTCGGAAAGCACGTTACGCCGTTGGTCTTGCGCCTGAACTCTTTCCGGTCGTGTCGGATTGCCGTCCCATCGGATTATGAGACCTGAGGAAAAGAGAGTGCACCTGTGTTTGCGCACATACTTGTGCACTATAATATCTCCTGCGCAGTTGGCTAATCTCTCTTGAGATTGGCCGCCGTGGCCGAAATCGGTCTGGAGGATCTTATCTTATAGCTGTACAGTTTTTAAAGCAAGAATTGATACGGTAATATCTTAAGAGACCAGCATACTTTGAAAGCAACTCTTAGAAATACACGATGATTAGGATCAAAGCGACCATTGCCAAGTCGAGCTCACGTGCATGGAAATATTATAGTGCATATCCACAATCTATTCCCTGCCATACAACACACTAAACACTGCCAACTACCAATCTCCGACCAATCGCTGAGAGTAATAGAGAAACCTAATCAACTTCATATTGGACCCAACCCGAAATTTGTACCCTGGACCTCGGGATCGTACTTTCATAAGTTAACCACTGGACAAGCGAGACAATACAATAATATAAATACGTTAAAGTTGAGCAGTAAGTAGACAGGCAGTATGTAAGGTTAAATCCATATATACATAATCTATAAGCGGGTAAAACTTTTACTCTGTTACATGTGTGTAATATACGTTATCGAATATTCGAGTGGTGTAATGAAGTAGTCGGTCAGACAGCGCGTCGCGGGTCGTCAACCCGACGACCGTGACCCACTCGCTCGACTCGCGGAAACACAATATCCTTTTCATGTATCGATAAATATTTAATCGATGTTTTTTTTATAAATTTTATAATCCAAATTTCGATAATTGAAATGATTGTAAATAAGGATATATTAAACAAAAGACAACTTAGTCACATACTAATTAACAGACCCATGTAAATGTTTAATTAGTTGTTTTTTTTTTTTCTTGTTTTAAACTCAATTAATATGTACCTGTTTCTTTTGTTATATTTATATATATATAGTTATAAGCTCTAAATAAGCACAGATGGGCATTAATGTCAAACCTCTGTGGTTTTTATAATGCTCTTATTTTGTTTAATTGTTAGTCTATGTGTTTGGAAAATAATAAATAAATAAAAAAAAAATGTAATTGTTTGAAAAGAGTGAGTTTCTCGCCGGTTCTTTTCCGTAGAATCTACATTCCGAACCGTTGGTTATTTTAAGTTTAATTTAAATTTGTAAAATGACGATTCAAAAGTGCTCGTAAGAACCTACACGAATAAACTGTGTTATGATTTTGAATGTGTTTATATATTTTAAAACATTGCATAATATGCAATCAATATTATACTAAAACTATAACAAAATTAAAGTTAGGTTTTGAAAATAAAATATATAGAATTTATGTCTAACAAAACAATTCCGCTTGAATTGTATTATTTTTAATTATATAATTATATTATTTATTTACTGGTGATCAACAGCGTTACAGAAACGGTTGTACGGTTATTATTTAGTACGAAAATAAGGCCACATAGGATGACAATTTTGATTATGAAAAATGAATACGTATAACAGATACAATAAAAAGTAGAAACAGCGTTAGTATTGATATGTAAAATAAAATATATTTTCATAATATGAATCAGAATATTAACACATGTATATTGTATATGTGTTTGTCATAGCAATGGGTACAAATGTATATTCAAATTTAAAAAAACAAATAAACCCATTTCGAAACGAAATTCTGAATCCGGAAAAACAGTATCAATAAAATGATCTCGATTTAGCAGTCAAGGCACTCAACTAGTTTCGACATGATTGTGGATTCGAACCCACTTCCTTACGGTTATAATGTATGTTGAGTCAAGAACTTTGTATATTTATAAAGGGCCATGGTCAACGGCCAAAGAGAGAGAGATTATCCAGTGGATAGAAAGGGTGAATCTTTATAGAAAATCGCGAGACCAAACCCGGGGAGCGCATATGTCTTTTAATATGTTTAATTTGTTTGTAATTCATCTTTTCATTCAATCCTAATTCATGTATGTATATCCACCATCCAACTGTGGAGCAGAGTGGTGTAATGTCTGTGGTGTCAAAAACATTCTCCTTAGGAGAATCAACTTCATTAATAAACTATCTTGAAATTTAATATACCTATAGAAATGTTGAAACATAAATCTTGGTGGTAGAGCTTTGTGCGAGCTCGTCTGAGTAGGTACCACCCACTCATCAGATATTCTACCGCAAAACAGTAGCACTTGTTATTGTTGTGTTCCGGTTTGAAGAGTGAGTGAGCCAGTGTAAGTACAGGCACAAGGAACATAACATCTTAGTTCCAAAGGTTGGTGGCGCATTGGCGATGTAAGCGATGGTTAACATTTCTTACACTGCGAACGTCTAAGGGCGTTGGTGACCACTTACCATCAGGTGGCCCATATGCTGTTGATAGTGTAAAAGTACCACCAGCTCTGAATGTCAATTTTAGAAAGACTTTCTCTAAAAAAATAGATCACTAAAAAGTCTAGACTAGTTATTATTACTTATACAACATTTGATACTTGAGTATAATAAATATATAGAATTAAAAAAAAAACATTTGGAGTCGACTCCAACAATAACAGATTTTTAAATAAAAGTTATTTATTAATGTTTTATAATTTTAGTGTAATACATTGGATTTGAGTAGTAAATCGTACCTTTTAATACAATACAGATATAGTTCACCTTCCAGCTAAGTTTTTATAGATACGTAATTCAATTTATCTTTTGTCCTCAGGCGCGCGTCGATGATGTCTCCGCGCCAACTCATGCGCAACTCAAACATGACGCAGAAGTGGCAACGACGTGAGATATCGAACTTCGAATATCTCATGTTTCTGAACACTATTGCCGGTAAGTTTTCTTTTATATTAACTTATGTACAGGATTTGGTTTTTTAACTATATTATACTTAACGTACCTAATCCTTCAAAGTACTTTTAAAAAGGAACTTAATTAGATAATTATGTTTGTTTTTAGCCATGTAACCGATGGGATATCCTATCGAAAAAAATATTCAGAAACCCACCGATTTTGCTTAAGTATTAGAGTTTTTTTCTGTAATCTGCATACCCTGCTAGCAATATAATAAAATGCAATGAATCAACTATAATATTCTACGGAATACCTGTATTTATTAGGTTAACATATCATTGTATGTATATATATACTTTAGATTAGAAATATTTATTATAAGAGATAGCGAATTGCTATAACTAATAAGTCCTTAGTCGATTAATTGATTCTAGATGAAATATATTCAGTAATAAAACAATATGGAATCATTTGCGCGAAAGACAGTAGTGTCCTGAGGACCTATTCTACCAAACGCTCAGGACGGTCATTCCCTTTTAAAGATTTCCTTCTTTTTTTAAGTTTTTACTTATACTGTGACTTAACATTAAAACTATTTAAGTACCGAATTCTAAAATGATAAATCGTTTGAGGCTAAAAGAGTCACTCTTGGTAATAAAATATTGTCACCGGGCCACACCTCATCACACCGTCATATTAATAAATATGCATTCAGTTATAATGAAATACAAACAATGCAGAAGAGACAAGAAAATATCACGTAATTAACAAATAATTGGATCGCTTATTAATAACGACAACGTATATGATTTGTTATACCACTATTTACAAACTACCTCATCGGCTTAGTAGCTAGCATATAATGGTGTATATCCAGAGACTCTATATTCAAAGATCAATTCATGCTAGTAGAAAGATGTTAAGAGTTCTCTGTCAAGGAGTTCTTAGTACCACTGTGAAAAGTACGTGAAACTGTTTACCTGCGTCGGATCGCTTTCCGATCGTGTTTGCATCCCATTGGACTGGAAGAATGAGGAATTCACACCTGTGATCCTAGTGTAAACACTCACAGAGTTCACCATTCGCTGTACCTCCCCTAAAGGAGAATGAAGTAGTAAGTTTAAGCCTATCTTTTGTATTTAAGTATAAATAAAAAATAAATTAAATTAGTAAGTTATAAATTATAAAATAAAGTCTCGTGGCTCCTATTATATTATTTTTTAATATTATCGAAAAAAGGATGATCAAAAAGGCCAGTAAATTGTCAGTGTTCACCTTCGCCCATATACGCATTGTAAAATATATAAAGGCTCACTCACCCCTCAAACCGGAACACAGCGAGACACAGTATTGATGTTTGGTGGTATTAATAGGTTTTGAGGAAGCGTGTTGAAGCTAAATCAACTTACTAGTTTAAGCATTGATTTAAAATACCAAGATATGACTGGTAGATGATATAACAATATCATATATTGCATAAGCCTACTATGCATTACATTGTGAGTATATAACATCTTTTATATTAAAAGCAAACGTCATTTTACGACGACTTGTCCTGGAATTATCAACTTTATTCTTAAAACGCTAAGACTAGTAATAGAATAATACTGATAGTCATAAATTATATCAATTTACATAAATAACAATTATATTGACATAAAAAATAATTTAAGATGTCATATAAAAAAACTGTGTGGCGCGTACGTAAATTCTTTTGACATTTGTCAATCTCTCGTGTTCGTAGATTTCGTAATTTAATATGCAATAAGCTGAAACTATAGTGATTTAACGACGTTGCGCCAATGACTGAAACATGTTGGTATTGTATAATATGCTAACTACTCGTCCCGGCTTCGCATTTCAACTTTGGGTCAGAAACCTTTTTTGAATTTTCACCATGTTCAAATTAACTATAACGTTACCTCTTACTGAAATAGTTTCTTAAGAAACATCAATAATTTGTATCGTTGTAGGTACATAAAGTACCTCTGCAGGGCCAATGTGTATGAGCGAAGATGACTGTAATACAATTACACGTTAGTACATTTTTACTGTATACATATATAAATATATATTAATTGTGTTATTTAATGAAATAAAAATTGTATAAGATACTGATTTTTTTTTCTTTTTGGTCATCTGCTTTATAAAAACAGGAACCTGATTTTACTTCGCAAAGACAAAAAATTGTCCTGTATTTGGTAACAAATTTCTGATGTCATGCCGTAGCGTGCCCTGCCTATGTATGTATATGTTATTTGTGATAACATGGTACATGTTGAAGGACAGTATGAAGTGTCTTCGCCCTAAGAAAGAGATTTCTTACTACAACCTCAAATTGTACTGCTACAATTTTAATTTGTATGTTGCGTTACGAAAGTATAATGATATTCTTTAGATCTGAATCTTAAAAAAATAATACCCAACATCATAATTAACGATAACACGAAGGTTGTAGATAGACGATGACAGCTCATGTTCACAATATAATCTCGCTTCCCGCATCTTGTTTGACGAAATTGACAATTATTGACACATTGCGTGCTCTCAGCATCCTTGACAAAAATATACTTTCATTGAAAAGATCAATCCATCTCAAGATCGATCAGTCATCTAACTATTGAAGCAATATTATGTATTATTAAATCTGATTATTGTTTTCATTAAAACGATTTAACCTCCTGAATTGAACATGAAAATATAAGTATTGTTTTAAATTAAGGAAGGTCGATTAAGTAATTCGTTCCTTGTTTATTTTAATTTAGTGTTTGTTGTTGGTTTTTCTGTATGCAATTCAATCAGATCAGCTCGATATATTTCATATCTAACACATCCTACTAAAAAAACCAACTAATGTCCGACCGCTGAGAGAAGCATACCTGACAGGTCCGTGATCGAATGGACGATGTAACTTTGAACTGGCAGAAATTTTACAAAAATTATGGTAACTTTTCTGCTCCACGAACGAATAATATTGCCCTACTTTTGATTATAAATACAAAAGTTATGAGGTTATTTCAACTGTGAAATTGAATTATATATTGAATGAAAGTGAAACTCTTACTGCCATAGAATTGTTTGTGAACAATACGAATAGAACCTTAAAATGAAATAAATCGACTTTTAGTTTGTCAACTATCATTCATCAAAGCTAATAAATTTCGACTCCAAAAACCGCGTAGAAACGTCTAAACGGATAATTTGCCGTATTAATGAGGAACTCGACGTTTTGTATGTCCGTGGACGTAATATCGGTAATGTACTAATTGCGCCGCAACGCACCAGCGTCATGACGATAACGTAAGGAACCGTGTTTATGTAACAAACAATGCAACAGCTCTCGCTGAACAACAATCTCATCGCAAAGATTAGATAGAATACAAGTAACAAAGGAACGTGGAAAGTACAGAGAAGTCTTGTTGTCGATGGTCGTGACATTTGAGGATATGCTAATAAGTTATGCAAATGAAGCACTCTTCCCACCCTTCTTTCAGATTTGAGTATTACTTTAGGAAGTTAATTATTATGATAATAGTAATACGGACTACTTTTTCATGCTAAAATTATATAATCATAAACTTCGTACATAATACCTATAATATATAAAATTGAGTTCTTCAAAGTACATAAAAAAAAAAAAAAACACGTACAAAGGTAAGTGATCGTAATTCACAACAAAAGACAAGTCCCATTCAAATTCAATTAAACTTTTAATAGTGAGATGTGGAATTCAATTGTGACTAAGACGGTGGCCCAATGGATATGTGAATCTTAACCGCAATGCGGGTTCAAACCCGAGAAGCTCCACCGAGTTATCATGTAGGTACTTAATTTGTTTGTAATTAATCTGATAATGGAAAACATCATTGCATCAGCATTATATCAGCGTGTTGGAATTAACTACCCGAACCTTCTTCTCCAGAGGAATGGAGGGTCTTGCCCAGCGGTAAACCATTAACAAGCTGTTACTCTTTACTATACTTATAATTACAGCGGTTCAATAACCTTTTATAAGACGCCGATTATATAATTACTAATGTGAATTGTCAGACGGTACGATGAGTTATAAGTGGCGCATTCAATAGTTGCACTGCGGTTATTGTTATAAGTTATAAACTAAACAAACACTACATAACGTGCATTATCACAGTAGGTACTACATGAGTAATTTACAGTGATAAAATATAAAAAATAATACATATATTTATATAATGTATCGTCTCCTGCTTGAAGGTGAAGGAAAACATTGTGAGGAAACTTGCATGTGTCAAATTTCACTGAAATTCTGTCATATGTGTATTCCACCAACCCGCATTGGAGCAGCGTGGTGAAATAAGCCAAACCTTCTTCTCGAAAGAGGAGAAGAGGCCTTAGACTAGCAGTGGGACATTCACTGGCTGTTACTATACTATACTATTGGATATTGTTCTCGAATTCCCTTGAAATCAGTTTCAAGGAACATTACACATAAATTAACGACTACCTATTTGGTTTAATGGCTTCTAAGTTCAAGCTTACACAATAGAGCCCACAACAGTGAGTGCTCGATTGATTTAGAATTTCATAATCCCTTCCATGCCACTTCATGACGTATTTGCCAATAGACCGTTCTGGTCTATTTAGAATTGTCCTCGATTTGATCTCAAGTTAATGCGGTAGGTTTTGACATGGTGACCAGTTTTCTGAAAATTCGTACATTGCCCGTATATTATGTTGTGTCTTCACTACTGACTTATTTGGTATTGTATATATTAATGACATTAATGACCTAATCATTTATGTTTTTATAATAATAATTATATGAATTATTAATTATATAGAAAAATATGAATTAAGAATTGCGATATTATAAAATGTATTTAATAAAGTATATTAAATACAAAGAAAATATAATATTGCCAGAAATTAAATTAAATTATAATTATATATATAATTTTAACAATAAATTTTGCACGTACCAACTCCATGTTCCCAACCTCTTCGTCTACCTAATATAAATTTAAATTAAGGTATCGCGTTGAAGTCTAACGTAGTTTTAATAATTACATGAATTTTACCTAAACAATTTGTATAAACTCAACCGAAATGTCAAACGAGACAAAAACTGTTAATTTAAAATATAAAATGGATTGTTTAGGGTAATCGATAATCGATTTGTGTGGATTTTTTTTTTAATTTAAAAGTAAAACAATCGAATATTTAATGTGGCTTATATGAAAAATCCAATAAATATTCAATTATAAATAATAAGTAATTGCACACGTCAAATCACTAACAATTATCACTATCCGTGTTCAAGAGATTATTGTGAGAAGGTCAGTGACATGAAACATCGCGTGCTGAATTCGCAAACAATAGTCACAAAATCACATAATTATCATAAAAAACTTTTTCCTTTATTTACTTTACCAGCTGACTTTGTTTATCTTACCTCTTTAACATTTCTATAACGCGTACTCTCATCACTATTATCGATCACCACACCACAGATAAATAAGGAACAGATTTCACGCGCAAAACAAACGTCATACCAATCACAATGCGCTGTTATCTGTATTTCGGTTGAAAAGTTTACTTTCGTTTGAAAACACTACACTATTTTTTTTCTTTTTTTTTTAACTTTTTAAGTTTAAGGCGTGGTGCAAACGACCGCGAAAGTAGACAATCGTTTGACGAATGCCTCGCCTGACTATCAGATGGGAAAAGTAGAAGCGGTCACGTGAAAACTACAATGGGCTTACAGTGGGACATCGTTCGATAAGTGGCCATTATTTAACTAACACAAACATCTCGTGTCGGCCAAAGTGCACGAGATTGCAATCGAATTAAGTTCAAGTGTCGATTATACTCCAAAGGCACACCAAAGGCACGGAAAACAGTACCGTGAAGATTACCATTGTATATCAAAAACAATACAAAAACTCCTGTACACAAGGAAACACAAATAATTCATATTTTAACTATGCTATTTATTTTATATGAAGCTTACAGTAAACTAGGGCAATTTCACCCAAAATCGCTGAAGTTTTCCTTGTACGGCTGTACGCACTTCACATTTTCTCAATTCGGTTTGTTAGTTCCTGGACTTTCTAATATACTTTAATAAAGATATATTTGTGATATCATTACAAAGCATAGGTTATCACTTTATGGGTCAAATTTCTCCTGACCTCCACTAACAGTGGCAAGCCATGACGTGCCGCATTATGTGACTGGTGCCGATAATAACCAATTACTTGCCGATCGATCATTCAAATTGTTAATTAATAAAAACCTTGATACTATTAATAAAACTTAAATAATATATCCATTTTTATTTATATATATATCTTATTTATATTTATCTTATTTATTATTCATTTACGTAATTGTTTTTTTTTTTCACTGATTTACTATAGGAAAAATCGTCTGAAGAATTCTATATGTTATTAATATAAAGATTATATGTAAAAAGATAAGGAAGCTGAAAAATTAAAGGTGATACTGGTGACAAGAGGAGTGTTACTTCATTTTTGGCTTAGAGAATCGGAACTACAATTCGGCCGCGTAATGCTGCTAGCATTCTTGCCACCATTCCACACGGTCATGATTTGTACAGTAACTATTACACATGTCGACCGCGAAGCGGCGCGTTAATGATCTATTATCGCAAAAAAATTATTAATTAAGTCGCAATTCACTCACAATTTGATTTTGTTTTGTGTAATACCTATTTAAGTTATCAATGTAAATAATCATAAATATGTAGTTGGTAAAATTCATCCCCAGATTCATGACTAGGGCCTACAAGGCACCGGTCTCTAGGGGCCCGGCCAAACCACCCAAAAATAGTATAATTTTACTCCAAACAGAGTAACTCGAAATGGGGAGGGCCTCAAATGTCAAAAAAGTCTAGAGAGGCCTTGTCCGGGCGGGTGTAAATTCGTAGCTACATGGATTCTTACATAATAAACCAATCGTTATGATCGATGTGTAATCTAAGTGTAGCACTTATAATAAGGAAGTTTTGTATTACAATACGATAAACTATTTATAATACTTTTAGTTTTCACTCTTAAATTTAGCCTGCGATTGAGCTCAAAGAAAATAAGGGGTATTTAAAAAAATAATATTTGAGTAGCTCTATAATGGCATACAGATTTATGCTTTAATATCGCACTGATCTTAAAAATATTATGTACCGATGATCGTGCGTTCAAACCAGGTCAAGCATCACTGAATTTTCATGTGCTTAATTTGTGTTTATAATTCATCTCGTGCTTTACGGTGAAGGAAAACATCGTGAGGAAACCTGCATGTGCTAAATTTCACACAAATTCTGCCACATGTGCATACCACCAACCCGCATTGGAGCAGCGTGGTGGAATAAGCTCCAAACCTTCTCCTCAAAAAAGGAGAAGAGGCTCAGCAGTGAGACTTTCACAGGCTGTTACTTTACTTCTTTTTTTATTAGGGAAGATATATCCGAGACGCAAAATGACTTTGATTATTAATTGTTTTGACTTTTGAGATCCTTGTTTCATAATTATTTACGTCACATTACATTTAATATATTAAAATGACGATTCTAAAGTGCCCGTAATAGACTACTCGAGTAAAGTATATTTCGATTTTATTTCTTTACCCAATATATTATTATACATTATGTGTTAACGCTTATGTAACAATTTTCATGAAATAGCCAACAAACTATTTTGTCAAACAGTCATCGCTCATAAAAGTTATATAATTTATTTTGTCGTAAAATAATGTCACTTAGTCGTATACTAGGTGGTAGGGCTGTGTGCAAGCCCTACCACCTACCACCCTGCTCGGTTAAAGTTCCGAAAAGTTTTTTGTCTAAAACCAAGATCAGCGAGTCAAAATACGTAAGAATACGAAATTTCAAGAAAAAATGCGGTATGACCTTTTCGGAACTACTCCCAGCTCCCAGTTGGTGCGTTCCGATTTGAAGGGTGAGCCGGTGTAACTACAGGCACAAGGGATATAACATCTTGTTCCCCAGTTTGATGGCGCTCTGACGATGTAAGAAATGGTTAATATTTCTTACATTTTCATGAGGTGGTCCGTCAAAAACACGACATGGATGTCCTATGAACAATGTCCGTTTTATACTGAACTGGATGGTCCGTTCTATAAGAACGGACCATCCAGTTCAGTATAAAACGTAACATATTTAGATAGTTTATAATATTTCGCCTATGTCGCCACGGTATTTGCGCAAGCGGTCCGTAACGCAACCCCACGTCACCACCGCCGCCGAGTTGGTACCGCTGCTTTTTGTTAAGTATTTCGTATGAGTCACATTTCATGTGGGGGAAACTCGTAGATGAGTTTTTTCGGCGAAATCAAAAAGAAAAAAGGCTGCGTATATGTGTGTTAATAATGTAACTCAAATTGCCCCGGTATACGTTTTCAAATCTGGCCACATTTATTATAAACTAAAATGTACATACAATTTTACGGTGACAAATTTGTATATACTACGTAATCAAACAGATAAATCAACATTGTTTTTAAATATTCTCTATGTTAGTCTATTACTAATATATATATATTTTTAATACATGTTTAATCTCTGTTTAAGGCTATGTTATTTATTATATGTATTGCTATGTATTTAAATATTACAAATTATATTCTCAGGTCGTACGTACAACGATCTTAATCAGTACCCAGTGTTTCCATGGGTGCTCACCAACTACGAGAGTGAAGAATTGGATCTGAGTCAGCCGTCGAATTACAGGGATTTATCTAAGGTAAGTTTTACGCATTCGTAAATTATTTTATACTGTTGTTTAACTAAGTCTATCTAACCGCGAACAGTAATACCTTCTAAGATTTTTATTACGCTTATTATAATTATAAGTCAAATTTGTTAATGTGTGTGTGATAAATAATTTAAATAACTAATCATGTCTAATATCCACGTATATTGTCTATTTCGAGATGGATTTCCCTTACTATATATAAAAACTTCCAATTTAAAAAACTCAAACGCATTATCAAAAATTATCTAATACAATTTAAAACATAATGTATTCATGACTTTATTTATTACAATGAAAATAGCGTTTAGTTTAAATGATTATTTTTTTAGAGAACGATAACATTTTTTTACGACCAACAGCCAATTGGAGCTCTGAACCCGAGTCGTCGTGCTTACTTCGAGGAACGCTACAACACGTGGGAACATGAGTCGACGCCACCCTTCCACTACGGAACCCACTACTCAACAGCAGCGTTCGTGCTCAACTGGCTCGTGCGCATTGTGAGTCACTTGCTCTAAATGTTACCGTTGTTATTCAATTCATTAGCAATCCTTGTCATTCCTTACTCACTGAAAATTATTGTTAAATGGTACGGTAAATAAGCAAACCTACAAAAAATATCGCGTCAAAACTCGTGGTTTACGTGACAAGCGAATATTAGCTCAATATAATGTGTTAATTATTTTCACTCGTTCGTCTTTTTTGCCTCGTAATGACTTCATGGCACTTCAACCCGATTTAGAATCGGATTGTCTTAATAAAACACTCCCGATGCGCCATTAAGGCGACATTAGTGTTCGGTCGTAGTGGTAGCTGTTTAAAACGTTTATTAAATTATATATATTTACATTACTAGTGTTTATCATACAATATTTATAAGACATTATCTCAAAGCTATAGAATGTTAGCTTTACGTTATGATATTTATTATTACAACTTAACAATGTATAATAATATTATCAAACAATGCGTGACAATATGTCGCGTCAATGTATGTAATATATACAGTTCAAACTTTGATAACACTTACGTCAGAAAACAATCTTCGTATCGTGTCATACACATGACTGGGAAATATATTTGAATAGGTATCAGTGAAATCTAAACTATTGTAATAAAGTATTATTTACATGTTATCGTATCCTCAGCCAATCTTAACGTAAGACTGCCCTCTGTCTGACATTGTACTCTGCAATGAGAGGAGACAAGGAGCCGAAGTAGTATCGGGGATCAAATTATAAATGAAAATAAGGCAGTGCTTTTTACTGGTCATACAACTGTTATTTATTCACTTTTCAATCATTTTTGTCTGATTGTATATATCCTACTGCCCTTTACAGCGTCTCGTGGCGTAAGCGCGAGTACTAGAATTAGAACCTTCTCGGGCTCCGTGTTACGTTCATCCTGATGGTCTCTCCTATGAGATCGCACCTTGGATCAGAATGTAGCGCTTCTGATCGCATTAATTACTGCGAGTAAATGTCACTACCGGTTGCGTGACGTCACTATTCGGGAACTTTTCAATTGTAGTTCCACACAGCGATACCGGAATGTGACATATTCAATAAGCGCCATCTATCGCCACCGAGTTGTAACATACGCCATTATAGAGAACACTTACTAAGAAACATACCAATTGTCTAATTTTAAACACCAATAAAGTGACTGTCCGCTGAATCATAGTTCGTAATAACAATGACTATTACATGTGTTATAAAACTTCGTGCTAAATATTTATACAAAACTAAACCAATGATGACGCCCTCTGCGAATCACACCACGTCTTTGTAAACACGCGTGTCCTGAAATTAAGAAACATAATGAAGTGTGTCTCGCACGCATGATATATATTCGAGAAATGCAACATTCGTTCATTTTCACACTGAGCCCCCACGCTCCGTCACAAAGAGCTTTGATTTATGTTCCGTGCCCAATTACGTACCTACTCGTAAATAAAAGCGATTAAAATTTGATAACTATTATTACTGAACGAGAGTATATCCCGATAATGTTGCTTGCAACTGCAAATATCTTTCATATCAGTAAACACTGTTAATTGATTATATTAGTTTGGCGTAATTATTCACAATTTCATAAATAGTTATTCAATAAAATATCACTATTAAATATTTATGACATTTATTTATTAGAGTAGAGACTTATGGTAACTGCCGTAAGCATTTAACAAGGCAGACTATGTGCAGAAGCGTTTTTGCACAGTTACAGTATTTAGGTATATGATACGGGTGTGCAAACAGGTTGAAATAAAATACAATAAATGATCTCTAAATGACCTAAATTTTTTACAACGAATGGTTAGTTAATTATACAAACCCACTTCCAATTAATTTATTCGACGCGAATTTTATTAAACTATGGTAAAATCTAGTGAAACGTATTTCAATTTAGTATAGTAGATATAAAATAAATGCTTAAAGCTTGTCATCGAAATTCTCTTGAAACAAATACAACTGGTATAATTTGCAATACTTAGCATAAATAAAATAAAATAATATAGTACGTGTTAAGTGTGATTAGTGTTTTTAATTGCGATTCTTACATTTTATCATCAATAAACTCTATGCCTCGCTAGCATCAAAGCATAGCTCGCGGGAATGCGTAAGTGAAAAGCGGTCGTTGTGAATTACGAGTAACATTAACTAGACGCGACGCCAGCGCTACGTCAAAACAATCGCGTCGCACGAGACGACGCACCGCAACAGATGTGCTGCGCGTGCGCCGGATTCGATGTGACGGCTCTGTTAAATTGTAACCGTTTTTGGATGAAATGGAAATAGAATGTCTGCTCGGTTTAACTATTTTCATTCCATACCAATTGAAATGTCAAGAGAAATATATACTTCAATTACGTCCATAATTAATAGCAAAAATACTTTTAGACGCAATCAGAAATATAAAACTATTTAAAGGTATTTTTATATTGTTTCTATAAATATATTATATGTCACATAACATCCCGTTAGATTTGATAGTGGATTTAAGATTTTGTAATGGCTCTTAAAAACACTGTTATTCTTAATTTTCAGGAACCGATGACTACAATGTTCTTAGCCTTACACGGGGGAAAATTCGACCACCCGAATCGACTGTTCTCTTCCATTGCACTTTCCTGGAAAAACTGTCAAAGGGACACCTCTGACGTAAAGGTAAGATTAAAACTAAAATTGATTATGTTTGATGATTATATCCTCCTTGCCGATTTCGGCCACGGCGGCCAATCTCAAGAGAGACTATCCAACTGCGTAGGACGTATTGTAGTGCACAAGTGCGTGCGCAAACACAGGTGCACTCTCTATTCCCTCACTCTTACAATCCGATGGGACGGCAATCAGACACAACCGGAAAGAGACCAGCGCAGTTCCAACGGCATTTAGACCTGCTCGCCCGACATTTGGTTTGAACCCAGGACGTCCTTATGTCTAGCCACTACACCAACGAGAGCAGTTGTTCGATGGACTATGTCAAAAGTAGTATAATTACAAGTTCATCTTCAATTATAATTGTTGGATATAATTATGTCGTTAACATGTTATCAGCAGTCAGTCTCAGCGCTTAACATTATGAATAATTTTCAATGTCATATCTATTGAGATACAAGGAATGTTAAGAAATACGTCTAATATGCTTTGATACCATGTTACGAAGATGAAGAAGAGGTTTCAGCAAAGTATTCGGTCTATAATAACATGAATATGTATGAATAACAAACTGTAACAGTAAATCTATTGAGCATTATTGTATAAAACTAGATTTCCTTCGACGAAAATTTTTGTCGAAAAATATACGAACTATGTTAGTAAATTTTTTCCGATTCGAATGAACTCTTAAAAATAGAATCAATATGTAAGCTTGAGCTAAACACATTAATATATAATTTGCAGGAACTGATACCCGAACTCTTCTTCTTACCTGAGATGCTGGTGAATAGCTCCGGTTACAAGCTGGGTATCCCGGACTCGCCTTCTGGAGATGTGATCTTACCACCCTGGGCGTCTTCCGCGGAAGAGTTCGTTAGGATCAACCGAATGGCCTTGGAGTCTGAATTCGTTAGCTGCCAGTTACATCAATGGATCGATTTGATATTCGGTTATAAACAAAGAGGTTTGTATTCGAGTGCATAAAAATTTTATTTTTATTTCTCTTTAAACTTTCCTGGTACGCTAATCAAAGATTTTGCAAATATAGGGTTTTCCAATAGGGACGCTTGAACTTTGACAGCTGATTGCGGCCTTGTTGTTTGAGTGACAGCTGTCAAATGCAGTGTGTTATATTCATTCCGTCCTCCCAAACCACCATGGCAGGTTACAGTGTCGAGCAGCACGTGCAAATCATAAAATTGTTTTATGAAAATGGGTCTTCAGTTCGAGCAACGTTCCGCGCACTTCGCCCGTTTTACGGTCGCGATGATCGTCCTGCCGAGTCGACTATCCGTCGATTGGTGGACAAATTCGAGTCAACCGGGTCAGTTAACAATCAGCCGGTTCCCGTGCGTCAACGTAACGCGAGATCTGCCGAGAATATCGCCGCTGTGCGCGACAGTGTCCTCGAAAACCCGCGGCAGTCAATTCCGCGTCGCGCACAGGAACTCGGCCTTTCGCAGACGACAACTTGGCGAATTTTGCGTTGTGACTTGAGCCTGCACCCGTACAAGATCCAGCTGACCCAAGAGCTCAAGGTTAATGACCATAGACAGCGCCGTGTGTTCGCTGACTGGGCATTAGAGCAGTTGGAAGTTGACGCCGATTTTGGCAAAAAAATCATCTTCAGCGACGAGGCGCATTTTTGGATGAATGGCTATGTCAACAAGCAAAATTGCCGTATTTGGGACGAGACCAATCCACACGAGGTTCACCAAGTGGCAATGCACCCGCAGAAAGTGACTGTTTGGTGCGGATTTTGGGCCGGAGGCGTGATTGGTCCGTATTTTTTCGAAAACGATAATGGTGTGGCCGTCACCGTCAATGGTGAGCGATACCGGTCGATGATAACCAACTTCTTTTGGCCTGAAATCGAGAATATGGATCTGGACAACATGTGGTTTCAACAGGACGGCGCTACGTGCCACACAGCACACGCTACGATGGAAGTTCTGCACGATCAAGCGCCCTTAATGGAAAACCCTATACTTTCAATTCACTCATTTACATGGGCCTGTTCTGAGTTTTCGTAGTAGATTAAAATCAGTTATAATAGTTTTCTTCCCACTGTCCATCAACCAGGACCCGAAGCCGTCCGCGCGACCAACGTCTTCTACTACCTAACTTACGAGGGCGGCGTGCGCCTGGACCAAATAACGGACCCCATCACGCGGGCCGCCATCGAGGACCAGATCCGAAGCTTCGGCCAGACCCCCGCGCAGCTGCTGAGCGAGCCGCACCCGCCGCGCGCGTCCACCATGCACCTGGCGCCGCTCATGTTCGCGGCCGCGCCCGACGACGTGTGCCTGCGCCTCAAGCTGCCGTCCAACGCGGCCGTGGTGCACGTGTCGGCCAACACCTACCCGCAGCTCGCAATGCCGGCCGCCGTCACGGTGAGCGCCGCGCGCGCCTTCGCCGCCCACCGCTGGGCCGGCGGCGGCTGCGTGCACTCGGCACCCGCCCGCCACGCCGACCACCCGCCCCCGCACCACCCGCTCGTCATGGACCCCGCGTGGGCGGCGGGCGGCGCGGCGGTGTCGCGGCGCCAGCTGGGCGACAACTTCTCGCAGCGCGTGCGCGCGCGCAGCAACTGCTTCGTGACCACCGTCGACTCGCGCTTCCTCATCGCGGCCGGCTTCTGGGACAACAGCTTCCGCGTCTTCTCCACCGAGACGGGTGACCGCTACGTTCCGACCGAATCCGCTTCGTTTCCGAAGCTTTCGTCTGCGACGTATTCTCATCTTCTCCTCTCTCGTCTCCAGCCAAAATAGTACAAATCATATTCGGGCACTATGGCGTCGTGACGTGCGTGTCGCGCTCCGAGTGCAACATCACGTCGGACTGCTACATCGCGTCGGGCTCCGAGGACTGCACCGTGCTGCTGTGGCACTGGTGAGTGGGCGGCCGATGCGGAGACCGGGCACCCGCGCAGAGCGTGACCCGCCGTGTGCTTGCAGGTCGGCGCGGCACGGCGGCATCGTGGGCGACGGCGAGACGCCGGCGCCGCGCGTCACGCTGACGGGACACGACGCGCCGCTCAACGGCGTGCTCGTGTCGGCCGAGCTCGGCCTCGTCATCTCCTCCTCCGTCAGTGAGTGTCGCCTGCGTCACGTCGGCCAGCTGAGGCGCTAACCCCTGGGCGTCCGCTTTACTCTTTCCTCTCGCGTGGCAGACGGGCCGGTGCTGATCCACACGACGTTCGGCGAGCTGCTGCGCTCGCTGGCGGCGGCGGAGGGGGTGTCGGGCCCGCAGCAGCTGGCGCTGTCTCGGGAGGGGGTGGTGGTGGTCGCCTACGCACGCGGACACCTCGCCGCCTTCACGCTCAACGGCAGGCGGCTCCGGCACGAGACGCACAACGACAACTTCCAGGTCAGTGGGGGGAGGGGTCAGAGTGGCTTTACGACCGCTAATATTTGTAATATAAATAATAATCTCGTTTATATTAACCTCGATAATAGGATAATATATATTAGAAAATCTAGTTTAAATTAAGTATAAAATAAAACCGTATGCCCTCCTACTGTAGTGTAATCTACATCATATGATGTAGAAAGAATGTCATTTTTAATTCAGTTCATTAAAACGGTGTTTCTTACGTAATCGATACGCAAATTGGGACACAACCCTTCTAACGCCCTTATCAGTACGGAGCCAGACATTGTGCTACAACTGTAGGAACAGAGGATAAAGTAAAGCAAGGTGTACGTGTAGATCCAGTTCTAAAGTACACCAAAATGTAGAGGGCATAGGTGCTAAGACCGTGAAATAGAACGACGTTGAAAGCGTACTGGTACATCGTGCGAGCTCGTCTCGGTCGACTCGTCCTACAGGCACGAGGGAGCATAACATCTCAGTTCCCGGGTCGGCGGCGCATCGGCGACGGAAGCGACGCTTGCACAATGCGCTCCAGCGAGCACTCATGCCAAGGGCAGTAACTAACCGTGCGCCGCAGTGCGTGGCGCTGTCCCGCTGCGGCGAGTACCTGGTGTGCGCGGGCGACGCGGGCGTGGTGGAGGTGTGGCGCGCCTTCACGCTGGCGCCGCTCTACGCCTTCCCGCCCGCCGGCGCGCCCGTGTGCAGCCTGGCGCTCTCGCACGACCAGAGGTGAGCCCCGCGCCGCGCCCCGTCGCGGCGGCCTGTGCGATCGAGTGCCGATTGATATTCGTGTTCGCGTTGCAGGTTCCTCCTCGCGGGCCTGGAGAACGGCTCGCTCGTAGTGTTTCACATCGACTTCAACAGATGGCATCACGAGTATCAGCAGCGGTACTGAGGCTCGGAGTTTCCTAGGTTTAGTTTTTAAACGTCGACCGGATTACGGCGACGTGGCCGCCGTCTTGTGTCCGCCGGCCGCCATATTGTGTACGCCGGTCGCCGTCCTGTGTGCGTCGGTCGCCATCTCGAGTGCGCCGGCGTGACGGCCGGTACCGTCTTACGATGTGCTATAATTCTTAAATGGCGACTTTCGATATCATTAATGACATTTATATTGCGAATCGAACATATAGAGAGTTGATATTTAAGAATTATCGTTCATACCTTAGAGAGTATCGCTAACGCGTTTATGAGCAGTAGTGAAAGTTAGTTTGAGCATGCGCAGTTTGTCTCGTTACATACAATATTGACATAAAGCTGTTCTCTACTGTTATTTTGAAAAATAAACCAAAGTGACACTTTTGTTTAATTCTTTTATTTCTTAGCAAATTTATAATATATTATTTGGTTTAATAAACAGCTATTGATTAAATTTGAACAGTAGAGAACACTGTGTGTGGTTATGTTATAGTTTGAACGTTGGAAATGTTTAGTATTCGTTCAATCTAAAAGGCAGCAACCGCCGAGCAGTGGACACGTAGTCGTAAGTAAAATAATTTTACATAATTGACATTCCGATTTAATTAATATATAATTCGTTTTATTTATATAAATTAAATTTTATTTAAAACGTTCGCTTTATTTTCTTAGTGCCATAAGTGACTTCGAAAGGTATTAGATATTTAATGATTCTTTTTTTCTTAAATAGATCTCCTCAGTCCTCACTATGACGTCCATTTTTATTATTAATATTATTTTCATGATTTATGTACTTAATTATTATTATTTATTGTGCAATATTTTTATTAATCAGCTTATAAGAAAATGAAATATATAATATATATAATTGGTATTATTTCCTATCAGAATTCGACATTTTTTTATAAATAAACTATGATTAAATTAATTTCAAAAACATTCCAAGATAATTGTTTTTCTATTCTTTGGTGGAGGGTACGTACGCTAGGCTAATGTACTTAAATTTTATTATTTCATATTGTTGTAATCTTTATCACTTTTGTTTTTTTTATTAAATGGTCATATTGACTTATTTTGCTTTTCATTTATTTCCTTGTTTTATTTCCGTTATACATTGCCTGTCATATATATTTTATTTTGAATATTGCATTGCAGTTGTTCAAGTAGAGTTAAAGGTACGAGAACGCTGATGTAGACATTTTCGCTAATTAAAATGTCAATATATCTTAGAAGGAGTTTAGATGATATTTATAATATTAAAGCTAATTATTGTGTTACGGCTGGGTTCAAACCAGACTAGTTTTTTACGCGATTGTATTTATTGTAAAAAAAAAAAAACAATTAAAGTAACTATATTTTTTCATCACCTCACCGGCACCGCTCCTTCCGTTCTGTGATTTAGGCTTTAAACCGCACACTAGAAATAAATATATCTTCTAATATCTAACTGTGCCAAAACTATTGTAAAATAAAGATCGTCGAGAGAACAGTTGTCCTATGAAATAGAAAGTTATCGCTCTGCCTTCGTTTCCATTCCTATCTACTTGTTAGTCTAGGTTAGAAGTTGAAATCTCTAAAGAGTATTGTAGACAATTCTAGTTACAAATTCTCTTAGTACTTTCTAGAAAATTGTACAAATGACCCTTGAACCCTTGTCTCACGTCCCACTGTAGTTCTATTCTTGTAGATTCTTAAACTAGATACTGTTAGCGCTTCACATCTAGACTTCTATTTAGACAAATCGGCCGCCGATTGTAACTATAGGATTTCTTGAATTACCCTTTTCTACCAGAGCGAAGTTAATTAGTAACATTCAGGATGATACAGTCGCCCGTGTGAGTATGACCTTAAGTCATACGAAGCATCACTGCCATCTGGCGACTGAAACGCTATTTAATATATCCTACGCAGTATTGTCTCTTCAGATTTCAGATCAGCATTGCCTTAAAAGTACTTTAAAAAAATATTTTAATACTTCATAAGATCAATAGTCATAGCACTTAACAGTAAAATAATAAAAATACGATCATCGTTAAATGCTTTATCACGTTTTGAATATTGATATCGTCTCTAGTACCGCTCGATCACCCGCCGCACGCTGTCACGCTGACAAAGAGGCACGCTATACGCAATTCTGTCCATTAAAGTAAGTTAACTGTAAGCGAATGTTAGTTTAGAAATATAAGAACTTTATTTTGTTAGAAAATTAAGATCACCTGTATATTTCGGAAATTAACCACTATCCTGCCCATGTAATTGTAAGCAAATTCATTACAAGTAATACAAGTATGAAATCGTCAAGTTAACAATTACACGTTTCGATGTACCCGATAAAGCTGTAGGGGACACGTACGCTCTACCTACGAGTTCGCTTTCCACGCGCATAACAACGGTATTTGTAATAAATGCTTCTGTAATTTCATTCTAATTATTATACACGATACACAATAAGTTTTTTTTTATGATTTGCCTCGGCCGTCTAAAGCCTTGGCCGTCATCTAGATGATATATAAAATAAATTGTTGTTAAAATTATTAGTCAATGAAAAATAGACTAGATTACTTTAGGATCGTAGCCGCTGTAGATTATTGAACATCTGTGGAAATCGTTGAAAAATATCTCTTTTTCTAGATATTAATTTAGCTTTTTTAATATTAGGTGCATTATAGTGACGTAGGACATATTGAATACTTTATTATAAGATTGTAAGAAAAGTTGCGGTCGATTTTTTCGTTGTTAAATTTGTTATTTGTTTATATTTGAAATGTATCCGTAGTAAGTAATGCTAAATCAATTATTAGTTATTGTTCGATTATATGTAAGTAATCTCACTTATATCTTATATCTTTGCACATGCTTCTTATGGAATAAATTTAAATATTTAATTACTGGTTTCAATAACAAAATTTATAAATATTCGTTGAATATCTGATTAATAAAAAAATTAATTTACTTCTTATAATCTAGACATGGTTTATGTTAAGAATAAATTGTTATGCTAAGTATATGGTGCGTTTGTATGTAATGAAAAGATCTTAAGTAATAAATTGCATTGAGTAAACTGTCTTCTTTTTTATTACACCTCGTTCGTTTCCAGTAATCGAAATAAAACATACATTACCCTGCGAGCTCATTTGGAGGCAGTAATTTAGTACTACCCGCATCGTTTTAGTTTACTCGGTGGTAGAGCTTTGTGCAAGCTCGTCTGGGTAGGTACCACCCACTCATCAGATATTCTACCGCAAAACAGCAGTACTTGGTATTGTTGTGTTCCGGTTTGAAGGGTGACTGAGCCAGTGTAATTACAGGCACAAGAGACATAACATCTTAGTTTCCAAGGTTGGTGGCGCATTGGCGTTGTAAGCGATGGTTAAAATTTCTTACAATGCCATTGTCAATGGGCGTTGGTGACCAATTACCATCAGGTGACCAATACGCTCGTCCACAAACCTACACGATAAAAAAAAAAAAAAAGAAATCTTAAGCCGTACCTCTATCCGGTTGTATCTATAAAGTGTCATATCTAGTAAGAAATAAGTGTGATTGATAAAGTGTGGGCTGGCAACACTCTTTTCTTTTTAAAGTCAAAAAGATACAATTTTATTGTATATAAGAAGATAATTGACTTAAATCTTTATTTCAGTGGAAAAGCAAGTAAGTTTATTTAGTTTTTTGAATATATTTAATCAACTGCAAAAATAACTGAATTTATTATATATTTAAGTATCTATCCCCGCGGCTTCACTCGCGTCACAATCGAAAATTAACCAATGTTGACTCAACCGATTTTGATGAAATAAAGAATAAACGATGCTTTGAAATCTATGATGATAAATCAGTTATTTCAATTTGTAAGTTTTAGCTGTATTTAAGATTATCCCGGACATACAGACGAAAATAAAAAAAAACATGATTGTTTTAGTTACTCGCAAATAGCCATATTAACTTTAAAAGAATAAACTTCAATTTTATTTATTTGTATACATTTTTTTTAAGATTTTTAATATCAGCTGAAACATCTGTCTTGGCCCTTATACATTAATTAAACTTATAAAGACGAAAGTTTTAAAGTGATTAGTTTATTTTTATATCTTTTTTTTTTCGTAGTACATTTAATATTTTTTTACATACGTTACAGGCTCTCGCATCAAAAATTTTAAGTTAGTAATAATGTTTTTGCCGTTAGTTATTGAAAATATACACATATTTATTAGATTTAATTACTAAATTGGAAACCTAGTTTGTACTTTTGATAATGTAATATTTACTTCTTCATAATTTTGATGATGTCCAACTTAAAAAATAATTATTTAAAAAAAACAATATTATACAAGGTATTGTTATCGTAGTTATCGAAATTAGATGTTTCCTTCTTATACTGTCTGGTACGGGAGGTAGCTGATATTTTTGTTTTGATCACTATTGATAGTAAAAGTCAAAAACCGTCACAATCACGGTCGTATACACAGGTCTAGCAACTTCAGTATGGGGTACGTTGACATACTGATGCTGTTAAGTTCAATTTACGGCCGCCAGAGGCATGACAATTCGCGTAATAATTATCCCGAACATTTTTTCAAATCCAAACAAAACAGTTAAATAACAAAACAAAAATTTATCCGCAAATCTCAACAAAACGATATAACAATGAATTAATAACACAATACAATACTTGGGAGAGAAAAATATCAGTTTCGATAGCAGCGACGTAGTACCTCAAGCGGATGGTATTGCGAATTAGCAGTTGTTACACACTCGCACCTCATCTCTCACCACTGAAATTGGACTCAGTTGCAAGAACTGTGTATACGACCGTGGTTACAATCCCAAAGGTCCCACTTTTTTGAGTCTTTAGATTATAATATCACGGAAGCAGAGCTGCGTATCCGGAAGCTTTTACAGTATTTATAGATTATTTCGGAATTTTTATCACTCAGATAACATTTCAATGGCTCTTAGACTCTCATGTCTTGATGCCATAGTAACTTATATTTAATTGATTATTCAATACATTATTATTTTCCACAAAAAATACCAATAATAATTATTAGCGTTTCGTTTATTTTTAAATAAAAATGAGTAATAGTTACTTAAATTATTTCGCATACTTTATTACTTATAAGGAATGCTTATAAGCAATAAAGTATTTATATATATAGTATTAATATAGAAAAATATTGGCAATTTATATATAAATATATATACATATATATACTTTAAAAATAAAAACAATCTCTATTCGAAATCACAATCATAGAAAGTCAAAAGCCATCATATTTATGAACTAATCATACTAAATTAATATTGTGTAATCGTAGTGTTGTTTAGCTTATTGATTTTATGCATTGTAAAATCATAAAGCTATTAATTATATCATGTTTTATTTACCGATTATTTTTTCTGAAATCTGAACGCATTCTTAACTTCACAATTGACATTGACGTTTGTCTATTGAATTCTGTCTTTTGAGTTTTCTCCGCTCCCTTTGCAATCATGGCGGTGAACAACATTTCCAAAAAGCGAAAAGTATGTTGAAATTACGTACTTAAAATACATAAATATATGTTTAATATTACGCTCTAATATCTTACGGAAACATATAAATGAATATTTGTAAATTATTAAAAGTGTTAATTGTGATGTTAGTGGATAAGTGAGAGTGATGATTGTCAAATGTATTGTTTAGTATTTAGTTAAAAGCTTAAAACGTTGCAACTTTTTATATATTCCTTGAAGAACCTTTACCAATTCAGTTATTAAATCTTTTAACTCAGTGGTGAAATTTTTTATTATAATTTAATTCGTGTCCAAAACATAACCTATCGTAATCGTAATTTGCAGTTCGTCGGTGACGGAGTTTTCAAGGCGGAACTTAATGAGTTCCTTACTCGGGAGCTCGCTGAAGATGGGTACTCCGGCGTGGAAGTGCGGGTTACGCCGACCCGTTCTGAAATCATCATCATGGCTACCAGGACACAGAGTGTGTTGGGTGAGAAGGGTCGCAGAATTCGCGAGTTGACTTCCGTAGTACAGAAGAGGTTCAATATTCCCGAACAGTCTGTCGAACTTTACGCAGAGAAAGTGGCCACGCGAGGACTTTGTGCCATCGCCCAGGCTGAATCTCTTAGATACAAACTCATTGGAGGTTAGTAAGATTGCTTTAATTTCATAATAAGAGATGTGACTTTAATGCTTTTAAAGTTATAGTTACATTTTATATAATTAGTTACTTTGTATATACTGTACAGGTGATAGAAATTTATTGCATTATATTGGTAAAAAAATATATTTTGTACTTAAGAAATATTAGACAAATTTTAAAGATATATAAAATATATAATGCTATTATAATTATTATTACTAAGGAATGGAAATTTTAAGAAATACTGTAATTAAGGTTTTCCCAACATGTGTAGTTTTGAATCGTTTTTATTATATGATACTAACAATATTAATTTTTTCAAACTGGACTTATTTTTACAAATTATTACTACATTTATTTAGTGACAATTTTCAGTTTTTTTTTTATAAATATAGCCCAAAAACTGAGTTTTACATGCTGTATTACAGGTTTGGCTGTCCGACGTGCCTGCTATGGTGTACTCAGGTTCATCATGGAGTCTGGAGCGCGTGGTTGCGAAGTAGTTGTGTCTGGCAAACTGAGAGGTCAGCGTGCCAAGTCCATGAAGTTCGTGGATGGCCTCATGATCCATTCTGGTGACCCTTGCAACGACTATGTTAATACTGCCACCCGACATGTACTTCTCAGACAAGGAGTGCTGGGTATTAAAGTAAGTTGACTTTGCAACAAATGTTAATGCTGAACTAATCTCTGACCACAAAGTATGTGTGAATTATAGGTTAATTAAGTGAATAATAAGTATAAGTATTTTTTTTTTAAACTCATCGTTTAGTTTTTTAGTAAAATGGGTACATAATGATTAGTATATCATACCACACAATCAGGGATTGCACACCATTCCATGGTGTGTGATCTAATTTGTAGTGGAAGAGTGAAATAGTTTGTTTATTGGAGGATTTGTCTATATAAGTTCTTGTACGGTGCAAACTAAACATACAAAATAAAATAATGCAAACACTATATACATTCACACATTTGTTCTAAGTACTGTCTCAGATAATATTTCATTCTAATTTTCAATCAATAGAAAAGTGTAAAGCTTCTATTTTGAATAAATAATTAGTATTAAATTCAGACTGATAATATTTATTGATAATGTAGATATTATTTACATTATGCAATGTTTTCAATAAAAACGATTTTTTCTGCATATTTTGTATTGATTATGATATATTTTTTGTAAATGCGATTTGAAAAACTATGGTCGTCATTTCAGGTCAAGATCATGTTGCCATGGGACCAACAAGGCAAGAATGGCCCCAAGAAGCCGCAGCCCGACCACATCCTGGTGACGGAGCCCAAGGACGAGCCCGTGCCGCTGGAGCCCACGTCCGACGTGCGCTCCGTGGCGCCCGCGCCGCTGCCGCAGCCCGTGCCCGCTGTCGCTTAGGTTTTAAGCTAACAATAAAACATTCAAAACCATATTACCTTTGTATCATTTTGATGTGAAACCAAATTAAGTTGCATTTAGAAGTCTCTTTATTGTCTATACTAAAGTTGTTTGTCATCAAACAAAAAGAAAGGATCTAATTAATCATATTAATGGCTAAATGTTAGAGTACTATTTGATCATTGAAATAGGATTTGATAAAATAAATAGGATTATCCTGTTTTAGTGAATACTTAAATAAAAATAATTGCGCACCCGTTTGGCAGTGGAGGAAAACCTTAGGAAACCATGTGCCAGAGAAGCAGCATGGTGAAATAAGCTCCTAACCTTCTCAAAGGTGAGGAAGTCATTACCAAATAGTAGGACTATTATTATTATTACAGTCTGTTAAAGTTCACATTGTTTGCTGTCTGTTTGGGTATTGTTTACTTACCTATATAATATATTTACTTCTAAATTCTACGTTAAAGTTATTAACGTAAGATCTTCAAATAAATTATCGTAACATTCATGGATAAATTAAGTTTTTTTTTTTTCGTAGAGAAACAAACAACATTTATAGATAGAGTTAGTCTTTGGTACACTTAAAATTAACGAACATTTAATTCGTAGTGTATTAAGTTTCCCGGTAAACAGCAAGGTTATTTTAATTTCGAAAACAGTTGACTTAATATGTTACGTCCAAAAAGTTTTTTCCCACGTCGGCGTCCATAAAATTTGTCTTGCGGGCAAAACAATATAAATAGCGATAAAAAATCTCCATTTTAAAATAAGTACTTAATAAGGAAATTAGCAAATATAGGGTTTTCCAATAGGGACGCTTGAACTTTGACAGCTGATTGCGGCCATGTTGTTTGAGTGACAGCTGTCAAATGCAGTGTGTTATATTCATTCCGTCCTCCCAAACCACCATGGCAGTGTTACAGTACAGTTACAGTGTCGAGCAGCACGTGCAAATCATAAAATTGTTTTATGAAAATGGGTCTTCAGTTCGAGCAACGTTCCGCGCACTTCGCCCGTTTTACGGTCGCGATGATCGTCCTGCCGAGTCGACTATCCGTCGATTGGTGGACAAATTCGAGTCAACCGGGTCAGTTAACAATCAGCCGGTTCCCGTGCGTCAACGTAACGCGAGATCTGCCGAGAATATCGCCCCTGTGCGCGACAGTGTCCTCGAAAACCCGCGGCAGTCAATTCCGCGTCGCGCACAGGAACTCGGCCTTTCGCAGACGACAACTTGGCGAATTTTGCGTTGTGACTTGAGCCTGCACCCGTACAAGATCCAGCTGACCCAAGAGCTCAAGGTTAATGACCATAGACAGCGCCGTGTGTTCGCTGACTGGGCATTAGAGCAATTGGAAGTTGACGCCGATTTTGGCAAAAAAATCATCTTCAGCGACGAGGCGCATTTTTGGATGAATGGCTATGTCAACAAGCAAAATTGCCGTATTTGGGACGAGACCAATCCACACGAGGTTCACCAAGTGGCAATGCACCCGCAGAAGTGACTGTTTGGTGCGGATTTTGGGCCGGAGGCGTGATTGGTCCGTATTTTTTCGAAAACGATAATGGTGTGGCCGTCACCGTCAATGGTGAGCGATACCGGTCGATGATAACCAACTTCTTTTGGCCTGAAATCGAGAATATGGATCTGGACAACATGTGGTTTCAACAGGACGGCGCTACGTGCCACACAGCACACGCTACGATGGAAGTTCTGCACGATCAAGCGCCCTTAATGGAAAACCCTATACTTACTTGTAAATGAAATTAAATCAAATGACATTAATAGTTGGGAGTAAATATCCAGGCACGTACAATAAAAATACAAATACTGTCAAAAGTTTGTACCTTCTAATGTTGAATATAATGAGAAGTAACTCATTATAAATCTTCACCCGAAAAATGTCCGCAGATATGTATGAAATAAGAGTGCCATAATTTGCCAGAATGGCGCTGTTGTAGCTAAAGATGCTATTAAAGAAAATAACATTTATCGGCTTATTCATTGGGACTTTTATATTTGACTAGTATAATAATTTGAAAATAACTACTTTTTAAGGCGGATGTATAATTTTCTCTGATTCCGTTTTACTTTAACGAATACTTACGTATTCCTTCGAGTTTCAATCACTAGCTCGCCAATACCAATTTCAACATTTTGATTTAATTTTGAATATTAAGTGTAGAGGTACCACAAATAATCTAGACACGCGGCAGCGTGTCAAGACAAGTTCAAGCCACGGTCGTATACCCTGTGTATACGACCGTGGCTTCTATCAACAACAGTAGGTGAGGGTACGTCGGCTTTTGATACTGTTCAGTTCAATTTACGGCCGCCAGAGGCATGACAATTCGCGTTATATTTATCCCGAACACTTTTTCAAATCCAAACAAAACTGTTAAAAATAACAAAACAAAAAAATAACAACAAATCCGCAAAACTATATAACAATGATGAAAATGAAATGAAAACTATATAATTATGTGTTTATTAAAATATCTCCTTTTCAAGTTTGCACCTGTTCTCTTACAAAGCTCTTTTCAACAAAGGTTGTCTGTGAGAGATCACTATAAGCGATAAGACCGCCTTTGCGCACCTTTTTTTTTTGATAGACTGTTTCTTTACTCTTGTGTTATTTATATGTTGTTGTGCAATAAAGTTATAAGTTAAATAAAATGTTAAATAAAATAAATGATTAAATAACATAATACTAGGGAGAGACGCCGCGTTTCACTCAACTACGTTCGATAGCAACGACGTACAACGGACGTTATTGCGAAATAAAAGTTGTAACACAATCGCACCAATCTCTCACCACTTAAATTGGGCTCCGTTGATAGACCTGTATACAAGACCGTGGTTCAAGCTTACAGAAAAACAGCAGCACCGTGTGTAATATTACATAAACCATTTAGAATCACTTTTAACCCCCTCATAACTCAAAAACTATTTCACATAAACATGTCAAATTTGGCTCATATATTGAGACTTGCGAGATACATATGTGCTCCAAATTTCATAAAAACGCCTCAAAACAGTTATTTAGATATTAACGTCCATAAATCGTAATATATAGTTATAGACAAAATTGGATGATAAGCTTTGATGTAAAAGTAACGAAATTTTATTTTGTGTCATTAGAAAGTGAGACTAGCCAAAAATGGTAAAAAGAAAAGATTTGTGTATAAATAGGTATTTCAACATTTAAGATAATGCTTTAACAAACAATAAAATACGTTTACTATTTTAATTATTTTTTCATGAGTCTTAAGAGATAAAGAACATCATAAGTTCACAGTTCAATCTTTATATTTTAAGACAAATAATTTAAACAGTGAATTAGTTAGTAAAAATATAATTCTGATGATTTCGATAAACTGCACGGAAAATAAGACAAAAACATGTTCTTACTAACATTTTATTTATAAATCCAGGCTACATCCATCCCAAACCATGTGCAATTAACATATAATACAATAATGTACCGGCAATAAGTTGAAAGTCATTGTAAAAATCTTGTTATTTCTTAAATCCAGGAATCTACAATATTCCCAAATTATAAATGGAATGATAATCGTTTTTTTCAATTATCGAACTCATGACATGTGAAGAAAATTTATATGAGTAAATAAATAGAAATAAAGACAAATATTTAAAAAAAAATATTTGTCGCTATATATTTCGATATATTATATTTTTTCTAATCTCTAACTTAAATTGGACCAAAATTGTTTTCTTCACAGTATTAAATAAAATTAACTTAACATAATACCATACGTTATCCCATTTACAATACTTATTAACAACCAAGACATTTGAAAATGCAAAAATACATTGTGTACTTATAATATATTTTTTCTGTATTGACATTCATTGTACCGTTTAATGTTATTGCATGTCATATCCACGGCCTTAGACAGCTTTCTTAGTAATAACTATAGTAATATTTGTTCGCAGTAAATCTGTGGAAAGCGAAAACTTAAAATGTTACTTCGCAGTCTTAAAAGACCCTCATATGCAACTGGATCTAGTGATGTAGTCGACGATGGTATCACTCACGAGTGCCGATCCGTGCGTTATCTGAAATAGAAAACAAGTTGAGATGTCTTTTAAACTGAAATAAGTCCTGTTTAGTTATAGGTTCGAAATAAGGTAGAATAATAATAAGCTTTGGTCAGAATGCGAATCTCGTGACATAATATGTATGTACGGCGCCGGGTGTGTAGTGTCAGAGGGAGACGCACTCACTGCTGCGCGGTGTCAGAGGGAGACTCACTGCTGCGCGGTGTCGACGGGCGGCGCCATGCGGCACACGAGCCGCACGGCGCGCCGGGTGTGTGGTGTCAGAGGGAGACTCACTGCTGCGCGGTGTCGACGGGCGGCGCCATGCGGCACACGAGCCGCACGGCGCGCCGGGTGTGTGGTGTCAGAGGGAGACTCACTGCTGCGCGGTGTCGACGGGCGGCGCCATGCGGCACACGAGCCGCACGGCGCGCCGGGTGTGTGGTGTCAGAGGGAGACTCACTGCTGCGCGGTGTCGACGGGCGGCGCCATGCGGCACACGAGCCGCACGGCGCGCCGGGTGTGTGGTGTCAGAGGGAGACTCACTGCTGCGCGGTGTCGACGGGCGGCGCCATGCGGCACACGAGCCGCACGGCGCGCCGGGTGTGTGGTGTCAGAGGGAGACTCACTGCTGCGCGGTGTCGACGGGCGGCGCCATGCGGCACACGAGCCGCACGGCGCGCCGGGTGTGTGGTGTCAGAGGGAGACTCACTGCTGCGCGGTGTCGACGGGCGGCGCCATGCGGCACACGAGCTGCACGGCGGCGCCGAGGGCGGAGCGCAGGGGCGCGGGGAGGGCGGGGCGCTGGGCGGTGCGCTCGGCGAGCACGCGCAGCTCGCGGAACGTGTTGCGCGTGTAGGGGTTGCGCCGCGACGCGTAGCGCCACGTCACGAAGTAGTAGTACACGAACGGGGTCATGAGGCCGCAGTACCCGCTGCGGACCGACACGTCGACACGATTAGGAATAAAAAATTACAAAGTAATTCCTAAGAGTACTGTTTAATATCATCGATATGTGCACAACACATTTCTTTTATTGGAATTATTAACCACATTGCTTATTGTGAACCATTTCCGTATCATTTATAATGTATTATTTACATCATAATGAGTGTTTGATGGGTAAACTGTAAAGACTTATGATAATAATGTGTAATCAGCAAATAGTACATTATCACAAATACCTAAATAAGATGAGACATGATTTATGTATATCCAAAAAATTAAATGACCCAAAAAGTATCCCTTTGGTACGCCCATTTTTAGCAAAAATCCAGAAGATATCGAACACTACAAGGATAAAAAAAAACCTAAAGCATACTATAATTGTTCCTGGGCATCGTATGTATGCCTAAGCAACGCCTTGTCAGTAGTAGAGCAACCCAACGTTGTTGGCACCCCTAATAAAATTCATACAAAAGAACATCGGGCGACTCAAATAAAATAATCAACATCCAATCATTTTAGTAGCCAGAAGAATCCTGCAAAAAACTAACTATCTTATACAGATTATAACAAAAACCCTGTCCGACCCCTGAACTGGTTATCAGGTATCGTTAGTCGGTTCTATTTATGTAATCACTTTTAAAATTCTAAGAAAAATTACCCATAAAAAAAATATTAATTGTCATTTGCAATTGTAAATGACGAAAATTTCATGGACAACTGAGGTCATGACGTCGTGTCCTAGCTACCCGATAGGTAAGAGCTATCGAGCACTATCGCCCGCGCCTTATTTAAATATATATATTTTTTTTACAATTACAATTTTAAAAATGATTACATAAATAGAACCGACTAACGATACCTGATAACCAGTTAAGGGGTCGGACAGGGTTTTTGTTACAGCCTGTACAGTATTTATATACACTTTTAGTTTTTTTACTTTAGCTAAAAGAGCAGAGCTACAAACTAACAGCCTATATTTTTTATTGGAACGAAGTTCTTTTACGCGGCTTACAGTAGAGTGGCCCAAGTTCATGTCACATAACGAAATAGCGTTATGCCTACTGCGATGGGTTGGGCGTTCGAATTCAGTAGTCAGTACTGCGCGAACGCTTCTGGAGGTAAGACCTATGCCGAATTTTTGAGCGCCAAACCAGAGCGCGTTGATTGTATTATATAATCCGCCTACCATTTTATTGTTAATTAAATTAAATACTTAAATATAAGCAAACTCACTCAAAATAATTAATTTTATTAAAATACTTACTTATCGTTCTTAAAAATACAAAAACAAAAATATAAAGGTAATACAAAACCATATAAGGACCAAAACCGCTAGGGCTTACGAGCTGCACGCAAGTCCTAGGTTCAAAGCTTGGGCTGTTGTCACAATTCCCATCATAAACTTTGTTTAATTGGAGAGGTAAATTACGAAAAATATATTAAAATTGGGATAGCTATTATTATAAAAAAATGTTAATTGAATTTAAAAATTGAACTCGTTTTTTAATCTTCGATAGAGAGAGTTGCATAAAGGAAGTTGAGGCGCATTTTGTGACAAAAATTCAATAATAATATAGTCAACATTAAATGTAGTAAAACACGTTCTGAGTCAAAAAACATCGCAAGGAACTTCGTTCCTGACGGGGGTCCCCCGACCGCACAACTTTTTTTGTACTAATATTTTTTACAATAATATTTAGAAACAAATCACCTAACCCTTTCCAATAAAACCTCTACACATAATAAAAAAAGAAATTACAAATGTTATAGCGATAAAATAGAAACAATAGCGTTACGCATGTAGCGTAACGCAATGAAACGAAAATAAACGTCGTAAACATAAAGGCGGTATACTCACACGAACGCCATGACGACGACGAGCGGGAACAGCACGATCTCGGCGAGCGCGGCCACGCGCAGGATGTTCCGCGACTGGAACTCCACCAGCGAGATGAGCAGCCGCGCCACCCACATCGAGTTCTGCCCCAGCGTCTGCGGGACACGGGCGCTATCGTCACAACGTGCCTACTTCCTACGACCTAGCTACTTATGATACATATACTTGAAGTATAAATAAATGAGTCTTTTTTTAAATATAATGTAGATTATTTATAATAAATAAATATGTAGCCTTTGATAAAATATTTATTAATTTATTTCACATTACAACATTACAGGATATACCTAATATAATAAATTATTTCTGATTTTCTTTTCGAATTCGAATAACTGCAAATTAAATTCAATCTTAATTTTATAATTGTTGTAATTATTTAAATAATTAATGAAATAAATTAAACCTTGAAATTTAAGTACTTGAAAATGAATTAGGATTTCGAATATTTTTTGTCTTAATCTTTGTTTTTTTTTCTGTAAATGACCAACATCGAATAGAATGCCGTATGTCCTTTAAAAATGTAAGTAACTGATGTATTTTTAATTCTTATTAATTTGGTAAGTTCTTTTTTTTAATTTCATTGTCTGGTAATTGCTTCCGCAAATTACAATTGTTACTTTGTTCGATAAATAAATTTATTTACATGTTTAATAAAAGAAGAAGTTACATAATGAGGTAATTGAATCTGTTGTGTTGTTTATGAATAATAAATACTTACGTCAAGGATTGTGAGTGAGTACGACGCGGCGTGCAGTAAGGCGAATAAAAAGATTGGCGTCAAAATTACTGAATACAAGTCAAAGAAATTATTATTTTTATCGTAAAATACAGAGAAAATTGTGTGATGTCCATAATTGAAACGAATATTTCCATTTGCAATAAAACGAATCTATACTTAATATTAGGTCCTTACATTTGAAATTGGCGTTTTGTACGGGAGGAATATATAGTCTTTTTTTTTGTAAAATATATTTAATTAATCAAAGTATGCGCCGTTGTTATCTATGCACTTTTGCCATCTCATAGGTAGTTCATTGATCCCTTTACTAAAAAACCATGGGGGGCGAGAATCAATAAACTCTTTGAACGCGGTTTGGACTGCCGCATTGGAGTTAAATTTTTTTCCTTGTAAGAAGTTGTCCAAATTCCGGAAAAAATGGTAATCTGTTGGAGCAAAGTCCGGGAAATACGGTGGATGTCGCAGACATTCCAATTGTAGCTCATCTAACTTAGTGGTTGTTTGTTGTGCAGTGTGTGGTCTTGCGTTGTCGTGAAGCAGCAATGGCCTAGAGCGATTGACCAATCTCGGTTGTTTAGCAGCTAGTTCTTCCTTCATGGTTTGCAGTTGCTGACAATAGATATTTCCAGAACGAAAACGTTGAAACCAAAAACGTACCGTGCTTTCTTTTGCGACACCAGCGCCGTACACATCATTAATCCTTCGAGCTGTTTCTGCTGCACTGGTGCCATGGTAGAACTCGTACTCGTAAATAGACCGATATTTCATGTTTTCCATTGTGCGGTAATAAGCGACGCCAAAGAAAAAAATAATGAGGAAAAAAACAAATGAATGACTGTTTTCAAAACTCAAATGTACCAGCTAAATGAATTTATAAATTTGAATTTGGAATTCTTAACCAAATAGAGAGAGATATTTCACATCAAAGTGGTCACTACGACAAAACGCTAATTTCATATGTAAGGACATAATATATAAAGCTGAAGAGTTTGTTTGTTTGATCCGGCTAATTTCAGGAACTAGTGGTTCGAATTTAAAAATACTTTTTGTGTTGTATAGTCCTTATATCGAGGAAGGTTCTAGGCTGATTTTTATTAATTATACGCGGGTGAACCCCCGGGCACAGCTAGTATTACATAATGATTCTTGACTTCATGAGCAAATCGCATGGAATATGTAAATCTAAGGTTTGTTTAACTTTACTCCTTCTTATTGGAATACGGTATGGAAACTTTTAGACCGCACGTATTCAATTTAACGATGTTAAACATATACTCAACTGACAACTGTGTAAAAACGATTTGTAAGCTGTACTCGAACATATCTATAGCTCTTACTTATCTTTAAGAGATAAGTCACAGAAACCATTTTTATGTTTACACAAAAACAATGGAATTTCTTTAATTATAAATTATTTCAATAATCCAAAGGCCATAGCCGGGTGAGTATGGGTGAGCGGCCCCCACGCACATTCGTTTCATATTTTGGCCAAGAGTTGCATCTGATGGGTTACAAGCTCACTCTAAATTTCAACCTTGTAGCTGCACTGAGAACAAAGATAAATATACAACTAGTATTTTTAGATAACATTTTTTTTCTCAGGATCTACTGGGCCGATTTTCATGAAAAAAATATATGTTGTGAATATATTCAAAGCAATTCACAGAACAAATCAAGAACCTAATCCAATGAATGGAAAAGCTCGAAAAAAAAAAATTAGGATTTTTTAGAAAAGAAAAGAATGCGCCTGGGGGCCGCTCACCTATACTTATCCGGCTATGGCCTTTAATTCGAATTATAACTATATCCATTTTATTATATATATTTAAAAAAAAGTTTTCGTGTTACATAATTGGACTTTATAAAAGTATAAACTTAAGTATATACATATCAACGCGCAGATAATTATGCGTTGGTAATACTCGTTGGCCTTGACATCTCTATATATGTAAGCCTTATATGTTAAGGCTTTAAATATACAAGAGATGTCAACATTAGTGATTAAAACATTTTTGATAACGAGTTGTGAAAACGTATTATTGAAAGATTTTTACATTTTCCCGACCTTACGTAACGTGTTTTTAATTTTGAACTAACTTTTTTTCTAGAATAATATAGTAGTAAAAGGAAATCTTCAGCAGATTTCAAAGGAGGAATACACATAATTTAGATTCCCTAAGGTGAAAACTCAGTGTGTATACACTGAGTTTCTATCTATATGAATCTATGAATCTAAATTATGCTAAAAATATCTCGCCAAGTGTGCAAGAATTTTTTTTTATAGTTCATCGAACTGTTGTCCATTAGAACTTTTCTTATTTGTCAAAACTACGATCAATGAGATAATGCGAATAATGCGAGTAATGTAGTGAGTTCTTACAGAATCGCACCGCTGATCGAGAACTATGATGGCAAACCGCTTATCGTAATCAAATTAGGATAAATTGCCCATCTCAGCAAATTACTAATCATAAGATTGTCTGGATGAGACAGGTATAAAGCGATTGGACGTTTATTGTACAAACGAAGACATTCTGATAAATTATACACAGCTATGTGTGTGTCGTGAAAGAGAAAACAGTAAAACTATCAATCTCAAGAAATAGCCTTGATAGCATGTTTGAAGATGAAAAAATTTAAATCACATAAGACGATAATTATTATTTAAAAAACCTCAGTGCCAGATTATAGAAACGTAAACGTAGAAACGTAAAGCCCGTAAATTTGTGTGTATTTTAAACTATTTTTTTGAATAATACAATCGCTTTAAACTTTTTGTCGTACAAAACAATACATTAAACAACCAAAATGTTGTAATTACCACAAAAAAGCATTGAGGACTCAATGACAATGAAATAAGAGGCTGATGTTAATATTTCCCACGTTGTTTTAAAATATGCTTAAGTTTATAATATTTTTTGTAAAACTGTACGAGAGCTGACTAAAGTAGAGCAACCTGGTCAAAAAGTCAATTCCTAAAATGTCCAATTTGCACACGATCTTACCCACCTCATCTCCTAAGCCTCACCGGGTCAATGAACCCAGTCGATGTATATTTAAAAAGGATACATAAATTAGGAGCCACATTCATGAATATGAGAGAGTAGAAGAGATAGTGTGCGCTGTCCTCGAGGAAGAAACGGTTGATGAACTCCCGCGACAGGGCGATCTCCCGCGCCGGGATGCGCTGGTGCAGCCGCAGCGCGGACGTCGCGGCGTTTGCTAGCAGGGCTTTAAAGAACGCTGACACGGGGCTACACGGGAAAAAAATCATACAAATATAAACATGCCGCTCAATGACCACAGCTTCATACGTGAGCGACAATACTTAAGTGGTTTTCCCATTTGATATTTCTAAAAACGTAAACTAAACGTACATATAACTCACTAAAAATATTTTCTTTAAAATCCAAACAGTAGTTTTTCGAAGGTAGACATTAATATACTTCAACTTATTAAAGTGTCCCCTTTTGCATTTATGTCATGTTATATATTATTATAAGTTTTTGCACCCCCATTTATATTTTATTTACTTATTCAGAGCTACATGTAAAAAAGTTAATACAAATTTATCATCAGAAATAAAACTAGCTGAAAATGTTAACACCAATAACATTCTAAAAACGCTAATTAGCTGTAATTGAAATAGCACATATTTCGCTTAACTAGTCACGTGAATTAGTCAACAACGTCGGTAAATGGACGAAATCGTAAAAATAATACTTACTTGTTAAATATAGGTATCACATAGCCGAT
This sequence comes from Nymphalis polychloros, assembly GCA_905220585.2. Classification (NCBI taxonomy): domain Eukaryota; kingdom Metazoa; phylum Arthropoda; class Insecta; order Lepidoptera; family Nymphalidae; genus Nymphalis; species Nymphalis polychloros. Next base: position 746,318 of record HG992262.1, read on the forward strand.
AGTGAAAAGAACTGTGAGCAGACGAATTCCCCAAAGCGCTACATCAATTTTGTTCGCTATGACGTGTGCTTTTAAAGCAGGTATGCCTTTCGGTGGACCCGTATCGCCGGCTTGTGAATTTGTGTCAGCCATTTTCTAAAAATATCACACTGGCTATATTTTTAACGAATTTGTATGAAATATACATTATCCTAAAGTTACATATATCAGGTATTATTATTATATATTTATAAATAATGTAAAAATCACTGTTGACGAAATTTTAATGAATTGGATTTTATTCATCGACACTTTATCATTGTCTATAATTTTTCTTATCTGTTGTATACTGTTATTATTATATACAATTTTCATTTTAAGATTTACTTCAATAAATAAAATAATTTATAATAAAAACACAGACCATGGACAACTTGGATTTAAAATATTATAATTACAAAAAATTGCATATAAATAAATGGTACAAAAGAGTATTTACAAAATAAAAATATTTTTAACTTCTTATACATATTTCATTCGCAAATACGATTGTGCACTTTATTTATAAGACTACACAGATCAATTTCCTGTATAAGTATTATCAACTTTGGCTATGTACTGCAAATGCTATTTAACAATATACCTTCAATGTATTTTAAAGATTTTAGGATTACCTATATTAATTGGATTTGAGATTTTGACTCTATATTTTTTGTATTCCTAGATGAAGAGACTGGTATTGAATGTTTGCAAGTGTATCACATGTCTAAGAGGGTGATGCTGATCTCAGTGGGTATTCGGTGACAGTGAGGCCCGGATACTCGCCCCTTCAGTCATAAATGAGTATTACAGCAAAATTATATTAGATTAGTGTTACTTGGATATCATTTCAATGACAATAAGTATTAGTCATTAGTGTAATATGAAACAACACTATTTAAAGTACTCATGTATCTTTTTATTACTCCCGCCATTAAGATCTCATGACAGAAATAAAAAAGTATAACAATAGTTCCTATGCACATCTGTGTGAATCATTTAACTTTTTATGGCTAAGTAAATGAGCAAATATCTTGATTTCATGATAGATACAATGAAAAAATAATTGTCACTGACTGTATTTTTGCAAATAAAAACTATTTAAATTCATTGAAAATTTAAAATATGTAAATAATAAAGTTAAAATAACAATATACCAATTGACTGCCTCGTTGGTCTAGTGGCTAGATATAAGGCCGCAGACCCGGTGGTCCTGGGTTCAATTCCCAGGTCGGGCCAAAAAATAGTTATTGGGTTTTTCTGTCAGAAAATTCTCAGTAGCAGCCCGGAGTCTGGAAGTGTGTACACTCCCGTGCCTCGGAAAGCACGTTAAGCCGTTGGTCCTGCGCCTTAACTCTTTCCGGTCGTGTCGGATTGCCGTCCCATCGGATTATGAGAGCTAAGGAAAAGAGAGTGCACCTGTGTTTGCGCACACACTTGTGCACTATAATATGTCCTGCGCAGTTGGCTAATCTCCATTGAGATTGGCCGCCGTGACCGAAATCGGTCTGGAGGACCTTATACCACTGGCCTCTTGTAAAAGGAAAAATAATGCAGTCATTTTCAATGGTTGACAGGAAAATGGGACACTTGAAATATTAAGAAAAAGTGTATCAATTGAAATATTTATAAAATTCAAACAATAGGTAATGACATCACTCACATGTATGTGAAATAATATGCTATTATTTAAAATACAAGTTTGTGTTAAGAATGGAAAACTTGTATATTTATTTCTTCAAAATAGAAGAGGCCTTAGCCCAGCAGTGGGACATTCACAGGCTGTTGTTGTATTTTTTTCATTATCTAATTAACACATTAGTATTACTATAGTCTAAAGTTTAAATTAACAATTGTCTTATTATTGTACACAATGTATTTTAACTTCCTAATTAATAATATTTTTCTCACATATATACATATACTTATATATAATTAGTTATTAATGATATTGGATATCTATAACTGAATAAATATTGTGTTAAACACATATATAAAATTTTATACAAGTAAATAATAATGATTGTTGTCAAATTGTATTTATTATATACAAATATTTACATATTAATGAATAGTAAGATAACTTTCAACAATGTAAAAATTCATCAGAAAGCAGTATGTTTGCTTAATAATTTATCTTAAAGTGGGTCATGGAAAGTATAGAGCCTACACTTTCTTTTTTAGAAACTGTAACAACCAGTGTAATCATTTTTGTTCCAAATATAATTTTGATGCTCAATTAAATACTAATTATTATCAATTATAAAATATTTTTACACATTTCAAATACTTAAGTTTTTTATTAGATAATTAAATTATAAAATACATTGGATATGTTTTCCATTTTTTATATACTTAAATAGTTATGTCAACATTATCACAACTATTTCACCTAGTGATAAAACCATATCAGTAGATATGAGCTGTACATACAAAGTCAACCAGATTGAAAAAACATTTCAATTAAGAAATTTCTCTGCATCATGTCTTAAAAAAACATTACAAAACTACGTATCATAAAAAATGAAACCCTATAAGCGAAGGCAAAGATGTGAAAGTAGTTTTTTACAAATTTTGTCATAAAACCTACGATATAAAAAGATTGAATTAAAGGAACTTTCAAATGAGAATGAATAAAATGGTAATTTTAAAATATTCAATATGACGTAGAAAAAACTCGTTTGTGAGGGCAATTAAGCAATGGTTATTAGTTACAGGTACGATTGAAGATATTTCAATATTTTTATTTAATTTAAAAAACATGCAAGTGTAAAATCTGTAATAATATACTTACATTTTAGAATAAAACTTTAGTTAACAGAATCACAATAATATTTAACTTATTAAGTTCTTTAATAATTTCACTGAACGATAAAAACTGTGAACATGATTTACTTTAATCGAAGAGAATCGCTTTAATGACAGTACAATTTATTAAATTGACACACGTATTCGTACCATAAGCAACATAGACTAGATGTAGATTAAAAATTAAAATGCAAGGTATGATAATATAAACACACTTTAAATAATTAACCATAAACATAAAAAAATATTTACAACGAAAACTAAATTAAACGAAAATAAAAAGTTAACGAAAAGTTAAAGTTAATATATTTCAGACTATAAATATTTCATTAATCCTAAAGAAATACATCGAAATATTCCTTCAGCAGATTTTACCTAAAAAATGTGAAAAACATGTTGTCAAACACGAAACCAGATGCATTGTCAAATACGAAAATATTTCAGGATCATACATATTTTCAGTAATTAAAGCGGTATTTAAATTTTTAATATTTAATGCGAGTTTGATATTGTGGAGACTCACGAGCGACGGTGTTTAATATTTGGTTCATCAGTGAAATAACGTTCCTTACAAAGAAAATAATAGACAAATTGTGGTGCATGTGTTTTTATTTTACATATTCTACTTACATAATTATCTTTTTTTTTTTAATTATTATTCTGTTCTTTTCTGTATCTAAGTTATTTATTTTAGTTATTGTAATATTAATATTTATTAAGATAAGTAATTTATTCTATATTATTTTTCATGTTTGCGACACGTCGTCTAATAGTAACTGTGTATTGCTTGAATATCCCATTTGCATTGATGGAAAACTTTACAAGGGACAACGTGGCCTATCAATCCATTGCAGCCGACGTCATATCCCAAATATTCTCCTAGAACCAGATGAGAAACTAAGGTCAACGAATCATTTTAATCTTTTTAATAATGAGATATTAAGCAATACACCAATATGGAAAAGCCTCGCACTCCTTAAACACGGGGTCAAGTTGGTAAAACATATCCCAAGAAGGGCTCGAGCGTCAGTGGCTCGTTGTTTCACAGAGTGTGTGTCCAAAGTTTCATCGGAAAATACAACTCAAGCGTGGGAAGAATATCTCACTTTTACATATAGAGTATTAAATATAGAAAATCGTAACAAAGACATCTCTCTAACTTCCAAAATTAAAGAAAATACAAAATATAATAATTTACCAAACCCTAAATATATATATAATAAGACAAATCCTTCTGCTTATCATACCAAGCTTATCGAGAACAAAGTAAGCGATGGAAATGTCAGAAGCGCTACAAATCTATTATTTTCCGATGATATTTTGGCAACAAATACACTCAAGACGCTAAAGGCCCTCCAGGATAAACATCCTTTACCAAAACAACCTTCGCAACTTCCCTTTCTCTCTGTAGATTACACAACGGCTCTACATATTTCTAAAGATGCTACCCAGGCTGGGATTTATTCTTTCTCAAATGGTTCTGCTGGATGTTTGGACGGTCTTACCCCACAACACCTAAAAGACTTGTTAAGTTCCTCAGTTCTTTATGAAGACAAGGAAACATTAATTCGGGAATTAACAAATTTAATTAATTTAATGCTCTCTGGACGAGTTCCAGATACAATCATGCCGGTCCTTTATGGTGCAAATTTAGTGGCTTTACTAAAAAAAGATGGAGGAATACGTCCCATTGCAGTTGGAAGCACCATCCGACGACTAGCCTCTAAAATTTGCTGTAATATATTAAGAAGCAAATTAAAAAATAAATTCATGCCTCAACAACTGGGTTTCGGTATACAGGTAGGATGTGAAGCGGCAGTCCATTCTGCTAGAACATTTTTAAGCAAATCCGAAAATTATGAAATTTTCGTCAAAATTGATGTTCGGAATGCGTTCAACTCGGTTGATCGGGGAGCTATGTTAACAGAAATTCAAAAAGAAATTCCAGAAGTTTTTAAATATATGTGGCAATGTTATGGTTCCCCCTCAAAATTATTGTTTGGCGAACATGAAATTAATTCATCAGTAGGCTGTCAGCAAGGTGACCCACTTGGCCCCGCCATATTTAGTTTGGTTATACAACCAATAATTTCATTATTAAATTCAAAATTAAATTTATGGTACCTCGATGATGGCTCTTTGGGAGGAGATGTTACAACAGTCATTGGGGACTTAAAAGACATTTTAAAAAAAATTGAAAACATAGGCCTTAATTTAAATTACAGTAAATGTGAAGTATATTTTTCAGAAAATATTTCTCTTTCGCAAGAAAATAAAAATAATATTTTAAGTGATTTAAACCTTTTAATCCCCAATATTATTACGGTGCCTAAGCATTCTTTAACTTTACTAGGCGCTCCAATATTTGACGATGCATTTCTTTCCTTAACAAATTAAAAATTAGAAAAGCTTAACCACATTTCGAAACGTTTATTAGACATTAAGCCACATATAGCCATTTTCATTCTTCGGACATGTTTTATTTGTCCCAAAATTTATGTATTTATTACGGAGTAGCCCCTTTTGGAAATTTCCCTCTATTACAGCCGCTATTGATGCCTTACTTAAAGACATCGTAGCCAAAATTCTAAATTTACAATTTGATACACGTTCTTGGACACAAGCAACTCTCCCAGTTAAATATGGTGGCTTAGGTATACGGTCTACGTCATCTTTGGCGCTCCCAGCTTTCTTGGCCTCTGCTAATGGTTCTATCTCTCTTGTCAGTCGGATATTAAGCATTCCAAGTTTGACTGACGTTGTAGTGGAGGATCTTGCGGAGGCTAGGACAGCTTGGAGTGTTTCTTGTCCTGATGAAGTCTCTCCCTTAGATATAGCTTGTCAGAAGCAGTGGGATTCACCCCGTATTAAGCTTACACACAATTTACTAATGTCCCAGTGTACCACAGATACGGACCGTGCAAGATTGTTAGCTGCTTCTGAAAGAGAGTCAGGCCACTGGCTTCAGGCTCTTCCTTCCCAAAATCTAGGGACAGTACTTGATCGGGCAACGATACGCATCGCCGTATGCCTTCGTTTGGGCTTAAAGGTGTGCGAGCCTCATACATGTCCCTGTGGAACCCGTGTGGATCATTTCGGACACCATGGACTTAGCTGCCGCAAAAGCGCTGGCCGTGCATATCGCCATGGATCTCTAAATGACATATTCCGTCGGGCTATGGCCACAGCATCGATTCCTGCTACATTAGAACCGAATGGTTTATGCAGAGATGACGGCAAGAGACCTGATGGAGCAACATTAGTGCCATGGTCGATGGGACGTGTTCTTGTGTAGGATGCAACTTGCGTAGATACTCTGGCAGTATCTCATATTAAGAATACGTCTCGCAAGGCCAGTGCAGCCGCTGAAGCTGCTCAAATACTCAAGCGTCGCAAATATTCATTATTATCAAACGAATATGAATTTGCGGGGCTGGGTTTTGAAACATTAGGTCCATGGTCGTCTGATACTAAAAAAATTATGAAAGACCTCTCCAAGAAACTGGTCCACACTTCTGGTGACCCAAGAGCTGGCACTTATTTAGCCCAAAGGCTGAGTCTAGCGGTGCAGAGAGGCAATAGTGCCAGCGTCTTGGGTACAATGCCACAGGACAATCTTTTAGACGGCTTGTTTTTTCTTTAAAATTTTAATGGGTATTTTATTTAGTTTAGTTGTAGACTAATAATAAGTTAATAAATTATTATTATTAAAAAAATAAACAGGACATATAAAAAAAAAAGAAAGAAAAAAATTTAAATATTGAAACATAAGACTATATAGCTAATCATTATCAGATTCACACTCAACAATACATAAATAAAATCCGAATTGAAATATTTGAAAAGTTATGACCTTCTTTCTATTTTAATTTTATTATTGTATCAACTTAATTGAATTTTTTATGCGCAACTTATATGAATTGCTATTTTAATTATTTGTGTTGTTATTCATTGTGATTATACATATTAAGTACATTACAAATTACATTACTTATGAGCTTATCAATTTGTGATTTTTTTTAATCGTTGTGCTAAGTATAATTGTGAATTATTTAAATGCGTTAGTTCAAATATTTGTAAAAGTATACTCGTCCTTTTAAATAAATGTCAAACTTCAAATACTTTTGACCTGTAATTTTTTTTTTTACATTTATTTCGACTTGTTAGGTTAGGTTAGGGCTACTAACCTAGATGTCTCTGCTGAGCTCATGCACCGCAAGAGAGTGGGGCGTAGACGGGTGGCCTACGGTCAACAGCTACCCCCTAATGAACAGCCTATGAGTGGCAGATGCGGGGACGTCTGTCACCCGCCGAGAACCAAGAACCAGGTGCACCAAGTGTTCCAGTGCACCTGCAGAGGAGTAAATCATAGGGTGGGTCTGTATTGAGACGATTGCTCACGGAGTCGCGGATGTGTGCGAAAGCGTTCCCGTGGCTTCGCTGTATAGCAACGAGGGCACACCTTAGGGTTTTAGTCGGTAAGAGTCTGACATAACTCCTTCGCCTCCCCGGGCGAGGAAGTAAACGAAGAGGATTACCCAAAGAAAAAAGAAAAAAAAGGGCTACTAACCTCCGTGCGCCCCGGTCATCGGAATACCCATTAAAAAACCAGCGGTACCCTTCCCGTCTTAACGGGGAGTGCCACGGGATCGCTTGCGCATGATACCGGGACGCCCCGACGAAAGCGCTACAAACCTAACCTAACCTAACCTCTTATTGAGCCTCATGGAATTAGTCGTGACGATGGCAAGAGACCTGATGGACTGACATTGGTTCCCTGGGAACGGGGACGGGCCCTTGTGTGGGACGCAACATGTGTTGACACACTAGCCCCTTCTCATATCAGAGAAACAATGTTAAAAGCCGGTGCTGCCACGGAAAAAGCTGAAACGAACAAACGTAACAAATATTCTTCTCTTATTCTAAATTATATTTTTATTCCGTTTGCAGTTGAAACGCTTGGACCTTGGTGCAAAAAAATTCATCCAAAATATTACACCCCGTCTTATTACCTCTACTGGTGACAGGAGGGCTGGTTCATTTTTCGCCCAGAGAATCGGAATTGCGATTCAAAAGGGAAATGCTGCTAGCCTTCTTGCCACCATTCCACGCGGTCACGATTTGTATAGTAAATATTTTTAATTTTTATTTGTATTTATTTAAGGTTTTAATGTAAATATGTAATTATTTAATTGAATAAAAAAAATTGATATACCAAAAGAGAAATTCAATTCTAGAAGACGACTATATTTTTTGATTTAAATATACAATAATAACTTATTACTATTTTTAAAATATAAAATCATTGCACATTATTCCACGCATCTATTAATTCTAATGTATTTTGGACAAAATGATAATAATATGCTGTGCATAAGATATTAACATCTGTACTTAAGTTTGAAATAAAAAGGAGCTTGAATTCTCAATGGTTAGACAGAACTTATTACGTTAACTTTACTATCAAGTAATATCGACCATTTAATTAGCATTGAAATTCATTAAAAATACTGAAAACTAGGCTATATGGCTATACGCTTACATTTTCCAAGCGAAGAAAATTAATAATAAAAAACTTATCAGTTGTCACAAATGTCAACTATGGACATAGAGAAATATTACTATGGATGAATAATTTTGAATGTTTTGAATTTTGATAGGTCTAAGAAATATCAATTCTTTAAACATTTTATTAAATATTAAGAAAAATGTTACTTAAGAGAGTGGTTATTAATTTAAATAACTATTTTAAAATTAGCTTAGCTTCAAAAAAGTATAGTATTATTGCCTCTGTCTTAGAAAAACCAAAAATCGGAGAAATAACTGAAGTTAAGGTTATTTAATATTTTGATTAGAAATACACTTGCATACAATATACAATTTTGAAACTAAGTGCGTCTTTACTTACAGGGCTGGGTAAAAAGTCTTCGCATACAGAAGGAATTTATTTTTGCGGATGTAAACGATGGATCTTGTGCTCAAAAGTTACAGATTATTATTCCAAAAAATCTTGATATTGATGACACTTTAACATACGGTAGCTCCGTACACATAACTGGAAAATTGTCTAAAAGTCCTAGAGGACAATTAGAATTACTGGCAGAAAATGTTAATGTTCTTGGTAAATGTGTAGTTCTGGATGGTTACCCATTTAACCCTCGAACCATACACCCACCAGAATATATTAGACAATATCTTCATTTACGATCACGCACAAATTATATCGCAGCAATCTTGAGGATACGTCATGCTGTTACAAAAAATATTCATGATTACTTTTCAAAAAATAATTTCACTCACATCCATACTCCAATATTAACCTCCAATGATTGTGAAGGTGCTGGTGAAGTATTCAAAGTACAACCTGAAAATGAGGAAACCATGAAAGCAATGATGCAAGAAGGAAGGAATAGGGATTCGGCTTATTTTGGAGCTAAGACATTTCTAACAGTATCTGGTCAACTGCATTTAGAAGCTATATGCAGGGGAATGGGTGATGTTTATACACTCGGACCCACATTCCGTGCAGAGAATTCAAGATCACGATTGCATTTATCTGAATTTTACATGCTAGAAGCAGAAATTGCATTTTGTGATAGTATAGAAAAACTCCAAACTTTTATAGAAGACTTTTTAAAATATCTGTTTGTCGTAACTAGGGACACAAATGAAGCTGATTTATTTATAATAGATAAGAATAATAAAGCACCGAGCTGGCTAAATAAACAATTTGTCACATTGACTTATGTTGAAGCAAGAAATATTTTGGCTTCTAAAGGCTTAGATGTTGATGACGAAGGTATAAATAAAGAGCAGGAGTTGACTTTAGTAGATTACTGTAAAGCTCCTGTTTTCATTATACAGTGGCCTAAAAACTTAAAATCATTCTACATGAAAGAATCTCCGCTGGATAATAGTAAGGTGACTATCTATGTAAATATTTTGTATAAAATTTCAATACACTTGTATAGTATTTTCCAATGACCAAAGGAGTAAACAAAGCTTGTATTTACACATAACATGAGATATAGTAATAACTCTCTTACATTATATAACACAAACCTTTTTTGATCAATATATCTAAATTACACACAGTGGAAATTCCCCGCCTACGTACAAAGTGCTTCGAATCCACCTTTATCATTCGCTCTGCTAAACTGTGGAATACTTTGCCTGTCTGTATTTCCAATAGGTACAACGTTGGTGCCTTTAAATCTAGTGTTAACAGGTATCTTCTAGGCAAGCGTGCTACATCGTAGACTGTGTCGATGCTTAACACCAGGCAAGACAACTGTCAAAAGCTAGCCTATAATGGGTAAAAAATAAATAAATATGTTAACGTTCTACTACTACTTATATCCACTTTCAATTAAGATTGTTATTGAATATAGATCCTAATTATGTCATATCAATTGAAGGTTGTTTAAATTGTCCGTAGTCTTCTCATTGAAAAGGGCTCGAATGAATTAAGTCCAGAATGGGCTAATCCTGTTAGATTCTCTTTCTAGCATTGAACAGGAATGTTTCATTTATAAGAATGTTATTAATAACACATTACATTTTTTTAGGTTGATGCATTAGATCTATTGGCACCACTAACAGGGGAAATTGTTGGTGGCAGTCTAAGAGAGGATGACTATACAAAGCTTGAAGGAAAATTGCCATCAGATGCCCTAAAATGGTACTTAGAATTAAGAAAATTTGGGAACATACCCACTGGGGGATTTGGTCTCGGTTTGGAGAGATTATTACAAGTGCTATGTAATGTTCCTAATATAAAAGACACTCTTCCATTTCCACGGTGGCCACACAATTGTGATATGTAAATAATAATTTATGTTGATTTAAGGTTAATAAAATAGTGTAGTGTTTTGACTGTTGAAACTTTGTTTGATTTCTTAATTAAATGTTGATTTTTTTTAATTAACAATAAAATCACACGAAAGCAAAAGCACAAAATAATTTTTTGAGAAAAAATAAAACAAGTCATTCATAAAATTACCTTTATTTCAAAACTAAACATAGCGGTACTTAACTAAATAAAATTAAACAAGGCTCGTGAAAGTGAAAACTATTTATTAATGATTAAAATAAAACAAGTCCCATTTTTGTGATATTTATTGAAAATTCGAATGTTATTTTCGGTAGTGTCCAACATTCATGCTTTTAATCAATAGATTTTTTTTAAAGGGAAAACATTAACAAGAGATTCCTATACCTAACTTAAAACCATACAAATGTAAATACTTTATACACAAGTTACACAACCAAAATACAAACATTATATACAAAATCTATTTACAATCTTAATATTCACTGTGATAGCACATTGTCTTATAAAAGAAAATGGTTTGTACACATTTAATAATGTAATTATCTTAATTTTAATATCACATTGTTTAACTAAATGGTAATTGTTTACCTACAATATGTTAGAAGTATAATTTATGAACTGTTTAAATTAACTAATACAATTTTTGGATTTTCATTTTTCAGCAGTATTTAGTGGACAATAATTCCAAATTGTTAGATTACATGTACAGGTATGAAATTCTATTACATATTATTAAAAGAGTAAGGTACTTTATTCAATATTTACTTTTTATATAGTAGATAGATTGGAAAATTTTATTATATGAGAGAATCTACTTTATTTAGTACAGGAAACAGTATTTAAGAAAAATTATAATAAAAGCATTATCGATCAAATACTCTATCTTATGTCCACCAAGTAACTACTGAGTAAATGATTTTTTTTGAGCATTTTTTCAATTGAAACTAATTATTTATTATAAAAGTTACATTTGAAAATCAAAAATTTATTATTCTAGTTAATTTTGTATTTCAACATCAAAAACTAGGAAATTAAAAAAAAGTGGATCAAAATAAGTCCAAACTTTTTTTTCTTACCCTCAAACATTTGTTACCTAATCAAGTAAACAATCTTAGGCAGTGACATAGTTAACATCAATTCCATTGTTGCAAATCATAATAATGATATTCTAGATACATAACATAGTTTTCAGTATATTGCTGACACTTTTATAACAGAACACTTTATTTTTACATAATAGTGCACAGCCCTGACAATTCGCTGCCTTTCTGCACTGGTGGCTGCCTACTTAAATGCACGCCTTCCAGTGACGGTTTCAATTTGTATTCCAACTCTGGTTCCTCACCGGGAGGTAAGGGTTCATCATCTACGCTTACGTCCTCCAGTACTTTTTCTTCCTGATTGTTGTTGACAAATGAAGGCATCGATTTTGAAATGTTGATGCGGATTCCTCCAAGTGGAAACACCGGTGTGGTCGTGGCGTCTTCGAGTTGCACGTTGCCGTCGATGGATGACATCACGGTGTTGTGAGGGGTGGTATCGATTGTCGGGGGCATTATGCTTTCGACTTCAGCTGTGATTATTGGTTCGTCATCTGTGAATATTGACATAGTAAATGAAAAACGACACTGTTACTTTGTTATAAACATTAAAGAATCTTGATAGATATAATTGAGTTAATGTTTATTTACTATCATGTAGATATTATTATAAATTAATATTCCAAGTTAAAATACTATATTATTATTTATATATAGCAATATATATGGCAACACCTTACCAGGGTCAACAGGTTCCTGTTTGATCTTGATATTAGCAAAATCAACCTCCGCCTTCTGGTCACGGCTGGCTCGCTCTGCGGCTGTCTCGTCGTCCGTGTCCTCGTCCTCGACGACGACTTGTTCCACGGGCTCTGCCTTTAGCACTACATCGTCCTCATCGCCCTCGTCGATCTAATTGCAAGACAAATTTACCTGATATTATCTTCACAACGCTAATCACTAACTAAAAGCTTATGTATATATTGGAGATGTAAACGTTGAGTAAAGGTTTTCACTTTGAATTTATATATTCAAAAACAAACATAATTTCGAGAACTTATATAATGTGCTCTAGCTTGTTAGGTATAATTTAATATGGAGCTATTCTAACCTCAAGAGGTTCCGTCTGCTCAGCCTCAGGCTCGACGACCTCCACAACAGACTCGCAGTCGGACTCGTCCGCGTTCTCCGCTCTGACATCGTCGTCCTTAATCTCGATGGCTTCAATTGTTTTATCTTCTTCCACAGACGTTTCCATCGGTACTTCTTCTTTAGGCGGCTCCTCCTTTGTTAGAGATGCCTACCAAAAAGATCAATACGGTTAAGTTAGTAGATTTTCTCTACAGGAACAAAAGAATAAAAAAAAACAAATTTACAGCTAACTATTCATTAATAAAAGAAGGAATTTATCATATAAAATAACTGCCTAGATATACCAAAGCTAACCCAACCGCTCCCATCGGTCGTCTAGTATAAACATAGAGCACCTTGTAGTCCTGCAGACACAGCGGGTGGTAGTAGAGCAGGTCGTGGCGCACGGAGTTCCTCAGATGCCACTCCTCCTTGTCCTCGTTGTAGAACTGCTGGAAGCGGTCCCCGCACAGCGCGCAGTGGTGCTGCGGCGCGCCGGCCGCCACGCTGGGGCTCTCCTCCGCCTCGCCCGCGCCGTCGCCGTCGTCCGCCGCGCCCGTCTCGAACCAGCTCTTCTCTGCGCCGGCGTAACGCAAAGGGATATTAGTTTACATGTTTACTGTATCTTTTGTGTGGCTACGGCCGCCGGAGTCAAAATTCGGTCAGACCCTTCTGACAAGCAGTTATAGCGTCACGTAATATTATAACGTAAAACGGTAGCAGGCTGGACACCTGTACGTACCTCTCTCCTCCAGGTCCTCGAGCTCCTCGTACTGCAGCCAGTCGGACAGGTCGTAGTGCCAGTGGCGCGAGTGCGCGCGGCGGGCGGAGTCCCTCTCGCGGCGGTTCTGGCGGAAGTGCCAGTCGAGGTGCTGCGAGTAGCGCACGGTGTGCTCGGGCGGGAAGCGCGCCCCGCAGCCGCTGCACTGCATGCCGCCGTACAGCTTCGCCACGATGCCGGCCTGCTTCCTGCCCGTACATACCGACGAACGTTCATTATTATTTGCGATCGCATTTATTTTTGTACCAGTATCGATTATAACTGTATGAATACTTACACTCTTAACGTTTCAGACTTCAGTAAATCGACTCTATGTATAACGTTTTTATCCTCCTTAGGTTTAGGTTTGACATCTTCGGTCTTTTCGTTCTTCGCTTCCGGCTTAGCGTCGTTCAGCATCGGGACAATGCCGGTGGCTACCAGCTTTGCGTACAGATCGTTAACGTTAATCGATCCTAGGAGTGGTAGTGAACTAGCCGGTTTTTCCTCTGAGTTCGTTTCTAGACCCGGAATTTTACTATCCGACTTGGCGAATAACGGGTCAGCTGAGCTGTATTCGGAACTAGACGCCGGTGCCATACTGGTCGGCATTAAGCTTGCTAACATGTCGAGACCTGTTTACAAATAAAAAATAGTTATTAATTTATTAAATAAAATATACTGGGTCCTAACATAACTTTATATAGTAATCTAATTTACCTTTAATTTCAACTTCCGGGCTGGGCGTTTCTTGAGACGTTTGTAACGTTTCTTCTACTTTAACTTCCTCCATATCGTCTTCGTTTTCTGTCGTTGCAGCGGGTTCTTTCCTGTCCGGTAAAACGGTACCCTCCATATCGACAATCTCTATCTGCCCAGGTTTAATGTTCTTAGGCAAAGCGGAAAAACGCACGAAATATTTTTCCCCTCCAACGAATATTGGTTTCGGGAGGTCACCAAATTCGACTTTAAACGGTTGCTCGTTTATAAGAACAGTACGTAGGGAATCAACGAAACGGATTGTAAAATATTGACCATTGACGTGAAACTTTTGTACTTTTGCATCCAAATATACAGGACAAATATTAGTTGCATTGACGATTAGATTAATTTTTCCGGCTACTAATTCAGTTCGTTTAGTTTTACCGATGTCTACTTTCGGTAAGGGCCCTTCTAAATGTATTAAGCGGGGCTTACCGTCAATTATCACCCCTAAAGGCTGACCACCGAAGAAACATTCGTACCATCGACCATTTATGTATAACTCTCTGGTAGGGGCTCCGAACCGGATATCGAAAACTTGATCATCAATTTCTACCTGTTTGTAGCCTTCGTTAAAAGATAAAACAACCGAGTCTTTGTTATCGAAGGTAACTCGCCTGGAGCCGGGCAAGAACTTTATTTCGCGCGGGTCATCCCAGTCCAACATGATGACTGCCGTTTCACCGTAAAATCGGATTTCTCGAGGTATATTGTCAATTTGTATCGTTTTGACAGGATCTTGATCAATATATTCTATAATTTTAAAATCAGTAGGTGGGAGATTATATCCTGGAGCGCCGAGTGGAGGTGGCGAATTTGATCTTTCGTAAGGCTGAAGTGGAGAATCACCCTGACACATGCCTACTTTTGGAGTTGGTAGGAGAGGCATTCTCGGCTCAAAAGGTGGGCGTGGCCCTCTCTTGTCAAATTTGCCTCTATAGTAAGGAGGAACCGGACCTCTGAAACGGCGCATTCCAAACTCATCTATTCTTGGCCTTGGCTGTCCTCTCCACCTAGGGTAGGGTCCCATAAACATAGGCATCATGGGCGGTAAAGGAAACATAGAATTGCCAACTTCCATTTTCCCGAGATCCCCATTGTGAGTCATCCTCATATCTGAATCATGACGTTGGTGATTTTTAGTATCTGGCGCATCCATAAACGGAGCTGGTGTTATCCTTTCATCAATATCCCCATAATTATTTCTTTCTGATGGTGAACTTTTTGGTGAGGACACTTTATTTTCCTCCTGTATATGCGCTTTTAGTTTTCTTTTAGAAACTTCCAAAGATTCTCTTTGCTTAGCTTCTTTAAGCTTTAACTTCTCATTAAGTTGAAGAACTTGATACATTAACGCATTATATTGATTCTTGTCTAACTCGCCATCACTAAACTGTTCTTTAGCCTGATTCATAATTATTGATATAGTTTTTTTGTGATCTTCCGCATCGAAATCTTCCACGTTATCTGTTCTTGCGTCCGGTTCTTCTGAACTAAATGTACGACGTCGTTCTCTTTCTATGCCTGCAAAAAAAAAATGAAAAAAATTTGAATAACTCATATATAAAAAAAAAATGTAAAATTATTCTTATTCTACAAAATACATACTTGGTGATTTACTGAATAATAAAGGTCGCCCAAGACCATCCTTAACCTTGGTAGCTTCCGCTAACTTCGCTCTAACGAGATCTAATTTTGAAGGAGTTTTTTTTGTTTCCTCCTTTTCTTTAACTTCCTGCCAATCTTTTCTTGGAGATCTGACAGGAGATACAATATCGTCCTCTTCGTCGTCAGGGTCTATCTTCATCTTCACATTTAACTTACTGTCAGTTATAGACGGCGGCGGAGGAGCGTTTACTTCCTCTACTTTTGGTAGTTTACGAAGATCTACGTCTTCATTGCCAAAAAGACTGCAATGTAAAACATTTTTTATAATTTTAAAATTCTGGAACATTAAACGATGTTCTGAACAGAGACATGTTTTTTTAATATACTTACATATCAAACTTTTCATGTTTATTTTTCTTAACCTTTCCTTCTAGTGTTTCACTAGAAGATCTCTTCTGAGCAACGGGTGCAGCTGTTTCTGTAATAACGGGATGTAATACCCGTAGATCGACATCTTTATTCTCTGGAGTTACTTCTGGTTTATCTGAAAACACGACTCTATTTATTGCAGCTTTAAGTCTCAGCTTGTTTAATCCACACATTTTTACCTGCTCCTTTGTTGACAGAATAGGAACGATGTGTATTTTTTGGCCTGCAGCTTGATTGAGAGTATCAGTAATAATACTGCCTCAATTATAGTTAAGTATTTGAAAATTGTTAGAGATGGTTTTTGTCGATCTTCAGGCGCACTTCCACGGTAATAGGGATTTATGTTGTGTGATGTTAATATGTATTGTCCAGTGAGCTGACATTGGTAAATGTACATGACATGTTGTGTGTATGATACTGTGTTTATAGTTGTTTATTAAAATTTTATTTCGGTATAATATAACAGTACAGACCACTCTTAAAAGCTATTCTAAAAAATGTAATGAATTTTGTTAATAAATAATGCTTAAGTTTTTTTTTATTTTTATTGGTTAGTGGATACATTACCGTTTTTATATATTTATTGTACACTAATTATAAATATATTTTTCAAATTATCGATTTCAATTTATCATAAATTTTAAAATTCAGCTGAGATTGTCGAATAAAAATCTGAAATCCCATACCATGACTAAAAATACCCATAAGAAAATACCTTCGGATAAAAAAATGTTTACATTCTCTACCTACATTATTCTCTCAAACAATTTGTTAATGTTAATTATTTAGAACAAAAATATATTAATTTATTGTTAGTAAAGTGTATTGATAATCTAGAAGCCGCCACCATACTTTTTTGGAATTCAACGTTATGTAGAAGAATAAGAGGATTTAGTGAAACGTCATATCCTAATGTAAATACCAGCCTTTTAAAAAGTTTTATTTATCACACTAGCATATTTAAAAAATCTGTATTACGCTCCTTCTATTTACTTTTGATTTTGATTTGATATGAACCACACAATAACACGGGAATATAAAGGAAATGAAATCAAAAAAAGTATTAAAGTTTGATATTATCTTATGTTCAAGTAACTGTAAACTAAGAGAGGCGATCCAAAAATTTTGATCTGATGATATGATTTTGCAATAAATAAAAAACAACTATTTAACACCATGAAAGAAAAATATATGGATATCTCTGACATAATTTGGGCATCAACAGTGGTAGGGACTAGGACTAACTAGTCCAAGAGTCAATCAAAAGCTGGACAGAATGTCCCTTGGAGATGAATATTGTAAAAGTTAATCTAAAAGATCCCTTTGATATTTCAAATGAAAATCGTGAAAACTATCAGGCTGACCAGGACATTATTAGTTGAATCGAACTGGTTCTTGGATGAAAATTGAGTCATAATTTAAAGCAAACGAACAGTCACATTCAAAAAGAGGTGTTAATTTTTAGCTATACGGGTAAGCCTTTTGAAATGAACTTTTGCTAGGACAACACCCAAAGTAAATTACGAGCTTCCATCCAAGAAGCAGGCTTCGAACTGAATCACTACTCCGTCCTGATGGTCAAATCATTCCTCCAGTGACTTTTATTTTCTCGACTCAATAAAACCCACTGGAAAAGAAACTTTTTAGATTATATAGATACCAAAGAGGGTTGCTGTCAAATAGTTATAAGAGGACCAATATTAAATTAGGATTTAGAAAATGGGTGAGCTAAACCGATCATCATTGAGGAAACTATTTTAAATATTAATTTAATATTGAACCTTTCTTCTTTTATATATATTTTTTTATTTATTTATTTATATATTATACTTTTAGATCAACCCTTGTACAAATTGAATACCCTTGATTTTTAGAAATGTCACCCATTACTTGTCTTAAATACTTCATCTCCAATAATATTGAAGCGAAGCTTCTGCGCATATTTAGGACAGTCAACGTGTAAAATGTTTAACAGGCGAACTGTGATGCAAAGTACCTTAAGTTGGGCAATGCTGAGTCGTCTGTCCCACGACACTGCGCTTTTTGTAATAGATTAAATTAATTGAATGGATTATTTGCGCTTCAGAAGGCATACCTGTTATCAATTAATTATACGATAGTAAGATTGCCGAAAATTAGTGGCATTTGTTATGCCTTAAACGTACATTTACGAAAACAAACTCAAATTGCAAAACTCCCACTGGTATGTATCCTATACAAATCTTGTACACCATTTTTTGGTGATTCATACTTCTTAACACACATCTACTTCAATATATAAACTAAGTAGTAGTTTGTTTGCACATCTATTATTAATTATATAATTGTTCTCGTATTCATATAACAGTAGAGTAGTGTTCATCACTTTGCGTAGCCGTCATCTCTTCTATATCTTGCAGCATCCCGTCGTGGTCCATTCTTCTATTTCAACCATGGCGTTGTGGAAACTTCATCAATGTCTTCTTAATCACTGTATACTCCATACTTTTTGGTGTCAAATAGAGCTTACAGCTCATATGTATTTGTAGACTTAGAGTAAATATAAATAATAGATCGTCAAAACTTTCAATTTTGGTACTTTATCGAATTGATTTAGAAATAAATTCATTAAACTTTAATAACTCGATAAACATTCTTATAAGATGTAATGGAAGAGGTTGAAATTATTTAAATATTTCTATAAAACTTCTAAGAATCAATGTAAATTCTGGTTGCATTCAAAGACGTTAGTACTTTAATAAAAATCTAAGATTATGGTTAAACTCTCTAACTTTACTAAACAAATTCAACCAACAAACTATTCAAGAAATAAACTAAAGAAGGAAGAATTAAAGATTTATATACTTATCTAATATGTTTGTACGCGAGTTTCTCATGAGAAATATTAGTCTTCTCAAAAAGTTTAATATATTTACTTGTAACATTACAGTACAGAATAATAGAAACTTCGTCAGCTCACTGGATATGTTTTTGGAATTTAGAACTTAGTATTCAATTTCTTAATTTGTTATAAGTTAAATTAAAATAAAATTGATTAGACCAAAGCAAGAAAACAAATAATAATTTATTTCATTTTTCAAATTCTTGAATGAGATCATTGTGTACAGTTACTTAGATTCATATTTAAAAGATTAATATCATGTCGATATTTCGGTTACATAAGAACACGGTCATGTAGTGTACGAATCGGAACGGTAAGGTATCTATCGGTATACCTTCACGTCTATATCTATACGAAATCGACGATACTTAGTCTAAGAAGTAAGGGGATTAAAATCCTGAACGTGACAATATGAATACTCCAAGAGATGAAAAATATTTTATTTCAAGCGTTTCTTGTCTTACAACCTAGTATCACAGTCGGACTAGAACTCCGGATCGGATCTAACCTCGCATTCTAAATAAGGTTATCTTACTTGCGGAGTCCTCGGGAGGGTCGACCGGGATCCTCTCCGACCTCTCGGGGCTCTCGGATTTCTCCTTATTCCGCCGCATGTAGCGCTCCTTGTGGTAGTTCCTCAGCTCCTTGAAGGCGACGACGTCGGGCTCGGCGCGCGCCTTGGGCCTGGGCTTGCGCTCGCGCGGGCGGCGCGCGCGCCGGTCGGGCGCGGGGGCGGCGGGCGCGGGGGGCGCGGCGGGCTCGCGCTCGCGCCGCTTCTTGCGCTCGGGCTCCTTGCGGCGCTTGGCGGGCTCGGCGGGCCGCGCGCGGCTCAGCTTGGGGATGGGCGGCAGGCGCGCGGCCGGGCGCAGGCGCTCCACGTACGCGTCCAGCGCGGCGTCCGGGCGCGCCTCGCTGCGCACGTCGATGGTGATGACGTTCTTGCGCTTGGTGACGGCCGCGTCGCGCTCGAGCGGCTTGATGTCGAACACGTTGGGCGCGATGGCGAGCGCGGCGGGCGGCGCGGGCGGCGCGGGCGGCGCGGCGGGCGCGGCGCGGCGCGCGAGGCGCGGGTCGCGGCGCGCGCCCGCCAGCGCGGCGCTCACGGGCGCGATGCGCGGCGCCGGCCGCCCCACGGGCTGCGGACAGGGGGCCGTGAGCGAGCGGGTCGTGGTGCTTACGCTTACTCCCTATACGTGTCGGGCTCTAACTGAATCTCTCACATTGATCGGTCGCCGATCACGTTTAGCTCTTTGACTGCCTCGTCGGTCTAGTGGCTGGATATTAGGCTGCAGACCCGGTGGTCCTGGGTTCGATTCCCAGGTCGGGCCTATAAAGTGTGTACACTCCCGTGCCTCGGAAAGCACGTTAAGCCGTTGGTCCCGCCCCTGAACTCGTTCCGGTCGTGTCGGATTGCCGTCCCATCGGATTATGAAAGCTAAGGAAAAGAGAGTGCATCTGTGTTTGCGCACACACTTGTGCACTATAATATCTCCTGCGCAGTTGGCTAATCTCTCTTGAGATTGGCCGCCGTGGCCTAAATCGGTCTGGAGGACCTTCTTATTAGCTCTTTAGCTTTAGTGGGTACTATGAATACGAGGTGGTACGAGATTTTAATTACGTTCAAAAAACATAGTAACGGGCTCCACTTGCTCCCATGTTTAAATCTACAAAAGACTTTCGCATCGATTAATCGTCAGCTTTTATATTTCTCACATTTGGTGTTATATATTTTACAACTTTCGTTTTCATTCTTATTTAACTTGAGATTATTCGCATTCAACCGATTATTATATCAGAAGTAGCATTGGTTACATAGTTATATTGTACCTGTTTTCGTTGAATTTAAAAAAGATCCGAGAATTGATTCTTGAAGGACCCTTATGCCAACTGAAACCTCACTACTAACCGACCCTCGTAATACTATGATAAGATAAGAAGTTGAATACATAGTAATCTCCAACTCCATAGTTATATAAATTCCTAACCAGTGTTTCACGTTAAACGCAAGCAAAGGCTTAAGTTGAGAGGCAAAGTCACAGAAAACGCCCAAAGCATTCTGTAACTAGTACATATAATATAGTCCAAACCTCTACCTAATCTACTTATTTTATAATCATAATCAAATTGAATGCCTATTTAAAATACGCCTTTAATTAACCTAAAGTTAAGTTCAAGTAAATATAATAAGTATGCAGAGATCTGATATATATAGGTATTGTATGATATTTCTAAAACAGGCGAGTTTGATACTCTACGTTTGATATGGAATTAGAATTCAAATTAATGTTATCAGATTTAAGTTACGCTTAAACTCTAATTTTGCTTTTAAGAAATCAATTTTTCATGGGGTTTCCCAACATTGTTAATTTTTTTTTTTCAAATTTGTTTCGTCACTATGTCGCGATACTAAAGATCAAAATGCACGCAATATCAACATAATTATGCGCACCAGGTACTGAAATATTTAGTCAACTAGAGGCTACAGGTCACCTATAGTGTACCACAACCCAAATGTAACACTACTCACCGGTCCGAGCCTCTGCTTGACGGACAGCGGCGCGTCGGGCGCGGCGGGCGCGGCGGGGGGCGCGGGCGGCGCGGGGGAGGGGGGTGCGGGCGCCGCGGCGGGCTGCGGGAGGGAGACGGCTATATACTGACACTTAACGACGACAACGTCACGAGGAACATATATTCTATATGTTATCATCTACATTGAATTACTTTTATTGACAAAAAAAAACTTTAGTAACTATTAATTGTAAGATTTTCAAAGTGCCCGCAGGCCACAGCGATGAAAAAGAATCTTATTTACCATTTTAGAATTCTTCTCGGCCAGCTGGAGTTGCCGCCTGGTCTGCTCGAGCTCCATTTCGACCTTCTTCCTCTGCAGCATGAGCAGCTCCTGCTCCTTCTTGGCGAGCACGCTGCGCATCCGCTCCTCGTCCGCCGACAACGGCGCCGCGCTCGTGGTGGGCGCCGACTGCGGGAAATGCACGTCCCGTTACAATTGTGTTGCCGAATCATACCGGACTCAACTTTCTATATACTTATTAATCCGTATTTAATTCATCCGAGAGATGTTCGCCATTGCTTTATCATATTTCAACAAACACATTCGAAATAATCTAACCAAGATATCAATTTTTGTCACTGATTGCGAATAATCAATGTAGTAGCTCACTACAAATAACATGAATGTTAATATAAAAATATCATTACTGTCCAACTTGTACCATACATCATACCTAGATTTTTGTTTAAATAAATACTTTTTTTGATAATAGAATTGTAGCGTATTACAATTATTAGGAAGGAACAAGCATGTTAGTATACAGATTAGCTATACTAAGGACAAAATTTATATCCTTGATTTTTGCTGATAGTGGCAATTAGTTATTGTGTTGTTTTCTTGCAACTTATAGATAAATATAACTACTGTTACATTTCCAAATGATAATAAGCAGTCAACAAATACTCTCACAATAAAAGTTGGAAAGAACATCAGTGCAATACGAGATATATGATATTAATAAAAATATATACATTAAAACATAATCAACTAAAAAAACACCTTTTTCAGAAAATTTGGATTTACATGGATGTTAGACTGTTGTGGTTGAGCTTGAATCGGCCAAGCGGGATCAATTAGATTCACTTTAACGTCCAGTTGATACAACTTCATCGACGGAAACACCTCATGCCAAGTCTCGCGAAGTTTGAACATCTGTGAACGTACTTTTTCATCGACCTGTGAACAAAGACACTGTTAATATCAAATTGAAAAAGATATGAAAATAAATATATTTATTTGATACTAATTAAATAAGCATATATATACCTGTTTGAAAGTCTTAGTGAAGATGTTAACGATGATCTGGGAGAACTTCTGTGTGTATGCACCACCAACATTCTTGATAATTGAATCAACTAAATAGAGTACTGGCAGCTTGATGTCGGGAGGCACCTGTGTAGAGGAAAAATTTTGTCTAATCCCAAACCCCTGGTCTGGCCAAGTCCATGGCGGCTTGCCCAGCCAACTCTACAATGAGTTCCATGAATTTGTTTTTTGTCTTTGATAATTGATGTTGTGGTGCGGGAAATAATAATACAAAGGTTTTCTGACAACAGTTTAATTTTAATGACACTTGAAAATAAATAAGAACTCAGTTTGAAAAACGCATTTATTTTTCAACAACATACCCATAAAGGTATATGGAATAATGACTATTATGATTCACAACAGGCATCTCCTACGAATATTTAAAAATAAATCATTTTATGAAAATTTCAAATGAATAATATCTTGCAAGTTTCACAAGCTACAGATCAACAAGTTTAAATATTTGATAAAATATTATAAAAACAAAATTTGAACTTTATAATGCTTCTGGAACAAGAGATTTCGTTTCAATATGGTTAACACAAAGATATATTAAACAAAAACAACACAAACAAAATGTCCATGATCAGAAACACATTCGGTTAAAACATGATTCAAAATATTTCTTGTAGGCACATAGTTGAATATAAAAATAAATTTCTAAGTTAATCTATGAAAATTGGCAATGATTGTTCTAAAATCTATATGTACTTTCTGTCATCTTTTATAATAATGACACTGAGAAATACGAGATAACAGCCCGGAATACACATACGGTATTAATTTTACAGTTTAGCAATTATGTACATTTTAAACCTTGTGAATTTAAATAAAGAAAAAATAATAATTACAAGATGATCTATTAAATGAAATATTAGTTTTAACTTGAACTATAAAATACAAATAAAGGGGCATTAACACACCCTTATTGTTTACGCCCTACATCAAAAATAAAGCAAAGCCATGTATAATTATCTTATCCACACAACCGATTGTGAGCTTGGTAAAAATCTAGATATTCAGGTTAGGAGATACCTGTTTGGTGCCTTTACTGGATACAACTATCATATAATCGCACAGTGAACATAAATGCACCCAAGTGTGCGTAATCGTATATTTGTGACACTTTCTCGATAGCTCACGTCATAGCGTGGCATTTCCAACGCCAGCCGTTCGCGATATTTAAAAATGCAAATTCACCTTCTCCAAATGTTTCTCCACGGTTTCAACAATAACCCCTGCGTGCTCGATATTCTCTTCTGCGAGTATTGTGAGCATGTTTATCAGAGGTTTGCTGTTGACGGTCAGATCCGCTAAGCTGGAGGCGTACTCTTCTGCTATTTCCTTCGCCATGTTTCACAGCTACTACTGTAGCATGGACTATCATACCAAACTAAATCTTCACAAACACATCGCTGTAATTAAAATAAATTCACAGTTACGTGGCTTTTCAACATGGCGAAATGTTCCAAAGCAACACGAACAAAACTTACGTTATCGTAGATAATGAAGTAAAGACGACTGAGGTTGCACAATTTGTTGAGTTAACTCACGTACAGAAAGATATACACATTTTGACGATTAAATCACGTTTGAAAACATATTTTTACAATGAATTAATTCGAAATTCTTGATGTAACTGCGTGCTGAGTGCAAGAAGCAATTTCTGAATCAAGATGGCGTCTATCTGTCCTGTCCGATCAGTGATGCCGTCTCTGTTTTTTTTTTCCACAGATTAACTATTAGTCATGCGACTCGAGCAGTTTTTAACTCGAGTGACTCGAGTGAATTTGTTAAACTTGTATTCGAGTGAAAACAAATTTGACTCTAGTTTGTTGGCACTCGAGTTACCGAATTGTCTTTAAATTTTAAAGTATAAAATACTCTTATTTTGTGATTTTTAACGAATATATAATAATATTATTAATTGAATCTGATTCGGATAATATAGATTAAAAAAAAACAACATTATTTTATTATAAGGAATATTTAGTTGTAAGTTAAACATAAGCCTGATTTAGTCATATAATAATTGATACTTAATTGCTACAAACTAAATTTAATCTATACTAATATTTAAAGCTGAAAAGTTCGTTTGTTTGATCCGGCTAATCTCAGGAACTACTGGTTCGAATTCATAAATTATTATTTAATTATTTTTATCGAGGAAGGTTCTAGGCTGATTTTTATTCATTATATTTTTATTAATTATACGTGGGTATACTTTATTTCAAAACTAGCTGTGCCCGCGGTGCACAGCTAGTTTTGAAATAAAGTTCATTTTGTACAATAAAAACTGATAACTTCTTATTTGCAAAAGTAATAAAGTCATTTTTACATGGTAACCTAATTAGTCGTAAGAAGTCATGTTCTTTTTCTTTGTTGATTAATGACATAAATAAGGTAAATAATATTTTTTATTTTATTTCATATTACCAAATATTATTAATTTAATAAAGATATTTAAAAATTATTTTTCTAAACTAATCGAAACTCAGCTCGAGTGATAAATTCTTACTCGAACTTTGAGGAGTATAAGTAGTTTACTCGAGTGACTCGAAAACTCTCTATTCATTCGTAACGGCCCGTCGGCACTTAGGTGTCTGACGGCGTAAATAAATGCACACGTCTTTCTACCCGATTTCAACGGCGTCCTAAGCCGAGGTCCGGCCTCACAGGAGGCACCCTTAGGACGTCCGTTCCCCTTGAGCCACATTTATGTCGGCTCCCATTCTCCGGCTTGAGTTCATCTCGGCCCATCCCGCCCGGTGACGCTGTAGAGGCCAATAGGGCCAACAGCAATACACGAACCGAAAAAAAAAAACTCGAAAACTCGAGTACAACTCGAGTGACTCGAGTCACAAAATCCTACTCGAGTCGCATCACTATTAACTATAAGCATTGTAGTCAAAGCAAAGACTTAATAATATTTACGCTCAGGGTTGTAACTTAATAATAATCTGTTACCTTATTTAAATTTTTTATAATAGCTTTTTTTCATTTTATATTTTAAGCTACTACCCCAAAATTGCTTAAAATGTATTAAATGTTAACCAAAGTATCCTATAACATTCGAACTATTATCTAAACATTTTTTGTTACGTATAAATAACAAACTAACTTAATAGAAATTTTTACTTATTACAGTTATCTATTATTTAAAATCATTTATGGTCTATTTCCACCAACCCGCATTGGAGCAGCGTGGTGGAATAAGCTCCAAACCTTCTCCTCACAAGAGGAGAAGAAGCCTTAGCCAGCAGTGAGACATTTACATTCTGTTACTTTTACTTTTACTTTTATGGTCTATTTTGATTACTAGATAATAGATATCATAAGAGCAACGCAGTAAACCATGGACCTAATGCTATTTTTATAAATTGAATTAATACTATTTTGCATCGATGTAAACGTTGATAAAAGTTTTGATCTGGTAGCACTGAATGGTGAAAAGTGACATTAAATTTTGACTTACATAAAATAAAATTTTGTTTAGAATATTATTTCAAAACATTCGTAAATACTAAAAATCTTAAAGATAGAAGAGTTATAATGGCCAATATAAACACTGGAGAGTTATTAAATTTTCAAGATTATTCTCCAGAACATAACGAAAGGAGTGCACGAATCGACGTGGAGGCTGTCCATACGAATCAATATAATAATTCCATGTCTAATTCAAGTTATACTTATGAAGAGCCGAAAGTAGCTGAGGAGCCGCAGTCTGCTCCGCAAAGTTAGTTTTTTAATTTACTAATATATATTTTTTATATAAGTAATATAATACAGTGGACCCCCGTACCGGGGGTCCACACGCCAACGTTTTGCAGGGCAGTGTCGAACTATCGAATTTGTCGGATTATAGAGTACTACGTAAGACTCATTCGTTCGTACTACTATAGTCCGGAATTTTTTACAAACGAGTACCTTGTAATCCGACAAATTAAAGATCCAATGATAAGATTTTATATGTTATACTCTGAAGTACAAATCATACTTCATTATGTATGTCAAATTTAGTAAATTAAACAAACACTGCTATCACATGTAGTCAACAAATTCAAACTAAGCAATTAGAATCAAAATATGTACGTGTCGAGCACAATACTGGCATGTACAAGTTGTAACCTTTTCAATCATGCATTATCTACATTAACAAAGACTGTAAACAAAGTATTCTGTAATATATATTACAGGGGGCGCCGGATTAGCCAGGGGCCGGATTACCGGCCCCACTGTATACCCACCCTAACGCAACCTAGATACTTGCCTTTCACGCTGCAGGTCATGGGTTCGATTACCACCCAGGACTGACAATTTTGTGTGCATGAACATGTCTCTTTGTCCTGAGTCTGGGTGTAATTATCTATATAAGTATGAATTTACAAAAGAAAAGTAGTATGTTTAAGTATATCAGTTGTCTGGTTTTGATAATACAAGCTCTGCTTAGTTTGGGATCAGATGGCATAGTGTGAATAATGTTCCGGGATATTAACCTAAGAATAGTCTTTTATCTACAATTGTGTTAAAGATATATTATTTAATAATCAAGTAAAGATATATAGACTAAATTATAATAATAAAATTGACTTTATATGCATATTTCTTTACTATATCACTCTGTTTATATATTTACAGCCAACCACAACTTTTGGACGATAGAATATTATCAAAAATATTTTGATGTACACACAAGTGAAGTGGTGGAGCGAATAATATCATCAGTGTTGCCTCAGAAAGTATCTCGGAATTACTTTGATGAAAGAATTAAAGGCAAACCAGATTTGTACGGACCAATTTGGATATCTGTTACTTTGGTAAGAAAACTAATTTAGATATTAGGATGTAAAGAATTTATCATTTTCCTGGTCTGCTATGGCCTGTGACTATAATACGGAAAAATTGTATATTTTGTCAAATACACAAAATCAATTATATCAAAACTTATAATTGTTTCACCAATAGGTGTTACTTATTAATTAACATGAGTTTACTTCAAGGACTGATGCATATTAAAAATTGAATTTAATAACAATATTTTTATATTTTAGATTTTCACAATAGCAGTCAGTGGAAATATTGCTAATTACCTACAAAGTATAAATAAAGCTGTTATCTGGAGGTACAACTACCATCTAGTTTCCTATGCTGCCACTGCCATCGTTTGCTATGTCTGGCTGGTACCCTTGGCTCTGTGGGCCGCCCTGAAGTGGACTACTGTCCCTGATGGACAAGATGAAATGGAGACACAGGTATGTTGTTATTAAACTTACTATACTATATTTGTATATATATATTACTTGGTGGTAGAGCTTTGTGCAAGCTTGTCTGGGTAGGTACCACACTCATCAGATATGTACTACTGCAAAACAGCAGTACTTGGTATTTTTGTGTTCCAGATTGAAGGGTGTGTGAGCCAGTGTAATTACAGGCTCAAGGGACATAACACCTTAGTTCGCAAGGTGGCGCATTGGCGATGTAAGCGATGGTTCACATCTCTTACAATGCCAATGTCTATGGACATTGGTGACCTCTAACCCTCAGGTGGCCCTGTTCGTCTGCCTACCTATGCTATAAAAAATAATTATATATTTCCTAGTATTATATACTTCTGTTAATAAAATTTGTATCTATAAATTTATAAATCAAGTTAATTAACTACAAATATTTAAGTTTTAATATTGTAATATACATATTTATTTATTTCAATATTTTGTTTGATTCAGTGATTTCTTTTCTTATCTTAAATGACTCTATCGATATAGTTTATCAGATAATGCTGTAATGAATGCTATACCATAACCACATGTTTTTAATCATTGCAGACATCAAGCACACCAACAATGATATCGCTGTTCTGTCTCTATGGGTACTCCCTATCGATCTACATTCCCGTAGCAATACTTTGGACCATTCCAATATCGTGGCTGCAATGGCTCTTAGTTCTTATGGCAGCATTAGTGTCTGGAGCTGTGCTTATATTTTGGCTTCTCCCAGCATTGAAAAAATCTAAATATTTTCTTATTTTAACTGGTTCAATAATTGCTTTTCACTTTTTACTAGCAACTGGATTCATGTTGTATTTCTTCCATGTTCCCGATTCTCCGAGTAAAGTGCCTGATGTGGTTCCCACTACCCCTTAAACATGTGATGTATGTATATAATTTTATTAGTACTTATATAGCACAATGTATTGTTATTTACTTTGAATGTGATTTTTTGTAAGATGTATCCCGTCTAGAACTTCAATCTAATATTATTAATTTATTCAGACTGTCCAATATTGATAAATACTATGGACTTTCATTGAATTTATGCAGGACTGTGTTAAGTGGATGCATATAACTGTTAAATAAGTATAAATTAAACTATGAAAATATTAGTACATACATGTAACTTATGAAGTATATAAGATAAGGTAAAACAAGTTATATGAGAAATTAACATTCCTTCAGGCCATTGTATGTGTTTTTTTTATACTAGTAATAAATAATAAGTCATTTAAGATTTTTATTTCCACGTCATTTATTTTTTTAATTCATCTGTAATGCTTATGAGAAATTGGTTATGTGTTCTGAAGTTATTAATAACGACATTTGTAAAATATAGTTATAATTTATTACATGCCGTAAAAGTAGGTGTTTACTGTTTATTATTAAAATCACACCTTCACTAACATATCCACAATGTTATTTCATAATGGATGAATGTCAAGAAAAAATATTCTAATGTTTGACTTAAATGCTACATTTAGTAAAATGTACTTTATAGAATGTTAAAATTATATATATACGGTTCATTAAAACAAAATAAATGTTACGGAAATAGTTTATATTATTTACAATTGTAAATCAAATTTACACAATCAGTCTGCAATTGAAAATGTCTGGAAACTCTTGAGCCAGGCCTTCCTCTGGTAGCTGGGCGGTAACTCCTCCGAGTAAGTTTGGAATGTGTTTGTTATCTCTGATAACATGTTACCTAGATATTAAAAATTATCATTTTTAAAGAGATTAGTCACTCTTGTATAATCAATGACTTTTTATTTGATTGGAAATTATATAAATATGCTAAACATGGGATACATATTTTTGCTAATACATATAACTCATCAGTTAATCTGACTCACAGAAGTCACGGTCATGCTGGCAGGTGGTGGTGGTGGTGTTGAGAGCGGAGGTAAGTCGGTGACACAGTGCCAGCAGTGGTCCCTCGACAACTGACAGCGCTCCAGAGCGCTGAAGTAGCTGCACTCCGTTTCGACACACCGACATTATGTTTTTATGTTCTTCGTGTTGTGAACTATCTGGAATAAATAAAATCGAAAATTTCTCAATTTAGTTTTCGAGTGTGGCTTTCATTTAATTAAATACAATTTTAAATATACTTGTTAACATGTGTTAGGAAGGGGGCAGTGTTTCTGCGGGTGTTTGTAAAAAAGGAGCCTATGTATGTTCTACCTTAAGGTTAAGCTTGCTTCATATAAAATTTCATTAAAATCAGTTCAATGGTTTTTACCAATGAAAGCGTTACAGAAAGCTAGACGTTTATAATATTGGCATAGATAATATAAAAAAGTTAGTCGAGTGATCTTCAATCCAATATCTTTCATCATTTCAATATAAAAAATGCTGCATTAATATGTCAACAGTTTGTATAATTACTGTAATTTTTGTAAACATAGAAACCATACCTAATTTTGTGCTCTTGTTGACATTTAAAAAATCGGCACATATCCTCAGTGCGAAAACAATAACTTGTATGAAGACAGTCTGACAGTCGCATCTGAAAAATTAAAGACTTTAAAATTATTAATTTATTGGCATTTTGTAATGTAGTATGTAGTCTTACTTATGACACACATATCAGCATATCATTCTTTAAATATTTTCATATTTTAAAATCTTTTTTACATTTAAGCATACTGTCAATAACTAACTAAATTCATTAAGATACATAGACCATATATTACTTTTACTGATTTTACATAATCCTAACACAGTAAAGGCAATTGACAAATTGTTGATCTTATATTGGATCATGACCTCATACTTGGCATACACAATTGTATTAGTATTTATAAATCATATATTGATTTATCCTTACCTATGTTGTTCTAACTGACTGTCAGATCGACTATTCAGGATACAATATAATTTTAGTAGACTTCTCGTAATCTCCAATGTTTGTACCACTATATGATGCTTCTCTATACATTTTAAAGATACTTCTGTCTGTTTAAGAACAATTTGTAATGCACATGAATCTGTAAATAACATTTTTATATGTGAATATTCATAAATTTAGAGTAACAATGATTAATGAAAACATATTCAAGCACAAAGATATTACTATAGAAACTAGAAAGTAGCAAATATTAAATAAAATCATAAAAAAAATTGATGCCCAATGAAAAAGAACATACCTTTCTTATACAATAAAACACCTTGATCATGATCCAATTTTAAATTTCCATTTGAACCTTTGCAACAAATTTGTAGCAACAAATTCTCTTCGTATGCTAATTTCCCAAGTAATTTCAATATTTCACTCGTTACAAATGGCATTGGACGCGAAACTATAATACACTTACATATATGTAATATTTGTTTATTCCTTTCATGGTTGGTTGCAAATGCTTGCAAAAACAATGTTATTGATAGTAACAGTCCGCTGTACAGTAAGGCGCATGTCTGGAAATTAAGTTTTTTTTTTTTCCATAAATGAAAACAGATTAAAAATTATTTGTAAATAAAAATATATGTATAATATAATATCACATTTTAGTGGTGTATGTTATTAGATTTTGTATAATATATTCAAATTTTAATAGCAATTACAATTCATATAATAGATATTTATAAATAACAAATAACACTTACTGTATTATCTAATAAAGAACATATCCTTGCAATATCATTTATAAAAGAATATGTCTGTCCATTTGAATCATTTTTCTTATCTTGATCCAATAACTTATTCAGTAATTCCTTATTTCTAGTATCTTCTAGAAGGTAATATAAAACACATACCATTCTTCGTGCTAATATACCTTGTTCCTCTTTATATAAAGCCCTGTATGTTATAAAAAAGAAATCTATTCAAATAAATTTAAAAAAAAAGAAACTCATCTTTATTTGAACAATAATCTTTATAGTCTATAAAAATCACAGGAGGAGTAAAGATATCATTCGAGTCTCAAATAATTTTCCGTGTCAGTTTAGTTCTTGAATAATTATATGTATTTACTATCTAAAAGATTACCTTCCACTCAACAAATCATTCTTCTCGATAATGTACAACTTAAATGTAGCATCAATATATCTCTCATCCATTTCCTTTTGGAAGGCTGTAGTCATTCTCCGGGAAACCATCTCGAGTTCTTGCTGAACATTCTTAATGAAATTTCGAGTTATGTCAAGGATCTGAAAATGCATACATGCACCATAATGAAGACAACAAAGTTTTAAGTAATTGTATAAAGCTGTGATACAAATATTTACCTAAATAAAAGCATATTTTAGAATTGTAATCACCATAACCAAAGATTAATTTTCATTAGGGATTCAATCAAAGAACCTCAAACAAAAATAGCTGCCCATTTTTGTTTGAGGGTCTTTGATTGAAATAAAAATAATTGTAACTATATTTTCAAGCACATACAAAGTTTAGATTTATACACAAAAATTACATACATTTAAGCATATTTCCATGTTGCCATATTTATTAGCAGCTAAACGACTTAGGTCTTCATATATACAACTCAAATTGGCTTTACTTTTCGCAATCTCTTTCCCAATACATGGTGTAGTCGGCAACCTGTGGAATGTACTAAATATTCTACATTTGTTTTGTACATCTGTATGCTGATGCAGCTTTTCATTGAAGTTGAGAATGGAATATTGATTTTTTGTCGGTTCCAAGATGAAAGGTAAAATTTGTGGTAATTTTGACTGTTCTGAAATTGACACAAAAAAGTTCTTAGAAAACATAGGACAAACTTTTTTTGTATGTATCATTGTTATATAAGCTAATAGGTAGCCTTTGTAACAATGTAAAAAGTCCCTCTCTAAAAAAATTTAGATTTATTTTAAAAGATCAAATTATATGTTATGATATTTTAATAGTTCTTTTTCAGATTTTCTTAATATTTATCATATAGTAGAGTACACTGGACTAAAAAATATAATATTATATTACTTACCATCTCTTAATATTACATTGAGTTTCAAAAAGTAAGATTTATCCTCAGTCTGAACACTGTTTGATATTGTTTTAACCTTCCTTGTAAAATTTCCAGCTTCATTTTTTCCATACATACTATTATTTTGTCTTTGACTGTAATACATAATTGATGTTTTTCAGTACAATTTATTTTTCATATTTCAAATACATATAAAGTGTGTATTTACCTTGCAGATATGTCATTACCAGCTACGGTTATCTGGGTTAGCTTTACTTTGTTTGATTCCAGCATCTTGCATTTCTCTTTCATACTAATTATTTCCATGCTCTGTAAGACACATTAAAATCTGTTGAGATTTTGACCCATTGATATTATATTTAATAAAATGCATACAAATGTTAGTTTTATCAAAAAAGGAAAGCAAAGTTTTTGCTTTTTTATTTTAATGTACCTTGAAATCTAATTGATTGCGTAAATCAAGCAATTGATTATTCACAGTTGTTAATTTCTCTGACCATTCGATTTGAGCTTTTTCCTGGGCCTTTATTTTCTCTAACCTTGCGTTATCAACTGCTATTTGGCATGTCTTCAGCTGAGTTCGTAGTATTGATGCCTCACCTTCTTTTGTGAAACATTTTTCTAACAATTTACCATTTTCTGACTTCAATTTCGCATTCTCTTCTTGTATTTGCAGCAGCTGACGGTAAACTTGGTCTGAGTCTTGTCCTTTATATATGTGGTCATTAATTATGATATCCTCGCTAGCATTAACAGCATCTCTTTTGCAATCTTTAAACATGCCAGGGAGTGGTGAGGATATTATGTTTTTGAAGCTATCTCTCATTTTTGTTGATACTGCACTCGTTGGACTAAAAGGTTTTTTGAAAGAAAAGCTAGAATTTGACGTACTTGGAATGGGTTTGTTAATTTGTGTGCTTGTTGTCGAAGGTTGCATACAAATGCTATAATCAGGTAACGTAGTATTATTAGGTTCTGTAAAAGCTTCTTCGCAAGCTTGGCTCGCCAATAGAAGTATTTCGTCATCATTGTCATCTCCCCAAGTGTTTGTTTGTTCATTATCTAAATTAAAGAGCAAATCAAAGTTATATTTCGTCTCAAAATGCAAAAATTGTAAATTTGAGAGTAAATATAACAAAATAAACTTGCAAATTCCAACCTTTGCTTGGCCCAGCATTTTGACTCAATGGAAAATTATGATCGGATACGGTAATATCAAGTTTAGCTTTTTTTCTTTCCCCATATTGTTGGGGATATATAAATCGTTTGGACATTATTTTCTTAGAGTAACACTTTTTCAATCTACTTTCATTCTAAAAAATCTGTTAA
Organism: Nymphalis polychloros; assembly: GCA_905220585.2. Taxonomy (NCBI): domain Eukaryota; kingdom Metazoa; phylum Arthropoda; class Insecta; order Lepidoptera; family Nymphalidae; genus Nymphalis; species Nymphalis polychloros. Next base: position 781,002 of record HG992262.1, read on the forward strand.
GACTTAACTATTTTCAAAAACAAACAAATTAGACTATAGATATGTCAGTGGTCACGATCAGTCATAAGTTAACCATAGACAGAGAACTGTTAGACCAAGGGACTCTAGAATTGCGATTGAGACAGAGATACTTTGTTAATGCTAGCAAATAATGTTGCCATAGTATCTGCATTCCCTATTTTGGGAGGAAAAATATTTTCATTTCTCTGTTTACGCGCCTAACGTACTGCTTATGTAGTAACTAGTGTGTACTTTGTGCCTGTGATTTCAGTCTCATTAACTACAGAGTACATATATAACTGATTGGAATCGTAAAAATATACTTATATACCAATAATACAAATTACTATAATATGTATTTATTTCATAGTACAGAGATTGTAAATTACATGTTGTGCTGACCCCCGTAGTGTGATAAGGGCAGGAAGAAGAAGAAGAGATTGTTATCAATTTATAAAAAGTCCTAGAACACTGCACAGACTTTCAATATTGCTTTTGTTTTAAAGCTTCTGGCATTTCGTAAATTTACAATATAATTTATTAGTGCAGGCAAACTAAAATAGGAATTAAAAATTATTTAAACAATAATAAATGTTTTGTCATCAAAAAATATAAATATATCCGCTTTTGGTTAAATCATGTTAGTGACGTATAATTTAAGAAGAAATTATACTATTCTTTATCTTGTCAAATGTTATATATTGTCACTTTATTATGTACAATTCTTTAAGTTAATAAAAGCCAAGTTTCCTTTTGGTTTTGTCTTTTATGTATCAATTTTATTAACTTAAAATATGTCTCAAGATAATTATGTCGATACAACACATGTTTTTTCTCAAAGCACGATGTCTCGCTATCTCCGACCCGACAGATTTGATATAGAACCAAGTTCTAGAAATTCCGATTTAAAATGGACGCATTGGCGATTAACGTTTACAAATTTTTTATCCGAAGAAATTACTATTAATACTCCTGACTCGATGAAACTGATGCTATTGGTAAATCATTTAGCTCCATCTATTTTTTCATATATTCGAGATTGTAGATTTTACGAAAATGCAATAAAAATACTTGATAATATCTACATAAAACCTAAATATGAAATTCTAGCACGTCACATATTAATTTCTAGAAAACAGCGTCCGGAAGAATCCATTTCTGAATATTCTAGAGCATTGAAACTTTTGGCTCATGACTGTATATTTCAAAACGTTACTGCCGAAGAACATGAACAGCAGACAATTCGAGGAGCATTTATTGCTGGCATTACATCTCAGAAAATTCGAGAACGTCTTTTAGAAAACAATACAATTACTTTAGATGAGGCTTTAAATCAAGCTATGTCACTGGAAACTGCATAACAAAGTTCAGAAATAATTACTGGGAATACAAATTCATTACAACTGAATGCTTCCTCAAATAATATAACTGATTTAAATCCAAATGTGGCTGTATTTACTTCACAGCGGAGACGCTGCTTCTTTTGCGGTGGAAATATACACCAAAGAATAAAATGTCCTGCCTTTAAAGTAACATGTCAACTGTGTTCTAAACAAGGCCATTTCGCTAAGGTCTATCGAAGCAACAATCAACAAACTGCAAATGCTCTAGCTACAGACTCAGACGTAAATTACAATTTAAACAAAAATGTCTTAGCTGCGTCGCCTAGTAGTTTACTAAAAACTACCATAACAGTTCTGATAAATAATATACGCGCTGATGTATTAATAGACACAGGAAGCTCTATTCGTTTTATAGACAAACATTTAGTGGAAATAATGAACCTAAAAAAACAACCCAGACTATTACTTTAGCATCTTTGGCACATGTGTCATTCGTAGAAGGTATGTCATAGCACATACCTACTACGGTTAAGCTAGATCGTCATGTCTATGAATAATGTCAACTCTTAATAGTAAACAATCTTTGTGCTGATGTCATTATAGACCATGACATACTGAAAGATCATTCGACGTTAGAATTTAAATTTGGAGGTAAGAGCCATTAAAAATATGTAATGTTATGAATGCATCTGTTCCGCCTGTGTCTTTATTTACTAACTTGGCACATAATATTAAGCCTGTGGCGGTAAAATCTAGACGATATAGTAAAGCAGATAGCGATTTTATTAATACTGAAATTTCAAATCTTTTAGCAGATGGAGTTATTGAACCTAGCATTTCACCTTGGCGTGCTCAAGTCCTTGTTACTGGAGGAGGAGTACATCGAAAACGTTTAGCAGTAGACTATTCACAAACTATCAACAGATTTACACTCTTAGATGCATATCCTTTGCCAAATATAGAAAACGTAATATCTAAAATTGCAAAATATAACTATTTTAGTCAAATAGATTTAAAAAGTGCCTACCATCAAATTCCGATACTAGAAAAAGAAAAACTTTTTACTGCTTTTGAAGCCTGTGGTAACCTATACCAATTTACAAGAATACCGTTTGGAGTGACAAATGGAGTAGCAGCATTTCAACGAGCTTTAAATTTTATAATTAACACGGAACACCTGAAAGGTACATTTTGCTATTTAGATGATCTTACTGTGGCTGGAAGGGACAAAGATGATCATGATCAAAACATAAATTGTTTTATGGATGCTGTCAAAAAGTACAATTTAACAATTAATGAACAAAAATCTATCTTTGGTGTCACTTCATACAATATAAAGGACAATACTGTCAAACCCGATTCTGATAGATTGAAACCATTATTAGACCTGCCAATTCCGACGAATAACGTTGAATTAAAAAGAACATTAGGTTTTTTTGCTCACTACGCGAAATGGATAACCAATTTTTCACAGAAAATACATTCATTGGTTAGTATTAAGTCTTTTCCCGTCGATGATACTGCAAAACGTTGCTTTGCGTCATTGAAATCAGAAATAGATAAGTCAACTTTAACAGTTATTGATGACAATGAGATTCTCACTATAGAGACTGATGCATCAGAATTTGCCATTGCTGCATCTCTTTCTCAAAAGGGACGTCCTATAGCTTTTTTCTCTAGAACCCTTTCAGATTCAGAACGAAGAAAATCTTCAATCGAAAAAGAAGCATGCGCCATTGTAGAGAATCTTCGCAAATGGCGTCATTACTTAACTGGTAAACACTTTTTAATTTTAACAGATCAACGCTCTGTTACATTTATATTTAATCAAAATCATTGCAGTAAAATAAAAAAATTAAAAGCTTGAACGATGGCGTCTCGAATTATGTTGTTTTAAATATGACATAAGTTATCGTCCGGGTAAAGAAAACACAGTTGCTGATACTTTATCAAGAGCACATAGCTCACATGAATACTGATAAATTACGTAAGCTCATAATTCTCTCTGTCATCTTGGCATTGTAAGAATGATGCATTGGGTTCGTATGAAAAAATTACCGTATTCGGTAAATGATATTAAGTCCGTTACACTGTCCTGCCCAATTTGTGCTGAAGTTAAACCTCGATTTATACAATCTAAAGGTGAGATAATTAAAGCAACAACACCTTTTGAGCGACTAAACATTGACTTCAAAGGACCTTTACCGTCGAATACTTCAAATAAATATTTATTAACTATAATTGATGAATACAGTAGATTTCCTTTCGCATATGCCTGTATGGAAATGATAACTTCAACTGTTATAAGATGTTTACAAGATTTATTTTACATGTTCGGAACACCTCTTTATATACATAGCGATAGAGGATCTGCTTTTATTTCTAAAGAGGTTACAGATTTTTTAAATTCCTTGGGAATCGCTTGTAGCAGAACAACACCTTATAATCCACGTGGCAATGGTCAAATCGAGCGTCTTAATGGTACTTTGTGGAAAACTTTACAACTTGCTCTTCGCGAAAGAGAAATGCCAATTGAAAACTGGGAGCAATTTTTGCCAATGACGTTACATGCAATTCGTTCACTTCTATGTATACCAATTAATAAAACTCCTCACGAACGGCTATTTAATTATCCCCGCAGATCATCTAATGGAGAATCATTACCCTCTTGGTAAGTTCCTGGACCTGTGCTAATAAAAAAAAATATCCGTAATAAATATGATCCATATGTTGAAGAGGTAGAACTATTACAAAGTAATCCCTATTACTCTTTCGTAAAGCATAAAAATGGACGCGAATCAACAGTTTCAAACCGTAATTTAGCTCCACTCCCTTCTCCTATTGATCAACTATGAATCAAAATATAGAAGAAGAATTAAATGATTCAAATACAAAAAGTCAGAAAGAACAAGAAGACACAGTAGATGTTTTTTATGACTCTGAAGATCGAGCTCTAAGTTCGGAACATAAGTATGTGAAGAATATACAATCTGCAGCGTCAAGCACATCTGGTGATCATCATCTTAGGAGATCCGCAAGGACAAGACGCACTCCATATTATTTAAAAGATTACAGCTGTGTGTTAGAAAATATAGAGGGGGTGAATGACGTATAATTTAAGAAGAAATTATACTATTCTTTATGTTGTCAAATGTTATATATTGTCACTTTATTATGTACAATTCTATAAGTTAATAAATGCCAAGTTTCCTTTTGGTTTTGTCTTTTATGTATCAGTTAGTTCTTGACGTGGTTATATAAGCTAAATGAATGATGAAATAAATCTTTCGAAATGAAACCGCAATGTATCAGAATATGGAACAAAAGCGTGTAGAAAACTATAGAAATTAAAAGCCTTGGAATGGATATGAACTTACAAGGCAAGTATTAAATTTTAAACTTAATTTTTGCTCAGTTTTCTCTTGTTGCTTGATTATAGATTTTATGTGAAGTATTCATATCGAATATTTCACATATAATATTGTTAATCAATGAGGAAATCGGTAAGCATGGCATCATTTTCTTATGTATCCAGATTAAAAAAATTGTTACAGATAATAAGAAACTGACACAAAATACTTTTGTTATTTACGAAAATATAATTAAAAAATTTGTTTATTGATAAACAAAAAAAAATAAACAAAGTAAATATATGGTAATTTTGTAATAAATGTTTTTAAAACATTTTTTATAACCTGTGCGAAGACCATAGACTAGAAGTACAACGCGGAAAAGTTTGTGTTGATCTAGATTATTTTTGATTTAGATTTTAGTTCGTCGTGGAAATTCGTAAAGAGTGGACGTACATCATGTCTGTTGCGTATAAACTTGGTGATTTAGTTTGGTATGTAGTTAAAACTTGTATATAAGCAGTGAAACCCAAAGTATCATTTTGAAAGTTATACTAAGCTCCAAAATTTAATTTGTTACAGGGCTAAAATGAAGGGGTTCAGCCCTTGGCCCGGCCGGGTGAGTCTCTTTAAAATGCTATTTTAAAGTAAAACTGTTGACTTTAATCGACAAAATCAAAGAAATTCATTTCTAAAATGTAAACAGTCTTGAAACCGACTTTTTCTATGATGAATTTCAAAGAAGTATTGGTATAGAATTAATGAGCGGGAATTTTTTGTAAGAGCGAATGTAGACGCTTATGTATTGTACACATCGTGTATTCTACTAATTACGGTATCTCATGCTGGCGCCAAGCCGATACATGACATTAAATGATATAAAACAGATATTTTGCTTGTAAACAACGGATGATAAATTCATATACCACAGAACGTACTATCTAACTTCAAAAACTGTATGTGAAAGAAGGACAAAATATTATCCTATATTTTGGTAAGTAATTGAGCTATACCTAACTATTTGATGTTCGTTTTTCAGGTTGCCATCCCTACTCCGGAGCTGAAGCCTCCAAAGAAGGCAATGAATGTTCAATGCATTTACTTTTTTGGGACTAATAATTAGTAAGTATAATATTATTTATTTTAATGTATGTTCGACAAATGACTACTTAAGTATAATGTAAAGTTTTGTTTACAAAATCACTTTAAAATATTTAAAAAAATAATGGTTTGTTTTAGCTATTTTTTTCTGTTTGTTCTATAGTTTTGTAAATAATTAATATTATAAACTCATAGTTTATACATATACTGAATCTTGCTTCACTAAATGCCATGATTTTGATAACATGTTGTTGAATACATTCTTAAAAAAAGGTAGTTTTTTTACCTGTCTTAAGTACTATAACTTCAATTTATTATTCAATCATCACTATTTGAATATTATATGAAAAGTCAATACAGTTAATTATAATGTATTTTTATTAAAACCTTGAATAAATACAAATAAAAATCAAAAATAGTTACTGTACAAATTGTGACCGCGTGGAATGGTGTCAAGAATTGTGGCAGGATTTCCCCTTTGAATCATTTAATTAAAAATAGTACTTAGATGTCTATTCATTAATCTATCCAGATGATTCGTTTTGATTCGGGTACTATATTATATAAGCTCGAAGCCTCGTAAAGTATTGTTAGGAATGTTAATCTACTTGTGAATTTATAATTAAATTTGATTAAAAATTAAAAGGGAATTATATGTTGAGTATAAACTGTGTTATAAAAAAACCTAAAGAAGTTTTAGATAAACTTAGCTTAATTCTCTAAATATTATTTAAGATTCTGTGTAGTATTATCAAAACATTATTATTATTATTTGTTTTAAATGAATAATTTTTCAATTATTTATTACATATAAGGTTTGATTATACAAAAAGGAGGACTAAGAAAAAATGTGCATAGAAGCTAGTGTTGATTTAAAAAAAATTAAGTGATGAGATTGTTGATTTTTGTAAATAATTCAACCTGTTTTTTTTGATAGCTTGTAATTTCGCGTTTCTGTATTTGATCACAATCATAGAGAAAGTAATGCTAATTGATAAACGAATTTTTTTTACATATATTCATACAGTATCTTACATTTTTTTGAAAAGACACTTTTGTTCCAACAAGCATATTGTCTCCATGATTGCACCCCACTCACATTCAGCATCACTTATCATATATCATGATCTATTCATTTATCATCTCTCTGTGGTAACCCTAAGTTTTTTTTTTAATTTAACAAATACTATGATGTGTTTTATTATTATTCAGAGGATGGATGAGTATTCAAAGAGTAGAAGAAAAGAAAATGATAAAATTATTAACCATCAATTTATAAGTATTGATGCACATTAGAGATCAAAATTAAAAATAATATCGAAATTTTCTTATTGGAAGTAATTACGAGCAAATTCTGTGAAACCTCAATAGTACAGATAGCAAAAGAATAAACACATATATAATAGAATGGTTTGGATTTCCAATAATGACCTTAAGTGTTAAAAGTCATGTGTTTCGTGCTAAATATGTTGATAATGCTTATTATTATATGTTATTAATATTATATGTTGAACGGTTAATTGAGTTTTCAAAGGGGTTTTATGAAGAATCTCATCAAATCAACTCTTTTTACACTAGTGCCCAAAAAAGAAGTGTAATGTTTTCAAGGTTCATGTACATATGTGAGTTTTTTCCACCATAGTTTTTAAATGCCTGCATAGATTTTAATGTATGATTTTAACGTTAGAATAGCAACATGACAGTGGGCTATAAATTAATTGCTAGATTCAGGGCAGACGTGTTTTTTAATTTTTAAGGTAGTAAAATGCTTTTTCTCAAATGTAATAAAAAGCCAGCAATTAAGTATTGTAGATAACTCAAAAAAATGATATCGTTTTTTTATCATCTATTATATTCTTCTAATTTATTATAAGCCTTATGTATTAATGTTTTTTTAACATAGGATTAAATTTATTTATTATAGATAAATGTTGTATGTGTATATCGTTCTCTGAATGTTAAGATAATATATGTAACTGGCTGGTAGTATTTTGCGTAAAATAACGTATTCAATAAAACGATATTTAAAAAAAATATTTAAAGAACATCGTTAGTATTAGCTGTAAAACATGGGTTTGTTTTGGTGGTATTAAATTAATTAATAATAATTAATTGTATATTTACACTATATTAAAAAAAAAAACGATTCTTTTTAAATTTAAATTGTGTGTAACCTTTTTTTCTAACCGCAAAAGAGTATAAAAGAGATGACGAGTAGTGTTCGAGCGAGACAGCATGAGCTTGTCTGCGATTTATTAACCTTTTATTATAACGTTAAATTGGCGGGAAATATATTATGTATGTATTGAGCTTGTTTCATAATGCGCGTTAAAGACTTCTGCTTGTTTATTAAATGCATTATAACACTGGTCTCCTATGTCTCCTGTATTGAAAATACTTAAAGAAGTTACCGAGTGTAACGTATATTTATACATACGTCACTTGTGCGTTGGTAAGTAACGTTTATCAGTGTGCTATGTGTTGCAAACATCGTGAACCTATTTTCTCACAATCGTTTCCTATATACGCTTTTTCAGATATACATAATTTTGTTATACATTTTTTTTTCGTGTCTCGAATATTCTTTTATTTTTGTAATTAAATTTATCTATATTTAGCGTTACATGAATTTGCTGTAGCAACTTTTTTAAATGTTTAATTACAAGCGGTGTTTACATATAAAATTAGTTGTTACGCTATTCCCTGTGTTTTTTTTTAAATCCTAATAATTATTAAATACATGTTTGAAGAATCGTCATTGTACATTAGTAACGGGTGGTGTTTGAGTTACTTGTAATGATGGCGTTAAAGTTGTCCCAGTTAATTTTGTTCGCCACGTACAATGCGCTTCGGATTTTGCGTAACGTTTTTATAGGGATGATTTTGAACACCATGTTGAATTTTTTTTCATGCGTAAGGAAACTGATTAGTTTTTTGGATTTAGTTATCGGATTGTCTGTTATATTATAAGCTTAATTTCACGATCCGATGTTATATTTATCTGTGGTAGGGCTGGTAAAACCCTTTGTATGTATCCACTTGTGAGTGTTACCCACTTATCAATTATTCTTTTTGTATTTCGATTTGAATGGTCATTATGCCACTAATTAAAGGTACAAGGAACCTTCTATTAATCATAGATGAGATAGTTGGCGGCGCCTTAACTGTTAAGAAGTGTTTCATATTTCTTACAGTACCAATTTATTGGCTTGCCAAGATGGCTAATTGGCTCGGGTTAAAAAAAACCACTGTAATACTAGGAAAAAAGGTTCCTGCTTGCCATAAAGTCTTGTCTGTTGCTGCTTAGTAGACCATACCCAGAGAACTCTACTACCAGTTGTAAATTTTCAAACTCTACAATACTTGTAAAGTGTTTGAGGCACAACTGTCAACTGTCTTTTGAAAAATTTATACGTTCCAATCGTACTAATAATTGTTAATAAACTTTTTCTTAAGATTCACACATTTGTATTAAAAAAAAACATTGTAACATAATCATCTATTTGAAGCATCTGAAGTTCCGATACTTTTACCGTTTACCTTTAATTATTATTAAGATGACTTGAAAAAAATAAAAATAATATCCGTAGATTTAAAAAAAAGTATTGTTTTAATCGAATATAAGGTCTTAGGAATAAGAGGTCTTCATTAATCACAAGATCCAATAACAAGCTACTTTAACCCTGAACATCAATTTCATATTTATCCATATGATTGATTATAGCGTAGACCAATAGCAATACTGTCATGTTGATGGCACTTACAATACATAAAATCCTAAAGATCTAAGTCAGTCTGAACTCTCTAAGATGAAATATCCCACTTTGTTTGTTCCTAAAAACAGATGTAGTCCGATCATTCGTGACATTTCTGACCGGTATAGTTAGATTGCGTTACTTATAATCAAATTGTTGCCTCTTAAAGAATGCAAGTAATGTATCGTGAAGAAGTTAAAATCTCTAATTTGGCTTATTTGTCTTAAACTCGTGTGAGAAATTACAGAGAGTTGGACAGTTATCGGAAATAATTTAATCCAGTTTATTGCGTATTTCTTAACTGTAATAACAGTTTCGTAAAAGTGATAATTACGCATTAAATTGGTTATTAAAATAACCTTAACAACGTCTCTACATTAGACACAATAGTTAAACAAGAACCATGTGTCCAATATGACTGACGGAACAGAGGATTTTTAAGTACGTAGAGAATAGAAATAAAGGTAGTTTCTTGTCCACAGTGCCTGGATTGAAGAGCATAATATTAAACCCTATCAGGAACATAAGGAGCAGTTGATCAAGTCCTGCAAGACCGCAGCATTTAAGGAAGCGGTCGCCCAAATCGAGGAATATATTGAGAATCCTGAGGTTAGTTCTTATGAGTTTTTAATATGTGTCATTTTTAGGATTATTTGTCAACGAATTTGGAGTAATATTGGCGTTCTCTATTACAATACTGATGCCATGATATGTTTGAGAACATATAAGTTTATTACGCTCTTAACATAACGTGCCGTAGATGTTTATGTTGTTTTCGTTTTATATTTAAGTAACAGAAAATGTTATTAGGATTAAAAAAATATACGAAACGGATTTATTAATATACGTATATGATCAATCTTATATTCTGAAAGTAAAATTTGTCTCAACTTTTTAACTTTAATTTATCGTTAGGAACTTATGTATGTATATACAAACATACCAGTGAACTATATGATAACTCTTACTTATGAAAATAATACATGAGTGGACTGGCAAATGGGGCATCTGATGGTAAGTTTTTCTACCACCTATAGATTGACGGGTCATTTGATGGTAAGTTTTTCTACCACCTATAGATTGACGGGTCATTTGATGGTAAGTTCAACCACCACCACAGATTGACAATCTAAGAAATATTAACCTTCCTTACACTGCCAATGTGCCACCACCCTTAGGCACTAAGAAGTTAAGTTCCTTGTGCGTGTTACAGTTGCCAATTTAGCTTTTAAACTGGATCACAGCGATACGAAGGAATTTAATGTATTGATTATAATAAAGGACAATAAGCCAACGGCGTCTTGCTTAATCAAGATTGACTATCTAAAGTTGTGATGTTGCTAAAATTTGCTTAAGCTTGTTCCCGATCCCAATAGTCCTCGCAGGTTTAGCTCCGAGCGACATTTTACCTGTTACCTGATAATTACCTGACGAGAAAGAATCCATTGCATGACAGTAATTATATATATATTTTTTTAATTTAAAATTCGCGGACTTTTGGACCTACCCTTGTAATAAGTATATTTTTTTGTAATAGACAAATTTATATAATAATTGTTCATTTATATTTAAACTAAATACGGGTCATATTATTTTAGTTTTCATGATTTTAAGATAATCAATTATTTCAATGCCTTAAAATGTACGAAAATTGACGTTTACATCATATTTTACAGGATAAATTAATGTAAAGCTAGCTAACAGGCTTGGAATGTATATTCTACCAATAAGAACCGCCGAGAAACAAATAACTACTATTTATAAGTAGTTAAATTACTTATTTAACTGCTGTATAGAAATCAATAAGTCACATAACCATTCGTACTACTGCTTTCGAAACTGTGCGCTAGTTATTAAAAAAAAAAAAGCGAACAAAAATTTCTTGAAAAACACTATTATATTACCTATTTTTAACACTTTTTTTCTTCTAAAAATGGCCTTCATATAAAATATATTCAGCTTAGTACACATGACTCGTTTTCGAATTGTTAGTAAACAATTTAATTTCTATATAATCTATCAAAAGAGCTGCAAATCTTATTATTACTTTGGAAACATGTATATGAAACTTTTTTCATCGCATTATATTTATATTTTTCACCGATAATGTTCTAAAAGTCGAATATATTAAAAGTATTTGTCTGTTAATACCTCACTGCAGAGCTAAGGTCCTCTGCTCTTGAGGAGACGGCTAGGAGCATTTTTTTTTTGACAACTGTATAGGCTAGCGCTTGGCTGTTATCACACCTGATGGAAAGTGATGATACAACCTAAGCCTAAGATTGGAGCGCGCTTGCCTAGAAGGTGCCTATTCACTCTAGACTTGAAGGTACCCATATTGTAGGTGGTGGGGAATACGGAGGTTGGAAGGGTATTCCAGATCTTAGCTTTAACCACCACGCTGCTTTAAAGTCACAGATTTGTATCCGACATATGCATCCTTGTTTCTCTTCACCGTCGAGCACGAGTAGCGAACTATAAACACAAATAAGGCACATGAGAATATACACTATCTTCCCCGAATGTGAACCCGCGGTCTATCGATTCACTTCACGCATTCATATGTCCTATTTGTTTTTTTCGAAATACCAATTTATCGTATCGTATTCTTTGTCGTAACCCTACAGCTTTATGTATGAATTTCGCAAAGAAAACCTTCGAAGTTTTACAAAGCTGAGTAATTACAAATTTATGTTAAACAATATTTTGCTTTTACGCGCTGATACCACAAACAGTTTGTGTTAACAATTATCTATATTCTAAAGTGGTAAAGCGTTTAAATTTGTTTTATAGTTCTTAATCTCATCAATATTTATAATGAACCTTAAGGATATGTCACACCATATTATATTAACATATTGAATTAAATAAAGTTTTTCGTAGGGATAAATTTTGCAACGTTTCTGTACAAAAAGTTTTCGAGCCTAGAAATACCTGCAAAAAGGTCCGCGACGATTGCATGCTACGGTTAATTCAAGTGTTCAGAATGAATAAAGACCGACCGACCGACTCGCCGACACGAGTCGGCGGCATCACATTTCGTTACTATTAGATAAACCTCGGCGGCACAAAATGCAACTTCTTTTTGGGTTAATGATTGCGTACTTCAAGTGTTACCCCGCAATTTAGTGCCGACATGTCGCCGTAGTAAGGGTGGACGCATCGTTATTGTGTTAAAATAATGCCGTCTACACCTAGCCATCCGCGCTGTGATGGCGGATCGGCGGGTTTTGTGTGGAGACAAATTTTATTTTACAACACATACAACTGTCTATTGTAAAGCAACAATTCGTAAACGTCACACTGCCGCGTGACGCTTCTGTTTTTTTTTTGTTTTTTAATAAATTAAAGTCCTTAAACATCTGTTCCTGCTATTATAGTATTTATTTATTCTTTATTGCAATTTATTTTTAAAAATAATATATACACTCCTGTTGCATTAAATGCATTGCATGTATTATTTTTATACGTTCCGATAATAATTAATTTATTGCGTGTATAGGTCAGGGTTATAATAAGTTGTTAGTTGTTGTACAATAATTACACGTAACTATAATAAGTTATCGTATCGTACAAAGTTGCATTAGCTGCAACAGGTGGCCTTATCGCTACTGAAGCGATCGCTGTCAGGCAATCAGAGGAGCAATTGTAAAATATATCGGAAGGGGGAACATTCAATGTATAAATATAACAAAAGTTTTGATGCTATGACTACTTTATTTAGTGGTCAAACCCGTCTGGGTGGGTACTACCCATTCATTAGATATTCTACCGCCGAATAGCAATACGTAGTATTGTTGTGTCCCAGTTTGAAGGGTGAGTGAGCCAGTGTAACTACAGGCACAAAGGATATAACATCTTAGTTCTTATGGTGGTGCATTGGCGATGTAAGGAGTGGTTCATATTGCTCAAAGTGCCGAACTCTGTCACGGTGGCGACCACCTGTCATCAGCTTGCGCGTCCTATGAATTTCCTTAACAGCTTCTTTTTCTTACATTGATGACCTCAACTTAGTCTATTGTTGATTTGGTGATTGAACATTACTATCAATCACTGTTAATTATTTAATTTATTTTTAAAAATAGTTTATGAATTAAGGGAAATATTTCATTAGGACGCAGTTATAACGGACATGAAAAACAACCATTCCATTTTCGAAACAAGACGAGAAAAAAGTAAAAAATAAAACAAAACATGACTATGTGTACTAAATTACTTACATGTAGTTCATTATTTTTAATTATTGATATCAATATAAATAATTCACTTATAAAAGTTGCTTAGTAGTTGTTCAGTTAAACATTGATTTCTCTTTTTCTGTCATTATTGATTTGACAAATGACTAGCAGACGCTTATGAGTAAGGCCGTTAATTTTATGGCATATATGGCAAGCTATATTAACATATTTATTTATTATCCTGTAATAAAAGTTGTTGAATAAACAGTCAAAAAGTATAGTCTACATTGTACACTAAACTTATTGAAGTTATATAGTAATTTATTTAAATTAAACTTCAGGGATGAAATGTACCTTTTATATATTTTTTTTTGTTAATTATTATTGTTTCTGTTCTAAATTGCAATTTTAAAAAACGTGTTATTTATATAAATACATATATAGTCATAATAAATTTTTTAGTAACTATTTATTATAAATTTATCAATGAAAAATGCTACTCGTTTTTCAATGTATTTATTTACAAAAATAAGTACATAAAATAATGAATGTAAAATTACAACTAAAAAGTATGTTTTGATGTTAGTTTACAAAGTATTCGTTATTGTCATTAGAAATTCGGTGATTTCGATGAACACGCTCGTAACCCAGAAGAGGAATTCGACAAACTGAAAGATGTGATGAAAGAGGACAGCTCCGACGAAAAGCCACCGGAGGAAGAGAACACCACCCCCGAGGTTAAGAAAAAGAGCGCCACGCCCAAGGTAATAAAGTCGAAAATTGATTGCATGTACTTGATCGGGAGATAAACAATGATCTTTTAAAGGTAGGTACAATTCATATCATTATTATTATGTAGATTGATATTTAAATCAACAAAACGTTATTTTTATACAAATAAGAAAAAAAACACCTATAATATAATTTGAGAATATATTTTCATGGTTTGAGATGAGCAAAGAAAAAAGCAACTAAATAAAATGTTTCGACGACAATTTTTTATTTGAATTATGATATAATCATAATTAGAAACATTCTCTATAGGTCAGGCTAATAGAATTTATAAAAATTTTCATCTTTAATTTAAAATGAACTTTACACAAATACACTTAGGATTCATTTTTAAATCGAAGTATTAAAATTGGTATTTGTATGTGTTACATTGTGTGCACGCCATAATTTTATTTTATAGTTGCAATAATTAATTATTAAGAATATATATCGTAATTAAACCGATTGATCTCGTATATTTTTATTTAAATGTATAAGCTTGCGCTTGGCTGTTATCACACCTGATGGAAAGTGATGATACAGCCTAAGGTGGAGCGCGCTTGCCTAGAAGGTGCCTATTCACTCTAGACTTGAAGGTACCCATATTGTAGGTGGTGGAGAATATGGAGGTCGGAAGGGTATTCCAGACCTTAGCGGTGCGTATCAGAAACGAGGAAGCAAATCGTTTCGTACGTGTTTTAATTACATATATGTATATATTAGATCAATCAATTTGTATAAAAACGATATTAATATTGAACTCTTATGTTAAAAATTGACATTTAATACAACAGATATTTATAATTTATCTAAATTATTGACAACGGTATCGAATGAACACACTATGTAAAAGACAATTGTGCTGTTTATTAAAATTTCCTTTTTTGTTTCATATATTATTGGTCAAATTTTAGTAAATGTATTTTAAACCAGTTCCACACAAGCGATTGAGCTGAAAATGTAGGTACACAAATTTTTAGTGCAATATAAAACTAGTGTTATAAATTTGAACTTATTTACAAAAGCCTTTTTTTAGGATTCAAAAAAGAACATCGATTTTAGTCCTGCACGAATAATTTATATATAGCTTAGAGAATAGTTAGTATATGCACGATTTCATTGATTTCTTATTATATAATGTAGTATAGAACATGAACGTAAATTTTAATTATAGTTTTGAATATATTTCATATTTATTAAAAGGCAACATAATGGCAATTTGTTTTTTATATAGATAATATATGTATAACAAAACATATTTGGGTGAAGGACGCACTCTGTTCAAATATGTTATTCGTGACGTTTTTGTTAAAATTGTATATAATATATATATGTATGTATCGTATAATATAGGTATCGTATTATTAATTTATTTATATGAATGTTCGACTAGAACTATAAGAAGAGTGAAGGATCGAAGAATGTAATACGTCACTATTTTCATTTATCAATTCTCAATATTTATAGATACGTTTGGCCATTTCAAAGGTGAAGTCTATCAAGCGCTCGTCGTCGACCGGGCTCAAGGGGACGCCTCGCAAGAAGGTCAAGAGCATCTCCCGCTCGTTCACGGACAGCGACATGGCGAACGAGAAACCATCCATGTTGAATCACTCCTTCTCGAAGAAGTCCAGTCTGTTGCATCGTCCCTCGAACATACTGAGACCTGTAAGTTGAAAGAGGATTGGATTATAATTGGAAGACTTTCTATGTCCAAGTTCAATTTTATTCCGTTTACAGTTATTTTATTTGTTTGTACATAAACATTACTAATTAACTTAAAAGTAATATTTCGAATCATATAGGATCTTTTAAAATTGGCTAAGATGGCGACTAACGATTCTCTCCACGCAGGAGACGCCCCCGCTGGACCTGGAGAACGTTTCGGAGACGTTGCTAGAGAAGAACATCAAGGCGAGCCAGATGAAGTTCGGCTTCCTCGGGCTCGGCATCATGGGCGGCGGCATCGTGAAGAACTTACTGAACTCTGGACACAAGGTGCTCGTGTGGAACCGCACCGGGGCCAAGGTATGTCAGTTTTACTTGAAATTGCTCCAGAATCGTTATCGGCTTACTTTTCAGGTTGGATTTGTTTTATGACTAGCTGTGTCCCGCGGTCCCAATCTTCGCTTTGGATGTGTCCGATTCGTACTTGACTACAGTTGGTACCAGATTGGTTGTACCACTTATGGTCAGTGTTTCAATCCTCAGGGTAGCATGAAGTTATATAACGTAATTAAAAAAAACTGCTTCGTTAGATCTAGATACATATGATCTATTCCGAATCGGTGGTAGTTCTTTTTATGTGTTTTATTTACAACATGACTTAAGTAAATGAATGAGATTAAAAACTATCTAACGAAAAACAATTTGATCGGTACTGGTAGAAGATCAAGCGTGTTCAACCACGCAAACTGTCCAGTTTTATAGTATGTAGTTTTACATTTAGCTCAGAGTAATGGTCTCCGAGTTCTGCAATACGACTTGCCCTTGACAGAGACAAAAATACTCGCATAGATAAAAAAAATATTGTTTTTTTTTTAATTAGCTTTTTTTATAAATAGTTTAAATAAAATAACTTATACGACAGAATTGTTTATTGAAATGTCCTCTAGCCATGTTTTTTTTATGATGTTGTAGGAGATAATTAAAATTTCGATTTTTATTTTCTGCCGATAATGGAGCACCGTCACGCCACTTCGCACTTCAGATGGATGGCTGGTTCTATTTGGGTGTATGAATCGTAGTTGCTAATTTGACTGTAATAAACTCATATGTGAAGTTGTACGATAATCCCAATTGTCTTTTATGGCCCCCTGCTCGCCATATCAACGATAGAGAAACTTTCACACAACTAACATTTTTTTGTATTTAATGACTTAACTGGCTTTTATTTACAAGTCTATTTGCTTCAATCTATATAAAGACTTAAAATCACGATAAGGGGGTTAAGAAAGAGCATTTGTTTAACGAATCACTCGTTTAAGAATGTTTATAAGTAAGATCGATTATTGTTAACTTTTATGTCAATAGTGCATAATTAAATGTAAGAATAGAAAAACGGTTAAACGGCTACGACTACGTTCCGAAACTGTTGCTAGAGTGAAAATTCGTTAAAGGAATTGGCTCCAGCACCCTTGGTGTCAAATTTGATATTCATCCTTCTCTAATATAAATATTATGTTCAAATACCTGTTACCACTATACTTCGCTTGGCGTAAATTAATGTGTAATGGTTGATTAAAAACAAACATCCCAACACTAACTTTCGCATATCGTCGTTGAAGTTCTAACACCACGTAAGTCACTTTTTGGCTGCTTTGACATTTTTATGCCATTCGCTAGAGAATCGAAAGACACATCGTTTTAGCCAATCAGAAACGCGTATCGGCCAATAGAAAATTAAGTATACGCAAGTAGTCAATTTGTATTATTATAGTATTTATACAAAATTATGCAGTTTTTTCTCTCCTGAAAAGTTGCTATTTTTGATTTACGTGGTGTTAGAACTTCAACAACGCATTTCGTTAATCGTATTTCGTAATTCGGTAATCTATATACGCATATGCATATACAGTATGTAACAAAAACCCTGTCCGATCCGTGAAGTAGTTATTAGGTATCGTGAGTCGTTTCTTTTTATGAAATAATTTTTAAAATACTAAATAAACCCTGAAGAAAAAATAATTTAATTAAATGACGACAATTACATGGCAACACAGGCGCGGGCGACAATGCTCGATAGCTCTTAATTATAGGGTAGCTAGGACACGAGGTCATGACCTCAGTTGTCCATGTGCTTACCGCCAACATTGTAAAACACAATTAATATTTTTTTATGGATAATATTTTTGCTTAATATTTTAAAATTATTTCATAATTAGAACCGACTCACTATACCTAATAACCACTTCACGGGTCGGACAGGGTTTTTGTTACACACTGTATACATACGATAATCACAAATAAATCACTGAACGACTATCAACGCACAGCTTTAAATATAATTTATATTTAAAAGGCCTACTTTACAGAATTGAATAGATGATATGAACTTGGACTTAGGTTGTTTTTCATACATGATACATAAGTAAGTTAATTGTATGCGATTTAATTAAAAAAATTATTTCCATTAATAAATAGTTTATTGTCGGTTCTACTCGGTAGAAGCAATACTCCGAACCAAAATGTTAAAAGTGCTTGTAAAGAGCCTACTTGAATAAGAAATCCTTCGTTTACTAATGTAGAGTTGCACAAAGGAATCCTTCCTTGCTCGGAATTTTGATTTAACGAGGCGAGCAACCATTAACTTCGTTCAGAGCGTAATTATTTAAAACACACATATGTAAATAAATATGAAATTATTGAGTTTAAAAAGTCGCGTTGCTGAAAAACGCTCAAATATATACATATGTAATTATATTCCGCAAGAGAAGCTGCATCTGTTCGTGCTAGTGCTTTAATGTTAGGACGGCAATATAAACTTGAGAATAATCGACAAATCAGATTGGCTGCCTTTTAATAACTAACTAATACATTTTGAATTTTTACTAATAAAATATATTATAATTACAATAATTGTATTTAGCATTCGATAACTTATAGTTAGATGTTGTCATATATTTTTAATTAAGTTAATTTAATTATTACTCACTTATTTTAATATTGAAAATATCATTATTTTAGATATTTTACATTACATTAAGTTATTTTTTTTTAGAAATATATTTGTATTTATATAATTCTTAACAGTCTCTGAACGTCCCACTGCTGGACTTGGGCCTCTTCTCCATTGATAAGGTTTAGAACAGTGTGATCAATATTATATATATTATTTAATTTATTAAAATATCCTATATATCAATATGTCATGACCCATTATTGCTATATGTTAATATAATAGATGATTGTACAGCTTGCAGAGCAGTTATTCTTATGAATATTTAATAAAAAATATTATTTACGAAATGGTCGTTGATACTTATTATAATAAGTATTAAATTTTTTATTTTATACAAGTCTTGTGTGTCTAACGATATAACATAAAGTGGTTATGTATATTGTATTTGATAACTAACCGTTTGGGCACGGTGGTGTGGAAACAGACATTCACAAATATTATGTTAGTAACATATTTTAAATAGTTGAATTATATTTTGTCTTTTACAGTAGTCTATGTACAAACCAGAAGTCTATGTACCATGTGTTACAAACAAAATTTAAGGTTTGTTTTTTCTTAATTTATTGAAGTATTCATTTTTAAATGAATTTCAACTTAAAATGAATGCAATGTAGAAGTACTTATTCTACTATAATTTTGAAACAATAAAATTGAACATAAGTTTTGAATGTTGAAAAGTAATTCAGCTCATGTGTTATTATACTTATTTTTTTTTTTTTTGATTACGTACATAGAATATTTATTTTGAAGTCTTTGCATATTATCTTTAGTTGTAAATGAAACAAAAAAGAAATACATTGAAAAATAATTTATTCTCCATGATTTTACTTATTCTCATTAATAATATTTAGAAAATTTCAACAATACTTGTATAATTTATTTTAAGAAACGATATACAATATAATCATTGTTGTATGTAGTATTTGGCATATCACTGCAAGACTTCGATACGACGGTGTCACAATATATAGTTATAATAGAGATAGTATAAATAGTAGTTAGATTCGATCGTCACTTCGCTATGTGTGTATGGAGGCAACGGTACGGCGACAATAATTACAGTAACGATTTCCTTACACCTCGCTCTAACTTTAAACTACGTTTTAGGTCGAACAAATATAAAATGCATAACGCTCTAAGAGTTTATCCTAAAATACATCAAAATGGAAAAAGAAACGATCGAAACGAACGGCCATATTTACAAGACAGATACTCACTCGCAGGAGACGACTCCTTCGACCTACACACTAGGAGAAACTTAACCTTCGCTAAACGTCACACGTCACACGTCACTCGTCACTAGACGACATCGTATCACAGCTACACGTAGCACGGGCGCCAGCGGGCGGGACGCAGCGCGTACACGCGGAACACGCGCGTCGCCGGCCGGGACTACAGCGCGTCGCAGCGCCCGCAGCGCTCCAGCTCCACGGCCAGCAGCACGCGCGCGTCGCCCGCGCGGCCCAGCTCGGGCGAGCTGGCGCTGGCGGCCAGCAGCGGCTCCAGCGCCGGCCGCCAGCCCGGCGGCGGGCTGCGCTCGATCATGTTGATGTGCACGCCGGCGAGCGCGTCCGGCCCGTCGGGCCCGTCGCGCACCGTGACGGGCGACGCGCGGCGCGAGTCGGCCGAGCGCTCGGTGGGCGTGTAGTACACGGACACGCGGCTCTCGTCGTCGGGCGGGGAGGGCAGCTTGGCGAGCATCTCGATCTTGGTCTTGAGGTACATGTCGATGACCTCGACGTCGGGGTCGAAGGCCATCGAGTCGCTGCGCCCGCACGAGCCGCTGCGGCAGTTCTCGAAGTACAGGCTGGGCAGGTTCTCGAGCACCTTGTTGAGGGTCTGCTGCTGGTACTTGTACGATTCGCGCAGTCTCAGTATCTGGTGAGCGCTGAATTTTCTTATTTTATTTCGTTGGAACACGTAATTTTCTCGAACCCAATTCAACTGCGAGGTGGAGTATTCGCGGACGCGTTTCACCTGCGTAAACATCACACGCGTGAGAAAAATAAATGTTGATTTTTTTTCCGGGTGTGTGGTAATTTTGGATTCATGAACCATTTAAATATCACTTCTATTTAAATATATATGTGTTTTTAAAAATACTATTTATATCGTTATATAAACAGGGCACTTACCTGATCATAATATTGATCTTTCATAGCTGTCAAATGATTCGTCCCTATGTCTCTGATATTGCGTAAGTGTGCCGCTTGTGACGAGTAGCTACTTTGAATCCACTCCATTTGCTGAGTGCAGTTCTCTTTAATTCGATGAACCTTGTAGTAAAAACAAAAGTCAAAGGGTGTTTTTACAGCAACAAAAATATTAATTTAAATAAATGATCATATAACTTACTTGAACTGCATAATTTTCTCTAAGTTTTTCTAATTGCAGTCTTTTGTACTGCTCAATATTGTCCAACATACAGTATATTTGTCTCGTGCGAGGGGCGTCGCGACTGACGCATGTACAACAGCTGCAGCAAGTCTCCAATAGACGAAACCTGAAAATAATTATAGCTTATTAAAATTTCTTATATTAATAAAATTAAAGATAATCTCTTTACGAAATTAAATCTTGTTTACAAACCTGACAAATATGTAACGCAAACCTTGCACAAGCAAAGTGAGGCCCAGAAAACCAGCTGCACAAAGCGCACCACATATCAAACTGTAGATTTTGATTTCGAACATTGTCATTGGATCAATGTTAAGGACGACTTCTGTGGTTACATTGGCTGAAGGATTAGTAGCCAGGCATACATATGTGCCACTGTCCTCTCTATGAATATCGGCTATGAATAGAGATCCATCCTCGCGTAGTTTCACTCGAGATTTACTGTAGTCTATTGGCCGATAATACTGATCATGGGCGATACCATGCTTGTAATATATGTCCGGTAATGACGGTTCCGGATTCCAATGGTATACATCTCTCGTTGGAGTGATCCACGTAATGGAAGGCGCCGGGTTGCCTCCGAACTTGCATACAAGTAAAGCATCTGTTTGTAGTCTATGCAGCGTCAAAGGACTGCTTTTGATGAGATGAGGAGCTTCGCAATTGGTATTGTTTAAGATCATCAACATGTCATTGGGGTAAGTTAATCTACAACTTAAATCTGACTTCACTATTTCTTTTCTAGCCTCCACCCAGTTGACGAACCAAGCCATTCGACAGTCACAGGCCCACGGGTTATTGCCTATTCTTAATTCTTGTAAATTATCTAACAGTTTTAACGACATGGGTAAATAAGTTAATCCGTTTGCACTGATGTCCAAATGCGTCACAGATGGCGTGTCTTGTAACGTAAAAGGTTCTATTTCACGTAACATCGAATTGTTTCTTACATAAAGGCGCTTCAGATTGTGTAATCCTTTAAAATTAGTGTTCTGTAAAACAGTAATTTCTGTATGGTCGAGGTAGAGCGTTAACAAATTTTCGTTATGTTGGAAGAGCATCGAGGGCAAGGCTTTCAGTCTATTTCCGCCCATATTAAGTGATTTTAAATTATTGAGATTTTTAAAAGCATCCTGTGATATGTTTTGAAAATTGTTGTAGCTGAGGTTTAGTTCTCTCAGCTGTTCTAAGTTATCAAATATAGCTTTAGGTATATAATCTAATTTGTTGCTAGATATATCAAGCGTCTCCAATTCCTTAAGATTGACTAGAGCGTTAGATGTAATTTTGACTAGGCTATTATTGTTTAGGAACAGTGTTTTTAATTGGCGATTGGGTTTAAAATAGTAATCTAAGAAAGTTGCTATTTTATTATAAGATATATCCAAATATTGCAATCTTATCATCGGTCCAAAGACCTGGAATGGTATAGCTTGTAGTCTATTATGAGACACATCTAGAACTTCCAGATGATCCAGATCAGCGAATGTGAATCTAGGTATGTCGTCGATTTGGTTTCTGGACAGGTTTAAATGTTTTAAACGATTCAGTCTCGCGAACAGTCCATGTTCAGTTCTCTTTAATTCGTTTCTGCTTAAATCGATGTATTCAATACTACGTAGCCCGTCAAATACGTTAATTTCTATAGAGGTTATATTAGAGTTCGTCCAAGTTATCTCTTGGAGTGAAGGTCCATAGTTCTCTAGGAAGGCTCGCGTGAGTTTGTTGTTAGGTACGGCGGCGCCGGAGCACGCCAAGCGAACCGGTGTGCATATGCAAGTAGAGGGACACTCCTCTGCCTCCACAGCTGCGCAAATTATTGCCAGCGTCAATATTTTGTGCAGCCACTGCATTATTTTACAACCCTCATAGTCTTATTGACTGGAAAGAGAAAAAAAAACATTTATTTTTAATGCCCAGGTCTCACTTTCACATGGAAATGATTTTATTTATGAGATTCTTGTATATGTAAGTCAATATATCATTAAATTAATATTTAAAGGTTTAATTAATCTGGTACACATGTAAAATGTTTGTACACTATAATACATTATTATTGTTTGTAATAACAATAATAATAGTATTGATCATTTATAATTTAATATTTTCAATCCTAATATGTGCAATTGTTAATTTATGACTTGAAAATAGTTATAAAGTTAAGGCGAGTTTTTTAATCTTAAATGAAATTACAACATACACTAATGATTATAATAATGAAAATTATTTTATGACCTACTTAAAACTTAATTTATAACAAGAAATATACATTGAAATGACTGCACTCATTTAGTATTCTGAATTTATAATTGTAAAATTCTGTATTACATTTAATGTTATTTACAATTATAGTTATTCAACAATAACGCCTGAATAAGAACAGGCTATAAAACAAAATTATCAGATAAAACCTTGAATATTAATCAAACTTGAAATATATAAACTTAATATTTTGTTGTAATTTTTTAGGTCAAATATATTTACAAAATTATAAATTTGCTTTGGTTAAATAATCTCTTTGTTAGACTATTGTTAATGCTATCGTTTTTTTAAACTAATATATAATACTTTTTATTCTGTATAATTTAAATAAAACTGCTACTTAACTATTAGACATAAATTGACAAACAGGCAGAATTGTTTAAGTAATGAAATTCATTTATCAAATTCATTTAGAGTGCTCATTAGTATAAATGATATTGAAAAATTATATTCAGAATATAAAACACGTTCTAGAATAATTATTATTTGTTAATTTAAACTCATTGTTACCGTTTAGTCATTAATGAATTGAATCGCGTCAGACAATACGTTTATACTGACTTTGTATTATAATATCTACTACCTGCTGATACCTACCTTCAATGTTGTAGTTATAAACTTGTACCTACTTCCAACTATATCACATTTAATACTTTTTATCACAGAACATATCCGGATCATATTAAACACTACATTTACCTAATACTCGTCCACATCTCAATCCAACTTGCATAATCCACGTTATTTGGTATTGACAACAGATGTGAAAACGCCAGACATACTTGCGTTTTACACGTCACATATCAGACATTACACACACCAGTTTTCATTGTAGATATACACAAACATATAGTACGAATATAGTAATAACTGTAGATAACTTAATATACAATTTTCACATATAAAACGATTATACTCTCGCGATAATACAAAACGCAGTGACTACGTCCGAGTCGAGCACTAGAAAGAAATAAATGGCGGCTCTCGGAGTTGCGCGGTTCGCTGTCCTTTTCTCGCACTAACGCGGTCTTGCGTGTCGTCTCGTTCACACAGTTAGCCCAGTCAGCTGGGGTATCGAGGGAAGCCGACGGATGCCGAACGGCGAAAGTGCTCGGAAACGCGTCGTGTCTCCGATCGCGTCGCGTACATTCTTACTTCCATGAATTCGTTCGTGAAAAAGAACGAAATTATTCTTACACTTTTGGACATATTTAGAGGAATTTCGAAATAATTTTATTATAGCGTACTATATAGATTAATGTATTTTTAATATCATAGAGTATTATTTAACAGTTTTTATTTTTTAATCCGAGATGAATATAATATTTTGAACCGGACTATTAATGTGTATCGCGTGAAAGTTCGCTGACTTTAGCTATTTTTGAAAATCGTGATTATTTTTCCGTCAAAAAAATTACTATCGTGTAATTGAGTTAAGTCAATATCCGCGACGTAGCTGTTATAAGCGAATATGTAGCTTTTTTTACGCGTCTTAATATGTCGATAGTGTATTTTTAAAGAACGATATCGATATAGAAGTATATGATAAGGTAAAAATTTTCAGTCTTTGTTCGTATAATTGTGCTTTAATCCAAATGAAATAATATATATTCAGATAATGAGTAATAATAGTAAATATAAAAAGTAATAATAAAGTAATAGGTTTCATTATAGTCGAATATAGTCGTATATTAAGTTGTCGTTAATTTTGGAAAAGGGATGTAGTAAGCAATAAAATATAAATCTCATTAATGTTCGTTAAGGAAATTCGATGAATGTCCTTCAAATACATTTTACCTAATAATTTCATACATAACAAGTCTTGCTTTGCCAAATTGCAATATATAATGACGTAAAATATTTACTATTCTAATAATTAAATACTGAAATTCTAATATGGGGTTTTATAAATTGTTGTATGAATAGGAATTACCCGTACTTGTTATGTACTATGTACTAATAAACTAAGGAAAATATGATAAAAACAATAAGACTTTATTATATTAATTATAAATAATAATGTTTTTTAACATGATCTTATTAATAGAACACTGTTCACTATAAATACGTTTCTGTAACTAATGTAAAATTTTAAACTTATTTCCGAAAAAAATATTTAGGATTATTACACTTTATCGAATTAATTTTAATACTTCGTTTGTTAAGCGATAAATTATCAATGCTAAAGAAATAAATTGAAAAACCCACGTTCGTTATTTGGATAAGTTCCAGCTGTGTGGTCTAAGCATAAAGGTTGGTGTTCCGCCCTCTCATATATGCAATGACGTCCACAAGCTTTATTATGTATATCAATTCGATTCTTTATCGTTCTTTATGAACTAACTAGTCACGAACAGAAGGGTCTACTCAATTAAATATATTTTGTTTAACTAAAATTATGTAAACAAATATTATGAACTATAATAAAATCAGTATCGAGACACGCGATTTGTCTGTCCGTCCGATACATGCAGATTTTATCGTTCGCCTTTTTTAGGCAATATATTTCAAAAACCTTGTTAATAAAATTTATTTTGTTTATGTAGTATGGCCGAGATGGCTCAGTGGTCAGAACGCGGGAATCTTAACCAATGATCGTGAGTTCAAACTCTGGCGAGCACCTTACTGAATTTCATGTGCTTAATTAAAATTTATCTCGTGTTTATCCGTAAAGGAAAACATCGAGAGGAAACGTGCATGTGTCAAATTTCACTGAAATTCTGTCACGTGTATTCCACTTACCTGCATTGGAGCAGCGTGGTGGAATAAGCTCCAAAACCTTAGCTCCGCAGTGGGACATTCAAAGGCTGTTACTGTTACTGATGTTGTATTTTTCTATATTGTGTGTGTTAATAGAAGTTATATCGGTCAACCAAAAAAATAATTGAAATGGTTCGATTATTTGTATTTAATAAATCTTACCGGTTTAATTTTTTTTGTGCCGTGCCCACTCTTTATACCTACCCGGCTATCCAATACAGAATGGTATCTGAAATTGCAAACGTAAGATAACAATAACATTATAATTAATAATCATTGAAGTGAAATATACAAGTTGAGTTTTACGTCGACACCTGATAGTCGACAGTTTAGTACACAATCAATACTTTTCGATTCATCATATTAAGTTTTTCTTACCGAATATGTATTTGAATCTATTACGAATACAGTAATGCGAAACATATAATGATTTTTATAACTAATGGTTACACTAGTGTCAAAAAAAACGCGCGCTCAAACCCAGCCCTTTTTTTAACGCTGGGAAAACGTCCCGTTTTATCGGGAGCGCCACGGGATCGCTTGCGCATGCTACCGTGACGCGCCCGACGGCCGGCCCGCCCGCCTATGCGGGCCTCCATTCACTAGGGAGGAATCCCAGGGTACTGGGAACCCCCCTAGTAAACTCAAACCCAGGCCTGCCGTAACCATGGTACTATATTTAATTAATCTATAACATGCATCTTAGAATTCCATGCAATTACGATTAATAGGTATTTTGTGTGGAATTCATGCGCAAATAGCTACGTCACGTAAGGTATATTCGTTCATTCCTATCGTTTTTTAAATAACCTTAAAGACTTACTTATACGTCATAGATTCACACTCAAAATGTCAGACACTTACGCGGGTAGCAAGGTCGTTTGCTAAATCATGAACTAACTTTGTCATTTTTGATAATCGGTATTATATCGGAATTAATTCAATTGACTGTTATCGCTTTTAAATTTTAAAAAGATTGTGGTGATGTTGTTGTTTTTAATTTGTATTAATCAGAACTTTATCAGATAATATACATTGATATATATTCTACTTTATATATTGTAAAATTTCCGTAAATATATATGGACTTGATGAGTCGATTCAAAACGTTTTATAAATAAGTGAAATATAATTAATGCCTGTTATAAAATATTCATAGCTCTAATCACTTTGTTTATGTTATAACTGGTACCACTATATGTTAATACTAGATTCCATTAACAAAGCAGACGCGGCGCGGTTACGTAGTGGAATGTTCTAGGAAAAGTAGAAGACTTACAGGTGTAATAGTTTAATTGGAAGCGCAATAGGATTAGCTAGAATACCCACTCTAATAACAATGAGATTCATTTATAAGTCTCAAGAGGTAATCTTTAATGAAAGTTTGTGCAGTTTTTTTGCATTTTTATATGATGTTTTGCCGGTATTTTTCGCACAAATAGCAAAATAATGAGAAATATTTGAAGCTGTGTTGATGGGTAAAATTTATATGTATCTGTTGAAAGATTTTGTGGAGTTCGTAATTTGTTGTAACAAAGAAGTATGACGTAATAGGATTTCGTTAAACACACATTTTCTACCCACACTCCAAAAAATGTACCGTCCTGCTTTTAACGATATCGTTTCATATGTATTTGTAGCTTGAATCAGTATTCCGTCGCTATTTACTGTCTTTGTAAATATAAAAATTGCAAGTACCGACATCAGATGTTCCATAATAATTATAAAAGTCATTCTTATTGGTTGTAATATTTTAATTAACGTCTGCTATTGGTTAGAAATGAAAGTATTGTAATTATTTGGTGCGAAGAAGATTTTTCGCATCACACGAGTAGGTACACGAAATGGCGCCCCTCACTTTATTTAGCGGATTAATGATTTTAATCGAAAAAATTATGAAACTTGTGGTTTTAGTTAGTTAGTTTTTAGGTTTTTTTTTTTAATTGTAACTGTCATGCGCCTTCTTAATAATACAAGTTATGATGTTTAGAAGGCATAACTCGCCCGTAAAAAAACAGCCCCAAAATCGCTGGTGTCGTGATACCGAATAATTACCTAAATCTTACTGATCTTATAAAGAAATAAATTTTATTATTTTGATTTGTCTCTGATTCAGGCAAAAACTACCGATTTGTTTAATATTGAAAGATTAAATTAAAGTAGTTAGTCTCGACGGTAATATTTTCTGACAGAAAAACCCAATAACTATTTATTGGCCCGACCTGGGAATTTAACCCAGGTCCACCGGGTCTGCGGCCTTATATCTAGCCACTAGACCAACGAGGCAGTCAATACTCTCAGACTATATATAGAGTTGAGGCAGTCTCAACTCTATATATAGTCTATATATGTAGAACTTTTGTATATTGCATATTATTTGTGATGTAGCTTATGAACCGGACAGAAGATTTCCGCTCTCCAAACGACCGCTGCCGTAATTAACTTTGGAACTAAGATTTACGAGTATCTGTATCTAGTATCTCTAAAGTGTACAGAAACTTATATATATATATATATTATACAACTTCACATAATTATCCTCAATAGATAAGGCACAGTTAATATTTTAACGTTTAAAATAATTATGTATTTGGAAAATATGCGATAACCTTAGCTCATTTAAGTTATCACATAGTAATTACCATTATGGAAATACATATATAAGATTAACATAATATCATGCGCTGTAAATAAAATGCCGTTCACACTGCAATTATTTGGGTCAGTAGTTAAAAAGTTGTTAAAATATATTTGAATAAACGCACGAAAACGTGGGACGTGGAGTAACGCGAAGTCGAGGCGGGCTTATATATACTACCTACCTAGTTATTAATATATTAAAAAGGTTTTACGGAAGTTTTTTTTTTACTATATCCATAAATAGACAGTATCAGTATTGTCTTTAGTTAAATTTAAAAATAGAACACGTTTAATTGTAAATGAAATCTATCACCTAGTATGAGTGTATAAGTGAGAACGTGGAACCAGTCCTGCCCGACCTTGGCCGCGGTTACGGCCGCGCAATACTTTCAACGTTGACTTGACATTTTAAATCTTTTACGAAACTCGAGCTAGAGGAACAATTTACATTTCGTTTCAGCTACGCCTTCTCTATATAAATATATAAGTTTAATTTTAACAAAACTCATGACTACAATTTTATTTGTAGCATCAGAATCGTGTAATTATCAATCAACAGCGTGATTGTTTTCCATCTTCACGCGGTCTATGCGTATTTTTCAAGAAATTCGGTAAAATTGAATACATAAATAAGATTTTTATTCGATGTAAATGGTTGCTTTACACGAAAACGTGATCGAACTGATTGTTCATCCACGTGAAGTCCAGATTTAGCCTTTCAGCACGTTTTATTTGTATCTAAATAAAAAAAAACAAAGAGTTTAAGGAGGAGATATATTTTTATACGATAATGAGGTCAAGGAGGATATTTTAACTCATTTTTTTAAAGACTGATTTCGATCTTGTAAACGTATTAAGAATACTGAAAAGAAAACATTGGTTTTGTTATTTCATTTACAATTTTTCCACTTTGTCTACGTTTTGATCTCATCTCTCTCAATATTATTCAAAAACTGCGATGTTATCTGTAAATATAACCATGTTGGCACATAAAAAAATAACGTTAATCAAAACAATACAAAAGATGCACCAAAGACATGGGCAACACGCCTGTGGGGATTTGTTTGAAAAATAATAGAGTAGGTATGTTATGTAACAAAACTGGAGAAGTTTCTAAAGGCATTTCAAAAATGTGACTGGTTGAATATTGATTACTTTTTATCTTCGGTTATCTTCTGTTATTAAAATAAATATCTTTCAATGTTTATAGGTGTTTTTTTTTTTTAATTATGTCATATTTTTATGTCAAATTGCACTCGTAGACGTATCGATCATTAATCAGTTGATTTGTGTGTATAAGATAAAAAGAATGACAATGTTGATGTTTCCAATATCATCGCATATATTAGATAAGTAAAAATTTATCTCCCGATCAATGATAAAGATAGCCGCGTTTCGGCAAGTTGCCGGTCTGTGCGACAGCTGGCGGGCGGTCTCTCGGATATAAATATGCTTGTAGGGACACCACGATGATTTTGTTTTTCTTAAACTATAAACGAGGGCATTTTAATTTAATTTAGGTAGTTAATTAAAACGTGAGGCAAATATTTTAAATTAATAATTTATGAAAAAATCCTACAATGCTGGAACCTATATAAGCTTATCTTATTCATGAATGAATAATTACATATTATGTAGCTTTTTTTTAAATTGTATTTTTTGTAACACTAGCATAGAATACCATTTTACAAAATTTAATTAATTAAATGAAAACTTATTAATTAAATAATTTTCTATGTAGAATATTGTAAAAAAGATTCTTACAAAGTTTTTAGAATTTCTGTAGTATCTTTAGAAATCGTTACAATCTGAAACGCTCTCAGGTTCGCGTCCGCAAATTAATGAGCGAATGGAGTGTGTAGTCCCACGTGAGTGCTTTTTTCTCGATTCGGTCACTGCACGAGACCGAATGTTATTAGGTTATTACAGTGAACGCATCGTAATTAGCTTATTCTGTTACATATTTATGAAAACAGAAATTGGTTTAATAATTTAAACCTACTCTAAGAGACTTAACAAAGCAGTAAATAGTAATAATTCTTAATTGAAAAAAACATCACTAATAGTTTATATATTTCGTTATTCATAATTATTTTTATGTTATTTTAATTAGAGTCTAGTCCATTCATCAATAATTTTATGTTTAAATTAATGCTACAGCAACCCTTAACCCCCTTTAATATAACATTTTTCTTGATTTTTGTGTTCACATTCAGTACATTAAAATAAATGGGGCATACTCAATGTACAGGTTATTAATGGTCAACGATTGAACAGATTGATAAAATTATAACTTACATTATGTATATTTAGGTCAACGTTGCTCAACGAAGGTCATTATGTAAACGACTGTTTAGCGACCTACCGTTCGTAAATAGGTCACTAGTAGATTTCTATTTATTTTACATAACGCATAATATAGAATTATAATGTTGTAGTCTGATTTAAATTGTACATAAATCAATTTCAATTTTAAATGTCGAATACAAAGTTATATGATTGAGCAACATGTTATCTTAAAACATACATGTAAATTATATAATATTGTTTTATGACTTTAAGCTATCGGTTATGATATTGTTGTTGTGACAATATTGTAGATATTATCAAATAATAATAATGTTTTCATCATACCAATTTAATTAAATTGATTGCCCGTGTTCTACTATATATCTGCTTTTGCTCGTTATTGCTTTTATTATATAGTTTAGATAACCCATATTATGTATGTAATTGCATTTGGTGGTTGAGTTTTGCGCATGCTCGTCTGGGTAGGTACCACCCACTCATCAGATATTCTACCGCAAATCAGCAGTACTTGGTATTGTTGTTACGGTTTGAAGGGTGAGTGAGCCAATGTAATTACAGGCACAAGGAACATAACATCCGAGTTCCCAAGGTTGGTGGCGGTCATTATTGTTTTAATTAATGTATAATATCGAAATGGAATTAATATAAGTGTTTTCAGGTAAATGGTTTAATGTTTTTATACCGAAGTACAGTTCAACTAATCAGTAGACATACTTTGCTTTCTATTCAATAAAATATGTACGTGTTAGAGCCTTCACGTGTAAAAACTTGTAGGGCTTTGCTATACGACAAAGAAACGTGATAAAAGTCCATTCAAGATTTGCGACTACCGCACACACAGGGAATAAGCAAATCATGATTTCATAAATGCATAAGTCGATCCTATTCACGCGCGACATTTTTCAATATGAATGAACGAGACGGCAAATCGATTGTCGTCATTCAAAACGACGACGTAATTCAGGTGTGTGAAATACTTGGCCTTGTTTGTGGGGCTTCGGGTCGGGGATTCGGTGGTGGAGTGTTTCTGAAGTATTTAGTCGGAGTATCTGTGTACAATGTCTACTATTACTGAACTTATATAATTGTTAATCCCATGATTGCATCGCCAGTCGTTTAAAGTAATTTTGTACGTAAGAGCCAAAACAGAATCACCTTAAATTCGTTCCTTTACATCTTCATTTTAAATATTAAATTTTTTAATCTTTGATAAAGCTGATATGTTCGCTGATAGTTCATCGTCGGCCGTGAAAGGAAAACATCGTGATGAATCTTGTATGTGCCGGATGAAACTCTGCTACACTTGTATCAACCCGCACTGTACCAACAAACCTTATTATAGAGATGAAGCTTAGTCCAGCATTGGGAGTTGGGATATTTATGGATTATAGCCTTATTGCAGCGTATTTGCACATTTTCACTCATTAAAATATTTACGGTTTCTTCCCTTAATTATATTATTAATAAATGAAACTGACCTTTGCACTCAACAGAGGAAAGAATATTATTTTATGTAAAACGAAGACACATAATTAACTAAAAGTAACTAAGCGCCTCTACTAAGAAAATCTCGAATGTTAAAGAAAAAAATAAATATAGCTTTATTGTATTTGTATATAATTAAAAGATTAAATTAAAGCAACAACTTTTCATTTTAAATTATAACATTTATTTTTTAGCTTTACGATATTTGGGGCGAGGGGGAGAAATGACAAATTATTTTATTGTAGGACTAAGGTTATAAACTCCTTTGTAGTGTGGCGCCCTCTCTCGTGGGCTCGTGAATTTTCAACATTGTCTGCCTGTTTCTCACTCGGCTATCGGCCGCCGTTTTGACATCCTGTATACGAGTAGTCGCCGCACTTTTAAATAAAACGAAATGTAAACAATAGCGTTTGACAAAAATCCATAGTGTGCGCGCAGGTGATAAAACTTTGTTATACTTATTTATATAATATGTTTAAAGGATAATATTTTATCATTAAGTAACAGTGAGTAAATCTTTTATTTAAGACCTTACGTATTCGCACCATTCCTGCTTGCATATACCGACATTTTAAAATATAACAAAACACTGACAAGCGAATACCTGCGGTCGAACACGTTTGTTTATTTAGTGCCGTTAGCCACAACTTGTCCTCGGGTAGAAAAAATAAGATAAATATCGAAATTACTTTATATTTGTGATGGCGGATGGTAACTAGCGTGAAGATAAGCGTAGAAGCATGGGGCTTTTTTGAAAGCGCGGCGGTTGTTCTCTAGTACATACATACATACTCACTAAAACATTCGCCTATGATAATATTACGTAAAGTCCTTTTAACTAAAAATATATTCTTCTTACAATATCATTTATTTAAAAAATAAATAAAATAACAAACATTACACAATTAATTACATTATAATTATATGATATGCGTCGTCTACATCATGTAGACGACGCATATCATATTTCATATATATATGTAAATATTATGATTATAAACGAATAGACTGAAGTACATAATTATATTTATTAAGAAATTTATATTACATCTTAATTCAAATGTGTGCTAAATTTTATTATTAGATGAGATATAATTATTTATCTAATGAAGACTTCATTTACATGGTTTGTTTACTTCATGTATACATTGGTTGGATTGAAATAGATATATGTACATGTATGTGTGCGTATTGTAAATGAATGTGCGTGTGTGGTTAGGTTAGCGTGCGTATCTAACACAAGGGCGTTCGGTTTTTTGCACATGTAGTTTATCGCTTTCGTATAGATACAACTATCAGGTGAATTATTAATAGGCTAAGGAAACTAATGAATGTATTGGTTACAATACATACATATATACATAAATGTAGTATTGTTTCTACCGTTTTGTACTTTAGGTTAATTAAAATTAAATATTTACACTTATTGTGTATAATAAGTAAAAGTAATACTCGATATATATATAAAATACTCGGTGGTAGAGCTTTGTGCAAGCTCGTCTGGTTAGATACCGCAAAACAACAGTACTTTGTATTGTGGTGTTGCGGTTTGAAGGGTGAGTTAGCCTGTGTAATTACAGGCACAAGGCACATAACATCTTAGTTCCCAAGGTTGGCGGTTCATTGGCGTTGTAAGCGATGGTTAACATTTCTTACAATGCCATTTTCTATGGGCGCTGGTGACCATTTACCATCAAGTGGCCCAAATGCTCGCCCGCCTTCTTATACAACAAAAAAAAAACTATATTGGAACATTATATACATGTATGTCATTAGTAATATCATAATTTATTTTAATAACTAATCTACAGCTTAATGCCCGTCTGGAATTTATAAGATATCGAGTAATTTTATTAAAACTACGATAAAAAAAAAATTGAATCTTTATTCAATATAGAAGCGTTCT
Organism: Nymphalis polychloros; assembly: GCA_905220585.2. Taxonomy (NCBI): domain Eukaryota; kingdom Metazoa; phylum Arthropoda; class Insecta; order Lepidoptera; family Nymphalidae; genus Nymphalis; species Nymphalis polychloros. Next base: position 815,941 of record HG992262.1, read on the forward strand.
TATTATTATAAGGTCCTTACATATGAAATTAGCGTTTTGTCGTAGTGACCACTTTGATCTGAAATGTCTCCTCTTTGGTTAAGAATTCCAAATTCAAATTTATAAATTCATTTATCTGGTACATTTGAGTTTTGAAAACAGTCATTCATTTGTTTTTTCTCAATGGAAAACATGAAATATCGGTATATAATTAAAGACTTGGGGAAGCGGATCCATCACAAAACATTTCAGAGGTAGCTGCAGGCTTCGGGGTAAGTGGTAAAACTGTATTAATACACTTAAAGCAAATCGGGAAAGTAAAAAAACTTGAACGATGGGTACCTCATGAATTCAGTGAAACGAACTTGCAAACAGGCGTCGACTGCTGTGTTACTTTGCTTAACCGACACAATAATGAAGGGATTTTAAATCGAATCATTACTTGTGATGAAAAGTGGATACTGTACGATAATCGGCAGCGCTCGTCGCAATGGCTGAATCCTGGAGACCCAGCCAAATCCTGCCCTAAACGAAAATTGACTCAGAAAAAGTTACTTGTGAGTGTTTGGTGGACTAGCGCCGGTGTCGTTCACTACAGCTTTCTAAAATCTGGTCAAACGATTACGGCAGATATCTATTGTCAGCAACTGCACACCATGAAGGAAGAACTAACTGCTAAACAATTGAGATTGGTCAATCGCTCTAGGCCACTGCTGCTTCACGACAACGCAAGACCACATACTGCACAACAAACAGACAAACAACCACTTAGTTAGATGAGCTGCAATTGGAATTTCTGCGACATCCACCGTACTCCCCGGACCTTGCTCCAACGGATTACTATTTTCTCCGGAATTTGGACAACTTCTTACTAGGAAAAAAATTCAACTCCGATGCGGCAGTCCAAACCGCCTTCAAAGAGTTTATTGATTCTCGCCCCCATGGTTTTTCTAGTAAAGGGATCAATGAACTACCTATGAGATGGCAAAATTGAATAGATAACAACGGTGCATACCTTGGTTAATTAAAAATATATTATACAAAAAAAAATTGACTTTATATTCCTCCTGTACAAAATTTCAATTTCATATGTAAGGACCTAATATTATTATTTGTTTGCCATTATCCCATTTAAAGGGACTGACGCAAGTAGCCTCACTTCCGGCCGCCTGCTTGATCCCGAATCGCATTGGTAATGCATTTGTCTGTTAATTGGTTTTCAACCATCATACGCGTGGGTAGTTGGAGCGCATACGTGCTCGATTGGTGAATGCTTATATATTTTTGTCATTTGGCTCTTATAAGACCTATGTCTTGATTGACTGTATATATTAATTGTAAAAAATCTACAACTTAGAATACAGAGAGAAGAACGGGCTGGAAAATCAGTAGGTTTGTTGTGTTTTTTTTTATAACTTTTGTTTACAGTTTTATATTTCTTTTTCTTTATAAAGCCTGGCCAGCAATCGAATAATCGTTACATTCCAAAGGTGTTAGTTAATTATAATAATTATAACAAACTTTAAAAACTAAAAATTTAAGAAAAAGATTTAATGAATTTGTGTAATCAGGTAACACAGGTAACATTCTATTTGTGGGAGGGCCGGAATCACCATGCCGGCGCCTATACGCCGGCGTGGTGCGCTCCATGGCGCTGTACGGTGCACCCATTTGGGTGGAAGCTCTCACCGCTAAGAACAAGGCTCTTCTGCGGAGACCACAGAGGGTCATAGCGGTGAGGGCGATACGTGGATACCGTACGGTGTCGTGGACGGCGGCTACGCTTCTCGCGGGCGATCCGCCCTGGGAGCTCCAGGCGGAGGTGCTCGCAGAAGTGTACCGGTTTCGTGTACAAGCCAGGGCGAGCGGCGACCGTCCAGGATCCGCGGGGGTGGAGGGAATCAGGGCTCTAGCCCAACGAGCGCTGATTCGCTGGTGGGAGGAGGACCTGAGGTCTGGGCAGCAGGCCTGGCGACAGTGGAGGCGATCCGCCTCCACTTGAGTCGCTGGGTAGCAAGGAATGGCGGCACACCCACGTATAGGCTGACGCAGGTGCTTACTGGACATGGCTGTTTCGGTAAGTACCTGCATAAGATAGCGAGGCGGGAGGTATCACCCTCCTGCCACGGCGCACCATACCCTAACGGAGTGTGCGGCGTGGGGGCCTCAGAGGCATACCCTGGCGGCGATAATCGGCGGAGATCTCTCGCTGCCGAGTATGATTAACGCTATGCTCGACAGCGAGAGGTGCTGGTTGGAAATGGTCTCCTTCTGCGAGAATGTCATGTTGCAGAAGGAAGCCGCGGAGCGGCAGCGTGAGGAGGGTGCCTCCGCTGTTTCAATCCACTGAAGAAGACCGGGGAGAGGCGTCTGCGCTATGCGCACCTTCTCCCCCCGCCGTTATAGCCGTTTGAGCTAGGTGGGCTCCCCGTATCCGGGAACCTCCCTAGAAATGGAGGCACGCAGAGGCGGGCCGACCGTCGGGGCGTCTCGGTAGCATGCGCAAGCGATCCCGTGGCGCCCTCCGACCAGACGGAGAGGATACCGCTGGTTTTTGAGTGGGTATTCCGGCGCCTTCAGTGCCGGCGAGCCCCACATACCCCCCAACTTTATATGGGGGAAATGCGTGAAGCGTTTTTCCAGCGACAAAAAAAAAGAAAAAGGTTACATTCAATTGATAGGTATTACAAGATTCACAAGTTAATGCTTGTTCCTTGTATTTAATATAATAGCAATACTTAGTACTGTTGCGTTCCGGTTTGAAGGGTGAGTGAGCCAGTATAACTACAGGCACAAGGGACATAACATCCCAAGCTTGGTGGTGCAATGGCGATGTAATAGTGAATGATTAAGCATTCTTTCATTTCTTGCATTGCCAATGCATATAAGGCGGTGGTAACTTAACATCGGATGGTCCACTTGCCAGTACCCTAAACTATAACAAAAAAAAAGAAAAAAAAATGAAAAAATGAACAATTTCATAAGGCTATCACTAACATGATTTGATTCGTTATCGATCATGATACGTCGTTATAGTTGAACTTGTATCTACAAGATTAAAGTGTATGGTATACGTCAGCTTTGCGTGTTACCAATTCAAGGACGGCCTGTTTTGGTACATATATGTACGTACAGTTAGTAACTGTCTGTTTCTATTGTGTAATATAATGACTGGCACAGTTTTTTATAAAGGAAAAAAAAACGGTCGATTTTTTTTATAGTATAGGCCACATGGGCGATGTAAGCGATGATTAAAATCTCTTACAATGCCAATGTCTATGGACGTTGGTGACCACTTACCATCAGGTGGCCCGTATGCTCGTCCGCCTTCTTATGCTATAAAAATAATGACTTTCATTAAAACGAAAACAAGAATTACGCCACATTGATACGGATTCTAGAAAGTATCTTTACACTTTCTGAGACAGTGTATACTACCTATAGACGTCATAACGATTACTTAGCTATTGTGTCTGTCCGTCAAAGTTATAAATCCTTTTCTGGCTCAGGACTTCGATCGTTCGTATCGCGAATGGGGTCAAGGTTACGTATTCAATCCGAACTCTGTTTACTAGATTGATTATGTGCGTAAGCGTCAACCTTAAATGACTTTTACTTCATCGAAAGCGTAATATAATTATAAAGTTTCTAAATATAGACTGTTTCGGTAGGTAAGCCGTAAGATGTATTTAAAGTGGTTAAAACCCGTTGATTTGTTTATTTAATTAACATCAATACATATTAGGCACTCGCATTTGAAATGCTACATACACCGCAACAGATCGCTGTTTGGTTTTAGTCGCATTGATTATTATTAGTTAATATTTTTTGTTAACTTTAGTGGAAATATATTGTTTGGTCTTTTAATGATTTGATTGTTAGGCAATGTTTTCAAATCATTTTGAGATGACGTCACAGCTCTGAAGAAGCTCGCGATTGTTTAGTTTTAAGTAATACATATTTTGTTATAATATAGTTCTTACTTATCTCATCTCTAAAAATGAATTATAAAAAGAATTCACTTTCATAATTTTCAACTGAAATTGTAGTAAACAAAACGTGAGCAGTGAAAGGATCGGCGCCTCATAAATATTGTAGGATGGAACACTTATAACTCGGGCCGGGTTCCTTCTCTCTCGATTAGCGAATTAAAATTCAAGAGTTATATTCTCTAATTCGATTAAGATACGAGATGTGAGCGTGTTCTTTAGTATCAAGGACGCTGTATTTGGCACGTTTTTATGCACTTTTATTTATTTGTAAGAGTATTCGATCGATACCTCATGTATACGGTAATTTTATGCGCAAATATGTCATATATAAAAAAAAAAACATTATATACGGACTGACCTTGAACTTTACTACTCTGATGTATAGGTTGTTCTATTGATGGAATTTTAGGTTGTTTTAAGACATGATGTAATGGATTATGTTAAAAATAAAAAGGTATTAGTTTATTTTTTTTATCAGTCACTGACGTAGCCAAGAGTTTATTATTACTTGCTTGGTTTTTAAAGAAATCGATAAAAGGTTTGACTTCAGCGAGAACTAAATTGATCAATTATTTGGATTTAATAATTATAGATCGGTTTCGTTCGTCTGGATCGATTTCCATAGTGGGGCCGTGCCCAACCCAGAACATTTCTGGCTACGCCCGTGGTATGTTATCAGTTCTTATTAAACACGAGTAATACCTAGAATGTTTAGTGTTTGCCTGCCTGTGTTGGTTTAGTGGCTAGATATAAGGCCGCAGACCCGGTGATCATGGATACAATTCCCAGGTCAGGCCAACAAATAGTTATTGAGTTATTCTGTCAGAAAATTCTCAGTAGCAGCTCGGAGTCTGGAAGTTGGAAGTGTGTACACTTCCATGCCTCGGAAAGCACGTAAAGTCATTGGTCTTGCAACTGAACTCTTTCCGGTCGTGTCGGATTGCCGTCCCATCAGATTATGAGAGCTAGGGAATAGTGAGTGCACCTGTGTTTGCGCACACTTGTGCAATATAATACCTCCTGCGCAGTTGGCTAATCTCTCTTGAGATAGGCCGCCGCGACCGAAATCGGTCTGGAGTTTAGTGTTTAGTTATTAAATCGTGTATTACTTATAGGTACATAAATAGACAACAAAACATATGTAACGTTAAAATAAAATATTTGTGTAAGCGAAAACTGAGCGTTTCAAGAAATTGCTAGATAACTGGGTCTCGACACGCGTTTAGTATCATTACGGACTTTTTTGTATACATATTAAATGAATAATTTTATACATATGTAAAATAAAGTACCGAATTAAAACTGCAGATAATCAATAAATGATATGAATTCATGATAATGTTGTATTTATGAATTGGTAAATAGTTACGTTATATAAACTAGTTACACTAACAATGGAAATAAAGCAAAAATTTAAATGTTAAATTGTGTTCTAGAACATCCTTAACGACGATTGCGGGTTCAAACCCGGACAAGCACCGCAGTGCTCTCATGTGTTTAGTTTGTGTTTATAATAAATTCAACTCGTGCTTGGCGGTGAAGGAAAGCATTAAAAAATATACTTCATGTCGGAATCAGAAAATAGCTACGTTATAAATCAAACAGTCAGTGCCGAGCAGTGGGACAATCATAGAGTAATTTTTCTAAATAATTATGCATTTTTAACCAAGATATTATTAATATATTTCCTCTCTAATATAAGAATTTCACACCTAAGTAATACTATTCAAGGTGTATACAATATGTAGGAAAAGTGCTTGCGAATTGGGTTTAGGCCGCATTTAAAATTCTACTTGAATAATAGTCGGAAACGTTTTCATGTTAGGCTAAAATCAATTTCTAAGCCGTGTTTCACGTTACTTTGCTATAAAACTTTTCGATAAAATGTTTATTGCAATGACGTCGGATACACGTTTTTCCGGCGCTCAGGTATTATGAACGAACCTTGATAATGTGAACATTGATGGAAATTTTCCTAATTACTATTTAACTGTTAGACAATGGAATTTTTTTGGTGAGGCATTTTTACCCACGTCAATTTTATAATGCTTTAGAAAAATTAATACACTTTTTTTACAACGTGATGAAGCAAAAAGAAAGACGAGTTTAGCATATTATGTATTTATGTCCATATATTCTTCACTTCCCGCGTAACTACTTATTTTGACAAGTGACATTTCGTTGGCTTGGTCTTAGATGATAGAAGATGTTCTATTAAATCATAATATTTCTATAAAACGCTAAGTATAAAGGTTTGATAAATGTTTTGAGTTTAGTAGCGCATGATTGATTGTCTCTCACATAACGTTAATATATCTGTTGATACTAACACTATTATCTTTAGATAGTGTACTGTATGCAATGAATTTGTTTCAAAAGATTCTCATTGGACTAGGATTATATTACTATAATGTATTGAAACTTATGAAGTAAGTTTGCCTGAAAACTAAAGTTTTCATGCGTGAACAGTTTGTAATAGTTTTCCATTTATGTCGAACTATTCGCTCGGTCGTGGTCAATTGGCGAACCAATGAATTGGCCAATAAATTGTGGAATCGTAAATCAACACGTCAGCATCATTTGACCGAGTTCATCGGCACACGATTGTGTTGGCGCCAATGATCACAGTCGGCACTGAAAATATAACGTCTATCCGTTTGTCAGTTTCGCGTAAAATATTTAAAACGCAAATTTATTTTAGCTGTTGTTCTTTAATTTTTAATTAGAGTTACATTTCAATGACAACGTTTCTGTTATACTGTCTTTAAAAAAGTGATAGGACTTCTTTGCTTTGTTTGTACAAAAATAGGTCTTAGTGATCTCATTAAAAATTAATACACGAAATATAGTTATGCAACTTTCTTTTCGTATCCCACTCGAGAAAAACACAGACGAAATTTTAAGTTCGGTCATTGTGGCGAGTGAATCGACACTAATGTAGTTAGTGGGCGTGGGAAAAAAGAAATTTCAATTTTAACTTCTAAAGGTCTATTTTTGTAACATTTAATTTACAAATTGAATGCTATTGAAGTTATCTTATATATTAGTTACAATCGATTTAGCGAATAGATCATAAATTATGTAAATAAAACGAAAAGTAACATTATGTAAATCGTAACCCCGATATCCTTTAATGTAAATGCAAACATTACTAATCGTTGAATTAATTTGAATCTCCACGCTTAAAATGAACAGGATATTTTTCTATTTTAAATCTTACAAATTTTATAGACCATAATTGTTTTTTATTATTCGAAATGATAATGTACTCCTGACCGATTTTGGCTACGGCGGCTAATCTCAAGAGAATTAACCCATCTGCGTAGGACATATTATATTGCACAACTCTGTTCGCAAACACGGGTGCACTTACCGCATTCCCAGAATCCGGAAAGAGTTCAGAAAAGTAAGGATTTTTTCCGAGGTATAGAATTTTACACATTTCTAACTTCCAGACTCAATGCTGTTACTGAGAATCTTTGATAAAACAACCCTATAGCTTTTTATCGGCCTAAGGGCCTAAGGGCCAGGCCGATACTCAGGATCTCATGATCTCAGGCCATATACCGGGTGTCCCAATAACTATTATCACCTTAGATATATTCGAAACTATAAGTTAACATTTGGTGATATAAAATTGCACAGTACGAAAGGGGCCAATGATACCAAAGTACTCACCCCCAACTTTGATATCTGAAATGGGAACCCCCATTTTTTATTGTAAATTTGGATTGCTCATAAAAAAATACGTGACTTTTATCCAATTCTTTTGGTTTATACAGCCACGAGATCAACGGGACAGTTATTATTCTATATATTTACTAAGTGCTTCATGAAAATTTACAAATGTGTCAGCGTTGAATCTATACTGAGTTTGATGTTGTATTTATAGCTTATAAGGAATATTAAATATGTTATTTGTGGTCTATCGAATTACGACAATGTCATGTACTTTAAATGTTCCTACTTGTTTTAAACAAACTAATTAATTCTGCACTCGAATGACGTGGCAGACACGTAAACTTAATTGCAACGATTATACCTGTTTTATGTATTTAGATGTTTTAACCTTGCTTAGGTTATCTTCAAGGCGAGTGAATTTGTGTTGTATATTATGAAGATAAGACTGGCAAGCGCCGCGGTTGCGATTTTAGTGTAAACGTTGAGATATTTTAATTGGCCGTAGTTTGGCGAGTTGTTTGAGTTGAATGTTTACTTTGTGGTAGGAATTTGCACTTGGTGCACATTCTACCGTCAAACTGCACTACTTAGTATAGTTGGGTTCCGATTGGGAGTCGTAACATCTTGGTTTCCAAGGTTGGTGGCGTTTGGGTGATGTAAGGAATGGTTAATATTTCTAATGCCGCCATCCACTTACTATCAGGTGACTTGTCTGTTGTTGCAGTTACTGGATGTGCCAACGGAGCCTGTAAATAAGTAATTATCCTTAGGGTTATCTCTCCGATTAGCTAGTTAGCTAACAACGTATGAATTTGTGCAATCAACACAGGTAGGCATGATGGAACCATAATTCACTATAGCAATTTTCTAAGAGATTTTACGGACAAGTTCTTGACCCAAAACTCTTATCAAGCCGATCTGAGTTCCAAGTTTGAACTTGGCATGTTATATCTGCAGCCGTACAAGCTCTCCACTAGATGAATGAGGCATTTTTCCGCAGTATATTATATTTGTTGTTTCAGATTTCACCATCTATCTAATTTTCATTATAAACCGTCAAATGGTTATTACGCGGTTCCATTACAGTTTTCTCATATATATATTGTATAGATAATAAGAATAAGTTCTTGTATTACTATATAATTCTGTTCAAGGTCACATAAATATACTAATCAAAGTTATATTTATACTTTGTTATATGTACAAACTGCTAATTAAATAAATTTACTATGAACTATTTTTATTTAAATACAATTGACACGTGTGAATTGTTATGTCTCACGCTAGCTCACGTCACAGATATGTAAATAAAGGACGCAAGAACATAATCACCGCTAATTAGCAAGCGTGTCTATAACTATTCGAACGCAAGCTTTCATATGTTAGCACATTCGAACTGATGTTACAAGAATGCCAAGAAAATTCGATGATGACTTGCTATCATGGCAATCGATATATCGGTAACGGCGATTGATGTCATCAGCAATATGTTTAGTTATTATAATCCATTACATATTTACAATACATCATACTAACAATACATTATATATTTCATAGAAAGATTATTTACACAATATTTTATTTGGGCTTTTGTAAATTCTGCTTATGATTTCATAAATCCACCCACTGATTCATTGGAAAATTGTATCGTTTTTATATAAAAACCGACATCGCTAAAATTATTGAATACGTCTTATATTTGCAAAATCAGCACATACAAACATGAAGCGATAAGAAGCGAGAATTATTTTCTTCTATCTCAAATACAATACCATACTTATTGCCTCCACCGGTGACAGAAAGGCTTGTTCATTTTTCACTCGGGGCATCGGAATTTCGATTGAACGGGGAGAAGTTTCTAATATTGTAACTATTCTTTATTTTGCCAGGCTCTAGGCAATCACTGGTGATTAGAACGCGTCTTAACCGATGATCGCGGGTTCAAACCCAGACAAGTATTACTGTATTATAAATTAATAGTGTTCATAACCTTCTCAAATGGAGATTCCTTTTTTTACAATTTTACACTTATACTAGTCCTGAATGTAAATAATTCTAATGTAAATTAAGTATTTTTTACAATAACTGTATTATTCAAAATTGGTTTCGAACATATTCGGCTGATGTGCTCGAGCTTACTCGCGTTTATGTACTCCAAAATCAGGGGTGGTTCATTATGACTCAAATCGTATGCCAAAACAGCGGTGATTTACGTTAAATAGCGGTAATGTTGCGAAAATATCTAATATGATTAATTTTGTGTAAACTTACTCAGTCCTGAGTTAAATCTGACTTGTATATAGTTTTGATATATAAATAATATCAGTCTTTCAGCTAGCTTTAGTAAAATGTAAACCTAATATATCGTATATACATATGTGTTATTTAAAAAAGGCTTCCTTTATGTTCTGGGTGTTGACTAAGATAGGACCTGATATGTCAACCAACGGTATCAGCTATTAGCATTGGTTTGTGTGTGAAGAGCAAATAAAGGGATAGTTACAGAGCATTTCAAAAAGGCTCGATGGTTTAATGGTGCGCTTATAATGTTGCAGTAACTTAGTTTCTGAGTTTAAACTACGCTCTGGCTTAAGTGCACTAGTATTGGCACAATCTTGGGCATTATAACAATATGTCCTGCGCAGTTGACTTTCGCTGCTGTGTTCGGCCTAAATGGATTAGGATTCGCCATAAAAAACACATCGATAATATTTTTACACAGCACTGAAAAACACCAATTTACATTATTTTTTATAATATTACATAACATGTATAATGTACATACATAAACGTAATAAATAAAACGAATTCTGTCGTCTATATTGATTTAATTATAACTATATTGGTTGCGTCTTGCGGCTTCCTACGCTCTTTGGTACACAACTACCGAGCGTGCTCTGCATCCAGTAAGATTAATTTCAAGCTATTTAACCTTTAACCGTTCTAGGTGATCAGGAATAAAATATGATAAAACTTCTATTGCAATCTGTTCAACAGCTTACGAACATTCAACTTTTTCTTTAATATTAGTCTCGATCGATCATATTGTAATTACACTACATTGTTTATATGATTTTTTTTTTTATAATAAAATAAGAGTTAAGAAATATATATGTATGTTGTGCTCTGTTAGTTTCCTTACCGATGCACATAAGATATAATACTGTTTGTTTGTTCATATCGAGGTTATTTCTGGTGGTATAGAGGTTTTATGTACAACTGTTATTGTAGCCGCGAAACAATAGTATTTTATTGTTCCGGTTTGAATGGTAAGTGACCCAGTGGTGAGGCTCAAGAGACAGCATCTCAGTTCTCATATTTGGCAATAAATTGACGGTGTAAGATTTGTTTTACATTTCGTACAATATGGACACTGGTCCATGGGATTAGGGATTGAAATAAATGTAAAAAAACAAATGCCTAACTTGTGTTTTTTTTTGTGGATGAAAATGCAGGAAATTACTTATCCCAGGAAATTATAGGGATGTCAAGGGATTACAAAGAAACTTCATGTGCAATGGTTATATGGACGTAATCTTCGCACAGTTCATTTTGAATATATGTTATCAAGTAGGTATCTTGGATGAATATATAATTTATTAACAATAATTTAATTATCCTAAAGAACGATACATTTATATATAAAGCAGTTTATTAAATGCACTGAACTACAAAATGAAAATAGCTATAAGACATAAATGGTGCAAAGGCGGTCTTATCGCTGACATTTATCTCTTACGCAACCAGAATGCAAGGAACTGAATAATGGATAACATGCAGTTACGGAGCATTAAGTACGATTAACCTTTCTTTATATTATGTATATTCATTTCTTAACTAATTTAATAATTTTTCAAATTAAGTACAGTAAACTAACAGCATGTTAAAACCCAACTGTTGGGCTACGGTTAAGCTTATTCCACCACGCTGCTCCAATGCACGACATATACATCTTGGTTCCATTTGACAAATGCACATGAAATTTGAACCTGTGATCTTAGGAACGGGTTTGAACCTGTGATCTTAGGATGTAATTCACGTTCCACTGGGCGAGATACAGTAAATTTAAATTATGTTTAGTAATAAAACAATGTGATCCGAAAATGGAATGACGTGATAATGTTAAAATATCCACGCAAATTGCAAATCGCAGGCAGGCAGATATGATATAAATGTGACGAGTATGTGATATGCGCTATGCAATGTAAGACCTAACCCCTTCACTAGTCGAGTGAATTATTGTGACATTCGTTGCTCTTCCTTCTTAATTAATTTATAAATTATATCTTGCATATACTACATGTCTATTACTTTTGGTGTTATTATTAAGTTTATGAATATAATTCAATACTATTCAGTTCGAAATAAATACGAGCTTTGGCTAGCGCATCGTGATTATGTTGCTATAAAGTTAGTCAAAGTCTAAGCAGTGCCTTGTGTTTCAAATAGAATTCACGTCATTTTTAGGAGAAAACATGCCAAAAATGGTGATGATAAGAAGTGCCAATATAGGGCGTTTAATAGTAAAGCGATGACGCACGCGATTTTATCTTTGTTTGGAGAGTTTATGGACACAATAGTTATTGCATTGGATACGAGCAGTGTAAAATATAATTAAGAGCTTAGTTTGAAAATGTTAACCTGTGAAGTTATTACATTTGAAAGATATTTGATAAGCGTCAGACTAGATTCTGAAATTTCACTCGCTCATATATAGAATGTTATTTAAAATTTTATTGATTTATTTTGGTTAATGTATTATTTGAAAGTGAATGTACATTTCTAATATCTATTTTTATTACTTGCTTATCGAATGATTTTCGAAACATCCGATATGACCTAACGATAAGCTCTCGTTCTAGCAATTTCCTAACATCAATCAGGTTTTTTATTATTCTAGACTTGAACTGACAGTTATTTATATTACGTAGAGCAATTCCCACCTGACCTGTGTAACGAAGAACCGGTACCACAGGATAGTAATCATTTAGTGATTGTTATTAAAATATCAAGTTAGCTCAACTATTCTTTAGGTATAATTTGTCAGTGAAAAACAACCCTAACGACTTTGCCTATAAATGTTGAGGTGTTATACAAACAATGCTGTGTTATATATTGAATGTAAAATTAATGATGACAGGAAGGTCAGAATGTATTCATTCGGTTTAAATTTGTTTAAATATCTACTAAATCAGCTTTTCCAAATATTTTTTAACAATTCCATTGATTATGTATACTTGATGGAATTAGTTTCAACTACAACATTGACTGAACTGAACACATAGACTGGGCTGGACTTTGTTGTATAGATTTCCTCAAATACTTACATGGATTGAAGGCGAATCGACTTCAGGGATGGTTTTAAGTTCCCGTTGAACCAAACATACTAAAGCCCCTATCCTACTAGTGTTCTGGTAGACCTTAAATTTCGATCATAAATCGAAAACGATTAGCTATTCTGTATAATAACTACTTCAGCTATTTCAACATACTATTTTAACAGCTGATGTATGTCCTACATTTTCTTCGACACACAAAAAAAAACTCTTAATCCGTTCTCGAATAATCCACTTCTGCGAATCTTTTATTTCCAAAAATACTGTTTCGGGTCATATTTTTGCGTTAAACTCTTGACTAGTAACGTGAGGGATTGATTTTTTAATTTTCAATATCATGCGCTAACAAAACCCAGACAGAAAACACCAACCAAGCTAAAATCACCTGAAACGTGGGACTATTGTCGTCGAGCTATCGACTACGAATTACTTTTCTAAATTAAAGTATCGATTATATTGTACATAGTGATGTATAAGCAATGTATAGCAATGCAGGTCACATCGCTAGCACCACCAGCTGTATCTAATCATAATACTTGCACTTTGGTGTTAAGATGCCGGTTTCGACTACTTATTACCATATCAGCTATTTCCTCGTTTATTCGTTCCTATTGTAACGGTAAAAACGATACTGCGGGTTCGCTGTTATTTTCTTTCGCAAGTATTGTTTTGATAATTGTTATTGGCTAGCGATATGATTCGTTATATTAACTAAATTATCATTTTTTTTTAATATTAAGCAGTGATTATAATATATTCTTATTTGTGTGAATATAATATGAATTCAAAAAAGTATTTATTGAAGTATTTAACATGATGTTCTTATGATCGTTTTTAGCCTAAGTGGCTATTTTTAAATGAGCCATAAGTTGTATCATAATGCGCAAGTGTGTGCGCAAATACGCAGCTGCGCTATATATTCCCTCACTGCTATAGTTCTATGAGTATTAATTTATATACCGATCAATTTGTCGACGGATTTATTTTTTATTGGCGGACCTAACTTCTATGACTACAGTCTAAGATGGTCGCCAGACGAAGCATTTAACATACACAGAACATATAAAGTGGTTATATACTTTATGTAAGTTAGTTTAACTATGTCATAATAGCCTCAGATCTAACTTATTACAGCCGTAGGTTTTATCTTATCTACTTTGCTGATAATACTTGTCAGCATCCGCAGATAGGCTGGCTTCCATGTATGTTATTTACAAAAATACGTATTAGATAAATCCTATGTTAAACTTAAATTATCATTAATGTTTTTAGTATAATATGTCGTACAAAAAATTTATAATAATTGATAGTAAAACTAAGATAAGATTAAATATGATTAACGAAATGTAATTAAAATAGTGCTGTGTGTAGTGGGCAAGCACCACTGAATTAATGTGCTTAATTTGTGATTATAATTCATCTCGTGCTTAACAGTGAAGGAAAACATCGTGAGGAAACCTGCATGTGTCAAATTTCACTGAAATTCTGTCACATGTGTATTCCACCAACCTGCATTGGAGCAGCGTGGTGGAATAAGCTCCAAACCTTCTCCCCAATAAGAGGAGAAGAGGCCTTAGCCCAGCAGTGGGACATTCACAGGCTGTTACTGATGACTGATGTATTTTAAATTCGTTATGAAATTTATCTTTATTATTGGTCAGGTGTTTACGTGATTATTGTAGCGTATTCACGATTGTTTTTCCTATCACACTTATCAAGTGTTAGTGCAAAGGTTGTATATACTTGAGTGCTTTGGGCAAGCTCGTCTGGGTAGGTACCACTCAATCATCAGATATTCTACATATAAACAACAGTACTTGGTATTGTTGTGTTCCGGTTTGGAGGGTGAGTGAGCCAGTGTAATTACAGGCTCAAGGGACATAACATCTTATTTCTCAAGGTTGGTGGCGCACTGGTGACGTAAGCGATGGTTAACATCTCTTATAATGCCAATGTCTGGGAGCGTGGTGGTGACCACTTGCATCAGGTGGCCCATAAGTTCGTCCGCCTACCTACTCTATAAAAAAGTGGTAACTTAACAGGAGATTATGAAAACTGAATAAACACTGATTAATTCCCGCTGTTGTTTCTCTGGTAACTAATGTATGTATAAAGTTACTTTTAAAGCATTAGCTTATAAATAAAAGTATACAGAAACATAATTTATTGGCAGTTTAAAATTAGAACTCATTTTTAGTCAAACGACCTGTATCAATAACAGCGTAATAGACTACTTTTTTTTAATTGATTTGATTCTTAATTGAAATCAGAGGTACCCAGATTTTTTTTCTCATAGACCACTTTCAAAATTTAGCTGGTTCCGGTGGACCCGCCAAAAAATGAAGATTAGATCTAACTATGGAAATTTGCGTTGCTGAGTTCCAAACACGAACTTAATAGTTATCGAAAAAAATGTGAGAATTGATTGTGCTGTCTGAACAGTCGCTGAGCTTTTTTTTATAGCAGCAGATTGCTAGACCAACATTGTAGTTCTTGACTATCGAAAGCAAACGAATTTAAATCTATGTATATTGTTACTGTGGAGCCATTTCAAGAATAACCGTATTGTATCTAAAATACTTCAGTATAAATAAGATTATTCTTGGAATTAATAAAATTTGGCACTCATCCTCAGCGTTTATAATAATCTTAATATATTATGTGGACGTTTTGCTTCACAACTTTGTGTAGCGTTTGTTCGTCTGATAAAGTGTTAATTTTCCTTAGCTTATTTACGTAATACCAACATTATTGCTATCACACGCTGCTTGCACCGTTCTCGTTAGTCTCCGAACTAGACTGCGACCTAGTTTTTAGTAGAGAATTGTTTTGAAAAATTTAATTGTGACTTAGCAACATAGTATATAATTTATATTTTAATATTAATTTATATTTTGACGGCCTCGTTGGTCTAGTGGCTAAATGTAAGGCCGCAGTCCTAGGTTCAATATCCAGGTCGGGTCAATAGATAGATTTTGGATTTTTCTGTCTGAAAAATCTCAGTAGCGGAGTTGTCTCCGGAGTCTGGAAGTTGGAAGTGTGCGAACAGTCCTGTTCCTCGGAAAGCACGTAAAGCCGTTGGTCCTGCGCCTGAACTCTTTCTGGTAGTGTCGGATTGCCGTCCCATCGGATTATAAGAGCTAGGGAGGGAAGAGAGAGTCCCTCTGTGTGTTGCGCACACACACTGTGCACTATAATGTCTCCTGCGCAGTTGGCTAATCTCTTGAGATTGGCCGCCGTGGCCGAAATCGGTCAGAAAACGTTAATTTATATTTTAATTATTTAATGAATGATACCACAGGATGTATTTTGTGGAAACTCCGCATAGTATTATCTCATATTTTAGGTCAATATAATATATGATACTGTTTATCATAAAATGAATAAGTTTCCAGGAAACAGTCGAAAACTTTTACAAATACAACGTACAATAATTGAAGTAGCGAGATTTATCATTATTAGTACAAAGTATGATACATTTGTGTTAAAACAACTTATAAACGATTTAGAATTTTAATTTGTATTATATGTATAAGGTTTTTAGATTGGTATTGGTATTGGTATGCACTACCAACCTTGGACCAACCTTGGACCTAAGATGTTACGTCTCTTGTGTCTGTAGCTACAATGACCTACTCACCATACAAACCGGAACACAATAATACTATGTACTACTGTTTGGCGGAAGAATATCTTATTATCAGATGGTACCGACCCGGACGGGCTTCTGTCATAAATAATATGTTTCCATATACGTAGGATTGTACTTATAATTACAATTATAGTCGTAGATTAGACAAAAATTTCTCAATTGATATAAATTACAATAATATGATTACTTACGCAACTAATTGTGTAACTATTATATCGGTTACGTTGCGGTATACTTTAGGTTGGTTGACTATCGCTTTTATAGCACTGCTCTGCTCGTTACTGCTCATTTTCCACTTTATAATAATGATAGTCAGTTTAATGGAGATTAATTTGACAGAGATGATAATATTCGTCTAGTTGACCGAATGTCAAGGCTGGTCTTAATGATTTTAGAATTATTGTTCACATTTCTGTTTAGTACTAATGGTTTGTCTTATATTACATATGTACATGATATAAAATTCCGTTGTGCGTATGTATGTAAGTCTACTATTCCGTAACGGCTTTTAAAATATATTGTTTTTACTTATGGGTAAACTAAACTTTATGGTGGATGGTTCATAGCTTTTGTTGGACCCAGTAGGTGGCGCTGTTGCAGACACCAACTTTTTTTTTATAGTCTTTAAAACACAATATATATCTCAATTTACCTGTACGAAGTCGGGACGGTTAGCTAGTATAATAATAAAATGTATTGGCCAATACTTTGGTTACATTTGAGAATGTATTTTAGTGAACGTATTCATCACACTTATGAGTCACAGTTGCTAAGTGAATGGTCTGTCTAATATTCTGGGGTACAATTCTACTAATCTATAATGATTACGACACGTTCCATTCAATTCCAAACCAACTTTGACTATTATATATTTATTCGAACCGGAAACGAATCGATATGATATTAACATACTATACCGTTATGTCAAAACTTGTTAACTTTTATGCCAATAGATAATTAAATTAAATAATAAGAAAACGGATAAACGGCAACGAATACGCTCGATTCGATTGAGTTACAGTGACAATTTTTTAGTAGAATTAATCAAGTATCTTAGACCGTTGAATTATACACACTCGTCGGACCTAAATAATATAGTAACATTTGCAAATGTCTCGATGCATTTGGAACAGCCGCGGTCTTTATTGGGCAATTTTGTTAAACGAACTATTGTTATTGTAATCATTTGATGATGTTTGTTTTAATTTAAAACTTGTAAACACGTGTCATTGCAGATATGAAATAGATCATAATAGATAGTGAGTACACTCTTACATAACTAATTAACACAATAAAGCAAGACCTTTTTTCATCATCCTCCATATTTGTGATTATTTTACGAGGTCAACGGTTTCGCAGTGTTTGTATTACCAATGCCAGTCTAATATAAGATTAGGTGTCTGTATTTTTTTAACGGATTTTAACAAACAGGGATGTTGTCAATTCGACTGTGGAGGTGTAACTTTCTTTAATATGCTTTCTGGTAACATTTTATGAATCCATTCTATTATCCTTTTACTCGGTGGTAGAGCTTTGTGCAAGCTCGTCTGGGTAGGTACCACCGTCAAATATTTTACCGCAAAACAGCAGTACTTTGTATTGTTGTGTTCCGGTTTGAAGGGTGAGTGAGCCAGTGTAACTACAGGCACAAGGGACATAATATCTCAGTTCCCAAGGTTAGTGGCGTATTGGCGATGTAAGCGATGGTTAACATTTCTTACAATGCCATTGGCTATGGGTGTTGGTGACCGCTTACCATCAGGTGGCCCATGTGATCGTCCCCAACCTATCCAATAATAAAAAATAAAAAAAAATCCTATCCGAAGAATCATATGAAATATGTGAATAATCCTTTTTGTTAATTTTCTACTATATAATGTATTAAATATTATATCATTAAAGCGTTCCCTTCAAACATAATAGTTAAATTATGATATAATAGTAATTTAAATAAGTCTACATTATAATAAATTGTTAAATATCTAAATAACATCAAAGTTCAGAAACGTTTGAATTAACTAAAATAACTGTAAATTACACTTGAAGTACGAACCTAAACACCACCGGAATACAGGAAAATTAAACGTTGAAATTTATAATTAATGGGTATTTCTGTCGAGGCGTGGTTTACAACTGTAAATGAATTATTCACAACGAAGCGACCATTTCACAATTTATCGTAAAAGAACTAAAATTCAATTTACTCCCCCAACGGTTTATTCGTAGCTCTGACGTCGTGCATCCGAAAAATAAAAATCACTACCTGAAATGGAAAGATTCCGGTGTCAAGGTTTGTTCGTACGGAGTAGTAATGAGTGCCGTAGAGTGTTTCTGAGTCAGTGAATTCGAAATATATAAAGGAATATGTAACGTTTTTTATAAAATACTAGCTTTTACCCGCGGTTGGTTCCTCACTAATATTTGGATTATTTTTTTATCATACTTATGTCATTCAATGCAGTGGTAAATGTAACTGCACGGTTTATATAATCTATATTTCAATTAAACTTCATAAAACCTCATTGTATGACGATTCAAAAATTGAATAAAGTGTAATTAGATTTGCATTTTTTAATTGCCGATTAACATTCAGGTTTAAGATCATTTATTTCTTAAAACAATATTACAAATCACTTATATATGAGAAATAACATTAACTAAAGCTTAACACATTGTTGGGTACGCAATTTACTGGCATGATAATTGACGAGTAGAGAGGGCAGGATTAAAAAATGTAGTCGAGATAACAGAAATGCGCAATTGGAAAATGGACTATTTATATAAATTAATAAGTATTTAAGTACATACGAATTAAATAAACTATATTTTTCTAACAATTCTTTTCATAGATTAGACTCGCACATATTTAAATCGAGTTGAATAAAAGCTTGTAAAAACGTGAGTTTTATTAAACCGGTTGTTAATTTTATCATTAAATAATTATACGAAAACGCAGTCGTAGTCGTACAACGAGGTGTATTAATTACTTTAATTAAGTACAGAAATAACTTAATCGCTTCCTTACACTCAGGGACATTTATCGGTTACTTAAGACCTTCTTCATTGTATTATTTAATAATAATAATATCCTGGGACATTATTCACACACGGCGATCTGATCCCAAGCTAAGCAAATGGAAATCAGACAACTTTTCTTTTGTAAATACATACTTAAATAGATAATTACACCCAGACTCAGGACAAAGAGACATGTTCATGCACACAAATGTCTATCCTGGGTGGGAATCGACCCACGACCTGCGGCGTGAAAGGCAAATATCTTACCAACCACACCAACCGGCTCGTCAATTTTCAGCTCAAGTATATTCTTTTAGCATAAATATACATTATTTGCATCACCAATCATCACCAATACACCAACGGCCATAATTTAAACTTAGTTTAGCGACTGTCTATTTAAACATCGATTTTTCTCTTTCTTTCGTTATTGATTTGACATTCGAAAGAAGAAAACAGCTATTGTTAACTTGCGTGCAATGAAAACAGACAGTCATATACAAAATATTTTAAACGTAGAATGATTACTTTTAAATACATATTATGAAGGAAGTTTTGTCCTTAGGATTTCCTTTAGTTGGTTCGATGTTCCGATAGAAGTCAGATAACTAAGTTAATAACAAAGTGTAATTTAGGTTGTGTAATTGCAATTACAATTTAACTTTGAAAACGATGTACTTGGCAGCGCGTATGTATTTGTGCTCTGCTCGATCGCACAAACAGGCGGATAATTCTACTAATCGATAACGATTACGATACGTACCCGATTCAATTCCAATCCAACTTTGACTATTCTATATTTATTCGAATCGGACGTCAGTACCGAAATTAATTGTTAATTTTTACGGCAATAGTTGATAATTATATCAAATAATAAGGAAACGGATAAATGGCAACGATTACCCTTCGATTCGATTGCGCTAAAGTGACAATTTGTTAGTAGAATTAACCCCTGTTCTGTATCTTATTCACATATCAACTATTCTTCTTTCTCCCAATCCAATCATTTGATTTTTCAGTATTGTATATCAATCAAATCAAATTATTTCTTAGCGTTTAACTTAATAAGTCGTAAGTAATTTAGAAATTATAATGTTACCTCTAATAAGGGTGCTATCCGTTTATAATATTAAATAAATATTAGCAGATATTAAGATGGTTATTATATAAAATGGCGCCCGGATATAATCTTAATTACGCACACGCGTCAATCATAGAGATATAAGCAGCGCGTCTATTTTCTCCGGGCTATTATTAGATTATATATTGTCTATCTTAGGTTTCAGACAGATAAATGAGTGTCATCCTGGTCGAGGGTCGTAATGTGGATCAAATAGCTTTACGTCCCACGTAATGTATAACGTTTTTCAGTACATATTCGTTTTATATTGTTTTAGAACAAATTATACATACGCCAATACTTGGACTTAATATTATTAAGTGTTTATTTTTAATATTCATACAATTCTGAGATCTTTGTAAATTTATTTAATGAAAATGGGTATCAAATTAACATTGATTCGGTGACACGCATTCATTTTCTAATTAAGCACGAAAAATATTATTCATTAATAACAAAGCAAAACGAATCGACTATATTTTTACTAAATCGGATACAATAACAAAATATATAATGATTAGATATATTAATTTAAGTACATGAATAAGTATTTCTAACAAAAGTTATAATAAAACATTACAATCATAATTTCTGCGTGTGTTCATGTAATAAATAGTATAGTGCAAATTATTTTACAAATACACATACAAATAGACTTTACAGTTAACTAGAGTTACTTAATATACGTTACTTAGATTAGAAAGTATTAATTAAACACTTATTTATAAATCTGTTGTACATCATTTAAATTACTCTCGTGTAATCACATACTTCTCATTTATCCACTATATATTTAAAATAATGATCTTAAAATATAAAGATAAACATATCATGAACAAAATATTACTTAATATAAAACAATAATAATAACGGTCTTACTTGTAAACATGATACATAAGGCCGGCCGCGAAATCAGTGTTCAAATGAACAACCGCTAATTATCGACTTATAAGTAAGACCGTATATTATTTAAAAAAATAAAAAAGAGAATTTTAGAATCACTTTACTTCATTTTTCACTTAATAAATGACAGTAAAATTGCTACAGTAAGAAAACACTTTATCGCAAAAAACGATTGCAAGTACAAAACGTGACATGCAACATTGTTATTAATAATAATAACATTTCTAGAATACATGCATCAAAATAGCATATAAGCGTTTTCAACATTTCACGAGTGAATTACGAAGTGAGTTCAGAATAGCGCAGCTGATCATTATGTACAAATGATTTACTCTTGTCAGCCGGTGTCTGGCAGACCAGTTCTAACGTAATATATATTCCAATATAATGTATAAGATGGACACACTATCGATTGATATTCACGACGTCACGCGAAAACATGACATAACGTTAAAGTTAGACGTACGGTATACGACGCTGGCCTGTGACGTTAGCGTGACTCAAGTCAGTTTCGGCAATCGGCAGTACTTTTAAAATTAACACATAATAATAATATATAAAGACAAAGGTCGTGATTGGTATATCGTAAGAAAAGTTTGAAACTAGATGCTTAGTTATCGTTGACCTGTTGTTTATTTCGCGTAGTCTGGAAGGACCGCCAAGCAGCGATACTTTGTACTTTGTATTGCTCTGTTCCGGTTGGAAGAGTGGTGGTTCCTAACCCGTGGTAGCCCTTCTACATTCAATTTTATCCTGAACGTGACAATTCAGAAATGCTTATAAGAGCCTATTTGAGTAAAGAATGTTTTAATTTTGTTTTACGGCTCGATTTATACTTCGTTTTGGGCCTTAACCACAGTCATAAATTATATATATCTTATATACATATAAGATTTCGTGCTCAAATATATATTAAGATGTTGTGTGTAAATATGTTTTTATTTGTCTCCGTAAATTGTTAAATAAACGATTCCGTGTTTAGTTATTTGAATTCTGAACTATTATTAGAATTTGCTTGCACGTTATCGTTAAACCCCTCCCTTGCGTGTAAAAAACAGCAGGTGGTACCGTCGACGTGGTCCGTTGCATTCTAGACAATCTTATATAATATTATTATTACTGAAATAATACTCATAATACCACAATGCACACACCGCATATATTATATTATTAGTATATTGACAAACTCGACTACCTCGTTGGTTTAGTGACTAGATATAAGGCCTCAGACTTGGTCCTGGGTTAAATTCCCAGGTCGGGCCATTAAATAGTTATTGGGTTTTTCTGTCAGAATATTCTCAGTAGCAGCCTGGAGTTTGGAAGTTGGAAGTGTGTACACTCCCGTGCCTCGGAAAGCACGTTAAGCCGTTGGTCCGGCGCCTGAACTCTTTTCGGTCGTGTCGGATTGCCGTCCCATATGAGAGCTAAGGAAAAGAGAGTACACCTGTGTTTGCGTACACACTTAGTGATGTCAGGTACCCTTTGTCTGTTTCTGTACACTTGACAACTGTATGCGATATTTCATGATGATCGGTTGAGTAGTTAAGACGAGAAATCGTTATAAACAAACTCACTTTTGCATTTATAATATTAATAAGGATGAACTTAAATAAAACAGTCTACGTGCTAAGTCCGTCATACGAGACCTTGAGGTTAATTTAGTGTGAAGATTGGAACGGTTTACTAATGAAATTATAAGATTACGTACTTACCGCTTGCGTACAACCGAATAGATTTATTAAAAACAAAAAGCTAGCTTATTCCGTTTTTTTACGATGCTGTGTTTTGTGCTTGTATTTTCTTACAGCATATTCGAGCGTAGACTGCGATATAAAATTCTCGTATTTTATAATAATTGTTGGCAAAAACGTTCACGTTCGTCGTTCGTATCTGGGATATGACCGATAACATCTAAAAGTAAGTAATATGTGCAAAATTGATTTTAATTAGAATCCAAAGTAGCAAAGAGTTCTTATGTAACTTGTATACTCTTGGTCGGTTTCGCAGAATGGCATATTGTATTATTAATTGTCTTCAATTGTCCACGTTGGAGTCTCCGCAAGGCGGTAGTAAACACCAGTAATATTATGATTTATGTTCGACATAGTGAAAGAGCGCGTATGACCTAAATAGGCACATAAATATATCGCACCGCAGTTGAACTTAGAACAATGGAAGCAGGAAATTTCACAGTCGTGACCTGTGGGATACGTTGTAGTTTACATTATTTTTGCACTTACCTTTTTATTACAGTAATTGAGAACATATGCATATGAGTAATGCTCTAAAATGAAAAATAAATAACGATGTGAAGAGTGGTGGAACACGTGTTTTTTAAGTAGATTGTGGGTTCAAACCCGGCCAAGTTCAAACTACTGAATTTTCATGTGCTTAATTTTTGTTTATAATTCATCTCGTGCACGGCGTTGAAACATCGTGAGAAAACATGCATGTGTCGGATGAAAAGTTGCCACATGTGATCCACCAAACCGCATTGCATGCGTGGCGGAATATGCTCCAGTCTCCTCAAAAGGAATGGAGGCCTTAATCTAGCAGTAGGATATTTATACGCTGTATTAAAAATGGAAATAAGAAGAATAAAAATACGTACCTAGTGTATCGCTATTTTTACAAGCTATACATATTTGGCAATAATATATAAGTAGGCCAGAAAAAAGGTTCCGTCATTCACACCCTTAAATTAAACTATGATAAATCGATCGTTCTCAATATAGAGGATTCGTGTTCGACCTCAAATCAATAGGTATACAAAAGCGACGTCGATGCATTTGATTATGTAAATAGCCAATGACTTATAAAATATTTATGAACGTTAAATACAATTGCTGTTGTTTTGTAGTAATCAATGTACAAGTTCGCAAAATATAGCAAAAAAATTGTACTACTATTAAGGATTATAAGACGTCAGTCGTTTCGCCGTCAATGGCATTTAAATTTACTAACCATGGAATATTAAACATCGTGTCCGTTTGTCTCTATGATATGTAATATTTATATGTATACGTAATTAACCCTACTTTCTCAAAATTGGTTTAATTTTTTGAAACTAAAGTTTGGTTTAATAAGACGCCTACCATAAAATGTCGCTAAGGATACTTACATACGAGAAGATATCCTTTAAAAGCTATTGCAATCGTTTTAGAGAATTTTCCGAATCTCCGTCAATAAGATATCGATTATAGTTCTGACCTTGTTGCCGGTGGAGATGTTTTTAATGATAACGTTATTGTAACAGTTTCGTTCCGTTACGTCCAATCGAATAAATCAACAGTTCGAAGCCGCAATTGGTCCGCGGTCGACCACAATTAAATCGTTCGTATCATAATATAATATTGATAACGAACGTAACTTCGCTTTAACCTCAATATCAGAGAAAATTGTACGGTTTCGTTATTAAGGCTTTGATAGATGTCATTTACTTGTCTTATTAAATTATTAAAAAAGAAAATTACTTGTTCTTATTAGGTTCACTCCATTCTTCAACAGTAACAACTCTGCTGGCTTATGTGCGACTTATTTTGCTATCAAATGTTTATGTATTATATTGTGCCGCATGTTTCCCAAAAATAAATAACTATACAATTGCATTTTTGTGAAGAGCAGATTTCAAACTGATGATATAATTATTTATTTTATTATTATTTTTAATTGTATAACCTCATAGTTGAAATAACACTATCCTTATTTATTATAAATACGTTAAATATGACTAACAAGTCTATAACCTTCAGTGAACATCGACTTTCACTTAACCGGTTCTTTTGTCCTTCTATTATAAGTTTATATTCTAAACAATTTTTTTTTCTATACATCGTGTGACAATATATTACGTAATTAACTGTATAATAGGTGGTCTATATTGTTATAGTTATATAGGTCGTGTTGTCGACATGTTTGAGAATAAACTAGTTAAACATTGTACGGAAAATGTTCGTGTTATGTATTTCTAACAGCCATCTAATACCGTATTAATTAGAAAAGCTCGAATCTTGTTCATGTAAATGAGTAATGTGGCAATTATTTGTAGTTCAAGTTGCGTTGTTTTAGTTTCCATGTTCATCGCCGTCGGCTGTACGGTAAAGACCGAACTTCGTCTGGATAGTTTATTTAATTATTTTTTTTATAAATACATTTTTTTAACGTTTAAGTAAAATAATTAAGTATACTTGTTCATTGGGTGTTGTGCAAGCTCGCCTGGGTAGCTAATATCCATTTGTCGATTTATTAAATTAGCGACTTATCATTCGCATAATGTCAGTATGTCATTTCGTCTGTTTTAAATTGTGGACGTATGATCTACGGGACAGAAGATTCATTTATTATAATTGTCAAAATCGTGTGTCATAAAATATAATTTATCAATTTTAATTATGAAGGGGTTGTAAGTTAATAAATTTCTGCTAGGGCTTTAACTTATAACTTTCTGCTTTAAATAAGGTCATAATATTTCAATCTACATCTGGTGTTCTTCATTCAGCTAAGGTTGATTGTCTATCGTTCCTATGTATCAGCAAGGATTCAGTTTGTTCTCTGCTCATATCTCGACACCAATTCACCTCTTTCCTGTTTGTGATATTATCCAAACTAGTATTGGTATAAATGTTTCGTACGTAGGTCAGTAATTTGACGTAAGTTATTTTTTTCTAACTGTAATATTTCTATAGGGTTTTCCAATAGGGACGCTTGAACTTTGACAGCTGATTGCGGCCATGTTGTTTGAGTGACAGCTGTCAAATGCAGTGTGTTATATTCATTCCGTCCTCCCAAACCACCATGGCAGGTTACAGTGTCGAGCAGCACGTGCAAATCATAAAATTGTTTTATGAAAATGGGTCTTCAGTTCGAGCAACGTTCCGCGCACTTCGCCCGTTTTACGGTCGCGATGATTGTCCTGCCGAGTCGACTATCCGTCGATTGGTGGACAAATTCGAGTCCACCGGGTCAGTTAACAATCAGCCGGTTCCCGTGCGTCAACGTAACGCGAGATCTGCCGATAATATCGCCGCTGTGCGCGACAGTGTCCTCGAAAACCCGCGGCAGTCTATTCCGCGTCGCGCACAGGAACTCGGCCTTTCGCAGACGACAACTTGGCGAATTTTGCGTTGTGACTTGAGCCTGCACCCGTACAAGATCCAGCTGACCCAAGAGCTCAAGGTTAATGACCATAGACAGCGCCGTGTGTTCGCTGACTGGGCATTAGAGCAGTTGGAAGTTGACGCCGATTTTGGCAAAAAAATCATCTTCAGCGACGAGGCGCATTTTTGGATGAATGGCTATGTCAACAAGCAAAATTGCCGTATTTGGGACGAGACCAATCCACACGAGGTTCACCAAGTGGCAATGCACCCGCAGAAAGTGACTGTTTGGTGCGGATTTTGAGCCGGAGGCGTGATTGGTCCGTATTTTTTCGAAAACGATAATGGTGTGGCCGTCACCGTCAATGGTGAGCGATACCGGTCGATGATAACCAACTTCTTTTGGCCTGAAATCGAGAATATGGATCTGGACAACATGTGGTTTCAACAGGACGGCGCTACGTGCCACACAGCACACGCTACGATGGAAGTCCTGCACGATCAAGCGCCCTTAATGGAAAACCCTATAGAATTCATAATGTATATATTACTTACGGGTGGAAAAGCTTTGTGCAAGTCCGTCTAGGTAGGTACGACCCACTCATCCGATATTCTACCGCAAAACAGCAGTACTTGGTATTGTTGTGTTTCAGTTTGAAGGGTGAGTGAGCCAGTGTAATTACAGGCACAAGGGACATAATATCTTAGTTCCCAAGGTTGGTGGCGCATTGGCTATGTAAGCGGTGTTTTAAATTTCTTACAATGCCAATGTCTATGGGCGTTGGTGACCACTTACCATCAGATGGCCCAGTCCAGAATGGCTCGTCCGCCTACCTATACTATAAAAAGAAATCTCTTATATGATGAGTCGAATAGTTATTGGGATTATTATTGTTTCGTAATAACAATAAACCTATTTCAAGTGCTATGGGATATTGTAATACATATTACGTAGTAGCTGCCTTTTGTGTAGTGTTCTGTGTGGGCGTTTTCATTGACACTATTAATGTAGCCATTATTGAATATATTATTGTATAATTGTTTGTAGGTTGTTGTGTTGGTCTCAGTGATTAGTGGGGTGGGTAGCTTCGAGGGCTGTCGATCGTGAGGTCTTAGTTTCGATTACTAAGTCACGCTATATATAACAGCCCGAAGTTAAAACTCACGTGAAGTTATTGATTTGATTGTCGTCTCAACGGAAATGAGAGTTAGGGAATTGAGAGTGCATCCGTGTTAGATTACATACTAGTGTAAGTCCACTATAATATCCTCTGTCTAGTCTTAACTGGAAATCGCTTCCGCGGGAGAAATAGGTCATGAGAACATCATCATCATCATCATCATCGTTATCATCCTTATAATGGCCTCGTTGACTCTTTGGTCTAGTGGCTACGTTTAAGGCCGCAGACCCGGAGGTCCTGGTCTCAATTCCCAAGTCGGGCCAGTAAAAAGTTATTGGGTTTTCTGTTAGAAAATTCTCAGTAGCAGCCCGGAGTCTGGATATTGGTGTACATGGATAAGTGTGTACATTCCCATGCATCGGAAAGCACATAAAGCCGTTGGTCCTGCGCCTGAAATCTTTACGGTCGTGTCGGATTGCCGTCCCATCGGATTATGAGAGTTAGGGAATAGAGAGTGCACCTGTGTTTGCACACACACTTGTGCACTATAATATCTCCTGCGCAGTTGTCTAATCTCTCTTGAGATTGGCCGCCGTGACCGAAATCTGTCAGGAAGACATTATTATAATGGCCTCTTAAAGATATAACTTATGGTTAATTACATCAGCACAGCTAACTGACGCATGTATATATGCATTTGTTGTGATATTTTTTACGCCGTGCGGCTACAAGGAAACGAACGAGAGATAACAGTTAACTGTAGCATTCTAATCTATATGTAGGTAAATATTTTTAACGACTGAAATGTATTTGTTTGTTTTTCAATTCAACTTTTATTGTTTAGTCTGTCGCGATGACCTTCAGAAGCAAGCGCCACTTGTGATGTTTCAAACGTCGTTTTTATAGACTTTAGCGCACTGTTTGTTTAGACTTCAGACAATAAACCGTTCATGTTTAGACAACAGCTATCGTTTTTAGTGCAGCTTTGTTTGAATGATCGTTTTAGTATTATTAGGTAAATCCTATTATTATCTTTATTGTTCACTTATTAATTTAGCTTTTAAACGATTCTTAAATACATATACTATATATGTAGTTAGTTCCCTGAAGTTTATAAAAGATTCGTTTTTTTATTACATAATATCAATTGAATGACGGCGGAGTTGAGTTATACTTTCTATACTAATATTATAAATGCAAAAGTGACGCTGTCTGTCTGTCTGCTACGCTTTTAAATGGTATGAAGTAGGCTTCAACCCCAAGAAAGCATCGGAGTACTTTTTTTAATTCAAAACACCTGCCCTTCTCTCCCAAACAGGCGGGCGAAGCCGCAATCGAAAACTAGTGTTGTATTAAGTGTATGAATATCTAATTAAAATGTGGAAACTCAGGAAATTAAAAAAACTATTTTTATAAGGCTTATTTGTGACTTCTAAATTTAGGCAAAAATATACAATGTTTTGACGAGTTTTATTGTTTATAATGCCGTTTTTTGTGTCAATTATACACACAGTCAAATGAAACAAATTTTAATGTATTCGTAAGATCACCGGTCTACCAATAAACGTGCCAATTAATATCAGGTCGGTGAGATTGGCTTGCGTATAAAATTAAATGAAATATCCTTAAATTATTTACGATTAGATAGTACCCATATACTAGAGATAATAAATTTCTAGTCCGCAAGCATTCGTTTTATTAACTGGTACATAAACGGGATGTCAATTCCTTTAAATGAATAATAACGTTAAAGATTTATAATTAAAGTAAACGGTGCATGAAACCTGATTAAATAGCATTTCTATCATCTCAACTGCATAATATTGCAACGTCTCGCGACAAATGTGATGTTTTCCAACTATCTCAATTGATGACACAGTGCCTTGTCTCTTTTTACGAAACGATCTTTGTAAACGAACACGGTGTATGTTCGTGGGTGACTGTGCGTCGTCGGAAAGAGCCGTTATCAAAATGGCGGCGCTAAGCCATTCTGAGCGTGGGGTCGTTGACGTTACCGTGTCGGCGATCGTTGGCGTGGCGCGTCTATCGATTTGAAACTATAGACAAAACCTTGTAGCGACATCTAGCGTTGAGTTTGAAAAAGTAAACTTTACTGTGTTACAGAAAGAGGGCGTTGATTATGACTTTTTTTATAAATTAAATAGTATTTTCTTATTTTGTTCCTGATCTATATACTTACCTAGTTTTTTATTATTTTATTTTATTCTACAATGTATATAGTT
This sequence comes from Nymphalis polychloros, assembly GCA_905220585.2. Taxonomy (NCBI): domain Eukaryota; kingdom Metazoa; phylum Arthropoda; class Insecta; order Lepidoptera; family Nymphalidae; genus Nymphalis; species Nymphalis polychloros. The sequence continues at coordinate 846,082 of HG992262.1, forward strand.
TGAACATTATTAAGGTTTGAAAGGAAAGTAACATCGATTCTTTCTTATTTAAATTGCTTATTATGATGTTATCATATTATTTTGTTTGTTAACAGTGTAAAGACTTCGAGAAGGTTGGAGCGACGATTGCTGTAACACCCTGCGATGTTGTCGAAGAAGCGGATATCACATTCTCATGTGTTGCCGATCCACAAGCTGCGAAGGAGGTAACACGAATGCCACTATTAACATTCAATATTAATTTAAATGGGTCACCTGATTGTACGTGGCCATCGTCGCCCATAGACAATGACGCCATAAAAAAAAATTAACTATTCTTCCCATCGTTAATACGCTTGCTAACCTTTTTTTTACACTGGAAAAACGCATACGGGTTTTCCCCACGGGACCAGTACTTGTATGTGAGGCTCGCTTATGTCCAAGGCGCCGAGTGCGCCCCGAACATCGAAATAACCACTAAAAAACCAGCGAGGTACCCTTTCCGTCTTAACGAGGAGTGCCACGTGAATGCTACGGGATCCCTACGCTTGCTCACCTAACCTAACCTTCGGAACTATATACTATGTTATGTTTCTTGTTCCTACACTGGTTCACCCACCCTTCCAAACCGAACCCAACGATATTAAGTATTGCGGTTTGGCGATAGAATATATGGTGGATTACCCTCGGAGGTACCCCCCGTACCTACTCGGGACTAAGTCTTGTGCAAAGCCATACTATACCAAGTAAAATAATGCTCAGGCTGATTGTATAATTTATATATATCATATTTTATATGTATAAAAATTAAGTTGTCATTTTATTATCCAAGTATATGAGCTTTCTTATTATTTCCCTCAACATCGAAGGTCGCAGGTCGATATTATGTTATTAATATCCGCCGACCTTTCTCTTACGACCTTCGCTGAACCATCAAATAGATGAGTATAATTTTAGTTTCAACAAATTAGTAACAAAAATATGAATTTCATATCACTAAAACCATTTCCGTAATTGAGGTAGCTAACATTTTATATTTAAAGTACATATAGTAATTTCATAAGTGAAATCGGAAATTTATTAAAAATAATATAGTGAAATATCATTTTATTACAATCGTTATACAAAATTAATCCCATAAATTGTCGAAACACGTAATACGTCTCGTATAGATTATGCACCAACGATGGTGGCGGTGACTTTACCTTATTTAACAGAATTCTATTACATAATTATAAAAAAAATACTGTAATGATCTGTAGATGGTGTTCGGCAACTGCGGAGTCCTTCACTGTCCATCCCTAGAGGGCAAAGGCTACGTTGAGATGACGTCCATCGACGCGGACACGTCGCACGACATTGTCGAAGCTATCAGCGGGAAGGGAGGCAGATACCTTGAAGCTCAGGTTAGTTCAAGTTAAATATATATTGATATAAGATGTTGGGCTGCTACGTCAGCTTTGACATGGCCATTTACTTCATGACAAAAAATAATTCGCACATCAACTTTCATTTAGACTAGTAATAGTAGTTGGTAAACATTAAAGTATCTAAACAACTACAGCCGTCAGATGGAAATAACAGGCTATGTATATGCAGACTTCTTTTTTCCATATCAAATGGTTCGAAAGACTGGGGTCTTTTTAAGTCATCATAAAATAAAAACACGTAAAGTAAAATAATAAAAATAAAAAGCTATGGTCTGAAACATCTGGAGGCTGTCAGTGAGTGTGTCCACGTTGCAGATCCAAGGCTCGAAGACGCAGGCGGAGGAGGGCACGCTGATCGTGCTGGCGGCGGGCGACCGCTCGCTGTTCGACGACTGCCAGTCCTGCTTCAAGGCCATGAGCAAGAACTCCTTTTACCTTGGTAGTAGTCCGCGTCTCCAGTTACAGGCGCGACGAAACTTGCCCGTTGACGGCTTACAGCGGCTCATTACAACAACATTGCCAAAGTTCCGATACGAATTTACGTTCTTTCATTGCACTTCAATAAATATATCTATATTATAAATCAGGACTGTTTGTATGGTTCAATCAGGTAGTCTGAACAGCCATCAGTTACATTTGAAATTTTGGACAAGATAGCGGTAATTTAACATTTATTTCGATTATGACATGTGAATGTTTGTGTTGTTTTTCAAACAAGATTTTTTTTCGATATAAATAATTTTTTTTAGCGCTTTACATTATTTCTTAAGCCGTCAACAAGCAAATCTGAACGCTTAAATACTAACGTATAAAAGATTAATTAAATATTAAATTACTAACATTGAAGTTTTAAATGTCTTAAGACATTATAGTTTTCAGTTTAAATAGTATATTTATAAATATAAGTAAGGTAAAGTATTAAAAAACTTTCACCAAACAAATATGGCCTGGTGTAAAGACTGTGCAAATCTAAACCAGATACAAGACTCAGATTCAAGCAGGCGTGTTGTATGAAAATTTTACTACATATGTATTTATATACATAACATTATTCAGTAGTAAACCAGGTGGGCTTAGTGAAATTTATTTTAGGAGAGCATGTGATCAAATAGGCTTTGACCTGATGGTGGTCGCCTTCGTTTATTGAAATTGGTATAGCAAGAATTATTAACCACTTCTTATGTCGTACCGCCACTCAAAGTTCAAACCCGAATAAGTTTTGAAGTTTAATAGTAGGAAAATAAGTGATTAGGTGATACCCCCCATACGAGCTTGCAAAAAGCTTAATCACTAGTAAAATAATTTTATTTATCTACTAGTAGCGGAGCAGCCTGGCGGAATAAGTTCAAAACTTCGTTCTTAATAGTAGAAGAGGCTGTGCACTCTATTGGTGCATTCAGTGCGTCTCAGTAAATGTGCAGTTTCATTGAGCATTTTGCACATCGCGTTCGCAGGCGAGATCGGCAACGCGTCCAAGATGAACTCCGTCCTGCAAGTCGTGGGCGGAGTGTCGCTGGCGGCGCTCGCGGAGGGCCTCGCGCTCGCCGACCGCGCCGGACTCAGCCAGGCCGACCTGCTCGACGTGCTGGCGCTCACGCCGCTCGCCTCGCCGCACCTCATACTCAAAGGCAGAGGTGAGTGTCCCGCCCGTCCCGCCGTCCCGGGCCGACCTGCTCGACGTGCTGGCGCTCACGCCGCTCGCCTCGCCGCACCTCATACTCAAAGGCAGAGGTGAGTGTCCCGCCCGTCCCGCCGTCCCGGGCCGACCTGCTCGACGTGCTGGCGCTCACGCCGCTCGCCTCGCCGCACCTCATACTCAAAGGCAGAGGTGAGTGTCCCGCCCGTCCCGCCGTCCCGGGCCGACCTGCTCGACGTGCTGGCGCTCACGCCGCTCGCCTCGCCGCACCTCATACTCAAAGGCAGAGGTGAGTGTCCCGCCCGTCCCGCCGTCCCGGGCCGACCTGCTCGACGTGCTGGCGCTCACGCCGCTCGCCTCGCCGCACCTCATACTCAAAGGCAGAGGTGAGTGTCCCGCCCGTCCCGCCGTCCCGGGCCGACCTGCTCGACGTGCTGGCGCTCACGCCGCTCGCCTCGCCGCACCTCATACTCAAAGGCAGAGGTGAGTGTCCCGCCCGTCCCGCCGTCCCGGGCCGACCTGCTCGACGTGCTGGCGCTCACGCCGCTCGCCTCGCCGCACCTCATACTCAAAGGCAGAGGTGAGTGTCCCGCCCGTCCCGCCGTCCCGGGCCGACCTGCTCGACGTGCTGGCGCTCACGCCGCTCGCCTCGCCGCACCTCATACTCAAAGGCAGAGGTGAGTGTCCCGCCCGTCCCGCCGTCCCGGGCCGACCTGCTCGACGTGCTGGCGCTCACGCCGCTCGCCTCGCCGCACCTCATACTCAAAGGCAGAGGTGAGTGTCCCGCCCGTCCCGCCGTCCCGGGCCGACCTGCTCGACGTGCTGGCGCTCACGCCGCTCGCCTCGCCGCACCTCATACTCAAAGGCAGAGGTGAGTGTCCCGCCCGTCCCGCCGTCCCGGGCCGACCTGCTCGACGTGCTGGCGCTCACGCCGCTCGCCTCGCCGCACCTCATACTCAAAGGCAGAGGTGAGTGTCCCGCCCGTCCCGCCGTCCCGGGCCGACCTGCTCGACGTGCTGGCGCTCACGCCGCTCGCCTCGCCGCACCTCATACTCAAAGGCAGAGGTGAGTGTCCCGCCCGTCCCGCCGTCCCGGGCCGACCTGCTCGACGTGCTGGCGCTCACGCCGCTCGCCTCGCCGCACCTCATACTCAAAGGCAGAGGTGAGTGTCCCGCCCGTCCCGCCGTCCCGGGCCGACCTGCTCGACGTGCTGGCGCTCACGCCGCTCGCCTCGCCGCACCTCATACTCAAAGGCAGAGGTGAGTGTCCCGCCCGTCCCGCCGTCCCGGGCCGACCTGCTCGACGTGCTGGCGCTCACGCCGCTCGCCTCGCCGCACCTCATACTCAAAGGCAGAGGTGAGTGTCCCGCCCGTCCCGCCGTCCCGGGCCGACCTGCTCGACGTGCTGGCGCTCACGCCGCTCGCCTCGCCGCACCTCATACTCAAAGGCAGAGGTGAGTGTCCCGCCCGTCCCGCCGTCCCGGGCCGACCTGCTCGACGTGCTGGCGCTCACGCCGCTCGCCTCGCCGCACCTCATACTCAAAGGCAGAGGTGAGTGTCCCGCCCGTCCCGCCGTCCCGGGCCGACCTGCTCGACGTGCTGGCGCTCACGCCGCTCGCCTCGCCGCACCTCATACTCAAAGGCAGAGGTGAGTGTCCCGCCCGTCCCGCCGTCCCGGGCCGACCTGCTCGACGTGCTGGCGCTCACGCCGCTCGCCTCGCCGCACCTCATACTCAAAGGCAGAGGTGAGTGTCCCGCCCGTCCCGCCGTCCCGGGCCGACCTGCTCGACGTGCTGGCGCTCACGCCGCTCGCCTCGCCGCACCTCATACTCAAAGGCAGAGGTGAGTGTCCCGCCCGTCCCGCCGTCCCGGGCCGACCTGCTCGACGTGCTGGCGCTCACGCCGCTCGCCTCGCCGCACCTCATACTCAAAGGCAGAGGTGAGTGTCCCGCCCGTCCCGCCGTCCCGGGCCGACCTGCTCGACGTGCTGGCGCTCACGCCGCTCGCCTCGCCGCACCTCATACTCAAAGGCAGAGGTGAGTGTCCCGCCCGTCCCGCCGTCCCGGGCCGACCTGCTCGACGTGCTGGCGCTCACGCCGCTCGCCTCGCCGCACCTCATTCTCAAAGGCAGAGGTGAGTGTCCCGCCCGTCCTGCCGTCCCGGGCCGACCTGCTCGCCGTGGACTATTAAGACGACTATAGTAATATGTTGAAGTAATGATTACGATAGAAATTACGAACCAATAAGTAAAGAAAAGACAGTAAGCTTTGAAAATTATAGTTGTCGTCATTCCAAATTGAAGTTAAATTAATAATATTTTAAATATTCCAGCGATGATCGAGTCATCATATTCAACACATCAACCGCTGACTCACATGCAGAAGGATCTGAAATTGGCCCTGGGACTGGGGGACGCCCTGGAGCAGTCGCTGCCGCTGACGGCGACGACCAACGAGATCTTCAAGCACGCCAAGCGCCTCGGGTACGCCAACCACGACGTGGCGGCCGTGTACATCCGCGCGCGGTTCTGAGCGCCCGGACCGGCCCCCCTCCCACACAGGACGCGTCTGTTGCGTGTCCTTGGATTCTATTCATGTACTTTTACATAAAACGGGAATAGAATGAATCATCTACCTACTACCTTAAACATGAGCGTCGTCGCCATTTACACCCCTATTGTGACGCGTGAATGACGCGTTTATATTTCATCGTCGTAAGAGTAATTGTTGACGGTGTAATGAACGATGCAGATAAATGAAATGTCATCGGTTCGTTGTAGCGTCTCAATATTTCGAAATGTTATAATGTTGGTATCACCCCTGTGTTATCAACAAATTGTTTGATCAATGTTAACAGTATGTTTAAGGTGTTATTGACGATATTAAAAGAATTACTTGATTTATAATTTAAGTTATCGTAATGATATGATAATAAAATCGATTTTAGTACATTTTCATGGTTTTATTTTAGCGTAGTAGCTTGATTATGTGGGTACTTTCTTACATTTAATTGACGTAATTAAATATTACATAATGTATTTTGAGTAGTTTTTCTTATAAAAATCCTGCCAAATGAAACTTCGTTTCTTCAAACAATAACATAATCAAACTTAAAGTTGAATTGTTATTTTTGTTGAAGGGTACGTTTTATTATATTCTAAGAATGTCAATTTAGTTTAAGTTCAAACTTTAATTTTTGAGATTGAAATGTTGAAACACTTGAGACGAGGTTATACGATTATATAATTTTAAGAATATTTGACTATTTGAAATAAAGTTAACATTTTGTATTGTGTGGATACATTTGTAGTGAGTTATCAATAAACTCATATTATAAAAATCCGAATCAAAACTATCTTACATTATATGCCATTGTATGTTGTACTCTGATATTTACTTTTTGAAATTTATTATTTTCGGTTGTTTTTATAATCTGTTTAAATACAATTATTCGTTCAATCATTATCGTTCGTTCGGTCATTCGATTAAAAATCGATTTATTATCTATATCGTCTTTTACAACAATATCTGTGTAATATTGATTAAAACTTGTGTATCAAATTAACCAAATATAAAATAATTTAATAAACCGAATGTTGATATAATACGCCTTTCTAGTTCTTAAATTGTCAAGCTTTTGTTATTTATTATTTTTGTAACAACTTGTATCAAAGATAACAATCGAATTTAATATATTTTAAGTACAATGATATGTATGACTAAATAAATAATTAAATTGTTATTTGTGAACACATATTCGGAGAGAATATTATCGCTGTTGATTTCTATGTAAATGTGAAATTGAATTTTCTGTATTTTTTATGAATAATATTATAAATCGTTCTCCATATTAATAATTATTATTATGAATATAAATTCATATGAACATTAATTAGTAACATTATAGTTGGTAAATAAATAAATTAAGATTATTTTTTTTGCTTTATTTTCGTTTTTCCAATAATACTTAATATAATAAGATTGTTGAACCTTATCTCTAAGAGAGGCTATTTATGGTTTACCTAGGGAGGTGGTACTGTTACCAAACGACATTGACACAATCTTTAATTATATATTGTATCCATGTTTACAGTACAGTACAGTAACAGCCTGCGAATGTCGCACTGTAGGGCTAAGGCCTCTTCTCTTTTTTGAGGAGAAGGTGTGGTGTTTATTCCACCACGCTGCTCCAATGCGGTTTGGTGGAAAAGACGTGCCAGAATTTCAGTGAAATTTGACATATTTAGGTTTCCTCACGGTGTTTTCCTTAACCGTCAAACACGAGATGAATTATAATCACAAATGAAACACATGAAATTCAGTTGTGCTTGCCCGGGTTTGAACACACGATCATCGGTTAAGATTCACGCGTTCTTACCACTGGACCATCTCCGCTTAATTGCTAAGCCGTTTAAATAAAATTATTTTATAAAGTTTGTATGTATTGGCGCGCTAATCTAATGAAATACAAGTCTGATTTGAATAATTATTTTAGCGTTAGTGTTTAGGTTGGGGTTATAAGGTGTATATATATTTTGCCACGGACTCAACTCGGACAATGTGTGATCATTTGTTCGCCGGAAGTTTAGTGAAGCGCATATTATGCAAGCAAATATTCAAAGAATACGTTTCGTTATAATTTACTAGAGTTACCAAAGAGTATGCTGATCTCATCCTTTTATTTCGAATCGATTAACGAATGGATATTTTCATTCAAAGTTTTTAGCAAAAAAACAAAAGCATGTTTACTTTAAATAATATTCATTAAATGTCAGTTGCAACTTTGGATGTGGTGGCTGTTCATTGTGGAATTCGCTATGACATTCTGATACAGCGGTAAGCACTGTCAGTAACTCTAAATTAAGGAAATAAAATGCGTTTGTTTTTAAATTTTCCTATATCCTGTTTGTTCTCCGCATATTCTGGCCCTCGTCTATTCAGGATTTAATCAAATTTAAGGCGGAAGGCGAAATTCAAAAATAAAAATGAACGTAAGTAACAAACCCTGTTACTTACCGCCTACGGGTTTGTTAAAATCTAGACTCGTGTCTCCATTGACACAAAAAGTGCCTTTATTGGTTATTAAATCAAACTCACTTTATACATTAATGTCATTATTGCTTTTAAAATTAAAATAGTAAAAAATACATTTGTGATTATTTAATATAAAAACAATAAATATAAAAGGATTTGATTTGTGTATTCAGTAAATCGATTTAGTCGTTTAATAGCTATAGGGGTTGGAAGAGGGGATGAATAAACGATAGTAAGCTAATATATCCGAGTGGGGTATCAAATGAAAGGATTTGATTTGTGTATAACAAAATTGGATGTTTGTAGGGGGAAAGGGGGTAGTTATCGGGGGTTATTTAAATTTTTAAATTGAGATTTTTATATATACAATAAAAGAAATAAAGCCGATTACATACGAAATCTGACATGAATTTGCTAATGACGTACAATTTCCTCCTAACCTTGGATTGATTTCGTTCACGATAATGACCTTCGGAGACGACGGCAGATATACGACAAATTAGTGCTTTCTAAAAATACGATAGCGTGATTTACTGCTGCCCGTCACGCTAACGTCTGCGGTTAGCGCATAAAAATTGTATGCGCGATGTAAAGGAACGAGTTATAACGAAGTTCATAAGGAAGGAAGAGCTTAATAAACTTTGGTACAATCGTATATGCTTACAGTTTGTGCTGCCTCTGAATTTATTCTTTCTTTCAGAGTCCGATTTGTAGGAATGTTTCTGTACTTTAGTACAGGCTCTAATTTTATTTTATCATTGATGTAGAAGAATAAAAAATATACCTATCTACAGTGGCGTAGTTATCATAGGGCTAGGTGGTGCAGTGCACCAGGGCCCCGGAACTCAGGGGGCCCTCTAACCTAAGCTTTGAAACGAGAGGAGTATAAAAGGAAAAGGGAAACAAAAACTTTTCATAAAATCAGTTTCACTGTATCCTATTCTTATTTCTATCTATAATTTTGAACGCCAATTTAAGTTCAAGCTACGTGGAAAGAGGGGGTGAGGGCTCGATTCTTTCTCTATGCACCGGGGCCCTTGTCCACCTAGCTACGCCACTGCCTATCTATTTTTATTAGGTTGATGTTTTCATTTCATTTCGACAAATCGCGCTTTAAATATGATGAAGGATTACATTTTTTTGTTCCCGTTTTTAGAAAGAAAAATAGTATTTTATTAGCCATTGTGGCACTTACAAAGACTTGTAAAGTTTTGAGCATACTGTCAAAAGGTGTTTTAGTTTGCTACAACTATTACTAACAAACCTTTGCTACTACAAATAAAGGCTACATTACACTATCTAAAAATATTTTTAACTAAGTCTAGAACTAAATAGTTACTGTAGAACAATAATATCGCAATCAATTCAATTAAATACGAAATAAAAAAACGTTTACGATCCCTTAAAATCATGAAACATGCGATGCCGTGATTACATTACAAAAGAAACTTGTAAGGGAAATTAGAAAAATGTCAGTCGAATTGTAGAATTTTCCCTAAAACATCCACTACCATTGTAACTCCTTCGACATGACTTTTTGGTGTCACGCTAAGTTTGAAACGGTTTATCAAGTTAAGTTTTAATTGTCATTTTTGACAATTCTTAAGGAATAAATTAATCTAGTGTTGATATAGTGTGTAGAGCACGATTTTTGATAAAATATTATAAATTACGCAGTGTGAAAAATGTCGTTTCTCACAGAATATTTTGATGAATATCGACAGCATCCTATTCGGAAAACTCAAATGTAAGTTGAAAGATTAGTTAAAGAATTCATTGTAAAATGAAGAAGCTAATTATTATTAAGCTGGATGTAAAATTAAGTATGTAATGTTGTTTTTGACCATAATATCAATCTATTAAACACTACGAATAAAATAATTTTACAGATGTCGACCCGAACACAGATGGGCTAAGTTGGAAGGAAAATGGTTGGACCCGAAGATGGGATCTGAAGATGTTAGTTTATATAATTGTTATTATTTTACAGAATAATTTAATCAACTTTCGAATTATACATTACATATAAAATTGGTTATGCTCATGTAAAAATTTATTTCGAGCCCAATTAAAACTAATTATATAATATTTTATGAGATAGCCTGTATATACAATTTAGCACACAACCTCTGATGCTTACTTGGTTTTTAAATAGATAATAGTCCATAGAGAAGATATAAAATATTCTAGAGGATGAGGTGATTTTACTGATGGTAGTTGTTTTTGTGCAGACCTTCTCTGTGGATACGACCCACTTGACAATTATTCTGCAGCAAAGTAGTTTTATGTTGTATAACTATATCTTGGTATCGGCCCACGATCATAATTGCTTTTTATACTCTTAAATTAACCTTATATGTGTATTCAAAATAAGTCAATTTACGAGATTAATATACGAGATACATATCGATAATGTGATTGTTTTTCACAGAAAGCTTGGACTGAGGAGGAAACAGAACAGTTTATAAAGATGACTATGAAGAGCTTACGCGGACAATCCACTTATTTTAACGACTACTGCGCTCACCTTTCTCCTGGTCAGTCACAGAACTACACATTAATTGTACAAACTATTGTATTGGATACAAAATAGTTTTGTTACTGAAAATTTTCAACAAAAATCGATACTATTTTATTTTGTTGTGTATCCGTTGCCGACTTTCTGAAGAAATTTAAACAGTTTTAAATATAGATTTGACCAACAATTTCAGGGAAAGCCCCACCATAAGAATAACTAATGAGTTTCACGTCGGTTTTCTCCGTGAAATTTACATTTAAAACCTAAACGCTAAACGTGCCAAACGTGATAATTCATGTCACGAAAGTGTTGGGTATTTATTAAATATTGTATATAAATTATTGTCTATATTTTGTTACGATTAATAATTTTCTGTTCGTAGATCTCTGGGATAAATTAAAATTGTACTCGCAACTTTAATAGAATACGTTGTAAAAATAAAAAAAGACTATATGTAGGTAACTAAAAATTACTGGTAAAAGTCCATTAGGATTAGTATACATCGAAATTTTAGTTTGTTATACCTTCTCTGAATCCTGACTGTTTCAGTCCCTCGTTCGCATGACGATCTCTCCGGAAATATATGATCTTAACATAAAGCTGACGGTTCAGACATTTGGGATAATTTTCGTTTATGACGACGTTTTCTGTTTTAATTTTAATATTTATAAACATTTAAATTAAACTCGATACGTTTGCGATGAAAAAAATTGAAATAAACTTTATTTAATTAAGTTCTTATAAACACTTTTAAATCGCGATTTTAAAGAATTAATTACTATTATACTATACTAACATATGTTCAGAAAATATATAATACATACTGAGAAAAATCGGTTAGTTACTAGCTGCTCTTCTTCACCATTTTATTAAATAAGTATGTTAATTATATACAATTTAATTTATATATACTACATAAAAACCCAACGAATACGAACTACGCATTTTTTATCATGTATATCAGTTTGTATTGAGCAAAACACCTTATTTATTATTGGTTTTCAACGTAAGATATAAATGTATTAATCGTGCGCTTTAATTATAGAAACGAATACCTGTATAGGGTTTTCCAATAGGGACGCTTGAACTTTGACAGCTGATTGCGGCCATGTTGTTTGAGTGACAGCTGTCAAATGCAGTGTGTTATATTCATTCCGTCCTCCCAAACCACCATGGCAGGTTACAGTGTCGAGCAGCACGTGCAAATCATAAAATTGTTTTATGAAAATGGGTCTTCAGTTCGAGCAACGTTCCGCGCACTTCGCCCGTTTTACGGTCGCGATGATCGTCCTGCCGAGTCGACTATCCGTCGATTGGTGGACAAATTCGAGTCAACCGGGTCAGTTAACAATCAGCCGGTTTCCGTGCGTCAACGTAACGCGAGATCTGCCGAGAATATCGCCGCTGTGCGCGACAGTGTCCTCGAAAACCCGCGGCAGTCAATTCCGCGTCGCGCACAGGAACTCGGCCTTTCGCAGACGACAACTTGGCGAATTTTGCGTTGTGACTTGAGCCTGCACCCGTACAAGATCCAGCTGACCCAAGAGCTCAAGGTTAATGACCATAGACAGCGCCGTGTGTTCGCTGACTGGGCATTAGAGCAGTTGGAAGTTGACGCCGATTTTGGCAAAAAAATCATCTTCAGCGACGAGGCGCATTTTTGGATGAATGGCTATGTCAACAAGCAAAATTGTCGTATTTGGGACGAGACCAATCCACACGAGGTTCACCAAGTGGCAATGCACCCGCAGAAAGTGACTGTTTGGTGCGGATTTTGGGCCGGAGGCGTGATTGGTCCGTATTTTTTCGAAAACGATAATGGTGTGGCCGTCACCGTCAATGGTGAGCGATACCGGTCGATGATAACCAACTTCTTTTGGCCTGAAATCGAGAATATGGATCTGGACAACATGTGGTTTCAACAGGACGGCGCTACGTGCCACACAGCACACGCTACGATGGAAGTTCTGCACGATCAAGCGCCCTTAATGGAAAACCCTATATAAGAATGTTATGTTACAAGTATATATTTTCTGTTTCTCGTATTAATACAATGTTTGTCTCTATTTGGATATTATACATATTTTTTTGACGTGATAACGTCTTATAAATTGATGAACGCCGGCTGCATACACGAAAAACTCATAGTAACGTTCCGCCTGAGCCGAGCGCGCAACCGAGAGCGCGGAACAAGCGATAGGGAGGCACGATCGGCTAAGCGTTCGCCTTGTGACGCATCTATCTCTCTTCCACTCCATCGACCGATGCGTCCGAGTATTCATCAATGTTTTCTTATGACGTAGTCACGTAAAATTATCGTCCGGAAACCGACTTTACAGACAACCATTTACTGTTCTTTTACAAATTTGTGATACACAGACGTAGGATGTTAATTGATTGGACCATGATTCTTGATCTGAAATATTAATTAAGTAAATAATACACTGAAATAGTATATAGGTTAATATATGTATTTGCCACAATTATTTCTTAACATGTCTGCGTACGGTTTTGGAGTCACAGTTTGCTGATGCCTTCCACATGATACAACTATTTTACTCGGTGGTAGAGCTTTGTGCAAGCTCGTCTGGGTAGATACCATCCCACTCATCAGATATTCTAACGCAAAACAGCAGTACTTGGTATTGTTGTGTTCCGGTTTGAAGGGTGAGTGAGCCAGTGTAATTACAGGCACAAGGGACATAACATTTTAGCTCCCCAAGGTTGGTGGCGCATTGGCGATGTAAGCGATCGTTAACATTTGTTACACTGCCAATATCTAAGGGCGTTGGTGACCACTTAACATCTCGTGGCCTATATGCTCGTGCGTCTATCGATCCTATAAAACCTTTAAAAAAATAAACCATATGAACAATCAAACTATTTAAAATATACTTATCGAGCATTATCAATATCCGTTAGTTGTCAATTCTACCAATACACGGATGCTGCAGTGATGTGTCGTCTACCTGTAAGGGATGACGAATAAGAATTGAAGTGTATTATTTCCGTTTCTGTCGTGTCGTATATACAAAGATAAAAATATTTTAATTAGTGTCGGCATCGTTCTCCTTATGTGTTCGCGAAAAAACTATAAGTTTGTTTATGGTATGGAATTTAATAAATTCTAACGAGGGTCTGCCATGTTTAATTTATGTCTGTAATTATGTCAAGACATTCACGAGTTTGTCTCAGGCCTAATAATGTACGTAATTACGATAAATCCGTCAACGCATCACACTTGCGAATAATGTATCTTTATATATTACAAACGAATCGCGTAAAATAATAATTATTGCACACATACAAAATTTTCAATACATTCGTATCCGTATAAAGATTAACATTATATGTGCGTCTGTGTATGTCACAGGATATTTATAATCCCCGTTAGATTATAATAAATCAAGCGATATGGTAAAACGCATAAAATTTATTTATTTTTAAAATATGGAAATCTTTCATTTTACTTTAGACAAGTAGTTAGAATTTAATTTAAATTGCGCTGTGACAAAATTCCGTGTAAATTATACTATCATGGGTTTGACAACAACCCTGTGACATATATAGAATAATATATTGTTTGCTACGTGCTCTTTCTTGTTTTAACACCTATATATATTTATTTATTTATTTATTTTTGTTGGTACAGTAACAGATAACAGATTAAAACATTTAGATACATGAGATAGTACTTAACATATGTAACAATAAATCTGCTTTCCAATTACAACTGTACACAGCACTTCAGTGTGTAAGAGATGTAAACACAACTAGACGCAATCAACAAAAGGTAGAAAAAAAATAAAAAATAAAAATGACTTAAATTACTACAAAAGGATAAAAAAAAGACTAAAATAAATAAGATCTAACAACTTAATTCCAATTTATACAAAGACAATTTAAAAGAATTAAAGCTGCCTTTAAACAAATCACAATGACATTCCAAATTATTGTATTGCTTACACATTCTGTGAATATGATTATTCTGTGATGCTTTATTGGTTGTAGGTGGTATGCTAAATAGCTGAGGTCGACGTACTGATCTGTTGGGAATTTTAAAAGATAGGTTTTCCAATATTGGACAGTCCAGACCACCATTGGCCACCTTGTGTAGGATACAGAAATCTGTTATAATTCGACGGTCCTTAAGGCTTTTTAAATTATATTTTTGAAGTCTTTCTTCATAATTGGGTAATTTACGTCGAAGACCCTGTTTGCCACTTAGTATTCTGAGAAATCGCCGCTGGATAGACTCAATGCGATCTATATGGGTATGGTATATTGGTGACCATATTGTAGAGCAATATTCTAAAATGCTTCGAACTAAAGATGTGTATAGAATAATCCAAGACTTCGAGTTTCTAAAGGACTGAGCGGTGCGAATAATAAAGCCTAATAATCTATTTGCTTTACTTGTGATGTAGTCATAATGGTTTTTGAAAGATAAAGTAGAATCAAACAATATACCTAAATCACGAATTGTATTTACTTTAGAGACTGCAATATTTTTAATTGTATAATTATATGTAATAAAATTTTTGTTCTTTGTAAAAGAAATTGCGAAGCATTTTTCATTATTTAATTTCATTAAATTATCGTTACACCAACTCTGAATAATGTCGAGGTCCTGTTGAAGCATTACACAGTCAGAACAATTTAATATACGACGAAAGATTTTTATATCATCAGCATAAGCTAGGCATTCGCTCTTTATTAATGGAAAAAGATCATTGATAATATATTAACCAAAGAAATCAATAATATATTAACCAAAGAAATCAAAATCGGTTTAAAGACGTACATTTCTCATAAAGAACACAAAAAATCACTTAAAATGAGAAATTCCAATTATATACATTAATATAAAATAGTGTCTTGGATACAGTAAAGTAAATAGTTAGAAACTTAAAACAGATGGAATAATTATATTACAGAATTCAAAACAAGACCATTTAAACCTCGAGAGAAGAAGCGTCGTCCATGCAAATCCGAAGGGGTGGTCGATGACACGCCACCACCGCCACCTGCACAGAAGCTGGCCATCAAAGATACAGAATTGATGAAACTGGCGCATGAACTTTACGAGCGGGACATGAACAAACCAACTCTGGAACCGTTAAAAACGCATTTGAGAAGTTAGTTTTGAGATTTACTTATAGCTAACTGCTCCGCGCGGTTCCATATTAAACGGTATTCCTCAACTCTTGTTGCTCGTAGCGTTAAACTTCTCCATAAAAGGGCTATCCAACACACAAAACTTTTTTCAAATCGCACTCGTAGATCCCAATACATATTTCCCATAACAGTTTTACAATTCACTTAAATGAGAAATATTATAAATTTTCAATTAAATTAATCTACATGAGTTGGGTAGATTTTAAATTAACAAACAAAAACAGAGAAAGTACTTATTTAAAATAACAAATATTGCAACGACGCGGTTTAGTACTCTTAATATGATAGCATATACGGAATAAGGGCAACTGTTACAATCTTATCGCGAACAAACACTCTAGCTTTTTAAATTAGTATTGTGTATATAAAAATAAGGGTAGAGATTATATATGTATGTGCGTCACAATTACGTTTAAATATTTATAAGTGCAAGGTGGAGTAATCCCCTTTTTTTAAGACACCCAGGATTGGGACATTTACGTTATACTAATTCAATACTTCAGTATTTTACTATGAATAAATTTATTTTAAGTTAATGATATTTAATAAGAGAATAATGAATTATAGGAAGTAATTAAACCGAAATTTAATTATCACTTGGATTTTTGATTATTGCATAAATATGTCATATTGTTTACTTTGGAGTTATTTATGTTATCGATAAATTCTTAAATAACAATTCTTATGTCATTTGTTATGAATTCGTGAGATGTTAGGACAATATAATGGCATCGTAGGTATGCGTTGTTTTGTCTTGCAGGAACTGAGCTACTGTTCCATTAAAGTGAACTAGTAACGTTGATGACGTGATATTTATAAATAATTATCGAAATGCCTCGATGATCTTATTGTTTTTTTTAAGTGTATTTTAATTACGAATTTTTCGGAGAATTATTTTAATTTGATATATATTTATTGCATGTTTTATTATCAAGTTAAACACTGTATTTGTGGAACCTTCAGTTACGGGATATATATGCCTAAAATAATATAATTTATTCAAAATATTTTATTCATTTATAAATTTTTAATACCTATCGAATATATTGTTATTCGTTCGTGGGATGTCGCACGACTATTTCTCATTATACTGTGTGTGACAAAAACTTTGTCCGATCCGTGAAGCGTTTATTATTTAATATTTTTTAATTAATTCAATTGAATTGAATTGAAATTTTAAATGCTAGCGAAAGACACTATTTTTAGGGAATAAAAATTAAATTTGTAAATCATTGTTGTAGAATAAGTATATACAATCAACGTCCTATAAAGTACATAGCTTTTACTACATAATATGATATGTTTGTAATTATGACCTGTATTTGTCTTTCACCTGGTCCCATTATTTTGTAGTCCTCGGCTATGTGCGACCCTGTCTCTATAAGACTGGCATCAGCGAGTACCAGGAGAGTATTGCTCGGTTGGCTTATGAGATGATCCGCGACGACCGAATACCTCGGTACTTTGCGCATAATGGCTGCCGCCCGCGGTGGGGCCTGCCGCCTGAGGGTACCAGGCAACCAGAACTCAACGGAGCTCCTTATGACGGGGAAAGACTGTACTGAGAGACGTAGGATGTTACTACTATTTTAATTAATATAATTAGTTTTTTGCAGTACATCTATATTCCACATGAACCAACGTTTTTATGAACATCATGATGTTGTTCATAAAAACGTTGGTAATAAAGCAATCTCTATGAATAACTGTTAAAATAGAATTCAAGATAAAACACGCTGGGATCTCTTGTAGTTTTCCTCGACCATAACAGCGTATATATACTAAGAAAGCATGACGTTAGTTAAGTAAGAAATATCTTAATTTGTTTTATTGAGAAATACATTCATAAGTATAAATCTCAATGATCGATCTTATGTTCTCCTGACGAACTATTTGACATTGAAATAACTTCAACTGCATGCTTTCGAGTCAATTTGGACTGATTGATTGCTAAAAGTTTCACTGAAATCGAAGCAAAATGATTTCAATGAGAGCGGCATTTTGAAATTTTTCTTGTTTCATTTTTAAATTATTTTGTTGTGATTAACAAATGCAGGTTTATTAAAATCGAACCACGAAACCTCGTCTGTTACGAAAGTATTTTTTTCAATTGAAAAATTTACTTCGTATTGAAAACGATATGAGGAGTTTATTTCAATAAAACTTATAAGGAAAAGTAATTTATTAAGAAATTACTAATTCTTGCTTCGCAGATCGGTGACGTTACTGATGTTAATCTGAAACCCATCGGCTTTGTGCCAAGATGTAATTCATATGACCGTTTGGTGTCAAGACTTCAACTATGTAATAAATGGTATTTTTTTTTATTTTACAATTATATTTTATTTATTTTGTGTATCTTTCAGTTTAGAAATTATCTTTTATAGTGCACGTTTACATGTTTTATAATTGTTAATTTCTTAACTTTTATATACATTTCATTAAAAATATAAACTTCTATCTGTGTTTATTACTGTAGTTACTTCGCCAAATAAAGTGTTGGTAAAATTCTGATACGGATACCGCGAAACGATCGATAAAAGTCGCAAGTTTTTTAAACGTTTTCAGAAACCATTATAAACCAATGAATAGTACCTAAAAGGATTTTATACAGAGTATTATTTTGAATAAGGAAACACGGAAGGATTCGTCGATAAGCGTAACCACCAAATTAAACAATGAATTAGTAATGAAATTGACGATACAGGACCTCACCATTAAAACAAAGGGGTATCATCCTTTGTTTTGTGTTCTGACGATATTTTTGCTGGCCCATTGCCAAAGACATTACAAGCATACGTTTTCGATTGTCAGTGGGACTTTTATTGGGCTGTTTGGGGATCATATGTACCTCTCATCAGATGTGGCTGTGATATCAATTCCTTCCGTCATTACATCTGCTGTCAAGGACTCCATTGTTTACAGATTTTCTAGTGATTTTAGCTTCGTCATTGTGATATTGTCGGAACAATATAATGCTTGTTTTGTTTAGTTAAGTTTTACTAATTGCCTTGACTGTGCAGTTGCTATTTTTAGGCTGCAAATCTCAATCGATACCAAACAAAATTAATGGTTGTTTTCTGTCAAGACATTCTTATTAGCAGTTTGGAGTATGATAGCTCTTTCCGTTCGTGCCGATTATCGATAGCCCGTTCATCGGATTGTTAGAGTAAACATGAATACTTAGTATTGTTATGTCCAGGGCGATTGAGCTAGTGTAACTACACTGCATTGTATTGGCGAGCCAACGGTAGGAGCATCACGATGTTATGTACCGCTGAGTACGCTGATTTTAAGTTGGTATTCCGTCGCGCTCGGCGTCGGATGAAAACTATAGACATAAAATTTTAGTTCCTATGGTAGGTGGTGCATCGGCGATGTAAAGAACGGTTAATATTTCTTACAGCGTCATTGTCGATGGTGTTCACTTATCATGAGGTGGCCAATTAGCCCATACACCTAGTCATTTTACAAAAAATAAATATTTAGAGATCACTATTGTGTTTGTTATGTTTTGCGGTGCACAGTGTCGTCCGTCTGGCCCCATGTGGGAGGACAGCGTCATAAGTTTGAGTGTTGTTTTTATTTAATTTACTTGTCACACACAAAAATAAAATCAATTTACAATCGGTAAATATGTCGAGTAATAAAGGTAGGCTCATTATCAGTGAAGAATCACGAAATCAATAATGATGAAAAAAACAAGGTGGGGAGATGTGAGATCCAAAACTAGATTTAAAATACTATATTATCTGCACTGCACTTATTTGGTGTACAAAGCCTTGCGTCCTTACCCCAGCAGTGGGATATGAGTGACTTCAGTGAACGTTTACCAATTATTAACTTCCAACGTTTACCAATTATTAAATTCTTGCCTTTTCA
Organism: Nymphalis polychloros; assembly: GCA_905220585.2. Lineage (NCBI taxonomy): Eukaryota > Metazoa > Arthropoda > Insecta > Lepidoptera > Nymphalidae > Nymphalis > Nymphalis polychloros. The sequence goes on from HG992262.1 coordinate 865,737, forward strand.
GTCATCGCGGCCTTGATTATATATCTCTTGATCGTGTTAAGTTTCAATTAACAAAAGCCGTATTTCTTAGCGGCTTATACTCATCGGACGACACGCAAACTACGTACGACGTGATATATGGTTTTAATTAGGTATTATATGGAACATTTCCGATGTTTTCAGCGTGAAACTGATTTAGCATCTCTCTTTCATCTGTCAAAGAATAATTTTCCGTTTGTTTCTACGTAAAAATGTTTTTAATGGCCCATTAGCGTGAGTGTGTTTACTCTATTTCCTACTTGGACATGTTAAGGTTTAATCAAAATGTGTTTTTTTTATTGTATAGGTAGGCGGACGAGTATATGGGCCACCTGATGGTAATTGGTCACCAACGCCCATAGACAATGGCATTGCAAGAAATGTTAATCATCGCTTACATCGCCAATGCGCCACCAACCTTGGGAACTTAGATGTTAAGTCCCTTGTGCCTGTAATTACACTGGCTCACTCACCCTTCAAACTGGAACACAACAATACAAAGTATATATAGTATATAGTAAGATAGTATATCTGATGAGTGGGTGGTACCTACCCAGACGAGCTAGCACAAAGCTCTACCACCGTAAAAGTAGCATGTGTGTATTTATATATTAAACTATTAACATAAATATATACAAATGTTTCACATGAAATGTTATTTGAAAAAATTAAATAGGTATTTAGGGTATTAAATAAGAATTGATATATTTATGGGACCTTTTTAACTGCGTGGTTTGTGAGACACATAACAGTTTTTTTTAATTTATCGTCGTCTTATAAGTAGATTGTAAATTAGCACCTGATCACATAAATTTGATTACACATTATTCTAAAAATTCATATTTCACAGAATATTAATGAGAGCAAGCAACTAATAAAACGTTTCTTTTGAAGAGATGTATACTTAAATAAATGATCTCTTCCAAAATACTTAATTATTTCTCAAAAGAACATTTTATATAATCGTCATCAATATTGTGAATGCGAAAGTGTTTGTTTATTTATTCTTTCACGACAACTGTTTAGCTTTAAAGTTTTATTTGTATATACATGTACAAGGTAGGAGAAATTATGGTAATGGTATAGCCGCTCGTAGTCTATAACTTTACGCGATAAATTGGTCATCAAACACAAACATTTTCAGCTTATCCTGAGATTATCGCCTTCAAATGTTCTTCAGATTTATATTTTAGTATATATGTTATTTATAAAATTAAATCTCAATAACATTTTATTGGCCCGACCAATATAAAGTAATAAAATTATTTTATTACTATAATAACACACACGCACACACACACACACACATACTGGCTACTGGTAAAGAAATATGTAATTAACAATTTGAAATTAATTTTCCTAAGATACCGTAGGGTTTACCGATCTTATATATAGGCCTAATATTTGCGCCATCACATGTTCTTTGTGTGTACCAATTTTCATCGACATTGGTCAAGCCGTTCTTGAGTTATAAGTAGACATACAGACAGACAGACAGACAGACAAAAATGAAAAAATAGTATAGTGTGAATTACTGCATCATAAAACGATTATTTATCACAAAATTAGGTAAAAAAAAAATGTTCAGACAGAGCCAATAGATTTATATATAGGGTTTTCCATTAAGGGCGCTTGATCTTTGAAATGCAAAAAAAAATACATGTAGGAGAGATATTTGCGAAAATTTTTTTTTATTTGGAAGGTCTATTGACCCCATTATGTATGGAATATGACATCATTCAAATGACCGCCACGGCTTCGGTTGGTGGCGCGCACACGAAAGGTCCAATTTTCGATGACTCTGGCGCACAAATCGGGCTGTATTTGATCGATGGCGTGGCGTATGTTGACTTTGAGGGCATCGGTGGTTTGCGGCTTGTTGGCATAGACCTGCGACTTAAGAAAACCCCACAAGAAAAAGTCCAGCGGGGTCAAATCGCACGATCTCGGTGGCCAGTTCACGTCGCCTCCGCGCGAGATGACCATGTCCAGAAATTGCTCGTGTAGAACTTCCATCGTAGCGTGTGCTGTGTGGCACGTAGCGCCGTCCTGTTGAAACCACATGTTGTCCAGATCCATATTCTCGATTTCAGGCCAAAAGAAGTTGGTTATCATCGACCGGTATCGCTCACCATTGACGGTGACGGCCACACCATTATCGTTTTCGAAAAAATACGGACCAATCACGCCTCCGGCCCAAAATCCGCACCAAACAGTCACTTTCTGCAGGTGCATTGCCACTTGGTGAACCTCGTGTGGATTGGTCTCGTCCCAAAAACGGCAATTTTGCTTGTTGACATAGCCATTCATCCAAAAATGCGCCTCGTCGCTGAAGATGATTTTTTTAACCTTGAGCTCTTGGGTCAGCTGGATCTTGTACGGGTGCAGGCTCAAGTCACAACGCAAAATTCGCCAAGTTGTCGTCTGCGAAAGGCCGAGTTCCTGTGCGCGACGCGGAATTGACTGCCGCGGGTTTTCGAGGACACTGTCGCGCACAGCGGCGATATTCTCGGCAGATCTCGCGTTACGTTGACGCACGGGAACCGGCTGATTGTTAACTGACCCGGTGGACTCGAATTTGTCCACCAATCGACGGATAGTCGACTCGGCAGGACGATCATCGCGACCGTAAAACGGGCGAAGTGCGCGGAACGTTGCTCGAACTGAAGACCCATTTTCATAAAACAATTTTATGATTTGCACGTGCTGCTCGACACTGTAACCTGCCATGGTGGTTTGGGAGGACGGAATGAATATAAAACACTGCATTTGACAGCTGTCACTCAAACAACATGGCCGCAATCAGCTGTCAAAGTTCAAGCGTCCCTATTGGAAAACCCCTTAGTAGTATAGATATAGATATGCCTTGCAAAGCCTCTTTTATTTGCTTTGAAAATTATTAACCTACGTCAGAAACATTCATAGGCCGACAAGATCTTTTAAAATTTTGACTCAATCCAATGAACGATGCGTAAACGCATAGCACGCATATAACAACAAATATATTTATACTCGGCTCACAGAGTTTTAAGTCAGGTTAAACATTACTGCTTCTATCTAACGTAAATAATTTTTTTAAATCGGTTCGATGTAAAGACTGTTTAGCACGTCCGAACTAATTCTGCGGCGTTATAATATAATATACTAGCTGCCCGCGGTTTCACCCGCGTATACACAATTAAATCTTCCTCGTTCCTATGACACGATCTCGAGCTATCTGTCATCGGCGTTGTTTCACTTCAGTTTATTATGATTTCCGCTAAACAGTTTCATAATAAATCCATCAGCGTGTCAGGTGCTAACGTACGATGCTCCACTAAATCATTTGTAGTGTAATATTAATGCTTTTGTTTCCGGGAGGACACAAAGGCGATATCTCTTATGATGAGTCGCGTTCGCGGAAACGTAAGCTCTACTAAGAGCGTGTTACGTGCTTGTGAGCGATAATGTATTTATGTTTTCATTTTTCACGATTTCAATTGAAGATGCTTGATAGCTCTTTGTAATGTATTTTTTTATTATTTACATTTCTTGTTTGTTTCAATCATTTGTTTCAATAAATTTAATTATTTAATCAAAATCTTCAAAGAGCGATTTAATGCTTCTCGTCTTATTGGAGTGTAACGCGTCGGTATCTAATGATTCAATGATATTATAGTATAATCATATGCTTAATATAAAACTTCTATTTTCTGCGGCAAAAGATTTGGATTCATGGGTAACGTAATCCTAACATCATTCCGAGTGGCACTGGTAATAAATCTCAGGTCAGTCGATGTATTTTTTATTAGTTATTTTATTTTACTCAAAAGCTTTTTGTGCTGAATAGAAAAGCATCTATCTATTCTTCCAGCATATACCTGTTTTTGTTGTACATACAGTATACTGCATATAAAGTAGATAAATAATTCGATTCGAATTTAAAATATAATATATGATTGACATTCGATTTATTGTAATACATATATTATCTTTTAAATTATATTTTTTGAAGTCTATAATACCATGATTATGATACCAAACCTCGTACATCTCGGTACATCGATGTCATTTTGTATTGTTGTTGCTCGGCGTGTTATGCAAATTTAGATTTTAACGTATAACACTTAGGAGTTACAATCGAGCAAATTAACTTACATATAATATATGCACATTGACTGCTAAAGTCATAAATGTATAATATTATTATAGTCTATGTCTTATTATTAATTATTTTTTTATATATTTTTTATATGCTACGATCGTGTTATCGAGTTTGTTCTTGCAGAATAATTAGAATATAAAGTAGAAAATATTTGTAAATCTCAATTTACTATATTAGATAAATTTTAAATCTACATTAAAGTAAATAATTTGAAAGGATTTTTTATCATGTTTATTTATTTTTTGATAATTTAATCACATAAAAATAAAATGGCGTTGGTAACTAACGGATTACGGTGTTGCTAGAGTGAATGTTATGAATGTAATGGAAGTGTGTTATTTTATTTATTTATTTTAGCAAGGACAACCAGCTAATGCTCCTTGATGGTAGTGGTTATCAACCATCACTCAAAGATACTGCAAGGAGTAATCAGTCACTGCATACGCTGTCAAAGCATTGTCAATTATGGAGTTAAACATGTTAAATCCCTGGTTCTAATTCATACATGCGATTACTGAACAATGATTACATTATAAAGTAAATATAACGGCTAGAAAGAGTCGGTTGCACATGTATCTACATTTCATTTAAACTGTTACACCAAACATCGATTTCGTTATAATAAGACGGGCAAATTATCAAAATAACATTTTATGCGTTCGCCAATCGCTCGAGTTGGCCAAATGTTCCGATTTGATTGACCAAGGTTTTATTTGTAATTATGTTACCGTCTCACGTGAAATTGTTTATTAAAAAACAATAGGTAAATGCGACTCGTGCGCTGATGGTTCCGTATAAAGTCTTAAACATACATTTCTAAATATGTATTAAAATTCAAAGTAAGCCTAAAGAGAATCTCACAAAGATCAGAGGCCTCGGTAAATAATATTTTCAATAGAATGTATATTTTGTACCAATGGCTTAAAATTATATGAAAATTTCTAAAATGACGATTCGAAGATACTTTTAACATTTGCCTACTTAAAATATAATCATTTTATGGTAGCTCAGCGAGTTATGGAGAGGGCTATACTCGGAATTTCTCTGAAGGGTAGAATCCCAAATGTGGCCCTTTATTAATTACATGATTTTTTATTTATTTAACGACTCAGTCGTCATGTATTATACTTTTGCTTTAAAACATAAAATATTTTTTACAGCTGAACTTATTTTATGCCTCTATTGAACAATTATAAAAATCCGACATTTTGGGAAATTGCAATCCTCGATCAACTTCGTCACAATTTAAAATCATGTTAAATATTGCGTTGTTGCAAGGAGGTGTACTAACAAATATTTGATTGTATTGGTTTTGGACCGAAATAAATTTCTCAAATAATCGCCAATTATTTTCTTACGGTGAAATAGTGACTGTTGTTGGGCGCAGTGATGCGGTAAAGCTTGGTATGCTATAAAGTGCCATAAGTTGAATCCATTCCAGCTCAGAAATTTCTTCTCAAATTTAATGCAAAATCGCCGTCGCGTAATCTTTGCAAAACCTCACCTAAACACAACTCAATTAGGTATATTAGACATTATATTTTTTATTTTTATTAAAATATTTTATAATTATCTGTAACCTAAATATTTTTTGTATAATAAATGTATTAACAAATTTAATTATTTCGGTCGAATTAAGGCAATTTAAATCTCTTGTTATAATTATTTCAATACGTAGTTAAAACAAAAATCAGTTATCAAAATTAATAGAGTAGATCAATTTATTAATTATTGAAATAAATAATTAGGATGCCAGTAAAAGTAAATATTTAAACAATTACGTGTTCATAATAATTGTCGTAATCGATTTTTGCAACTATGGAATATAACTATTGTATATGTTTCGCTACACGGACAGATCTTAAATCAAACGACATTCATATTTATGTCCCTGAAACATGTTGGCCGAATGTATCATTCAGACATTGGTACATTTGGCAAACGTTTGCGCGTGACGTGCAATGGCAAGGATTGGCACGGCCAGCCTCAGTGGCAATCGCGCGTGCGTCGGCTCGACCGCCCTACAATTCTACCGCCTAACCGCGTGTGACACTAAGTTTAAAAATTGAAGTGTGAAATTATCCGTGGATCTTATTCTCTGTGTATTTTAAATTGATTTAAATATAGTGTTTTTTTATTATTTTAAATTAAGAGTACGGATAAAGCGTTGACTTAATAGGTAAATATTTTTTTATTTAATATTATCTTTCATTTACTATAGTTAATGCTTATATCATATTTTTAAGCAGCTACGTTTATAACAGTTATTTAATAACGGCGTAATTATTGTCTACTTATAATGTTATTGGTAGAATATTTAAATTTATTTTAAATAATTTATTAAATATCAATTTGCTTTTCCAAAAAACTAAAATGAATCAAAACAGTTGTAGGTATAGAAATTTTATTATACAGTATGGCGATTGTCTTGAATAAGACTATATAGTCACACACAAATCTATGATTATTAAAGCACTTCCTGTCTGTACTAAGTATTATGTTAAGTAATCTTAGCTTCATATAATAAATACGAAAGTTTGCTTATTTCGCATTCAAGTTTTAACTCATCCACCGATCATCAAGAAATTGCAATCCACGATCAACTAAATACCGTTATATGCACAATATAAGTATAAGTACAATATTGTCGACAATTAATTTGTCAAAAAAGTTTTTATTTGTATGGAGAAAAGCCGTAAAATCATATTCAATGACAGAAGAAAATCAGAGGTGCTGTTTATTAGTGTGTAATAAAAAAGTAATCAAACAACAATAATAATAAAGTAGATAAAATCTATAAAAACAATTATTGTATAGGTCGGGGGACGAGCATATGGGCCACCTGATGGTAAGTGGTCAACAACGCACATAGACAATGGCATTGTAAGAAATGTTAACCATCGCTTACATCGCCAATGCGGCACCAACCTTGGGAACTAAGATGTTATGTTCCTTGTGCCTGTAATAACACTGGCTCATTCACCCTTCACACCGGAACACAACAATACAAAGTACTGCTGTTTTGCGGTAGAATATCTGATGAGCACAAAGCTCTACCACCGAGCACCGGCACCGGCTCTTGTTGTGTGGAAGCCCCGGAACAACACATTACGTCCGAAGACGGAACAATAACATTTTCACATTCATACATAACTTACCGTTTTTCTTAAAATTGATTCATAATTAATTGCCTCACGTTATTTGGTATCTATTTAAGTTATGTCAAAATATATTATTCATTACACATTAATACTTTCTTATATATACAAAAGGCAATTTGTATAAATAGTATATTGATTCAAGATCGATATTTGGAATAAAAATATGTACATATATTCGATTGGCTGATAAAGCCGCGCCTTATTTATTAAGCTTTTAATAATATTTATTTGAAAGTCCCGCCGCGCCGTTCAATGTGCATCACAGATGTCCTGTTTATATTATTATATGTAAGTCTTATTATTACTTTTAACAACTATACTAATTAAAAAGGGTTTTTTTGACATGTTTTTCAAGCAATTAATATATTTGTTAAAAATTTTAAGATATATGTAAGATGACATATATTGTTTATGACGCATAAATTTTTCGAACATTTTTGTTTCCACTCTTATTTCCATTTTTTTTATTGATAACAATAATGCGGTACAATGCTTAACAAAGAAAGAAAAGAAAATCGGTTGGAAAACAAAGGAGGAAATTTTCATAGTGAAGATATGATTTGTTTTCATCATAATGAAATTAATATGGATGAACGATGATTTCTTAAAAGTATTCAATCAATATCTATACTAATATTATAAATGCGAAAGTATGTATATCTGTTACGCTTGTACGGCTAAACCACTGAACCGATTTTGATGGAAATTTGGTATTAAGCAAGCTCGAATTCCTAGGAACGTAGGATTTTTTATAACAGCCTATGAATGTCTCACTGCTGGGCTAAGGCCTCTTCTCCTCTTTTTAAAGAGAAGATTTGGAGCTTATTCCACCACGCCGTTCCAATGTGGGTTGGTGGAATACACATGTGACGGAATTTCTGTGCAATTTGACACATGCAGGTTTACTCACCAGGTTAGATATTTTCCTTCACCGTCAAGCACAAGATGAATTATAATCACAAATGAATTAATTCAGTGGTGCTTGTCCGGGTTTGAACACATGATCATCGGTTAAGATTCACGCGTTCTTACTACTGGGCCATCTCGGCTTTTACCAACTCACTCTCTTACCTAAAATGCAGAGTGAAACCGCGGTCAGACACAAGTTGTATATAATTATCTTATTGAATATCAAGATACTAATATTCCTGAGCCCACATGTCAGCCGTCCGCGACACTCATGATACGCGCTTGTCTCATCTTTTCTCTAAAAATAAAGAGTTCTTGAAACTAGAATTAATGAAATCGCGAATGGATTGTGGAGCTTGAACGAAAATATTAATATTTTTTTATAACGACTATTAATGTTGTGGTTCCGTGAAGTAAACGTTTATTTTTGGTTTAATGTAGTGACTTGTCGACTATATTATTTAATATTGTGGTACATTTAATTATTTTTATTATTGTTATCATTTTATATGAGATAATTTTTTGGGGCCCATTATTTGTCTGAGCAATATTTGAACTTATCTGAAGTATATATTTTGTCAGTTTTTGTATCAAAAAATTCTCAAAACGTTTGATTAATCGGCCTTACAACTGAAATTATAATTACGCTCTCTAAATTCCAATAAGATTGATAAAAATTTGGACGCGCGGCGGAAATTAGACTTAATTTATTGACGTTATATATTCATAATTGTTTAATTTTCTTTGCATCAATTTTTGTATAATATAAAACAATGAATGTTTTCGTCACATTCCAAAAGACAGTTGCAATGAAAACTGGGACATTTCGAACGCGAGGCGTACATTCGTTTGATGTGGTTTACAGCCAGCATTCGTTTGATCTTCACTATCGAGTGATTACACCAGATCCACTACAACCGATAAATTGATCCACCGGATTGTGTCGGTGATTCCATCTTTATTTTAGCTTACCAATGAAAATGGAATATCGATTTTATATTTTGTTTATTTATGATTTAGCTCGACTCGATGTTTGTATGAGATGTAAATTATTTCAGAGCTTAATCCTTGTTCCGGCTTTAAAACATTTATTGAATGGAGGGGAAAAACCATAAACAAATAAGTTTTTTTTTTGATAAATTGTTTCAGTAATAGTTAGTAGTAATAATAGTTACTTTAGTCAAACTTGCGTCGTCGCTTTTCATGGTGAATTTTAATATCAATATCATTGGCTCAGAATCTGAATTCCCGATATATTATCCCTCCCGATCCCGAAGAGAAAGAACCGATATGAAAATTTGGAGATATTTTTTTATTGCCACATGCTTACTTCACAACTAAACAATGTCAATTTAAGATTCAAATAAAATATTGTGTGGGAATAATCGATCCGAAAAACTGATTTTCATTTACATAAATATTACTCACAAACAGAATACGTAATTTTAATTATTTTAATATTTGAAAACTAAGCAAAGTGACACATAAATTTGCATATGTCCTCGCTTTAATATTATGTATGTATAGATAGATATTTTTCAATAAAGACTTGAATGCAGAAAGCGTACACGTTGTAAGTCAACACGCTGGTACCGCTACCACTGTTTACAAAACACCGGTGTCAGTTATGGTTCGACGACAGTTTCAATACTTCACAAGGATTAATATTTGCAGTAGAATATGCAACTTATTTTAAGTTGGAGTTATTTCCGCATAGACTATGTCACTTTATAATTGGTAGAATACTGTTAAAGAAAATTAGTATTCTAATTAAAATAAATATAAGTACAAATTATATTGACACTGAATCTTCCAAATGTCCTTAAATAAATATTAAAGGCCGGCAATGCACCTGTAAGTCCTCGGATGTTGCAGGTGTCCATGAGCGGTGGTAGTCACTTTCCATCAGGTGAGTCTCCTGATCGCTTGCTCTTGCCTCTTACATAAAAAAACCAATAATCCTTATAAGGCTCTTTTAAATGATATTAAATCATGATGTTACAGGATACCATTGAATATAAATTTGGCACCGGTAAATAAATCTTGAATTTCACTACATTATTATTAATTATTAATAATAATTTTACTGGTTGATAGGGCTCGGTGTAAGTTCATCTGTAGGGTAAATACACCAACTCATCACATATTTTACGGCCAAAGGGCAATACTTAGTATTACTGTGTTACGGTGTGAAGGATGAGTGAGCGAGTTTAAATGCAAGCACAAGGAACATACTAATATTTCTTACAGTCCCAACGTCTATGGGCGGTGGTGCTACTTACCAATAGGTGGCGTATTTGCTAGACTGCTACTTATTTTAAATAACAAAAAAAAAAACTCAAAGTAAAACCTATCACCAGTTCGGTGATATTTTATAACGGCCACATCTGAGAAGAATCGAAGTAAGAAAGTGTTTTTTTTAATCTGAAATAATATTGTTTATAATTTTCAATATAAGACAAACGTTGATAAATAAATACACTGTTTGAACGTAGTCCTGTTGTAAATTGTGCCACAAAAGAGTAACTGTATGCAGTTGAGTAAAATATCTACATTGTTTTAGATTATAAAGCCGTTTCTACACTCGCCAATGGCCCGTTTGCGTGTGTTCTTTGCGGAAAATATGGGCCTCTACTTATATAATCATTTTATATACTAAAACCTTCTTCGAAACGCATTTTCTGTTATAAATTCATGTTTACCTGAAAAACGTCTTTAAACTAAACTTCGGATAAACTCTATCACGTTCCAAATAAAATAGCAACGAAGCTTAAACGTATGTGAGTGTTCAGTTCTACATGAAACAGACGTAGTCGAAGCGAACACGCAGCAGCTGCAATGTGCTGTTTTACGCCGAATGTAATAATTTCATTATGAATGTGAGCCGTGGTTAAAATATATCGAACTGTGTTTCCTAGGATACATTAACATTTAGATCTTAGTTATTCATATAAACTTCTGATCAAAATTGTCACTTTGAGATACATAGCTATCTAAAAACTGTCAAATTTGTATTACAAGAGTGAACGAATAAGATGGGTAAAGTATTACCCATCTTATTCTTATTATTAGAAAGAAATTTATTTCACACAGATATTGTCGAGAGTCATATCCACCCTAAATACCAATGCTCAATTTATTACAAGCGGTAATGTCCGTTAAACGACTACAAATAAATCTTTCACAGCAGTCAACAAACAAAAACAACATAAACTAGTTCAAAGATAACTTCAAATGCCAGCGCAAGCGCCATTTTGTGGGTAGTATTATCTAAAACCCGGCAACAATACTGTTTGACCGTTTTATGCTAATGCATTTAATTTTACGGTGAGAAAATATTATATTTTATGTAAGCAAATTGCAGACTAATTTGCAAGAATAATAACTTTGTTGAAATTCTGTTGATAGAGAAAGTTTCACTGCGACCAAACTTGGCTTCGCTCGTACCTATTGCCATCACCTAAACACTAACTCGGTTAGCTATAACCGAAAACCGACAGGTCATCCTACTGTCCTCATGTTATTTTTTTGTTAATGACGTCAGTCAGTGATCGGTAAGTTGAATTGCAACATAAAACGAACTCATTTTTAAAACATGCCGCACATAACAACCGGAACGAAATCTCGTATAAATCGATACAAAAATAAGGCTCGAAGGACATTTTTTGTAAAGAAAAGAAAATAAAATGTACTGAGTTCCTGAAGATAAAACAGTTTAATAATTATAGTTGTTTAATTCGTGTCCTCGCTTATTGAACTTAAATAGATTCCTAAATATAAACTTTGGTATCAAACAATTGGCGGCCATTGTTGATGATTTCATTCTGTATAGGAAACGTATTCTCTGTTGACTGGGTCGTTCGTGTGGATCTTGAAACATCTTAAACGTCTTGATTTGGTTCATGATGAATGTTTTGATATAATTAATTTAAACAATAATGTATTATAAATCGATTAAGTGTTAATAAATAATGAAATAAAAGAATATATATTGTAAAGCTGAGTATTAATTGAAATATTTATATTTATTTAAAGTAGCATACTTACTAATGCAGTTAATGTAAATGTCCCATTTCTAAACATTGGCCTAATCATCTTTTAAGCTTCCACGTTGCTCCATCACTATATACACGGGATAGTGTAGCAGAAATTCATCTAAAACATGCAGGCTGCCTTAGAATGTTTTTCTACGACGCCAAACATGAAAACTATAAGCACAAATGAAGCAAATAAGAACTGTGGTGCTCATCCTCGGTTACAATTCACGTCTTTTAATGAAAAAAAAAAAAAAATTACACAACATTTCCTTCTAGAAATAATTATAAATAGTGCTACTATACTCTAGTAGTAGAGTTTTATTTTTGCAATTAGCATTGCATCTGGCTCTTTGCCGCCTGATTCAGTGGCGCTCGACGTAGGGCCGCCGTCTGACACTTGACGAATAACTAGAAAACAAACTTCTAGGAAACGTCTTTTGAAGCGTTAAATTAGCGAAGAAATTACCACGAGAGACAAACAAAATAAATTACTTCGTATTTAATATATTTCATAATTGCTAGCATAATAATAATTGAGTATCGGAGATGTGAATTATATATAATAATAAGAAGTTTTTAAGATATACGCATTATAATAAAATTCCACGGTCTATATTTGAACTGCCGCTAAGCAGACTTCAATTAGATATTTAAAATTTTGTATTAGTAAAGCTAATTAATCTTTTTCAGAATATACATGTGAAAAAACACTATGTTTCTAACAATTTTAACGATTCTTTTTAAAAACTTCAATAATGTTATTATTACAGCTACTAAGCAAAGAATGTATTTCTGAACCATTTTGCCAATCTAGTTTGTTATGTAATCAATAAACATTCATATAAAATCGATGTTCCTTCAGAAAGAAAACCCGTTTCTCAGTAGCATTTCATTCGCAGCTGAACTGCGCTCTTGTAGAAATAAACAATGATTTTTAAAGTTGTAATAATTTGCCGGTTCTGAGTATCTTGTACACCTGGCGCGCCGCCCGACTGATATATTGGCTCACTTTATGTAAGCTTCCTAATATTGACAATTGAACACAGTATTATTTTTGATTCTCTTTCCTTTTTTGTTGCTAGCTCATAAAATCACAGATGTCGAGCCCTGGCTTCAAACTCCTGGTCGAGTTAAAATATTGAGTTTTTCTATCAATAAATATTCAGTAGCAGTGAAGTTTGCAAGTTGACAGTGTTAACACTTCCATGTCTCGGATTACCGGCCCATGTTATGAGAGTGATAGAAGAATTTATCTACTTTACTTTGATTTATGTATATATTCCATGCTATTTTTTAATAAGCCTACAAACAGCTTATAATATAATACTAATAATAATGTCTTCCAGATCGATTTCGGTCACGGCGGCCAATCTCAAGAGAGGTTAGCCAACTGCGAGGGAGATATTATAATGCACAAGTGTGTGCGCGAACACCGGTGCACTCTCTATTCCCTAGCTCTCATAATCAGATGGGACGGCAATCCGACAAGACCGGAAAGAGTTCAGGCGCAGGAATAAGGGCTTAACGTGCTACCAACTTCCAGACTCCGGGCGGCTACTGAGAATTTTCTGACAGAAAATCCTTATAACCTAAAATCTTTTTAATAGCCCGACCTGGGGATTGAACCCATAACCACCGGGTCTGCCGCCTTATATCTAGCCACTAAACCAAAGAGGCAGTAGTTATACAATACTACCATTAAGACAACCACTTAATTACTTATATCGACTTTAATTTTACTACCAAAATTCCGTGAAAAACACAGGTGCGTTACAAAAGCATAGAGTTCGTATTCTTTTATTTCCATAAAGGACGTATAAATTGAACTGTATATGGCTATGTATTTCATTTTAAGAAAAAGGACTCAATTAATTTTTAGACAGGTTCTTGTCGATAGGATTGTACTTTATTATCAAACATTCAATTTAATACTTTAACATGACATAACATAAAATAACATTCAAGTGTTATAAGCCTTCTAAAATCCTCAAGTTATAATATAAAATTGAATGTCTAATTAAATATACAGGGTTATTTGTAACACACCAGCAACCTCGCAGGACTACATAGCTAACACCATAAGCAACAACTTTTAATAATTTGATAGATTGCTTATGGTGTGGTCAACCACCAGTGGTGGTGGGTGGTGGATCCGTTTAGTTTCATCGATTTAAAAGAAAGCTACTACGGGTTCGGCTGCTTAAATAAAGATCATTTTCATTTTGACCTTGGTTTATGATAGGGATGGTGAAGTTATGTGGTTCTTTTTAACAAACAATTTGAATTTCCATTCCACACTTATTTTACCTACTTGTCTAATGGACGTTTTGGTTGCTTGATTTTTTACACCAACTGTATTTGGGGCTTATAATCAGTCGTTTCCACTTTCCATTAATTATCATATTTTCCAAAACACGTGCTTAATAAATACACGATACAGCCTTATCGTATTTAGATAATCTTTAACAAAATTAAATATAAATTCGGAAGACATCACTTTAAGAATCGTTTAATCGTTTGTATCGTTGGATACCAATGACAAATATTCAGTAAAACTATTAATGATTTAAGATATATTGCAATATACAAGTAACCGCTGATATTACAGTCGACAAACAAATTATCGGGGCCAATCGCATGTATAGATAAAAGTTTATTTATACACTACGACACTACGAAACTATTTTTAAATGCAGCTGAAATAGTGCCGACATCATCGCGCCGATGCATTACGTGACGTCACACGAGCCACCGAATCAAATGGTCATATTTCTTTATATATAGTATAAAATTGAATCGTATGTTTAAGCTGTAAAGCATACAATGCAATAGATAAGATAGATACGTATGTTTTGCTTGAGAAAATGATGACGATTTCTCTGGACGTGGCTGTGAACACGCAAGCCAATTATTAAAGGTGGATTGCATACGAGTTAAAGAAATAAATTACATTTGAGTAAACAAATACAGGATTCTATGAATTTAGTCCATTCTGAAAACATTTTTTCGAGGTTATTCGGACGGGAGCGATTTAAAAGTCTGCAATCATAGAGATTTATGGCATGACATAATTCGTTGTGGAGAAAAGTTATTTTAAAAAAATGTAAGCAAAGTTAATCGAATATTTATATCATATCTTGTTAGATAAGAGGAGGATTCATTAACAAATTCATGTTAAAAAAAATGTTATACTTGTATGACTCAATTTATAAATATAAAACGATTTGTTTTTAAGAATAATTAAAAAAAATAGGATTTTTTTTTATTTGAGTATATACTTTTTATAATGATTAAAATCAAATTCAGTCAGTGAATCAGTTAGCGTCATACGAGCACCAGCTTTGGGATCTAAGATGTCATGTGTAAACATTGACAGTTATATTATTTTTATAACGGTACCACATCATAGATAAGTAGCTTCGTATGTAGATAACCTAAAAGGGTCAACGTGACAACACGACAAATAGTCTGCGCTATTAACGTAGCCCAAATCCACGCACCTTGCGTTGTTGTAGATGCCTTTTCCGCTCGCTAATCTTACAGAAGATTTGTTGATAGTATTAATAGACAGTCAAATATTTGAGAAAGAAGGCCGGAATTCAAAGTCTCTAGGGATCGTATTAAATCAATAATATGGGATTTATCTTGTAGCAGTCATTTATATTTCGCTCGGACGTTTATTATTGCTCTTGTTTTAACGTATTTGTCAATCGTTAGTGTGTATGTACAGTATTATGTAAGCTCTATTGCAGAACTATTAAGTATACTTAGTCAATCGTTCCGAATGTAACTGCAGCTGAAATACCTGAACAATAATGTTACGACTCCGTAAATAATGTTAATGATCAAAATCTGGTGACTACTCTAGTTTGCATATTTTTGGTATGATTAAACTTTTTCAAATGCCGCCCTACACATTTATGATTCATAGCGATTTTAACGAATACAAAAAAGGTGGTCTATATATCAGTGTCTATATACATATTTTAATATATAAGCGAAATACCACTGACACAGTGACTCATGATGAGATCTCCGAAACTATAGGTCCGATTGACTTGAAATTTTGTCTAATACTCTGTAGCGACATCTATCTCGCCACATACGAAAACTAAAAACTGACGTACCCTACATTGCGATATTAAAGTTATCCGAGCGATTGAATATATATACAAGAACACGACAACAACCGTCGGGCGGTAGCCCACCAGACAAACACGCGTCTGGTCGGAGGATCCTCCCTTTTCAATGGTCGACACCAAACTGGTGACCCCGAGCATATGAACGTCAACGCAGCCTTCGCAAAAACTACGTCATCGTGACGTCATCATCACTTCCTCAAGCTTTCGAGCAGCGAGTCATACAGCCAGCCAGCATCCACGACTACTACGGGTATCCTGACCACCAGCATGCAGCGAACGCGCATTCCTGGTCATCACCCACAGTCTTCTCAGCGACTTTGGCACAGCATACTGCACTTCGGCCGGTCAGCAAGCAGAGACGCACTTCTCTCCTAGTCGACGCAGCAGCCAGCCACTACGCAGCACTGCACCACTCCGACTCACTGGAGCATTTGTAGCATCACCCCGACTCACTGGGGCATCACCGCAGACAGTTCCGACTCACCGTGAACTATGCGGCATCTGGTTCCGACTCACTGGAACATTCCACTGGCCCGGCAAACATCACAAGACATATGGACGACTCAACCTGCTATCGACCTCCGGTCTCGGAGGGGAGTGATGTAGCGACATCTATCTCGCCACATACGAAAACTAAAAACTGACGTACCCTACATCGCGATATTAAAGTTATTCGAGCGATTGAATATATATACAAGAACCCGACAACAACCGTCGGGCGGTAGCCCACCAGACAAACACCCGTCTGGTCGGAGGATCCTCCCTTTTCAATGTTCAACTCCAAACTCCTTTCAGGACGTAGACACTTACTAAGAAAGAATTTTAAGAATTTTTCAAATTCAATCCTAAATATTTTTTCTAGTTCTACCTGTTGGAAGCCCTTAGCTAGTTTATCTATACTAATATTATAAAGACGAAAGATTTGATTTTTTGTTCGTTTGTTTACTACTAACTTATATATCTTACAAACGTATTTACAAACAAATTGAGAGAGAGAAAAGGGACAACTTATCTTGAACTCAGCTAAAAACGTCAACGTGTATAAGTTGTACACTAACAACAATTATAACCTATAGGTAAGTAACAGCAGTTCATTTTCAAACCGCTTCTTGTCAATATTATTGTGATGATTATGATGACATAAGCACCAAAATATTTTCCATACACACCGCGTAGCGAAACAACGGGCTAAGCGCAGCACAGACCTTACTTGCGTAGGGTACAAATGTACATTGTAGAGAAAACGTGCGAACACGCAACAATGTGCATTCAAAAAACGTGAGCGCTTGTTTTTTTGCGCATTATTAAGTACGCCTTTGTTCGTATGTTTATTGTGTATTTTAATTACAAGTCCTTCAGTTCATTTATTTCAAACTTTATTCGATACTGTTAATTATGTACCATTAACAGTAAACATAACTCTGCTGCTGCGAGACACGTGTGTCTGCTCTAAAAGCTAATGAATATTTGATTGTGTTTTAATTTTATTAAATTCATTCTTTTATTACATTAAAGTAATGACCGTCCCTATTTTAATTTTATAGTTAAGATCAAGTAATTACTACCTCCTTTTTCGCGGTAGCGTAACCACTTCGTCACTACGAAATATCTAAACGAGTTCGGTATCCATTATCCACGCTTCATCCACGCCTCACTAATAGAATGGACACGTTAATTGTAAATTCGTTTAATGATTACATCCGTGTCTATTTTCTAATACTGAAAATCGAATGTTTGTAAAACTGTCCGATTGTGGAGATGTAGTGCAGAAGACGCATTGACAGACTCACTCAGTGTTGAAATGCATTAGTAGTCTCTGATGGGCCTGTGACGTCAATGCTATGGGCGTGGCTGGAGTGAGGCCCAGTGCCAGTGGAAGCGGAAGAGATTCTAGATGAGACTTTTATATGTAATCAGGATTTTGATTTCAAGGGTACGAAATGTTGTTTTTTCAATTTCCAAGATGAGGATGTAGCTTCACAAGATTCCATATGTTTATATTCTGTTAGTCATTATTTTATTTGTTCGATGTGGTCTCCTATAATTGAAGGAGCACACATTATTCCATGTTGTAATGTACTCGTAAGTGTGTATACTTTGTTGGAGATCCTAAATAAATAAATATGTTGATCGCTCGGTCGTGAAATTACGAATTCTAATTGTTTTGGAAATAAAATGTGTGTGTGTTTTATATAGAAATTTTCAACGTTCCGATTCGGAAGTATTTATAAAAGTATTTTCGAATAAAATATATCTTAAGTTTTAATTTGAAATACATTTGAACATTTTTGACAGCAGACAAGTATCTCGCGTCAAAGATGATAAGTACGTCCTCCTACAGAAAATAATCCCCATCCTCTAATATTATAGTAGTATTGTTCTAGGTCACCTCGTCTGGCAATTTACAACTAAAATGTATTACAGAATTCCAATTGACTTGACAACATAATATAACTTTCAGGCGAATCGTTAGGCATTTTTTTTGGGAAATATAATTTTAAATTATAACAAATGTGAATTATAATTTATTTGGACATAAAATAATTTTGTGCCCATTGTATCTTTTAGCACCAGTTTTTACGTTTAAAATAAATCTTGTGTGAGAATATGTCATAGTTAACCTTATTCCTTTTACATTTTACGTATTTATATTGATAAAATTGATTGAAATATGATTTTTGCCTTTATTTATATTCATATTTATTGGAACCAAATTTTACCATTCTATATTTGTGTAATTCTATTCTTAGTCAGCTTTTTGTCAAATTTGTAGCTATTTCTTTTTGTTTTTCTTAATGTAGTTATATTTATTTTCATATTACCAAATCTCAGAAAGAAAACAGTACACAATTTCTCGTGATGTCTATGACCATATTGTGGTTCGTTAAAATCTATGAAGTATGCTTCATGGGCTTGTACAAACAAATTGATCAATCCGATACGATTACCTATTATATTAGGTCCTTACATATGAAATTGGCGTTTTGTACGGGACGAATATAAAGTAATTTTTTTTTTGTAAAATATATTTAATTAATCAAAGTATGCACCGTTGTTATCTATGCATTTTTGCCATCTCATAGGTAGTTCATTGATCCCTCTACTAAAAAAACCATGGGCGAGAATCAATAAACTCTTTGAAGGCGGTTTGGACTGCCGCATCGGAGTTGAATTTTTTTCCTTGTAAGAAGTTGTCCAAATTCCGGAAAAAATGGTAATCTGTTGGAGCAAGGTCCGGAAGTACGGTGGATGTCACAGACATTCGAATTGTAGCTCTAACTTAGTGATTGTTTGTTGTGCAGTGTGTGGTCTTGCGTTGTCGTGAAGCAGCAGTGGCCTAGACCGATTGACCAATCTCGGTTGTTTAGCAGCTAGTTCTTCCTTCATGGTTTGCAGTTGCTGACAATAGATATCTGCCGTAATCATTTGGCTAGATTTTAGAAAGCTGTAGTGAACGCCACCGGCGCTAGTCCACCAAACACTCACAAGTAACTTTTTCTGAGTCAATTTTCGTTTAGGGCAGGATTTGGCTAGGTCTCCAGGGTTCAGCCATTGCGACGAGTGCTTCCGATTATCGTACAGTATCCACTTTTCATCACAAGTAATGATTCGATTTAAAATCCCTTCATTATTGTGTCGGTTGAGCAAAGTAACACAGCAGTCGACGCGTATTTGCAAGTTCGATTCACTCAATTCATGAGGTACCCATCGTTCAAGTTTTTTACTTTCCCGATTTGCTTCAAGTGGAATAATACAGTTTTATCACTTACCCCGAAGCCTGCAGCTATCTCTGAAGTGCTTTGTGATGGATCCACTTCCACAATAGCCTTTAATTCTTCATTTTCCACTTTGGTCTCCGGCCGTCCACGGGGTTGGTTCTGAAGGTCGAAATTTCCAGAACGAAAACGTTGAAACCAAAAACGTACCATGCTTTCTTTTGCGATACCAGCGCCGTACATCATTAATCCTTCGAGCTGTTTCTGCAGCACTGGTGCCACGGTAGAACTCGTTGTCGTAAATATACCGATATTTCATGTTTTCCATTGTGCGGTAATAAGCGACGCCAAAGAAAAAAAGAATGAGAAAAAAAACAAATGAATGACTGTTTTCAAAACTCAAATGTACCAGCTAAATGAATTTATAAATTTGAATTTGGAATTCTTAACCAAAGAGAGAGAGATATTTCAGATCAAAGTGGTCAGTACGACAAAACACTAATTTTATATGTAAGGACCTAATATTACATAATATATGATGCGGGATATATTAATAAGGATAATGTAAATTTATAAACATTATTTTTTAACAGTGGTGTGGCTTTGTGCACTTGTTTTGGTTATGGTAGCATTCACTCACTCAATATATCAATTATTAGGTAAATACGTTTTACAAGTGTAGGCAAAGTACATAACGCGTTAGATCTCGTGGCTAGCGGCTAGAAGTGACTTGAATTTTTAATGACAGTCTCCACGGGCCTTGGTGATCAGTTACCAGATTGTTAAATAAAAAAAATGCATAAAATATTAATCACTCGATAAATGTTGTTGACTAGAAAACGAAAATCTTACATATCCATCCCGCTGTAAGTGACAACCTCCGCTGTGTGGTTTATTAGTGATCATAAACTCGCTTCAAGATGTGCACATCGCCAGAGAGACCTTCAGCTTTGACTAAAGATCTAGACGCGTGAATAACTAAAGTTATTTACTGTGAATTAATGTGTTGAATAAACACGTAGTTATTTTATTAACCTTGGGTACCGGTATTGGTTTGGTCGATAGTTCTGGTCGGTTCAGTTCTAAGACTCGATGTAAAAGATACTCGGTTTAAATTTTTTTTGTCTTATTACAAAGTAGTATTTGCTAGCGGCCATCGCTTATTTACTGCCGTTAAATGTCTATTTTCAAATCAATTGTATTAATAAAATAAACTAAAATCAAATCTGTTATTTTTTAACCTTATAAAAAGCTGAGCTGTTTCTATATCAGAATAACAGTTTTATTCAAGTATAATATATTTCAGCTGGCTTGCACCTCCTTGAGGTGGTAGTTACACTATGGCCTATTATTATTTACCCCTGAAAATGTTCATGCAAAATTACAATTTTTCATTGTTCAATAAGAACAAGAAGTTGAGTAGTAGCCATTTCAGAGCATCAAACAAACAAAATAAACTCGGCAGCACGTTGTCCTGTCGGTATAGTCATATTAAGTTTCATGGCGAGCGGTTGAATGGTACTGGAATTTCTAACAGCATCTATTGGGGAGTTACCTAATTGTAGTTACAGCACATCCTTTGCAATGGAAACGGTGTCAAATAGTGTTAAAGCAGTGAATCTTATATAGGTATAACACCATCCATTTTAATACGCTCTTATTTATATATGAGACTAGCTGTGCCCGCGGTTTCACCCGCGTATAATTAACATAAATATAATGAATAAAAATCAGCCTAGAACCTTCCTCGATAAAAGGACTATACAACACAAAAATAATTTTTAAATTCGAACCAGTAGTTCCTGAGATTAGCCGGATCAAACAAACAAACTTTTCAGCTTTATATATATATTAGTATAGATGTCAAAAAGTAGATGTCTACGAAATGAACTCCTTAGCGTAGTAGTATGAAGTTGTATAACCTATCTAGTAAACGGAATATCTCGCGCAAACATATTTATTCACATTAGCGGAAAGTTCCTATGATTAGTGCATTCAACTATGCAAAATGCCCTTGATGTATATTATAAAATTGACAATATTTAAAAATAATGATCCATTTATATACGCATATATGTAGGCTTTATATTAATCTTTTTTTATAATTTTTTTTTATTATATAGGTAGGCGGGCGAGCATTTCGGCCACCTGAAATAAGTGGTCACCAACGCCCATAGACAATGGCATTGTAAGAAATGTCAACCATCGCTTACATCGCCAATGCGCCACCAACCTTGGGAACTAAGATGTTATGTCCCTTGTGCCTGTAATTACACTGGCTCACTCACTTTTCAGACCGGAATACAACAATACAAAGTATTGCTGTTTTGCGGTAGAATATCTGATAAGTGGGTGGTACATACCCAGACGAACTTGCACAAAGCTCTACCTTCGAGTTAATATAGCTAGATGGACCGCCCATAGACATTGGCACCGTAAGAATTATTGACCATTCCTCACATCACTAGCACCGCCAACGTTACATCCTTTGTGCCTGTAGTTACACTGGTTTATTTACCATTCCAACAGGATCACAAAGTATTGGGGTTTAGGAGGAGAATATCTGATGAGTTGGTGGTACATACCCAGACGAGATCGCACAAAGCCCTGCCAAGTACAATGTCGAATAGATATACCAACATCTATTTATATCTATACATATCAACACAAGTGGGATTCCACTTGTCTTTAACAAATTTAAATATATCTTTGATGCTTAGAAAAGTGACGCTAATCTTATTTTATTTAAAGTCCATTCAACTTCATGAATTTTTGTTTCATCTATCGATAGGAATTAGTTCGGGCGATGACGAGCCCAACGGGTTATTACATCGCAATGCAGAAATAACCGAGGAAATGGTGTATTTAAAATACGTCTGCGATCGTGAACGCGTTATTTTAGATAATAATATGAAGTCGTAATGCCGCACAGTAAGCTGTATTGTTTGAATGATGCTACTTATATAAATACTTAATCTTTGTTGTAAAAAAGGATATACAATGATTATGTAAAATATATAACAGACTTAAATATACAATTAAACCGAAGTCTATACATAAAATAAAATAAAACGTGTGTAACATTGAATAATTAAAAAAATACGTGTGTGGTATATTAAAAAAGAGTAACAGAACTAGTCTGTCTATATTTACATGCTAATAATCTCCGAAACAACAATATTGATTGTTCAGCAATAGTCCAATTATTTAATTTTAACATTCCAGTTAAAGTAACCAGAAAACCAGTGGCTTTATTCCACATACCATTATATAAGTCAAACTTAGGAAAGTATTTTCCATTAGCCAGACTAGCTCGCACCTACAATGATCTGTCCTCGAAGATTTCTGGCCTTGATATAGCTTGTGATAGTCTAACTATTTTTAAATCGAAATTATTGGAATTCTTTAATAATAATTATTATCTTATATGAATGCTTCAAATTTGTTTTTCAATATCTTTTTTTCTTTTCTTTTTATATTGTATTATATTTGCTAATTTTGTAATAATAATGTCAATTAATCAATTAAATTTCTTTAATAATCATATTTAATTTAATTTTAATTAATGAATATTTGATGCATGTTGTGATTACCTATAAAAAGAAATACAATTATCATGAGTGTAAATTATATATTAAGTACCTATGTAATACTATTGTAATTTCTGTTGGTGATCCTAATAATAAATAAATAAATAAACTACTGAATGGACTTGCGGTTTTCACAGGTAGATACGCTGAGCGGGTGGAGCAAAACTTAGGCTTTGTTTTATTGAATAAATGAAAGAAACAATTGTATTCATTTGAAGATATAATATACAATTCGTCTTCTATAAATATAATAAAGCATAATTCCCAATTAAAATTTCAATATACGTCGTTCAATTAAGTTTTGTAAGCATTTTTGAATTGTCAATTACATTATAGCCCCACTTGAAGGCAATTACAAGTTCATCATTGTTAATTAATAAACTTGTATTAAAAGCAACGTTACCACCGGCTCATAATGTAAAGACCCGACCAAAAACTAAACACTAAACATTACATTATATACTATTATAGATATTAAATTTTAATATCCGGTATTAACGAATACTACCTCAAGGTATTTTTATAATTTATATAATCTTGTGTGGAATAAAATACCTTCTTTTTTTAACTTTCAAGGCACTACGCGTATTTGTATTTACAGCATACAGTTAAGGTTATAATAGTTAATGAAAGAAATATTTATATAATTATAATATATTTCTTATTCTGTAGATATTATTTTAGTCCGGTGATAGGTCTAGTGCCTATTTGAATTGTAATGCTGCAGACATCGATTTTCTGGTATCCAAACCCAGATCGTCCCTTAAAGGCTGGTTCTGCGATTGTCACATCGGATTCCGAGACTACGAACAGAGAATACTTGCAACTTTTTTTAATGATAAATTATGATGGAAGCCGAGCAAATGGGCTATCTGATGGTAAGTGAATACCATAGCCCATATATATCGGTGGTATCTTCTCGGTCGTTTGCTTAATTGCTGAAGGTCGTGTCCTCTCTGGTCCAGGGTCTGGGTCACGTTCTTTATTAATTTTCTCCAGTCCGTCCTGTCCTCAGCTTTTCTCAGGGTTGTGGTCATTTGGATACGAGTGAGGTTGGTAGCTTGGTCCGACCACTGTGCGGGGAAGCGGCCACGTGATCGTTTCCCCTCCACTGCCAAGCACCATCAGCTTGTCCAGGCTGTCGGGCTGCCTCCGCGCTATGTGACCAAATCGGAGATTGGTGGTGTACAAAATATTAACCATTGCTTACACAGCCAACGCGTTAACAACGTTGGGAATTAAGATGTTATGACGTATTTACACTAGCTTATTCACACTTCAAACCGGAACACAAAAATACTAAGTGATGCTCTTTTGCGGTTGAATATCTGATGAGTGGGTGACATCGGGTAGATGTCACCCACTTGCTTGCTAGAGATGGGCTTGCACAAAGTCTTACCAACAAGTAAATTTTACAAATATACTTCTGCACTACATATTTTGTGATTTGGGTAGTCTTTGTTGAAAAATCAGTCAGGACATCATTAATCTTAGATGTTAACATGTGCTGACTCTGCAGTGTGTCTGCGTTCACTGTTTTATATCGTCACATCCGATAATGTTATTGGTCAGATTTCGTTCTTGTTGTTAGTAACTACACCCACATTGGTTTACGTAATATTTGATTTGTTTCATTACGTAATTATAGCCGAGGGACGGTAAACTTTACCGAATTACATGAGCTTAAATCCGGGCAAATAGGTTACACGTTCTTTTGTTTTTATAATTCTTCTCGTGCTTGATGGCAAAGGAAAATATTATATATGGAAACTTACATCTGTAAGCAGAGTGATAAAATAAACACACAACATTTTTGTCTTAAACGGGATATGCGAGGACTTTCCTGGTTATTGCTAACATTGCATTTATTAATATACATATAATGTATTTAATTTTACTTCACATAAGAGCTATTTACACGAAAGCCTAAAACATATACAAATAAAAATTGAAAATGGCTAATGTACAAATTATAACCGCGTGGAATGGTGGCACAAATGCTATTCAGCAGCAGCATTTTCCTTTTAAATCGTGGCAATAATACAAGGTGTTTTTAATGAAAGATTTTGCACTATTACTCCAAGCGTTTTCAAGGTTCAAGGGTTTCACCCGCAAACGGAAAAAAGACATAATTTGCAATAAGAAATATTTGCAACGTATATTACATATTTTCTAAATGTTTAAGGTTCAAATATTTTTCGTGTTATAATAAGATTATATGACATACGAATAATAAACTTATCCAAAGATAGCATCGATATAATATTTAAAACTTATTTTATTGAAAAGAAGGCGATATATTTATATTTCTTGGCGGTAGAGTTCCGGTTTGAAGGGTGAGTGAGCCGGTGAGTGAGCCGGATGTGCCTGTAGCACAAGGGAATAACATCAGAGTTCCCAAGGTTGGTGACTTATTGGCGATGTCAGCGATGCTTAACATCTCTTACAATGCCAATGTCTATGGGCGTTGGTGACCACTAACCATCAGGTGGCCCATATGCTTGTCCGTCTACCTATGCTATAAAAAAATCATTACATGTACATATATGCATATAAAAGTTGAACATAGCTGATCGTGTGTAGATTTTACATTCGGTTGCTGTTATATTATTAGACATATACATAGTTTCTTGTTATAATAATAATTTAAATCAAAAATATCTTAATGCTAGTATTATTCAGTCATTATTTTACAAAACAAATTAAATTTCTCTCAACCGCTGGTTCGAAATCGACATTCTACATAGGCGAATTGGTAAGAAATTCAGTAATTATTCTTTTTAATTAAATTTATAAAATGAGCTGCAATTTATTAATTGCTAAATTTAAAATTATCTTCCGGATTTTGTTTTAGAATACAATACCGTAACCCAGGATTCGAATTGATTGTGACGACACAAACTTGGGGTTAAAAGTTTCTATTAACTTCTCGTGTTTGTATATTATTGTCTCATAATTACACTGCTACATATTATACAGTTCAACTTATTTCTATTTTATATGATCAGACTTAAAAGCATTCCGTAGCTTCATATATTGACATACCTATATTATATGCTCACAGTCACTCGATTTGTATAATAATAACAAGTGTATATCACGGCAACATTGTACACAAGATATGTTAGTATTGCAGATCAATGTGGTATTCGTATATAAGTTAAGTGCGAGACAGCGTTCGCGTGAGTCACGCCATGACAAACCTTGTTCGCTGTCCGCGCGTCTCTTTAACCAGATGACTCAGATGTGAGACGATGAAATCGATACCTTTATTCACACATCTTAACAAGATTTCATCACCATTTATAATAATTATGAAATTAATAATTCTAATGTGGAATTGGATCTTTTATAAGTCTCAGTTGCTAAATTAAAAAAAATGTAAAGGAATTATTGAATTTATGGAAGATAGCACACCTTGGGATTTTTTTTTATTGCATGGGAAGGCGGACGAACATATGGGTCACCTGATGGTAAGTAGTCACCAACGCCCATAGACATCGGAATTGTAAGAGATGTTGCCATCGCTTACATCGCCAATGCGCCACCAACCTTGGGAACTAAGATGTTATGTCCCTTGTGCCTGTAATTACACTGGCTCACTCATCCTAAAAACCGGAACACAACAATAGCAAGTACTGCTGTTTTGCGGTAGAATATCTGATGAGTGGGTGGTACCTACCCAGACGAGCTTGCACAAAGCCCTACCACCAAGTAACAGATCGCCGCCTGACTATTTCTTCTTTTTTTATACTTTGTAAACGAACCATAATTAAAAAAAAAACAGTTGACTTTCTTTTGCCGCTTCTTCTCAGGCCTGGGTGTTTCTTTTCTGAACCGGTGGTAGTTTCTAGATCAACCATCAATAACTAAGTGTAATGCTACAATGTTGAATTTATATAAAATTTAGTTGGTGGAATGACTTTTGTTAACTCAAACCTACTCATCAGATATTCAACCAACATTCAGCATTATTCAGACCGGTTTGAAGGGTGAGTTAGCCAATGCAATTACAGGCAAGAAACATAACATCTTAGTTCTCAAGGCTGGTGGCGCACTAGTTTTTATTTCTTATACCGTCTATAGAGGCTGTAGACCCCTCACCACCAGGTGGCCCATTCAGTCAGGCGGACTGGCAAGTGAGCAAAGTTGCGTTTTCAGTAATTATAATTATTATTTATTAAATTTGATTGTTCCTTGTGTATTGTTTTCAATAAGGTCACTGACCTTAACTTCTGTATACAGTGTCTTTATAAAGGATAGCGTCAAACGGCCTTGGCGTTTATTTATATATCATTCCCCTTTGCTAATTGTATGCGCGTTATATACCAACAATGACTTATATTTATTGTTTATTCATGAAATATTTTAATAATACAATTGTATCCTCTTAGATAGTGCTTTATTATACAGAATATTTTACTCGGTGGTAGAGCTCTGGGTAGGTAGCACCCACTCATCAGATATTCTACCGCAAAACAGCAGTACTTGGTATTGTTGTGTTCCGGTTTGAAGGGTGAGTGAGCCAGTGTAATTACAGGCACAAGAAAAATAGCATCTTAGTTCCCAAGGTTGGCGGCGCATTGGCGATAATTATTTTAAAAGAAATGTACAATGCCACTGTCTATTTGCATTGGTGACCATTTCCCATCAGGAGGTCCATATGCTTGTCCGCCTACCTATACTATAAAAAAGACCCTGTTCCCTTGGTCTAGTGGGTGATTTCGATGGTATGATGGTTTTAAATATAATGTCAGTTCAATAAAAAAAATTACGTTAAGAAATTGTATGTAAAGTAAATTAAAGTAACATCTTTTGAAGGTCCCACTGTTGGGCTAAGGCCTCCTCTCCTTTTTGAGGAGATGGTTATATTATCGAAATTTTCAGTAGCAACTAAAAATTAGAAATACGGCGATAATTACACTCTTGTTCATTAATATAATATTAGTTTTAGTAACATTGTAACCCATTGGATTCTACTAATATTACTAATAAAGACATATAACGGTTTTTAAAAAAGTTACGGCAATTTATTATAAACAGATATCGAAATCGCGATTGTTACACAGCATCCAGTGGTCGCGATCTCTACTAAAGCGTCATTTCATGTGTTTCGTTGAAGCTTCAAGTCCGAATTTCATAAACGTTGGCACAGGCAGTCTTAAGCTCTTTAAATAAAATGATTACACTCGGAAATGAATCGTATCTATTTCAACATCACACGTCCTCCCAAACAAATACATACAATCAACAAACCGTTATTATATTATGCAATAAGTACGAGATGGCCCAGTGGTAAGAACGCGTGAATTTTAACCGATGATCGTTGGTTCAAACCCGGGCAAGCTGAACTGAATTTCATGTGCTTTATATTGCGTTTATAATTCATCTCGTGCTTAACGGTGAAGGAAAACATCGTGAGGAAACCTGCATGTGTCTAATTTCACTGAAATTAGACACATGTGTTTTCCACCAACCCGCTTTGGAGCAGCATGGTGGAATAAGCACCAAACCTTCTCCTCAAAAGAGGAGAGGAGTCCTTAGCCCAGCTGTGGGACATTCACAGGCTGTTACTGTTACTGTATGAATTAAGTATAGAAATACACAAATCAAAAGAAATAATATTTTTACGACTAGACTAGAATATAATACATAAAGTGTAGCGGCGCCTTAATATTTTGAGCAAGTGTTTACAAACGCGAGGTTCAGCTTTAATTTATTGACACTGAGATCTAAAATAACACTTAAATCCTAGACTTTACGGTCGGTCTCCTCGCGAATATTTTTGTTTTCTAGACTATAAACGTTATAAGTAACGACGATTCTCTTATAAAGTTTTAATGTGAACAGATGTTTATGTTATATTAAATAACTTCTTTATATCTCAATTTATCTCTGGTCTAATGGCTATGAGACTGATCTTGAAATCCTAGGTTCGAATACTGGGTCGAGTCAGCAGAAAATTATTGACAATAAATTATTTTTGACGAGCCGATTGGCGTGGTTGGTGGTTACTTGCCATTTGAGTCGCAGGTCGTGGGCTCGATTCCCACCCAGGACAAACATTTGTATGCATGAATCTATATAAGTATGTATTTACAAAAGAAAAGTAGTATAATATGTAGTATATCAGTTGTCTGGTTTCCATAGTTCGAGCTCTGCTTAGTTTGGGATCAGATAGCCTTGAGTTTTTTTTTATTGTATTGGTAGGCGGACGAGCGTATGGGCCACTTGATGGTAAGTGGTCACCAACGGCCGTAAACAATGGCATTGTAAGTAATGTTAACCATCGCTTACAACGTCAATGCGCCACCAACCTCGGGAACTAAGATGTTATGTCCCTTGTGCCTGTAATTACACTGGCTCACTCACCCTTCAAACCGGAACACATGAGGGGTGGTACCTACCCAGACGAGCTTGCACAAAGCTCTACCATCAAATATATGTGTGTGAATAATTTCCGAGGATATATTATATAACAACAAGCTAAGCATGCTAGCTAATTAATTGTATAAAATTATTATCTATAATGTTATAATGTTAACTAATTACAATTACACTTTGCACCAACGGACGTGATATCACTAGAGATCACATTTTGAATACCTATAGTATTGTTGCATTCCGGTTTGAAAGGTGAGTGAACTAGTGTAAATACTGGCTTAACTTAGCTCCTAAGGGTTGGTGGCTCGTTGACGATGTAAGGGATGTTTAATATTTATTACAATGCTAATGTCTATAGGCGGTGGTGTCTACCATCAGGTGGCCCATTTGCCAGTCGACCTACCTTAAATAGCAAAAAAAGATAACTATTCTGAATTCTCTGACGGTTTCTTAACATTTTGATTTTAGTAAAAATGTATAGATGAAAACTTTAAAGTATCTTTGAATTGATTTGTATTTATTCAGTCGCACCGCTATATATTACGTCTATTGGCGCGTGCGCACCTTAAATTTTGCTTTTAATAATTATTTATCAATCTTTTCTAATCTCGTCTAAAATTTATTGAAATTCTAATTGAGTAGGATTTAGATTTACTATTTGTGGGTGCGCGTGGGTCGTGTGTCGTATCGTATTTACTAATAACTTACGTGTCGCGATTTCATGTGTTAATACGTGTTTTAACACAAACTACGAGTATGTTGATAACTACAACATAAAACACATAACTGATCGCTTTAACTTAACCCAAATTATCTGTTATACAATCATTTTAAAGTATTTCACTGAGATAAAAAAAAATGTTTGGTTAAATTTTGATTTTATGTATAAATTATGGTGGAGCCTAATATAGTATTTCAACTTAAAACTTTTCGTGGTAATAGGACATTGTGCAATCCTGGCTGGGTAGATGCTACCCACTGTATTCTACCGCCAAACAGAAATAGCATTGTTGTGTTCCAGTTTGAACGGTGAGTGAGCCAGTGTAATTAGAGGCACAAAGACACAACTTAGTGCACAACGTTGGTGATGTATTGGAGGTGTAAGGGATGTGTAATATGTCCGCCTATCTATTTTATAAAATAAAATAAAACAAATATACATAACAGCATTTTAAAATCAGTGGTAATTTAATATTGGTTTCGTGTTTATACGTTTATAGAAGGCTAAAATGTCTGTTCCGCCAAGTAATTCTAACTAAGAGACGGGCCTTAGAAGGCACGAAAAGCCTTTGAACTGTTGTGATTCTTTAAGGTCGTGTCGGATTTAGCGAGATTGCAATTGTGTTTGTGCACAATACACACACATACTAACTAATAATTAATACACCTTCCGATGTTGAGTAGGCCAGAAAGATATCATCATTATTTATAACAATTAATGCTATAATTTATTTATATGAATGTAAATATCAACACATATAATGAAGTCGTACAAATTGTGCGTCTGTGCATTCGGTTGCACTCCGGGAGTGCAACCCGTTATTTTTTTATCACCGACACTCAACTTTTGATAAACTTATTCACAACGCGTGAATCTTAAATGAGTGAGTTCAAATTTCAAACCCGGGCAAGCAGCACTGAATTTCTATGCTTAATTTGTGATTTATAATTCATCTCGTGCTTGACGGTGAAGGAGAACATCGTTACCTACATGTGTCAAATTTCACTGAAATTCTGTCACATGTATATTCCACCAACTCGCATTGGAGCAGCGTGGTGGAATAAGCTTTAAAATCTTCTCCTCAAAAAGAGGAGAAGAGGCTTTAGCCCAGCAGTGGGACATTCACAGGCTGCTACTGTATTCAATTTTTACAGACTAACCGGCCGTGTGTATCTAAATTTCATTATTAAATAATCTAAGGACTTCATTAAATAAAATGGAAGTGTCTGTCTGACTTCAAAATAACTGTGTTTTTAATATTTAATTTTTTTAGTATTGATTGTTTGACCGAGGTTCTTTCATTTTTCTAGATTTCCTAGGGATAGGATTTCTTATTATTCTACGTATAACACGAACTTGGCGCAGTTAAAACCGCTGTTCACAGTTAGTATAATATAAAGCTATATGATGAGTTAAAATATTTAATTAACTGTTAATATAATATGTTAATTGCTCGGTTATCAATTAATCTTCATACTTCCTTAGACACTTATAACGCGGTTTTTTGCTGGCATTCTTTCAATCCGCTTGTTTAATATAAATAATTTCCTTTCGGACTGAGGTAACTGGTAGACATTGAAATAATGTAAAAATTAATTCACTTTTAAATATATTATTTTATATATGCGCTATCATATTATATTGTTTTATTATTAACGGTCTTACTTATAAACGCTTAGAGGGTGACTAGGAGGTTGTCAAATCAATAATGATGATCATCAAAATCGGTTCAGTGATTTACCCGTGACTGCGTAACAGACTGACAAACAGAGTTATTTTCGCATTAATAATATTAGTAAATATTTTAATACACACAAGATGTGTGCCACTATTTTAAAAATCTTATGATCTTTTCTTTTTTAAATTTATTGTTATTATCATACAACATAGATATGATTATATATATCTGGTGAAAAGTAAATTAGCGACGGTAGATTCTGAACCAATGCTGCTTAATACTTTACATGTTAATATAGAAATGTATTTTTTTTATTGTATAGGTAGGCGGACGAACATATGGACCACCTGATGATAAGTGGTCACCAATGCCCACAGACAATGGCATTGTAAGAAATGTTAACCATAACTTACATTGCCAATGCGCCATCAACCTTGGGAACTAAGATGTTATGTCCCTTGTGCCTGTAATTACACTGGCTCATTTACCCTTCAAACCGGAACACAACAATACCAAGTACTGCTGTTTTGCGGTAGAATATCTGATGAGTGGGTGGTACCTAACCAGACGAGCTTGCACAAAGCTCTACCACTGAGTAAAAGTACGATACAGGATTGTGTTTAGGTTTGAAGGGTGAGTGAGCCAATGTAATTGTCAATGTACATGCACAAGGGACATAGCATTTTAGTTCCCAGGGTTAGTGGTGCATTGGCGATTTAAGCGATGGTTAACATTTCTTTCACTGCCAACGTCTAAGGGGATTGGTGACCACTTATCATCAGGTGGCCCCTATGCTCGTCCGCCTACCTATCCTATGTAAAATAAATAAATAATAAAATCGCGCTGTCTAGATTAGCTACTAAGTATAGTACTTTTTATTGTGTATGCTGTGGAAAGCTCTTTCTTAGTTTTATTAACCGTTTGATCCTCTGAAATAACGAAATTGCTTCGACGTAAGCAGGAAGTCACTTCACCACGGCACCACCACCGGATCGGATCATTGTTTACAAACAACAGCAGAGCATTGGTTAGTGTCTTATGTATTCTAATACATTGTATTCTTATACGAGTACAGAATCGCAAACGAAATGACGTAACACATTCGATCAAGTTTCATTTAACAACCAAATTAACATTCGATTTTGATTCACTGATTTTAACTCCAGAACTCAAGTCTCTATAACATGAATTAATAGCAATGCCTGTTGTTTTAGGTATTACTTAATTATCATATTCCAATTAATCGTAAAACTCGTGTTAGGATTGGGGACGACAATAATTGAATTTGCCAGGATTGAACTTGTGACATTTATCGCACGTAAACCATTGCGCTATTGACGCTTAAATTGATTATAAAATTGCAGTTGAATTGTGTATTTAATATTTTGCTGCTGTCTACAATGTTTGTGTACAAATATTCGTGTAATTTCCGTTTCAACATAGACACTAATCGCGGCCAACCCGATACACGTCTGGTTTGAATTAGAAGCTAAATATAGTAAGCACTCCAGACGAATGTCGTTTGTAGGATCATTTGGTATTTTATGATATTTAAATAACTTTTATTCATGTACTTTCTAGTATATACATATAAACAATAAAATTTGCATTGAATTCATGTGTTTTCTCCGTCTAACCTTTAATAGTAAAGTACGTAACTGTAATCCGTTCTCGCTATAAATTAAACATCAAAATTGATCGATACTGCAGCACCCAGACGTGCTAGCTCTTAGAAAGTTACTATAAATTGTGTATTAGCTTTAACGTAACCGTTTAGTTGGTTAACAAGAATCAATTCTAGCAGAACTTGCAATTGAATTACATGTAAGTATGTATGTATGTATATTTGTGTGTCTCTGTAATTTATAGACTACCTTGTTACTGTCGTCTTTACTAATGTTATAAAGAAAAAAGATTCGATTTTTTGTATGTTTGCTTGTAATGGATAAACTCAATTAACGACAACGATTTTAAAATTTGTTAAAGAGTAACATATGCTTTATTTTACTTTTATAAAAATTTGAAAATCGTTATGAAAATTGCAATAATTTAACTCAATGTATCATTTTTTTTCCTATAAAAGTTATTACATAACATTCAAGGGACGGATCGGGGCGGGCCGCTAATATTTTATAAAACCTATAGCGTCACTAAACATTTCAGCTCTAATGTTTTCTGAATAACACCGATCTTTAGCGCGAGCTGCACATGTATTAAAACACAAATTAAGCACATACAATCTCAGAAGAATTTCAATACTTCAAGTAAATAATGTTAGGTTTAGTTTCTCTCGTAAAATCAACTGAGTCATACGGCTCTTTTAAAATAATGTAATAGTTTAATAATTGAATAAAAGTCTTCATAATTATCCCATACTATAAATTATTTTTAAGTATAAGATGTTTATAATAGAGCGTTTTTCAAATGTCTGTAATAATTAATTTTATGAATTAATCTAGCGAATAGCTGTAAACATCAACGCTACATTATTATCAACATTATGTTAAGTATAAAGCTATTAAATACTAGACAATTCACATGTTTATACACATGTCATATTAGACAATTCACATGTTTATACAAATGTCATATTAGACAATTCACATGTTTTTATAAAAAAATGCAAATTGTTTTTTATTTGAATTAAATATAAAATAATAATAAATTTTGAATTTTTATCGCCACATCTATAACTATAATTATGTGGTAAATAAGCCTTTTATAGTTTGTCGGGAAGATTTTTTAAATTTAATTTTCATTTTATCCACAGTCATGTGCGTAATTTATGCTCTGAGTTTATAATTTCACAAAACTAAACGCCAATTATTACGTTCTCATATAAATCGGCGTGTAATACAATTATGTTTATATAAATACAAATAAAAATTAAAATAATCACTGTACAAATCGTGAGCGCGTGTAATGGTGGCAAGAATAATAAATACTTATATACATGTTTATATACTTTGTAATTTTTGGACACCTTCGTTGGTCTAATGGCTAAATAGGCCGCACAACCCGAAGTCCTGGGTTCAAACCCCAGGTTTATATATATAAAAAGTTATTGGGTTTTTCCGTCGATAAATTCTTAATAACAGTCCGGAGTCTGAAAGTTGGAAGTGTACATACTCCCGTGCCTCGAAAGCCACATAGAACCGTTGATCGTGCACCTGAACTCTTTTCGGTTGTTTCGAATTCACCGTCCCATCGGCTTATGAGAGTGAGAAACTAGAGAGTACACCTGTGTTTGCGAACACACTTGTGCACTATTGTATGTCCTGCGCAGTTGGCTAATTTCTCTTAAGATTGGCCGACGTGGTCGTAATCGGTCAGAAGGACATCATCAATTATATTTTAGATTGAATATAATATACTATGACATATATGTAGCTTATTCTGATACATTTCGACACTAACTTTTTGGAACGAATTACTTTTACGCGGCGAGCCGAAAAACTATTGCACAGAACTTCGTTCCTGACGGGGTTCCCCGACCGCACATTGTTCTTATTAATATTCGTTCAATATTAGGGCTTCACTTGTGTTTATAATTCAGTACGATATGAATTGGTGGTGCAAAACATTGTGAGGAATTTGTTGGACGACAATCTGCCACATGTTATTCCACCAACCCAACGAGAATAAGCTTTAGACTCAAAAAAGGAGAACCCTTAACTCAGCAGTAGAATATTAATATGCTACTTTCTTCACTTGGAAGAAACAAAATAAAAGAATAAAACTTAAGTCACATCCGCAGTAGACATTGGCGATGTAAGAAATATTTAACATTCCTTACATCGCCAATGCGCCATCAACTTTGGAAACGAAGATGTTATGTCCCGTGTATCTGCAGTAACACTAGCTCACTCATCCTTCAAACCGGAACGGAACAATACTATTCCTATTTAACTGTAGAATGTCTAATAAAGTTCGGTTTAAATTATTATATTTATAGTACAACTATAATAACAATATATTATGTACTAAATTTAAATTTACTTAAAATTAAATTAAAAAGAAATATCTAGAACCATTATAATATTTAAACTTAAGTAATTAGTCCATCAAGACATTATTTTACACTTGTTAAATAAATTTTTATAAGGCCACTAACAATAAATAAATTGACAGATCTCGGGATCAGACGCGATTCGTATGCGTACTACATTATTTTTGTCTCGTGCGATCGCGTTTGCCAAATTTCTCTGGCAGACGCGTATTAGCAAATCATTCGAGTTTTCCACCGACTCGGCTAATTCTAAGCGGGTGGTTGGTAATAATATTACTGACAGTTGTGGAATTTCATTGAATCTAGAAAATGTTATTATGTGCCCTTTTTTGTTAGTAGTATATATTAGTGGCAACTATTTTGTGGGGTAATATATAAGACCTAATAAAT
Source organism: Nymphalis polychloros (assembly GCA_905220585.2). Lineage (NCBI taxonomy): Eukaryota > Metazoa > Arthropoda > Insecta > Lepidoptera > Nymphalidae > Nymphalis > Nymphalis polychloros. The sequence continues at coordinate 902,636 of HG992262.1, forward strand.
TCTATATGTTATTATGTATATGTTTATGGCAATGGAAAAAGGTTGTGATTTCGGACGAAAATATTAATTAAAATTCTTCATTGGTAATATAGCTCATTAGCTAGTTTGGCCGGTGTCTCTCGTTATTTTACCACCAAACCGCAGTATCCACTATTGTTATGTTCCGTTGGATGGGTGGGTGTACTAGTGTACCGACACCAGCTAAAAAAACAACAGAATTATCGACTATATTAATAAAAATCATAGTTTAGGCCAAAATATCAACAACATTTAGACATTTAATTTTGAATATGCAATTGGTAAGAATGCCTGACTGAATCCAGCCATTCTGAACTAGCCAACTGTGTAGGAGTCATAATGCTCTCTCTATTCCTTCTCTTACATATTGATGGGACGACAATCCGAAACGACTGAAGAAAGCTTAGGCGTATTTTTTTAATTAAAATAGTGGGATTACACAGCGGGTTACATATTCTTCAGTGTCAATGACCATGGACTATAACACCTACATCAATTAACTGTTATGATTTATAAGAAACTTCTCGAACATTCTTTTTCTCTCAAATATTAATACTATTCTCATTAAGATTTTCAAAGACACATTTTTTAATAGTAATGGTTACGTCGTTCTTTATCTTGAGGTGAAAAAAATCTCTCTTGACAACTTGTTTTAACATTATAAAAACATTGTTTTATTAACATTTAGACCTTTTCTAAACTACAAAAATCACGGAGCACATTTATGTTCCACAATGTTGACAGTTTCATAGCTTCGTTGAAACAATCTAAGACGCTAGCTGTCTGTGTTAATATTAAATTTTTTATAGCTCTACCGTGTGTATACACGTTATGATATATATCGTATGTTAGCTCAGACGAGTTAACATATTATCTTCTATATATAATAAAACAGTAACGTAGTTGGGTCCGAGTGTAAATATTTTCTATAAACTTTTATCGTCTAAAACATTTTCATCGATACAACATTATTATACAGTAAGTCTAAACATCTGCCAGTTTATGTATTGTGTTACGTAATGTTAATTGGCATTGTAATTGCCTTTATCCAATATATAGGATTCCATTTATTTTTGGAATATAAAAGGGATTTAGGGCATCGTAAAAATGTTAGTTCTTAATACTATATGTTAAATCAAAACGTACATTTACCTATACATTTTATTATTTTTTACGTCAATTGGAATTAAAGGCGATGAAAATCAACAACATGATACAAGGCAATATATGTATACTATCACTCAGATCTCAGATATGATTCAAACAGAGTCGCGAGCAGATAAATAGGTTTAATAAAAACAATATTTAAGAATAATCTTACGATAAACTTGTGTTTTACTGTATTTCGTAAAGTTCATCTGAAAGAGATTTGGCTCTTTCTGCGACAAAACAATATTAAATTGTCGTAAAATTTCATTTATTTTATTTTATTTTAAAATATGTGTGGTTATATTAATAGGTGGTAGGACTTTGTGCAAACCGGCTTGGGTAGGTACCACACACTACACAGCGATACTGAGCATTGTTGCGTTCCGGTTTGAAGGGTGAGTGAGACTGTATAACTACAGGCACAAGAGACATAACATCCTATGTAGTTCCCAAGGTTTCATGGGCCGTGGACGGTAATCACTAACCATCAAGTAACCCATGGGCTCATCCGCTTATCAATGACAGTGTGGTTTACAAATTTGGTATCCTTAAATAATTAGTAATATATAGTAGACGACGCTTGATATGTTACATCATTGAAATATTTTATTCTCACTTGGCACTATTGACGGAAACAATAACAACTACAAATACTTAAATTCATGTAGTACATACATAAGTATATTTTTAGTAAATATCTCTAACACGTACATAATATAATTTTACGAGTGTTGTTCATGTTTTAACGGCTACGTTATTTTGAACGAATCGTGTCAAATATTTTTCTCTGGCAACATTATTTTAATGTTGCTATAGTGTTTTTTCAATTTAAATTTTCAGCTAATAGATCACGCGCAGTATCGTTTGTAATATCTAAAAATGAATCAATAAATTATACACTTAGGACGTAGGTACTAAGAGTACCTTGATCTAACGTTGGATGCGAACAGGGTGACTGCCATCTGAATATATTTAGCTAAGGCAATGACATTGCGCGCGCATGTATCAGCCTTGTTTGTTTTATAACATTAATCAGAGCTCGAAATCTTCTAAGAGATGGTTTAATTTTGTGTAAATAACTATATGATTAATGAGTTATGTTTCTTATATAAATGCTATTAGGGTATATCAAAACAACAAAACATTTGTGTTGTTGTGTATGGCGGTGAGCACAAAGGACGTAATGATTGGTTATAATAATAATTATTCAAAGAAAGTTTACACTTTATACATGTTAGGAAATGTGAATCCAGACTAAAGGTTGCGCCGGTGGTCCAAGCTTAGACAAGTGCTACTGAGTTTTCATGACTTTAATTTGTGTTAATGATTAAACTCGTCGTGAAGGCAACCTGCATGTGCTAGATGCAATTCAGTGATATATGTACGTATCCACCAAACTCGTAGTGAAAACGCTGCTGCACTTTGTTTCAATTTGTTTGTTTTTAAGAGGAAAATATTTCGCTGACGATATAAAATAAATCGGTTTGTCCGTCCAGACCTTTTCTTGTAATACACAAACAAATGGACACAAAAAAAATATGTCATACTTAATAAAACAAAACTAATATCAAAATGTTACACAACAATGATGGGAATAAAACTATATAATTTGAACGTTATTGCGTCGTAGATACGAGTATAAACAATCATATTGGTAGAATTTCGTCAACACGCGAATCGATTTCAAATAAATTAGTATCTTTCCATAGTTTTCTACTCTTCTTGATATATTTTGAGCTCAGTGGCGTGTCATTGGAGACGACTATGTCTAGGAGTGGACGAGAAAGGGATGATGATGACGATGATAAATCTGTGTTTATAATATACTTTTTATCTTTAAACCAACAAACATATCTTCGTTGTATGTTTCTATTGAGTTTATTTTTAATGTAGCATCACGATATTCTACACTAACTGCCTTACTTATAAACGTCGCTTAGCAGCTGATTATGTAAACAAAGATTTTGCTTATTCTGTCGTTCGAATTTGACATTCGAAAGAAGAAGAAACAGCATTGTCTTACGAATCACCCGCTGATCGATTTTTATAACTAAGGCTAAGTGGTGGGGCTTTGTTTTAAGTCCGTATGGGAAAGTACCACCCACTCATCACATATTATCCAACCGCTAAACAGCCATACTTTGTATTGTTGTTTTCCAGTTGGAAGGGTGAGTGAGCCAGTGTAACTACAGGTGCACAAGGGTATACCATCTAAGTTGCCAAGGTTGGTAGTGCATTGTCAATCTAAGGAATAGTAAATATTTCTTGCCCTATACCTATATTATTAAAAAAATACATATTTGTGTAAAGCGAAGAAAGCCTTCTGTAACGTGGCTCATTGTTCGCACTCTATCCCACGGGGATCGCCATTGTGCACTAAATCAAAACAATTAGTCGTTAAAATATACAATCGTTACGGAATTGGTAATTTTCTATAACACACGTTCAGAGAGTTTTTTTACAGACACAGCGTGTCTTGTGTTTACTTTATCCTGTATTTTAGCCTAAATTTAAAGTACCGCATTCCTTCTGTTCTATGTTTATAGTTTATCTATCTACAAATATAACTACGAGTCATAATTTAAACAATTTAATTACATAGTACGGAATTTGATTTCATAAAATATGTACGGGGTAATGCCTTAACAATAACGATAGCTTAGAAAAAAGTGAGTCCTCGGTTTTACAATTCGCAAATAAGTACTCTTAGTTTGTTTTTAGAAATAGTAACGTTAAAACCTTCTTGTATTTCCTAAGATTTATTTAGAAGATGTAAAAAGATAATGCCCTTGAATATCCTATTGGCGGAGTGATTAAAACCGCAAAGGGATTCAGAGCTTTTTCAATGACGCTGCTCTATGTGGGTTGGTGGGACTCATGCAGGTTTTCTTTACGATTACTTCCTTAACGTCTGTCAGGGGAATAAGTCTGTCTGTCAGAAGCATATGTATATATAAATATATATATATATATATAAATATATATATATATATATATATATATATATATATATATATATCTATATGTATTATCATGTTCGCTTCAAACATTCAAAAAAAGAAAATTAATGAGCATTTCTTGTTTTAGTAATTATTTTATTGTCTACACTGTTTATTTATATTAATTTATTAGGTTAGGTTTATAGACATTTATTCCTCAAAAAGACAAAAAAGTCACTGACATGAGAAGGGTTTGCAGTTTTTGAATAAAATATCACGCGGGTAGTTCGTCGTACTTGATAGGTGTAATATTAATCTAATTATAAAAAAGAAATATTGTTTTGAGAATAAATTTAAAAAAAATGGTGAACAATACGTTAGTAGGCGTGTAAATAATTTTATAATTAAAAGTGGGTATTTATAACATACTGTTCTAATTTAGATTTAAATATTTGCATTGAGTTACAATTTTTAATTATTGGGGGTTCTATTTAGCATTTATAATGGACTGTACATCTGTACTGCCATATATTAATTAGATTTTAAAACTTGCTTGGTTTATGTACAAGTTAATATATGTTTAATGCATGTAACATTTACTGTGACACTAAAAAAAAAATTAAGTACATGAAAACTCAGAGGCGCTTGCTCAGATTTGTACCGCCGATCGTCGGCTGAAATCCATGTAATATCCACTAAATCATTTTGGCTCTGTTTTGGGAGATTATATTTTTTAACAATTATATTGTGTAATTTATGACTATTGAACGTCTATTTCCGCGTTCTTGAAAACCGTTGACAGAGATGATTAAAAATAAGCAATTTGCTTTCAGGCGCAGTGATATGGCGGCGAGGCGGCACCGCGCACGCGCGTCGTGTGTTCGCGCGGGAAAACTAGCGTGACTGAGAAACAAACGCTGTGCGTAATATACGTTTATTTTAGTGAAATTCGAATGAATCGCTATACTTTACTTTAAAAATATATTTTTATTTGGAATTTTAATTGTTAAATTAAAAATTTTAGAATTTTTCATATCTTTTTTCAGTGTTGTAAGTGAAGTTTTGTGAATTGAAGTGCAAGGAAATATTTCATTCAATTATGTAATGTGTTTATATGTAAAGCGACGCTTGAAGCGTTTTTGTGAAAGTGTCATGAACAAGACATGAAGTGACAAGGAGCGTGACAGGATCCAAAAATGGGCATACAAGTGGAAAATAATGTGAATTATAATAATACATGTAAGTATGACATTATTAATCAAATCAATTATAATTAGGGTAAATAAAATTGGTTGCATTTTTAAAAGTCTTTACATTAAATTTCTTGCCGTATAATTGTGTCGTATAATATTATTATATGAAATCTGAAATGACCGATGACTCAAATACCATCGTATAAATATAATTTATTTTTATTATTGAAAAAAAAGAAAGATCTAAGCAGTAAAGATATTTTTTCGAAAATAAATTAAATCAATGATGCAACGGATCCGTCCTGAAACGTAGTTCAACCAATTTTAATATTAGAATAATATTTAATTTCTCATCACGATAATTTGCATGATAAAATACGATTATCGAATATATGTAATTTTCACGTATTTCAACCATTATCGCACACATTTCCTGTGTTAAATGCGGCCGTTGAAAGAATAAATATTTGTGTTGGCAGGAAATCTGTACATCCTTGCCCTCTAAAACATAAATAAATCATATTTTTTCAGTTAATTTGTAAGTATTTTTATTTTTCACTAAGTTCAATGTCGAGTGTGTTTTCTCAGCCTAGATTTTATCGAGCGTGACTGAGATGAACGACAAACCATTATTTACAAAACAAATTGGAGATTTTCACTCTGATATTTATTATCACTAATAATGCAATAACATGGGCTGGATAAATTAAATTATAGGAATAATAGAGCATTCAAAGAGATCCAGGATATATCTGCTGTAAATAAATCAATTCCAAGGCTACGCGAGCATATTTTTTAGTAGTCAGCTATACAAAGAAAAAAGCTATACAGAGAAAATATGAAATCGATTAAGCAACTAAATGCATTTTTTCATTAATCGAGTACTTTATTGACAAAGTACGAAAATCCTCAAAGACAACTGATCAATTGAAAATGATTGAGACACTTGAAAGATATATATTACTAAGTTCTTGAATTGAACTAACAAACAAAAAAATGTGCAAAAATTGTTCTGAACGAGGATTTCAATATTTACAAATGAAACTGGATAATAATGGACAAAGTAACATTCATTTCATAACTGAAATAGTACGGTCAAAATTATAATCAACAAGAATATGAATGCAAATTGATCTGGATATATTATTTACGTTATGAAGTTTATTTTGTAACTGAATAAAATAGTTGAAAAAATTACAACAAGACTACACAATTAGAGAAAAACCACACCACAAAGTTTGAAATGATAAGTCATGACAGACGAGTTCTCGTGCCCTATTTTATTTGATTGAAGCCATTCTATGTCCCATTAAGAAAAAAAAAAACAGATGGAAACATCAACGATAACATCGCTGAAATATGTAGTGAACATTTTATATTCTGACTTTAATTAGCTGCTGTGAATAGTTTAGAATGTTATCCGTCAAATTATACTTGATTTAAACTGGTGTTGTTTAAAATATATTTTTAGTAAAGATAGAAACTTTTATTGAATTCCATAAAGTGATATGTACATAGTGAGAATGTCGTTGCATTGGTGTCCTTTTGACACCACCACTAGCTACACGAGGCAGTCAGTCGTAGACTATACTACTTTTTATTACAAGTAAATAAATGCTATTTAAATAACTCATGAAGGATAGTGAGCTCCAGTCATCCAATATAATAAAAGCAAAACCAAAATTGTTAGTACTTCTTAATTTATATTACTTATAATATTATATCTTAGTACATAAGCTTACCAGTTTGTTGGTTATGTTTTTAAATAAATAATTAATTATTATAAAGTAAATAAATAAAATAAAAATGTCATGTCACCAACAAAAATGTCTTTGCTACGAAAGCAAAAAAAGTAATTTAACAAAACATAATACGTTCGTTGTTTAGGTCATGTCACTCTATATAACGATAGTCTTCAGACGTTTTTACATAGAAAAGCTCTAATCATATGTTTAAAATAATGAAGTCATTATTTGTGTTTCCGAAGTAGTCTACCGCGGGAAATATCATTTTAACTATGGATATGAGAAAAATCAAAAGTCAGATACTACTATCTTACGATAGTGTGGTTCTATCTTTATATGACAATTTAACCAATAGAGTTATGCACCGCCATCTTTTATTTTGTTTTACAATAAAATAGGCTTTACCTATTTTATTGTAGTTTAAGCCGCGGAATCTAACAATGGGTTCAAATCCGACAATAATTACTATTATCTTAATTATACTTCTTTTTCAAAGCACCTTCAAAAAAGAGAACATTAAGGTTAACTCATGCTCATACGTGTTTCAGTATATTCTATTTAGGTTATTACGGATCACAATATAAACAAAAGCTGAATTCTAGCTTTACGTGTATCACTGACGCGTGCAATACGGTTTATTAACGGCCATTCAGCCCAGAATCTGGTGACCTGCCAATTTAGGATGAATACTATGATTAATAGGAACTTTTTAAAATGACGCTTTGATGCCAGAAAATCTTCAATTTTTTTATTAAATAGAACTATAAGCTAAAATACCGTTTTCGTTTTGCGTAAATATTATGATTTACCTATAATTAATACAATTGTTTAATTAAATGCTTTCACTTGTGCAAATTGCAAGCCAATATTGAGCCGTTGAGTTTTTACATTTTATGAAAACTAATGTTTCAGCGAAATTATTTGGTACCACAGCATTTGGTCTTTAATGAGCGAATTAAACAAAAGGCATTTTGTAGTTTCATCCCGCAACTTACTCAGCTCAGGGTCCCCATATGTTAATTCTATCATGCTTGACTGCAAGTTGGTGTATATACAGAAGTGCTTCGTCCGCCATCATTGATCAACCGAATGAGTCGAAACTTTGTGAGGTTGTTGTTACTTCGAGGTGTTGAAGCGGCGGGAACACTGGAGGGCTCTTGCGACGTGGCGCGCTTTCAAACGGCCCTGAGGAGGTCGACAGCCGGAATGGCCCCGCGCTGCCGTACGCACTAGCGAGCAGGGGGGGATTACCTTCGCCCCCTGAGGAGAGCTCCGCCGAGCCACGAGCGGAGCACAGCACGAGAGGGGCCGCGGATACGTTATATCAACACAATTCCGCAGCCTCTCCGATCCGTGCCGAGGACAGCCATCGCAGTGTTTTTAGTGGGTAAGAATCTCACATAACCCGGTTCCTCCCCCAAGAGAGTCGGGTACCTTTCTGAAGGTTTCCACTGCGTGAAAAAAAAGGTTGTTGTTACTTCCGTAAATGTTGTTGGTGGAACATTTTCAATGGGTGTCGCACAAGTAATTATTAGATAATTTGATAATTCAGTCGTTCTTGTACAGATTTGAACCCGTCATTAACGTTTAAGATCCACGGCCAAATAGAAGTTGTAGTTTTAAATTCCCATAAAATTTGCTGACCGTAATAATGTTGCGCCATTATAAGAAATCATCATGTAACTATTTATTTTTAATTCGGAAACATAAATCGTAATTTTTTGCTTGAAAAATAAGTCACAGTGATTTATGGGAACATTTTCCGCAAACCTAATCGGAACGGAAACTTTTGGTTATTACCGCGATTGTATTTCTTTTCGAATAACTGTGACATTATTTATAAAAACAAATGCCGTGAGACGCAATATTTTACGTCGGTGAAGTTCAATAATCCCTGGACGACGGCTCCAACCCGAATACATTGGAAAAATAAATCTTATGGTTACGTTAATTACGGGAGAGTCGCGTTTCCTTTGATATGTTTCTCTGAATCGCGATTATTTCGATACTATTAAATTTTGATGACTATGTTAATATATAAAACACTAGATCATTAAATTTGTCTTGCAAATAATTAAAATACCTGGTCTGTTGTTTAAGTGTTTGTAATTCTTCTCAAAACTAAGAATTTCACAATACTATCCGTTGCATATAAATTTTATAGGTCTATTACCTATAAAATTTAAAGTATATAACATATTATATACCTTAAATATCAAAGATCATTTAATTCAAAATAAACTGATCTGGTTCTATAGTAAACAGTTCTTTAATAAGAACTATTACTGTGTGACATAACATCTCAGTTCCCAAGGTTAGTGGCGCGTTGGCGATGTAAGGAATGGTTATTCTTTCTTATATCACCAATGTCTATGGGCGGTGGTAACCACTTATCATCAAATGTCCCATTTTCTCGTCCGCCTGCCTATTACATAAATAAAAAAATGAAAAAAATAATATATGATTATGACCAATTTCGGACTTGGCAGGCAATCTCGTACAAAAACACAGGATACACAAACACAGGTGCTCTCTAATAATCCGATGGGACGGCAATCCGACACGACTTAAAAGGGTTCGAGCGCAGGACCAACGGCTTTACTTACTTTCCGAGACACGGGAGTGCACACACGTTCAACTTCCAGACTTCAGGTTGCTACTGAGAATGTTGGAAAGAAAAACCCATTAACTAATTTATTGGCCCGACCTGGAGTTTGCAGCCAATATCTTGGGATCTGTATATCAAGCCACTAGACCATAGAAGACCAGCAAAATCTATGCTTACAAAAATCATTCCACCTCAAAATAATGTGATATTGATTGGTAAACAATTACCTACTACTAAATAATAACAATTAATTTCATTTAACAGCTCACGATGTTATTTAAAGCAAAATAACAGCTTACAAATGCCCCACAGATGGGCTTAGGCCTTCTCTTCTTTAAGAGAATGTGTGAAACTTATTCCACCATGCTGGTCCAATGCGGGTTGGTCGATACATTGAAGCATAATTCCATCCGACATTTCATCGACAATTACGAGTTGTTTATGAACACAAATTAAGCACATGAAAATTCAATGGCTTGCCTGTGCTTAAGCTAGCATACATCGGTTCAGAATCGCGTGTTCTTAGTGGCCACTGGGTCATTTATATTAATTAGTCATAATTGTAATGCTTCAATATAATAGTCGTGGGTTCGAATATTATTGAAGAAGTAAAATTTATTTAAAATATCGACATAATATGATTCAATTAAATTAATATTTAATGTTTAAAATTAAATCTATTCTGTTGTTCTATTGTAACGATACTATTGTATTTTTTTTATCATAGAATTTAGTATATGAAAATCATTTATACAATGTTTATAAGTTTATATATTTAAAAGAGTTAATCCATACAAGCCAGAAAATACACACGTTAATACACATCCTCACTAATATTATAAATGCGGAAGTGAGTTTCTTTTACTTTTACATCGTAACTAAGCCGATCATGATAAAACTGTACACACTGTTAGTGGTACAGAAAAGCGTTTAGGGTAACAACCCCCCCAGTCACAGGCGAGTGAAGCCTCGGACGGAAATTAGTTATTTAAGCTATTTTCTTACATAGATATATATGCGAAATACCACACAGCACCAGATATCCGCCCCACTGACTTGAAATTTAGACGTAGACGCTCACTAAAAACGGATTTACACACACATAGGAATAAATATTGATTGAAAAGAAAAAGGTTAACTCGAAAAGACACACAAATTATAGTTTTTAAAAACAGGACCAAAACTGTGCAAATATAATAAATATTTATATAATATTAATATTAATATAATTAATAAATATTTATGTAATATTTCCCTGCCGAGATGGCCCAGTGGTAAGAACGCGTGAATCTTAACCGATGATCGTGGGTTCAAACCCGGGCAAGCACCACTGAATTTCATGTGCTTAATTTGATGATTATAATTCATCTCGTGCTTGACGGTGAAGGAAAACATCGTGAGGAAACCTGCATGTGTCAAATTTCACTGAAATTCTGTCACATGTGTATTCCACCAATCCGCATTGGAGCAGCGTGGTGGAATAAGCTCCAAACCTTCTCCTCAAAAAGAGGAGAAGAGGCCTTAGCCCAGCAGTGGGACATTCACAGTGTTACTTTACTTACTTTATATAATATTTATATAATAAGAATTTTGACATTAATGTGTTTTGTCTAATCGACTAAAATGTTATAAATATATTTAAAAAGAGTTACTAATGAGTTTCTTTTCAGTTCTCTGTAAAATCTGCAATATATTCCGAATGATGATAACTTTACATTTAATTTAATACGTGCTTTGAAAAGCTTTCATATTATAGTTTGTCTAGAAGTGACGTCAAACAGCTGATCTCATATGAGACTACGAGTATAAGACGATTATAATATACGATTTGATTTTATTAAACTCTGCAGTATTTAGAAGTTTAAAAATTGTCTAAACAGTTTCATCAATAAATTAATAAAGATATTTAATTTTAAATAACAGAATAAATAAAGAAACTTTATACAATCACAAACTACCGGACTGAGCAAATAATGACGATTTAAATTTTACGTAAAATGCTATGTGACGAAGAACCCCGCTTAGTGAAGAAGAGTCGGTCGGCTTTTGTGGCCCACTTAATGTTACTTTATTTTTGACTATTATAGATTTCAAAGGTTTTTATTAACACCTAAATAATTCGAATTAAGCAACTGCTTGTGCAAACCTAAGAAACCATTACTTAAATATTTTTAGTTTGCGGCCCGCGACATCGTGACTAATACGTGTTTGTAAACCCTTTTAAGAAAAGTTTGAGTATCGCTGGTTTAGACTTTAACTCGGACATTACGTCGAATCTACAAACAAACTTTGCAAACAACAGATAATAAATGATTATGGTATCCATGATTTTATATTCTATATTCAAATTATGATATATACTATGACCGCATGATTCATAACAATTCGTTTGATGGACAGTATGCCACTGATTGTTTTGTGTAGGAATGCGTGCATGAATCAGTACGCAGTAAGCGATTTCGATTGTAACCAATAAATGATTTGCATTGCTAATCGATATTTGTATTTTTATAGCGAAATCTTGGCATCGAATCTGGGTCTTTAGTACTGAAATTGTTGTTGACGTCACTATGAGTTAGGAATGTGTAACGGATATCCTTTTAATTGTGTTACATCTTTAAAGCAATTAGATTTTTATAAGACCACATCCTGCCTTACTAACTTTAAATATTTTATTACAACCATTAGGATATAAATTATAATTATTACATATAGTTTTTCGGTCATATTAACATGTAAATTTAATCATAAATTAAACATTACTTTATAACACTTATGTTTTATGGTATGGAATCCATTATTTATTCATTTAAGACACATAGCGCCATCTATCAAATCAGTGTTAAAGTGAAAACGACTTGTACACAAACCATGAATCATGACGCAACATTGGAAAACGCTGGCGAGCTTACGATTTTCCTCGTTCACTTCCGCGCTAACAGATGGCGCTCGCTGTATGTTTTCGTAGTCCACCTCGGAACGTTAATAAAGGTTTATTTTTAAAACACAGCGTTTTATAAGTGGCCTAGGAAGTCAATGTATGACACAGCTCGTCCAGAATGTGAAGATGCAGTATCGAGATATTTCTATATTCTGTATGCATTGTCTTATACTCAAAAGTAATTTTCCTTTGGTATATCTTATAAGGTGAAATAAGACAGATGTATCTCTATTTAATTTATATTTCATCGTAATTTATTTATTTATTTATATATCAATGATATATAATAAATTCTATTACAGAGAAGTTCATCAAAACATTTCCACAGAGACTAGACAATTACGTGAGAATTAATCGATTCCAAATTTAAAATTAGCTATTAGATACAGACTAAATATAAATATCACAGATAATTATTTGTAAAATACGTTTTTATGATTATGAAGTATTTTCGTAATCGGATACCGTAAAGATTGCTTCGGAACAAATAAGGAGGCCCGAAGTGCGCAAGTACGGACGCGCTATTATTTCAACCTGCCGAGCAACAGCGATGTAATTAAAATAAAAAAACAATTTCACCATTACGTTCGAGTAATAGCCATACATTAATAGATGGTATATATGTATAGTGCAGCACAATATGTGTAGTTGACCGTATATAAGTTTGTTAAAATGACAATACTTTAATCTACCAATCAGTGAACATACTAACCTTACCAACCATTTAATATCAGGGCTCTCATTGGCTGATTTATCTGATAAAGGCGGTGTTCTATTTATAAAATAAATATTGAAAAAGTGCTATTTCTTATCAAATGCCTAAACTTATTTCGATTTAAATAAAGCTTTGTTAAAATTGACATTTGAACGATTTGTTTAAGGATCAACCATATTTGCTAAGATATATCGCGAATTACTATTAAAATGCACATATGATCTATCATACCAATATTCTAAATATGAAAAGATTACTTGCAGACTGATTTCAATTTAATTAGACAAAGCGTCGCCTGGACTGGGGCCTGGAAAAGGACATGAACGACATATAAATAAAGGAAAAAATTAATTTGATGCGGACGCGGTCAGCTAATTTGATTTACATTTGCTTCAATAGTATAAAAAAAAATAACACAAATAGCACACATGTCGTATTTCTCGGTTTTAGTTAAATACTAACGTAAAAGCTTGTCGTACTGCTGGACAAATATCTCGACTTCCTCTAGAGGTTTGGATCATATTCCAACGTAGAAAGGACCATTTTAAATAGCAAACCTAATATGACTTATTCGTGACGGTTTAGCCTTGGTGTAGTGTAATTTCTAACAAATAACTTACTACTTATGTAAGAATCAATAAAGGAAAATGTTTGCTTTTATAAATAAAATGTTTTATTTGACCAAGCTTGATCGCTCGCTCAGCGCTGCTATTGAGTTTTATGTTTTCCTATTAATAAATGACATAATTTTATAATTTGAGTATTAGAAAATTCATTCAGATGAAGCATTTGTAATATTTGCGAATATCTGCGACAAGCAAAATCTGCACAAACATGTTCACTACTGAGTCAAGTGAAGTGCAACCCGCATTGGAGCAGCGTGGTGGAATAAGCTCCAAAACCTGCTCCTCAAAAGAGAAGAGGCCTTAGCCCAGCAGTGGGACAGTCACAGGTTATACTGATTACTGACTGACTTAAAAAATCTTGGGATAGGCGAATTCACATCACGCAATAATTAATTTATGTACATCTTCTTCTTAATTCTTATATAAATAAAAATGAATGTATGTATGTTTGTCCTCTTTTTATAGTATAGGTAGGCGGACGAGCATACGGGCCGTTTGATTATAAGTGGTCACCAACGCCCATATAAGATGTTATGTCCCTTGTGCTTGTGATTACACTGGCTCACTCACCCTTCAAACCGGAATACACCAAGTAATGCTGTTTTGCGGTAAAAAATCTGATGAGTGGGTGGTACCTACCCAGACAAGCCTGCACAAAGCTATACTACCGAGTACAAAGCTCTACCACCGAGTCTTTGCTTTCCTCTTGCGATTAAGATTATGATGAAGCTTTGGTTAGATGTTCTGTGTATACCAGCGAAAGGGCAGACGTAGCCTATGTTTGTCCTTCACTATAAAAGTTTTATGTAGACAAAATAATTAGCGCGAAGCCAAGTTGTATATAAGAACAAACATGTTGTATAATAATGTATTTTTCCTTTCTTGACTCCGCCCTTGATTTTACTAAGTAAGCAATATAAGTCAGTCCTTACACTGTTTATTTACTGTTAACTACGAGATTAAAGATATGTTACGTCCTCTGTTATAACACTGGCTCACCCACCCTTCACTTCACTTCACTTCAAACAACAGTACCATAATGTGTTGCTGTTTGCTTCTTAGAATAACGGATGAATTAGTTGTGCTTACCGTTACAACCAGAAAGCATAAAAATGTTAAAGAAAAGTTTATACCGAGGAAAGCCTCTACTTTTAACAGGAGAGCTGGTTCATTTTTCGGCCAAAGAATCGGAATTGCGATTCAAAGGGGAAATGCTGCTAGCATTCTTGCCACCATTCCACGTGGTCACGATTTGTACAGTAATTATTTTTAATTTTTATTTGTATTTATTTAAGATTTTAATGTTATTAATAAATAAATGATAATTAACGATCTGAAAATATAACTGTGTTGAAAACAAACGTTGAATCTTAATCCGCCAGGATTTTGGCAGACACGTGTCTAAACAGTTGTTTCACAGTCCTTATGATTCTGTCTGTCTTCACTCTGTCAAGTATGAAAAAAATAAAAGAACAAAATGTGTACTAAAATTCAATTACTAATAAACTTTTAGAGCGACTTTTAGAAGCAATGTTGAGTCGCCAATTAACACGAATAAATGAAATGTAAAGAGATGGTTCTTAATATACATTCCACCGAGCATGACCGATGATGACGTTAAGTAATTCAGTTTTTATTCGTTTTTACAGCGATCAAATTATATATATGTATTTATAGGTTTAAAAATAACCTTTTATCCATAACAAAAATTTAATAATTATGAAATAAACTAATACTATCTCCTCGCTTTTTTGGTGTCTATATAATCTATGACTGCCTCGTTGGTTTCTTGGCTAGATATAAGGCCACAGACCCGGTGGTCATGGGTTCAATTCCCAGGTCGGGCGAATAAATAGTTATTGGGTTTTTCTGTCAGAAAATTCTCAGTAGCTGCTCGGAGTCTGGAAATTGGAAGTGTGTACACTCCCGTGCCTCGGAAAGCACGTTAAGCCGTTGGTCCTGCGCCCGAAGTCTTTCCAGTCGTGTCCGATTACTGTCCCATCGAATTATGAGAACTAGGGAAGAGAGAGTGCACCTGCGTTTTCACACACACTTCATCATCAGCCTTTCGTCGTCCACTGTTGGACATAGGCCTCTCCAATGGCACGCCACTGAGCTCGATCTTCAGCTCTCAATATCCATTCGCTGCCAGCCACTTTGCGTATATCGTCACTCCACCTAGCCGGAGGGCGTCCTACGCTACTTTTGCCGAAACGTGGTCTCCACTCCAGAACACGTCTACACTCCCGGTTGTCGGTTCTGCGACACATGTGTCCAGCCCACTGCCATTTCAGCTTGCTAATCCTTTGGGCTATGTCGATAACTTTGGTTCTCTGTCGGATCACCGCATTTGGGATTCGATCCTTCAGAGAAACCCCGAGCATAGCCCTCTCCATAGCTCTCTGAGCGACCTTAAACGTACGTCGTACGTCACAATTTCTGGGAAAATATTTTATGTTTTTGCGTAATAACATTATCAAATATATATTGAGAAGCAAAACCACCTTAGCTGTGTTATTTGAATATTTTCATCGATTATGGTTGAGTTGCAGAGTATAAATGTTAATCATTGGCTATTAACGATACTCTGTACAAGTTCTACATAATTAGAAAAATATTATCGAATATTAGATCATATAAACTCTGAAAGTAACGCATTGACATTCGGCGCGGTTCTTACTATGCTATACTAGGACCGAGATTACATTAAAATAATTTTACAACATTTCCACACTTTGTGCATATCACTTAGTCATAATATTTTAATGAATCACGTAAATGCAATAATAATATAAATTTGATTAAAATAGAACAAACCGAATATAATCAATTATTTATTTGTTAAAGCATCATTTGATAACGGAAACGAAACACTTATCAACTGTAATACAAACATCACTCAAATCTAATGGCACTATTGAGGTTATGGGGACTGTCACCGCACAGGTCAAGAAAGCCAGCAGCCGGCGCAGGCGCAAGAGAGAGATCGGGTGGAGCGGCGCTTCGCATGGCGTGGGCGCCCGTTTGTTTACGCAGCGCGCAGTCCGCGCCGCGCCGAGCCGAGCGCCGCCGCTCGAGCGCACCCTATATTCAGTTCACGGCCGCTCTATTACCGGACGTCTATTTCGGCGCATAATATTTCGAACGGTGCGGAGGAACGTTCAGTTTCGCGCGGGCAGGTGCGCGCGCCGAGGCCGAGAGATGCGGCGAGGGACCCGCGCGCGCCCCTGACGCCGGCATGGAGCGCCGCCGCCCCGCGCGCCTCGACCTCGCCGACTCCATGACCAAGACCGTGCGCCGCCGGGACAAGCCGCGCGAGCGATGGCTGCTCACGCGCAAGACCTGGAAGTACATGTCCGACGCCGGTCGCCGGCTGATCCCGGATGGAGCACAAAATCGCGCTGAGGACGTTCCTCGTATCGAAGCATATTTCCAGGAGGTTTGTCAGAGGGAGCCGCGCTTTTTACTGTGGCGGAAGAGCTCTTATCCTGGGGTACTAGCGAGGCCACGCCGTAAAAAAAGAGCCCGCGGCGGTTCGGTGCGAGCACGCTCGCCGTCCGATGACGTACCGCCGCCACCCGCAAGACCCACCGAACTCTTTATTCCGCACACGTCGGGTGGTCGCTTTGACATAGCGAAGCTTAGGCGAGATTTTTTTGCGGCACCGGCGCCTTCTCCACCGTCCTCTGGGTTTTCGTCGTCCAGTGCGACGTTCAATAACGCATTCAAAAATACATCTTCTCGTTCAGTGCATTCAGAAGACGATGATGGAGTGTTAGTTGATTTACTACGCAAGTACCTGAAAATTGAGGATGATAAAAGGCCGCCACGGCTATCCGAATCCGAGGAACTTTTGCACGCGTTGCGAAATTACCTTAAACGCCAATCGGAGCGCGGGCCCACTGAGTCCGATAGTGATCCTGCACAGAGAATACTTCACGAGAACCTTGGCAGGTATTATCATCGCACATCGACTAGAGACAATACAGTGCAAGATTTGTTAAATGATAGGAATTTGTTAAAAAAACTATACAATGATCTTCGTAAAACTAAGCCATATCGCGGGGGTAGAGGCGGTGGTGGGTCGCCCGGATTCGGGCCATTCGGTGGGTTCAGTGCGACGAACTCGCGTTGCGTGTTTCGAGGTCGAGGTGTTGGTGGTTCGAAGTTTAATGATGAGGACTATTTACAATCGCCACCGATGTCTCCTCCGCCTCTTATTGAGGTTTTCGGTGAATCGTCGGAAGATAAGCTTGTGGATGTCGGTACTCAGACTCTTCCTATTCCAGAAGATGTTTTACAAGAGTTGGAACGCGCTTACAAGGAAAAATTGGAAGCAGAAACGGTTCCTACCAGTCCGACGAGTCCGCCGCCGGAGAGGCGGCCGCGGCGGCGATCTAGCGTTGACCATGATGATGTCTCGCAGTCAGTCAGCGACACAATCAAACGATACCTGAGAATGGCGCGTAAAAAGAGTGTAGATGCCGAAAAGACTGATCGCTTCAAGCGTATTAATTACGACAAAAATTTACGGAATATCAAACCTCGTCAGCCCGGAGACGTGGATGACGATGGCCCTAATAAGGGTTGCCAAACCGAGGAAGGGTGGATCTTGACGTATAGAGATTTGCAATTCGCGTCAGTGGCGTCGACGCCTACTTCACCGCCGTCACCATCTCAGTCACACTCGTTTCTCTCAACCCTTTTGGGTAGAAATGCAACAACAGTGGCTCCTCCTGCAGGTGGCATGCAGAAGTCGCGGTCTTCAAGCAGCGTTGTGCAGAGCGTCAGCAAGCGGCTGTGGCGCACCCGAAGCCGGTCTTCCAGTCGCGTTGCAGCCGCCTGGACTCCTCAGGTCAGTCGCAATGCATTCTGTTAAGATCCATAACTAAATAGTAAATACTGAGTAATACATTTGTATACTTTGTCTGTCATAATATTACATTGTTTTGTTTAGGAGCATAATTAGTTTTTGATGACTAATCCTAGACTAATTTTGGAGAACACCACCCAAAAAAATTAAAGACCGTCGTAAAATGTCGCGACACAAACACTCATCTTTCAACACGTAGCCTAAATACCAAATGTATGAGAAAAATGACACATCTATTTTATTTAGCAAAATTGTAGCAATATTTACTTTTATATTTGTCAGTTTAAATTTGGTTTGACGTGTAATTTAACTTTTAATGTATTCTACGCAATTATATTATTGTTAGATCAGTGAGTCCCTCCCTTATTTCAACGCAAATTAAGGTTAACATAACAATATTGTCATAACTAGCAAGCAAACGTAGCACACGTAGCCCTTCGTAGCATTTCATTACGTAGGTGTGTAGCCTTACAGGGAATTTTATAAGTTGAACATACAGTTCCTTCATGTAGGTTAACTGATTATCATTTATTAACCATTTCTTCATGTTTGTTTTTTCTTGTGAATTAAGAGTATATAGTTTAAAGTGTAATCATTATATTTATCGGAACAAATTTTTTATTATTATTACGCGAAAAAGCTATTAATATAAAATACTCTGTATTTAATAAACACACAAAAAAAAAACCTTAAATCAGTTTTTGATAATAAAACACTTCTTTGAACAATTATTAACTATCGGCAATTGAAAATGTGGTTTTAAAAGTACTCTTAAATGAAGTGTAGTAGTCAGTAGGCGTAATATGATATTCGAGTTTCAAATATGTAATATGTTCGACATTGACTAGATATTGAGAACTTTAACAAGTATATACAAATCCAGATTAAATAGCTAACTTTAAAAATCGATCACTTGGAATGGTGCCCAGGAACTAGTAGCATTATTTCTCCTTATTGAGTTACAGTACAGCGGTGGATTAACACAAAAAAATTTTTGACACTGCATAAAACGCACATGAAACATGGAACAACATGAAAATTTATAAAATTTTGGTTGAAACCAGAATATTCGGTTACGATTTGCGTTTTACACGCACTCG
Organism: Nymphalis polychloros; assembly: GCA_905220585.2. Classification (NCBI taxonomy): domain Eukaryota; kingdom Metazoa; phylum Arthropoda; class Insecta; order Lepidoptera; family Nymphalidae; genus Nymphalis; species Nymphalis polychloros. Next base: position 922,543 of record HG992262.1, read on the forward strand.
TCATATCGAACTTTATATTAAACTAGCTGTGTCCAGCGGCTTCACCCGCGTATAATTAATAAAATTATTTTATTGCTATAATAACACACACGCGCGCGCACACACACACACATGACTACGGGTAAAGAAATACGTAATTAACGATTTGAAATTAATTTTCATAAAATACCGTAGGGTTTACCGATCTTATAGATCCTAACATTTGCGCAATCACATGTTCTTTGTGTGTACCAATTTTCATCAAGATTGGTCAAGCCGTTCTTGAGTTTAAAGAAGACATACATACAGACAGACAGACAGGCAAAAATGAAAAAAATAGTATAATGTGAATCACCGCATCATAAAACGACTATTTATCACAAAACTAGGTGAAAAAAAAAATTTACAGACATAACCTATAAATTTATATAGTAGTATATAGATTAATTGAAGGCAAGTAGTTATTCATTATACGTATGAATTGAATACACTAATTAAACATTGATAAAATCGCGTGGATTACCTAATATCTCTAAAAATGAGTCAAATATTTAATATTATATATTCAATTAATCTGTCTTGCGGAATTCCTAATATTCATCATTGTGGAGTGCATTTGGTAATTCTATTTATCACGTAGGAAGTTACACGTGTTAGGCGAGTCTAGATCCATCTGATAGCTGCTCGTTAACACTGCTTTCGGAACACTCACGAGTAAATAAGCGAAAAGGCAATTACGTGTTTTATTTTAATATCCAATTACTTTGCAATTAAATTGAGTAATGTCTGTATGTTTTTTATATATAATAGAAATAAAACATGTCATAAAAATGTGCTTATGAATATGGGTATCTTAACAGAAATTAATTTTAATAGAGCTTACGATCATGATGAGTATCTATTGAAGGTATAAGTCGGTGTGATTCTTGCTATTGCTTTCTAAGGTACATCCAACTGCCTCGTAGGAATAGTGGCTGGATTATAAAGGCCTCACTAAGGTTCTGTGTAACTAGTGTGACTTTTTTTATACATTCGATAGCGATGGAATGAAAGCAGACCCGTCTAGTGACAAACGGAATTCTATACAAATCGTATGCAAAACCCAGTTTTGGCTTATTGCGCTTAAATTCAGGCTGTGGGTAGTAAAAAGATATTCTGTTTTTCCGTCAACAAATTTTCAATAATTTAAGAAAGAAGAAGGAGTACCTCGAAAAGCATGTAAAGCCATTAATCCTGCGCCTGACCTCGTCAATCGACAATGTTTACCGACAATGAAACTGACATGGCTTACCGTGTCATTGGTGTTCAAATACACAATATTTGATGGTACTGAAAGTCCAGACACTTATATAATCATTATCATACATTATAAAATCTCCTGTGCAGTTGGCTAATCTTTTGTTTTGGCTGCCATGATGGAATATAAATTTGCGGGATGTTTCTTCTTAATAGAAGTATATATTGTGGCCTATTGGGGCCACTTTAGTCGTTGTTTTTGTTCTATATCGGTATAATTTAACTTTATCGATTGAGAATGACTCTTTTGATTCTGTTTTGTTTTTTAAGGTGTAATGGCATTGGATAATCTCGAATTATTATTTTTTAAAATAATTTTAAAGAAGATATAAACGGAATTATTTACATTTTCTGGTAAATATTATCTATGAACTCACTCGTAACTTTATACACAGAAGACATTCAAGTACCGTTTATGCCCGTCATATGAAATACATTTATATCGGTATAATAACTTCCGTATCTATTGTCATACTGATAATTATTTTAACTGGGTAATGAATTATATAAACGGACTCACAAACAATATTTAAAATGGCGTTTTAAACTGTATGTAAATGTTTCGTTAGGTTTTATAATATGTACAATATTGTACATTTTAATTATATTTGTATAATTTATAATCTTATGAATTAAGCATAATGTTATTTTAGTTAATTCATAGATAACATAATTGTATTAATTTTCTTAATTATTTTTGGACTTTCAACTCTGTCAGTCAGTGTTGATTAGATCTTTAACTTTTATATATTATTTATAAATATATAAAATACGCGCTTGTCAATAGTAAAGCGGATGAAATTGCTGATTTATTTACTAATCCAAAACGCGTTGTATCTTCTGCCATAAATTTTATGTATAATATTTCATTTGTTTATTCAGTTAGATATAACCAAAAATCGTATCATTTAATAACTTCTTGTCAATACTATTTATTAGTAACTAATAGTATGTCAATTACGAGGTTAGTAAGACTACCCAAAACTGAACAAATACAAAAATAAGTTATAATCATACAATAATTATAAGGAGTTATATATCATAATATTGTATATAATTCCTATCTATGGCTAGATTGTTATATATTTACTAGGCATAGATAGTTTAGAAACATGACTTTATATATATGTGTACTCGAAGACAATTTTTACTAAACATATGATAACATTAGTCCAATTTATTTGTCACACAATTAGGCCATTCCTATATGTCTAAAATCCGGAAAGCCGTATTTCTGTCTGTACGTACAAGTACAAAGTCAGGTCGAGTAACTATGTGAATATATTTTGGCCTAAAAAATAAACACTCACGTGTTGCAAAATCTGTTAACCTCAAAACTGTTTAAATGTTAGATCCACATAGTTCTGTTCACTCTGTTCGCGCTTCGCTAAGCTACACAGCCCATAATTCTACACAAATTACCACAATACACTTTCTAGAGCGCAAATAAATTCACTTTTAAAACATTACTTGGAACTGGAAGAAATTGCAGTAAAAGTCGAATGTTATTTTGTTAATTTGCTATTAATATGACTGTATTTGTATTTAAAAAAAAAACGGTGATTATTTTAAATGTGTTTCATGACGTGATCTGTTCTATGTACGTTTCAAAAACACACACATTCAAATACATGCGTATATTGTAGTTTGACGTTATAGCAATTATTGAATTGATTTCTATATATTCTAAATACATGAACACACACACAGGTGCACTCTCTATTCCCTTACTTCATTTATTGATAAATGTAAATGTGTTATAATATTATTATCTGTTTTTATTTTATAGATATTATAAAATAAATTCTCATATATAATATATAACCATAACAAAGAACAAAACCTTTATAAATATAAACTGTAAAACGCTTTCTCCGTATAATTATGTCAAATTTAAAATCTATTTATGTAATAATTTATTGCATTTATTTTACTTAACATCAAAATACATACAAACAAATATATCATAGGATATTAAAACATTTTCTAAAGTCCAATGATCATAATATTTAGTCACTAACTTTGTAGATAGTTAGATGTATCATATATGTCACGGGGCGACTTTGATGTCGTTAAAATTATTTATTCTTTATAACGGTTTCGACTATAACTCTATTGGTAATGAGATGGGCCGGTGTCTTGATTGCGCGTGAGGCGATGAAAATTTAACACGATTAAGTCGCGGACACGTCATTCATTTAGATTTTATTTAATGATATATATTATATTTTTGTCATTGCCTTTATATCTATTTATTATAATGATATATATACTAGATAGAAATAAATATATTTATATTAAAATTATAAAAAGTATTACTCTAAACGTTATATATGACTAAATTACATTACTCAATTACGTCTCAATTGATAGCGGGTTAAGGCAAGTATGGATCATTATCAAACATTATAAAATCTCCTGTGCAGTTGGCTAATCTTTTGTTTTGGTCGCCATGATGGAATATAAATTTGCGGGACGTTTCTTCTCAATAGAAGTATATATTGTGGCCTATTGGGGCCACTTTAGTCGTTGTTTTTGTTCTATATCTGTATAATATAACTTTATCGATTGAGAATGACTCTTTTGATATGTTTTGTTTTGTAAGAGCCAACATAGCCCAACGGCTAGAATGCTTGAATCTTAACCGATGATTCCGGGTACGAATCTAGATTAGAACCACTGATTTTATGTTTTGAATTTGTATTTATAATTCATATCATGCTCAGCGATGAAAACATCGCAAGGAAAGTTTCATGTGTCTAATTTCACTGAAATTCTGCCAAATGTGTATCCGATGCGGGTTGGATTTAACATTTTAACATTGCAATGGATTGAAACAGCGTTGTGGAATAAGCCACCAAACCTTTCCTCAAAGGGAGGATGTTCCTTTACGTTCAACAATGGGATATTTTCAGCCTTTTCATTTTAAAAGTTCTCATGTCGGCTAAGTTATTACTTACTTTTAAGCAACCTTCGCGTTGATACAATGGACTTGGAGTCAGAAGTGTATGTTAATTGTAAGAACTCAAAGTATATTTGTGATTAATGATAATTTGTCTCACTCCTGAGATTGTAGTTTTGGGTCTCTAGTGGGATACATAGAAATTTCAAACCACTCCGATCCGACCTTCCTCTGCACGGATCGGAAATGATTCAAATTAGCTTTGACATCCGTGGCCTACGTAATTCCTTGCTGCGGAAGAATTCACGGACGGAGAAAGACTCAAGCTCAGTCTTTCATAAAGGTACACCTCATCCAGGGAAAGAAAAAACACGTTTCAATTCCAAAAAGGTGTTTGGATGGCCGAGACAAATTAACGTCTCATTCGTGATTCGTTCTTTATCAAAGGCAAGCTCATCAAAAAGTATCAGAGATCACAAACCATGACCATTTGTTGCGTCAGTAAAGGTTATTGACCTGCATCCTACATATAAAACAATTTTAAATTAAATAAATATATATGTCGATTTATGGCTGGCCGTATAAAATGTGAAACAAATACTCCTGTTTCATTTTTATTATGAACTTTGCTTTACATAAGAAGCCCTTGACAACATATGTAACTTAAATAATTACATGTAAAATAGCGTTATGCGTTGCATCGATCTGCTCCACTGAAACTGTCCGCGTGGGAGTGCTTTCAGACATAACATATATATCACACTCGAACTGACTCAGATCGTTTTTTCAGTGACACTCCATTGTCAGATATATTTTATCTATTCAAAAAGTTAAAAACATTTATTTTAAAAATTATGTATGCCTATACAAAATAATCGTATATTGTTTATGATTGTTTGGTTATTCAGTGTCCATTTAGTCTCACCCTTATTGTCAGACATATTTTTAAAACAGCTAGAGTATGTGCAAAAATACATTAAATTTACATTAGTAAAAGGTTTCCGAGAATAATTTAGTACTCGGTGGTAGAGCTTTGTGCGAGCTCGTCTGGGTAGGTACCACCCACTCATCAGATATTCTACCGCAAAACAGCAGTACTTGGTATTGTTGTGTTCCGGTTTGAAGGGTGAGTAAGCAAGTGTAATTACAGGCACAAGGGAGATAACATCTCTGTTCCCAAGGTTGGTGGCATTCCCGATGTAAGCGATGGTTAACATTTCTTACAATGCCATTGTCTATGGGCGTTAGTAATTACTTACCATCACGTGGCCCATATGCTCGTAAGCATCACCTCTCCTATCAATAAAAAAAAATTGTACTGATCAGATATTCTACCGCTTAAACATAAGCAATATTCCTTAACATCACCAATGTGTATGAGCGATTTGCAAGTCTGAAAAAAGGTGTTTTGGTAGGCCGACTAACTAAAAGTCCGCCTTAACTCTGCATAATATGAAGACTTAAATTAGTAATTTAAACAGAATATCACATATAGCATCTAATTAATAAATTGCTAACGTCTTAGTCAAGCGCTACTTTGTGTATTTTACCCGTCAAACGTACTCCAAAAGTAAAAAACTACTATCAGATTAATATTTAAAATATAAATTACATTTCATTGGTCAACTTGCCAGCTTAGTTTTTATTTTAACGAACTGATTTCATATTTTGTTCGAGTGTTGCCAAAACAAAATTTCGAAAGTGTTTTGATTTTGTTATGAGAAGATTTTTAAGCCCTATCTAGTTTGATAGTTCTTATATAAACAATGAAGAAAGTAATCAAATTAAATTATAATAAAAAAAAAACTTCAATTGAATTATCTGTAGTTGAAATAGTTTTTGTAAAAATGTCAAAAAAGTCAGACATCAAATTATCTTAAATATGTTATGTATGCATGATATTTCTTGAAAAAGTTAATAACACGATTAGTTGCTTATAAGCTACGAGTATAAAATGTTTATTTCCAGGTGTAGGCAGGTATTATATATACATATATAAGAATTAAAACGCGTCATACCGGACCAGATAAAAATCGGAGGCACTATATACAAGTAAACGTATTTTATTAATAAAGTTAAATACTCTTATGAAGTCTGATTCAACGAAAGCAGTTACACCCATAAATCCATTACGTTACAAAGAAAACGTAAACTATAAGATTCTTAAGTCTTCGATATTTATGCAAAACGCTACACTGTCGTGACATTAATGATGTTCTGGTAACGATAACTGCTTCGCACCTTGTTTGTTTTTCACTAACTGTTGCTCCTTTGATCCGAAATTGTTTGAAAAAATATTAAACGCGCGAAGTAGACAGTTTAGAAACTATTTCACGTTAGGTAGGCGTGTCTAATGTAATCATTTGGATATATCGAGTTATAATTTCTGTTAGTTCAGAATTCGAACCGAATTAATTTTAAATTGCATCATATATGACGAAAATGTATAAATAACCAGTATAGACATAAAGCCTTTAATTATTTTTATGTGTGGTTCTCAAGTCATATTAATTAACTAAAGAAAATTTAGGAACCTGTTGGCAACCTTTGTTCTTAGACACTAACAATGTACATAGACTTCAGATACAGTACTGCCAGTCACGGAATTAAATATGTTATGTCTTTTGGTCCTGTAATTACACTGGCTCACTTTTTCAACTCGAATAAAGCAATACAAACGACTTGCTGTTTAGGTCATAAATTGTTAACTGATGAGTGAAAATCACTCAGATGACCACGTAATAATTTTTCTGATGAATTCCACGACTGACAATATATTAACCTACCCCAACTAAATAAAAATTGCCCAATAATATGATATTCCGGTGTGGTGACGTGACGCGTTGTGCAGGGCAGTTGTTGCTGGGCAGACGGCAGTGGGCGGTGCGTTCGGCTGGCTGATACCTCCCTGCTCACACTCACCGAGGTGGAGAGGCGGGCGCTGCAGCAAGCGGCGCTGGCGAGGTTACAGCAGCTCAACCTCGGAACCACTATCAAGATACCTGAAGGTAAGCTGCTAAATTTTTAATAACATTTCCAATGTAATCTTTCCAAAAACCCGTTAAATATTAATTCGTTAATATTTATGAAATGAAAATGTAATTTTATAATAAATATTTATTCTTAAATAATATTTTTAAAATCTTATATAAATTAGTATACGGGAGACGTTGTCCTGCCTGTATATATACTTTTTACTTTTTATTTTATAGAAAGCCAACGCAATGCACAATGTTTATATAAATCGGTCCTAAAAATTAACAATTTTAAATAATGCCATTTAATAACACTATACACCGCAATTATAGGCTAACTCATCATGCAATTATACAAATCTAGTTTCGCTCACTCCAATTTAACATTTTTTAAACAAATCGACAAAACAAAAAAAAAAGACAATATAATAATAATAAAAATGTGTAAAAATAAACATGCATTCAAGTAAAACAATACGTATAAAAATATAATTAAAGAAAAAACACACAAAAAAAAAAAAAACTATTCGTTAAAAAAGAAAAAAAAAATGTACACCAAAACGTAGTAGAAAAGGGTATTAAAGGGGTATGATCTATTCGTGGCAGTACTTTAACATTTAAGTATATAAATTGTCATTGTATTTTTTTTATCTTGAATGCTTTTATGTTATCACTAAATAAATCTACAATCGCCTCTTTATAAACATTATTATAAGTTGTAAGGGTCCTATTTAAAGGCGCTGTTATGCCTATATTTTTTCTTGAAAACCGACATTTGAAAGTCGGTATATTTATAAACCTTGAATTTTGTCTCGGAGTAACTAATTTAATTTCACTGAGTAGATCGGGGTAATCTATATTACCTGACAATATTTTATGTAGAAAACACAAATCCATCACGTCTCTGCGACTTGCTAGTTACTCATGTTGTAATGTTTTAACAAATCTGAGTATTTTTTAAAATATTTTTTCTTTTTGTCTTTATAACACAACCATTTTAAAAACTTTTTCTGTACTCCTTCCAACCTTTCTTTATGAACTTGATAAAACGGATTCCATCCAACAGAGCAGTATTCTAACTTACTTCTTACGAATGAGTTAAATAAAGTAATTATTGAGTTTGATGTCTTAAAATGTTTTGTGTTTCTTTTGATAAACCCTAGTGTAATCAATGACTTAGTTATAATTTCGTCAATATGCGGAATGAAATTCATTTTTGAATCGATTGTTATGCCTAAATCTTTTATTTAGTTTACTCTTTTTAGAATACAATCATTTATGTTATAATTATAATTAATTTCTGAGGTTTTTCTGCTAAAGGTAATACTGTAACATTTAATTTCATTTAATTTCATGCGATTTCCATTACACCATTTCGTAAATATATATAGGTCATTTTGTAAACATTTAGAATCTTGTATCGTATTTATATTTATATAAATTTTCAAGTCATCGGCATAAAAACTAAATTTACTATATTTAAAACAATTAGCAGCATCGAAAAGAACAAATAATACTGGACCCAAACAAGAGCCCTGTGGAACCTCAGATGTTGCTAAAAATGTTACTGACTCAAATCCCCATAACCACATTGATTTCTCTATTTTGTAAGTAGGTATGTAAAAGTTTAAGAAAATTTACATTAAATCCATAGTTATAAAGTTTACTCATCAGAACCTTATGATCAACAAGGTCAAATGCTTTTGCTAAATCGGTATAAATACAGTCCACATGTGTATTATTATCCAACGAATTCGAAATATCATCAACAAAAACTGCTAAGTTTGACATTGTAGATCTATTTTTAATAAAACCATGCTGATTTTTTGATATATATGATTTAACTTACCAAGTGAGAAAAGGACATATTAAAGATTCGAATATCTTTGAGAACACCCATAAAATAGAAATTGGTCTATAGTTTCTTATATCCCTTTTGTCACCACATTTAAATATAGAAACTACTCGTGCTTTCTTCCAAAGACTTGGAAACTTTCCGAAGTTAATGATAAATTATTGAAAGTGGTTTCACTAAAGTAGAAGCACACTGTTTAACGAATATTGGTGGTATATTGTCAGGACCTGCACCTTTATCAATATTTAGGGTCTTTAGTTGCGACAGTATTTCTTCGTCACTTATAATTACGTTACTTATCTGAGAGTTACATTGGTATTTATTATAATTATAAGTAGTTAGTGAAGGATTGACAGGTGTTGAGTCAGAAACATTGTATATACTTGAAAAATATTTAGCAAATTGATCGCAAATGTCTTTTCCGTTAGTAAAATTACGGTTATCCATTGTCATTAATGCCGGATAATCACATTTTTCATTACGAAGATTCTTTAGACAAGAGTAAAAAAACTTTGGTTTCTTTTAATATTGTTTTCTACGTTTTCAATATATTTCATATAATCTAAGTTAATGAGATCTCTACATCTATCCCTAAGTATTTTGAATTCATATCCATCTAGTGGGTTACCATATTTTTTATATAATATCCTTAATTTGCTTTTTTTTTAACCTTTTTTGAGCTGGCACGAATACCATACTGGGTATTTTATTTGGTGTTTAATAGACTTTTTGGTACATAGTTTTCTGTTATTCGTCGTTATTCTATATAAAACAAATTTACCATATCATCAACATCTTTACATGCGTTAAATAGTTCTTTCCAATTTATTTCTTAATTTTTTTTGTTTATCACATCTTAATATACATAAATTTAACTAAATTTCTAGGTAAAAATACGGCTTCTGATGAATCATCAACTTCAAAATTACTTTCCAAAGGAGGATGATATTTATCAATAGAACAAACGTGTGTGGTACTATCTTGAACACTAATCTGTATAATGTTACTACAAACTAGGTCTAAAGATTTTCCGTAAAATTACCAATAGTTACAATAAAATGGATATATAAAACCTTATTCAAAATACATGTGTACCAATTTTCATGTAGACCGATCAAAAGGCATCTAATTTAAAATAACTCATATAGATATAATATGAATATCCTTTTTTATATAAATTCAAATCAAATTCAACTAAGCTTTACGATAAAGCTTTCACTGTAAGTGATAAGGCCGCCTTTGCCTTTTGGCCGCCATAAATAAAGCGTTTTTATATAGGATCTACAGAATAACCTGTATATGACAGTTGTTATATTTTTGTTATAAGATCTTTCGTCACAGTTTACAAGTGCTTTAACACATTAAACATGTCACTTTTATTTTCGTAAAACCTATAAAATGCAAAGTGCGAGCTGATCGTAATATCCGGTACAAGGCTATTGAGATAAAATGACTCGTGAATAAATGACAAACTTAATGAAATGTATAACAAATTATTGAATTAAATATTGTCTAACTTTGTTTCTTTAAATAAATAAAATACATTTTTATTTATACCGGCCAACGAATCCTAACTAATATTATTAACATAAAGGTGAGGTTGTACTTACTGTCACGCCTTAACTACTCAACAGAATAAGATTATATAAAAAAGGGCATAAGGTTAGGTTAGTACTTGGTGGAAGGGCTTTGTGCAAGCTCGCCTGGGTAGGTATCACCCACTCATCAGATATTCTACTGCAAAACAGCATTACTTGGTATTGTTGTGTTCCGGTTAGAAGGGTGAGTGAGCCAGTGTAATTACAGGCACAAGGGACATAACATCTTAGTTCCCAAGGTTGATGGTGCGTTGGCGATGTAAGCGATGGTTAACATCTCTAACAATGCCAATGTCTATGGGCGTTGGTGACCACTTACCATCGGGTGGCCCATATGACCGTCAGCTTACGTATGTTATAAAATAAAAATACTGACAACATTAATTAAGAACATTTTTGTCAACGATATTAATGGTGGATAAAATACATAATTGTACGTGCATATATTGAAAATCAATTTGTTATTTTTTTTTCTATTCATGATCTTTGTGGAAGCTACAAGTCTTCTTAGCGTAGGAGCTATTACCAGTAAATTAATTTCATTCGTTCATTCGAGTGATAATTGACATGTATTTTATTTCTTAGATATTCACTTTGAATAGAACTTTGTGCAGGATGAGTGAGTGGTAAACAGCAATACTTAGTATTATTGTAATCTATTTTAAAGTGTGAGTGAGCCAGTGTTACTATCTTACCAGCGGACGGCCCGCTTACCAGTCTGTCTACATAATGAATTAAAAAATAATGTCTTCTACATAATATCTTTTTTCCATCTAAATTTCTATTACACGTAGTTTACTTATGTATCAACAAAATAATCTAAATAATACTTAATCAGATAAACTTAAAAGAAGATGTCCAGATAGATACCAAGATTTACCAAAGCTAAGATCAAATCATCAACGGGTGTGATATTTGGTCGACTGCCAGTCACCATTTTATCTTAAGAATGAGATTTATACGATTTTAATAATTTGAGTCTGGTGTCGTCAGATCTACGTTATAGCTGGCTGTTACTCATTTCAATTTGGTTTTACAACTTTGACAAGTTTCATAGTCAATGGTCGGAGAAGTTTATCTTTCGGGATATTAATATTATGATGTGACTCAATCTTTAGGATTTATAGTGTTTGATATAATTGAATTTGAAATATTGTATGAAATTTTAAAGAACCACGAATCTTGCTCATCTTGCGAAATGAAACCTGGGCGAGCATCATGGAGTTTTAATATGCTTAATTTGTATTTATAAGTATGTGCTGGAAAATATCCAGTGGAAACTTGCATGTATCGGGTGATAATATGCCACATGTGTAACCTCTCAATTCAATTCTCCTCAAATGAAGAGAACACCTTAGTTCAGCAATGAGACATTTAAAGGCAGTAAATTTTTTATAAAATTTGATGTTTTGTACCCGTAACTGAAGCATGTATAATTGTGTATACATAAAAGTTTCTTGTGATAAGTGCAAGGAAGCGTCTTGTTTAGTCAAATAATAATTAATTATTATCAATATAAGTGTATACTACAATTCTTATTGCAATTCAAACATAATAACTGCCATTTTGTTATTATGAAAGACGTTCGAGTGAGATAGGAAATATAAATGCAAATTGGCTTAACAGATTATGTTCGTGTTTGTCTTTAATATGTTTATTGAGCTGATTTATATAAATAGAGAACAAGGATTCCAGCAAATGCTAATGAAGCTAAAAAATGTAGCCACAGGTGACCTACTCGAGTGTTTCTATAAATACATTGACACATGTCAGACATGTGCTATTTGCAAATGACCGCCTTTAAATATATACGTAGTCCGTCCGTTACGCAAGCGTGACGCGCCGTGACGTCACCCGACGCCGCTCGTTGACATTACGAGCTTATACAGTGGACTGAAATATTTGTCGACTCTTAACTTTAAAAAACATACGCCAATTTTTTAATAGCAAATCCGAATATTACATCAAGCTATGTAAATATGATATTCATAGAAATATAAATTAAAAACCTGTGTGATAAATTATGTTAAAGTAATGCTCACTTGGCCATTTGCTCTCAGTATATAAACAAATATTATTTATAGTTACAATGCACTTAAAATATGTCTATGTCGTGACGTCGCACGTGTCCTAGGAATCAAAACTCCCTGTATATTGTTTAATACTTGGCAACGGCTGATCGAAAATGTCGCTTAGACCCAATCACATGATCTCAGATTTGATGAGTTTCTTAAGAGATTATTTCTGATTACAAATGTAAATGTAGGTGGTTTATAATTTTAACAGTCTCTCTTCAGACACTTGGCACTCGAGAAGTTTTATGTGGATTCGAAATGTTAGATGTTTATCTGTAACGCATTCGATTTATTTTGATAGTTGTTTTGGATTATGCGGAATCGTTCGATGAAAGTAGATCATGTTGGTTCGAATGTTGGTTTTATTGTTTACAAAATATCAAATATATTTGGGTGTAGTTTATGGCGTTATTATTTTGTCTCTTTGGTTTAGTGACTCGTATTTCACTTATATTAGTTAATAAGGATATAGATGTCGAAGTCCTTCGATTAAATCTTGGTGATAAAATGTTATAGAATTATTTCCGGTCGTTTCAAATTTGCGTACCATTAGATTATCAAAGTGAGCGAATAGACAATGTACTTATGCAAACACACATGTGTACTTTTATATCCTGCGCAGTATATTCTCCGTCGCAGTTGGCTACTCACGCAGTAGAATGGTAGCCGTTTATATTTGTCAGGATAATATCTTCATATTTCGATATTTGAAAAAAGTGAAAAGTCAAATACTATACCGATGGTACGGCTTAGTACTGGCCTATCTGCGTACCACCCATGTGTCAGTTATTTAACCGTTATAGTACTTTGAATTGTTTGTCTGTGTGCACATAGTGCTTGCAAGTTGGAACGGACACGAGGGTTTTGACGTCTTAGATTACATGGTTGGCAGTACAAGATCGTGTCAGAAGCCATGTTTTTTTATTTTATTGTGTACTAAGGCGGACGAGCATAAGGGCCACCTGATGGTAAGTGGTCACCAACGCCCATAAACAATGGCATTGTAAGAAATGTTAACCATGGCTTACATCGCAAATGCGCCACCAACCTTGGGATCTAAGATTCTATGTCCCTTGTGCTTGTTATTATACTGGCTCACTCACCCTTCAAACCGGAATACAACAATAACAAGTACTGCTGTTTTGCGGTAGAATATCTGATGAGTGGGTGGTATCTGCCCAGATGAGCTTGTGCAAAGCTCTACCACCGAGTGAATTCCTTATATTCCAAATGTATGTAAAATAAATATTACTGATAAAAGTATTATATTGTTAGTATTAAGTGCTAACTGCTATTTTTGAACGAATTTACTAAATCGAAGGCAACTTCAGACCATCGTAACTCATGTTTTGGCTTTAAATGGTTTAAAGCGAAGCGAAGTTGTCGTTGTAATTAATAAAACTACTTCTTTTTAATTTTTACAATTATCATTTTGAAAAACTCTTTGATTCAAAAAAGTAAAGACAAAGAAATAATACAGACAAAGTTATTATAAATTTGATTTATAAAAGAAGGAGCAAAACAACTGTGAACTTATTGCAGCGAGTCCTAAGCTTCTGGGTGAAAAATAGACCTTAATACTAAGCGTAAATTTGATAAGTAGTCGTTGAAATGTCAATGAAACACTAACTAACAATAAAAGTGGACAATTTGACAGAAACAGTAAGAGACAGTGAATCAACAAGGAATCTATAAACTTTCCATACTAATTTTTCTCTGATTTTATGCTTATCTCGAAGATACTTGTAATTTGACAATCAGTAAAACCTTTTTTTTTAAGTATCAAACTATTGTAAAGATGATAAAAATTATTAAATAAAAATGGAAGAAAAAGAGTAGCAGGTAAGTAAATACATAGCTTCTCAATTCCCAAGGTTGGAGGCGCATTGGCGATGTCAGAAAGAGAGAATATTTATTCCAGCGCCAATGTCCCTACTATATAAATATAGTACTGTTTTAATTGACACAATTTATTTTATTAAAATTTTAATTAATGCAAAAGTTTTCTGCATTAAATGTTCGTCTCAATTCTTAACACAACTGATCTTGAACTAGCATTGAAAAAATTGAAGATTAATTCCGAGAATACAATTCCATCAGATCAAACAAACATATCTTCGTTGTCTGGGATTGGTGGTAGACATACGGATAGAAAAGTTACCTCTGTTTATGTTTATAGTGAGCCAGACTTTGGACAAACAAATTCGATTGGCATGCAGGAACCACGTCTGTAGTTCAGGGAAATTATTACGATAGTGGATATAATGTGTTGCCAACGTAACAACAAAGTGTCAATCATTAAATTCGTATTTGCGACGTGTAAACCGTTCATATAACGTCGTGACAGATTTTGAATTATTGTTGCTATGTTAATGCGAATATTTCTATCGTGATACGTCGGTGGATTTATAGTATTTGAGTAAAAAAAAATACTTTGTACTAGGCAATTATAGAAAATACTTCGATAAAGTTGTATAACGAAGGATATAATTATATCTTAGAATTTAAATATAATTATATTTAAACAACAATGCATCATCAAAAACCCTTTTTCGTCCACTGCTGAACCTATAGCTCTATCCAATGGCACGTCACTGAGCTCGATTGCTAGACACCGTATGGAAATTACCTAGTTGGTTATTACATTTTTAAATTTGTACTTTTATAAAGGCATACCTATGTAATGTTTTGCCGGTTATAGGTAGGTGGACGGGCCTGATATTAAGTGGTGACCACTGCCCATACACATTGGCGATGTAAGAAGTATTTACCATTCCTTACATCGCCTATGCGCCACCACCCTTCGAAACGAAGATATTATATCCCTTCTGCCTGTAATATTACTGGCTAACTCATCTTTCAAACCGGACCGCAACGATACTAAGCTTTGCTGTTAAGCGGTAGGATATCTGATGAGTTATTGGGACCCTGCCAAGTAGAGTTGGTACCCAAAAGTTAGAACATCTGTTTTTCATTTTAATGAAAGTTTTGTATTATTGTGACTCTCCACAAGATGGCGATACAATACATCAACGTGTGTAACCGTTTAATCGGTCGTTACACACTTAGTACACATAACGAACAGGCAGGAAACTTCTGACCAGGTACCGGTTATATATAAAACAAATATTAGATCTTATAAATGACTTATAAGTGACTCGTAAGATTCTAATTAAATATTAATAATAGCGAACAGATCAATTAGGTTCTGACGTAATATTTTATGTATAATGAAGACCAATTTGTGAGTTCATGAGCACTTCTATCCATTGGAACTAATATATCCAAAGAGAATAAAAGAGTTTGTATACGATGATGTCCTTGTGACCGATTTCAACAAAGCTGGCTATGTGGCTAGCCATTTGCGTTGACACGAGGTATGAGAGTGTAAAGAATGTCACATTTAAGACTCTTGGTTGCTACTGAAAAATTGTCTAAAGAAAAGTCCAATAACTTTTTTATTGGCTCGATTTGAACCCAGAAGATCTCAGGCCGTATAAACTAACCACTAGACCAACGAGGTAGTAATGATTAAATGTACTTGACCATGACTTTGTCTTTCTAGTGCTATTTCTGTTTCATCTAGAGTAAAAGCTAAAGGAATGTTTTCATAATATTTACGATACACATAAAACGGGATCATAAGTTTAGAATTCTCGGGATAAATCAGGGGATTAACTTCAACGAGAAACTTAGTAGAGAACGAAAAAGTTTCGCACGCTCTTCTAAAGATCAGCTTATGTTGTATCAGATTGAGTGAGTATCGGAATTTGCGCGGTAAATCGCTTATATCCTAAATATAGCACATACCATCGAGCCGTTATCTTAAAAGTGTTTGCGACAGTGGCCTGTATTGCAAATTGAATTCAATTTGTGCAAGAAATTCTAGTAATAACTAGTAACAGCCTGTGAATGTCCCACTGCTGGGCTAAGGCCTCTTCTCCTCTTTTGAGAAGAAGGTTTGGAATTCTAGTAATAACTAGAATTTCTTTGAATGACATTATGCTAAGTGTTATTAACGATGAAATCTATATTTGATCATGTCTATTACTAGCTAGAGGCCAGCCGAGCGTAAATCTTTTGTAGACCATACAATCAGATACGAATGGTGTAATTTAAACACATTTCAACTGGGAACAGTTTTTTTTATTGTACAACATAGATTATATTATAAAAATGGTACACAAAGGTATATAAGTTATATTAAATAGTCATATATGTTATATTAAAATATTTTTATATCACTTCTATAGAGTTAAAACAGCCGATATAGAGTTTAAGGTTGTTTTAACAAGTTACATTAATAAATAAATAAATGTACTATTCAGTTATTCTTTAAATACAAACTCTGTTATGTATGTTTTGTTTAGCGGAGATGGCCCAGTGGGAAGAACGCGTGAATCTTAACCGATGATCGTGGGTTCAAACCCGGGCAAGCACCACTGAATTTCATGTGCTTAATTTGTCATTATAATTCATCTCGTGCTTGACTGTGAAGGAAAACATCGTGATTTCACTGAAATTCTGTCACATGTTTATTCCATTAATCCGCATTGGAGCAGCGTGGTGGAATCAGCTCCAAACCTTCTTCTCAAAAGAGGAGAAGAGGCCTTAGCCCAGCAGTGGGACATTCACAGGCTGTTACTGTTATGTATATAGTATTACTTAAGATAAAAGTTCATATAAAAAATATAAAATAACAATGTTAATTAATTACATTTAATCAACATTCAACCTTTGCTTACATTATTAATATATTATTTTTATAATCAAATAAATCACCGATGCTTATGTAAGTAGGTAATAAAAGAAAGCTCGTGAGATTACATGGCGGGTTGTTAAGTTCCAGAAAGGACGCACTAAGCCATAAAGTAACACGGTTAGCAACGTGTTAGACATTTCTAGAAAGGCACTTTCCAATGCGAATGCAATGATCAAGAGTAACGACTATCCATCTGGTGGTCCATTTGCTCATCTGTCTTCCAATACCAATATATATATATAATATAAATTTAATTTATGTGTAATAATCTCCTACGTGTATAGAATAGTGAATCACGTTATATGTATGGCAGATATTTTAATAAAGACCGATTACATCGCCCACGGCGAACCTGACAGCAAAGCTCTGCCAGCTCACGCTATCGGTCTAGATTACCTTGAATCAGCTGCCGTGTGTCCGAAGGAAATATAAATTATATAAAAGTTTTCTTGTATATTTCATAATATAACTGTTCTATGTGTTTTAATGTTAACGTATTAATACATTCACATATATAAGAATAATAATAAAGTTGAAAGAAATTTTTAAAAAAATAGTGATTTATTTGTATTGATTTTTACATGTTTGTTTACGAATCAACTCTCGTGTTAACGACAGCTCTGATCTTCGACTTAAACTTCCAGAAGTGTTAGATAAGCTTATGTACTATTCTTAATGAAAACGAAATTGCATAACATTTGCATAAAATTGCATTGTATTTATAATACCGAGAATACCGGTGAAATATTGCCGAGATGGCCCAGTCGTAAGAACGCGTGAATCTTAACCGATGATCGTGGGTTCAAACCCGGGCAAGCACCACTGAATTTCATGCGCTTAATTTGTAATTATAATTCATCTCGTGCTTGACGGTGAAGGAAAACATCGTGAGGAAACCTGCATGTGTCAAATTTCACTGAAATTCTGTCACATGTGTATTCCATCAATCCGCTTTGGAGCAGCGTGGTGGAATGAGCTCCAAAACTTTCTTCTCAAAAGAGGAGAAGAGGCCTTAGCCCAGCAGTGGGACATTCACAGGCGGTTACTTATTTATAAAATATCATTCAATAATATGCTATTCTAGCACGATTTTTTAGTAAAAGTTAATTTTAAAATTGGAAAATAATATAAGCATTATAATTTCACAGTTTGTCATAGTTGAAATTGCCCTTTAATTTTTATATATTAAAATAATTTTACTTTTTCATCTAATGCTATCGTACATACATCTGCTACGTACTTCATAATTTTAATCAAAGAATACAGGACGAGTTGTCATTTTACTTTTTTTTTCAAATTAAATTAATGTGTATAGTTCATAACAGCGATCCAATGTCTTAGATGTGCCCCGAGAAATAAAATATAATAATTAATTAAAATAATATACGGCAGAGGATACGGGCTTGTTCAAATCACTTCAAGTGGGTGTTACGTCCGGAGCGAGTTTTCATAAACTAATTAATTTTACTTATTTGCGTGTTTCAAAGCTAACTATCTGAACACATGTTGTTGTGATTATTCTTACAAAAAACTCATTTTATATATTAATAATAAAGCAGTGAGACGTCGCTACCGAATTTATATTGAACATTGTCTTAGTACCCTGAGTATCACATCAACTGCCTCGTTGGTCTAGTGGCTAGATATAAGGTTGAAGACCCGGTGGTCCTGGGTTCAATTCCCAGGTCGGGCCAATAAATAGTTATTGGGTTTTTCTGTCAGAAAAATTCTCAGTAGCAGCCCGGAGTCTGGAAGTTGGAAGTGTGTACACTCCCGTGCCTCGGAAAGCACGTTAAGCCGTTGGTCCTGCGCCTGAACTCTTACCGGTCGTGTCGGATTGCCGTCCCATCGGATTATGAGAGCTAAGGAAAAGAGAGTGCACCTGTGTTTGCGCACATACTTGTGCACTATAATATGTCCTGCGCAGTTGGCTAATCTCTCTTGAGATTGGCCGCCGTGTCCGAAATCGGTCTGGAGGACCTTATATTTATCACATCAATATGATCTTATCTGATTCTGTCTCTTTCCGAAAAACTTTATTGAAAGTGGTTCAGACAGAGACAGAATAAGTGTGTAGTCACACAATCAATTTAATGATAATTTAAATTATTATAGAAAATAGGCTAGAACACATGGTTCTTTAACGAATATTCCAAATTCAAATCTGACCAAGTCATACTAAGTTATCAAGTGCTAATTGTGTTGTTAAAATTCACCTTGTAAGAAGAAGTACATTGATCTGAAATCTGCATGACAGATGTGCTCTGTCACATGTATATGCCATAATCTATATTGGCGTGTTGGTATACGCTCTAAAACTTTTTCTTGAAGGAGTGGAGACAGTTCAGTTAGGAGTCATTCAGTTTTAGTTTAAGGGTCATTTAGGAGCTTAAAGGAGATACTTTACATTTTTAAATAATAATATCAAATTGAGGCAGTAGATTATGCAACAGATGGCTACGTTACGACTAATAATAATAATAGTTAATATTATAAATACAGAAGTTTCGTGTGTTTGAATGTTTGTTACTAAATACAGAATACGATCAAACTTTAAATAATCGAAAGCATAAGCTTTCGATTATGCGGTAAATATATTTTAAAGGTGAACACGAAAAATCTCAGTAGGTATTTACTCTATACATATACTGTAGAAATTTGTATTATATAAAAAATGTAGTAATCATTTTATTTAATAAAAACGTTTGCCCGTGATAAGAAATAGAGTTAATCTGTATTTGCGCTCGCATTGGTGCACTTAAATATGCACCGCGCATCTTAGTTGTCTATTTTTTTTTCAGAATGACCGCCATGATCGTAATCAAATAGGAGAATATATTTTTATTAAGTATTCATTTAGTTACAGTATATAATATAAGTTAATTTACTTAGTGGTTAGTGTTCGCCCGTTCAGGTACCACCCGCTTAATTCTACCGCCAAACAGCAATACTTAGTATTCTTGTGTTCCGGTTTGAAGGGAGAGTTTTTAGATAGAGGCGCATGGATGTTTAATATTTACATCTTACAGTTGAATCTTTAAATACAATAGCGTAGCGTTTCTTTTTTTGTTTCACCGTGTTATATTCGCAAATATAATTTGAGTTTTGTAACGCGTCGTTATAGAAGCATCTCAAAATATCCCGAAACAATGTAGGTACTAGTCTGTTACAACACACACTATAATTAGATTAACTCAAATCGAAATGAAACAACAAATCATTCTAAATTAAATCTCTCTGATTTTTATGTCTATTTTCATCTCTTTCGGATTTTTCTATTATATTCATGTCACAGTGCCCTCACTGCTGTCGCAGTTTATCTTCTAGAACATTACGTTACCCCGCGGCTTTCTTAACGCAGCGATAAAATCATTTTAGATTTACATCGTTATTATGGTTTTTATTAAAGATTCGTGAATTTAATACTGTTGATTTTGCATTATATCCGACTATTGATCAAAGTTTATTGTGTTTATATGAAAAGAAATACGTTATTTGTGTAGTTATTAATACGTTTGTATGAATAAGTGTTTTGTAATAAATTTAATTGATTTGACGAGCCAGTTGGCGTGGTTGGTAAAGTATTTGCCTTTCACGCCACAGGTTGTGGGTTCGATTCCCACCCAGTACAGACATTTGTGTGCATGAACATGTTTGTTTGCCCTGAGTCTGGGTGTAATTATCTATATAAGTATGTATTTACAAAAGAAAAGTAGTATATGTAAGTATATGAGTTGTCTGGTTTCCATAGTACAAGCTCTGCTTAGTTTGGGATCAGATGGCCTTGTGTGAATAATGTCCCATGATATTATTTGTGTTATTGTTATTTGTATATATCCCACTGCTGGGCTAAGAACTCGCAAGCGGTATGAGTTTAAATCAAATCATAATAATAATATACTTTATTTAAGCAAGCTTGCCTACTACGATTACATAATATACTTTAATATAAAATTTCTCAAAAGAACATTAAAAAACAATTTTAATTATTTTTGATTATGTTATAATTTGAGATATACGAAGTGCTTTGAGATGTTTTATCTCACATTCTTAATACGCATCAGTTACTTTATTCACATCAAAAACGCTTATACAAATATTAATGAGCGTTTAAAATATTCGGTCCATGTGACAATCACGGGTGACACTAATGTTCCACCGCTCACTATCTCCACGGCGTGAATTTCCAATTTACATTCCTCATTAAAATACTTTATATTTTTTCTTCCTAACCCATCGTCGAAAATTAAATATAGATGAAGAATAGAGTAAAATTATAAATGGTTGTAAAAAAAAACATTTACTGGTTCGCTATCTAAAACAATTTTGAAAAATCAGAATTAGTTTAAATTTTTTATATTATTTATATATATAGCTCTACCACTAGGTGCGTTCCGGTTTGAAGGATGAGTGAGCCAATATAATTACAGGCACAAGGGACATAACGTCTTCGATCTCAAGTTTTGAGGCGCATTGGCGATGTAAGGAATAGTTAACTTACTAATACTTTTTACTTTGCCAATGTCTATTACCACTGGTGGTTACCACTTAACATCAGGTGGCCCATTTGTCCGTCCACCTAACTATAACATAAAAAATCGAAACGCCCAATGCCGACCGGGAAGAATTCACGTGCTGAATCGACAGCTTCACGTACGATGCACGAAAGTGTTAGCACTTACAGCTTATTGAGAAATTATCCCCAAAAAATACAAGAACAATAACCAGACTATGAATCCAGGACCTCGGGATCTGCGTTACAAGCTGTCTACTAGACCAACGCTCGAAAGATATTAATATTTCAAGGGTATATAATAATGACGTAACGAAAAGAGCGCCATATCCATATCATCCGAGCGGAAGCAAATCTATTCAACACGTTCAATAAACTATTTCAATCCCGATTCATAATTTTTTCACCAATGAATACGACGTAGCGTAAATAGGAAAGCACTTGAAAAACTCAGCATCGTTTCACCGCATTTCAACGTCCTTCCGATTAAGAGCTATGTTTGAATACGTTTTCTATACGCAAATGCACATTCGCTGATCATAAATATATCGAATATTATGTAAAGCAATATAACAATATCAATTTATCAAAGCATTATCGTTTATTTGTCTGAAAGGCGTATTTATTATGTATCCTAAACTTACCATCAGAATACTTAGTGAAAAAGCAATAAATTTTCCTCGAGTAAACAACGTGTGCGAAAACCGAGCAGAGAATCGGAGTGCAGTAACTCGATACTTGTTTTTTGATGAATTCTTGGCGACTGACGGCTGAATGTTAATATTTACGTGGATTTTTTTGCAAAAGGAAATTTTAAGCAATACAAACATTAGATTATGATCACACTTAACACCTGGTATTAGATTAAAAGGATAGATATCTCTATTTCAGAATAAAACAAGTCATAAATAGCGGTAGGTTCTTAAACTCTGGGTCTAAATAATGAGTGGGGCTAATAAAGTGACTTTTTCTGTTAAGAAAACTTTGGCTGCCCGGTGTTAGGAAAATAACTGTCTTGGTCCTTCGTTGATCACGTTCAGATCATGTCCCGTGTGACTGTGGGAGTGTTCGCGAATAGCAATTTGATACACACTTGTGCTCAATGACTATTTATCGCAATTAGCCAGTTCTTGAATTTGGCTTGGCTATAATTCAGTTGCCGTGACCATATTTTATTTGCGAGAACTTCATTTTAATTATTTATTGTTAAAGAGGTATTGTCGTGGCTTGTGAATGTGTATATTACAATCATTAAATTATAACTTTAAATATAACGTAAAAACATGTTAACCATTCGACACACATTTTCAACGAAAGTCGGTATTTTTAATGCTATTTAATATTAAGGAAAATATAAAGATATTCGGGGAATAATGAAAAAGACTTCGGGGAATAAAGAAAGCGACGAGCACAGCGGCTCGTTAAAAAAAAACAACGGGTTGCCTCCGTGAGTGCCGGCAGAAGTGAAAACTTGAATATTAACATTTTTGATATTTTGGAATGATTAGGGAAAAAATTTGCTCGAATTGCTTTAATTATCAGTATAAAAGTACTATCATTTATGTGATAAAATACAATATTCATTTATTGCGCCATCGTAGACAAACATGTCAATTTATATTACTCTAGCTGTGCCCAGCGGCTTCACCCGCGTATAATTACAAAAATATAATAAATTATTTTATTACTATAATAACAAACACACGCACATTCACACACACACACAAACACACACACACAACACTCATATACCTACTGGTAAATAAATACGTAATTAACGATTTGAAATTAATTTTCATAAAACACCGTAGGGTTTACCGATTCTTACCGATAATATGGCCTATCATTTGCGCCATCACATGTTCTTTGTGTGTACCAATTTTCATTAAGATTGGTCAAGCCGTTCTTGAGTTATAAGAAGACATACAGACAGACAGACAGAAAGACACACAGACAAACAAAAATAAAAAATAGTATAATGTGAATCACTGCATCATTAAACGATCATTTATCACAAAATTAGGTGAAAAAAAATTTACAGACAGAACTAATAGATTTATATAGTAGTATAGATATAGATTAAAAACTTAACACTTCAGAATCCGTCTTACGAATTTTCAATCAGGGTCACGTGACCTGACGTGAGTTTAACATTTTTTACCCATCATAAAAAAGGGCACAACGCCGCTAAAGAAGTTTTCACTTCAAAAATTCTCAATAATTGCGGAGACACATGGCATCTACGGAGTCTTACGTAGGTAATCTATAAATGAAAGAAACTTCATTCAACTTGACATCTGTAGTCATGTCGAGTTAGGATGTCTTTTTCGTTTGACACCAAAAATTAATATTAAGTTTAGCTCAGATAATGTTGATGCGAAACTCGTAATCGACGATCATATACGTCTTTGCTAGGATGTGTATATTAGAAGTAAGTTCCTTTAGAGATTTCGTACTATAACAGCAACTTCTAACAACACGGAGCCTAGGTGGCTAGCCATTGAACCTATTTAAAGATCTATCCAAATCCGATCAAACACCACTACATTTTAATATTTTTAATTTGAGTTTATAATTTGTGTCATGCCCAGTCGTAAAGACAAGTACATATGTGTACGCTCCAATAATATACTGTAATCCATCTCCTTGAGAGGAACTCTTTGCCCAAAGGATTTACGGGCCATTGTTTTTTAAATACAAATACTTAAATTGTGTCTGTCCATAGATAATGCAGCAGCAGTCGCAACGAAACCAAAGAGACGAGCGTACTTGCTCAAGAGGAAGGCGCTCACAACTGGTTTCTTCGACCAAAGCCGTACCAAGGACGCGGATAAGGAGAAAGGCAAGTAATTTATAATACAAAATCTTAAACAGCAATTAGGCTGTCAGTAATAAAATTGGTCTCTGCTTACAAACTATGTATCACTTGTCATTATTTTATGTTTATATTGTATAGGCTCCAGACTCAAATCTTAAAATCCTGCAGTATTTCCCAGCTGGATTTGGTCGTGCTAAACTATCATGTCATTATTGATAATAATGGGAAGTGAAGTTTAATTTTGTATACAATTACTTGAAACTTGCGCACAGCAAACGAATAAAAAATATATTTAAGCGCTCAAAAATTATCATGTTTATTAGAAAAGAAGTAACAAACAAACATTTATTAAGGTTAACCTTATTCGTGTAACCTAAATCCCAATGTTTCGTAAGGCGTGAAGGACGCAACGTAAAGTGACTTAACTTTTTGTTGATAATTTATTATTTCATAACACATATAACGACTCATAACTGTTGGCCGATTTTCAAAGTGTATCAATTACCGAATGAGACCGATGGATGAGTAATCGTCTGCCAATACCGCGGTATCAGGTTCAATGCCGTCTTGTTTACAAGCGCATGTACTTTTAATTATGACACATGTTTACATAATATCGTTTTACCACTTAAAGCCTAACCAGATAATATTAATTATCTGGTCGTTATATAAATATGAGTTAAAATTTTACTTACTAAAAGTAACAGACGTTAAACGACTCGCTGCTGGGCTAGGGGGATTTCCTTTTAGGGATATTGTTTAAAGGTGGTGATGGTGGTGTGGAATACCACAACGCAGCTTTAGTGTGAGTTGGTGGGTATACACGTGGAAATGTATTATCTGACACGTGCAGTTACACGTGATGATTTCCTTTATCACCGGACGTGGTATTACTACAATAAAACAAATTCCCCCCGCCTAATCTATCTGTCTTTCTGAACGCGGCAAACTGTCGTAGAGGTTAGCTACGAAATATGAAGTTCTCTTGGCCGAATTTCGGCTACGACGGCCAACTTTCACCTCAAGGATTGGAAACACAGGCGCACTCTGTTCTCCTCATTTCAATTCATGTTTCGATAGTTAGGTTTACTTACAAGTAGTCTTATAATCATTTCTGTATATGTTTAAATGAATGACTTCTAAGCCATCATTCGTAAGAGCGCAGCGTCTATGGCTAGGATGCGCAGAGTTTCTAATGGTATCCTGAGTACATTGATGTTGAAAATGGATAACCCATTTGATAAACATTGGGGGTAACTTCATGTATCTACTCTTTGTTTTAGATCCTTATGTATGCTTAATAAAGACAATAATAATAGTCCATATATTTACTAACATAGATATATAAAATCAGAGCATACAAATTACGGTTTAAAATTACTGTTTATTTTAGTATTTAATTATTTAGTGTTAACGCTTTTAAGAGGTGGAAAATTGAAAAAGGTGAATCCATTAGATCTATGCACGTCATAGTTGTGACGTCCGTCATTTAGTTTAAAATGATATCACGCGACTATTAGTGAGTTGTAAAAAGTGTAACGATTTCCAGAATAATAGTTATTTCTGCATAGAAACATAAAATGATACGTTTAAAAGCAAATAAAACGTACACAAGACAGAGTGCGGCTAATGAATACATCAAACTGATTTAATGTCCGTTTGTGTGAGCCACTATCGTAACTTATACAATTTTTATGCCCTGACTCATTGAACATTTCGATGTTGCGGTCCGATCGTTCTTGATTTACTTTTTACGTAAATCTTAAAAAGGTCTTTGATTCGTTACATATAACAGAATTTTAATGCAGCTATTTACATACATAATATATTAACATACATTGAATTGTATTAATTATCCAATAAGCTAATATATAATAATAAATTTATTATATTATTATTTATAATAATGAAAACTTTGCTTAAATGCGATAATCTCGGGATCTACGGGAATCCAATTTAAAAAAAGGTTTTTGCGTTATATAGCATATTTATTGAGAAAGGTTATATATATTTATATTGTAAATAACGAAAGTAACTCTGTCTACACAAGCTTGAATACCAAGGAAGGACATAGGCTATTTTTTTTGTACCTAACTCCCCAACACGCTGGCGGAGCGGCGAGCGAAAACTCGAATACTATATAAGCATTACAATATGACACACGAGAACAAAATATTGACGTTAAACGCAAGTGAAACTATAACAAACATACAGTAAAATATAAAAATAATACCCTGATCGACTGACTATCAACGCACAGATTAAACTTGGTAATGTGGAGGAGATCTTTGTTGTGTAATGTGGCTTTACATTTACATAATACGGTTATATTAGTGGATACATATGTATGCAACATAATTTCATCCGACATATATAGGCTTTCTGACAATACTTTCCTTCACCGACGAGCACGAGATGAATTTTAGACACAAATTAAGCACATGAAAATGTGACGATTGTGTGACCGAGGTTTAACCGACAATTTTCGGTTTAGATTTATGTTTTCCAGCCACTAATAATGTAGATTAATAATAAAAAATAACTATCTTTTATATACGTGATGGTTGACCGCCCATCATGTGTTATTTTTCATTCATAATTTTCTTTTTTTTTTTTCGCAAAACCAGGTGGAAATTTGAAAACAGAATAATATTTTTCAGTCGACATTACACCATTAAATCTGAAATGGTTGGTTTTCCCGAGTCTCTCATTTTATGATCGCAGTTTTTACGATACTTTTAAGAAATGTCGGCATTATTCTCATCAAAATTCCATTGTTGAAATAAAATTGTCATAACATAAAGTAATTGTAATCTAAATTGTATGTCACGGTTGTTGAACTCTAGAGTTTAATATCCGGTTTTTTACCAGTTTTCCCTCAAGTGACTACGCTATCAATGTCTGGCAATATGTAAAACCTTCAGCACCAAAAGCCGTGGGAATACGGAAAGTGGTAATTTAAAATAGTGTAGGCGCCAACGCCGTATACAAATGCTAATATTAGCTCCATCGGTTCTTGAGGATTGGCTGTCAACACTTTTATATATTGTTCGAGCCACTACCACACGCTGAAGCGATGGTATGCCATTCTAAATGAATATATTTACACGCGCTACAATTATAAACACTAGCGTTTATTTTCTTTTTATTTTTATTTAATTTTGCTTAAGAAACATTTCATTTGTTTTTCAAAGACTATTAATTATATTACGCTTATTCTAGAGCGTTATCAAAGTTTTATATAAAGTTACAAAATAATTTTGTATTTATGGTAAGACATTTTACAAATTGAAACTATTCACTCGTTTTAAAAATATAGAATTTTTGCTTTTAAATTGAGTATATATTTTTATACAAGTTAGTAAGGTATGTGTGAGCCCGTCAAGATAGATACCATTCATCAAATATTCTACCGTTACGCAGTGATACTTTAATACACTTTGAAGGTGTGAGCCAGCGTAATAGGGATATAATACCTTAGTTTCTGTGATTGACATTAACTGTATAAGAATATTGATATTTCCCGCAGAAGCAATAGTATCATATGATGACCTATTTGTCCAGTTACCGCACTATAAATATAAATAATTCGTTTAAAATTAAAGTTTTTAATGTTATATTTATGTGAAACGTCAATTATTTTATTAAACTCGACATAATAACTTTAGCGCAAACCCAGTAAGTGGGCGCGGTCGGCTAGTGTATTAATAAATTTATGCCAATAAATAGTTTTAACTATAATTTTAATGCCCAAAATAATTTATATGATTTTCAACAAAATAATAGAATAAAATAAAATAACACTTCGGTTGGATGTTTTCCAACAAACGCAATATGGACCCACCTGACTTTAAGAAATAGGATAATAATTCAGTTATTTAAGGCTTCATATACTCGTAAATATTTTTCAAGACTCGCGCGTGTAAGTCTTTGACTCACCTTACCGTTATCTCTTTATATAAATGCTCCGAAATGATGGCGAAATAATGTTACAGCATACACACACACATATGTATGTATATGTGTTATTAATGTATGTATATTAAAGCCGAGATGGCCCAGTGCTTTGAAAACGTAGGCGAAGTTTGCGGGTGCGAATCGGAGCAAGCATCATTGGGATATCATATGTTTAATTTATTTATATCAATTTGTGCTTGGCTTCTAAATATTGCGAGAAAACCTGCATGCGTCGTCGAATCTTGCTTGATGAGTTTCCAGTCTTCTCCCCTAGGAGAGAAGAGGCCTTAGCGTAAACAATATGACAAAGTCCTTAAAATCATATTTACAGTCCAAATCTAACAATAGTTAATGTAAAAATCGTTGCAAAAATGTTAATAATATGAGCAATATTATACCGTAGTTCCTATTTTAAAAAAACCTGATCACTTGTTATCAATCTCGGTATTTAAACTTTTAAATGTAATTCAGAATAACACAATTTTTAATTATCAATACGGAATATATGCTATGCAATAGGCTTTCTATAGAAAAGATGAACTTGAAACAAAAACGCTGTTTGACGGCTATGAGTGCTTAAACATATTTTTTATAAACAAAAGCTAAGATTCGGAGCGATTAACTAGGCTAGAGAAGCATGTGTAAATTAATTGGTTGTCGCTATTTTATATTATTTGACAAACGTGAACGTCTCGCAGAGCTTAACTTCGGACAGGCAAACTTAAACGGTGTATTTTTAAGATAAAACGTAACAATACAATAACCAAATCATAATTAATATAGGTACTCGGATATTAAGAGTCAGTCATATTTCCCGTATTTCAGAATTTTGATTAATAATAGTTAACATATAATAATAATAATAGTACCGATTCATCCCGATGCAATACCGTTATACCTTTATGCTCCATACCGATTTCGGCCACGGCTTCCCATCTCAAGAGAAATTAGCCAACTGTGCAGGAGATATTATAGTGCGCAAGTTTGTGCGCAAACACAGGTGCACTCTCTCTTCCCTAGCTCTCATAATCCGATGGGACGGCAATCCGACACGACCGGAAAGAGTTCAGGCGCAAGACCAACGGCTTAACGTGCTTTCCGAGGCACGGGAGTGTACACACTTCCAACTTCCAGACTCCGGGCTGCTACTGAGAATTTTCTGACAGAAAAACCCAATAACTAATATAATTTATTGGCCCGACCTGGGAATTGAACCCAGGACCATCGCGTCTGCGGCCTTATATCTAGCCACTAGACCAACGAGGCAGATTAACATATACTTGTAATTTAATTGATAGAAGTGAGTAACTGCTGAGATTCTTACAAGCTATTTTCAGTAGAATCTACATTTTGAATCGGTGGTTACTGTTCATTTGATATAATCCTGTGACATGATACAAAAGTGCTTGTAATAGGGTACTTGAAAAAATAATATATTGTATGGTTTATTGATATGTGAGCGTTATATACGAAGTCTTTTTTTATTTAGGATAGGATGCCGGACGAGAATATGGGTCACTTGATGGTAAGTGGTCGCCTACGCCCATAGACAATGGCATTGTAAGAGATGTTAACCATCGCTAACATCGCCAATGCGCCACCAACCTTGGGAACTAAGATGTTATGTCTCTTGTGCCTGTAATTACACTCACTCTTCACACCGGAACACAACAATACCAAGTACTGCTATTTTGCGGTAGAATATCTGATGAGTAGGTGATACCTACCCAGAGGAGCTTGCACAAAGCTCTACCACCAAGTAAAACCGTTGCTATAATAACTTCTGGCCTGATAAAAAAATCTTAATATTTCGTATAACATGCGTAGTTTGTCAAACGTCTAAGCACCGAGACTGGGACTAGCCTTGTCCGAACAATGTATGCATAATTCACTTCTTTATAAATTTACGTGAATTTTCATGTTTACGTTGAGCCGTTGCCAATTCTCCTTAATACATTGTGGAAATGTAACATTTCGGCTTTTTTCCTTATCGTTCCAAAAATCTGGGTCGTGCTTGTCGAATGACTCAAATATTTTCGGATTACTCGTTTTTTATTTGCTGTCCCGTTCTTTTATGTGTTGAATTCCAGTTCTGCCTCTCTCTCTTAAATAAAAACAATGCGTAATTAAGCAGTCATTAGGTTTTTGCATCTTCGAAAAGTATCAAATGTTCTTAAATATGCGTTCAAGAATATTTTTTATGAATAAAGTTTTAAGGTTGCTTTTGTAAAAATATTGCATTGTGTCTTATTGCCTGTACTGGTGATGAGACGCCTGGTTCACTTTTCGCTCAGATAATCGGAATTATTAATTCAATTGAGTAATGCTGCTGGCATTCTAGCCACCATTTAACCCGGTCTTGGCTTGAACTTGTTCTTATTAATTATTTAATTTTCGCCTGCATATATCTAAAATTCCTCTTTAAAATATTACTTAATTATATGTAAATTTTAAGGACGCCTTCATATCCTATCCTATCCTAAACTCAGTACCAGACACGCCATAAACACCTGAACGCACATAACCAAATACCATCGTTAGTGAACATCCTCCCATCATCCATACCCATTAATCACCACACACTTTAATCTTTTGTTTACTTATTAACTACCAAACTGTTATTGTTCATATTATATGTGCACTCTCACATACATTTCTTGCACTTGCTAGAAAGAGCCTTGTGTTAGGACATCAGACTCTATATAGCAAGTGAAAGTTAATTAAGTTAAAAAGGTATTTTTTTTAATTAATGACAGGATAACAGAATAAAATAACTCGATCTTTTAACGAATTAGATGTTTCTGTACTTTTTATGTTATTTAATTGGATGCTATTGTTCGTCCTAAACTTAAAAATAGGTAATAAAGTGTTCTATTTAAAAAAAAAACATGCAACATTTAATTTACGAATCTCGAAGTGCTATGCACTTGTAATTGACATGCATATTAGATATATTTTTATTGATATATAAGTTCATTTGTAAATGCTTTATATGTATGTTGTATGCATTAAATAAATAAATACTTTTTTTACAAAAAGCAATCATATGACAATTGTTATACGTATCAAAATCGGTATGAACTTAGTGTTTGTGTCAACAGAGTCCGCGGGCAGCGTGTTTGGCGTGCCGCTGTCACAATGTGTGGAAACGGAGCGCGCGTTGCGCAGGCAGCACGGAGGCTCCAGGGCGTCTCTGGCGTCGTTAGGAGCGCTCGAGAAAGGAGATGATGTAAGCATTATTTAACAATTTATCAATTTAATATGTACACTTCAATAATAGTCGACGTTTGGTGTGGTGCTTTCCCTTTTTTTTACATTTATTTATGTATTCCAACAAAATACTACCGCTGTCACCGAAATAATTTGAATTTCGATTTGATAAATTGATATTTAATAAAAATGTTTGTAACAGTGTATACAATCAAATAATGCAAAATCGACTTTTAGAAAATTTCACACTGAGATGATCCCTAAATATGTATTGTAATTCTTAGCACCCATTAGCCTTGTCATCTTGTTTGGGTGAATAAAATTTAGAAATATTATACCTTTCCTCATTAAAAGCCAAAGTTATTAATGCTAACATTTTTTTATATATATATAATCATAATGCTCAACTACATCAATAAAATAAAGTTCCACAAAGTTTAAATTAAAAAACAGATAACATATAAGTTGGACCAAAAATACATAATAGATAAGAAATAATATTTGATCATGTATATATTTTCAAATTGAATGATGGCTGTCAAATCGAAATTACAAAAGTTATATTTAATAGACATGAAAGCTTCCCGAGTACCGAAACCTCGTGCGTTCCATCTCTCGTCGAGTGGACTGAACACCTAAACATGTAAACTACATAAATTCCCAGAATAGTATCGTTATAGCTGAGCAAAAATAGAAATAGCACAGAGCTATCCTATTTTTATTGATACCTATATCGGTTTTAATGCGGTCACGCAAACAATAAGACACGTAATCACTAGCGTTTCACGCAATAGAGCAAACGTGTCAAAATTACTGATTTTTCAAAATTAATAAACAATTATAAGAAAATAATAGTTTGAAACTATTGACTAGTTTTATTTTATTTCGATTATGAATTTGAAGTACATTTTAATATTTAGTGGTAGTATGATTTGTAACAGTCCGTTAGTAGTTAGTGTAGTTGTCCCACTGCTGGAATAATACCATCCTCTTGGATGTATGGAGCTCATTCAACAACACTACACCAATGTAGGTTATTGGAGTAGTGCTTAGGATGGCAGATTTTAATCCAACTTGTACAGGTTTTTGCACGATGTTTTCTTTCATAACCGAGTAGGATGAAGCACAAGAAAATTCATTAGCGCTTGCCCGAGTTGGAACTTGCAAACGTCGGGTAAAATAAGAGCAGAGCGTGTTGAAAGCACTGGGCCACCTTGGTTTTTTATAATTTAGAAAAATATTAAATAAAATCACACTGGATCATTTGTAAATAAACATAAAATAGTATTTGAAGTACAGATATGTAAGGTAAAATTACAAAAATATCTAAAGATTGATTGTAATAGCTCTAGTGCGACACGAGATTTTATAAGATTGTCCAATCTCAAAGAGATGGCCTATCCATTTGTAATTACGGTAAACATATTTATGATAATCTTGATAGCTCCGATATTACAACAAACCGGTGTACATAAATTATTACCACGTCATAATACCCAGTCTGGTGAGCCACCACCTTAATATGAACTTTCGAAATCGAGGATTATCTTAAAGGCGTAAAGTGGAAAAGGAAACGGGAGCTCATGAATGAATGGTTGAGAAAACGATTTGGCATGCAAAGTACGAAGTGCAGAAATAGTTTTCGATTGCACGCCAAGACACGTAATAAGTTAGGTTGCACCTGGACCTATCCACCATTGGGAACAACCGAATATCCGAATGCAACTAGAAATTTTCAAACATCTGACAATAAATGAAAATTATTCCACATACTGATAGAATTATTTGTAGAAGATTCCAATAAGTGTAATCATACAAAAGTTAGCACTAGTCTGATTTAATTTGCATTACAGCTTTATATGTAATTTTGATTAGAAATTGAACTTTCTTGTAACACTAGTTTTTCATGTTTAATCCTAAATACATGAATGCTAATAAATAATAAAGCATAATAAAGAATATATTTCAAGGAAATTATTGTGAAACATGAAAACTAGATTTAATCATTTTCACTTGGTGGTAGAGCTTTGTGCAACCTCGCCTGGGTATGTACGACCAGCAGAACTTGTTACTGTCGTGTTCCGGTTTGAAGGATGAGTGTAATTACAGGCACAAGGAGCATAACATTTTAATTCCCAAGGTTGGCAGCGCATTGACGATGTAAGCGATGGTTAACATTTCTTAAAATGCCCATATTTAGGGCGTTGGTGACCACTTATCATCATGTGGCCCATATCATCGTCCTATGCTTTAAAAAAAAAACATTTCAAAAAGATCTACTATAATCGTGATACGGTTTTAAATAAGCACTACATGGTACCACTTACTTAAATACCGTGATTTTACTTCCAAACATTTGGATTACCGTTTTTCGTTTTAAGGGTAAATGAATATAAATACAAAGTACACGTCATCGTAGAAACCCTGACGACTCAATGACGGTATTAGGAATTTAATATCTTTTACGGTGTCAATGGTTATAGAGAAAAATGATCCATTGATTCCAAGTGATGACATTCTTCTGCCTTCATACCTGTTTCAAATAAATATTATGAGCTCAACTCAAGAAGCTGTGTGTGACGAGTAGTCATTGAATAGTTCCACTATCCATCTGAAGGCTTCATTATTAGATCAGCTTGATATTACCAAAGTCTTTTGCTGTCCTCTTAGTATATGTAATAATATCTAGCCACTAGACCAACGAGGCAGTCACTGCGTGCTGTGACTGCCTCGTTGGTCTAGTGGCTAGATATTAGGCTGCAGACCCGGTGGTCCTGGGTTCAATTCCTAGGTCGGGCCAATAAATAGTTATTGGGTTTTTCTGTCAGAAAATTCTCATTAGCAGCCCGGAGTCTGGAAGGTGGAAGTGTGTACACTCCCGTCGTAAAGCTCGGAAAGCACGTTAAGCCGTTGGTCCTGCGCCTGAACTCTTTCCGGTCGTGTCGGATTGCCGTCCCATCGGATTATGAAAGCTAAGGAAAAGAGAGTGCACCTGTGTTTGCGCACACACTTGTGCACTATAATATCTCCTGCGCAGTTGGCTAATCTCTCTTGAGATTGGCCGCCGTGGCCGAAATCGTTCTGGAGGACCTTATATGTAATACTTGCATAATTTCAAATCAATCTGGCATAGATGCTTAAAATCGTCTTCTTACATTTTTAGTTAAGCACAAAGGACGAGTGAGCTAATTATAATGTCTGTAAAAAGGCACACCTAATTTAGTAATCAAAACAATATATACAGCAAACATCTAAATGAAAAGAGTAAAATATTAAGTTATCATACAAAAGAACTAAAAATTAAAAACCATTGACAATCACCGGTAGGCAGTTGAGTAAATAATTTAGGAGGTCGTTAGAGGTTACGCCGTAATCTGGCCGATCTTATATAGTTTCTGTGTAAATAAACAGTTGCAAATTGAATAATTGGCTTTGCGTTCATTCGTCACGGATTTTCGTGCAGTTCTGGCGCGATTTTCTACAAAACGCCCGTGAAACTAGCTCGTAAACATAAATGTCTCGCTTTGTTTTTAGTTTCATGTGTAATAAAAACAGTCGGTATTGAGGTAAACCTAGAATCTCAATACTGACGTAAGATTTGCAGATGTTGTTTGAACATATTTTGTTTCCAATCTTCAATTATTTCGCTTATATTTTGGATAAATTTTAAAACAGAAACGTAGTTAGAATTGTTATTGATATAATATTTTTTTGGTTTTACTCGTTACGTTTAAATATTTTGTTTTAGAAAAACTTGAACTTTTTAAGAAAAGAAAAAGATCATGGCCAAATAAATCTGTATTAACAAAGATATTTAGAATTCCTATAAGCATTAAGTAGACGATACCTCAGACATTCGTAGGCGTAAATTCCTTGCGTTTAATATGACACGGGTGAATCGGCCGCTGTTTTCTCAATACATCAAACTAATGACAGCTGGCGATGTGTTTGATTTATGGGCGCAGATTCTGTTGTAACGTAATTCACAGGTATAGAGTTTAATAGTGTGCGGACTATGAGTACTCATTGTTTGATCGTTTTGCGCTATTCATGAATTATTGCTTATTTGCTTTACAAGATTGTTCAATTTAGCAATTTCATTTCTGCTAACCTCTTGACCAAATCAAAGATTTTAAGGTATAGTATTCATCTTCAAAATAATTTTGATATTTGTTGCTCATATGCTATAATTTGTTAACAATATTTGAGACATATATAACATTTAGCTAAATTAAAAAATAATGATATCAAGAATAAACACAAAAATGCTCATTTTATAAGAAATAATATGTTTTCCAAGAAGATTGATTACACGTGAATCTTTAATAATTATCGCGGGTTTAAATACAGACAATGGAATCTATGTTTGCTTAATTTGAACTTATAATTCATAATGTGCTGAGAGGCGTTGAGAGAAAACATAGTGAGAAACCTGCATGTCAGGTACAATTCTGATATCTACATGTTCAGCAGTGGGGCAGTGGAATAATATCAAACCATATTTTATAGTGGTAGTGCCATGCTGCATACCTTCAGGTTGTAGCCGAATGGGCCGGCACGCCCGGGGAAGTACCACTCTCTCACTTAAAATCGGCGTAAAGTGGTAGCCATGATATCGCGTTTTGTCCGGTATGTGAGAGACCCGGAGGGCCAATCCCCCCCCACCCACAAAATGAGTGCGCAGAATTTAAGAACTACCCCAGGAGGGTACCATCTGCTACCGCGGTGGACAACCCCTCTCTGGACATCCATGCTCAGGACATACACCACCTGAGCAGGGCTGCCCTTCGAATTCTGGGGGGGGGGCAATTTTGTGCTCTTAATGGTCGGGGCAAACGGAGCAGGCATCTTAAGGCGACCCCTTCCACCCTCGCTGTGGACTTCTGCAACATAAGGGGACTGAATTCCAACTTAAACGCCGTCCACTTCCATCTTGAGACGGCGAAGCCGGCCTTGCTCTTTCTAACCGAGACCCAGATATCGTCCCCGGCGGACACCTCATTCCTCTCCTACCCGGGGTACAAGTTGGAACATTCCTTTGTGCCACGGGCTGGGGTGTGTGTTTACGTCAGAGAGGATATCTGCTCTCGTCGCCTTGCCTATCTTGAAGGGATGGACCTATCCATTCTTTAGCTGCGCGTAGACTGCGATGATCATCCGCGAATCTATGCGTGCCTATAGGTCCCATAGCGGTAATGCCGAAACTGACCGGCTCGTTGAGCACATCCAACGGGCTACAGATTCCGTGCTGCAGCAGATCCCATCCGCAGAGATCGTGATTCTTGGCGATTTTAACGCCCACCACGCCGATTGGCTTGGATCATGTACTACCGATCACGCGGGGAGATCTGTGGTCAAGTTTGCCTTTGCATATGATCTGACACAACTGGTTACCTCGCCAACGCGAATCCCAGATGTGGAGGATCATATACCTTCCCTGCTAGACCTTCTGTTGACCTCTCATCCGGATGCGTATCACCTCACGGCCTCGGTTCGTGGGATGTCGCCGTGTGTGGCACTACAGGTTAGCGGACTGGGATGGGATGCGGTCCTTCTTTGCATCCTACCCATGGGGGCGGATTTGTTTCTCGCCGGATGATCCAGATGTCGTTGCTGACTCGGTCGCTGATGTTGTGTTTCAGGGTATGGAACTCTTCATTCCATACTCTGCAATACCCATCGGCGACAGATCCCAGCCCTGGTTTGGTCGCTTCTGCAAAACGGCATCACGCCGAAAGGTAGAATGCTATCAAGCCTGGGCTGAAGCATCGGCATCTTGTGATGTAAATACCAGCGCCTTGAAAAAGGAATACAACTCTGCCTCCAGGTCTTTCAAAAGTGTTATTGCCGAGGCGAAATCGGAGCACATTGGCAGGATTGGTGAGAGACTGGTGCGACTTCCTTCGGGAACATGCGCATTTTGGTCTCTCGCTAAGGCGCTCTTAGGGAATTTCTGTCAGCCCTCCCTTCCATCTCTGCACAGGAGCGATGACTCGTTGGCCCATACTGCGAAGGAGAAAGCCGACCTTTTGGGATCTCTCTTCGCGTCCAACTTGACTCTTGATGATCAGGGAAAGACACCACCGACAATCTTGCGGTGTAATACCACGATGCCGGAAATTAAATTCCGGCAGAGTGCAGTTCGTAAAGCACTTCATTCCTTGGACATCCATAAGTCGAGTGGGCCCGATGGCATTCCTCCGATCGTGCTGCGTACTTGTGCTCCCGAGTTGGTACCGGTCTTAACGCGTCTTTTCCGCCACTCCTACACATTAGGCGTAGTCCCGAATTCCTGGAAGACTGCTTTGGTGCACCCGATCCCTAAAAAAGTCAATCGCTCTGGACCAACAAATTATAGGCCTATTGCTATCACCTCCTTGTTCTCCAAGATAATGGAGTCCATTATTAACTGCCAGCTCCTGCGGTACCTTGAAGAGCACCAGCTGATTAGCGACCGCCAGTACGGCTTCCGTCGGGGTCGCTCAGCGGTTGAGTCCAATGGGGAGGCATTAGCAGTCAGTCTGGACATAGCGAAAGCTCGTCCTCGTCCTCGGGTATGACATAAAGCGCTTCTCTCGAAGCTTCCTTCCTACGGGCTTCCCGAGAAATTATGCAAGTGGATCACCAGCTTTTTGACAGATCGGAGCTTCAAGGTCGTTGTCGACGGTGCATGCTCTGACCTAAAATTTGTCAATTCTGGTGTTCCACAAGGCTGCGTTCTTTCACCTAAGTCTCTGCTTCTTCTGCATATCAATGATATGTTACAAATTAGTAACATTCACTGCTATGCGGATGACAGTACTGTAAACGCCCTTTACACCGGCCGTGCTAATATTTCTCGGGAACACGTCGACGAGTGTCGGAACAAACTTGTGTCTGAAGTCGAGACCTTACTTACCAAAGTCTCGGATTGGGGCCGACTAAACTTGGTCCAAATCAACCCCAATAAGACTCAAGTTTGCGCGTTAACCGCAAAAAAGTCTCCTTTTGTCATATCCCCTCATTTCGAGAATACTCCCCTCACTGCCACAGCCAGTATCGGGATACTTGGCGTCGAGATTTCGAACGTTGTTCAGTTCCGCGGTCAACTGGAAGTTAAAGCCAAATTGGTTTCCAAAAAGCTTGGAGTGCTCAACAAGGCGTGACAGTATTTCACGTCCCATCGCCTAAATCTGTCCAATGTACCCCACATGGAGTACTGCTCTCACCTCTGGGCGGGAGCTCCCCCTTACCAGCTTCTTCCTTTTGACCGCATTCAACGTAGTTCGAATTGTCGACGATCAAGCTATTACCGACCGGCTTGATCCTTTGGATTTGCGTAGAGATATTGGGTCACTCTGCATCCTCTATCGCATATATCACGGGAAGTGTTCTGAGGAGTTGTTTGGTTTAGCCCCGGCCGCTGATTTCACCACCGGACATCGCGCCAGAACTCAAAATTCCATCCTCACCATCTCGATGTCTGGAAATCCACAAGGCATTTCTTGCCTCGCACAATCACTCTGTGGAACCAGCTTTCGCCGGCGACTTTTCCGAACCGATATGACATTGCAACCTTCAAGAAGAGAGCGTACTCTTTCCTCAAAGGCCGGCAACGCACCTGCAAGTCCTCGGATGTTGCAGATGTCTATGGGCGGTGGTTGTCACTTTCCATCATGTGATCAACCTGCTCGCTTACATAAAAAAAAAAAAAACCATATACTTAACAGAAAATATAAACCTCAAAAGTAGAGAGAAGGACTTTGCGCAATTGTGGGATATCCAAGGGCCATTAAGTAAATCAATAGCTTAAAGATGAACAACCTCATAAAATTGAAAATATTATCTAGCAATTACACAATAATTTAAAAAAATATCGGGTAACTGAAATGATATCATGCTGCTTAATATCAAGAACTTTTGTGTTGTTAAATAGCTATAAAACATTTAGCATTTGCCGTCTTTCGGTGCCAATATCAAGTTAAACACAAATCGTAATAAAAAAAAAGACTCAAATGTGATATAAAAGAATCGTATGTTAAAACATCTGTTCAGCTTAAACAATAGCCAGAACTGTCCCAATAGGTCAAATTTGACGTAGTATGGCGTCATGATGACGTCACACATATCTGGTTACCTGAACGGCCTTACAGCGGCTGTTTTCATTAAGGCCACGATAATTTTATCGTATGACGCGACTCTCGCCCATCCTAATATCTACTGACTGAAATAGATGAACAATTTCGGGATCCTATATCCGTTTTAACTAAACTTTTCAATGTCCATGAACTCCTGGTACTAACAATAATTAAATGCTAACTTTTTCATAATTATCATATCTCTAGTCCTTACTTGATGAAGTCGTCTTTCTGATTGACCAAATTATCAGCTACTGTGAGATCATAAAATAGCATTGACCTCTATATACGACGAACTTTTAAACATTTTGTTAATGCTTTCTGTGTAGTGTAGACGAAAACCAGAATAACACACATAAAATATACACAGAGCAAAAATCACTAATGTGAAAACAAAACTGTCTAGTAAATTATTTTCAGGCTTTAAATTCGACTTACTGAGACAGGGTATTACTAGTTAAGTTTTAGGTGTAGAAAAATACTAGTACCAGTTAACTTACAATAAGTAGTTTGAGAAATTGGAATTAATCCTAAAATCATGAACGTTTGTAAAATTCCTTGAAACTATTGGTAGGAGTAAGCACGAGTAAAAGACAAGATCGGTGCCAATACGTTTATAGAATTATGATCTTTATGATAAATATCCTAAGTACTGCAGATGTGTAACGCAACAGTCACTTTCGCTCTTGACGAGAAAGATTTATATGTAATAAAATTTTACGCATGTTTACCTACAAATCAGAATAAGTGGTTAGCAGACGTTTTGAAGTATTATTCATTTTAACCATAAAATTTAGCTCTTATTACTGCTGTAGCGAGAATAATTTAATTATTCTCGCAACTAATTTCTCAATTAGTCGACAAATTCTGAGTTCTTGAATTTCTTTAACATAGCTTGAATAATATTTTATAACTATATGAAAATTATAATAAAATATCCACTTCATGTTACTTAATTAAAGACCGAGAAGACTATCCAGAAGTGAAAAAATTAAAGATTAAGTTGCACGATAAAATGAGAGCTGACTAAAAGTGATCGAGACAGCAACAGAAGGACCGATACATGACTATAATACTATAAAATAAACTTTTATTCAAAGAAAATAATTACCACACCTAAATTTGTGTATTCCAATCATTTAGAAGTAAAATTATCTAAAAATTTCTCCGTTTTTCAGAGCGAATCCTGCGATTCTGGAGAGTGGGGTTGGTCGGGGATAGAAGAAAGCGGTGGCGGACCTAAAATACCTGCGCTGGTGTCAGCTTGCTTAGCTCACCTACGAAGACATGGTCTTCGTACCCTTGGTCTCTTTCGAGTGTCAGCCTCTAAGAAGAGGGTTAGACAGGTGTGTAATTTAAAGTAAAACTTATAACACGACATTTTATCATATTCAGAATAATTGATGGCAGGGCTTTATGCAAGACCGTCAGGGTAGGTGGCACCCATTCATCTTATATTCTACCGCCAAAAAACAGTGATACTAAGTATTGTTGTATTCCGGCTCGAAGAGTGAGTGAGCCAATGTAGCTACAGGCACAAGGGATATAACATCTTAGTTTCCAATGCGCCACCTGCATTGAAGATGTAAGGGATGGTTAATATTTCTTACATTGACCATTGGTGGTGACTGCTTACCATCAAGTGGACCACTTATCAGACTGTCTATCTAATACCATAAAACCGTAGTAAGCACATCTTTGGCCATAGTTGTGACATTTTTAATAAATCATTAAAAATTTAGGATTCTTGACTCACGTGTTCCACCTTGTTTTTGCTTATCAGTCAAGATGCTATTTATTTTGATTATAAAGTAATACTAATCGGTGCACAAAACCTGTAATCACTAAAAATAAATGTTCTTGAACAATAGACTATAAAGTGAATATGTATTGAGTTCTATTAAAATATAATTTAAGCATAATGTTTTAGCCGAAGTTTTGAATTTCGAAACAAAGTAAACCTGATATAGCAAACAATCATTACATATGGTTGCTATGACAGAAAATAAAGCAGTAAATCTAGCCAAGGCGTGTTTACGAATCGTATTCATACACGCGCAGTAAGAATAAAACATTGACCGACAAAATTAGATGTTTTCCATCGTATTGGCCGTTGCAATCGATTCACGTCGTTGACCCAGATTGGCGGGGATTTATTACAAACTTTGCTGTAGTAGGTACTCCGAAGATGCAATAAATGAGATAGGCAATCGGATTATCCGGAACACACACAGCTGGCTAAATTTACATTGATGAATGAATATTGCACTAAATATAAGTTCAGAAATGCAGGATGTTTGTTTCTGAAATAGAATTGTGACATTTTTCCGATAAGTTGTAGCTTTTCCAGGAAGCTCTATATATATTCGCTCGGCTTTATGACAAATTCCTCGACTTTGCCAAATGCCATATTTTAAACGAATCTTTGATAATGGATAAGTAACATTAAATGTATGTTTGTCACCTACATTTAATTACTTCTAGCCATTCTTCTTTAGAGGATTTAAAGTCAACGGCTACGTCTTTATTGATATTTTTATAGCTACGTCACCAAAAAACAAAGTAAATGTTTTTGCATTATTCTATAAGTGATGTTCACAACAATTATAATCTAAGGTAGTTATTGTATTCAAAATTCCAGCTCCGCGAAGAGTGGGAGCGTGGTCAGGACACGACACTCGACTCCGCGGTGTGTCCGCACGATGTGGCTACACTGCTCAAAGAATTCCTCCGGGATCTCCCCGATCCTTTGCTATGCAGAGATCTTTATCCTGCATTTTTGCAGACACAGAGTGAGTCAAATCAAGATTACTATCATATGTAATTTCATTAATTAATAAACAATACAATTTAAAAATAAGCTACTGACTCAATCAAAGAGGTAGCTAAGCATGTTGACACCTTATCGGCTATAGCCAACTGTTAAATATATGGCTCATCATAATTTATCGGTCTGTAAATGTATTTTATAGAAATCCGTAACCGTCGTCTCCAATGGGAGGCTCTACGGCTGATTGTGCAGCTGCTGCCGGCGGCTCATCGCGACACCCTCAACGCTTTGCTCTCCTTCCTGTCACAACTTGCGGGACACGCGGAGGATGACCAACAGCCGGGGAACAAGATGGACGCCGCTAACCTCGCTACCATATTCGCTCCGAATATTTTACATAGAAACAAACCCAATGAAACTGCCAGGTGAGTCGATTAGATAAATGAATGATATGAACATTGATATTATACTATACATTCTTA
This sequence comes from Nymphalis polychloros, assembly GCA_905220585.2. NCBI lineage: Eukaryota > Metazoa > Arthropoda > Insecta > Lepidoptera > Nymphalidae > Nymphalis > Nymphalis polychloros. Next base: position 965,852 of record HG992262.1, read on the forward strand.
CAATATACTAACTAACAAGGAAATGACATTATGATTCAACCTCGGTAATTTGCCAAAATAAATAAAGTGTATAAATTTTTTTTGATGTCACTATGTTTGATTTATGGTACATTGAAATTGATGATTAGCTTAACAGACGTTTTAAGGAGAATAACTATCAATCTACTTTTTTGATGACGATGAAAAAAGAAAATAGTGTATAATATGCTAAATTTCACTTCCAGCGCAGAACAGCTGTCGGAGAGAGCAGACGTGATCAACGTGGTCCGCCAGCTCGTGGAGAGGCAGACGGAGCTGTGGACGTTACCAGCGGAACTGCTGCACGAGGCTTACATACACCTCGCGCACAGTGCGCCTGCGCATTTAGACTCGCTCTTACTTAGGAGAGCTGAGTATGTTTCTACTATTTCACTTATTTTCATACATATTCGTAAACCAGTTTAGTTTAGATTTGTTTTTATTGTCGATTGCACTGTTTTAAAACTAACCTCATCAAATAAAGAATCAAAATCTGGTCTAAAAAAAGGCAGCAAAAAGAAGCATTACAACCAAATCAAACTAATACACTTTTTGAAGGGAATATTTACAAAATCTTTTGATACGTAATTTTAACCATAAGTGACGCCGGTATCGTGTGTGGTACAGGTGTGCGTCAGAATGTGTATCCACGAACTCTGAGAGTGCGAAGCGATTGTGGTCTCGCGAAAGCTTCCTGCACGCTTCAGCCAACACCGCTACTGCACCTGCCACCAGGTACCTACCACACTACCTCACATTACGACAGACGAGTGCAAAACTGCAAACATCAGTGAATTGTTACTACTATTATTACATTACATAGCATATCTCATAGAAAACGTATGAACCCTACATTTCAGCTTTTTGCCACACGATGTAAATACAGCTTTACTAAAGCTATCTTTTATACAGAATAAATTTACAATTACATAATCATATATATGAAAAATTACCATTTTTCATCCGAAAGTAACATCGGTGAAAGAAAGAAATGTTTTTGTTAATATTATTGGCACTGGTTGCAATGCTAAGTGTGTTTAAACTTTTAATGTAACTTTTTAAGTTCATTATTTTATTATGTCATATGTAACACTTATGGTGGTGAGTGGCGATAAACGTATTCAAATTTGTTTAACAATTTCTTTTATGAATACTAAGTAATAGTTGGCTTTGGTATTCCTTTGCTACGTTTGTAAAAGTTAAGTTTCTATTACGATAAATAATTGTTCAAAATCCTTAAACAAACACACTATAACATTGTAATCTGTGCGTAGAGGGGAGAGGGGTCGTCGTTCAAGAGCTGCGTCTGATACATCATCCGCTTCTCTTGCTTCCATCATGCTTCTTACCAGGCAAGCATTATTGAGAATCAATCTATTCCATAGTTCGTTGGTTGCCATAGCTGTAGTGTCGTTTGATTCACATCTGCATGACTTAACTAAAGCTGAATAATGTTAATATAATTTTTATCACCGACATCGCGATTTTAATTATTGTGACACATAATAGTCATAATATTTATGAAACTTGAATTTATAGTATATGTAGACATATGTATTTCTTGATACGGTAATAGAGGAAAATTCACATTTGGTATTCTTATCTGTTCTTTTCAATAAAATCCATATTTGGCAGAATATTTAACTTGAAGTGACTTGATAAATTACTTAATTGTCAATTTTAAAAGTCTACATGACTAAAGTTTACTTTTAAATGAAAGTATTTATGTTCTTCAGACACTTAGTTACAGTGCTGTGTTTGATTGAAGAATTCTGTAGTATTTTACTACTAGTCATATCATCGTAGACTTCATCACTATTACCGTCATTTTCATGATCAATTTATAATTCTACAGCATGAACTTGATTAATATTAGAAGATACCATACATAACCAAAAAACACCATAAACATTGCTGCTTTGCTTATTTTAAGCTGTTAATAAACTTATTAACCTGTTCACTTTAGTCGTTAGAGCCTTGAATGCTTTCATTGTTCAGAAGATTCGAATAATTTAAATGAAGTTCTTAATTGAAAATGTATTCTTTGCATGATACTAAAGCAAAAGGTAAGTTTCATTTGTTATCCAAGTATTGAACTTACCTTTTGGAACTTTTATCAGTATTACATTATTTAGTTTCAAAACAGAAATAGATTTTAATTACTTATATGTCATGTATTTTTTTTTAATATACAGGTAGGTAATGTATTATTTTAATTGGAATAATATTTGTAACGTCCACAGGGTGCGCAGCAGTGAAGAGCGAGCGAGTAGTGGCATCGTCAGTTCTCCGCCGCGAGATTCCGCCCCGGACTCTAACGACTCGGCCAGTGACTATAACGAGGTCAGTAGTGTCTTATCGATTATTTACAAACCCTTTTAACAAGTTATTTCTTTGGTTTGCTCGATTTTTAAATATTTCCTTACGTTTCACAGTTAGTTATGGCACGGAATAGTCAGCAATTTTAATAATTTTACAGAGTTCATTAAATGTGCCGTCACGATCGTGACATTTAGATTCGCTACATAAATACTTACTACTCCTATAACGGGCGTCGGAGTATTAATATTACGTATATTAGTCGAGCTCGATATACCGAAATTCAGGGAGGGTGTGAGGTACGCTAATTTTTTGAAATGTCCGATTTACAAATCTCACAAAATACTGAACGTTCATCGTCGTGTATATCTTCATCGGCTGCCACCGACCGGACAGATTAGTCAATCTAGCTTTTATCAGAAGTCGGTGGTGATCGTTACTAATGCCATCGCCAGACGGGCAACGTGTCGGAGGACGAGTGCGTGATCACGGCGTCGCTGCACATCCCGGCCGTGCGGCCGCGGCGCCGCTCCACGTCGGGCTCGTCGTCGTCCGCCAAGCGCGACTCCGCCGTGGGCTCGTCGGCCGCGTCGCCCTCGTCGGCCGCGTCGCCCTCGTCCGCCGCCTCGCCCTCGCCCGCCTCCAGCGCCTCCCCGCCCGCCTCGCCCCCGCCGCGCCCCGAGCGCCGCCACGCGGACATCGAGCGCCTCGTCGCCTTCGGCAGGTGAGCCTTTACGTGTCGACCTCGACGACGGACAGCGGGATGGGTTCAGTACGATGTGATACGACGCAGTCACGATTAGACTGATAAAAGATGACATAACTGATAATACGTGGCAACTCCGACTGCATCAGGTTTAGCTGTTTTAGAAATCTTACTTCTAAAACACGATAAGATACTTGGTAGTATTAGTAATTATTTGTAAACGTCTACGTGTTTTTAAATAGATTAATATTGTAATAATCTTTTAGCTTAAACCAAAATTCAATTTAATAACAATAGTACAATGTATCTTTAGAGAACGCAACACATCAGACGCTAGAGCCGTTGTCGTCAGACAGCATGACGAAACCACGGTGTCGCGAACCACTCGCGTGTCTTCTAGACAAGAACATACTGTCCGACGAGAAGAAATAGCCAGAAGAGACGATCACGGCTCGAGGAGAGACGACCATAATACAAGAGATGACTACAATGTCAGAAGAAATGACCACAATACCAGAAGAGAGGAGCAAAACGTCCAAATTGCTAGGCGAAGAGACGACCAAATTGCGAGAAGATCTACAGAGGATCATACAATTAAGAGAGAAGAGAAAAAAGAAGTAATGCTTTACAAAAGAGGAGAGCTCATATCGAGTGCCCGGACTCCACCCGCGTGACAGATTGTATACCTGCTTTTATACATAAACGTATATTTATCATGTCGTGTTTTATTTATATATTTAGTGAAATAAAGTATTTTTTACGACTATTTCTCAATTTGTTTATACCTTTTTTTCACTTCGTTAGTAAATAGTACATTGTCGATCAAGTCAAATTTATTTAACTTTTTTTAAATAAAATTATCTTTTCCATTAAATCTAAGCTTTGGATAAACTTCAAGCAGAATTGTTCAGAAGCAAACTGATTGAAAAAAAGCTATATAAATAAAAAGGCCATAATAATATGTAAATTAGAATCTCATTGCTTGATTTACGTGTTATTACATAATTTATCTTCTGTGCAATTTGTCGCGCATGATTATACCTCCGAGTTTTGATACGCCGTCTTGATATTCGGTTTTACCCAGAGGTGGCACCGCTGATGTTGTTTCTATAAATAGTTCAGATATTAAATATGAATAGTAATTTAGGCAGTTTTTATGAAATTTGTTTTGAAAAATGTAGGATCTACTGTAACAACTCCCATTTATTATTCAAAGTATTTAAAGTGACAAATTTACCGCATTTGGCTCTTGGATCACTTGCAACACCGCCTCCACCTTGCTTAGAAATAGTTTTAGGAGTAGATCTTCTAGGCTTAGGTCCTACTCTGCATGGATCTCCTGGTAATCTCATTGGTTGTGCACATGGTCCTGTACCGCTTTCATCGGCTGCCCTTTGGAGACCTTCGAATTTAGCACCTGGACCTGATATGAGAAGATGAGAAATAATTTTAACCATTTTTTAAATTTATTCTAAATACGACTTTTTACGCGTCAAATAAGATAGTTTTGTTAAAAAATTATGCTGGAACCCGATCACAGCGATAACTACCGGGTCAAATATAAACCATCCAGGGATCCACGCAAACACTCATCAAATTCAGTCCACCTGTCTGGAATTCAGTGGAAAGCACACGTACACAAGGATTATATATGTACAACGATAAATTTTATCATTACCTGCTTCGCAGTAATCAACTTGATACGTTGTTTTGTTGCGATCTCGATCAATTCGTTGTTTTAACTCTGGCGATGCTTCGTTCTGCAGTATGCTATACAGCATTGGGTACTTTGACTGCAACTAAGGATTAAAATATCAAAGATTTTATTACAACTCTTGCCTCACCTTTTTACGAGACATTTTACCCTTATTGCATATAAACAAAACTTAAGTAGTGATTTTTAGAGCTACTAAACCCCATTATTCAAATGACAAATATTAAGGGGGACAATGTTTACTATTTTATAATTATATTAAGGGTGTTTAATGTATTTGAAAAAACTCAATACCTTATCTAAGAACGCATTCGGCTGATCATAGCGTGATGTCGGCGTCTCTGGACTAGCACCAACCCGAACTGGATAGAGTTTTGGGTCCAGTAAAGGTCCCATCATCTGCCAAAGATACATTTTTTGTAATTGTCATTTTATTGACTGCGTTGTGAGTTTAGTAGCTAGCTTATAAGGCTGCAGAATTAGAAATGCCATATATCAATCTGATTCAGTTTAAAGGGTCAGTGTTAACAATCCCGTGCCTCGAAAACCACGATAAGCTATTGATTCTCTACCCGAATTCGTCGGTTGTATAACATAGCCGATGAAGATCGGATTATGAAATTGCATCTGTGTTTGTGCACACATTTCCACACTACAATATATCCTGCGCAGTTTGCTATTCTCCGTTGAATATAGCCGCCGTGAAGTAAACCGAATTGGACAAAACATTGAATTTTAGTTGACTTCAATTCAATTTACCTCGTTCCTGCTCCATCCCCCTTCTTTACCAGGTGGCAGTTGTACTTCTGCTCCGGTATTCTGTGGACATCTACAATCTGGTGGACGCGTGTGTTGCATGCATGCTTGATAGAAGGCGAGCTCCTCGCCTGAGAGTTTTGGGACCCTATATAGAAAATTGTAAATGGAAAAGCATTAATATTAAAACGCATATATGGCTGGCTTGAACTAATGATAATCAAAGAGGTGAAGCATTCCATAAATACCTTATAAAGCTAAGATTAAAAGTGTCCATTTACAATCTAATAGCGTGGAGTTAGAAGTAGCTGATTTACATGCAGGTTGATATATGTATTTTACGGGTGAACATACTTTATTACTAGATTTCTTGCCGGATACTCTTGGCTAAATCTACATTGTAAACCGATGGTAATTTATCTTGTTATATGATTCTTCAAAAGTGCTTTACTGTCCATGAATTTTGGTCCTGATGAGTTTCTTCGTCATTCAACAGATTTATAAATTGGTTAAATATACGCGCGTACTTACTCCGCAAGACCCGCTCCACCGGTCCCTGTGGAAGCACCTGGTAAGTTCGGCCATAGATAGTCTTTTTTATAAGTTGTTAGATAGTGATCCATGTTTTAATTAATTAATTATTTTAATTTTGACATCACTAGAATTTTTGTAGCCAAAAGTTATATAAATGTAAAAGTTAATTAAAAAAGTCTATCAAAATCATGTGTTTGTTTTGACATTTGGATTGAACGTTGATATCACGTTGGTTTACGTCGACCTCTTTATTAAACACCTCATTTGACAAAACCATAATATGCATATTTTTAAGTTTTACCTCTATTTCATAATTTTCTTCTTTGGAATGTGGGGTTTTACCTACATTTACATTTGATAATATACGACCGGTGATGTCTAAAGACGCGCGCTGAGTAAGGTAGGTAATATTCGGCACCACGTATTTAAGGTGAGCGACGAAAGTGTACATCGCTCGCCTGTGCTGTTCTTGCAGAATCAGCCGACTACACTGTCTTTAAAATTGGTGGAAAAGTAAGCGTTTTGTTTGGACAACCAAATTCCAAATATTTTTATAAATTAATATAAGCTATTTTATTGGTTAATAATGTTTCAAGATTTTGTACATAATATGTATATTTATGTTATTTTCAAATAAAACAATTCCGATTCGACCAGCAAGAAAGTATTATTTCTATAACTCCATTTCCGTCGAGACTGTCTGCCACATTAAGCTGAACAACAGAATCTCAACAAGTAATTACACAATCGAAGAAAGAACGATAAAACTTCGAGTGGACACTGCAAGCCGTGGGGACGTAGCGGTCCGTACCGAAAATTGCCTTCAAGGCATTTTAGAAGCTTCAACTCTTACGCATCCAGTGCCCGATAGTCATCTCAGTATCAAGACCGACGCTTCAGGTCTTGGCGCCGTAATACAACAAAAATTTAATAATGAATGGAAACCTCTCGCATATTTTTACACAACGTTACTACAGTGTATACGATCGCTAATTGTTAGCATGCTATAAAGCTTTAAAATAATTTCGACGACTCTTTGAAGGTTGCGAAGTAAGTGTGTACTGATCACAAGCCGCTCGCCTACGCATTGTTTTGCCAAGCTAAAAGTACCGACACACCGCGAAGAGAAAGACAACTACACTTCATAACTCAATTATGTTCGAGCATTAAGGGAACAAAGCCGAAGACGCTCTCTCACGTATAGAAGACATCCAATGTCCAACTATAATTGATTTTACGCATTTAACAATCGATCAAAATAATGACGAAAATAATCGAACTTATGATTCACGGCCGTTACGATGCCCGGGATAAGCCAAACAGTAATATGCGAGATGTCTGTCGTTATGCTGTGTTCAAAGCGCAACACGAATTATGTCACCCAAGTGTACGGACTACAAGAAAGCAAATTACTTCTGGCCCTACATGAATTAAGACGTCAGATTATGGACTAAGACATGCTTTAATTGTCAACGAGCGAAAATATATCGACACGTCGTACATATCGATATAATTGGACCACTAGCGCCTTCTAGAGATTATTGGTACTGACGGTACTGCGTCACTATGATAGATCGCTGTACGAAGTGGCTCGAAGCAGTGCCAGTAAGAGACATTACCCCTGAAAATGTTTCTTATGCATTTTACAAGAACTAGATCGATTCGGCCGCTCTCTATGTATATCTACCGATCAAGGCCACCAGTTCCAATCCGAACTATTTAATTCGTTAATGAAAAAAATCGGAATAACAAGACTCCAAACTACTGCATATCATCTCCATTCAAACGGTCCAGTGGAGAGATGGCATCGAACATTAAAAGCGGCACGGATAGCGGGTGAAGCTACCATACAATGGACTGACAAGTTATCTACCGTGTTATTGGGCTTACGCACGGCGATACTCAACGATAGCTTCAGTCCTGCAATAATGATATAACTTAACGGAAACCATAGCAACGCTACAGCCGGCGCCGCGCAAACACAGTCTACAATATAAACCATTCGTATACGAGGACCTAGCAACGTGTACGCATGTTTCAATACGCAATGATATGGTTCGGACGCCGCTCACTTTGCCATACGATGGGCCATACGAAGTATTAAAAAGTTACGACAAGTATTAAAAAATTCAATTACCCTTACGTACAACAGTCGCGTTACGCTAGATAGACTCAAACCTTTTATATACTTCCCAAATCAATCATCAGAAGAGCTATCCTGTCAACGGACACAACTTCAGGGTACACAACAAGATCTGGAGGAAAAATCAAGCCCTCCATGCGATTGAAGGGGAGTAATGTGAGGTTTACCTCCATTTACATTTAAATGAGATTACATACGACCGGCGATCTCAAAGACGCGCGCTGACTAAGGCGGGTAAAATTCTGCGCTACGTAATTACGTGTTTAAAGCGAGCGAGCGGGCAAGTGCTCCTGCAGAATCAGCCGATTACACTGTCTATAACATTGGTCGAAAAGTAAGCGTTTTCTTTGAACAACCAAATTATGAATATTTTTGTAAATAAATGTAAGCTATTTTATTGGTTAGATTTTGGTATATATATATATATATATATATATATATATATATATATATATATATATATATATATATATATATATATTATCTTATACTCATAAGTAATTAAGTAACTGCCTGTGAATTTCCCTTTTTGAAGAGAAGGTTTGGACAACATGAAATTCAGGGGTGCTCGCCCGGGTTTGAACTCACGATCATCGATTAAGATTCACGCGTCCTTACCATTGGGCCATCTCGACTTTATATATACTCATGCTATTTTCAAATAAAATCATTCCTATCCGACCAGCGAGAAAGTATGATTTTTATAACTCCAAACAAGAAGTTAACAACTAATAAGCTAGGGCCCAGAACGAGGAATATTACATTTAAATGAGATAATAATCAGCCTAATGAGGCTGATTTGGAACTGGCATTTTTGTATTCCTATCATAACCAACTTGTGGATTAGATTTTTCGCTCTGACTTCAAGAGACAGTGTGCATATCGTTGAGTTGCCGTTGCTTACCACATAAGTAGCCACAGGTCTAAAGATGTACGTGATGTGGACAGTGGCATGCTTTTTATACAAAATATATTACTTCAGTAAGCTTCTAATGTACCTACCGATGCATGACGAGGCGACAAGTTAATCTAGTTTGAATTGGCTGTTATAGAATAGGAATAAAAACTTGTGTGGAGAGTGAATAGAACAGAAGGATGTTGAAACAACAAATCATAGACAATATATTTAACTTTAATAAAGCTGAAAAGGTTTCATTAGGTTAGTTTAAATCATAATGATATATGTATGAAACAATTACAAATCAAATTTTAAGTTATATATAAGTAAATAATTACTAAATACTTTCAAGACAATATAAATACATTAAAAACATTAAATTCTGTAGCAATACATATATGGATTCCGCCAACGACCATATTTTGGTTCTTCTCGAGGTTTACCAAATGGACTTCTTTCAAGTACAACTTCAGCCAAGAGTCCGTGGCTTACTCCGTAAGTGGTATCACCAGTCCTGACCCTAAGGATACGGCGGAGCTCCTCTGCAATAACAAAAATAGGCCACGTAATGGTAAGTAAACACCACTCACAGAGTTCGTATTAAAAAACATTAACCGTTCCTAACATCACCAATGCGCAACAAACCTTGGGAACTAAGATGTTACCAACCAACTCTGGTCTTGGAAATGCCAAAATAAATACTTTCGCTTTCTCGGGTTCCGGTATGATTTCTCAATTATAACCAAATTATTTTAAGTAAGTTTCTTAGAAACGTATTTTTAGATAAGTAAGCTTTTAATAGAAGAATGTTATCGTTACATATTTTGGGCTTAGTCACGTTAGGCCAATCACTGTATTACTGGTTGGAGTGTATCCATCAATTTAAACCCATGCTAATACGGGTACACATTTAAAGTATATCTTATAGTTAAAAATCTTACACACGTAATCACTAGTTTATCATCTACAGGTGATAATGATTAGTTTATTGAGATTATGATTACTTTGTAAAGAAGGATCAAATTTAGGCTTCATGGACATGGAAGAGGGTGGGTCCTTGTATTTCTCCGGTTTTGGATGTCTGTACGAGCCCTTTTGGCTGGTGTCAGGAATGTAGATGTCATCTGGTAAACGCAGAGTCTGAAGAGCACGAGCTCGTCTCGCCAGGTTTACTGACATAAAGGGTAACTCTGAAAAAATAAATTCAAATTCTGGAAAGTATCATTAAAATCATATGTGTTTATATTTCATCTCGTGCTCAATTTTGAGTAAAATAACCTAAGGAACCGTTCATTCATGTGAAACGTGAAATGTTGGCAGATAAATGCTACAATTGTAGTAAAACAATGCAGAGTAATAAGCTCCTACTCTCTACTTTACAAGAAAGCTCTTTATTCATCAATACATACATTTACGACGTTCAAACTTACAAAAAACTTTGGCAGAAGAGATTTAAAAAATGTTTATTATACTGAGATCTGTAGTAAACATGCAGTGATTATTATTTAATATACATCTAAATCCCTATCAAACCGAATCTACAATGTATTGCATGTACAAATGTGGTACAAAACTGCATCATCAAAAGTAAGTTTGAACATAATAAACCCCCATTTAAAATATTTGTTAGGTACATTAGACATATTATATACCTCTAGAACAGTACTTAGTGAGGTACTCGGTTCGCTTCAGGTCTTGAATCTCATGTTCTACTGGTACCGGATCAATATCTTTTGACATGTACATCTTCGTCACTTTCGGGTGATCTTCTTGGTACTGTTTTTGATGTTTCATGAGTTCTATATAATATAGTTATGTGGACGAGTATATGGGCCACTTGATGGTGAGAGATACCTGACTGACCATAGACATTGGCATCGTAATAAATATTAAACATTACATATTTAAATTAGCTGTAAAAATTATGTACCGTATGCCCGTAGTTACATTAGCTTAATCACCTTTCCACTCGAAACACAACAATACTAAAGTGTTGCTGTTTGGCGGTTGATTATGTGATGTGTGGGTGGTTCCTATCTACCCAGACGGGCTTTCACATAACTCTACTACCAAGTAAAGTAGAATATGTGATGAGTGGAATTAGTATAGCAAAAACAGAACAGCCGTTGTTCAAGTTTTATGTTTTCTCTTAAGGAAAAGATTGGAATAATATCAACTGCTAATCATGAATGGGAGAATTACAATTACAGCTTTCCTAATATTATTCCTTCACAGCCGAACACGAAATTAATTAAAAACAAAAATTAATAATGAGTCAATTTAATTCAAATAAAATCACTTTATGACAAACTACCGAGAGTCTGTTCAAAATTAATTACTAAAAGATAAAAATATTGAAATTTATAAAAATGACATTAGAGTAGTGTTTAAATTTTTACTCTCTCAACAGCCTCCTTATAATACTCGAAGTCTACAGGACAGAGGACGTCGGGACTCTTTCGTGGTTGTTCCCTTGGTTTCAAGAAGTCTCGACTCAGTCCAACGATGAGACAATCGTCATCTATAGCTTTGCGGCGAGGACTCTTACTAAAAATTTCAACTTATATATTACTGTCTTGGAATAAAATTAAATAAACAACATAACACAGCTTTCCTAGGGATATATAAAGTTAAATACTGACTATGAATAATTGTCTAATATTAGTATAATTATTCTATTAATTATAGTAATAATGTATACGTATATAGAAAAAGATCAACAAGGTCCGGACGCAAAATACGATATAATTATATTACGTGAAACCATTTAATTATAACTTAAATAAATTATATTGATTATATTTTAGATCTCGACCAATGATATCATGTAAATTCAAGGTCAAATATGACCTTTACACGTTTTCCACGCATCGATTGAGGGAAAAAACGGCGTTTGATATATATGATAGGTACCTACATATCTAGAGTACAACAATTGGGTACTGTCACTGATCATAGCGTAATGTTTAACCTTCCTTACTAAATGCGTTAAATAGTCCTATCTAATGCAACAAAATTTTTCAAGATTGCCTAGAGTCTAGCTTTATATATGTATATATAATATATGTTGACTGCCTCGTTGGTCCAGTGGCTAGATGTAAGGCCGCAAACCAGGAGGTCCTGGCTTCAATTCCCAGATCGGGCCAATAATAAGTTATTAAAATTTTCAGTCAGAAAATTCTCAGTAGTAGCCCGGAGTCTCGAAGTTGGAAGTGTGTACGTTGGCTAATCTCTCTTGAGATTGGCCGCAGTTGCCGAAATCGGTCTGGAGGACATTATTATTATATGTTACAATTATTTTCTGTTCTAATAAATAATTCTATAGTTCATAAAATGTATGTCTTGTGCGTTGGCTTGTTGAATAATATAAAGATTATATTATATATACAGTATATTAACGATATTCATCATTCATTAATAAACTAAATGTATCTTACGGTTTATCTTTTTTAACAAAATCTTCCATGTACACTGACTTGAACTCAATTTCTCCGTCAAAAACAGACATGTTTTAAAATAAAAAGTAAAATTACTAATAATAATTTCTTTTGTATGATTATACATATATACAATTTGTTGATTTTGTGACAGTCGACAATGTAAGGAGTATTTAAGCTTCCTGCGTAATTATTTTGTTGACATTATACAAAATATATTTATATCAAAAAATCTCACAAAGCTCCAAAAACAATTAACGAACACATTTTTTATTGAAATAAATAAAACGACAGGTAGTACAAATTTATTTATTTAATTATAAGGTACATCTATAATGGCATTACAATCAACATATTCTGATATAATCTGCGAATAACATAAAAGATTACAATGAACTTAACATGCGAAATAGACACAGCCTTATTATCTAAAAAAAGGTTTTTTATGTAGAAAAATCATATGAAGATTTGAGCTCTATTGGTTGTAATTATAGTGAATCAAAAGATGAACATAATAAATAGTTGTCCTTCTCTATTTTATTAGTTAAGAAAAGGACGACGCGACCTGTCAAATTGTCAAGTGCCAAATGTCAAGTTGATGTATTGAAGTTACATCGAACATGTCGTTATGACGTCATTCGAGTATTTTTGTCATTAAATATTCAATTATCCGGTTATGTTGAAATCATTTACAATATTTTTCTGACAAATCATGTGTAATTTAGTCACGTGGTTATCAATTTATAGCCTTATACTTGAAATTATATTTCCCTGTGTCCTTATGTTACTAACTATCCATATTACCATACAAACAGATTGATTTGGCAAATACTTAAATTTATATTGCATGACTGGTTATAATCATTCATAATATTTCATGCATAATCACTGTTTTAATTTACATCATAATTTATACATACATTTTATAAGAACACTGATTCTAGTGAAGCAATTGAAATTTACAATTTTTATAAAATTATAAAATCAATACATTTTAAATTAATTACAATTATAATAAGTATTTCTTGGTTGTAATGAAACGGACTATATTATAAAAACGCTCCTAACAATTTTCAATTAAAAAAAACTATAGGAGTTGCATTATAACATTGATATGATATAAGAAAAGGCACAATGCGTGTTACACACGACAGTTTTAAAACGCCATTTAAAAAAAAAAAAAACAATAATTATTGCGAACTGTCACACATTTTATGCATTTTAAAACGATCGTGAGCTTCTAAAGATTACATAGCATATCAAAATTATTAAAAAATTAACGAAATATTAACTTTTATTTTTTAATACAAAATTTTGATACAACTTTTAAACGTCAATTTCAACGTTAGACGACGCTGTTGCAGTCAGCCTTTAGTTGACCACATTTAATAGTTGAAATAAGCAGAAGCACACGTAAAACAAACGAGATAAATATTTATATTATGAATTAACATTTAATATCAATTGTCCATTTACACTGCCCTTCGATTTATATAAAAAAACTATTTCACAACACTTTTTAACCTTGGGAATTAGGGTATGACATTTTTGAGGGTTTTTACAAAAAAAAAACTTGTAATGATGATAAATAAATGATATTAATAATGATTGGAACGCGTTTCTTTGGCGACAATAAAATAGACTATATCTTACAAATCTACCACATTGAAACATGATGATGATTGATGATGAAACGTTAATATATGAAATTACACATTATATTATATATATATAAGATAATCATATAATGAAATTTTATGTTTGAAGAAATATACAGGAAGGTTGAAAATATTAGGTTCTGTATATAGTGACAATGTAACATAGCAGATCATGATAATTGTTAATGGTATCTCCGGATTAGTAACATATTAGTAACATAGTCAAATCCCCATCATCCCATACCTCAATATATTCCACTTCAACGATTCCGCAGCTCTCTATTATATTAAATAAATCTATTGCAGTGTAAGTCAGTATCGTTCGTCCTCGGACATGGAGGCGGAACTCCTTTGCTATGGAACTCTAAACGCGACCACCAGATCCTCATGATGTTCTACCCGCAGTTCCGATATGGCGGATGCTGCTTTTTTAACGGCATTTGTTATCTGCAAATTGAAATTTAAAAAATTATACAATTTCACACTATAGTTTAGCCGATTACAATGACAGGAACAAAAATAATTATAGTATGACAAGGATTATTTGATTTGTGGCCAAAGATAATTTTGTATTCAATTAAAAACATTCAAGTTTGCTTAGATTTGTATCAAAGCAATATTGTATTAATATTTTAGTTTGTTTTTATTAATTTATAAATTGTGATTAAAGATTTTGTGAGTATTTTTGGATTAGATCTGAATTATAATAGCAGTGCCAAACAGTGTTACATAGTAGAGCTTTGTGCAAGCTCATCTGGGTAGGTACAAAACAACAGTATTTGGTATTGTTGTGTTCCGCTTTTAAAGGGAGAGTGAGCCAGTGTAATTACAGGCACAAGGGATATAACATCTTAGTTCCCAAGGTTAGTGGCGCATTGGCGATGTAAGCGATGATTAACATCTCTTACAAGGCTAATGTCTATGGGCGTTGGTGACCACTTGCCCATATGCACGTTCACCTACCTATGCTATATAAAACAAAAAATCAGTTTTAGTCGCTTTAAAATGGTATTCTGTGCCTATATATACAATGTCTCATATACACAATGAGAACATTGGTACAAGTGCTTCGAATTAACTAAATATCAGCACTGTTTGGCAGACTGGTTAACATTTGTATTTGTAGTAAGGCTTGTAATGTTAAATTATATAATCATAAAACAATTTATTTATTTTTTATCTTACATAGTTATAAAAATGAGAGCGGTCAAACATACAGTCTCTATAGCTTTATAACATTAATATAGATTGTAACAAATCGCCCTTAAAATTAAATGCCAAGTCAATGCCATTACTATAGTAAATGGAAGTCTCAGAAACCCATTTGTACATATTTTTTTTATAGTTTCCGGTAGGCAAATGACTACTCCACCTGACGGTAAGACGCGACGACGGCTAGTACAGTTAGGAAGAATGAACTGCACTATGAACATATGGATCATGTAATATAGCACAGTTATTGTAGCCAACATCGGGGTCAGAGTGTCGTGTGTGTGTAGGGGTGCGGGCTCACCAGGTCGCGGTCGGCGGGCGCGAGGCTGGGCGCGGCGAGCAGCGTGCGGCGCAGCGCGGGCGGCAGGTCGGCCAGCAGGCGCGCGCGCGCGGGCGCCGGCAGCGCGGCGGCGGCGGCGCGCGCCGAGTACGTGCGGACGCGCTCGCTGTACGCGCCCGCCTCCAGCGAGTACGGGCCCAGCGCGCCCACGTCGATCACGTTGCTGGAACGCGGCCGCGACTTACGTTTAGTTTTACTATCGCGCCGGGTCTAGTGTGTGTGTTAACGTTTGTATCATGTATGTATGTTGTTCGACTAAAACTACTGAATATTTTTTGCAAAACTTTTACTTGGAAAGTCGGCAACGATATGCTTCCATACTTCGGAAAGAAGGTTATTTTGCACATGATCATTCTTAATTTAGGTTTGATTGCATTTCAAAAGAGTTTGCATAGATAACTCTGCAAAATAACATTTCCTACCTGGCTAGCTAGTGTTCTTGAGAAAGGCCTAAATATATCATCATCATCGACAAAATATTTGAGTTTTAAGTCACTTACGTAGCAGTCTCGTGCAGTATTCTATTGAGTGCACTCTGTTCGTCTGGTTTGCGAGGTGGTGTAGATGCGCAAGTGGTGGGCGATGGAGTCTCCTGTTGTTGCTCTGGCACCTCGAGGAGATGGGTTCTCTCATTGACTATATTTTCCTGAAAATATACAATATTTATTTGTTAATTATGAAAAATATTTTTCTAGTGCATAAAACAAATGAGCAATGAGATCAATGCATTTGTTTTAATTTTTATGATATATAATAAGCCGAGATGGCCTAGTGGTAAGAACGTGTGAATCATAATCAATGATCATGGGTTCAATCCCGGGCAAGCACCATTGAATTTCATGTGCTTAATTTGTGATTATAATTCAACTCGTGCTTGACAGTGAAGGAAAACATAGTAAAGAAACCTACATGTGTCAAATTTTACTGAAATTCTGTCACATGTGTATTCCACCGACTCGCAATGGAGCAGCGTGGTGGAATAAGTTCCGAACCTTCTCCTCAAAAGCGGAGAAGAGGCCTTAGCTCAGCAGTGGTATGATATAAAACAATACTTGACCGTTAAAACATATTTTTTTGCTATGTTGCTGTATATATGTAAATAAATCTATTCGCACTATACATTTACATAAGTATATTTAAATGAGTAACCTTACCATCTCATGCTATATATTTAAAATATACTTCTTATAACCTTGATAATTATATACTATTACAAAATATACCTATTTCCAGAATAGTGTAAACGCAATGTATAGTATTTACTAGAATGTTATTATATAAATCTCATTGAGTTTCATCCACCTCATAACGAACACAATATTACAATGATATAATTTTTTATATCTTCTCATTAATAGTAAAACGATATATTATAATGTATTTTTTTATTAAGGAAGTTGTTGCGTTTTATGAATAATAAAATTATCAACCTGCCTTACAATTTAAAACAATTATTGAAATACATGATTATTATTTATGTAAACAATAATAAGACATGTGACAAAAATTAAAGATAAACCATACACACATCACACATTTCCAGGTTCAATATTGAAGATAATAAGCCAGTCAACCGGGAATAAGCGATAACAATACTAAATAACACGAACATTTGTAATCGGAAAACGTGTCATATCTTTTACTATACTATATATGCATTTTTAAAATAGTTTGCAATAGCTACACACAAACAAAGGATTCGTATTATATTTACATTAATTAATTTTAATATCGTTCATACGTGTAAATTAGTGTAAATTATTTCTATACCTGCGGGTCAGTTTCCTTGTGACATATACTGTAGCAGCAACCCATGACTGCGCTCTTCAATGAGCCGAAGCATGAATGCAGCAAACTTTCCTCGCCGTCAGTCTGCATAAATATTTTGTTAAGTTTATTGTCGTTATAAATAGAAAAATCTGTAATTCACGTACGACAATTTTTACGTCTCGCACGTCACTTCACGACAGTTTCTGACATTAGCTTGACATATTTTATGTCACTGTTAAAGTCAAAAATACAGAGAAAAATTGGTATTTGTAGTTAAATTGAACTACTTAAACATCTTTTAAATTCATAAACACCTTGAAATGAAAAATATACAATTATTAAACAATTTAATAGGTCTTTAGTTTATAAAATGGTATTAATCTTATACACATTTTAATCTGTACAAATGTCACTTAAAATATATTTGTCAATACTTTGACAAAACCTACTGTCAAATGTCAATTGAAAATCAAAAACACGTCAACACTTTATATAGCTTTAAATATCTATTTTCTAAGTAGAACTTTATTATATAAAATACAATATCTTAAATAAAAGATGATCAGATATCGAGGCAAAAAGAAGGTTATAGATAAGGTGAAAGAGTTAGATGCTTTCTCTAAAGTTCCAGAAGAATACGTAGATAGTACGCCGGTCGGCGGAACCTTTTCAGTAATAACGTTTTTTATTATTATGTGGCTGATTTATAGCGAAGTTTCTTACTTTCTAGACAGTAATTTAGTGTTTAGATTCATGCCTGATACGGATATGGACGAGAAATTAAGTATAAACATAGATATTACTGTTGCCATGCCGTGTTCGAATATCGGTGCTGATATACTGGATTCTACGTCTCAAAGCGTTTTTGGATTTGGAGAGTTACAGGAAGAAGATACCTGGTGGGAACTAACGCAGGAACAACAAGACGCATTTGATGCTGTCAAATATTTAAATTCATATTTAAGGGAAGAATATCATTCCATTTGGCAATTACTTTGGAAGAAAGGTCACGGATCAGTCAGAGCGACAGTACCTCAGCGAAAAAATAAACCAAATCGCCGGCC
Source organism: Nymphalis polychloros (assembly GCA_905220585.2). Lineage (NCBI taxonomy): Eukaryota > Metazoa > Arthropoda > Insecta > Lepidoptera > Nymphalidae > Nymphalis > Nymphalis polychloros. The sequence goes on from HG992262.1 coordinate 984,421, forward strand.
TGATGCCTGTCGCTTACATGGTGTGCTTACATTAAATAAAGTTGCTGGAAACTTTCACATAACGGCTGGTAAAAGTTTACACCTACCCAGGGGGCATATACATCTTAATATGCTTTTTGATGACACACCTCAAAATTTTAGCCATAGGATACATAGACTTAGCTTTGGCAGTCCAGCAAATGGAATTATATACCCTCTAGAAGGAGATGAAAAAATTGCAACAGATGAAAATGTGCTATATCAATATTTCCTAGAAGTAGTACCTACAGATGTAGACACCACATTCGAATCAATCAAGACATTTCAGTATTCTGTAAAAGAACTACAAAGACCAATAAGTCATAGCAAAGGATCTCATGGTGTTCCGGGAGTATTTTTTAAATATGATATGGCTGCTTTGAAAATTCATGTATATCAAGAGAGGGAGAATCTTTTACAATTTATGTTACGTTTGTTTTCTATTATTGGCGGCATTTATGTAATAATAGGATTTATCAATACTGTTGTGTTAACAATACGAACAGCATTATCGGATACAGTAACAACCGAAGCTTTAAAAAAGAAAGAATACAAATCGGCACCATCTACACCAGTCCAAAGAAATCCCTTACTTGTCACACCAGATTTAAACGTGCCTTTAGATTTATTAAAACAATGACATTAATCGTAAATAAATAAAATAGGTTAGGTAGTTAACTGATTTCTGTATATAACAATGTATTTAATTGATGAATTTAATACAGTAAATTTGTTTCTAATAAATGTTTGGTAATTTTAACATGTGAATTTTAACATGTGTGTATGTTTTTACAATTTTTATAAATTAAGTTTATTTATTTTGTATACAATTTAATTTGATCAATCATGTTTTAACATTTTCAATGCTTTTGACCGAGTCATGCTATATAATATTTTTTTTATACATACATACTTTAAATACAATAAGGGTAATATTTGTATAGTTAAAAAAATTCTTATTTTGTACAAAATAAAATATGTTTTAATTTAAGCTTATGATTTTCAAGTGACAGTGAAAAATTAGAAATTTATTACAGTATTTTATAATTTTTAATATTCGAATATTTTAAAATAGGAATTTTATATTATGTATCACAAGAATCTTTCGAAATGTCTATAATTGTTAAAATTGTTTAATATTCAAAATTATACAAAAACTAAATAATAAACTCAATGAGACTGGATTGCAGGTGTTTTGTTTAAAAAAAACTTTAAATTTGCGTACTTCATACTAACGGGTCCGCACCATTGGTGAACGGTGCGATATATCCTCGCTCTATCACACTCATATATTTAATATTCTCCTTCTCTTTCAATCACCGCTTCTCCGAATGTCGTTTTGTTCTCATCGCGACGACGATTGACGAACGAACCGCGGAGTGCGACTGCGAACCATTCGCGCGGCGGCTTCGCCAGTAAATGACGCGTTGTAGCGTTTGAACGTTAAACGATATCCGAAAAGTTTCAACTTAAAACTTGTGGCCCATTATATTGAAATAAAAAACTATATAGCTGATGATCCTTTATCAGTGCGGTGCATTTAAGTGAAAAGTAGTGTCAGTGAAGTGTTTAGTTTTTTTTAGTAATTTCAATTTACCGTTTCAATTGAACGTTACTGTTTTGTTCAACAAAAAGCGCGTAATAACAAGCCGCGCTGAACGCAAGAGAGGGCCGTATATGGTTAAGTTGATTCTTCGGGCTGGCGTCCACCGGTGAAAGTAGACCTTTGTTAAGTTCATAAGGACACGAGCCAATTGCAACTAACTCGAAACGACGTTTCGTGTGTAGTTGCGACGGGAAGGTGAGTGGCATTTCGCTTAAATTACCTACTTAATTTGCGAGGTACAGTTATATATATCACGAGGCTCACATCATAACTTACTTAATACAGTCTGTGATTATGATCCAATTAATGCCTTACTTGTAACTTTTTAATTTTGTCAAGTGAAGTTCGACAAATCACTTAATATTTCATTCTAATATCAAAATGTCATTGGCAATTTTTATTTGCTTTAATGTAACAGCTGAATGTTCCAAACGACGATTTTTCATTCATACTATGGCTGACTGGCTGTAGGTCAGTGCCCTGTACCCTACCTGTTGACTCGTTCCCTGCCTAGCCGGTTCTCCCACACTGCCTGCGGGTAGCTGAAAAAATATGTCAGGTTTCCGAATTGACATTGATAAATAAATGTTTTAGTTTTTAAACATAAAGTCGTAAAAACGCGTACATAACTTACGTCTCAATGTCGAAACATGTCCACATAATCTTTGCAAACACGATGCGTCATGTGCATAACTCTTAGGGTTATTAATTAAGTCTGTTTTTAAAGAAATTATATTTTTATGGACGTTTATTAGGATGTAATTTTATAATTCGTTTAGGAATAATTTATGTTTCCCGTTCGTAAAAATCGAAAGATTTTTATTTTTATTCGTTTTAAGCATTTAGTTAATAATACAATATGTAAAACAATAACTTTTTTTAAAATACAAAAATTGTATTAATAATTTAATGGTTACCTTTTATTGAATCATTATTATTTTTAAAGAAATATTTTTCATGGGGTCAAAAGAGTTACGTTGAGCCTCGTCGAATAAAATAAAATATAAATTTATTATTTTTTTTACGTATGTACGATATTACTAAAATTTACTGTTTCCGCTTAAATGATTCCGAAGGGATATAAAGCTTAAAGCTTTGAGTTAAGTCAGAGGAACCTCACAATTTAATTTAAAAAAAAAATACGAACTTAAATATGAATACTTTGTAGTAGTTGCGAGCGTCTCGTTGTCTACGGCTGTATAATATTATATAAATCGTATATAGATGGTATCATCATATTTGCTGTTCATTATTATGACATTGATGAGAAAAATGATGAAATTTGGCTTATGTTGGCGTGATGCAAAACTGTCTGGTAAGAATATCCCTCTAGGAAGTTGAATCGTATTAACGTCCGTTAAATAATTCGTCTCCGAGAGTTTCATCGGATCTCAATAATGTAAATAGAGTTATTGAAGTAATATACGATATATGCATCGGTTTAACTTAATGTGAACCGATCGATCATTTTTGTCTGATGAAGAAACATTAATGGAAACAAAATCTATTAATATTATACAAATTTGTTGATAAATACAGACTTTATTATATTTATATAGTTTGTATAACTATATAATACAGACTATAAATAATGAGTCGTAGGTTATGGTGCTAAAAAAACAATATTTTCGTATTATTGAAGCTTGCTAGGCAATTCGTGCATCAATCAAGGCGAATTTGCTGAACATTCGGTCAGAAGCCGAATAATTCATTAAAAAACATTCGTTGACAATAATAAATAAACGTATTACTAAGCATTTATAACCCCTATTGGGTTATTTTGAAAATTAAAATTTAAACATTTACATACAAAATTAAATAGATAATGACCCATTTGAAATCGTCATTCGTGATATGAATTTAGTGATTAAATGTTTTATAAACGCATCAACAATTATACTGATTGGATCTTGGAACCACATCTGATGAGTCAATGTTTTTAAATTAGGAAGTACAGTGGAATTATATCTGATACAACATCGCTTTTGAAAGTGACATGATATCGGATCTAAATTAAAATAAATGTTAGGTTACAGTAACTGACGTAAGTTAGTATTATATAGTAATAGTTATTACTTGTATGTAATTGTAAAGCAAAATTTAATGGTACCAATGGACTTACTTTTGGCTATTTCTGAGTTATATATAAAATTTGTAAACCATTACGAGATCTAGAAAAACCACACCTGCTTAGTTTCTTTCGCCCGTTCTTCTCGGGTAAGGTTATTCTTTGCCGGACCGTTGGTTTTTAATTTGACAATCAATAAGGAAATATCTATAATTAAGAAATAATTTTCATTGTTATTACTGTGTTTTCTCTGTCAGCCATCTTAACTAATGCGAAAGATTCGCCTAAGCGTATCAAATATTCTATTCTAATTTCATGTTTTTTTTTTATTGTAATTAAATAGGGTTTGTTTGCAAATGTTTGTTTCTCAGCTAATTTCTGATATAACTATTCGCTTCACATAAGATGCAAAGGATGTCCTTCGATTGTTTTTAAATCATTAGAATATTGGAATATGAAGTATGATTCATCTGCAATTGGGTCTGTTTCGTTCGAATAATTCGTCCTCATTGGTTTAGTGGCTAGCTTATAACGCCGTAGTTCTCGAGCCCCTGTGGTCGGCTGGGTCGCCACAATAAAAAATGTATTATGTGTTTTAGTCGATAAATACTTAGTAGCAGTCTGAATCTAGAAATTGCTTACAATTCCGTGCCTCGGAATGCACGTAAAGCCTTCGTTGATCCTGCGCCTAAACTCCTTTCGGTCTTGAGAGAGAGGAAATTGAGAGTGCAACTCTGTTTGCACACACTTGTATCCTAAAATATGTCCTGCGCAGTTTATTATAAAATCCCCTAGAATGGCTTCCGTGACCGAAATAGTCAGATAAGCGGGACGTTTGATTCAAAATAAAATTAAAATTTAGTAGAACTACTTTTGTTCATTTAGTTATTATACATTAAATATATTTGTTATTTAGTAATTACAACCATAAATATTGAAATTAAGCGTTTGTTATCTCGACTATTGTTTTCATTATCATTGTAAATATTCCGAATATTGAATCAGGAGATAAGCTATCACCATTTCTGACAGTCATTATATACAAAAGATGTGTGAATACATATGTATCAGTTGTATTGTACTCGTTAACCAGCGGCCGACTTGTGGAACGACCCGACTAGTACCTTTACTGGGTACCCGACTAGTACTTAAAAAATGTCAGGTAGCTTTATAAGTTCAAAACTTCGAGTAATAGATTCGACACGGAGACAGGTTTTTAGCTTACATTATTTACTTGTGCAGTTTCTGAAATTTGGCTACACTAATAAAAAAAAGTGGGAAAAAATCTTTATTTGGAAGACCAATACCCAATTGTATTGCAAGGCACCATTATCATGTTGTAAAAAAACAAAACCCTTACACTTAATTCATTTGATTAGTCCCTGAAACAAGCTACCTGTACTGTTTTACCTATTTCCTACAATATTTCTGTTTTTATATTTTATCATACTGGCAACTTTGTTGTGTGGACCTCCCGGTTAGCACTCAACCGATATTAACTTAGGATGAAAAGTACATAATATCGAACTATTGATATTGTGGTGTAACCGAAGTCTTCGTATGCAAACCTTTTTTATAAATACAAGTAATTAGATATTTTTCATCTAATATTTTGAAAAGCGGCCGAAAAGTTGTATCAGTATTTATTTGAAATAAATATTCTACAAAAGTTAAACTACCTACCTATTTTTTTTCATTCATTTTTATGCCTAGAATAAACGGTGTTTAATTGAGTTTTAAAGTGAAGTTAGCTTCTGGAGATTTCTTTTAATGTTTGTTTTTAACTGTGTTATCTATTAATAAAGGAATTCTTTATATTTCTGTTTTTTCGGAATCGAACCCTTTTTTTATCTCTGGAAAAACGCATTACGCCTTTCCCCCACGGGGACAGTGGGGGGGTATGTGGGGCTCGCCGTATGTCCAGGGTGTCATCCACGGTCATCGGAATACCCACTAAAAAACCAGCGGTACCCTCCCACAGCGTCTTAACGGGAGCGCCACGGGATCGCTTGCGCATGCTACCGTGACGCTTGGACAAAAATCGAACCTTAGCCTAGCCCTAGAGCAGAAAACATGATTACTGCTAACTGCGCCAACAGGCCATTTATTACCATATATATCTAACGTGTCAATATACATATGATCTTTGTCAGCATCTAAGTTAAAACGAGCGTCTAGCCGCCATTACTCTCACCACTCAAAAATCCTTGAAGGCGTGAAAACGAAACGGTCTTGTTTATTTAGAGCGCAGGATGCGGGCAAGGAGTGGGAACGGATTCAGTAACACGATATGCACACTCGTTAGACAAAGCTTCTTGTAATATTCCGTTCGAAAAAGTGATTAATAATAGACTTTCACTTTGTATTGCTATAATTTTACTAATATTTTGTGTCCATTTTCATGACTTGTCGGGCAGTACCAGAATTCGTTACGCTAATCGGACTCGTCGATGGAGTAATGATATCCTTCTAATAGTCCAGACTCTTCCGTGTTCAACAACGATTAAAGCCAATTTCGTAGATATTCTAGTGAACGAATGTGCTAGCAAATATAGACTCGCAATTACCATTCATAATTCATTGGGAGCAATCCTACAAGATTGGAGTGGAGTCGGGTGTGTACACACTACTAACTTCCAAATTGGTGAACAGAAAAATCCAATAACTTATATTGACACGACCCGGAATTCCTAGAAATACAACTTCATATGTTAGGAACGAGGCAGCTTGAGTACGAAACAAATATAGTATTCGATGAAAGCAAGAAATTCGTTAGGCTTCAGAAATGTATATAGAAATATTCAAACCACTGTCGAAAATAATATCGTATGTATTTACGAGTACCGAGTGCTCGAGTGGGGTCAGTCGTGATTAAAGTAATTTTTGTTCCAAAATTTCATCTTTACTTTTTATAATTGCTCATTAATTTGAACAAACTTATACGCTTCTCAATTCATGTTAATTTTAATATTATTTTGTATATAATGATGTACCCTGTTAATAATACCTTGTTATATACTTTGTCCTTAAAGTAACTTGGAAACCTAAAATATATTATTTAATAAATCCCCTGGATTGAATACCCTTAAGAGCCCATAGTTGGTATAAAGTAATCAATTTGTATAGGTTTTAATTTACACCCAATTATTAATTATGAAATTAATAAATGAAAAAATGAATTTAAAGTTTATAAATTCTAAATTCAAATGTCTAAGTAAGTTAAGATATAAGAGCCCGAGATGTGCATTGTCTACAGGCCTCAGCGAGATTACAATATATTTAAACCTTATAAGTTTAAAATATTGTTTAAAAAAATTATACATAAACAATTTTTTTTAATTCATATTACAATAAAAGTTTAGTTATAGCTTGTGTATAATGTTCATATATACAAGAATATACATGCACATATAATTGGCTGCCTCGTTGGTCTAGTGGCTAGATATAAGGCCGCAGACCAGGTGGTCCTGGGTTCAATTCCCAGGTCGGGCCAATAAATAGTTATTGGGTTTTTCTTTAATAACATTCTCAGTATCAGCCCGGAGTCTGATTGCCGTCCTATCGGATTATAAGAGCAAGGGACGAGAGAGTGCATCTGTGTTTGCGAACACACGTGTGCATTATATCTCTCTTGAGATTGGCCGCCGTGGCCAAAATCGGTCTGGAGGACAATATTATATACACAAGATGCTACTATGTCGAAACCCTGGCTAATATACATCGTGAAAGGGTTTACGTATCGTAAACCTGAGCCGAGATGGCCCAGTGGTAACAACGCGTGAATCTTAACCGATGATCGTGGGTTCAAACCCGGGCAAGCACCACTGAATGTTCACGTGCTTAATTTGTGTTTATAATTCATCTCGTGCTTGACGGTGAAGGAAAACATCGTGACGAAACCAGCATGTCAAATTTCACTGAAATTCTGTCACTTGTGTATTCCACAACCCGCATTGGAGCAGCGTGGTGGAATACGCTCCAAGTCTTTTTCTCATAAATGGAGAGGAGGCCTTAGCCCAGCAGTGGGACATTCACAGGCTGTTACTGTTATTCTAGTAGACAATCTCTACGATTAATTTAAAGTTACCAACATCGGAATGTGGATTCAACCGAGAGGAACCGGCACAAGTCAGTAGTGACTATCTTTTACTAACTTAATTACATATAGTTACCGCCTATGTTAATTAACTACAGTATATATTTTTATATATATTACATGAAAATCAACAAGTAGGTAATGTCCACCTTTTTATTATCATCTATATATTCTTTTATTGAACTTTATGAATTATTTATTTATTTTTTGATGTTTTATATATTGTTGTTTGATAAAGGTAAAAGAAAATTAAAAAAAAAATAAAGCATCAAATATTCATTACAAAACATACCGACGCAATAATGTTTATTATTAATATTATTTCTGTCACGTAATATAAAGTAATGTTGCCGAAATAAATTAATTTCGTCCAACGATACTAATTCAAATTTATTACATTTTTATACATAAAAAAATTAAAGCATTACAGAGTAAAATAATTACGCTAAAGATAATAAAAAATAATAATGACTCAACGTAACAAAATCTTGTCTCTTGTGCGAATATTTCAATGTATTAAATAATTTCACCGTTATTGCATGTGTATTGTTCAGTTCGGCAATAATGGCCTTCGAGTATTATGTTAGTGGGGTAACAAAGTGTGTTTCATACAACAATGGAGGTTGCGCTAGTCATCCCAGAGTTAAACAAAAGCCTTTTGAAACATGTGCGTGCATCCACATCTGTGGTTTCTGCACCTATTCGTTTAAAACGCTGTCAACAACAGAGTTTAGCATGGCGCGCTTATTGTGCAAGAGAAATTGTAATAAGTTACTTGACGTAACTTCGAAAATATATGTATTTATATACATCTAGTAAATGAATGAAAATTAATGTATAAAGTATCACGTTTTTTTTTTAAATATTGCTTTGATGCTTAACATCAGTTAAAACATGAATGCGTTGATATATATTAATAGAAGTAGTTATCTATATTTATACATTTATGGTGTAGGTAGGTATATCTGTTTGATCGATTATCCTTAAAGTTGGCACAGATAGGAATGTTTCCACGGCGTAGGTTTTATAATGCGATAAAATACCAGTTAGGTGATAATGTACATAATTATATTTTCGTGTCTGTATATAATATGTTTTACTACTAATTCTTATGTAAAAGAGTAACTAGTGGGTTTCTTCTAGGTAAGTCTACAACCGATGGAATATTGTAAAATTACGATTTGAAAGTGCATCTAAGAACCGAATTAAATATAGTATATTTTTAATTTTTTTCGGTAGTTTTTTTAATTATTCTTATTAAATAATAAAATAATTATTTTTTTAAGTGAAAACTTCTTTAGCATCGCTGTGCACTTTTTTTATGATGGGTAAAAAATGTTAAACTCGCGTCAGGTCACGTGACCCTGATTGAAAATTCGTAAGTCGGATTCTGACGTGTTAAATTTTTGAAGTAAAAACTTCTTTAGCGGCGTTGTGCACTTTTTTGTTTATAGTAATTAAAGCAATTCGAGCAAAAATTTTCCCTAATCATTTCAAAATATCAAAAACGCACAATGTTAATATTTACTATTGTATAAAAATATTATGTGTCATATAACAGATGTATAAATAAAAACCAGCCCAGAATAAAAACGTTTAAGACGAAAATTCTTGTCTCTCGTGAAGTGTTCTTACGTTGATAGTTACTGTAACGTTATATCGTTTCGTGATACAGAGAGTTCGTTTTATACATTTTAATAGCATTTTATGACTTTGAGCTAAAGGTCAAAGTTGTTATCTTAAGACATTGAAATTCGTCCAAAAATTTTAATAGTCTACTATTATCATATTTAAGATTCTTCTCGGGTTTGACTTATTATACTTAAAACTATAATACAATTTCTGAATTCACAACGTCAATCCTCTCAAGATGAAAGATACCCGATTCATTTATATACACTTATAGGATGCTGCAGGTTGTACATTTACCAATGTATTTTTCATTTAAACTGTTAGTATATATATTTAAAGAATATATATACCGCCTTCATGGGTCGTAAAGTGATGTTATATTTGACAACACAAACATGCAACAATATTTACTAGGTCCTCCATTAATGGACTATCTAAAAGAAAACCTTTTTTCAAATCGAACTGTTAGTTTGTGGTTAGAGCGTCCGAACATATTTATTAATCAATATATAAGGCGTATTATTTTAAACAATGCTATGTACACAGGTTATAAAAAGTATTGGAGTTCTTCATACAACATGTGCCTATTTCAAATAAAACATATTTTATACCGAGTATCCGGTTCCACTTCGTAGAATTTAAAAATCGCACCGTTGATAAATTTTACATTCATTTTAATCTTGTATGGCATTTTATTAATGCTTAAGCTACTTAAAATAAAGTCAACTTAGATTCTAAATTAAAAATATAACAAAGCGAAGTCAGTATGTCAAACCTTTTGACACAGAGATAAATTCGTGACCTTTCTCTTGTAACACTTTCTTTACCCATACTCTATCTCTTTTTTTACCATAGATTCCATATTTTCTGTTTCACGGTGCTAATTGATTATCAAAAATCTAAAGTGCTGATTTGTAAATAATTCGTATCTCATTAGTGTAATGTTTAAAGTCGAATTACGATGATACGCTATTTTGATACGTGTATCCTTTAAACGTTATAATAATTATAATCAAAATCGCACACAAATTCGCGGACATGTGGCGAATTTCGAGTTATTCCTACGAAATCTCTACTGATCTTACTTAATTATTGATCCAAAAACAAATACAAACTAACTTCCAGTCGTGATGTACTTAAACGAATCTATCAATCACGATTGATCAAGCCGTTTCGGTCAATTTGGTTCATCCAAACGTCTTCTAAAGACTTGTTGATCGCAATACAATTACTATAAACGCCCCACTTATCTGCGTGGGTACCTAGTTACCTATTGTTTCTTTATCCTTACCAAAATTATTATCTCGAGCTATGAGCTGAATTTTAATGGCCCTTGTAATTATCTCTATACGTTTTCTACACATTAGTCACCTCGGTGAAAACTTTATCACGACGCTTAAGTAGTTTTTAATTATTGTGACTAGAACATTTTTGTTTGTACGTTTCTATTTTTTATTTTGCTTATTTTCACTCTTATTTCATTATGAAACCTCGGCTTAAAGGATCACCATCATCTTCATCGAAATAGCACGGTGTATTAGATCAAACATTCCAGTCAACAAGATGTAAAAACTTTTAGAACTGCCCAACTCAAATATTCTTATCAATATTATAACATTCCGCAGTGTCGTTAGAAGTGTTATAAGAGATAAATCCCTTGCATTGAATTCCACTTTAAAATGTTACACTGTTTCTTGAATTTCTGCACGTCCGACGCATACGAGAGCTATCGACCGTCGATCCGCTCGATTGCCTCCAAGAAAATCGCTTCAGAAGTATTCCATGACACACGCGAATGGGTTGAGAACGTGCCTACACGCCTTTTGCAATTATCATTAACTACTCCATCTATGGGAGCTCTGTCTCCTTCATTTGCGTAGAAAACGAAAAGGATAAAAACAATTCCGACCTACATACCCCCTATACACGTATATTTTCCAATTGCAATTTTATTAAGATTACGATCTTAGATTTGTATGCACGATCGATTTCTGAGACTTTCAACGAAAGAATTTAAATTTGTCTCAGTTAACAATTAGTTCGTTGAGGCTGAAATGGCCGAGTGGCTTGAACACGTGAACACGGAACCGAACATTACGGGTTCAGGTCTAGGTTGATTACCACAACTAAGTTTTTATGTGCCTAATTTGTATATATAATTCAGCTCATGCTCGGCGGTGGAGTAAAACATCATGAAGAAACCTGCATGCTGTCAAATGGAATGCGCATTGGCGATGTAAGCTATGGTTAACATCTCTTACAATGCCATTGTCTATGGGCGTTGGTGACCATTTACCATCAGGTGGCCAATAAAAAAAAAAGAAACAACTTACTTTTAAAAGTAGGTTTAGACGTTAAAAAGAATCAACGGCTTGGGACCAATTTCAAACTGTTTTGAAGTAAATATTAAGCCTAAAATAAAAATATATGTTTGATTTACTTTTCACTTCCTACTGGATAATCTGTTGTTCTTAACTGGTTTGTTTATTGATAGTTCTTATTGATTGGACGTTTTAGTTAAATGCGGACGTGAGTGATATTCGCTCCCGAGCAATTGATAATCACCGCGATTGGCTTAACTTGTTACCCGAGGGACGTTGGGGACATACAAGGACATCAGACAGCAATGAACGTTCGACGAGGAATACAAATCACAGTTAAACTGCATATTGTTTAAGTATTCATAACGCATATGCTTGTATGACTTGCATAATATGTTGCATAATTATGTTATTGATTTTGGACCTTTATTCCAACATCTCAACAAGTTTCGATTGATAAAGTTTTATTAGATTTAAGATTATTATGAATTATATATGATAGGATTCGTCAGGAATCCTTCAGATTTCTATTTTTTTTATAGGCTAGTCTTTGACCGTTGTTTTGCCTGATGTTAAGCAACTCGGTGGTAGAGTTTTGTGCAAGCTCGTCTGGGTAGGTACCACCCACTCATCAAATATTCTACCGCAAAACAGCAGTACTTTGTATTGTTCTGTTCCGGTTTAAAGGGTGTGCGTAAATGTATGTGTCCGCTATAATCCCTTTCGCACAGAATCAAAACGTAAATACATATGTGTGAAGTTGTAAATATGCAGACACTTACTTAAATTTAACTAATTACATCCAAAACATATTATTTTTATTGTATAGGTAGGCGGACATGAAAATGGGCCTGATGGTAAGTCGTCGCCATAGACAGAGGCATTGTACATTTCTTAAAAAAAAAAAATCACACAATTGCACAATAATATCTCGAGCGAAATTGGATAGTTTTGTTGAGGAAGGTCTGTATTTCCCGATAGGTTCAACGTTGGTGTCTTCAAATCTAGAGTTAACAAGTATCTTCTAGGCAAGCGTCCTACATCGTAGACCGTGTCGATGCTTTTTTTTTTATTGTATAGGTTGTTGGACGAGCATATGGGCCACCTGGTGGTAAGAGGTCACCAACGCCCATAGACAATGGCATTGTAAGAAATGTTAACCATCGCTTACATTGCCAATGCGTCACCAACCTTGGGAACTAAGATGTTATGTCCCTTCTGCCTGTAATTACACTGGCTCACTCACCCTTCAAACCAGAATACAACAATCTCAAGTACTGCTGATTTGCGGTAGAATATCTGATGAGTGGGTGGTACCTACCCCAGACGAGCTTGAACAAAGCTTTACCACCGAGTAAATATATACTGATATAGCTACAATTGAATACATAAATGACGATAAATAAATATTTTCGCAAATAAATAAGTAAAAAAATATCCTATTTGTCCCAAATAACATCGATAATAAATACGGGATACGTAAGAGCGAAATTCTATCAACCCTTCCTCAAGTTTGCGGAAAATACGAAACCGACATCATTATAGCAGATTCGAATCGGATGGCGTGGTAACAAGATACCCGTATCGAAATCCTGGCTGAGAGCCCAAGATATTACGAGCTTAGCTTTGATACATTGTGTTGTGAATTTTCATTTTTTTGGAAACTGTACACTACACACTACTGTAAAAATCTTTTCCCCATTATACTTATGTAAGTTTTATCTAAAAAAATCCTAAAGATATTTGTAACATTATTAGATCTATTTAAGTTTTATTGTTTCTGTAACTTCAAGAGTATACTTTCATCAAAAGTTTTTCTTAGACATTTCTTTTTGGTTATTGTGATTAAATCGACTTAGTAAGCTATAACTTTACTTAATACTTTATTGTACACCACAAAGGGAAAAAATACAAAACATGGATACATCCTATACAACTATATATAACTTAAAACGTATCAGTAAATACTGTACTGTACTGTACTGTACTGTCATTTTTATCTGAAATGATATAATTATTTTGCGTAATTTACGTATGAAAAACATATAAATACCTAAATAACTAGGATTTCTGTACATTATTATTAATGGCAACAAAATCAATGTTGCCAACTGCAGTAACAGTAACAGCCTGTGAATGTCCCTCTGCTGGGCTAAGGTCTCTTATCCTCTTTTTGAAGAGAAGGGTTTGGAGCTTATTCCACCACGCTGCTCCAATGCGGGTTGGTGGAATGACTGAATTACAGTGAATATTGACACATGCAGGTTTCCTCACGACGTTTTCCTTCTCCGTCAGTGGTGCTCGCCCGGGTTTGAACCCACGATCACGATCGGTTAAGATTCACGCGTTTTTACCACTGGTGGGCCATCTCGGCTTTTTGCCAATTGTATAAATGTATATTATATATAAATTGTTCGTATTTATTTAAAATTTCGAACAGTTCAAAGCTTTCAATAACTTGAATAAGGCTCATTATCGATAAAGTTAAACAGTTTTCGTTTTGTTTCAAAAGTATTTGCAAATGTCAACTCCAGAAGATTTCTATGAACCTCAGCCACATTATATTAAATTGTTATTTTTAAAAGCAATCTTAATAGCAACAGATAAAATAAGATTCTGTAGAGTAATATATATAGGGTTTTCCATTAAGGGCGCTTGATCGTGCAGAACTTCCATCGTAGCGTGTGCTGTGTGGCACGTAGCGCCGTCCTGTTGAAACCACATGTTGTCCAGATCCATATTCTCGATTTCAGGCCAAAAGAAGTTGGTTATCATCGACCGGTATCGCTCACCATTGACGGTGACGGCCACACCATTATCGTTTTCGAAAAAATACGGACCAATCACGCCTCCGGCCCAAAATCCGCACCAAACAGTCACTTTCTGCGGGTGCATTGCCACTTGGTGAACCTCGTGTGGATTGGTCTCGTCCCAAATACGGCAATTTTGCTTGTTGACATAGCCATTCATCCAAAAATGCGCCTCGTCGCTGAAGATGATTTTTTTGCCAAAATCGGCGTCAACTTCCAACTGCTCTAATGCCCAGTCAGCGAACACACGGCGCTGTCTATGGTCATTAACCTTGAGCTCTTGGGTCAGCTGGATCTTGTACGGGTGCAGGCTCAAGTCACAACGCAAAATTCGCCAAGTTGTCGTCTGCGAAAGGCCGAGTTCCTGTGCGCGACGCGGAATTGACTGCCGCGGGTTTTCGAGGACACTGTCGCGCACAGCGGCGATATTCTCGGCAGATCTCGCGTTACGTTGACGCACGGGAACCGGCTGATTGTTAACTGACCCGGTTGACTCGAATTTGTCCACCAATCGACGGATAGTCGACTCGGCAGGACGATCATCGCGACCGTAAAACGGGCGAAGTGCGCGGAACGTTGCTCGAACTGAAGACCCATTTTCATAAAACAATTTTATGATTTGCACGTGCTGCTCGACACTGTAACCTGCCATGGTGGTTTGGGAGGACGGAATGAATATAACACACTGCATTTGACAGCTGTCACTCAAACAACATGGCCGCAATCAGCTGTCAAAGTTCAAGCGTCCCTATTGGAAAACCCTATATTATATTATACAACAAAAAATCGACGAACTCCACGCTTATCGTATATATACATATATAACCTTGTGCAAAAGAATAATACGACTGATTTATTAATGATTTTTTTTACATAAAAATACACGGATAGAGAAAAACATGTACCGACTATCACAATTTCCATTACAACGCACGTAGAATTAGCGTTAAATTATGTTTATTGTGACCAAAGATTTGCCTCGAAATAGCAATAAGCACGGCCATTATCAAGGTGAAATCTCGCATATAATGGTAGTCCCACAAAACTTAAAGAAACGGTATAGCAAGTAAATACAATTGTCATGGCCTATGAAGGTGTAGTCACTGTTTTGTAAACGACGTAGCATCACGCCATGTCTAATTCATAGCTTACTATGAAAACTCACTCGCTTCTCGCTTACAATAGTTATATTTTGTTAAGTTTAAAATTAAAATCGTAATATGTGCACAGTCAAAATTTGATATATATATTTTTTAATTGCTTGTATATGTAATAAATGTATAATATCTTTGAAATATCTTCTAGATAGTTTAATATTATTTTAATGAAAACATTAATAATATAAATTAGGATAACGTCAACTTCCTAATATCGGTCAAATGTCTTTTGTTTGGTGCTATAACAATAATATAGAATTGAATTTAAATAAATATATAATAAATATTACGTAATATACAATTTGAATATTATTAATATACAGTTACATATAAGTGGAACTATTTCGAAAAAAATGGAAATAGAAAACGAAAGTAATTTGTATTCTATTGAATTCATATCATATTATGTAATTTATAATAAATGAGCCGAAATGGCCAGGGAGGGCGAGTTAAAATCCTGGCAAGCACAGCTGAGTTTCATGTGCTTAATTTGTGTGTACTGTGATCTCAATTGTATCTTTTGTAGTACTTTCAAACAATCAATGTATAAAAATAGAGTATATGAGCTACCTGGGGTGTCGATATAGTAACATAAAGCCTACCGATTTAAACTTGGGTATTAGAGTCGACTATATTATTTTTTTAAATGCACCCATCAATGTCATAAGCAATTTGTATTGTGTCAGAAAACTAAGCCATAGTAATACCAAGAAAGTTTGGCGTCAGGCGTCTGCAAGCTATACATTTGTTATTACTTTTCTCATAATATTAGAAAGCACGCCGACTCCTATCAACAATATAGATCAATCATATGATGAGTTATTTATTTCATAATTAATTATAATATTATTAACTCTAACAAAGTCAAGTAATTTTGTATTGAAAGACAAACTTACAAACATTCTGATTTACTTAGATTGTCAGTAAGATTATATATTTGTATATTAAAGAGTAAATAATTAAATAATATATTTACATACATTTAGATTGTTACAAGCTATATGGAGTTATCTGAAAATGTCAATCAGATGCGAAAGGTCAGTGGGATAATTTTATAATAAATAAATAACATTATGTACCTTGACCTAAACATATAACTTTATATATTATTTTAAAATTTTCAGAATTCGTTTTAAAACACAAATAATTGATCCCTTTTGTAAGTTATAAATAACACGTTACCGACCTATCTCTAAATACAATTACTGTAATATATACATATATATTAAATAAGACTTGAGGACTATTTCCAGGTAGATTGGTTGACATGGCTAATGCTCTGCTCCGTAAATTACTGCTCCTACTATCCTGTAAATTTATATATAGGACTAGAGTGTTATCCGCGTGGGTCGCAGCTGTTAGGTATAAAAAATCTTTGTCTTTCCTTTGGGCTCAAGGTTGCTTCTTACCAAATATCATTAATCAGCTCGGTGGTTCAGCCGCGATAGCGCAACAGACAGACAGATAGATATAACGTCCTTCAATAAATGGCCTATCTAACAAATAATTTTTTTGCGGTCACTGATTATTTTTTAATTTTGATTACATGTCGGGGTTACAAAAAAGGACATAGGGTACCTAATCCCTCCCGTCCCCACACGCGGTCAAAGCCGCGGGCGGAAACTATCCTTATTAAACTAACTAGCTAGGCCTTGCGACTTCACCCGCATTCTATCTTGTACTTGCCTGTTCCATAAAACATTGTTTAAGAATGTAGCGTAATTTTATAACTATATATTATAACCTCTCATTAAATAAACGAATAACTTACTAAATAAATAAAATAAGACGTGAAGCGCGATTACATAAAACAAAATCACCAACTTCATAATAATAAGATAGAATGAAAAACTTTACGCATTAATAAATTAAACTTAAGCATTTGATATTAACATTTTAGCGATAGAACGTTTAATATTGTAGCTGCCTTTTTCAATTTAAACGTAATAAAACTGCGGTAAAATAATTATAATATAGCAATTTATTTTATATTAAAATCAATTATTGTAACTCTCAGAATGTATTCGATAAGCTTAAGCATCAGTGACAAGTTGGTAAGTTAAACTTTTATCGATCGTTTATCGTTAATAGAAAATGTTGACGAGAAAGCGAGTATCAATAGTAACGCCTCCGGTCAATGCTTGCCACGGTCCGCTGCCCGTCTCGCTGCCCGACACCATTACCGGAGATAGTTGATTTCGATTACAGCGATGACAGAATGTCTTCTACGATATTCGATCTTGAAATCGTTAATATTTGACAATGTTTTTTGTGTAATATCAAATTGTTTTCACGAACGACGATGACTCAGTATTCTATAAGTTTGGTTTTATTTTTTAATGATTTAGTTAGACTAAATACTTAAATGGTCCACCTAGTGATTACCATCGCCCAGACATCAATAACATACTTACGGCTGTGTTGGCGGCCAAACGGTATCCAGTAGTCAAGGAACCTGAGAACGCATACTGCTCGTGCAGTACTATCGAGTTACAAATTGATACCCTTAATAAATTAATGTGAGCCCTATGTCACTGTAGGGGTCGTTGACCGCTGATTGAGCAAATTAAGCAGACATACTAAAAGTTACGACACCAATCAATTGTTCAATATTACACCTTTTTATACAATATTTACATTCTTTGTTAAGGCCTTTAACTGCATCGTTCATGTAGTGGTTTGCTTATAAGAATTCATAACCTACACACACACAAATATATATATAGTTTGAAAAGCTCTGGAACATTGGTAAAGTAAGAAATAATAACCATTCCTTATACTGCCAATGCTTCACCAACCTTGGGAACTAAGATGTCCCTTGAGCAGGTAGTTATACTGGCTCACTCACCATTCGAACTAGAACAGAACAATACTATTGCATCCACAATTGCTTCCTGAACAAATAATTAATAACATGCACAATTCGATCCTCAAATATAACTCTTCTGATATGTAGTATCAATAATTATCTTTGTTTTCCTTTAAACAATGATGAGAAAATATGTAATGATCAAGCAAGTGTATATAATATGCTTGCTCGATTTGAAAACATTGTATCTGATAATTATCTATTTTGATCAAATTCCAAGTCGAGAATGCACGGTGGCTAGAACGCGTGAAATGAACCGATGATAGCTGGTTCAAAGCTTAAACATCCATGTGCTTAATTTGTGTTTAAAATTCACCTCTTGCACAACAAGACGCATTGGCGCTGCGTTATAGAAGAAACTCCAAATATCTCGAAGAGATGTATGTCAAGCAAATCAAGTATCTTAATAAGCTATACCTTACAAAATTTAAAATCAGTCAAGATTTTAATAAGGATACTCGTTTCGTTTCCAAGGTCTAATTTCTAGGAAACGTTCAGATTATTGACGTATGCGTCAGCCTGGAGAGGGGAATCGACTTTGAGCAATAACATGACTCATTGTATGTCTTGGCACAAAGAGAACACTGTTATCCAATGTGTACTCTAACATTTGAATATTTATAACATACTAGATAGAACAAGAATTTGTATACATGATTACTGCTGTGTTTATGAATAATTATCCTACGTAATTTATGTCAGGCATATTTGGAACGTAATTATATTATCGTTAAGACCTAATTTGTTATGAACCGCCCTAATCAATATACAAAAACTAGGTAAATATTTAAAATACAAATAAAAGTAAAACGGAAGTTTGTTGTGATAATTATGACTAGCCTGTTGGTGTGGTTGGTAAGATACTTGCCTTTCACGTCACAGGTCGTGGGTTCGATTCCCACCCAGGACAGACATTTGTGTGCATGAACATGTCTGTTTGTTCTGAGTCTGGGTGTAATTATCTATATAAGTATTTATTTACAAAAGAAAAGTAGTCTATGTAAGTATATCAGTTGTCTGGTTTCCATAGTACAAGCTCTGCTTAGTTTGGGATCAGATGGCTTTGTGTAAATAATGTCCCAGGAAATTATTATTATTATTATTATAGACACATACCGGGTACTTAAATAATTATTGTCTACAAGATATGACTCAAATGCCTGTTTAATTGTTCTATGTATGAATAAAAAGTTAGGTAAGTATGGCATTATGCTCCTGTAATGGAGAAAGTTTGGTGTTTAATCCACCGCGCTGCTTAACTGTAGGTTGGCCCTTCTAAATTCATCCTAAACACGTAAGTTTCTCAACAATGTTTTCTTTCACCACCAATTATGAGCTGAATCTAATATAAATTATGAATATTAAAACCCAGTGGTCGGATTTATACCCGCAATCTTAATAAGATCGTATAACGATTTTACTTATAAAGTTTGTTTGTTAAAAAAATGTATCTCTATCTGACACCACTGATTTGACATTAGAACAATAACTTGCTTAACAAATCATCCCTTCGAGGTGGTGTTATCATTTTTAAGTGTGAATTAACTGTTAGGAACGTGGAGTAACGGCATTTATATTATTAAGTAATATATCATATAAAATAATGCCGTTATACATCTATATATCTATACCAGGAACTGTTTTTATAAAAAATCTACAAAATATGTTATTCATTGTAATATAAATTTGTAGTTTTTAGTTTTGAAAGTGTTAATTTTAATTCGGGTCGAAAATAATCCCGTAAACAGTTAAGGGTTAATAATGACAATTATGACTAATATAAGAGATAAGTTAATAAAAAGAAAGTGTTAATTTTAATTCGGGTCGAAAATAATCCCGTAAACAGTTAAGGGTTAATAATGACAATTATGACTAATATAAGAGATAAGTAAATGGCTTGTTATCTTATAAAGATAAGAACTTTCATGATGCAGTCGACCGTGACCCCTTGGACCATGCAATAAACATTCCTCTCGCGCCGAGGAATTGCGGAGCATTTCTTGTGATATGACATTCTTCAGTTAAGGATCATTGTGAAGATGATTTTATATATTTAAGATATTATTATTTTCATCTAAAGAGATGAATCATGTAAGCAATGTATTTCAAGTTGTTGATTTAAATTTTGATTACTTTATTATATATCTCGCGCCTTTTACTCGAAGCGGGGCGCAACAATCGCCGCTGCGCCGTTCTCAAAAGAGTTATGTGTGAAACAGCTATTTAGCAACAGTTAATATGCTCAAAGACCGAAAACGCTTATTGAGCGATAAAATCGCAACACATTAGGTGTTTACTTCATTGCCACAACACGTTGGCGAATCACACGATAGTAAAGATGTGAATATCGCTATGTAGTCTTTCTGTGTTCGACACAAAGGGCCATGTACGAATTTCGATGTGGATATTTAACAATGAGCACAATGCGTTGTGAGCTGAAGGAAAATTCTACTAATTCAATTATTCCATTCCAATCCAATTTTGACGATTTTTTATCGATTCGGATCTGCGCTATCGATATGATGTGACAATATAACGAAACGTCAAATCAAACTTAATTGTACCTACAATTTATGTCAATTTTATAAAATTACTAGCGTTTTGTCCGCGGTTTCACCCGCGTAGTTCCCGTCCCCGTGAGGGACGAAATGTGATCCATGTTACTCGGCGATAATGTAGCTTTGCATTGGTGAAAGAATTTTTTAAAATGGTTTATCTGTTTAGGCTTGAAAGCGTAACAAACAAACAAACTCACATTCACATTTATAATATTAGTTAGGATATTAAATAATAGGAAAACAGATCAACGGCGATGATTACGCTTCGATTCTATTGCGATAGTGACGATTTGATATCAGAATTGGTTGTTTCAACGTTCAATGAGCGTCTTCGTAATAAAAAAAAGTTACATACTCGGCTTCGTCTATCGTAGACGCGAGACATTTATTATATAGTCCGTCGCCTCTTAATAATTGAAATACCTAAACAAAAAAAAATTAAATCGAAATCCTGAGGCCAGTACATTAAAACCTACAAGCTGTTCAGGATATAGATATACACTTAAATACATACATATATTCATTTAAATGTATTCTAAGAACATGCGGATGTGCGATAAAAAAGTTTTAATCAATTAATTTTAATTAATTCTCATTGAAAAGCTTCGATAGATACATTGGTAAATTATTCATTAACTCGTTTTGTTTTCATTACAAATACATAATCCAAAGTAAATTAACATATAGTAATTATCACTGCTGGGCTCCACCACCACGCTGTTTCACGACAGGTGGTAAATATAGTGGCAGAATTTATCGACACGTGAAGGTTAAAATTTCTTTCACCATATACGTTTTATTTAATATATTTTTTTATTTATTTGCAACATGCAAAAATTACATGAAACCTGGACAAGGGTGTTGCAAGTTGGTTTTATTAGTCTTTTTTTTAACCCTTTGCCGTCCACTTTTGGACGAAAGTCTCCCTCATAAAACGCCAATCATCCCGATCTTGGGCAGCCCGCATCCATCCCGCTCCCGCACCTGCCACCTTTTTTAAATCGTCGGTCCACCTCGCCACATGGCGTCCTACACTACGTTTGCCTAAGCGTGGTCTAGCACGTGCTCTAGCACGTGTCGGCTCCATCGGCCATCAAGGTGCCTGACCAATTATTAATTTATTAGTCTTTTAAATTAATTACATATAATATCCCAAATTGCCTAGTCACTAGTGGATACATGGATCACGTTTGTGTAATTGCGGTTCAACGTCCAATAAGGAATGATTTAAGGCGAAAGTCGAAAACGCGAAAATAATTTCATTAATTAGACACGTGAAAAGTCCAACCCAGAAGTTACAAGTTAAAGTAACAGCAACAACCTTGGGAACTAAGAAGTTATGTCCCTTGTGTATAATTATACTCACTCTTCAAACCGGAACACAATGTAAACATAACGTTAAAGGGCTCTACCCACTACAACGTTTCATACTATGACCGTAATAAGAACTTATCCGACTTACGAAATATTCTTTGCACTGCAAAGTATTAGACTATGCCCATTAGACCGTCCTGTCACCAATCAGCACCGTCATAGTAGATCGTATCGTATTGCTCTCCGATCCTGATATGTTCATAGCACGGTCATGGTGTGGTTCTGTCGGCGGGGTCGGGTCGCCGACTGCCTCGTTGGTCTGGTGGCTAGATATAAGGCCATAGACCCGGTGTTCCTGGGTTCAATTCCTAGGTCGGGCCAATAAATAGTTATTGGGTTTTTCTGTCAGAAAATTCTCAGTAGCAGCCCGGAGTCTGGAAGTTGGAAGTGTGTACACTCCCGTGCCTCGGAAAGCACGTAAAGCCGTTGGTCCTGCGCCTGAACTTTTTCCGGTTGTGTCGGATTGCCGTCCCATCGGATTATCTCCTGCGCAGGTGGCTAATCTCTCTTGAGATTGGCCGCCGTGGCCGAAATCGGTCTGGAGGACCCTTTATCATGGTATGGTACGGTATAGTGGGCAGACACCTTAAGCGACGAATAGCTGGTACTCATGGACTTGTACAAAGCCCACCAAATGAAAAGATAAGCTTTATTACCATATTGCAAATATCAATTTTTTTATGTAACATCGGATGCACTATAATATTGCCTAATATATTATATAAATGCTATGTATATTTCGTAATGTTAATGATGAAACTTCTAGTTATTCAGCAACTGACAACGAGAAAATAATCTAATACTAAGTTTAAGTAATATCGTATGTACGAGAGAATGAAAATATATTTAAATTTTAGTGATATCATTTAAGTTTTAAGTGAGTGTCTCTCAATTTAATGGTTACATTTATCATAGAAATAATAAGGCCCTCAATATTGTTATCAATTACTTTATTCTAATATATTGATATATGTGTGTGTGTCCGTCCGTGCGTGCGTGCGTGCGTGTGTGCGTGCGCGTGTGTGTTATTATAGTAATAAAATAATTTATTATATTTTTATTAATTATACGCGGGTGAAGCCTCGGGGCACAGCTAGTATAATATAAGATGAAATCATTTTAAGTTAAAATGTATTTGTACATTACATTGTACTATCTTCATTTAAGCCAGTACAAGCACTACTTACTTGTTGGACCTTGTGCACGTCTGAGTATGTACCATCCTCTCATCATCTCATAAACAGGAGTACATAGTATTGTTGTTTCATTTTGAAGGGGGAGTGACCCAGTCTAACTACAAGCACGAGGACATAACGTCATAGTTCCCAAGGTTGGTGGCACATTGGCGATGTAAGGGATAGTTAATATTTCATACAATGCTAATGCCTATGGGCGGTGGTGACCATTTACCATCAGGTGTATAAGTACCAACCAGAAACTCCGTAATTTTCGTTTCCATTAATTAAATAGTATTTATTTATTTATTTAATGGAAACAAACAGTACATAATAAATTTTATAAATATCAAATATTGACAAATCATTTCAAAAATAGTTTCCAATGATTAATAACTAACACATAACAGGCGTAGATGTAGTATGTTCGTTAGTTATAGCGAGCTGATATTATTCCCAATACAAATTGCCACCCCTAACTAAAATATATGTCAAACTGACGTAAGCTATTCGATCCTTCACATTTATTATGTAAAGTATGTCCCAGAGATGAATAGCGGGTGTTCTGTGACCCATGAACTTTCTGATCGGGTGACATTGTGTGTACTTTACTTACATCTGGAATAAAATACTTTTTTATAGTTATTTTGCTAAAATGATTCTGTATATATAAGCTCTCTCAATTATAATTAGATATGCTTTTAATTAAATTTGAATGAAGAAGTCTTGAGAAGAAGGTTTTTGGATTTTTCGATTGTCACGTGACTGAATTCCATCCCTCAAATATTTCATCCCTTACACTGTTTTCAATGTGAATTATCATGAACACAAGTGGAACCCGCAATCTTCAGTTAAGATTCACATGTCATACATTTATCCACTGGGCAATCGCTCTCGATTTGATAATACATAATTTGTAATAAATATTTGAATACATAATATAATCAATACATTATATACTCGTATATTAAAAAAGAACTAATCAAACATTTTGATATTTTCAATATAATGAATACATTAAAATACAAACTTTTCTAAATATAAACTTATAAACTTTTACTTCAAAAACATAGCTCATCCAACTAGTACACACAAGCCTATTAAAAATGTGATAATTGAATTAGAGTATTAACAATAAAGTGTTATTAACATAAATTGAGGAGGCAGCAAATGAAATTCAATTGTCATCGTATTCAAACTGAATTGCGACCTGATTTACAGAGAGAAATTCGACAATTAGCTTTATCACCACGTGTTAAAGTTCAAAATGAACTGTACTGAATTAACGCACAATCAGAGTTAGAGAACAAACTGAGCCATGTTCTCGACGGGCTAATTCGTTTAAACTTACGAAATCAAATGTGGAACATTTGTTTAAAATAGGATTTACGATATGCGCTATCGGAATCAAGCTGTTTTCAATACTTTGAGCAACTTTGATTACGGAAATGATTTGTTACTTCTGTAATATTAATTCAACAGTTATCGTTACATGATTAGAAATGTTCAATGACGAGCCAGCTGGCGTGGTAGGTAGATACTTGCCTGTCGCGCCGCAGATCGTGGGTTCGATTCCCACCCAGGACAGACATTTGTGTGCATGAACATGTCTGTTTGTCGCGAGTCTGGGTGTAATTATCTATATAAGTATGTATTTACAAAAGAAAAGTAGTATATTATGTAGTATATCAGTTGTCTGGTTTCCATAGTACGAGCTCTGCTTAGTTTGGGATTAGATGGCTTAGTGTGAATAATGTGCCAGGATATTATTATTATTATAATGTTTAATGTTTATATTCTTTAAATGATTAATGTAATATTGTTGGATAATGTTTTGCTGATCTTACAACCTTTTGCAGTAACAGCCTGTGAATGTCCCACTGCTAGGCTAAGGCCTCTTCTACCCTTTTTGTGGAGAAGGTTTGGAGCTTATTCCACCATGCTGCTCCAATGCGGTTTGGTGGAATACACATGTGACCGAATTTCAGTGAAATTTGACAAATGCAGGTTTCCTCACGATGTTTTCCTTCACCGTTAAGCACGAGATGAATTATAATCACAAATTAAGCACATGAAATTCAGTGGTGCTTACCCACGATCATCGGTTAAGATTCACGCGTTCTTACCACTGGGCCATCTCGGCTTTCTAACTTAACCTTTTGCGCTATGATGCAAAACAGTTGGACTTACATATAAGTAGGTAAGGCTAATTGCGTTCATGATAATAAGCAGAGTAAATGTCTGTTTACGATGTTGGAATATAACTCATTAATCATCATGGACAAAATCTTTTAAAATATCTTAAATATAAAACGTCGTATGTGCTGTATCTTCGCTCTGACGTAAAGGCGAAATATTAAATATACTATCCTTCTCACGTTGAGCGCTACGTGAGAAGTGCCTTACATATTTACACGGTCGTGAGACATCACTAATCCGCGCTGAACCTACTAAGAGCGACCTTGTTACTCCTACGATACGACATATTTCATGCCTTACATAATAACACAGATCTCCATAGATAACTAGTACCTGTTCAGCTCATGCAGGTACATGATTAAATTATGGAACACCTCTGTTAAATCTTGTTTACATACTGCCAAATATGTAAACGACACTTCGTTATATTAATCTCTTTGTAAGCCACAAGATGCGATGTGGCTAAAAAACACTACTAATTCTTATTTATGTAAACCCTCTTTCAGATGTGAGGAGTTCTATCCGAACCGGTGGTAGATTTTTGCTAATCAATAAGCAAGGGTAAGGCTTCTGTGTTGTATAAAAATTTTCAATTTGTAGTGATGAATGATCTGCCGCAACAAATATGACAAATAAATTATTTTACTACTTTATACTTTATTGTATATCACAAGGATTAAAAAAATAACACGCTTACGTAGCGATCTCTTTCCAGGCAACCAGCGTAAAAAAATACTTATAGCATATGAGGTAGTACATGTAATAATAGTAAATAAAGTTTGTTTTTGTTAGAGATCTATGGCCTTATTTATAAACGTTGCTTAGTTACTGGTTAGCTAAACACTGATTCGTCTCTTTCTGTCATTATTGATTTGACATACGAAAGAAGAAGACAAAATGTTGTTTAACTAATCACCAGTTAAATAAAGTTAATGAATAAGGCGGCTAATAAATAAATGTTAATATAAGCATAACTGAGTTGATCAGCTCTTTTTGGTCAGTAGTGAATGAAACGTATTGAAATTTTCATGTGTTGGTAGAAGGTCGGCAACGCACCTACAAAACTTCGGGTGTTGCAGATGTCCAAGGGCGGTGGTAATCACTTTCCATCAGGAGAGTCTCCAGATCGTTTGTCCCCTTTTACATTGAAAAAAAAAATGGTTTTGTCACTTGTGTATCCATTAACTCGCGGTGAAGCAGGATAGGACTGAGCTCCAAACCTTCTTTTACACGACAACCCGACTATAGGATATTTGCATTGCAACACGTTCCAATATTGTCCCAACGTTGGTTCAAAACGATTTCATGAAACAAATGCATTAATATACCCTTATGCAACTCTCACATTACGTAGATGCTGTAATATGATGATCTGTCGATAAACCATCGGTCATTTAGATGTTTGATAGACGGGCTCGTTTACACGTGAGTGGCTTGACACACTTTCGAAAACATTGTATTACTTGGCAAACTGTTATTATATTAGAATGGAATGTCTTGATTACGTCAAACATCGGATTTTTCTTGAACTGCTAATTAACTTAATATATTTTTAATGACACTCTTCATTGATATATTTATTAAGACTGAAGCAGCGTTTTTGTCTTGACCATTGAAGTTTAATTTGTGAATTATTTTATGCAAAGTTTTATACAAATTTACAAAAATAAGAAATAGAACAAAAGTTGCATTGGATTTTATACACCGTATAAATGAAAAGCTTATCTATTTATGTATAGAATTGCAATTTGAAACAAATGCGACACTCGTGGCTAACCTATGTTGAAATGTTAGATATGCATAATTAAAGCTTGCCTCCATTAAATATAGTATTTGCAGCTAATGTCACATTCCTATACTTTCTTAAATTTCACAATCGAGTTCTACGTCGAATTTCTACTTTGGTCTTAGAGAATAGTTCCACAGATTATATACCCAATCAAAAGTCGAACAATGCTTTCGGTAATTCAAAACTATTATGCATACCAAGAGTTGATATTGTTTTCATCTTTCTGTGGTTAGTAGACTGTATACTGTGTCCGTATCCGCGCAGTCGACCGCGTTTCATTTCAGCATCGGATTGTAATAGAAAAACGAAGACTATTATAATTATAGAAATGTCACCATATTTCTGCCATTTACGTGATTATGATTTATTTTCTTGTATAGTTTATCGTGTAGATTCCGTAATATTTGCCATTTGATTACTTTTGTTCAATTGCTTTAAATGTACATTCTTATTTCTATTTTTAACTAGTTTTCGCTCGCAGGTTTCGCTCGCAGGTTTGTTAGGTATAAATAAGTAGCCCATGTCCTGTGGGATTCAAGCTTCCTCCATTTCAAACTTCATCAAAATCGGTTCAGTGGTTTAGCCGTGGAAGCGTGACAGACAGACAGACAGATAATTTTCACATAATATATAATATTAATATAGTATTAAATTCAAATTTTGAAACCTATAAATGTATATATTATATTAAATATTGTTGTGTTCCGGTTTGAAGGGTGAGCAAGCCAATGTTGGTATTTTGGTCGCTAGACTGGTGGTTAATATTCCTTACAGCTAATATGCGAATAACTGGGAGGTGGCAGCAGGCGGCACATATGTAAATAAAAAAAAAACAAATCAATTCTTTCAATGGACACTAAAAAACGAAACAAGAATTAATTGTTTCGTTCGGAAACAGAAAATATATAATCAAACTAAAAGAAAACTACTTATTCCGTATTAATTCCTTAAATATCAAACATCGTGTATCTGTGCCGGTGTTGTTCTTTGCTCGTGTGGTTACCACATCGATCTCCGCGTCTCGTTTTGAGGTCAGTGCATTTGTCGATTGTTCCGGACTCCATTAAATTTGCATTAAAATTTACTTTTCATGAATAATAATTATGTATCTGACCTAAACTAATATTTTTAATTTCTTTGAAATACTTAAGTACATAAGTTAATATACCTCTAAAAAATATTGAACCCGATTTTAATAGATCAAGTTTTTTAATCAATTCTTTAAACTATTTTTATTCAGTGGTAGAACTATATGCAAGCTCGTCTACGTAGGTACCACCACCACCATCAGATATTCTATTGTCTATAGGCGTTGGTGACCACTTACCATTATGTGACCCATATGCTTGTCCGCCTTCCTCTACAATAAAAAAAATAGTTTTCCCTTTAATATTGTTGAAAAGTTTATTTCAAGATACTAAAGCTTCACTCCAATATTGAAGGCTCTTTCACGTTTCATAGTTCATAAGGTCATTTCCATAAACTCGCACCTCCATAAAGAAATAGCGGTCAAGTTTATTACCGGTCAAGGAAATTGGAAGTGTTGCTACTTTTAAATTAGTAAATATATTGCTGTTGTCTTCGAGTTTAAAGTTTGCATTACGAAAACAATATAGTGATCACAATTGATCAAAACGGTATGCCATTCCAGATTTCCACAAATATAATTATGTTGACGTATAATTGTAATGACATTATGATATATGACTTGACCAACGAGGCAGTCACGAGTTTTACGGTGACATATATACGATGAAATATATAATGTCTTAATCATGCCCGTGGTTAGGTGGCAATAATGTTATTAGCAACTCTCCGTTTAAACGCGAATCTAATTTTCTGGGTATAAAAATGAACCCGATTAGGTATGCGGATATGTTAGTGAAATTCAATAGAAAATATATGACAAAATCGCTTATGGAATATCAACACCATGAAGACACTTTCTATTCATAAATAACGCAACCGGCGATTCAGAAAGTCAGGTCGCACGCAAAAAACAATGTCGTTCCAACGATTTTGGTTCAGTAGTCACGTATGACGGGTGTAATTAAAGATTTAAGAATTTATACCTGTAACTCTTATTAGTATAAGCGCGTCTTCGCTTGCTTCATGATTGCTAAGATCCAATTTCCAGGGCCCTCTTCAAAAATGAAGGATTTTCATACGAACTTTCATCCTCTTACCTTAGGGGTTAAACTTTCAAAGATTGTTGTGCGTTGATATTTTAGTCAGTCAGCTATTATATGTATGGAAGATTGTCAAACGACTGTCACATCGGTTACCTTACTAAGGCTGCAGATCTCAAGGTACTGTGAGATAACGGCAGTAGAACTTGTTCCATAATTTCTCTCTTAACTAAATCTTATGATAATATATCACATATTTCTAAATTAATTAATTTTTTCAATGCATCATCCAATAAATTAATGAAAATACGATTTCATCGTTTCATTTCGCCAATGTCCCAAAATAATTAATTTGAACCGATTTACAATATTACCAAACATATAATTAATCGATTGTGTTCATAATTTCCCCATTATACGGATATATGAGCTCGTTAACATACCAACATAATCAATTTAAAACAAAAAAACAGCGCAGACGCAACAAGAAATGTAAGCATAAAATTAACAGGAAGTTTCCATACAAGTAGTACAATTACGCGTTAGAAGCGCCACTTCAACTGTAATATTATAAATTATCATAAGTACATTTGTATAGAAGCGTCTCATTAGGACCGATTATGACGCACCAGGTGTATTCAGGTGACAGCTGCTCACAGAATAAATACGAGACAGATCCATGTCTTTTTTAATTAAGAAAGACTAACGGTTGGTCCGTTTCCTCCAGGACTTTAGGATAACGCCTTGAAGCTTTTATAGAGATAAATCAAATCAAATATAGTATTTTACAGGATTAAGTAAATATAAAACTATCGTCGATTAAGCGTAGAGCAACAGACGTTATGTGCTTTTGTGCTTGTAATTACACTAGCTCACTCACTATCCAAACCGGAATACAATACTAAATTTCGCTGTTTGGCAGTAGAATATCTAATAACTGGTTGATACCTACCCAAAGGGGTGTGCACAAAGTCTTACCAAGTAAAATATCATAACTCATCTGCCGACGCGTCAAACGAAGAACTATAAGTTGAGTTGAAAACTATTAATCGAAGTTGGAAATGAGACTGTCAGTGATATAGATCTTACTTGATCATTTATTTTTCAACTTAACAGACTTAAGAAATCTTAGGTTTGTTTAAATTATTTTCTTTATTCTTTTTTTGTTTCGAAAATAATATGCAGTGATTTCATATTTTTTATAATTGAATAATAAAGCGTTTGTCTGCATAAAATTACTCTGAATCTTTCTATATGTATAAAAAAGTTAAAATTTATTTGACGACATATTGGATTTTTTTTTAGACAAGTTTTTTGCAATATTTTGTTATTAACTTACTTGGAATCATATTTTAATAAAATATTTCTAGTGTTTCTGTAATCTCTGATATTATTTAACCTGTACACATTGCGACCGATGTACAATATGTATGACTTCGCATACGTAATGAGCGGCTTACTGCCTTACCAAGTAGCTAAGTCATTAATTGTCGATGGTTTGATTGTTGTTGTTTGATTTAAATTTACAGGTTTGATTGATACGTTGATATCAATTCGTTGACGTTAATTTGAGAACAGTAAGCATTAAGATTTATTACTAACAAGGTTTATTAACATATGTAAATAATATACAT
This sequence comes from Nymphalis polychloros, assembly GCA_905220585.2. Classification (NCBI taxonomy): domain Eukaryota; kingdom Metazoa; phylum Arthropoda; class Insecta; order Lepidoptera; family Nymphalidae; genus Nymphalis; species Nymphalis polychloros. The sequence goes on from HG992262.1 coordinate 1,015,856, forward strand.
ACATAATATCTATTATGTGAATAATGTCCCAGGATATATATCTATATATCCTGGGACATTATTCACACACGGCCATCTGATCCCAAATTAAGTAGAGCTCGTACTATGGAAACCAGACAACTGATGTACTACATATAATACTTTTCTTTTGTAAATCCATACCTATATAGATAATTACACCCAGACCCAGGACAAACATATATGTTCATGGACACAAATGTCTGTCCTGGGTGGGAATGAAACCTACGACCTGCGGCGCGAAAGTCAAGTATCAACCAAACACGCCAAATGGCTCGACAAAAAAATAAATATATATATATATATATACAATAGCGAATAAACATCTATTAGGCAAGAGCGCTCCACCCTAGACCTCATCACAGTCTTTTAGACTTGATTTTTGTAAAGCGTAAACTTAGAGTTCAGGAGTTCTGTTTTTTTATGTAAATAAGATATTTAAAAATCATAATATTAATGTCTGGTTGAGTTAATATGATTAATCTAAACTAACTTTGAAATGCCTAAACAGAAGTTGAATTTGGTATTGTTAGAATCGGTTGTTACTCGGTGGTAGAGCTTTGTGCAAGCTCGTCTGGGTAGGTACTACCCACTCATCAAATATTCTACCGCAAAACAGCAGTACTTGGTGAGTGAGCCAGTGTAATCACAGGCACAAGGGACATAACATTTTAGTTCCCAAGGTTGCTGGCGCATTGGCGATGGTTAACATATCATACACTGCCAATGTCTAAGGGCATTGGTGACCACTTACCATCAGGTGGCCCATATGCTCGTCCGCCTACCTATCTTACAAAAAAAATATCCTTACATCACTCCAAGTGTCACTGGCTATAAATTCGTTCGTTCAGTTCATTCGAGTTTTTTAAATATATTGGGAGGTAAAATAATGTTTATTTAAAGTAGGTATTAGGTACGTTTAGCAAAATAAAAGGTTTTCGGTAGTTCCGAAGTCTACTGTAGCTATATTCATACCTCTTTGATATGCATAGCGTATTATTTTAAATTGATGTTCAATATAAATTGGATTGAAATAATATAAATCCGTTGCGACACAATACGTGTCATAGATAAACAAGATAGTGTGCGCACGGTCGCATACTAACGAGCGTTCGCACCGTCTTATCACTTTATAATTGTTTAAGCATAATTGCTTTATAACAATCGTGTCCATGTTTGATTGTTTTGAAATTAATTTCATTCATTATTAGCGGCTTTTATATGTGTTTTGGAAGACAGATCATTTTTTGTTTCAAGTAAAATTCGATATTCGATCCACTTCGATGGGTAAATGTGAATATTGGTAATTATTTAAAAACAGGTATTTTTAAATATAACATACAGAAGTGTCAACGTTTTAAATAACAACTTTATAAATTATGTTCTCGACTCTCGTGGACTAGCCCCAAGAATGTTAGCATTTGCACGTTGAACCTCTATAGCTAGACACTGAGTTAAAACCTATTCATCAAATATATACGACAAGTAAAATAACAATTCAATTTTATTTAACTTTATTTTATTCTTTATTAATAATCATACTAAGTAAATCTACCACCCGTTCAGAAAAGAAAACACCCAGATCAGACAAGCACCGGCGAACAGAGATTCAGCATTTAATATTAAATCAAAAAAATCACGTGATTCATTCAACCATCCGTCAGATATTTACTAGAGTAAATACTTATATGCGATATTCATTTAGACTTGGTATCTATTTCTTTTGAGATAAAATATAAATTGCTTTGACAAGGGTCGGATCTAGAGGGTAGCCTTTAGGTATTAAGGTTATCTAAATTGAACGATAGCTATGTGTTATTACACGTGTATCCTCTATTGGTAGAAAATTGCTTATATGGGTAAGAGTTTTGTCTTGATCATGACCTGAATATAACATATATGGACTGTAGTAAATAACATTTACAAAAACCTCCTCAATAAAACTTACTTAGTTCTCAAGCCGAGATGGCCCAGTGGTAAGAACGCCTGAATCTTAACCAATGATCGTGGGTTCAAACCTGGGCAAGCACCACTGAATTTCATGTGCTTAATTTGTAATTATATTCATCTCGTTGTTGACGGTGAAGAAAAACATCGTGAGGAAACCGGCATGTGTCAAATTTCACTGAAATTTTGTCTCATGTATCTTCCACCAACCCGCATTGGAGGAGCGTGGTGGAATAAGCTCCAAACGTTCTCCACAAAAAGAGGAGAAGAGGTCTTATAGCTCAGTAGTGGGACATTCACAGGCTGTACTGTACTGTAGTTTCCAATAATGTAGGGTTCACTTACATAAACGTTGTTAAGTCTGTGTTTAATTAAATACTAATTTTCTCTCTTTCTGTCATCAGTGATTTGATATTCGAAAGAAGGAGATACTGCATTGTTTAACTAATCCCTCTATTTCTATAACTGCAAGACAATAATTTTATAAATAATTTTGATACTTGATTAAGTCTGTTTTACACCCAAATCTCGTGTTATACAAAATAATTTATAAGCTTTAGAGACCTCTCGGTAAGATAAAATTTTGTGTACACTTTTGTAATACGTTTTAATGTCCTAATAATTTTTTTTTCTCATTTCAGGTAATGCCACAACGATAGCACAATTATGTAAGAATTTCGATGTGAGTGAAGTAGACATGTGAAGCTCATATAATGAGTATATAACATTACATGAGCTTCACTTGTCTATTTCACTTAAAAATAATTCGTAAACAATACCAGGAATTCCGTTTCAACGTTCATATTATCGGACAGACAGACAGTATTGACAATAAATTATTAATATCGATATTATCTGATGTCATAGATGAAGGTAAACTGTTCAACTCATCTATGACTAATAGTAAACCCCGAAGTAGCCCGGTGAATACATAACACGTGTAAGACTCAATCAAAAAAAAAAAAGTGTAAAAAAAATAAAATCGTTATATATATTTGACTAGCTGTGCCCGCGGTTTCACCCGCGTATAATTAATAAAAATATAATGAATAAAATAGCCTAGAACCTTGCTCGATAAAATAACTATACAACACTAATAATTAAATTTATAAATTCGAACTAGTAGTTCCTGAGATTAGCCGGATCAAACATACAAACTTCAGCTCTATATATTAGTATAGATGTAATATGAATTATTACTAAAGCGAGAAATTATCTATCGTTTATTTTGTTTCCCAATAATCTGAGTTAGGGATAAGAATATCTGTATTACAGATCTCCAGTAATTTTTATTAGTATTAAAAATATTTGGTGGTAATCTCGTTTTGTCTTGAAACTTAACCGTTTATTTACCGTTTGATAGATATGTGTTCAATAACGCAACGTGCATGTGTCGGATTAGATTCTGTCACATGTATCCAACCCACAGCAGCATTGTGGTAAAATATACTCCAACTCTCTATCAGCAAAGCATTTAAAGTTTGTTATTAAACCCCTCAAGTTTATGTTTATTTATTTTAGACGAAAACCTATACATACACAAACTGTATTTACTTTAAAATATAATTAAAATAATACATAACGGACAGACATTTAAAAAAATATATAAATTAATCAAAATTTATTATAAAAATCAAAAATACATAAATAAAATTAGATTAATGTTTTTTCTAAATATATAATGTTGACTTCCTATTTGATAAAATAAAATAAAATTAAAACTAAGAAATATACAATAATCTAAGTAAGTAATCTAAGAAACTCACTTAAACTAACGCGACACACATGCCATTTCTAAATAGAGGGCTCTATGGTTTAATTAACATGAAGCCATTGCTCATGAGTCATATTATCCACACTTCAGTTTATGTAACGAAAATTAACACCAAGGCACACTATTAAATATTGCCATACTAACATAACTTTGGTACTTATCTTCATTATTGAATATCAACTGTGTTTGTGCAGAAATTTGATGCCACACGCACATATGCACGGGTCACACACACATATAGTGTTTAATATTTTTGTTTTAGATTCAAGTCACAAATCTTCTCTCCAAACCAGTTAAACCGCTGGGGAGTTGCCCTAAAATCCTTTCTTAGTAAATCTTTGTGATGTCATGAACATGATAAATTTATATTCATTTTAAGTATTTCGTTGTGAGGAAATGATATTGGAGCAAATTCGCTGTTCCCATTTGCGACGTCTCTTAAATATATTTACTTATGTATAGTTAGTTACTCATGCTATTATGTAAGAACTCATCTCGATTCTTAGTTGTGATATGTTTAAAATCAACTTATGTTGATGCGTTTATCATTTTAATGTTATAATTATAGTTAATGTCGTATATCAGATATCAGTTTCTATAACTTCAGAATCGTGTTCTGCGGTGAGTTTACAGTTTGTTCATACAATGATCACGAATATAAAATAATTTGGCTCTCATAGTCCGACAGAGATAGAACATCAAAGTTCATGGTTATTAAAAACGTTATAAGAAAAGAAAATCAATATATAGAGTATAGTAAATAGAATAGAGCGGCATGCCGTTTGTCGTCCCGGCGCACAAGTCGGTGTTACCTCCATTATTTTTTATGTTATATGTAGGCGGATAGGTAATAAGTCACCAGTGCTCATAGACATTGGCGATGTAAGAGATATCAAACATTCCTTCGCCAATGCACCACCAACATTGGAAACTAAGATGATGTGTCCCTTGTGTCTGGCTGTAGTTACTGGCTCACTCACCATTTAAACCAGAACGCAACAATATTAAGTAGGTATTGCTGTTTAGCGGTAGAATATTTGATAATGGGTGGTACCCACCCAGACGAGCTTGCACGAAGACCTACCTATGGCACGGCAATATATGTTTCACGTCAATATATTTACTTGACACTACACTTGTAATATCTAGATCATTTTTACGTGACCTTGCAAAATACATTTATGGTGACTAATTGTTCGTCTTACGAATAACTAATTATGTACAAAGCTAATTTTAACGTCAAGGTTGGAATGTTTTCCGAACACAGGCTGATTTTTACGCTTTGATATATTTGCGAACTAGTTCATGTAGTACTTGGTACAACGATTTTGATGTTATAAAACCAAAATTTGAACTGACAAAGAAATATATGAATATTAATCTGTCAAAAAAGTTACATGATCAATTATCAAATTTATTCATTTATTGCCTTCCACAATGTGTACTTAGGTGATACAATAATGAGATTTTTTTATTGTATAGGTTGGCGGACGAGCATTTGGGCCACCAGATGGTAAGTGATCACCAACGTCCATAGACAATGGCATTGTAAGAAATGTTAACCATCGCTTACATCGTCACCAACCTTGGGAACTTAGATGTTATGTCCCTTGTGCCTGTAATTACACTGGCTTGCTCACCCTTCAAACCGGAACACAACAATACCAAGTACTGCTGTTTTGCGGTAGAAAATCTGATGAGTGGGTGGTACCTACCCAGACGAGCTTGCACAAAGCTCTACCACCGAGAAAAACAGTATTGGTATGTATGTGATATATGTAGTTATCGGAATAATATATCCACAGTGGACATCGTCGTCCCAATAAAACCCATTTTGACCAAGACGTCGGGAAGTATCACATAACGGGATGTGTATCTTAACTCTTAAAAGAGTAACGATCTCCCTCTGGTAATAAAATGCGGTAAATATTTCAAGAGAGTCTTTATTATCTGACTTTACAAGATACATAAAGAACTAGCTATTCCCCACAACTTCTGCTGCTTCAAAAATTAAATACTCCTGGTATTGTATGACAAAATTCTCATGCAAATCTTAAACTAAATTGATAACATTTTGATAATAGAATTGAATTATGATCAGTTTAGCGGCTTTGAGATAACTGACAGACAGGGCAACGATCAATAATGTACTAGATTGCCGGTAAGCGCTTCAAAAACGACCCGAAAAATAGCAGCACAAATTCGATTGTGGTGTTAATTCAAATTAGTATGGTCCAATCATAACCAACGTTAAGACGTCAAAATTAGTGGAGATAATCACCGCAATGGCTTAAGTAAAATGTTATTTAATGATAGCGAAATAAGGTTGAATTTGGAACTAAAGTTATTGTACATTTCTTACCTCTTTCTGTCATTCATGGCGTAAGATCGTAAGTGAATGTTAATACAATCTAAACCACACTTTATTGCTCGGGAGCAACGCATTTTATGGTATAGTCAATCGGTGCCACATTTGATCATTGTTTTTGTTCGTGAAGCGTAATCCAGTAGTATTGTTGATCGAAGAGACAGGGGCTAAATTCTACTAATCTATAACGATTACGATACGTTCCCGATTCAATTCCGTTCCTACTTTGACTAATCTATATTTATTCCGATAGGAACCGAACCGATATGATGTAAACATATACCGTTATGTCAAAACCAATCTTTATTGTCAACTATTACGTCAATAGTCGATAATTATTTTAAATAATAGGAAAACGAATAAACGGCAACGATCCCGCTTCAATTCGATTGCGATAAAGTGACAATTTGTTAGCAGAATTGGACCCCAGAGTTGCTTCTCCGCTTTTATAATATTAGTCTCATTCTAAGAGTCGAGCAGTTATATTTTTGGTAAATAATTTGATACAAATCGTCTTGTCTTGTGTAACATGTCTATTTCCGGTAGATCTTCGTTATGTGACGGCAGTCATAAACATATATATTGTAAAGTACACCAAAACTATTTCTATCCTCTATGTTAATTAGCTGTATTTGTGATTTTCTAGTTTTATAGTTAAAGCCGCGTCCCGCAAGAACAGGACCATATATTTTTTATTATTAATCTTCAAAACTTACCTAGTTTCCTGTAGTTGAATCTCGCCCACTAAAGTATCAAGGAAATTATAGACAATATTATGAACAATATTAAGTATGCTCTTAACAATATAAATCAGCAACATAGTACAAGAGTAAAAAGAGCTTTTGAATACCTTCCGTTACAACGAACTCGGACTGTATCAAAACAATGAACAAATCCCCTTCGCAATGGTAGATATGGCTTCTAATTGTAACCTGAACGGTTCTGTTTTCGCGGTCGTGTTGCTCACTTCCCGACGGATATATCTCGGTCGTTCAACCCTTACTGCATACAGAATTAACGCCTAAACGAAGTTATGGAATAACGATCTAGGATTAATGATCTCTTAAAGTATTCAATCAAATCTATTCTATAATATTATATATCTAAATCTATAAAAATTAAAAGGATATGAGAAAGGAAGGTCATTAAATGTGAATCCTTAGACTGATATCGTCATGGCGATAAACTCTTCGTCGTATTGTTTTTAATATGATTGTCATAAAAATAATTCAGGCGTCCCATTTTGTGAGCATTCTCAAAACGTTCATGCTTTGGTTACAACATATATTAATAGAGTTACGTTCTATTGAATTAAATTATATATCTTTAATAACATATTCTGGCATTTATATTCTCTAAGCATAAAAACTGTTTAGTAAAAGGTAAAGAGATATAAAACCCGATCTATTAAACATGGAGGTTCTCAATTCGTCTGATATACATACTTATTTTCGAGTCAATTTTTTAAGAAAAGACATAGCGTGCAAATTGTCGTTAGTTAGAACAACCCATGGTGACGTATCTTTATATTTAATTGAATGTTGTTAAAATTAAAATACACAAAATACCAAGTGTATCAAATGCAGTAATACTATATTTATATGTGTAACTTCTTACCCGTTGCTTCAAGTACCGTACCTAATAAAATCGTGTGCGGTCTCGGAATGCTAATGCGGAGTTCGGTGAGCGGTCTTGAGGAAGTTGCTCAGGTTAATGGTGAAACTTTTCAATATCACACGAGAAGTGTTCTCAGCTCTCCAGCAGAAACTGGGGCACGTACTACGGTAAGCATCCTGCAAGTTATGATATCCGATAAGCCGGCTTGAGATGAAAAATATGTACATAAGTTATACTAGAGAAATGAACTTTTTTATATTTAACTGTGGTTAAAATATTTTGTTAAAAAACATTATAACAAAGGAGTTTTTGTTGATTTCCATGAAAAATATATACAGTATTCGATTATCATAATTTTGTAAAAAGCCGAGATGGAGTGATACTGGTAGTGGGTTCAAACCCGGGCAATCACAGGCTGATACTTTTACTGTAATTGGTTGAAAAGAGTACTGAGTTTCTTGTCGGTTATTTTCTATAGAATTAATATTTCGAATATAAAACTATAAAATAAAACAGATGTCACAATAAAATATTAAAAAATATCTTTTTACGAGGTCGGAATAATCTCATGCGAGTTCTACGCTATGAATTTATTTATCAATTCGTATATTTAATACATTTTTATCCAGCAATCACGTCTTATAATGGTCTAGTCGAATCATTTTTTTACACGGAACGAAAGCTTTTGAATACAATACATCAATACAAAGTGGTTGTTTTAGTTTACACATAAATATAAGCTTAAATATTCATTCGTGAATAAAAAAATATATGACAAATGTTGAAATACGATACGAAAAGAACAAAGCTGACAAAATAAGAGATATAATCCGTTGTGAAACGAATCAACGCGTAAATAAAGAAATAAAACCGCGAACGAGGGCAGGTCGCGCGTCGTCCCCGATACCTGTAACAAAGCGATGCACATACACTTCGTAATGTAATTATTGCGACACGGCCTTTAACACTTTCAAAATGCATAACGATTTGAGGGGTTAGCTTTAGGTTTAATAACGATAAAAATCCAAAGTAATTATTGTGCGTAATCAACGTGCAATTTTAAACATAGGTTGATAACCTTTTTCACCATTTTCGCCTCTATTATTTTAAAACAAAAGTGCTTAAAAAACTCGAGCTATACCCGTGTGAAAAAGAGTAGTAAGAGTAGATCCGATTAGTAAATCTTGGTCCTTGTAGTTATTCCTGTAAAAATACATAAATATTTCTTCTCAAATATACAAAGGTTTTGAACGATGTCGATACCATACGATTAAATGTTCATTATTTCAAATTGATTTCATTTAATTTTTGATTCCCACCCAGGACAGACATTTGTGTGCGTGAACATATCTGTTTGTCTTGAGTCTGAGTGTAATTATCTTTATAAGTATGTATTTACGAAAGAAAAGTAGTATATGTAGTATATCAGTTGTCTAGTTTCCATAGTACAAGCTCTGCTTAGTTTGGGATCAGATGGCCGTGTGTGAATAATCTCCCAGGATATTATTATTATTAATCATTCAACACTGTAGGTGGTTAATAAAACGTTAATAAGATAAAAATATATATTTCATTCTAACTTGATCGCCGCTCTTGAAATTAAAGACAAAATGTTTTATATTTGACAATAAAACTTGGTAATGTCAAAAACATTTTAATTTATACAAAATCTCACGATCTTGATACTTGTATCAAATTAAAGCAGAAGTTACCAACAATGAGTCAAGTATCATTATAAAATACGTCTTATTCGCATAAGTTCATCGTTCTTTCAAAGGGTTTGTATTTTCAAGTGCTAAGTTTTCATTCGAGTCACGTACTAACTCGAAATAGATCTTATGTTTGAAGTAATGGGTGTTCAAACTATAGTTAGTTATAATCATTTATCTGCTTGATATGACTTATTATTTAACAATAGATAGATAATTAAAGACGAGTTTGTGTCGTTAATTACGTTCTCCCATTAAATGTACAGCTGTTAATGAGTCTGCATGTAAATTTAAACCATATTTTTCAATAAAAATAATAACAGTTCTTCAGTTATTTCACTAACTTAAATAAATATTAAGAAACATATAAGTATGTTTTTTTTTTAAGCGAAAACTTCTTTAGCGGTGTTGTGCACTTTTTTATTTATTTTATTTATTTATTTAAAACTTTTTTGCCCACCACATTGTGTAGTTTGACAAAAGGCGGACTTAATGCCTAAAGGCATTCTCTACCAGTCAACCTTTAGGCTAAGCGGAAATTCGTGAAGGCGGTAATTGATTTTGAAAAATATAGATACATACAAATATAACGACAAAAAATAAAATAAAATACAGAGTTATTATATATATATATGTGAACAATATATATATATACATATATATATATATATATACATATATATATATATATATATATATATATATATACATATATATATATATATATATACATATATATACACATATATATACACATACATACATACACACATACATACATACATACACATACATACATCCATACACATACATACATCCATACACACACACATACATACAAATATACATATAAATAATAATGCATTATAGATGTCAGAGATGAAGAGAACTAGGAGTTTTCTGACAAGATATGCTCACGGAGACGAGTCTTGAAAGTAAGTTTAGAGGTGGTTATGATGGGTAAAAAATGTTAAAATCGCGTCAGGTCACGTGATCCTGATTGAAAATTCGTAAGACGGATTTTGAAGTGTTAAATTTTTAATGTAATATAAATTGTCATGTTTGTGTACGATAGCGCAATAAATGAATATTGTATTTTATCACATAAATGATAGTACTTTTATACTGATAATTAAAGCAATTCGAGCAAAAATTTTCCCTAATCATTCCAAAGTATCAAAAATGCACAACGTTCAAGTTTTCACTTCTGCCGGCACTTCCGGAGTGCAACCCGTTGTTTTTTTTTTATTTCTCCAAGTATTTTTTGTGATTAAAAAGTTCCTTGACAAAATTATAAAACTTCATAAGACAGTTCAGACATGGTACTAGGCACTCATAACTAAAAAGATGAAGCATCAATTTCTATTTACTTAAATATCTTGTCTCCTTAATGGTAGCAATGACATTTGACTCTACGACCACCCACATAGAGGATATATTTGATAAATGATGCAATAACAATGTTTTAGTTGCGGTAGGACCTGATAACTTACGTCATTCAATTATATTTGATATATTCTATTTGACTTCTCAGCTCCTAATACTTTCAGAAGGATAAAATCATTTCTTTATAACTATAATTTAATCGATCAATTTGATTCGAAATATTTTGAACAAATCATGTAATTGTTCCCACTTTATCATCTGTCAAGTTTGACATTGACGAATGGTCAAATAACCATTGTGACTGACGCCTACGTCGTTCGTCTAAATATTTAAATGATATACTTTATGATACTGAAGTAGTTCAAGATTAAACGTCAATCTAAATATTTTGACGACGCCAATCAACATCCTCATTACTATACGCTTTCATAAAATGTTTACATTTATCCCCTCTCTTTCTTTCGTGTTATGATTGTATATATCGATCTCTGTTCAACGTTGTCGTGCTACATCTTATAATATCTCACCAATCTCGTAATGTGTGTTGCGTAGCGTAACGGATTCGTGACATGCGATGCGTTTTTACGCCTTTTCTGGGAATTCGTAATAGATTAATTAAACAAAAACGAATCGATCGAACGAAAAACAAATGTATTGGTTTTCTTTTTACTTGGTAATTAATCATTATTTTGACTTACAAATAATGTGTCTCGTCTTTTTACTCGTATAACTTATAAAGATCTTAATGTCTTTAAATGTAATTTTTATTACAATTTTACAAATTTTACTTGCACATAGCAAATATTTTATAACACTAATTATCTTTAGTACAGAAAAGTGTAAATCACTCCAAATGTTTCTCCAAACGGTTAGGTATAATATTTAAGAAAAACAAATTTTAACAGGATTACGCCCACCGCTCAAAAAGATTACGTAGCTTATAAATTTTAATTCACTTTGTTGTTTTAGTTTAATGAAATTATGACTTCAAGTTTCAGGATTTATAAAAAAAAAATATTAACGTCATTCCTTTTAATTATGCGGGATTATTTTTATATTGTGTGTTTTTTTAAAGCTTTTATTAATCTTTACATTTTATGTTATATGTGTTTTGAATAAATATATTTTTTTTTTTATGAGAACCGAGAACCCGTTTAATTTGTGTTGTATATATAATTCATCTTGTGCCCGGCGCTGAATGAAAAAATCGCGAGGAAACCTCCGTGTGTCTTATTTCGTTAAAATTTCTGCCACATGTGTTTCCAACTTGCACTGAAACAGCGTGGTGAAAGAAGCTCTAAAACCTTCTCCTCAAAAGGGAGAGCCGAATTGTGAAACATTTACACGCTGTTTTTTTTTAATTTTGTTTGTTTTTTTTTTACTCTAGTTCCATTCCACCTATTTAGGTGAAACTATGCATACAATTTTAGTACTAACAAAACAACAATATAGTTTTCTATAATGTGTTCAATACTGTTTCAAAATGGAGTCTGTTTTTAAATAGGTGACATAATACAATAATATATCATATATAATAAAATTAAGCGCGATAGAACTTGAACAACAGTTGTATATTATATTTAGTTTGTTAAATAAAGAAAACAGCAGTGTAAGCGATACAGCGAGTGGGGGACTTTAGTTTTAAAGATTAAATACTAAGTATTATTTAATAGTAAAATTATTTTCATGTGACTTACTTGCGATTAATTAACGTGTAATTAGTATTTTGAATTATTATTATTAAATAAATCTTTAAATCTAGCATAGAGATTAACGAAAACAGATGCAGCTAATCATAGTTAATTATATAGCAGAACCAAAAGTATGTGCAAAAATGTATCTTAATCAGTTGAGTGGATTTTTTTTTATGTAAGAGGGGGCAAAGGAGCAATAGGCTCACCTGATGGAAAGTGACTACCACCGCTCATGGACATCTGCAACACCCGAGGACTTGTAGGTGCGTTGCCGGCCTTTAAGGGATGAGTACGCGCTTTTCTTGAAGGTTGCTATGTCACATCGGTTCGGAAAAGTCGCCGGCGAAAGCTGGTTCCACAATGGTTGTTCGAGGCAGGAAATGCCGTAAAAATCGCGCTGTTGTGTATTGCTAGACATCGAGGTGGTGAGGATGGAATTTTGAATTCTGGCGCGATGTCCGGTAGTGAAATTCAGCAGCCAGGACTAATCAAAACAACTCCTCAGAACATTCCCCATGATACATGCAATAGAGGATGCAGATTGACCCAATTTTTTCAAGATTCGAAATAAACGTAAAAATAACAAGAGTTGGCGAATTTTAAAATTTATTACGTTGTAAAACAATGTCTTTGAATACCCGCTTATTGCTAATTACTTTCGCTAGCTGATAAAATAGTCACAATTTTTAAAATTCTCTACTTTGAAAATTCACTACTTTGAAAATATTTCAAAAGAGCGTATATAATGTGGTACCCTTAACCTAATTCCTGCAGTCAAATATATATATACTAGAAAAATGAACCTCAATTTAATACAGTTAAAGTCTATTTTAGAAAATGCAAGTCTAATCAGAGCATTAAAACTGAATTTCACGTATTAGAGAAAATTGTCAAGTGTGGCTGTTAAAATGCTGCAAAAGTGCAGGTCATGTTTCAAAGTGTTATGTAATATGATTAGTTTATATAATCTTGTCATCATTTATATAAACTGATTAAACATTGCGACATTTTTAATATATAAACTACAGGTGTTTCAATATAGTATATATAGATAATTATTATAACAGAATAACTTAAACTAAATACATTTATATATATTAAATATAATCTGCCACGTGTGTATCCAATCAACCCGAGCATTGGAGCAGCATTTGGTAGAATATGGTCTAAACCTTCTCCTTTAAAGGAGAGGAGGTCTTAGCCCACCAGAGGAACATTTAGTGGCTGGTTCATTACTTTAGACAAAATAATAATACATTGGTATATGACGAAAATACATACATAAACTGAATCCATTGCAATTTTAATTTGAAGTCAAATCTGAACAGGGAAAACCTTTTAATACCCCCCAGCTCGGATTAACAAGTTCGAAATTACTTTGTGTGGAGCGGAAAAAGGTAGACTATTGCTGACTCGTTACGTCACGGCCATTACTCTTATATTTTGAAATACATTTAATCTTAGTAATATGGTTTTTATGCAACCCTTTTATACCAGACCCACGTAATTTATGTCAGTCTAATTGGCATGAAAAATGAGCTTTGTTGTTTATCCTGACTGTAATCTTTAATAGCCTTTATATATATTCTATACGTGAAGCTGGCTCATGTTGGTTGGACATGGCAAAAGGTCATCTGGCATTCCCGCGAGGTTTTCAACTCAAATCTTAATCTAATCCCCCTAACATGTGGGCGAAGCCGCGGGCGTTTATATAATCGGTTTGCTAGCTTAGCCGTTAAAGCGTAACAGGCAAACATACAGACTTAATTATTTTCCTATTTGTAATATTAATATACATTTTTTTTTTCGCAATATGCCGATGGTTGTTTTTATATATAATAAAATAAATATTTTCGTATTAAAACATAAAAAATAAGTTGTAAATTTTATTGAATTATCGCATGTGTAACGGCGGCATCAGACGTACTACGAACACATAAAAACGTAATGCGCATGAGTTTAGATCATGATCGAGCTGATTGTAAATAAACACTGAAGGTCACAGGAATGGCAGGAAATAGGCGCAGTCTGTGACTCATGGTTTATTATTGTATGTTTTCAATCCACAGCTGGAAGATATATATACGGGTTGTCCCAATAACTATTAACACCTTAGTTATCTTCGAAACTATAAGGTACACTGTAACATTTGCTGATATAAAATTGCACAGTACAAAGGGGGACATCCAATTATATTAAAGTACTCACCCCCACCTCCTGGACTGGGGGTGGGGCAACTTTGAAATCTCTAATGGGAACCCCCATTTTTTATTGTAAATTCGAATTTCCCATAAAAAAATACATAACTTTTATTCAAAGTTGTGAATTATCGTCCAATATCGATTTTATCCTCTTTTTCAAAATTATTCGAGTCTCTTATTAGCCCTTTAATATCATCATTTGCTGGAACCGATATTTCTAGTCATCAACATGGATTCAAGCGTGGTCGATCTACGGAGACAAACCTCTTGTCCTTCATATCTGACGTTATCTATGACGTTGACAGAGGTAAGCAAGTGGATGCCGTATACACGGACTTTAGTTCCGCATTTGATAAAGTCAACCATTTACTTCTTATTAGAAAGCTCCAGGCAATAGGTATAAACGGTTCATTACTGCGATGGTTTGCATCTTACCTAGATAGAAGATCACAAGTAGTCGCAGTGGATGGATATGAATCTCAAGCCTATTATGCGGAATCTGGCGTTCCTCAGGGATCGCATCTGGGTCCCATTCTATTTTCAATTTTTGTCAATGACGTAACTCAGGTAATTCAGTACTGTAAGTTTTCTCTCTTTGCAGATGATTTAAAAATATATAGTTTAATCGATTCCGAACTTGACGTAGCTTTTATGCAAAAGGACATTGATAATATAATTTTATGGTGTAAATTTAACCAGATGGATTTAAATGTTGTTAAATGCTCTCATATATCCTTTACTAGGAAGAGAATGCCAATTTTAACATCTTATAATATTAAAGGAATTTCACTTGTAAAGGTAAATGAAATTCGCGATTTAGGTGTTTTAATTGACAATAAACTGACGTTCGTATCCCACGTAGACTACATTACTAAAAAATCTATGCAAATGCTAGGGTTTTTAAAACGCAATACAAAAAAGTTTTTGAATCCCTATACCAAAATTATATTGTTTAACGCATTAGTACGTAGTCAGTTAGAATATGCTTCATCGATATGGAATCCAATATACAGTATACACTCTCAGCGCATCGAACGAGTCCAGCGAGCGTTTACTCGTTATTTGGCATTTCACTCTTATGAAATATCGTACAGATGCCCGTATGATCAACGTTTAGTATATTTTGGCATGAAGAACTTGCGTGCCCGGCGCTCAATTCATGACTTAACGATACTTTATAACATTATAAATGGTAGCATTGATTGCAGTCATCTACTGGCTCAACTTTTTGTTTCAGTACCCAACAAAATTCCTCGTCAACGTATAACTAAAATTTTATATCATCCAAAAGTTCGTACTAATCTAGGTGCGAATTCTCCGCTTGCTAGGATGTGCAACTTATATAACTATTTAAACAAAGAAGTAACTGATCTGGACATGTTTCGTGATTCTCTTTCAAAATTTAAACAGACTCTGCACAAATACTACTCCCCAAAATTGTAACTTTTTATTTACTCTTATTACTTTTGATTTATAGGCTGTGTATTAAATAAGTTATATATACATATATTTTTTTTATTTTTATTTTTATTTTTTTTCTAATTTAAGTTTAATTAAGTTAGATTAAGGTGTTATCGCTTGGAGTACATTTTTCGTAACTTTTTCGTGAAATTGTTATCATTAAATTCCGAAAAAAATACCTTAAACTTATCTCACCGTCTTCTACGTTTTTGTTCATATAAAAAATTTTCTATCTCTCTGTTTGTTTGTCTATCCAAATATTTTTTATCGTTTTTCCCTCTTTTCACCCCCCATTCTTCGTTTGTCGCTGTCGACTTGTTCGGCGGTCTTGTGGGGCCTTCTGCCCTGCATTTTTCGACGCATCAACCTCCCGGATCGGCTTTTCCGTTCCGGAGATATCCACATAAAACCTCAATTTATTTCCTTTGTTTTAATTATATAATACGTAATAACATTTTGAAAAATTATTCTTGTAATTCTTGCTGTAAAATTCTGAAAAAAATAACCTAGCCTTATCTCACCGTTTCCTACATTTTTGTTTATATACACTTTTTGTCTATCTCGTAATTTTGTCCGTCCGTCCTATCATCTTTTAAGTTTTTCCGCTTTTTCACCCCCTATTTCTCATCTTTCGTCTTCGGCTTGTTCGACTGTCCTGTGGGGCCTTCTGCCCTGCATTTTTCGACGCCTTAATCTCCCGGATCGGCTTAACCGTTCCGGAGATATTTACAAAAAACGGAAAAAAATAGTGCGCCCAACCCGCCCTTTATGTATATATAGAGTCTAGGGGAAGAATTTTTCCTCCAAAAATTTTTATTTACTTAACAGATAGCCCCGGCTCTGAGGATCAGAAATGATGCCTTAGAGCCACCCTACGACCAGTACTCCTAGAGGAAAGCCGACTAAAGCTAACCGTATGTTCACGGATACGGAGATGGAGACGGCGTCGGACGCTTCTGTGAAGCTCGTGCTCACAGACTCCGACGACAGCGACTGCAATACGACGGCGAGACCCACTGCCGACCGCCGCGGCAAAAAAATGACTAGCGGGCTCGCTAAAGCGAAGGCCCAGCTAAGAGCAAAACAAGAAGAAGAAAGGGAGGTCGCCTTTGAGAAGGCGCTCCGCAGCAGGGCCTTCAAGAAGGTGCCTGCTGAGGCGGCCCCCGAGGCACAGACCGCCTCGACGAATGTCGGATCTGATGACCCAGCCAGCATGGGCCCGGAAGAGCTGCGCGCGATGGCTGACCGCAGCATAGCCACCGTGCTCGAAGTGGCTACGAAGTCCTCAAACCTGAAGGGAGGCTTCATAAAAAAGCTGAAGGAGTCAGCGGCCTCCCTTCGGAGCATCGTCGAGGTGCTGACGTCTCGGCCGGAGGCCGAGGAGACGCGCCGGCTCCGCGCTGACAACGCCCGTCTGCGGAAGGAGACAGACGGGCTGAAGGAGGAAGTCAAGGCCCACCGCCGTGAGTTCGCGGAGCGAACCACGGTGGCGGCGGCAAACGAGGCGTCGTCGGCTAGCGCGGCGGTAGAGTCACGGGCCCTGGAGGGGCTCCAGGCCTCCCTCGAAACGGCGGTCGCGATGTTCAACACGCGACTGTCGAACATCGAGGGGCGCCTTCCGCCTGCAAGGGAACACCGGCCGTCTCCTGTGAAGGCGGGTGAAGGACGCGAGGTGGTGCAGCGAAACGCACCGCCCCCGCAAACGCAAGCCGCGCCCGCACCCAAGCGGGCGAAAGTAAAGGCGGCAGTGCCTGCTCCGGCCGCCGGCTCGTCGAGCGTCGTCGCGCCGTCGCCCGGGACTGGTGAGACACCACCAGCCCAGGAGCCGACATGGTCGACCGTGGTGCGGAGGGGAAGAAAGAAGAAGGCCTCCCCCGCGGCCGCCGCCGCACCGGCTCCGGCAAAGCCAAAGCCCCAACAAGCGACCAAGCCTAAGATGGCCGCCCCCCGCTCGGCAGCAGTAAGGGCGTGACGTACGCCCAGGTCTTGGAGCGGGCGGAGCAAGGTGTGAAGCTCCAAGACCTGGGAATTAGTGGAGGCCTGAAGGTCCGCCGCTCGGCTACCGGGGCCAGGGTCCTCGAGCTGCCGCGGGCCCACAAGGACCAGGCGGCGAAACTGGCCGACAAGCTGCGCACTGTACTCGACGGGGTCGCCAATGTCGCGCAGCCGGTCAGCAAGGCGGACCTTAGGGTGACGGGGCTCGACGATTCCGTCACCCCGGAGAGGCTGGTCGCAGCGGTCGCGCGCGAGGGTGCCTGCTCCCCTGAGGCGGTCAGATGCGGAGCGGTGCAGCGCGGGCCGGGCTCTATGGGCATGGCCCGCGTCACGTGTCCCCTCGCGGCGGCCAAGAAGCTGGCCAATGCCGGCCGCCTTCTCGTCGGGTGGAGTGCGGCCAAGGTCGTGCTGCAGGAGCGGCGCCCCATGCGCTGCTTCAGGTGCATGGGCCTCGGCCACACGAGGGTGCTCTGCACGTCGGAGAAGGAGCGGGGCAGCCTCTGCTACCGATGCGGCTCTGACGATCACAAATCGTCGAGCTGCACGGGCAAGCTGCGCTGCGCGGTCTGCGCAGAGGCCGGCAAGCCCTCTGGGCATATGATGGGGGCGCGGGATTGCCACCCCCCCACCACGAAGGGAAAAGTGGTCCTCGGCACCCGGACCACTCCCGCAATGGAAGGAGGAAGCCGCCAGGCAGCTGAGGAAGCTAATACAAAATCAAAATGACCACGTCAAGTATTAGCTTCCTACAGACGAATCTAAACCACTCCGCCGGAGCGCAGGACCTACTGCTGCAGTCCATGGCGGAGTGGCAGATAGACCTGGCGGTGGCCTGCGAGCCCTACTTCGTTCCTCCCCTAGCTCATTGGGTGGGGGATGTGGACGGAACGGTGGCGGTCCTCTCGAGGAGCGGAACGGGCCCCCCCCTCTCTCTCATCGAGAGGGGCTCGGGCTACGTTGTGGCGGGGTGGGGGGAGTACGCGGTCGTCGGAACGTACTTCTCCCCCAACCGCAGCCTCGCTGAGTTCGAGACGTATCTCGGCTCGGTCAGAGCTGCGGTGGCCAGGCAGTCGCCGAAACCTACCTTGGTTCTCGGCGACTTAAACGCGAAGTCGCGTGCCTGGGGCAACCCCGCTACGGATCCGCGAGGGAGGGCCGTCCAAGTCTGGGCGCTACTCTCCAGCCTGTCCCTACTTAATAAGGGGCAGGTTCACACCTGCGTGCGCCACAACGGGGGGTCCGTGGTGGACGTTTCGTTCGCCACCCCGGTGGTAGCACGTAGAGTGTCGAACTGGAGAGTAGAGGAAGAGGTGGAGACTCTGTCGGATCACCGCTATATCCGATTCGAGATCTCCACCTCTCGCAGGCCGGCGGAACCCCAGAGGGTGCCGACCACGCTGCCGAGGTGGTCTCTTGGCCAGTTAGATCGCGAACTGGTCAAGGAGGCTGCCATCGTGCAGCGGTGGGGTTCCGCGGGACGGGAAGAGGAGGGCGCCAGCGTCGAGGAGCTGGCGGGCCGCATGCGCAGCGCCCTCAAAGAGGTCTGCGATGCGGCCATGCCGAGGACCCGGCGCAGAGTTCCGCGCCGACAAGTCTACTGGTGGTCGCCCGAAATAGCCGAACTTCGGGCGACGTGCAGTCGGGCGCGGAGGGCCTACGTCCGCTGTCGCAGGCGCAACGGCCTCGACGCGGACCTGGAGGGGCAGCTCTTGGCCGCTTACCGCCAGCTGAAAAAAGATCTGCAGCTGGCGATAAGTCGGGCCAAGGAGAAGGCGAGGGAGGAGTTGCTGGCGGGCCTCAACCGAGACCCATGGGGGCGGCCGTATCGAGGTGTGCGTGGAAAATTCCGCACCCAAGCCGCCCCCGTGACGGAAACGCTGCCGCCGGAGCTCCTCCTGCGCCTGGTGGGGGAACTGTTTCCCCACCCAGGCGAGTTTGTCCCTCCGCCTATGGCCCCCCGCTCCGTGATAGAGGACGCAGTGGCTCCACCACTGATCACGGAGCGGGAAATGGATATGGCCCTCGGTCGCCTGAGGGCCAAAAAGACGGCGCCGGGTCCGGACGGTGTTCCAGGGCGTGTTCTGTGCGACGCCCTGGAATACCTAGGTGCAAGGCTTCGGGGGCTGTTCGACGAATGTCTGAACAGCGGGCAGTTTCCGAAGCCTTGGAAACAAGGGAAGTTGGTGCTGTTGCCGAAGGAGGGTCGACCGCCCGGTTCCTCCTCGGCGTACAGGCCGATCGTGCTGCTGAACGAGACGGGCAAGTTGTTTGAGAAGATTCTCGCAGCCCGTCTCGTTCAGCACCTCGACGAGGTCGGTCCGGGTCTTTCAGAGGCTCAGTTCGGGTTCAGGGCGGGTCGTTCGACGGTCGACGCCCTGAGCGCCCTGAAGACTCGGACCACGGAAGCGGTGGCCCAGGGGCGAGTGGTCCTGGCGGTTTCGCTGGATGTGGCGAACGCCTTCAACAGTCTCCCATTCGAGACGATCAGGGAGGCACTCCGATATCATGGGGTGCCGACCTATCTGAGGAGACTGTTGGAGGCGTACCTCCAGGACCGAGAGGTCGTCTGGGCGGGGGGCGACGGCAGGCTGGTCCGGCGTCGGGTTGGCTGCGGCGTTCCACAGGGGTCGGTTCTCGGCCCAATTCTGTGGAACGTCGGCTTCGACTGGCTCCTGAGAGCCCCCGTCCTTCCCGGTATGGGGGTGTTGTGCTATGCGGACGACACCCTCATCACCGCGACGGGGCGGGACTTTCGGGAGGCGGCCCGCCTGGCCGAGGTCGGAACGACCCTGACCGTGGACCGGATGGAGATGCTGGGCCTGAGGGTCTCCATATCCAAAACGGAGGCCCTCCTCTTCCACGGTCCGCGGAGGGGCCCCCCACGAGGGGCGAGTATCACCGTCCACGGGACGGTGATCGAGGTGCGGGCCCAGATGAAGTATCTGGGCCTGATCCTGGACGGGCGTTGGAGCTTCGGGCAGCATTTCGTGCAGCTCGGCCCGAAGCTCGTCAATGCCGCCGCCGCCTTAGGCCGCCTCCTACCCAACGTGGGAGGACCGGGATCGCTATGCCGGCGCCTCTATGCCGGCGTAGTGAGGTCGATGGCACTGTACGGTGCCCCGATTTGGGTGGACGCACTCACCGCTTCCAACCGGGCCCTTCTGCGAAAACCGCAGAGGGTCATAGCGGTGAGGGCGATAAGGGGTTATCGTACGGTGTCGTGGACAGCGGCGACCCTCCTCGCGGGCGACCCGCCCTGGGAGCTCCAGGCGGAAGTGCTCGCGGAGGTGTACCGCTTCCGGGCCGAGGCGAGGGAACGCGGCGACCGTCCAGGGTCGGCGGAAGTCGGGCGGATCAGGGCTCTAGCCCAGCAGGCCCTGATCGCCCGATGGGAGGAGGACCTCGGGTCCCCCACGGCGGGCCTGGCGACAGTGGAGGCGGTACATCCCCACTTGAGTCGCTGGGTCCGAAGGAAACGAGGCACGCTCTCGTTCAGGCTGACGCAGGTGCTTACCGGACACGGATGCTTCGGTAAGTACCTGCACGAGATAGCGCGGCGGGAGGTGTCACCCTCCTGCCACGAGTGTGGTGCGCCATTCGACACGGCGCATCACACCCTGACGGAGTGTGCCGCGTGGGGGCCCCAGAGGCATTCCCTGGCGGCGGTTGTTGGCGGAGACCTCTCCTTACCGAGCATCATCAACGCGATGCTCGGAAGCGAGAGGTGCTGGTCAGAGATGGTCTCCTTCTGCGAAAGTGTGATGTCGCAGAAGGAGGCCGCGGAGCGGGAGCGGGAGGAAGATGCCGCTGCGGACCCGCTCCGCCGCAGAAGACTGGGGAGAAGAAAGCGGCGCTTTGCGCACCTTCTCCCCCCCCCGCCACAATAGGCGCCGCCGGGACTAGGGGGGTTCCCAGTACCCTGGGATTCCTCCCTAGTGAATGGAGGCCCGCATAGGCGGGCCGGCCGTCGGAGCGTCACGGTAGCATGCGCAAGCGATCCCGTGGCGCTCCCGTTAAGACGGGAAGGGTACCGCTGGGTTTTTAGTGGGTATTCCGATGACCGGGGCACACTCGGTGCCTTGGACATACGGCGAGTCCCACATACCCCCCCCACTGTTCCCGTGGGGGGAAACGCGTCATGCGTTTTCCCAGCGTCAAAAAAAAAAAAAAAAAAAGGTGTTATCGCTTGTCATAAAACTTTTTTTTTTTTTTAGACAATGTTGTGAATACCTGTAATAGGTGTACATATGAAGACCTGAAAAAAAATCTGTAAGATTGTATAATGTAAGTGTTGCATATGTAAACTGTTGGTGTTCCTTAATAAAATAAAAATAAAAAAAAAAGTTCTTTTTGCGATTCGTGATAGACGGCGCTATAATTGCAAAAAAAATCTGAAAGTACTGAAAGGCGATATCTAAGGTGCTAATAGTTATTGGGACAATATACCGGATATTACTGAGATGAACAATATAATTGACGAGTTTTTTACTTAACCAGCTTATAGCGATGCTGTAATGAATGAGAAAAGCGCCGACTTGTAATCTTATCGGATTCCATTCAGTTCGAAACTAAATTTAATGCTATTGAATAAGTGAAAAAATTCGCACTAAGCACTAACAAAACTTACCTCGTCATCAACTATGAAATGTTTTAGTCGACTTAAACTGGTATGCTATTTTGATGTGTGTATCCTTTAAACGTTATAATTATTATGGTAAATATCGTTTAGTCGCATATGACTTTTCGCTTTCACAATCCTGTTGCGATCACGATCACGTGAGTTTCGAGTTTGTTCGTTCTGTCGTGTCTGTTTATCTGATTTAATTATAATGTTTTTTCTACGTTTTTCACGTTCATTGTAGATATTTTGCTGAAGTTTTGTATCAATTACATTTTTTTTTGTATTTTATAATATAGGTAGGTGGAGATGATTATATTATAATGATTCTCTTGGAGAGAATCATAGGTAGATGGACGAGCATATGGGCCATCTGATGGTAAGTGGTCACCAATGCCCATAGAGAGTAGCATTGTACATTTCTTTAAAACGAAAAACATCGCCAATGCACCACCAACCTTGGGAACTAAATTGTTATGTTCCTTATGCCTGTAATTACACTGGCTCACTCACCCTTCAAACCGGAACACATAAATGACAAGTACTGCTGTAGACTATCTGTTTTGCGGTAGAATATCTGATGAGTGGGTGGTACCTACCCAGACGAGCTTGCATAAAGCTCTACCACCGAGCTCTTCATGCTTGTAACCAATTGTTACTTTCATTAAGTAAACTAATAAACATTGTATTTGTATTATTTACAACTGTTAGTTGCTAACAATCGGATGGAAATGTTTTGAGTAACTACTAAGATTCTTACCGGTTCTTCTCAGTAGAAATTACAGATTAACATATTTTTATCCAGTTATATGATGCCAAGGTTCTTTAAGAATATTTTGATCATATAACGATCTACTGTTACTTAATAAGCCAATAGTGAGTTACAATTCTTATTTATCGTATTCATCGTTTTGTCGCGACATTAAGATAACTTTAATTCAATTTACCTTTTAAGCTTGTAACAAGCTTGTAACATGACATTTCAAAAGTGATTATAAAATCTTACTTGAATAATATAAATTTTAAATATTACATATATTTTTAATAAAGACATATCTATGATAATATATTATGTAATATATAATAACGTTAATAGATGTATTATTTTATATAATAATCAAATTAGAAGACGCATAGAGCGTGAGTACCTAATTGAATTTACCGAAATCTAGTTAGCGGTGCTGCTTAGGAATTCTTATATTCATTTATGGTTATCATACAGAAAATTACGTGTTGCGACCGTTACGCACGCATGTATAATGTTAGCGAGAAATAAACTGTTAGAATGTTTTAATTAAGTACGTTTTGAATAAACAATATCTTTTAAGTTGGTTCAAGTCTCAATTTATAAGAAATATATCAAAATATTCTTCATTCAAATCTTTAATATGGCTCTTACCTGGGTACCATCCACTCAAATTTTATTCTACTACCAAACAATAATATTTAGTATTGTTGTTTTCAATTTTGAAGGGTGAGCCAGTGTAACTATAGGCACTAGAATCATCTTGGTTTCTAAGCTTGGTGGCGCATTTGCGGTGTAAGGTATGATTAATTATACTTACAGCGCCAATGTTTATTGTTGGTGGTCACCAACAATAAACAACTTAACATCAGGTGGCTCACATGCGAGTCCATTTAACTTTAAATGTAAAGCATACCAGAATCCAGATTCTACAGGGTACAACCGGCTTTATTTATCCATAAAATATCAGTAGCAGCTTTGATTTAGTTGACAATGTTTATATTCTCGTCCCTAAGAAATAACATAAAACATAAAGTCCTGCGGCTCATCTCGCTCTAGTTGTATCGGTTCGTAGTCCCATTGGATTGTGCGCGAGGATATAGAAATGGCCTTTAGAGAGCGGATTATAATATTCCTTGCGCAGGCTGTAAATGAATTTCGTTCTGGACTTTAATAAAAATAAATTGTCGTTTAATTAACAAATGAAATTTGTTATAAAACAGTTTTAATAATTTCAACTGATTACCATACTTAATGTTATTGCCGTCTGACTTTAATACATTATTGACACGAACATTATAATCTTTTTCCCTTTAGGGCGTAGAAATTTCTATTTGTTGACCTTTTCTGAATACTCGTGCTAATGCATTTACAACAGCATAAGTGAAAGTTTGGCAAGCGGCCAATCGTGCAGGAAACAGGGCTATATAGTATTCTAGTAAAGGTAAGTGCATATTATTGGCAAAGATATAAGCGACGATAATATTTGATATTAAGCTAAAGTTTTGTTATCTGAACACGTTACGTTTAAGTTAGCAGTGCAATGGTGAAATATGTTTTTCTAAAAAAAAGAAGGAAATATTGATCTGACATAGGTCGGCAACGCACCTGCAAGCCCTCGGATGTTGCAGGTGTCCATGGGTTGTGGTAGTCGCTTTCCATCAGGTGAGCCTCCTGCTCGTTTGCCCCCTGTTACATAATAAAAGAATTGCCCGAATGTACGATAAACAAAGCTGACAGTGTCAATAGCAATGGTATTGATCTGGAACTGCTGTGGAGCAATAATGAAGTCGACGCAAAAATTATTGTGAAAATCTATGCAGGAACAAAAAAATACTAAACATAATATAAAAAAAGATATTATATACCTGTAGACGATATAAGAACATTAACATTGAAAATCAAGCAATGAATTTACTAATTACTAATAATTAGTTTTTAAAATTACAGTTTTTCACAACGTAAATACTAGTAACAATGTTTGTACTATCCATGTCAAAGCATTAAGTTAGGGCTTGTATCAGTACGTCGCGTCGTTACGACCCAGCTACAAGTACTTAGGCATCACGAAAGCAACTTGAGTTTCCACATTTAATAAAAAAAAAATTATAATTATTTAATCTTATACATTCGACCGACAAGATCCAGTGATTCGAATAACCGAATATTCTGGGTTCAAACCCGGTCAAGCACCTCTGAATTTTCAAGTGCTACAGTATTTATAATTCACTTCATGCTCGGTGATAAAAACGTCGCGATGAAACCTGACGGATACCATTTCTCGGATAAAAACCCGCAACATGGGTACCGACCCCCATTAATGCGGGGCGGTGGAACTTTCTCCTCAAGAGGAGGCTATTTACTTTTTTTTTTATTATATAGGTAGGCGGACGAGCATATGGGCCACCTGATGGTAAGTGGTCACCAACGCCCATAGACAATGGCATTGTAAGAGATGTTATCGCTTACATCGCCAATGCGCCACCAACCTTGGGAACTAAGATGTTATGTCCCTTGTGAATGTAATTACACTGGCTCACTCACCCTTCAAACCGGAACACAACAATAACAAGTACTGCTGTTTTGCGGTAGAATAACTGATGAGTGGGTGGTACCTACCCAGACGAGCTTGCACAAAGCCCTACCACCGAGTAAACTTTACTTTGTATATATATTAAATAGAATGACATAGGGATATATAAATGTACAGACGCCATAATTTGAAGATTCGCTCTGATTCACATACGTACCAGGTAGCTTGACAAACGGATCACTCGAACAGGGCGTGTTGATTTATTATGGCTCGTCATATTACATTTCATTATGAAACGCCATGTTTTCATAATGTTTTAATTTAAAGGGTTGGCGCTAATTGATCAATGTATCAGATTTCATTAATTGTCACACAGTTTGTTTTATATTAAGCTATGCGAATTATTTACTCGTATAGTAAGCTACCATTTTTAATATCTAGTTCGATATACTAGGTATGTGGCCTTAGAAAATAAGGTCTTTAAATAGACTGATTATATTATCAACGCGTTTGTTGTGAAGTCTTGACCGAACTTGTTTTAAAAAAAAAAAACTTATGAATAAACATAATTATGCCAATAATACAATCGTACACTTTCTTGCTTATAGCCATGTATAGACAAGTGAGGTGATTGCCTCGTTGGTTAGTGGTTAGCTTATATTGATGCAGCATTTAATTTTAATTTTTTATTTCGTCATTAAATTCTCACGAGAATCCTGAAGTTGGGACTTTGGCAGTTGGTCCTGCGCCTGAAATCCAGCCGTATCGGATTATGTGAGTGAAGAAAAAGAGAGTGGTCCTGTGTTAACAATCTTGTGAACTATATATTCCGAGAATTTGGATGTTCCCTTGAGAATATAAGTTGTGACCGAAATGTCTTAAAGACATTAAATAATACGCCTTGACGGGCCGGTTGGCGTGGTTGGTAGATACTCGTCTTTCGCGCCGTAGGTCATGTTCGATTCCCACCCAGGACAGACATTTGTGTGCATGAACATGTCTGTTTGTCCTGAGTCTGGGTGTAATTGTCTATATAAATATGTATTTACAAAAGAAAAGTGGTATGTGTAGTATATCAGTTGTCTGGTTTCCATAGTACAAGCTCTGCTTAGCTTGGGATCTGATGGCCGTGTGTGAATAATGTCCCAGGATATTATTACACCTTTATTATTATAAAGTATATATGTATGTTTAGCCAGCATACATAAGTAGCATAGTTGTTGGTTTGTTACATTTTTTTGCTCAGTTTTAATGTAGATTTATTTAATAATTTCGCTTTTTTTTTCCTAAATGGCAACTGTTCGTCTCGTCTCCCGGGTAGCGTTCTGATGTGGGTGAAGCTGTATTATAACTCCATTATAATATGTTGCTCCCTCGTGGAGTATTTAGATAACGAATATTAGGCATTTCGAGGATCACATTCTCTGTTGATATCGTTACGTTTTAGGATAAAAAAATATGACTCAGGATTAACTTGGCGATATAATGGTTTTATTCCATAAAAAAATTATATATCTGTATATGAGAAACGTATAGCATAACATTAAATAAATATTAAAATAGGTGAATTGTAAATTTGTGTCACGGTACAAATTTGGTAAATTACAATAAAAAATATTAGAATCGGATTAGTGTTTATAAAAATGAATATGCATATTCGTGTTTGGCTGGCTATGGTGTCTTTGTTACGGTTTACACTTCAAACATAATAGGATTGCTATTTTTAAATAAAAAAATATTTCTGTTTACACCAATTGAAAATTAAGGAAAACACCGGCGCATATTCTACCATAAATCAACAATACTTAGTTTTGTTGTATTCCAGTTCGAAGAGTGAGTGAGCCAGTATTAATACAGGCCCATGGGACATAGCATGTCGGCAATGCGCCACCAACCTTGGGAACTAAGATGTTATGTCCCTTGTGTCTGTGATTACACTGGCTCACTCGCCCTTCAAACCGGAACACAACAATACCAAGTACTGCTGTTTTGCGGTAGAATAACTGATAAGTGGGTGGTACCTACCCAGACGAGCTTGCATAAAGACCTATCACCAAGTAAAGGTCCAAGGTTTGTGGCGAATTGGTGATGTAAGTGGTGTTTAAAAATTATGGATGGTAGTGACAACTTTGCCAGTTGACTTACATAAAATATGTATGCATGCTTAAAAAAAAAGAACAGTTATATACTGTTCTTTTTTTTTATGAATTTTCGATGAAAAATAATTTGACACGAGTAGACTCAGTAGTAGAGCAAAGAACGTTTTAATTTGATCATTAATTACTTTAAAATATTAATCAAGAAACTTACATTTAAAAATGTCTTAACGTATGTCTTTACTATACAAATACTGGTTGTAAAGTTAATATCGAACAGTACCAATATGGTTTTCATAATTAGTCAACTGTTTGGCTTCCGTTCGCAAGTCTACGTTACATTGATGATTCATGGCAGAATTGTTTTCAAGTTCATTGTTCATTTATATCGTATTTTTTTAATTAAGTTCCTTTGTGATATTATTATTATTATCAGAATTATTTCGATCGTATCATTTTAAATGCTCGTGTTAAGGATTATATGATGACTGGGTTCATAAATAAAATGTTTATATCAATTGTTTTTTATTTATTATACGATTGACAAAAACACGGTCACGAACTTTATACAGATTGAATATTTTACGTTGAAACTCTTTCGAACATCCTGTATTTTAACAATGTTTTATTTAATACATAAACAATATCACAATTACGACGAATGAAACCATAACAATCGCTTAAGCTCATTAAATCATTTGTATCAATAAATCCTGTTTAATTCATATATTTAATTAAAGATAAATGTATATAAAGACATTTGAAAATGCAACTAACGTTAAATTTATTGGACCTGAAGTATTCAGGACGTTGGTTAAAGCTTTAAGTGTATTTGTAGTCGACTGTACACATAGTTTGAGTGTATATTGAATAGAACTTGGGTCCCTCTGCGTCATCGTGAATAGACAAACATTGTTGAAACCATTATGTGGACGCTAAGAGGTATATATTATATATAACCATGTTCAATAATTGTAAAATGAGAATTATTATTATTATGATTGTATGCACAGTGGTCGAATTTTGTCGTTCATTAATTAACGTTGTTGAAGATTTGAGTAAAACTAATATGAATTTGCATGTTTTATTAATAACACTAAATATGTTCGTTAGCTAGCAGAAAAAGGTTAGTTGTATATAAATTATGATTTAATTGATTTGATTTTGATTATGTCATTTAAATTTATGAAAAAAAAATGAATCATATAATTCTGGATAACGAATAACAGTTCGATCGAGGTACTCCCTACGAATTTCAGTTATTAAAAAATAGTTTTATTAAAAAATGTCAAAATACAACAACATTGCAAACCTAAAAAACACATATTGTGTAATATTTATTTACACCATGTAAATGCATGTTAGTGGAGATCGAATCCTGATCGTCGCAGCCGCAACCAACAACTAACCTTGTAAAAACAATTTATTCCACCAGAACTAATACGGCAAAAACGTATTAAAGGAAATGTTAAAATGGCATGCGGAACGAAGATATCCTTCAAGTTAATGCAAAAGGAAATAGCATGGGAGCAATATACATGGTACGCTGCGTGGATCTAATCATACGATGATAAGAACTCTATTTATAAAAAACAAATTACGTTTTAACGCTAACGACTTACACTCTAATTGATAATTAGTTAAAGTTGATATTTCCATATAAGATATAATGATATATGCTATTCTAGATATAAAAAAGAAGAATCCGAAACCTAAAAACGATTGAATATATTTGCTAAAACGACGCATGTCCTAAACATGATTGATTCCAATTTAACACGACAATACTTTGTGTTACTAGTTATATATCGCTTATCTTGGACATATTTCAACAGTTTCTTAATTCATTATAAACATTGCACTCAAGCATTTTTCTATTTTTCTCAATTTCTTTTTATGTATAGAATTACGAAATATAACTTTTTAATTTCTAAACGACGCTTGTTTAGACATAAAACTAGACACAGCGTCTATCGTATATATTTCTGTTTTTGATTCAGATCACGTTTTTAATAAGGTTTAAGGAATGAATATAAAGCATTATGCTAATGTCATAAACTATTTTTGAGTTACTTTGCGATTCTATCCGACTGGACGTTGGACATGAAGACGATGATCTATCACTTATTATTTATTGTAGTCAGAAACGATTTTTCAAACGGCAATTATCTTTCTATTGGTGAAGGAAAATATTATGAGCAAATCTTATGTGGGATAAGAATTTGCCTTTGGATATATTTACCATCCCGCG
This sequence comes from Nymphalis polychloros, assembly GCA_905220585.2. NCBI lineage: Eukaryota > Metazoa > Arthropoda > Insecta > Lepidoptera > Nymphalidae > Nymphalis > Nymphalis polychloros. The sequence goes on from HG992262.1 coordinate 1,046,269, forward strand.
TCGGATGAGCTTGTTGGTGGACTTAACTCCAAAATTTCTCTTTTCAAGAATTATAGACCCTATATTATATATGGGTTGAACACATGCCGTTAGCTGGTGCGTGTGATTTGCCTTATTTTTATAATAATATTTATCATGAGTACATTCTTACAATCTATAAATTCTATCTGTTCATGCATCGAAGACAAAATTTCCGCATTTTCTAACTATCCTCATATTTCTTTCCAAGTTGTTCGTAATTCGTTCTTTGATAATGTCGTGTTTTTCCATGATATTTACCGTAACCTTTGATGACTCAATGAGGTAGGTGACATTAGAAAAGTGTTGACTCCAAGTGACCTTCTATTATGTTTACCTCTTATAGAATATTGTTAGTTTAGCTTTGAAGGGTTGAAAATCCTTTATCAACGTGGTTGGATAAATTATGTTATTTCTGAAGTAATTTTTCACACAGCACAATGACATGACAATGAAAAATATGATATAGTTCTAGTTGATTTTCCAAATTTCGATATGCAAATACAGATTTAGTGAAGGTATGAACCTTATGGTGGTTTGAAGGAAATAATCCCAATTATGTTATTAGTTAGATTTATATTATGAAAATAAAAATAATGATGAATTCTTACTCAACTAGCATTGAGGCATAAATCTGTAACAAACCATGGTAGAGCTTTGTGCAAGCTCGTCTGGGTACCACCCACTCGTCAGATACCCACTCGTCAGATATTCTACCGCAAAACAGCAGTACTTGGTATTTTTGTGTTCCGGTTTGAAGGGTGAGTGAGCCAGTGTAATTACAGGCACGAGGGACATAACATCTTAGTTCCCAAGGTTGGTGGCGCATTGGCAATGTAAGTGATGGTTAACATTTCTTACAATGTCATTGTCTATGGGCTTTGGTGACCACTTACCATCAGGTGGCCCAAATGCTCGTCTGCCAACCTATACAATAAAAAAAAATTGAAATTTTTCAAGTAATAAAATATTATGTTATTGAGCTTATCCATAGAGCCAAATCTTAGTCTGTCAGATATGTCTCGAGGAAGAGCTAAATAACCAGTTTTAGACAAAACGTGATAGGCAATTGACCTTTTGAACGATTAAAGCTAAAATGTATAAAGATGAAATTAATTTTACTTAGTATTTCTAACTTCCGGTGAAACTTGTTTTCTTAATAATGATAACGTGTATCGTTCAAGATCTTGTAAAATAATTTGCTACTTAAACATATAAAATTTGGTATATTTTATATGGAGTTATGGACATATAGTCTTTTTCATATGTAGGGGTCCACCTTAGGGTGCCTTTTCGTGCTCCACGCCTTGCTCTGATATGATGCCTCTGTTTAGAATCAGTATCAGCAATAGTAATACCACTAATATTATCGAAGGAGATTATAATGTTACACAATACAAAAAAAACTTCAAATGGTGGTTATATATTTTAAGCTTCAAACACGATCGTCCTTTTGTCACTTGTTAAAATTCAACCTCTATTTTTTTCTAGAGACATTTATCAAACTCGTTTCAAGTTATAAATAAATCACAAGGATATATTGACTGGCCGCATACCACGCGTAATTGCACGCCATTACCTATTATGATAACAAAAGAAAATTCCTGTTTTCAAGAAGATTAAATTTTTAGATTTATCCCAAATATTATTGAAGTCTTTACCATGTAATTAAACAGAAAAAAATATCTACTCTGTCGGAAAATGGAAAGCAGAGGTATGATATTAATATTTTAGCATTTCCTTGGAAAACGGATGGTTTGGCGCACGATAACCTTCAAAAAATTAAATTGCTTGTTAATTTTAACCAATATCGACTGAATATTTGTCTTGTTGAATACTGCATTATGATTATTGATCAATTCAATTGATTTTTTAAACTATTTAAGTGGACCAGTTGTTAGTTATCATATATATATATATATATATAATTAAAAATCCGAATTAATTACACGAACTAGTGCTATTAAAAATAGATACAAACTTCAATTCAAATCAGCATAAAGAACAAGAAATCACAATTAATTACAATGCTGATATAATTTCCGATAAGTAAACTGTTAAAATTATTAATTAGATTATATTTGCAAAAATATATGAACGAGCTGTGTTTTTTTATATATATGTAAATGTATATAGTAGTTTTATATGCTATGTATAATATAACACATATACATAAAAAGGATAAACAGGGTCACTGATGAGAAGTAGCTATCAAATCATCCATGTCTACCGCAGCTTATAAAATCGGAATATAGAGAATACTTGGCGCACGCCCTTAATTCCTTAAAGCCATTACTTTGAAATGTTAACCTTAAACGAGAAATGTTAAGAAAAACTTAATGGGTATATAGTTAACGGCGTGGTATAAAGTCTTGAACGATTAAAATCTTTTTTTCCACGAGTACTATTTTACTAGAATTTTCTCAGGCGTTCGAGTTACCGTTACATGATTTCAATACGTAAGTTCTGCAAAGCGGTAAATATTACTTAATTAATAATACGTACAATATTGAAGAATATATTTTGCTATTCAACATATGTTATGGTTATAGTATGTTTTGAATGGTTTCGGTCATTCGAGCTGAATCACAAGGAAGACTGCCTAATTACGCAAGATATACCTGTTTCTACACATATAATATAAAAAAAGTTGTAACTAACAATTGTATGGATTTTTAATCTGAAATAATAATGATTATTATTATTATATTGCTTTAGTATTAACATTTGATGAGCCCGCAATTCAAAAGACCACAGAGGGAGTTATATGCTCTCTGAGGCACGGGGTTCTGAACACTGTAAATTCCAGACTTGACTTGACAATGTCTCAACTAGCCACTTCCCAAATGATATGAAAAAATATTATTTTTCTAATATATCGAACCTTTATTATTAATAAAATTAACCATTATGTTTAATATCAGTATTTTTTTATAGTTTGTATTGGTTGGTTGGTATGATCCAGGATTGTACTGTAATACGAAACCATCGAGTTTCTTAGTTTAACTTATGGTAAGATGTATCGCGTCGCATTCTTGCTTCCGCAAATAGCCACCGTTTGGCCCATATAACTCTCGAAATATGTTACTCAAACAACTTAGTTCAATATGAATGTGTTTTATAATATTTACGAAGAACTTCTGAAAACTCAATGAAACGAGTTGCGTTTTTAAAATATTTATATCATAAGTTGTATTAAGGGTCTTCTTTGACGTTCCGCCGCACGAAGTTTTACGTTTTTAGCGCTACTGTCGCAACTATCGAGGCTCGGGCACGGCACGCACACATATACGTATGCAGAGTGGGGTCGTCGCACTTTTTTTTCCTAAACTAAATTTTAACTTTATTGTCACTGATTTTGAAATGTTGTCAAATACATATCTATAGCGTTGAGGTGAGTAGTTTGGTATAAATAAACTTCTTGATGTCGTAATGTGGAATAATAAAAAAAAATTGACGAAAGACGAATGTGGAATGCTTTATTAAAAAACGGAACAAGTATATATACAAAAAGTGAAATAAAAATAGATCAATAGGAATACAAGAAAAACATGATATAAACATTATTGAAACAAACATTTTATGCTAAAATAATAAAAACAATATTATTATTACTGTAAAAATAAATGTTTTATTTTTTTAATTACTCAATATAAAAAAAAAATGTGAATAAATACATAAAATAATTAAACTTCTAAAGAAAAATATATAATTCCTGAATCGAAATATATATTTTACAACATTTATTCTACTATGAAATTCACTTTCTCTCTTTCTAACCAATTGGAATAAAGCGGAATAAAAAGGATAGCGGGAATTTTGCAGTTTGACTTTCGGTTTCTTGGTTCTGCTACGGAAATCTATTACACAATAATCGACCTTACTGATAAAGTACCTTAAGACTATATTTGCCTGAGCACGTTAGCTAATAAAATAAAAGGATAGCTAAGTTCTCAGGCGATTTGATGAGGCTAGGCATTACCGAATTCAGATATCTAAAATCGGATTTTGAAATCGATTTGTAAGTCTGAAATCGGATAAATATCAATTTGCAAAACCAATGATGACGATGAGGCATGAAAACGTTTCGTATATCCTCACTAGATAGCGCTTTGACGTAACAAAAAACTAAAAGAAACATTTTATGCTAAAATAATAAGAACAATATTATTATTACTGTAATAATAAATGTTTTATTTCTTTAATTACTCAATATAAAAAAAAATATGTGAATAAATACATAAAATAATTAAACTTCTAAAGAAAAATGTTATAAAAATGTATAATCCCTGAATCGCGGTATTAAAGTTTTTAACGCAGTTTATTATATATACAAGCGTGGCGGTCTTCCAATTGGAAGTGTGTTCTTTAGTGTGATGCCACTACTGTTCTTAGATCACAGTTACAAGGATTATGTACTTCGTTCTACTCATATCCACTTGAGTACTATATTGCCCGCTGAGTTGAGAGTCAGTAATTTACTGACTAATGAGGGTTTGTTAGGTGGGCCATCACGCGTGTTTCGTTTTATGCATAAATGGGATTTGGTCATTTTTATTATTTAATGTTCAAAACACTATTTATAAATACTTTGTTTAGTTTTACGTTATCAATGAAAATAAGAATAATTTGAATTTTTACGACAATAAATTTATTGCCTCAGTTGTTGTTTTACTGGCCAATATAACTAGGAAATGGACGAAATAAGTAATTATATATATATAAATATTTCAAAAAATTATATTTATTTATAAAAAAATTGCAATGTATCATTATATATGAGAGTGTTATAATTATGTAACTAGTTAGAATTTCAACTCGAGTTATTTTTTGTTTTTTTATCAAACTACAAAATATACAAAATATTATCAGTAAAAATATCGTATCAAATGATAAAACACTAAAAATACCAAAAAAAAAACAGAATACATAAGCCGGTGCGCGCCCTAAAATTTATGATGAACAGTCGGTGACAACTAAAACGTTCAAATAAATACTAAATACGCTATTTACGCACACATTGATTTTGTGCAAGTACACGGTTCGATCGCGATCTATCAATGCGGCGCAAACCGACGTGCTCTCACTTCGGAGGCGCGTGGCCGACTGGTTTGCGAGGATTATCGGCGACTCGCATAAGAAAACGCGTACAATTTCATTGTAATTTATTATAACAAAAAATAAGAAAATGTTTATTAAAAAATGAAGACTCCAGACGTTTCTTTATAGTTTTAACTTTATTATTTGATAAAATTCATTTCTAAATTCTCGACGATTACGATAATTTCGTCTCAATAAGGAAGCGCGATTTTACACGTTTTAGTGATTTTTCTGATTTTTTTTACACTTATCCATAAACATTATCTTAAATTCGAATGCTCTACACGTAAGTTAAATTCATTGGCTAACTGTGTGATTTATTTCAAGGTTGTGGAGCATCGCTTTCTATATAATTCTATCGAAATCCCGACCTTCGAATTTCAACAAACGTCAAAGAAGACCCTTAAAGAGTTAAACTCGGCCTGAGATCATTCAAATCTTACAATATACTTAAGGATCATCCAAAAATAGATTTTATTACCATTAGGAGAGATAAATCTTAGGCTAAATTTATACTAAGCAACCGTCAATTTGATTTTTGATCAACAAGTGTGTATTCTTTGTTCTAGCTGAAAATAACTATGATTCAATACATTTCATATCATTCAACCGAATAATATGGACGATAAATAATTGTATAATCAAAATTAAAACATACTTTTTTCTAGTAAACTATTATAAGGATAGTACATACAGATAAGTACTTTTGAATTGTTATTCTACAAAGTTAAAAATATAGAACTACCGCCGGATAGGAATTTGGATTCTATTGAAAAAAACCGACAATAAACTTAGTAATTACCTTTTTTTCATCACAAATATTCTTTTAATCACTATATACTCGTACAATGAAATGTATGTGTCATGTATATAACTCATTGAATATTAACTCCAAATGTTGTTATATTAATATGTTTTATTTATTAATACATTTTTAACATGAGCACGTAAAGTAACGGAACGTAAAGGAACATGTAATTTAAAATTACTACCTAATCTATACTACTATATAAATCTATTGGCTCTGTCTATACATTTTTTTTTCACCTAATTTTGTGATAAATAATCGTTTTGTGATGCAGTAATTCACATTATACTATTTTTTTCATTTTTGTTTGTCTGTCTGTCTGTCGGTCTGTCTGTATGTCTTCTTATAACTTAAGAACACCTTGACCAATCTTGATGAAAATTAGCACACACAAAGAACATGTGATGGCGCAAATGATAGGCCATATATTAGATCGGTAAACCCTAAGGTATCTTATGAAAATTAATTTCAAATCGTTAATTACGTATTTCTTTACCAGTAGCCATATATGGGTGTGTTGTGTATGTATGTATGTATGTATGTGTGTGTGTGTGTGCGCGTGTGTGTGTGTGCGCGTGTGTGTGTGTGTGCGTGTGTGTGTGTGCACGTGTATGTTATTATAGTAATAAAATAATTTATTATATTTTTATTAATTATACGCGGGAGAAGCCGCGTGCACAGCTAGACTGTCATATTTTTTCATTGATATATATAAATAGATTTTTTATGATTTCGAATGTTTTAGATTATTTGTAAGCAAATAAAAATGTAACTTATAAATCAAATATGTATTCAGTAACCATGGTCTGAAGGCTAACGTCCTTGCGCATGATGGACGAGATGATGGTGAAACGCTCAGTCACGCTCCAGTCACCTAACTACGCATCTCGTTGCGTGTTTTGTTTAATTTCTGTTTCGTATAATGTTTCATCTCTTATAAAAGTATTGCTTATTCCTTTTCACCCGCCTAGTTCCCGTTCCCTTCCTTCACAATGAATACGGGGATAAATTGTAGCCTATGTTACTCGTTGATAAGGTAGCTTTCCATTCGTGAAAGAATTTTTAAAATCGGTTTAGTGGTTTTGTCGTGAAAATTTCACAAATAAACAATCTCATATTCGCATTTATTAAATCTTAGTTAGGATGTGTAAATGATATTATTAAGTAAACTTTGAATACCAAACGAACAGAATAATCTCACAGATCGTTTTAACTAACAGATTCCATTGCAGTACTTTCACAAATTGCAAATCTATTTCCAGAATCTGTACGATGGGTACGCGGAGCAATTTTATTCGAGAACAACTTTGGTTATGTTAGTTTAATTTAAGGCTACGTAACAGTAGAGTTTTAACGATATAAATATAATGCGTTTCGTTATTATTATCTCTAAGCGCTTTTAATAAATGATGATCTTCAATAACGTCACAAAAATATTTTTAATTTGTCAGAAATAGCTATTAATATTACAATTTGATTAAATAAGTCGAGTTTTGTTAAAAGTAATCAATGTTAGTTTTTTTGTTGCTTGTAGTTGAAATATGCAACACTAATTTAATTAAAATGTTATAACAATATACCACATATTGTTATAACAATTTTACTATTAATGCAACCCCGCTCTCAAACCAACACTCATAGTAATCTATGAACGCCTAAGTGCACTCAAGAATACATTTCCATTTGTAGTCTAACGTTGTGATTGTTAGCTCACCTGATATCGAAACGTTATATCTGCTTCAGCAGAGCAATGTCAATATGCTTTTTAAATTAGAAAAACCATTGAGCTGAACGGCAATCTAATTTTCTAGTCACGTCTTGTGCCCAATTCAACAAAGAAAAAGTTTAGATCTACATAATATAATCATTATTGATTGTATTGTCTTAATTTGACTATCTATTGGATTCAGCTAGGCTATACTAGGCTAGACGGAACTAGACAAACCGATAACAAAACAAATTGTTTACAAATTTTAACATATTGTGCATTTATGTGCTAAAATCGGCTTGATTTTTCAGTGATATCAGTTTAAGAACATATGTCGGTTATAGTACTACCACCTTGATAATTTTTGTGCAATTTAACTTTTCAGTCATGCATTTAATTTTACTACTCCTACATAATGTTTAATGGTGTTTTCTTTGTAATAACATACGTTAGATGAGAAATACTAGTTATTTTTGTAAGTTAATTTTTAATTAACTTACAAAATTAATCCTTTAACTTTTGTTTTAAATTTAGATTTACAGTTTTAATGACAGTTATGCAGAGTGCTCAATTTAGTACCCCAGTTCAACATTTTGCATATTCAACGAAGCGAACGCTTTCGAGTAAAACTTCAACTTTAAAATTAGAGTCACGTTCGGTTTGTGGTTGAGATAAATCTGGTATCATTTCTTCAAATGTAGCAAGAGGTTTATTACATACATATTAATTATATCTAACTAAGGTTATTCATTTTATAAAATTCTGCAAGACAGAGATAGGTGAGCAGTTTTCTTTTGTATTGTACTTTTATGTTATCTAATAACATGAAAGCGTTTGTCATGAAAGTTATACAATAAATTTCTATGAAATAACTTTTATTTGAGTGAGACATATGTGTCAAAAGACCATACGATCATTATAGTCTTGCCCTCATTCCCACGGAGAAGGTCGCAAAAAAATGTTACGAAAATATAAAACCAACGAATCAGTGTCGTAATACGCAGCCATTGTTGAAAAACATAATGAAGTTAATTTGAAGAAATTACCTTTCGACCTTCGCGCGTGTGGTCGAGCGGACCGTGATTTTGGTTAAAGAAATCTATTAAAGAAAAAGCTTCCAATGAATTTTACCTTTACCTTAATAATAATCTGAAATAAAAGGTATTTTTCATACACACAAAGAAAAAGTTTTGTTTTTAAGTTTATCAAAATTAAACACGTTTCAAAATAATTTCCTTAACTCAAGTTACCGTTACGATTTCCTGTTTAAATAACTGGAAACCAAAAAACGAACATCCAAAAATTAAACAACAGTTAAAAACTACAGTTGCATTTGCACTGTTTTATACTTACACCATTTAATGTACTGTACTTAAAATATGCAGAAATAATTATAGGAAAGAAAATAACAATTCATAAAACAACGCTATGAAGTACAACTATTTGCTTCTTGCTTCTGATATCACTTTGACAGCTAGTTTTTAAAACGCAGCAAAAAATATTACTATAATATCTTTATCTTCGGCATTTTAAATAAAAACCAATGTGCAATCATCGGAGTACAATAGCGTTATATGAGACCAAGGTATAGCTCTTCGTTTTTTGTTCCAGCCATTGAACTTGTCTCTGATAGTTTATTTATAAGTCTTGTTACAACTGAATACGGTTCATTATAGACTGTATTCTAATTGTTTTGATTTCTTAGATGTAATCTGTTGAAGTTCAAGGTTTCAAATCTTGTTTCCGCACTTTTTCTAACGCATTTAGTGAAACAATTTGCTTTATTTGTTGGATTGTGCTATTTTAGTTTTTTTGGACTTAATCGTCTAAATTAGGATTGAAGTAAAAATTCTGACAAATCTGTTCTTTTTTTAAATTCATCTCGCTAATAACAACGGTTTTTTTTGTGTATATAACTAACGATATTTTTTTTGGATATAATGAAAAATACTAAATGATAATGTGTTGTAACTAGGTTTTTGAAACGTTTATTATGTAAACCTAAATAAATTTATCATACTTTTAATTCAATTCGAAGTTCAGACGCGAAGCAAGCGTTAAATTTAAAATTTAAAATTAATTCAATTTCGTAGGACTCTTTATCCCACTAAATTTGTATTTCAATGGTTTAGAAATTCATTTCGGATTCACTTTCCAATTACTCTGCGGGTCTCTGTTTATAAAATATAATGAAATCTCTCGAGAGTTCTCATCCTCAATGGTCTCTAAATTAAGCCTCAAAGGTTTCGATCTTGTTTATTTTTTATGACACTTTCAGATTTAACGTCTATCGTATTATCATCGATATATTAATAGCATTCAATTTACGTTACCTTTAAACCATTTCAAATGTATTTTTAGCTTTAAATAATCTTATTAGCCTATGAAAAGAGCGGTTAGAAGTTATCGATTTATTTTGTACAAGTAATATAAGATTTTGATCATATTGAGTCAAGTTTTCGTATTGTATTTATTATTTAATGTAATTCTTCATTTGCAACAAAACCAGCCATCATTGTATTCAATGCTTCGTCTTAATCCGAGCCTATCTTATCTACTTAAATACGGTCTCTACAATGAAATAACTTTTATTAAGGCGGTAAAATTCCACGAAAAACGTTTTGTAAATAATTAAAGAACGAGAGAAGATACGAAAGATACCACCAACGGTTTGAATTTGTAATTCAAATCGAGCGACGCAAAAATTCCTCTAACTTAATATTTTGCATTACGCATTATTTAAGCTATTCAACAGCTTTGTCGAGTTTGTTATTAAAGCAGAAAAGTGAACTCCCTTGTTATATGCATTTAAAATTCTATAACTTGTTATCTTTGTCGTAGTTTACATTTCTTTAATTATTATTTTAAAACTTTTTTACGTCATGGAGTACCTCAATTATATCAAAAAATAATTGTAAAGTAATAATCAGCTTTCAGTTTAACGAGGTTTACCAAAACAATTAGAAAACCTATTTTAGCGTTACTTCCTATTGTGGTGAGTTATCTAAAAGAAATAATTTTACAGGTCGTGTTGGGGTCGCCGGTAACTATGGCTGCCGGCGTCGAAACAAACCCCTGAGCTAGCGGGTAAGTAACGCATTTCCTCATTTAACAAACGTGGTAAAGGGCAACAGTGAAGGTCGGTTGGCGTTCAAATAAGCGATACGTAACCAAAATACGTTGTTTTAGTATTTATGTATTGTAATTTAATTGTTTTTTAAATTTACATACATATAACCGTATTATAAACATGAGCGGTATATTTTATTATATAAACGGTACTTCGTCTTAAAGGGTAATACTTAAAATAATTGTAAACTACTTATTAGTCATTCTGTCTCTTTCATTAGATAACTATACATTGTGAAGTAAAATGATTTCAACGATTCATCATCATCATCATGTCAGGCAAAAGACGTCCACTGCTGGACAAAGGAGTCCCCCAAGGATTTCCATTTTGGTCGGTCTTGCGCTGCTCGCATCCAACGGCTTCCCGCGATTCTTAATTAACGCTTGGACGTAATACGTTCTAATTGTTTAATCGACAGATAATTTATCATGATCAATTAATTCAACGAAGACTTCTAGTGCAAGAGAAAACTAATGATATTTCAGTGTCATTTGAATTTTAAATCAATTTATTCTGATAACGGGAACGTATCAATGTTCAATAGTTTATTCTTGTGTTCATCAGTATAATTAGAACTATAATGTAGTGGTTTTAGTACTACGATATTAAACATTTCGAAATATTTTGCTGATGGTAAGTCGTTACCCCCTTAGACTTTGGCGCTGTAAGAAATATTAACCATCCCTTACGTCGGTAATGCACCACCAACCTTTTAAACTAATACGTTATGTCCTTGTGCCTGTAGTTACACTGGTCACTCACTCGTCAAGGCGGAACACGACAACACTAAATATATTCTATTGAGCGGTAGAATATCTTGGTGGCTACTCAGACGGGCTTGCAGAACGCCCTACTGAGCACACCATGTAATTATCCGCCGCCGCCTATTTCAATCACAGGAGAAGTAAAGATTTCAGATTTTAAATAATCCGTTTGAGTATTTTATAAACACAGTTCTAAAACTAAAAATAAAGGTTTTTAGTTAGCTTAATAATCCAGCCAGATCTTTATGTAAAGAGTACTGTTTTTACACAAATAAAGATCTGGCGCGATATTATTGCCAATTTTTATTTTACATTGATAGTTTTGTATAGTGAACTATTTTCATTGTTTTATGAATCAAAATAAATAGTAAGAACGTGCATTTATATCGTCCTACATACATATTTTACACCGAACCTCTTGTTCTCGTTTCGGAGGCCGCACAACGTCCAATGCCGACACACAACACTTGAATAAATAATAAATTTATTATGATACTCTTGTACCATCATAAATATAAACGCGAATATCTGGCGCACTGGTATACTGCTATCTGGGCCTTCAATGTTTTCAAGCGCGAGTTCAATTACAACAGTTTGTATATTTGGTATAATGGTTGGTTTCTGATCGGTGCAGTCTTATGACAATCTCACACCTTGTGTATGATACCACATCTAAGTTTTTTTTTTTAATATATATATATATTTTTGGTAGAATATCTGATGCACATACATACATGATGTGCACAAAGCTCATACCGCTATCGAACATGAATATCGATCGTTATCAAAAACGATTTTTTACTTTTATAAAGTCGAAAGATAGGTTCTAGAAGAAATATGATTCCTTATTGGTTACTGTTAGAATGTTTGACGGCAAATGGTCAATAAAAAAAAAAAATCATCTATTTTAAAATTTTATATAAAAGTTCCTGTGTCAAGGACCGAGTCTAGGAATAAATTTACATTATCAATAATTATAAACATAAAACGTAAAAAAAGCAATTGATTTTGAAGTCTCATTTTTTTTTCAATTCCATTAATATTTTGTTACAATTTCTTAACATATTATTTAACTATAGTTATATACGTGTTAACTTAACTTGATTCAATTATCTTAATACTAATTTTAAAGTAATTGTGACTTCATTACAATGTATTTATATATTATACTAGCTGTGCCCCGAGGTATAATTAATAAAAATATAATAAATTATTTTATTATTATAACACACACACGCATATGGCTACTGGTAAAGAAATACGTAATTAACGATTTGAAATTAATTTTCATAAGATACCGTAGGGTTTACCGATCTTATATATTTGCGCCATAACATGTTCTTTGTGTGTACCAATTTTCATCAAGATTGGTCAAGCCGTTCTTGAGTTATAAAAAGACATACAGACAGACAGACAGACAAAAATGAAAAAAAATAGTATAATGTGAATCACTGCATCTTAAAACGATTAATTATCACAAAATTAGGTGAAAAAAAAATGTACAGACAGAACCTATAGATTTATTTACGCTATGTACAAGCCCTACTTTTCTTCCTTCTGTTTCTTACCTTAACCTTAATGGTTGTTTGGAAGGGATCGCTGTTTTAGCGATAACTCAGCCTCTTGTACATCTTTCAAAGAGTATTTTGAATTTGAATTTATAGATAATACCACTAATGTTGAAACGGAATATTTTATCTTATGTACTCCGAAGATATATTAATGGTCGATGTAAATAAGACTATATTTGATTGTATATCTTAACCGCTTATATAATACATAGACTAGCTTTACGTTGTTTTATAAACAGCTTATTAATTAATCCGAATCAGCTTATATTAAACATGTTTTTTAAACACTAAATTATTTACAAGTATTACACTTAGAACATTTTGTAAAAATTACATATTTACATACAAAACGAAAATCAGATTTTGTATTTTTTAATAGTTACATTATTCAAATAAAGTTAAGCAGATCATTAAACTATTACAGTATCTAGCGTGATTGTCATGCGTGCTGATGGAACACGTCGCTGCATTATGAAATTAATATTAAAGTATAGATCGCGTGAACGAAATAAGATTGAAGATTTCTATCATTAATACCGCTTGGAATTTATAGAAAGGGTTTGATGTACTAAATAAAGTTTAATGTAAATAAAAGCGCAGTAAGCGCACTTTTTAATTTAATTTTTTTTTTTTTTGTTCGAATTTATGTGAAAAGTTATCAATCAACACACCCGAGGACACACACACACATAAACACACCTCGGTCTTGGTTTTAAATGTTACTTAACATGTGCGTTGTGATTTCTCTCTTTCATTCGTTTAATATGCACAGGAAAAAGACAAAGCATATTTAACTTAACTTAACTCAAGTAAATCTGGAACTTTTTGCGCTTAAAATACTTAAAAATAATTGAAGATGTGAGCTTCTTATTATATTCGAATCTTTTCTATTATGTTTATGTATCTTGTATATTGTATCAACATTGGCACACGGCTTAAGAATAACAAAAATCTTATAGTATTTTTTAATATCTTACCTAAAAAATATTTGAATGTATTCCATATTTCACTGTACTTTCTCAATCTAATTGATGGTGTGTCACACTCTAGGGTGGTTGGAAAAAATATCTTACTCAGATACGCTTCTCAAAACATCATTCCAATTTAAAATATTTATTCATAAGAACATGGTTAGTACATAAGTAATAAAATACGAGAGAATATACATTCTAACGACGTTCGATTAAGTGACTTATAGCCAGACATTTCTACTTAAAACGATTCACAGTGCGTCAATAATACGAAACAGAATAAAGACTGATCTGACTGTTACCGAGCGAAGCCATTCAAGCCAAAACACTTTACCGAGACGGATCCTGTTGAAAACTATTGGCTTACCTATAAGATAATTTCAAGTATATTTTTTAGTGTAGAATGAATACAAATGTGCGGTGGTATCCGACTAACTAATACATATAAGCGCACTATTTATTCTTCACTCTCGTAATCATGGGTTGGCAATCTGACACGACCGGTAAGAGATCGGAAGAATCGGAAGGTCTTTTTACTAACCCGGAGTTCAAACTTAAGACATTTGAATTTGCAGCCTCATTAGCTTGCCTATAGAACAACGAGCACTTTTTTTTTAATAGTGCTTCATCTCTCTCCATTCTAGTTCGCATAAAGTGCGCAATTGTTTGAATATATTTGTTGAATTCTCTACTAGCTTTACGAATATTTAAGTCGCTTGCTATAAATCATATGAGCTTAATTCAGTGTTGCAATACTTATATCCTAAACATATCCAATTAACATATCGAAGGATCATCAGATTGATAAATTTAAATGTGATCTAGACTGGAACAATCAATGACATTGATCGTGAATCATTGTTATTACTTATTATGAAAATGTTATTACAATAGCTGGTTTTAATTAAATATTCAAAACCTACATAATTCACATAGTATATAACTTTCGTAATTGTTCTAATTTAATGTTAAATTGCGACCATTTTAACATAAATTAATGACTCAATTAATTTAGAAGAAAATCTCTATTAATTGGTTCGCCATTCCGTTGATACAAAGCAATTATGGTGATAAGTTTTTGAACAAGCTTTGTCAAGTCGAGGAAATTGCTCTTAAAATTAAGTGGACCTTACGAGCGTGCACCTGATCTCCGACACCTGGGTGTAAAATAGCAAACTTATCTTCCATTGTCCAGGTTTTGAAGATATATTTGTCAAAATAAAATGTAAGCGGTAATAATACATATATTATAATATTTAATATGAATTGCGAATTTTCATAGTTCTGAAAATATATCACTTTTTCCCATATGTAAATGATCACATGGCATAGTTCATAAATCTATTGGATAGTAACAGCTAAAGTCCTACTGCTGGGCTAAGGCTTTCTTTTTGAGGAGAATGAGCTCATTCCACCAAGCTGGTCCAATGCGAGTTGGTGGATTTTCTTCACGATGTTTTGTTTTATCGCCGAGCTAAGATAATAAAAAAAATTAGGCACATGAAAATTCGTTGTTGTTATGCCCGGAATTGAACTCACATTCTTCGGTTAAATCCACATGTTCGAACTACTAGACCTAAGGTTTCTCATTCATTAAAGAAACTTCTAGGTTATTTGAAAAGTTGATTTGCAAGCCAATGTTAATTACTGCTACGATTACTTGGGACCTACATATTCGCCTTGACCTACAAACTCGTACATACGAATTTAGGTAAGAATTGCATAAATTAGGAATACTAATACATTTTTTTTTATATCAATACAAAAAATGTATTTTCATGTTTTTTTTTATAGTATAGGTAGGCGGACGAGCTTATGGGCCACCTGATGTTAAGTGATCACCAACTCATACTGTGCAAGCGGTTCCCAAAAAAGGGGATCGGTCAGACCCGGCTAATTATCGGCCAATAGCTATCACTTCAGTACTTTGTAAGGTGATGGAACGGATTCTAAATAACCAACTGATCCATTACCTAGAAGATCACTGTCTGATTAATGATCGTCAATACGGGTTTCGACCGAAACGGTCCACAGGTGATCTTCTAGCGTACGTAACACACCTCTGGGGTGAAGCTATCGACAAGCGTGGGGAATCGTTGGCTGTCAGCCTCGATATCTCCAAGGCTTTTGACAAGGTCTGGCACAGAAGTCTTCTCTCCAAGCTGCCGGCATACGGTCTGCCAGCTCAGCTCTGCACCTGGATTGCCAGCTTCCTACACAAGCGTAGCCTTCGCGTTTTAGTTGATGGCTGCGCTTCAAAATTCCATGTAGTGAATGCTGGGGTCCCCCAGGGGTCTGTGCTATCCCCCACACTCTTTCTTCTGCATATCAATGATATGCTCTCTCTCGGGAACATACATTGCTATGCGGATGATAGTACAGTGCACGGGGGATACCACGGACGCGCAGGAGCTGGGCGGGAGGAAACTGGGGAGAGACGGAGGGATCTTGTTGTTGAACTCGATAGGACGTTAGGACTCATTGCCAAATGGGGCTCTGATAATCTTGTTGAGTTCAACGCCAAGAAAACACAGGTATGCGCTCTCACAGCGAAAAAGTCACCATTTTCCCCTCCTCCTTCCCTCTGTGGCACTACGCTGGAGATACAAGGCAAAGTCGCCATACTGGGAATTGACGTTCGGTGCGACCTCAATCCAAAGGATCACATCGAGGCTGTTATAAAAACAGCCTCACGAAAACTCGGAGTCCTGAACAAGGTGCGGCGTTTTTTCACGCCACTACAACTGCTCCTGTTGTATAAAACACAGGTGCGGTCCTGCGTCGAATATTGCTCGCACCTTTGGGATGGCTCCGCTAAGTACTTACTGGAGGCCTTGGATCGGTTGCAGCGACGTGCGGTTCGCATTATTGGCGACGTAAAGGTCACCAACACCCTCGAGCCTTTACAGTTGCGTCGAGAGATAGCGGCACTGAGCGCTTTCTATCGACTGTATCACGGCGAGTGCTCAGAGGAGCTATTCAACCTCATTCCTGCTTCCCCTTTCCTTCACAAATCTACGCGTGCTGGCTCTCGATGTCACCGACTAGCTGTGACATCAATTCCATCGCGCACGAAGAAATTTGGCAACTCTTTTCTTTGTCGCACCTCTAAAACATGGAATTCGTTACCAGCACACGTGTTCCCCTCCTCTTATGACCCGGGTTCCTTCAAACGAGGCGTGAAGAGGCATCTTGCGGGCCGGCAAGGCGGGGGCGGCTAGTGCAAGTCATTCTTCCTGACTGCACTAGCCGTCGTCGCGTTTGGACTTTACTATCACTTACCATCAGGTGAAGTAGAGTCATTTGCCATACCGGGAACTATAAAAAAAAAAAAAAAAAAAAAAAAAAAAAAAAAAAAAAAAAAAAAAAAAAAAAAAAAAAAAAAAAAAAAAAAAAAAAAAAAAAACGCCATTGGCATTGTAAGAAACGTTAAGCATCGCTTACATCGCCAATGTGCCACCAACTTTGGCAAACTAAGATGTTATGTCCATGTGCCTGTAATTACACTGGCTCACTCACCCTTCAAACCGGAACACAACAATACCTATATAGTACTGCTGTTTTGCGGTAGAATATCTGATGAGTGGGTGGTGCCTACCCAGACGAGCTTGAACAAAGCTCTACCACCAGTCATCTATTTTGCGGTTATCATATGATATTAAGAAAATATATATGATCTGTCGTGTTTTTAATACTCGGAACATTACGCTCCTCGAAATCATGCTTTATCCTACTAAAGATAAGCCTTCAAATTGTCTTATCTTTCTAATATCATAAAGAAGTACTCTGCTTGATATGGAGCTTTCATTATATTTAAGTTTATATGAAATAGTTTGTATGTTAATATGTTGCGTTTAGCTTTTGGAACAAAGCCTTATTTCCAATGTAGTCGGGGAGAATATTGTCGCTGATCGCTGCCAGTTATAACAGTTACACGAATACTTTATTTAAGTTATAGGTCTTGAAAATGTCGTCAGAAACGTCAATGAAATATCTTGTATACAAAACCAATAGTAAACATATTTATGTTTAAAAAAAAACGAATAATTTAAGTTCAATTTAATATTCATAAAATATTAATAAATATCAAAATAAATTACATATTAATTTTAAAAACTCTCGAAGTCGGGACGTTTGGTTTCAAATTTAACAGACACTTTGTCAATTTATCCGTAACAATAATGTTCCATAACGTTACACCCAGTGTCATTGCTGGAAAATGGGGAGGAATTCCTATCGTGACACATTCTATCCTTATTGCTCTAGGACTATTCCTCTATCTACCATCCCTGTTGCACGCAGCATCCGTATCGATCGTTGCCGTGCCCTTGACCTTCGCCTGCGGTAAACAGAGTCCTGACCTTGTAACGTGGATACTATTGAATACACACTCGCTCCATGCGTTTACCCTTGCGTTCACGTTGGTGGCTTTGTTTCGGTAACTTTTAGGACTTGACTAAAACATCCTATAATATTTTAATTATTCACTTAAAGTAGGTTTTGATTTGATATATATATATATATATATATATAAGATATATCTATCTATAAGATATATATATATAAGAAAAGCTAGCTTTAATTTAACCCCTAAGGTAGTGTTAAAGGGTATGATACGAAAGTTTGTATAAAAATCCTTCATTTTTTTTTTTTTTTTTTTTTTTTTTTTTTTTTTTTTTTTTTTTATTGTATAGGTTGGCGGACGAGCATATGGGCCACCTGATGGTAAGTGGTCACCAACGCCCATAGACAATGGCATTGTAAGAAATGTTAACCATCACTTACATTGCCAATGCGCCACCAACCTTGGGAACTAAGATGTTATGTCCCTTGTGCCTGTAATTACACTGGCTCACTCACCCTTCAAACCGGAACACAACAATACAAAGTACTGCTGTTTTGCGGTAGAATATCTGATGAGTGGGTGGTACCTACCCAGACGAGCTTGCACAAAGCTCTACCACCAAGTGGTAGAGCTTTGTGCTTTCATCTTTGAAGAAAGAGCTCAGAACATCTGCATTTAGTATTACTGAATTATGACGCAAGAGAAGTCGAGGGTAAAGCACTAGTTTATCTTATAACGTATAATTTACAAAAAAAGATTTTAAATACTTGGAACTCTTGGAAGGGTCTGGAAAGTTAAGGCATCAATTAAGAAAAGCACTCGGAAAGCAATTATAAGAATCTCTCAACCTGAAAATTGAAGAAAAAAGGAAAACAATTCACTCTAAATGCAGAGAAAATTCCTTGATATAAAAGTAATGTTATGTGACAAATAGGAAATACTTAAAAATAACATTTATGCAAATTGCTGGGAAAATAATTCTTAGAATAAGAGAAATTTAATAAACAACAGATGTCGGTTCTCGTGGAAAATTTCAAATAACTTAGCCTTACATTTTGATATTTTATTTTATTTCTTACCTATCTTAGATCACACAGTCACTTTAGTTATATTTTATTTATTTTTTATTTTTTTTATTATATCAGTAGGTGGACGAGCATATGGGCCACCTGATGGTAAGTGGTCACCAACACCCATAGACAATGGCATTGTAAGAGATGTTAGAGATGAAGAGATGTCGATTAAGTCCAGTGATGGGACGTTTAGAGACTGTTATTTTCTTTTTTTAATTGTATTTAAGTAATATATAATAAAATGGTCACAATAAAGTTACATGCTACTGAGCTTCTCGCTGGTTCTTCTCAATGGATAAGCCGGTGGTAATTTTAAATTTAATTTAATCTTGGAAAATGACGAAATGTTTTCGTTTCCGCAAATCAGCAGTACTTTGTATTGTTGTGTTCCGGTTTGAAGGTGAGTGAGCCAGTGTAACTACAGGCACAAGGGACATAACATCTCAGTTCCCGAGGTTGTCCCAAATTGGCTATGTAAGCAATGGTTACTATTTCTTACACCGCCAATGTCTATGGGCGTTGGTGACCACTTAGCATTAGGTGGCCCATTTGCCCATCCGCTTACCTATAACATAAAAAGACCAATAACCAGTCTGATGGGAAATTGTCAGATCTTAATGAAGCAAATTCATTCTCCAATCACTTTCATAAAGAAGTTGCTTATTCCTGTCCAACATTGTCTTCCACCTGAAATTCTTTACCAGCTTTAAGATGTTCTCACTTAATTCCAGGCAGTGCGGATGTCGGGCGGAGGCGGCGGCGCGGGGCTGATGTCGTGCGTGCGCGAAGGCTCCCTCGAGCCGCCCTACCGACCGCCGCACGCCGAAACCAATACTCATGGTAAGTGACATGACCTATTGGATTAATCTTCACGGCCCTCCTACAATCAATCCTGGGAGGTATCTTAAATGTGAACATAACATTAAATTTATAGCCGCAGTTCCTGAGGTTCCTCGGTTCAAAGTAGCAGAGTGTAACTATGTTGCCACAAACACTTGTGCACTATAAAATATCCTACGCAGTTGGCTAATCTTGAGATAGGCCGCCGTGATCGAAGTCGGTTATCATCATCGTCTCAATGATGCTTACTCAGATATAAACCTGCGATCCGCGGTTAAGATCTAGTGTCACAATTTGTCAAGCTCGGCACATTCTATCGTTAAAAAAAACTATTTTTCTTTTCAGGCGAAGGGCGCACAGGTCGGTTTTTGCGCGGCTTGCGGCGTATGTTCAAGCGACGCGCGCGCGCAGATAGCTCGCCCGATCCAAAGAGTAGCTCAACCAGTGAGCTGTTGGACGCTGAGCGACACACGAGAAGAAAGTGAGTAATTACGTTATACTTCTAGGAATTTTATTTAAAGCTAGAAACTAGACTGGTATTCGACACTTAATAAAAAAAAAACAGTCAGTCATAAGGACTGCCGATAGAAGTGAAAACTTGAAACTGTTAAATATATTTGTCCAATTTCCATATCTTCAAATTCAAATTTCTTTATTCAATATAGAAGCGTTACTCTTGCTTATTGATTGTCATAAATCTACCACTTCTATTGGCAAGTAATAATTCTTATTTTTTTATTAGATAGCTTTTTATTCAACATAATACACAGTATTTCAAACTCGGTACAAAATATTAATAAAGCTTAATTTAAATAAATAACAGTTAAAATTACTTATATTAATTGTTAGTATATATAACATAACATAACATGTTGTTAGTGTATTATATATCGGTGACGCGAAGTCAACTATACTCTACGATGAACAAAAAAATGATCTAAAAAATTTTTTTTTTATTGACGGTTAAATACAGAAAGTGTCATAACTCATATAAATTTAATATTATTTAAATATTAAATCGTAAAAAAAGTGTTTGTATACTAAATATTCCAAACGTGGTGTGCTTGAGATACAAGTCTAAAGTATTTTGTGTTTACAGAGACGGCGCTTACGGCAGCGGTCTGTCAGTGTCACACGACTCCGTCTTTACCGGCGAGCGATCAGGCGACGAGTCGAGCGACGAACGACCCACTCCCGCGCATGGGCTCGCACATGTTGCCACTTCACATCGAGTAAGTACATAGAATTAGTATATATATTTATAGCTTTGCGCGCGAAACGTTCAGCTCTATGTTTCTAAACTTCGTATCTTAATCGATTCGAATTTGTAACTTTTTTGATGTTGGTTAAAAATATAATCGCACGGCTAACAGTGAACAGCGAAGATTCGTTATGTCCGTAACGAATATATGAAGTGTAAAATATGATAAAGATATTCCTAAGTTATATGTAGATCCCCCATGAAGATTTCCATTTGACCGAAACATGTTCAAAACATACAAATTAAAAGTTCCTCTGGCAGTAGCGACATCTACAATTTCACTTCTAAAACTCTATCTAAGGAAAAAACTTTACTATAGTGTATGTATAAGAGCATAGATGGTGCTGTTCATAAACTAAATTATTATTGTTGAAACGATTATTTATTTATTATTACTATTTACAAAAAAACATGAAAACTAAAAGCATACAAAAGCGGCCATATCACTTAGAGTGATCTCTTCCAAGCTCATAGTATGAATAATATGTGAAATAATACATAAGCACATACAGACAAACATAGATAATGTAATGTAAATATTAAATAATTATGTAGATAAATAATAATTTTGCAAACGACTTTAAAAAAATACATTTAACTTGGTGTATTCCACGAGGCAGGGAATTCCATGATTTGACAGCTTTAACAGTGAAGGAATTGCGGTGAGTTGGGAGATAATTTATAATGAATGTCCGTCCCGATTTCAGACACGGTGACTTTACTCAGCAGGAGATATTTTAGAGCACAAATGTTAGGGCCAGGTACCTTTTCTGTTTTTTATGTATTTCCGAACCGTTGGTAGATTTATGACAATCAATGAGTAAGTGTAACGCTTCTCTATTGAGTACAGGTTTTTTAATATTTTGATTATTGATTTCGTATCCCTGACGTATATACAAAATTCCATGATGTCCAGTTGAGTAATAAAGACGAGAAATCGTAACAAACAAACTCACTTTCGCATTTCTAATATCACCTATTTGTTTTATTTTTATTATCCTTATTTCGGATTATTAATGTTTTTCAAACAATATTTTTTTATTAGTCATACATTTTCATGGCCAGTGATGTCATTTTTGATAACAAATTAATAATGATTACTGTTATAGAGAAAACAGGTGATCTATCCCAAAATTTATTTAAAAATATATTATTAATCACCTAATTGTTTCTAAAGCCTTCGTTTAGAAATTATTTGTTTCTTTTTATTATATTATATAGGCTTCTTGTTCACCTAATACCCGCCCGTCTCGCTCTAACTCGCGGGTGAAGCCACGGGCAAATACTAGTCCTTAATATTTAACAGTTTATAAATCGCTTTTCACTTTTGTCTGTTGGTTTGCTTGCTTCTCCTCAACTGTATGATATATTGAGTCATAATATCGATATATTTTGAATTTTTGTATGATGCATTCTTATTTATAAAATAAAGACGGGAAATATTTATTTTTCCTAAACGAATTTCTAGCGTGCTTACATTATTTGCTAAATTAACTTGTAGTAGTTTATTAAATCAAAAGAATTGTGTGCCTTTGAAAAGCTTAAAGGTGATAATATATTATCGTATGATATAAATCTTTTATGTATTGATTAACCTTCTTTATGTTTCAAATACGATAACTTTAGCCCAATTTATTTGTCATACAGACATATCACTCAAAACAAGATTATGTTAATGATAAAAAGCGTTGAGTTAGTATTTGTTGATTTCCAGGTAAGATATGCATTGTTGATGTTGAGGTAATACCTGGTTGGTTATAAAAGAATAAAGTCAGTTGTCAATGACGTGATATTTTTAATTCACAACATACAAATGCGAAAGTGAGTGTGTTTGTTTGTTTGTTACGCTTTCAGGCCTAAACCTCTAAGCCGATTTTAAAAACTTTTCATCAATGAAAAGCTACATTATCAGTGAGTAACATAGGCATTTTGTGAACTACGCGTGTGAAAGCGCGGCGAAAACATCAGTATTCATATAAATTTAACTCAACTCTGTAAATAAATGGTGAAAAACAGTTACTACTGAGTTTCTTTCCCGTCCTTTATAGTAGAATCAACATTCTGAACCGGATGATAGCATTAAATGTAATTCAAAACTCTATCTTCTGGCCTCTATCGACTGGCTTGATACTTTGGATGTCGGGTCACTCGGCATCCTCTATCGGTTGTATCACGGGGAATGTTCTGAGGAATGGTTTAGTCCCGGCCGTTGAATTTCACCACCGGACATCGCGCCAGAATTCGAAATTCCATCCTCAGCACCTCGATGTCTGGAAATTCGCAACACCGCGCTTTCTAAGGCATTTTCTGCCTCGCACAACCGCTCTGTGGAACCAGCTTTCGCCGGCGACTTTTGCGAACCGATATGACATAGAGACCTTCAAGAAAAAAGCGTACTCTTTCCTTAAGGCCGGCAACGCACATGTCCTCGGGTGTTGCAGATGTCCACGGACGGTGGTAGTCACTTTCCATCAGGTGAGCACATTGCGAGTTCCCCGCTTACATTAAAAAAAAAACTGACAATCTCAATAATCTAATCTTAAATAATTCAAAAAATACATATGTTATAAAACAAAATGCAATTTAACAGTAAGTAATTTATTTAATCTTGTTATCAATGTTAAACGTTCCGATATATAAATAAAGTTTTACAACGAATTGAAACGTTTTCGTTCGGAATCTGTTCTGGAGAACGTCAATAAATAATTTCCAGCTAAACAGCTCTTATCTGGACAGCGAACAGACGTGCAAATATTTATATATATGTCAATTGCTTTTGAAACATAAATCGTTCAATATACAAGCCAATCTTACCAATGTTTAGGTAGACGGCAAATGGGCCGTCTGAAGGTAGTCACCGCCTAAAGACATGTAAGAAATAATAACTAGTCCTTACATCACCAATTCATCACCAAATTTGGGAACTATGTTACGTCCCTTGTGCCTGTAGTTCATTGACACATTCACCATTTAAAACGTAGCACAACAAAGTCCTACCAAGTGCTTGCCCTTTGTATATTTGATAGATAAATGTATATTGTCTATCGTGTTTTAGATATGCGAACAAAATTCGGTAGATCGTCTCCATGGCATGTTTGCAATCTACAAGTTAAGGATTCTTGGTTTATCATAATTCTACAAAGCATGTATGATAGACTTCTTATCGTAGATCGTAATGATATAATTAAAAAAAAATAGTAAGAAATATTAAAATATTATAAATCAATAAGCATATCAGAACATGTATTTAATGATGCAAGTTCATCTGCATCAAAATATACACGTAATCTAATATAGATTTTCCTAACTTCAGTTTTTGTAATTATGAGCGGTCAGATGTACCAAATATTCTGACTAAATGCTGCAAGCTCATTGGTTTTCTATTACGTCATCGTCTAACATCAACCAATAAAAATGAATGATAAATTAATTTGACTTTGACTTTAAAATAAATTATCTTTTAAAACTATTTCATTTACAGAGAGAGACGATTATTGAGTTTTATTATATATATAAAGTGTGTATTAGATATGAAGTATATTTTTTAAATGTAACGCTTCGTATCTTGGCAATTATTTTATTTCATAAATCATACTCATTTTATTTTATCTCGCGCAGTTTATCTTGATATTATTTATTATATGCTATTTTAGTCTTTATAACGATGCTACACGCAACAATATTGTGTGTGAATATTTTACATTTACGAATTTTATGTACGTATTAATAATAAGTACGTTAATTGAAATTTGTTTGTAGAAACTAAAAATGCTTGACGACTTTTATAAATTCATATATTTCATTGAATGAGTTCCGCATTCCAAAAAAATATTGAATAGTGTTTTTCATATTAAAATTAAAATTTCTTCATTGGTTTTTAATTTTAAATACATATCTTTACTCTATTTTTTTAAACACATACAGACAATTTACAATTATTTATTGTTAACTGTGCTTTCTCTGTTATTATTTACTGTATTATTAATTTTAATAAAAATTAAAATTTCCCCTTATTGCCCCAACTGGTGACATAAGGTCTCATTTTTCGCCCAGAGAATCGGAATTGCGATTCAAAAGGGAAATACTAGCGTTCTTGTAACTATTCTTAATTATTGTTTGTATTTAAAAAAAGGGTTTTATATAAATAATTATTTAATTACTTTCATAAAAAAATAGATAGTGATAAGGTAATATAAAAAATCAACTAGATTTTTTTTTTTTTAAAAGGTATAATATGTAAATTGCTTACAGCTGTCATTTGCTTCACTTGACTTTGGCAAATAGTTTTTATATTAGGTAGTTTGTAATATAAACGCATCCAAACATAGTTAGAGATCGTTCTCGCCCACAGAACATGGACACATTCAATAGTGCGTCCTTTTCATTTCCATATATATAATTGTGCGAGACAACAGTAATTCGGTAAGAACACAAAACTCGCCGCAGAAAAATGTCGCGAAATGTCAGAAAGTTATATGCGATATTGACCACAATAGTTATAAAATTTCAAGAATACACGGATTAAAATAGTATATCACCATAAGTCGCTTATCAACATTTCACGGGTGAGTTATGAAGTGAGTTCTTACAGTAGCACTGCAGCATTTATCTTTCATCGTGAACAAAGTATAACTATCCGCAGATATCAAACGTGTACGATTACGTCTCTATTAAATACCATTTTACTTGTGAAAAAGAAACCAAAAAAAGTAAACAAAGCGCGTTTAAATATCCCACTATTGGGCACCCACCTCTTTTGAAAAGGGTACGGAGCTTATTCCGTGACGCTGTTTCGACGTGGGTTGGTGAATTCACGTGGTATTCATCTGACACACGATCTGGTTTCTGGATGTTTTAAGCTCATGAAAACTCATTGGTGCAAATATATTCACATATATATATATATATATATATATAAGTAAATATAAATAATATATATATATATATATATATATAAGTATATATAAATTGCATAAGTAAAGATGATATAATTAGTAATTTACTTAAAAAATAAATCTTACCAAGAGCTAGGGCACCTCTTAGGGTCATACGGTCTGCATTACAACAGCACGCTAGCAAAATTGCAGCCTTGAAGTAGTTTTAGTGCGGTTGACATAACTGCATCGTAATTGCACACCGACTTCACAGTTGGTGTACAATTGTTACGACCTGAGTTAGAACTGACCGCGTGTGTAGACGCCGCAAACTTAAGGGATTAAGTTTATTTAAATTAATTATTTTATAATTTTCGTAATATCAAACGGATATTTTATCAGCTTTAATCGGTCAAATGTTATTTTTTTCTTATTATATTTTGATGTTTATGTAATAATAACACCGAGGACATCTTTTCATGTCAAGTTTTTGTATTTTTTCTTCATCTAAATCTCATCAGCGTCCTTAATGTCAGTTAAACTACTTGATTTTCCGTAAATAGGAATATAATACATATATTATATATCGTTATAGTATAACAAATAATGTATGTGTTACATTTATTACTATATTTTTAATTGATTTATATATGTACGTTGATTTTTGATTTTAAGATGACTTATAATATTGTCTAGCAAGATTTAGTTCTTCAAGTTTACTAGAAAAAAAATAATTATATAATTTATTATCTATTTATTATTACTATGACTGTTTAATCCATGTATTAAAACGAATAATATATAAGGAATGAAGTATATTATTTGTATATTTTTATTATCCTTAAATTTATTTAAGTACCAATGAAATTCACAAAATATTTTAATTAGTTCGATGACAGTTAATCTATACTAATATATAAAGCTGAAGAGTTTGTTTGATCCGGCTAAGCCCAGGAACTACTGGTTCGAATTTAAAAAAAAAAATTGTGTTGGATAGTCCTTTTATCGAGGAAGGCTTTAGGCTTATTTTTATTTATTATATTTTTATTAATTATACGCGGGTGAAACCTCGGGGCACAGCTAGTTTGTAATAAAGCACGGGAAAATATTTTTACTTTATCACAAAATAATACAAATTACGTTCGGAAATCAATGATATTTTAAATCGGATACAATAACAATATATCTATTAAATACAATTTAAATTGTATTTAATAGATATATATTTAATAGATGTATTTTAACAATAGTAACCAAGACCAAAAAGTATGTGTCAGTATCGTTCGGTGAAAACAGGTTTGATATTTGCAAGATATGACCCACACTAACAGGTGTAGTTAAATATCAGCTTCTAATAAAGAATAATCTATTTTTATATCAACAGTTACAAAAAAAAATACCCATGCCACTATAAATCGAGATATAAATATTCATTATTCATACAAAAACTAGTTACTATAAAATTAACTGCTTATATAAAAGTATTTTTATTTGTTACGATATAATCTGTGGTGGATGTATGTAGCGAGTAAAGCCGCGTGCTGTTCATGTGTAATGGAGCAATATATACTTTGTTTTGCTTCCATCCGTCGAGATGGGATGAATCATGCAGTCGCCATCCTAACGCGCTCGTCGCCGCCGGCGTTCGTGTCAAAATCGAATATCGAACTTTTTTACTTTTAAATTGAAAGTGCAGTGGTTCATTTTTATATCGCTTTAGCTGCCAGATCGTTTAAAGTTTTTAATTTAAAAAAAAAGGTTACATATATGAATTAAAATATAATTGGTTTTTATAAAAATAATTATTAATTATATTAAAAATTATATAATTTAAAACTTATTGTGCTGCATTTAAATATAAATTAAATAAATTAAATTAATCACAAAGTCTAATCTCTACTTACGTTCCAGACTGTTTAGTGCTTATAAAATGTTGTTTTTTTTTCAATATCGTCGGTAAATTACTCATGAGGTTTAAATAAGGCGATACGGTAATTTAGCCTCGAGTTTAATGCCTGTGACTCATTGCCAGCAAATCAATAATGGCTGAAGGACGACATGGAACTAAAAACTACACATGATACTTTCCAATTAGAACCAATGTTAAAACTATATATCTACATTAAAAAACTTATATAACCGTATGTATAGAACAATATAACATAAATTATATATTTGAAAAAAGAATACATATTGGATTTAAAATATATTTTTTTTCTTTAATTATTTGTACGTACTGGTGCTTTTTAAAATAAGCATAAAACTGTTCGATTTTTGAAATAATTATTTATGACGTTACGATTTTAATGAAACATGATAGCTCTTATTTTGAATCTACACAGCTTACTATAGAGCATAAGGGATTCGTTAGATAACTAAACCAACTTCGTTTAAAGATACAAAGTTCTAGCGAACAAAATCGCGATAGTTCATAAATTTTAATAGTGTGCTTTGTTATATAATAGCAATTCTTATGACATCGTAAATATATTTTCATAATTTTATTTCCAAATAAATATTTTCTTGGCTCGTATTCAAACTACAAGAGCGACATTTATAAAAGATTTATTAGTGAAATAATTTTATGAATAAATAGATTATAAACACAATTTTTTTAATATAATCGTTATATGAGAACATAAACCACAAATATTAAAGACCTTAGTCCGTATTTAGTTATTTTTTTAATTCAACTGTTGCTGCAATGCTGTCAAAAAATGTAAGAGATTAGATGACGAAATTGATCAAAAGTATCTTAAAATAAATCCTTCATAATAACAGATTAAAAATCATATTGCGCTCTCGTAAGGCGTTAAAACGAAATGTCTTGATTTAAAATGTTGGATAAAATAGAATGATACCAGTTCCGAAACCGGTTTGATTGCTTCGGAATATTCGTTGGATGGTGCAATTTTTTTTCTATACTATATAGTCTTCCGATATCGTTATTTATAACATTGTTTTCACTGATCTCATTCGGGAATATTGAATTAATTTGTCTATGAATTTAGCTAGACAAAGACGTTATGAATTTATTAATTACTGATTGCTTCTGTAACGCGTTTCTTGTTGACTTTCGTATTCTTGAAATATTATAATTATTATGGTCAATAACGCATATTTTGCTGACATTTTACGACCGTTTTCTGCGGTGTGCTTCGAATTTGTTCTTACAGAATAGCTCTACTGTTACTAATTATATAAATGTAAGACGTACATAGAGATACATTTGATTAAGTATAAATTCATTTAATTATTTTATTAATTCCAACAAAAATATTAACATTTGTATATTTAGAAATGAAATTAAATCAAAGCCAAAATGTTTATATAATATTGAACTATTATACTTATTGTAAAAAATCTAAAATGAAGAAACGGCGAAATAAAATGTACAGACTTTTTTTATTGTCGTCTATAGTTCGGGTTTCGCAATAAAAAGAGTAATGGCCTGAAGGCAATCGTTTATTATTAAAAAAGTGTTTGTGATATCCTTTAGCATACAAATGTTCATAACGTCTAAAATTAAACGATCGCTTTCAGGCAATTTTATACATTAAAATTGTTAACGATCGCTCATCAGGTTTCGTCTGACGTTTTGATGCGATTTCATAAAAATATAGTAAAAGTAGTGTTGAAATGAACTTATTATGGTAACTGTTGCAGCAAATATTAACCGCCAAACAACATAAGATGAAAGATGGTAAACTTTAATTGAATCGGTTGTATTGCTTTAATTGTTAATACCATGGCGACCGAGCTTTTCTCGACTCTAATATATAATAAATAGATTTATAATATTTTTTTAGGATAAACATAATTTTAATAGTCATAACATTGACATAAGGATAAAACACAAACTCGTTACGCCTATTACTACTCGATTTTCAATAGTAACTATTTTCTTAGGCAATGTATATATTTACCTTCTATATACATAATATAAATAAAAGAATCACGAATGTGACGAAGTGACATATCGTATGGAGCCCAAACTACGGCGGCAAGGGCCACGATAATTTTCTTTAGGGTTCCTTAAACACAGTTAGTTAGTACTAAGGAAAGTTTAACCCCTAATATAATAAAGGGGGTGTAAATTTTCATGAAATCATTTTTTTTTAAATTTGTATTTAGCAATTTTGATTTAGACGCATATTATGAAAGCTGTGTCCGAAATACATTTGTTGCTAAATATTAAAAAAAATAATGAATCGTATATACTTATGACAGCGTATTTATACTTTAACAAATAGTGATTGTAACAATTGTAAGTTTTACAGTACGATTTTTTCTCAGCAATAGTAAAGCTACAATATAATAGCATTCATATAATCTACATTGGGAATTAAACGATAGCCTCCAGACTATTTCATATATTAAAAACTAGTTACCGCCTTCGGCATCGCACGCATGTTAGTTACCCTACGCCCTCTACCCCTGACAGCGTGTATGAAAAATATCACAAAGATCGGTTGAATAGTTAAAACAAACACCGTGATAATCAGAAAAAATCGCTTTCGCATTTATCCTCATCCATGTCCTGGGACATTATTCTCACACGGCCATCTAATCCCAAACTAAGCAGAGCTTATACTATGGAAACCAGACAACTGATATACTACATATACTATTTTTCTTTTGTAAATACATACTTATATAGATGATTTAAACAAATGTCTGTCCTTAGTGGGAATCGAAACCACGACCTGCGGCGAAGGGTATCTACCAACCACGCCAACTGGCTCGTCCTTATAATATTAGTAAAGATTTAAATTGAAGCCTTAATTAAATAAATACAAATAGAAATTAAAAATAGTCACTGTACAGATCGTGATCGCGTGGAATGGTGGCAAGAATGCTAGCAGCATTTTTCCCCTTTGAATCGCAATTCAGATTCTCTGGGCGAAATATGGACCAACCCTCCTGTCAAGATTGCTAAAACAATCTAGCTAATTACATTCAGTTTTTCGTCTACGGTTATTTAATTTTTCAAATCCTCTTGATCAATTTAATTTTCCTGTTGACTATCAATAAGAAAGTGCAACGCGTCAATATTGAATGAAAATGCATTTCCATTCCAATTAAAAACTCATTCTAACAAAAACGTGTCGTATTGTTTTTAGTAAGTCGTTAGCGACGCGCGTGTCGATTACCATTAATATGGTACCACTTGATTCTAGCTGGTGATTATAAAAGTCACGTTAAACAAACGTGTTGACACTTCAAGAAATATCGATCAAATATATAATTAATATAATAATAAACGTAATCTTTTCGGTGAAAGTAGTTTTAGTTAATATATTTGAAATCTTAGCTTTTTACTATATTTTGACAGTGATAGATTCTGACTCTTTAATTATATATGTATATTTATAATTCTATAACAATATATAAACAAAAATCAAGATTTTAAGACCACCTGATGGTAAGTGGTCACTAACGTCCATAGACATTGACATTGTAAGAAATGTTTAGCATCGCTTACATCGACAATGCGCCACTAGCCTTGGGAACGAAGATGTTATGTCCCTTATGCCTGTAATAAAACTGGCTCACTCACCCTTCAAACCGTAACACAACAATACAAAGTACTTCTGTTTTGCGGTAGAATATCGGGTGAGTGGGTGCTATCTACCCAGACGAGTTTGCACAAAGCAACCACCAGCGTGGTACCACATGTGTAGAGCTGGATGCTAACCGCAGGACGCGATCGTGACATGTAAGTGATATGTGATATAAAAATTATAAGATTTGTTATACGTTTTAAATTGTATCACTAAGTCGATTATCAACATTTCACAGTGAGATACGAAGTGAGTGAACGGTGCATGTTTCCGTGTCTTAAACGGAGGCGTTATGCCTTGAAAGCAGAATAAACAAACGTACTTTCACATTGATATATGTATATTGGGTAGTTATCATTACTTTTAAATAGTCGCTGTAATCGAAATAAGAGTTAAGCTTATATAATAAGGGTTAGAAAACCTTATATTTATCTTAAGTTCCAGAATATAATCACTAGTAGTAACAGTTACGGCTTTGCTTATAAATATTCTTATAATGTAATGCTTAGTGATTTTATAAAGAATGTTGTCTTCTTCTTTCGAGCGTCAAATCCATGACGACAGAAAGAGAGAAATCTATATTTAATTGAACACTAAAGTACGTTTATAAGTAAGCTTATGTACAACAATATAATATTTTATTATGAATTTGATTTTGTGTAATGGTAGATAGAGCCTTGCCACTCATCGACTTATGTATTACCAAATAGCAATGAATATTGCAATGGTTAGGTCTAAAGAAGTAAGCAGCTTGGATAGATAGATCGGTAATTTTTTATTGTTCACCACACACGTAAAAAAATATGTTCTTATCATAATACACACGGTATATAAGGCCATATAAGGCGGTCTTATTGTTTAATGGCGATCTCTTCCAGGCAATTTTATGGATAGTTACTATAGAATGAGATGGGCAGGTGTTGCAATAAAAAATATTATTACCATTATTATATAACAGACAAGGGACGTAAAAACTTGGTTATCGTAGTTGTTAGAGCATTGACGGTGTATATAGTTATTATTTCTAAGTGTCAATGTCCATGGTGACCCCGGCCATCAGGTGGTCCATATTCTCTTATGCATTTCTGTTATAAAATCGATTGTCCTGTCTAATTAAAGCTGGAATTTGGAACGTTAATAGATTTTTTTGTAACGTAAGCATCCGCTTAGAAAGGTTTTGTCGAAATTTCAACTTTAAGGGAGTTGTAATATTGTATGAATTTATTCGTACGAAGTCGGAACATGCAGCTATTTAATAATAATAGTAATTAATATATTAGCGGTTATCGATAAGTTTGTGACTTACCGCCTTATTCATAAACTTTATTTAACTGGTGAGTAGTTAAACAATATTTTGTCTTCTTCTTTCGTATGTCAAATCAATAATGACAGAAAGAGACAAATCAGTGTTTAGCTAAACAGTAACTAAGCAACGTTTATAAATAAGGCCATTAGTACACAGGTCCGCCATAAACAAAATATTAATTAAAATACCTTCAGTTATCGAAACATACAAACATATGGTAAATAAATATATACATTATATTCAATAATATCGTATTGGCGATTTTTTTTTCAATTTATTTTAATATAAAGAAAATATATTAGTAAAAGGAGCATAGTAAATATATTTTTAATAAATTTATCTCATTAATTATGATAATGAAAACAGTTTAATTTAAAAAACTCCCGTATCATAGAATAGAATATCTCGCTTAGAAAGTAAAACTATGATGTTCGTAGGATGCTACTCAGTCAATACCGTCTCGCTGACTGGTCAGACTTTCAAAAAGAGCGCGCCCGCAAAATCGACGTGTTTATATTTCGCGATGTTTGTGTTCGATATTCGAGTGTGCGCTTTCATAAAAACCGTTCAGTGATCGAATATCAAATTTCGAATTTTAAAAAAAGAACTGTCAATTACTTTTATTAATATCTGTAAGTGTAACGTTATTCGAATGAGTTCGATTTAAAAAAAATAACGGTTATAAGTTTTGTTATGAAGTTCTTAAGTGTATGAACAGTTTTAATATTTAAAACGTTTTGTTATTATTTGTGTGCTGTGTCTGTAAAAAATGGCGCGATCGTTGAAAGAAGCTTTTCGGAGTTTTTGGAATATAGCGTGGCTGTTCACGACTAAAGTTTTTTTGGTAATTATTTGAAACATTTATGATTTATATTTACAAGCTAATTTAAAAACATCGCAATTTCAGTTAAAATAATAATACATTTATTTAAAAACGCGTTTTTCTAGATATTTTGAATTTGAGTACATACAAACACAAGAAAGCTGAATTATTTAAAATTGATTTCTTAAAATTGGGCCACATCATAAAACTTGTTATTTAAGTTGAATACAGTACTTAATATATGTTTTTTTTTTACCAAATACCATTTTATTGATGCTATTAACTGTGTATAGAACTAAAATCTATCTAAAATACTATATGAAAGTCACTCGCTTACACGAATTCGAACTTATTATCCTTCTTAAAATCATTTAGCAAAAGTAGAGTATCACCCTGTCAACGTCTGGACTCTTCTCTTAAACAAGCAGCTTAAAGATTATCCCACCATGCTCCTATAATATTATTTAATAGTTACAATAAAAATTTTGACTTGCTTTAAACGTTTTTTGTGTCGTGATTAGAAAGTTTTATGATTCATACATACAAGTGCGTACTTAACTTGAATACATATCTGTCACGGTCCGTGTACTCGGAGGCTTGAGATAATTCAAGACATTACTTTCATCTCTAATTAACAACGATATGTTACAGCACAAGTTAATTATTATCTAAATGTAACTTAAATACAAAAATATTATATCTCAATTTTTTTTTGTATTGTATAGGTTGGCATACGGGCCACCTGATGGTAAGTGGTCACCAATGCCCATAGACATTGGCATTGTAAGAAATGTTAACCATCGCTGACATCGCCAATGCGCCACCAACCTTGGGAACCAAGATGTTATGTCACTTGTGCCTGTAATTACACTGGCTCACTCACCCTTTAAACCGGAACACAACAATACAAAGTACTGCTGTTTTAACTTTTGTATCTTTTGTTATGTTATTTATTTTTAATGATTGTCTGAAGTCATTTCTTGTTATGTTATTTATTTTTAATGATAGTCTGAAGGCATATTTTGTAACGCAAACGTTCATACAAGCGATAAACGCATTACCATCATTTGTTGTGTCGTGTTGCAAAACTATTGAGGTTAATATAAACGTACATTTCAAAAGTCTAGGCTGTAAGTTTATAATTTTAATATTGTGTTAAGTTTCATGACAAATCCAATCTCTGACTAAACTAGACTGATATTGAATGATTGAATGGTTAAATGTTGTATAATAAATTAACTAAAATTGCCTAATTACTATCCCCAAAGGGCGGAAAAAGTGATAAATAGTATATCGACATGTTTAGATTAGCATTTCTTATAGTTGAAAAACCTAACGATTTTAGAACATGTATGTAGCTATGAGCAGACTTTCAATTTTTTTAATTTATCAATGAATATGTTTTAAGTCATATAACTAATTAGCTGAACCCGCGTAATCTCCGCCGTGTAATTAATTTTGAAAAAAAAGTCCTACACAATCTGTATTTAAATGTTTAGCCTATAATAAGCCATAATAAAAATGTACGTGAACTTTATATTGTTATAACTTTTTATATTGTTATAAGTAGTTTTGAAGAAGTAAAGATTAAATGGTACGTTTTGATGTTTACCCCAGACAAAGATTTAAAAAAGAATTTGTTTTGGTTGGATAATTCGCAAATATCCATAACAACATAAAAAAGCAGTTACTTTGATATCACAGACAGACACTTCAGTTTTATCTATTTGTATAGATAAATCAATATAATATATAAGCCGAGATGGCCCAGTGGCTAGAACCTCTGAACCCGGGCAGGCACCACTGAATTTTCAAGTGCTTAATTTGTGTTTATAATTCATCTCGTCCTTGACGGTGAAGGAAAACATCGTGAGGAAACCTGTCAAATATCACTCAAAATCTGCCACTTTTAAGTGTTGAAAGAGATGAAACTTTGTATGAAAATCCACCACTTACTTCAATTCTGAATAACGACGCGAGCAAATCCTATTTAATTCGTTTCAAACGACCACGAAAGTCTAATTGAATAAGGTGTTTGATCAATAATCAATGTGAATCCACGTGTTCTAGCCTCCGGGTTATCAAGACCTCAAAAGAAAGTATATATAGGATTTTAACTAATATATAATTTTATCGTCACCGAGATGAAATGAAATCGTATCAAACACTTCACTTTTAATAACATAATATTATAACTACACGTAGATGTTATTGTACGCGGACTGATATTATCTTTAAATAAATTTTGTTTAATAGCGAGTGAAATAAAGTTATGTAATTATTTTTACTAAGGTGTGAGTCCAAGAAATCTGTATCGTAACTCCTTTGGATTCGGTGCGGATTTTTTAATATATATTTTAGACAGACGGCCGAAAGTACCATCTAATGGTTAATAGTCATGGATATTGGTGCCTTAAGAAATATAAATCATCCCCTATGTCACCAATGCGCCACCAAAGGGCACTAGAATGTCATGTCCCTTGTATCTTTATTTACTAACTTACTCACCCTTCCAACCGGAATATCTGACCCAAACAGGCTTATACAAAGCACTCCCACCAAGTATTGAGTGTACAATAATACTAAGTACATATACAAAAATTGATAATTTTTACATAATAAGCGATAATCACTGCTTGACGCCAAGTTTCTGACTCCGCAAACTCAATATTTTCTTTAAGATATTAAATAATATAAATCCCTTCAAAAGATATTATTTATAATAAGAGCGTATTACTCTCCACAAGATTGTGTATATTATGATAAAAAGCGAGTTAATATTTTTTGATTTTCGGTCATATGTAAAGAGGTATATATCTATACTAATATATTATAAAGCTGAAGAGTTTGTTTGTTTGCTCCGGCTAATCTCAGGAACTACTGGTTTGAATTTAAAAAAAAATTTTCGTGTTGTATAGTTGTCCTTTTATCGAGGAAGGTTCTGATTTTTATTCATTATACGCGGGTGAAACCGCGGGCACAGCTAGTATATATATAAATTTAAATGTATTCGACTGACATAACTTTGTAATTGATATGGTGCAAAAGAGTTGGTAACTAATTATGAGTTTCCTGTCCGTTTTTCCCGGTAAAATCTACATTCCGCGGTGGTACCTTTATATTTAATTCTATTTCCGACCGCAGCTTCGCACGCATTAGTCCTGCGTCCTCTTTTTTATTTTCATCAGATTTTGTTTAAATATTGCGCTCCAGTTTGTTTATAGAATCTGATACCGTTTGAGTTTTTAACATATCAGCGGTTAGCAAATATCTAAGACTTCCTTAACAGTGTTTTTAAATAAGCTGATATTAAATGACTGTGATTAATGAGAAAAATAACTAATAAAAATAGAAATGGAAATGCCATCCTTATGAACAGATATCCCCATTGTATATAATAATAATGCATTCCAGTCCCCACGGACTGCGATCTCGGAGCTGCGTAATATTAAAATTTCCGTGATAATATTTTCCAGACGCAGACTCAGTGGATTCAGGCAGACACTATCTATAGAGACATTCTTTTATCCAATAATATATTTTTATTTTCTCTGCATTTCACTGTTTAATGTTTATTTTGTGAAATTTTCTCGCTGAGCGTGAGGCTTATTTCACCACATCGTTTCACTACGATTTGTGGCTAGTGCATATGATAGAATTACTTCTAACACATGCATGCTTCCTCACGATTCACCTCCGAGCACAGGATTACACATACAAATTAAGCGCATGAAAACGGAGCCTTAGCCTTGTTAGTTTTGGAATTCGTGATCTTCGTTTAAGACCCACCTGTCGTATCTGGGCCATCGCAGCTCAGCAAACTTGTCACGCTGACAACGAAGCCGCGGCGTGTCACTCTTGTATCTCATAAAGCATACAAAACAAACAAGAGTAATATCAAAGTGGTATCAAGTTTACTTGTTAGGTTTTAAACGCTCCTTTCGGTTGTGGGCGGCCGATATGGATATTGTGTAAGTAACCGGTTCGTAAACAAGATATATAAATATGTCCCAGTGCGCATGCGTCAATACAAACCATAAGGATGGATATAAATAACATGGCGATACACGTAAAGTTTTACATAAGAATTATTTACATTAAAGCCTTGAACATATAGCTACGATACAAATTATGAATCGCAATTTCGATCCTGTAGGCGATGAACAAGCCCTCCTGTTACCAGTACAGACAATAAGATTTGTTTTTATTTTTGAAACTTTTAGAAATAATACTTCAAAATCCGAGCGTTTCAATTGCAAACGGAACAATGACATAATTTGGCATAAGAATATTTGCAACACTAAACTAACTTCTGGTTTTCGATAACTCATATTAATGCCATTATTATATCACTTGTAATTCCAGATATAACCCACTTCCGTAATATATTCCATCAGACGGTTACTTTCTCATTTATAATATTAGTATAAAAGTAAAAAAATAACTATTAATTAACTTCTTTAATGATATCCTTTCGACGACATACTATTATATCTATTTACCTAAATTATTAACTATTTTTTATTATAAAAAAAATCTCGGTGGTATAGCTTTATGCAAGCTCGTCTGGGTAGGTACCACCCACTCATCAGATATTCTACCGCAAAACAGCAGTACTTCGTATTGTTGTGTTCCGGTTTGGAGGGTGAGTGAGCCAGTGTAATTACAGGCACAAGGGACATAACATCTTAGTTCCCAAGGTTGGCGCATCCCTTAGCGCACTGGCGATGTTTTTTTTAATGAAATGTACAATGCCAATGTCTATGGGCGTTGGTGACCACTTAAGATCAGGTGGTCCATATGCTCGTCCGCCTACCTATTATATACAAAAAAAACACACATACAGTTAAACTAGAAGTAGTAGTCACACCTACTGGTCGTATTGAAATTACAAGAACCCATACAATGTAAGTTGCCATACAGACTACAGCAAATTTAATGATTGCAAACAGCCTAGTCGTTAATTAATGAGTCAGGATGTGAAACCAGTCACGATTCATTACTTTTAATTAATATACGGTAGCAGTCCTTTGTTTTATTATTTATTTATTATATAAATTATATATACTGTACATAAATTCAATGAGCATAATTCGAGTTTATATAACACTTATTTCGAATAATATGACTTATCTTATTTAACAGTTAATATATAAGTATAAATATATAAGCACTAATATTATTCAGATTATTTAAAAATCAATCGAAATCACGTGGACTTTCGCTCTTAATTATTGATATGAATAATGAAATATGTTAAAACATATATATAAACCGATATAACAAAAGCGTTCTACGCATTTATATATTCATATTAACCCAAAACATTCGGTTTCGCAAGACAAATCTGCCGCCTACATTTGATATTCAAATGTGTTTCGAAATAAGATTAGGTCACGATGTTGAGAACGTATTTTAATTCCTTGCATATCAATAATAATTAATAAAAATACATTGTTTTTATAACATCAACATAACTCATCAGATATTCTACCGCAAAACAGCAGTACTTTGTATTGTTGTGTTCCGGTTTGAAGGGTGAGTGAGCCAGTGTAATTACAGGCACAAAGGACATAACATCTTAGTTCCCAAGGTTGGTGGCGCAATGACAATGTAAGTGATGGGTAACATTTCTTGCAATGCCATTGTCTATGGGCGTTGGTGACCACTTACCATCAGGGGGCACATTTGCTCGTCCGCCAACTAATACAATAAAAAAAAAAAAAAAAAAAGAAAACAACGGATTTAAGTACAGTTTAAACATTTGTTATAGATCACTACATATATTCCCACCCTCCCCCCTTTTATCTCCCGACGTGTCTGTATGTCACAACGCAATGAACTTAAAAACTACCGGAACTTTTATATGGTTAATTTATGGTAGTGTTGGTTTAGGTGTATTCCTTAAGGTTGACTGCCTCGTTGGTCTAGTGGCTAGATATAAGGCCGCAGTCCCGGTGGTCCTGGGTTCAATTCCCAGGTCGGGCCACTAAATAGTTATTGGGTTTTTCTGTCAGAAAATTCTCTGTAGCAGTCCGGAGTCTGGAAGTTGGAAGTGTGTACACTCCCGTGCCTCGGAAAGAACTTTTTCCGGCCGTGTCGGATTGCCGTCCCATCGGATTATGAGAGCTAAGGAAAAGAGAGTGCACCTGTGTTTGCGCACACACTTGTGCACTATAATATGTCCTGCGCAGTTGGCTAATCTCTCTTGAGATTGGCCGCCGTGGCCGAAATCGGTCTGGAGGACCTTATTATTAATACTAAAACATTTATATTTTTAATAAACATACGATATTTGATAGAATAATAATCTTTCTGAAAGCATGATTCATGCTCATCACTTTAAGGCGGATACAACTGGTAAAATCTGGCAATTCGTTAATTATGACAGTGTTATATGATTGACTGAATTTGGTTGTTTATGATAGGTGTTGAACAAGCAAGGTTGCGGTTAAGGTTATCATTTGATACATTGTAAACAAGGTAATATTAAACGAGGAAAACCGTTTATAAACTAGTTATGTGGTAAATAAAGCACATCTCGAAAAGTGATAATCTTAGTGGTAGTCTTAATTTGTGATTATAATACATCTCGTGATGACGGTAAACATCGTGAGGAAACCTGCATGTGTCAAATTTCTCTGAAATTCTGCCACATGTGTATTCCACCAACCCGCATTGGAGCAGCGTGGTGGAATAAGCTCCATACCTTCTTCTCAAAAAGGAGAGGAGGTCTTACCCCACCAGTGAGATATTAACAAGCTGTTACTGTTACTGTACAATTCTTCTTCTTATTGTGCCTCTCCACTACTGGAGGTTGGCCGTCAGCTCAGCGAATTTTTCGCGGTCTCGCGCCAAGCGAAATAGTTCTTCCACGCTGGCGATCTTCATCCATTCGCGGATGTTGCGCAACCAGGCCTTTTTTCTTCACAATTAATTCATTGAAATTAGTTGAATTATTATATGATTTGATTTGATTTAAATAAATCCCTTATACCAATACGCCACCTACCTTGGTAACTAAGATGTTATGACCCTTTTGCCAATAATATTTTTATACACAATTTTAGCATAATTACATACAATAGCTATTTGCGTTTGCCTACAATTTATTTTTCCGTAATTTATAAGTTTATATAATCATCTACAGCGTATTCCAACCACAACAGGAATAAAACCAAATGTTAATTTGGTTTTATTCCTGTTGTGGTTGGAATCAATTGACGCGATATCATTGGTCAAGATCTTGAATAATCTATGATATTCACTATGGACTCGCGAAAAGATATCGTTATCAATGTCCGCGAAGTTGTAATCAAAACTTCGAAGGTTCAATTAATTCGGTTATAACTAGTTAATTGGAATAGTGTTGTATTATAAATAAGGGTAAATTAATCAAGAACTGCTTATAGTGCATAATACAGCAGAACGATTAGAAAATCGCATGCAATTTGTAAA
Source organism: Nymphalis polychloros (assembly GCA_905220585.2). Classification (NCBI taxonomy): domain Eukaryota; kingdom Metazoa; phylum Arthropoda; class Insecta; order Lepidoptera; family Nymphalidae; genus Nymphalis; species Nymphalis polychloros. Next base: position 1,087,883 of record HG992262.1, read on the forward strand.
TGTACGGTGTGTCTACCTTTATTCCTACTTCGATTGGAATAGGGTATAGATCCCAAGCAACGTCCATCCTTATCAAATTCAGTACGTCATGATGAGACGACAGGATATAATAATAGTCTGATTCATATATTTTTGCTCTGAGCTACCATAATATTACTCTATATTTCATTTCCGAGGTATTGATTCTACTGCTTGTCTAACTTTGTTCACGATTTGATTAAATTTTATATATAAATAATAATAAATAATAATAAATACATTTACGTGACAAAAGTTTTCTGTTACATGAAAACACGGTTGTTATTAATCTTTCACTGAACGCAATCTTAGTGTAAAACATGCATCGTGTGAAGAGGCATTCATTGAAACAATGGTGATGGCCCGATAATGTTCCCATTGTGTTGTAATATTGAAATTGTTATGATTTTCGCGCGTATACATATTTCGTAATGGCTTAAACGGCTTAATACTAACTTTTCACAATTCAGATACTTTTATATAATTTAAAAAAAGACGTATCTTTTTTAACGTGATCTCACTTACAAATATTCAGATAAAATTTAAATTTGGAAACGTAGACAAAATATATGGGATTTTGCGGCATAAAGCTTGTTCCATGAAAAATACGTATAGGATTTAGGTATTAGTTCTTAAAACTGAATCATTATGTATCATATTTATAACTTATACTAAGAAATAGCGTTTAAAAACAAAATCATAATTACCAGTAATCATTATTCATTGTTTTACGTAAAATGTTAATAACGTCTGCCGTCCATAGGATGCGAAGCGCAACGCGTGCGCAAAGGTCAATGAACTTATTTTTCATTATTTGCGTTACTCAAGCTACCGTCACTTTATCACTAGTTGGCGCCTATTCATATTTAGTACGATTGTTTGCAGCTGATCAGTACAATTAAGTCGAGACAGTATAACGTAATTTTATTATCTTTTGTTTTTATTAATAAGTAATCTCCTAATATTAAATAAGTAATTCTTGTGTATGTATATATGAATTTATATCGTGTATCTCGAATACGGCTGTAACGATTTTGCTGTTGAACTATTTAGATAAAGTTTGGCTCTTTAAGTTTCTCCATATTGGTTCTTTACTGGAAAAAAGCCATCACATAAAAAAAAAACATATAACTAATGATTAGAGCCGAGCGAAGCTCAGTCGCCCATGTACTAAATGATAATGAATCATAGATAAAACTTCATACCACAAATTAGATACGACCGACTTCCAAGTTATACTACCCCTTTATATATCTAAGGTATGTGTAGTAGATGCATGTCTCATTGATATATTTCACGAACATCAACGAATGTCTTCACAGGGAAAATATCAACACGATATGTCAATACAAATGTATTTTACGTTTAGTGGACGAACAGCCGAACCATTGACTCACAATTGACTCGTTCAGCGAGTGATCACAGTGTCACCGATTGAATTAGACGTCCTTAATTTAAACTATGAACTTGTTAATAAAGTTTTATTAGCGGGTGTGTGATAAACATTGACTTGTCTCTTTCCCTCATCATTGATTAGACATTTGGAAAAAGAAGACAGCATTATTTAAATACTCCTTTAAACAACAATTAACCCTAATATTTTTTTGGACGATTATTCGAAAATCGGAATTTCATTAATTTCTCCAATATTAATCATTTTTCAGATGTGTATAAAGATTGGTTGTCGTTTAAGATAATTATTTTAATTGATACAAGAGTGAATTTAAGTTAACGCGGAGTGCGGTAAACTTCCAAGTAATATGGATAAGTGATTGTAATGCAGTGATAGATAATGCAAGTGTTTCCATAGTGATAAGTTCAGAAGTGAAGTGGAGGGAAGTGGAGGGCATGAGTCAAACATGGCGGAGGAGGTTTAAATGGGTGTCTCAGTCGAAGATCGGTCGGTTATGGGTAGGTTTTTAAGACCTTTTCTCATCATCCTTATCATATAATACTTTATCTTACTCCATACTTTATTGTACACAATAAATATTTAAAAAAATATAAACATGGATACAACCTAATTATGAGCAGCATATAACTTTGGCGACCTTTTCACTACATAGCGATCCCTTCAAGGTTTTTCATCTTATAACCAAAATCGCAGAAACTCGATTATATAGCTTTTTGTATGTTTAAGCTCCTACAGTAGTGACTTGATTATTAATGAAACTCCTAAAAAAATGTAGTTAGAGAGAGAAAAAAAAAAGTGCGGCCGTGGGAAGTGAGAAACGAAGTTCTGTGCGATGTTTTTTCGAGTCAAGCCGTGTTTGAAAATGTAGATTTTAATTGATGATATTACTATATTTTTGTCACACCAGAAAGCATGAACCTACTTTATATTGACCTCCTAAATTCGAACGCTCAACGCATCGCATTTTGTAGCCTTTGGTAGGCACAGTATGAACGCTATTTCGTTATATGACGTGACCTTGGACCACTCCCATTTCACTCTACTGTAAGCCGCGTGAAAGAACATCGAATGAAAAAAATCTTATAACCATTTTGTTCTTAAATATTTTCCAAAATACTAATTATAATGACATTGTTGACAACACTTGGAAAATCACAATGTTTAACAAGCATTGTCCGTCTGTTGCGAGCAGACGAAAAGTGAATATATGTTAGTAGCGGAGCGAATTGTAATAATGCAATTAAGTAACCTGTTAATCCCACTGCTGGGCTAAAGCTTTGTTTACTTTTTACCATGCTGCTCCAATGCGCCTTGCTGAATTAATACGACAAAACAAAATAAAAATGTAGAGCACTCGTAAAAATATGAAGAAAGCATTATGTATAATAGTCTTCATAAAAAATACTATTTAAATGCTAGGGATTAATATATAATTAAGTAATATTAAATAAAAGTCGCATTAAAATGCATAGGGTATTTTATTCATACAATTTTTATCGCTTTATGTAAAGTCATGAAATTGTAAGGAGAAATCACGCTTTGCTTTTTTTGTGATAATTAAATTTATATATTAACATTATTTTATACTTTTTACTAAATAATATTAGTTTTTTTTTTAAAATATTATTTTACTTTTTAATAAAAACTGTTTTAATATTTCATATTGTCATAAATCTTAAATATATATGTACCTACGTCTACAAAATTAAAACTTATTGGAAAGTCTTAGGGGTAAATTGAGTTCTAAGATCCTGTTACATATTTACATATATACTTTTTTTTGTTCGTTCTACTTAGTAAAAAGGATATAAAGAAAAAATATATTGTGAATGTCCCACTGCTGGGCGAAAGCGTCCTCTCCTTTTTGAGGAAGGAAAAGAATCAATAAGTCATATAATTTACGTCATTCTTACAATAGCTTACAATTAGTAAATGGAAACCATACGTCTAAATTAAATTCCAATATGCGTAAATATAAATAATTTAATCCAATAAAAACAATGGGGATTGTGTATATAATACTCATTACAAGTTTGAAATATTACTTAAAAAACGATGTTACAAATGTAATTAATAACATAATAATTATATATATCGTGTTCTTTAATAAGTATTCAAATAAGAGAGTAATAGAGTAAAGAGATTTAGCCGGAAACAGAATGCTCCGAGCTGATTCTTAAATAAGTTATCCCGATTTACATTTGAAATAACATAATGTACAAATCATGATCACGTGGTATTTTTTTATTTTTTTTATTTTTTATTTATTGTATAGGTAGGCGGACGAGCATATGGGCCACCTGGTGGTAAGTGGTCACCAACGCTCATAGACAATGGCATCGTAAGAAATGTTAACCATCGCTTACATCGCCAATGCGCCACCAACCTTGGGAACTAAGATGTTATGTCCCTTGTGCCTGTAATTACACTGGCCCACTCACCCTTATAACCGGAACACATCAATACAAAGTGCTGCTGTTTTGCGGTAGAATATCTGATGAGTGGGTGGTACCTATCGAGACGAGCTTTGTGCAATATAGTCATTAATAGCAATCACAAACAATATATTTTTACGACTTAAGTTGTCGCTAATATAAATAATTCGGTGGGTTTATGGTGTAAATAACTATTTCTATTACAATATTATCCACGGCAGTCTATGTGTCCAGCCGGGCTACCTATTCGGTAATTTAAAGGGGCCTTTATTAATATTATTTAGTTAAAAATAAACTCTGCAATAAATAATTTAATATTCTCCTTTAGAACGCGATCTTCAAAAAACATCCCACAACAGTATTTTTAAACATTTGCAAATTCTACACGTAAGAAATCATTGTCTTTTGTCCCGGCTCCGAAAGGTCGTAGATGACAAAAGGGCATCTCCTTGATTGAATAGATACGGTCAAAGCTTTACAAATGGTTTTCGCTTGGTCGTGTGCATTCTATTAACACATTTACATACAATTTAATATATATTGAATTCATATATGTGTGTGTGTGACTATATGTACATATATATTAATTCTAAGGCGGACGGAAACATGTGCTTTGATAACCGTATCGTATCCTTTTATTGACATAATTTCGAGAATAATTTGTGTTTATTGTTGCGATAATTTTTAATTACCAGATCCTATCATAATCATATATTAAAGTATTTATTATTTTCATAATATCTTTGACCGTTGTATGTTTTAGTTAGTAAAAGGGTCTTAGGTCGTATTAAAAGCGTAATAATTTGTTACATAGCTCTATTTAAAAAAAATCTAACTAATTAAATACTGTCAGTCGGAATAAGTTCATGATTTAAGTACATATATTATACATGTATTTTTAACAGTGATATATTTCATTTGTAAATTAATAACTGATATAAAAAATGGAATTATATAATCTACATAAATGTAATTTAAACTTATCCTCGTATATATATATTATGTAAACAAAATTTAAACCAACCCTCACGGACGGCAATCCGATACGACCGCATGAGCTTTTTTGTGCTTTATGAGGCACAGATTCTAGACTCCTGTTGAGAATTGAGATTGTTTCTTAGTTCCTTAACACTTTGTATATTATATGTCTGAAATGCAGTTAGCTCGACAAGTGATTTAATCTAGAAAAATGGTTCAATCGTATAAAGATATTTCTCTTTTTAACATTTAAATTAAAACAATAAAACAAATTAAATGTAATAGTTCTCTCTTCTCATCGGCCAGTCCGGGTACGGGCATCAGGCCTTTCCCCCCGACAATTTTAAATGAGACGTAAATTATTTAGGTCTAGCAGGCCAGGCTCTTCAGCTCTAAATTATGAAAATTTTGTTATTAATATAAGTTTTTATTAATAATTTGTTTTTTTTCTTCGCCAGGCGGAGTTAGTAGCGGCGGTGCGGCGGCGCGGTCGAGGAGACAGCGATGATGATGAGGATCTCGGCTTACCCCGTAGTCCACCGGCTTCTCCCCCCACGGATAAAGCCGATAAGGTAACTAATTGTTTATATAATACAAGTAAAACCCGACGGACGTTGTCTTAGCGAGTGTATATAGAGATACAAAAACGGTATAAAATAGTGTTTTTTTATTTTTTTTTTATTTTATTGTATAGGTTGGCGGACGAGCATATGGGCCACCTGATGGTAAGTGGTCACCAACGCCCATAGACAATGGCATTGTAAGAAATGTTAACCATCACTTACATTGCCAATGCGCCACCAACCTTGGGAACTAAGATGTTATGTCCCTTGTGCCTGTAATTACACTGGCTCACTCACCCTTCAAACCGGAACACAACAATGCAAAGTACTGCTGTTTTGCGGTAGAATATCTGATGAGTGGGTGGTACCTACCCAGACGAGCTTGCACAAAGCTCTACCACCGAGTAAAGTGTTGTGCAACACCATCTAGTGGTGAGTCACAGAAGTGGATAGTATTAAAACCTTTTTAAAAATGCTGTTTAAATTTGTCATATTTAACGGTAGTCAATCAAACAATTTCGATGTTTATTAATATATTATTTATCAACATTCTTTTTACATTTATAATAGACGCGACAAGCCGGCTGTTTATTTTCAAAAACATTTGCACAAACAATTTTATATTAATTATAAAATATTGCTCCATAATATAACGACATATAATTATTATTGGTGACAAGTCTTTTTATATATTATATAGATTAAACAATCGAAATTGAATTTGAATAAAAACTTTTTGTATTTGTGCAACTAACGACATCTTCATTTCGCTATCGGTACTAAATAGAAAATAATATTCGTTCTTCCAATGTATAATAGATGGCGTTACTGCGAAAGTCATAAGCGAAAACTACCATAAATTTTTTGACTATGTACATTATTCTAAAGATATTTTTATATCGGAGCAATGAATTAGATTAACTATTTTAATATTACTAATAAATTATAGCAATAATGATTATCATATTTAGATTATCGATTTAATGATTTTATCTCTACCGATATTAGATATATTATGCTGATATAAACTTCCTGTTTTCTATTTATTTTTGTGACTATAATATAATGTTGCTTTTATCTTTAGATATATTGTATTATAATTTAATATTTAGTTTCTATTGGAAATATAATTAAAAATGAAATAGGTATCAAACTCCAATCCTATTTTTTTATATAATATAATATACCGCTACTGTTCTGTACTTATTTGAAGACTAATATTGTATGAAAACAATATTATATTTTATTTACAAAAATAAATAGAAAACAGGAAATTTGTATCAGTACAATATATATATATACGTTAGAGATTAAATCGTTTAAGATAATCATAATTATAACCGGTACGAGAAATTGGAACAAATAAGTTTCTTTATGTTAAACTATTACAAAAAAAAAATTTATACAAATATGTATTAACTTGCTTTTTAATATTGTATGTGTTCTTTCCTGATGATCGTTTTTCGTTATATGTCCCGTTTATGAAATAATACTTCAAGATCCCAAGCCTGGGTTGTCTGGGATCTTACTCTATAACTTTTAATTAAAATCTATTCAGCAATAATAATCTGTGGTTTATGTTATTGTGTTTCTGATTTGACTATGAAATCGAAAATAAACCAATGATCGTTTAGTTGAAAAATTTCTATCATTGTTAGCGTATGATATGCATTAAACGAATAGTTATTTGACCTCGACACTGCACTTTCACCGCTTCGCCTTGTATGCAAGCGAATTTCTTTTCGCTTGGATTTTTGTTAGATATTAATAATGTATACGTTAAAGATCAAAGGTCAATCGAAATAAAAAAAAAATCTTGCTTACGTCATAGTCATATTTCATAATTTCAAATTTCGAACGTAAATTACCGACCATAAAATGACGAGGCCGCCCCTTGTTTTATCATTCTGGAAATATGTTATCATCTTTCCTGTGTCACTCGGGAGTTTCAGAACTCTTCCACGAATGAGTAAACTTTTAGATCTTATCTACCAAAAGTAGACCATAAACTAATGACCAATTAAAATATTGGCTGAATTCCATGTAGTTTGGGTTCAATAGCAAAAATTAAAGCCGATCCATATTTATTTGTACGGTTTTATATGTGCATAAATTTATTCAAAATATTATTATTGTTTATATTAGTTAAGTCTCTTATTTTAATTATTAATATAACCGTGATGTCTCACCTGTTGTTGGTTATAAAATTAGAAAGACAAGGTGTAACAATCTTAATATAAATTCATTGATGTTTAAACATGTAACTCTCCTTACAAACAAACACATTTAAAAAAAAAATGTTACATAAAAACACAAATAAAGCGTGTAGGTGTTTATTTTTGTTTTCTAAGACTAAATACAGTATTAATATACGTAAACGCTTTCGTTATTATGTAAATCCTTTTTACATACAAGGTAAGGCTATGTAATATTATTGTAACGGCTCAGCATTACCAATTAAGGGTTTAGTTATCTGTATATCTACAACGCGATAGGCAGTCTATACGCGACCTTTGCTTGCAACGCACGCGCGGGAATTATACGTTCTTAATTTAAATTTGACATTTGAAAAAATTGACATTTACTTTTAATTGTAGATATAAGTGTTATTAATAATAAAATAGTGTAGTTTAAGTAATTTATGTTTATAGTGATGTGTTTTCAAGTTTGTGTTTAAAACAGTATGGTGTAGTTACATATTTTTTTAATGTAATTTTTGAATAGTTTAATTTTTTTATTCAATTTTAAGTATAAAATAGATATTTAAAAATCTAGCAAAAACATTTCTCACGCACGATTCACGCTTGTTCAGACACAAAACTATAAAAAAAAGTGACATAGAAAGTCTATCTTCTAGCGTTTACGCGGAATTGTAATTTTTTTTTTCGGTCATAAATTATATCACGTGACTTAATAATAGTAAAATTTGTTTAAAGAGGCGTATCGTGATTTTTTTACGATTTTATTCAGTGTTAGCAATAATCGCTATTTAGAATTGGAAGAGAAATAAGTATTACTTGTAATTGACATTTATTTCTTTTTATTCACTTTTATCGAGGAACACTCGACAAGATAGGGAAGATTACGATTCATATCGTCATGGCGTGAACATGTCGAAATCACATAACCCTCGACCTTAGTATGTAAAACGTAGGCAGTCAAACTTACATATGCCAAGCTTACGTAGGAAGTCATAATGTTATTTTCATTATGAACATTAGGCATATTTTTATAACATTAGATATAAAATGTAAAGATTTATATTAGTTATATATTTTAACGAAAGACAAAATGTCTTCAAAATCAAATACAAATTACTCCGTATCTATACTTATTAATATAATAAATTTTACGATTTATTTTAATAAATATAAATAAGTTTCTAATTATCTATTTCTAATCCTATATATTGCTTTTGATAATTTTAAACCCTTAAAAGGTTATTACATTTTACAAAGCTTTTAAGCTTAAGTACATCTTTAATTACCAGATTATTTGATTTACAGAAGTTTTTTTTTATTGTATAGGTAGGCGGACGAGCGTTTGGGCCACCTGATGATGAGTGGTCACCAACCCCCATATACTATTCTTTTGCAAAACAGCAGTCCTTGGTATTGTTTTGTTCCGGTTTGAAGGATGAGTGAGCCAGTGATCCCAAGGTTGGTGGCGCATTGGCAATGTAAGCGATGGTTAATATTTCTTACAATGCCAATGTCTATGGGTTTTGTTCCGGTTTGAAGGGTGAGTGAGCCAGTGTAATCACAGACATAACATCTTAGTTCCCAAGGTTGGTGACATGATACATGACAAACACTTTGCAAAGTTGTCACAAGTAGATGTTTAATTCAAATTGTTTAGGTGTTCATAAACTTGAAAATACAGTAGCACCCAGCGGGCCGCAGGTTGAGTACAGCTTATTTAGCCTTGGGGTGTGTCTAGAGTATAAACAATCTAACATACATACCAAGATACGCGTGACAAACATAACCCTGAATTTTCCATCGTACAGTCAATCAAATCAAGTTATTCTTTTTTAAAGTGTGCTCTTAGTAGCACGAAAGAATGTAAAGTTACAAGATTCAATTGGTTAGGAATGTAGATTTTAATAAAAAGAACCGTTAAGAAATTCAGTAGTTGCTCGTTTCAGTAAACGGAATACAAACTCAACTATATACAATAGAATGTATGTGATATTTGTAAACCAACGAATACAAGCCACAAATACAAAATAGCATATATCATTATCGTAAAATCTAGATGACGTACTCACATCTGAAAAAAGAATAACAAATAATCATAACGAAAACCTAGTCAGGTATCAAATTATCAACAATTCCGAATATGGCCATCCGCATTATCCCATAGGCCTCCTCATAAAAAGTTTTGTAGCTTACACGACCACCTGGCTATGTTGTTGTTTTTTTTTTACTGTATTAGGTAGACAGACTGGCTAGACTACCGCCTGATACTAAGTGGTCACCACTGTCTATAAACATCAATGTTGTAAGAAATATTAACCATTCATTACATCGTCAATACGACACCAACTTTGGGAATTAATATGTTTCGGCCCAAGTGCAATGTTACACTTGTTCACTCACCCTTCAAACCGGACCACAACTGTACTAAGTATTGTTGTTTGGTGGTAAAATAGTAGGCAGACAGGCTTACTCAAGTCCCTACCGCCAAATTAAACATACATACTTATGTTAATTATTTTACCAGGGCTAGCCCGAATTTTTAGCCGATTCCGCACTGTAGAATCTTCTACGATCCGAACTGGAAACCTACATTTAACAATATGATGGATATTTACGATTGAAATTATTGAAATAAATGTTATGATCATACTAGTTCCTTACCGCGGCTTCTCCCGTGTGAGAGAGTTATTAGGCACCCTCATCAGATCCTTTTCTGTACCTCTGATAACATTGGCAACATTCATGATGACCAGTTGAGTAGTTAAGCCTTGAAAGCGTAACAAACAAGAAAACAGTCTATAATCTTAATTTCATTATCTGATTAATTGAAATCAACGTACCGACAGTCCCGCTTACCTATACAGCTGTGACCAAAGTAATAGGACACCACCTGAATTGAGGTTAAGGGTGTGATCTCACGGTGCTCACAAACTGTGAACAACTGTATAAAGTAATGTATAGAATCTTTACATGTGTGCTTGTTGCTGTGTGAGTGAGCGCAACGTATTATTAAAGGTTCCGGTATAATATTTTTATTAAAATAGAATAATAATTTCTGTTACTTCTTGCGGACATACTTGCAATAATTAATAACGTAAATATTTGGCTGATAAATATCTTTGCGTCATTAGGAATTCGAATGTCCGGTTTATTAGGAAGTTTATAAAAAAACAACAACAAATCTGTTTTAAAAAATTTGAAATTTCGTCGTATTAAATTAATATTAATTCGTCCGTTCTAATCTTTAAAAAAGTAGAAAATATGAAACTGCAATCGTAATATTTATTACATTTTGCTATGTAAAAATGAATTTACTAATTTTATAAATGAATTCGAGACACCATAAGCTTAATAACCAATATAAAAATAATGTTGATAAAGACAGATATCGATTGAAAAGAAAAAAACGATGTAATTAATATATACTACATTATTAAACCGCCGGTTCTTTTCAGGGCTGGGTGACTCTTTTCCGAACCGGTGGTATTTTCTAGTTTGACTATCAATATGTAAGTGTAATTAATGCTGACTAAGTATTTTGATTCATTTTGATTTTAAAACCAAGATGATGACGTGATTGGAACAAGTATAGCTTAACAAAGTATTGCAGGTTCTAATCCAAGCGAGCAACACATATTTTTTCATGTGTTTATAATTCGTTTTATGCTCGGCGATAATATCGTAAAAAATACATGTGTGGGATGAAAATTTGCCACGTAATATATGTATAAGTTCCAAATTTTCCCAAGGAATGGAGACGCGTTTCCCCCACATGAAGTGGTGCCTGGAACGCCTATTGCGTCCTAGTGCACCGGAATACCTACCAGAATCAAACCAGCGGTATCGTTTATTAATTTACACACTTAACATCAATTGCATATACATAAGTACTTCCTCACTACATAGGACATTTTCTGTTTTATATACTTATGACGTATTTTATAAATAGCGGATTTATTGTCAATATCGTATTATACATTATAATGTATAAATTTGTTACAAGTATCGTCATAATAGTGATACGATTACGTTTTATGAGTTTGCAATTATTTAATGGTCGCGTCTTAAAGTTTTTATATATCTTTACTCTTGACTAGTTTCCGTTTGATGGGAGGGGAGGTATTCGATAGCCTATGTACTTTTTGTCATCATATGTATAGGGTTTTCCAATAGGGACGCTTGAACTTTGACAGCTGATTGCGGCCATGTTGTTTGAGTGACAGCTGTCAAATGCAGTGTGTTATATTCATTCCGTCCTCCCAAACCACCATGGCAGGTTACAGTGTCGAGCAGCACGTGCAAATCATAAAATTGTTTTATGAAAATGGGTCTTCAGTTCGAGCAACGTTCCGCGCACTTCGCCCGTTTTACGGTCGCGATGATCGTCCTGCCGAGTCGACTATCCGTCGATTGGTGGACAAATTCGAGTCAACCGGGTCAGTTAACAATCAGCCGGTTCCCGTGCGTCAACGTAACGCGAGATCTGCCGAGAATATCGCCGCTGTGCGCGACAGTGTCCTCGAAAACCCGCGGCAGTCAATTCCGCATCGCGCACAGGAACTCGGCCTTTCGCAGACGACAACTTGGCGAATTTTGCGTTGTGACTTGAGCCTGCACCCGTACAAGATCCAGCTGACCCAAGAGCTCAAGGTTAATGACCATAGACAGCGCCGTGTGTTCGCTGACTGGGCATTAGAGCAGTTGGAAGTTGACGCCGATTTTGGCAAAAAAATCATCTTCAGCGACGAGGCGCATTTTTGGATGAATGGCTATGTCACCAAGCAAAATTGCCGTATTTGGGACGAGACCAATCCACACGAGGTTCACCAAGTGGCAATGCACCCGCAGAAAGTGACTGTTTGGTGCGGATTTTGGGCCGGAGGCGTGATTGGTCCGTATTTTTTCGAAAACGATAATGGTGTGGCCGTCACCGTCAATGGTGAGCGATACCGGTCGATGATAACCAACTTCTTTTGGCCTGAAATCGAGAATATGGATCTGGACAACATGTGGTTTCAACAGGACGGCGCTACGTGCCACACAGCACACGCTACGATGGAAGTTCTGCACGATCAAGCGCCCTTAATGGAAAACCCTATATAAGCAAAATTTGATGATAATCAGTTGTATAGTTACGACGTGAAAGCGTAACAAACAAACATTCGAATTTATAATATAATTAAGGATTTATGTACTAACAACCCGCTGAGTTTCTTTCGCCGGTTCTTCTCAGGGCTGGGTGTTTCTTTTCCGAACCGAACGTGGTAGTTTCTAGTTTGACAATCAATAAGAAAGTGTAATACTTCAATATTGAATAAATAATTTTGAATTTGAATTTGACAAATGTCATTAATTTTCAAATACAAATCAGTGACTGCCATTAGAATGTCAATTTTCTTTATTTCTGCGTTTAAATGAACAATAATTAAGCAATTATCCGAACAGTCTTCAGTCACAAACGGTACAAGATACACAATAGCTGATAGCGATATTAAGACCGCAGACATACGATCGCGTGTGGTGTGTGAAGCACCTGGACTGCCGTTATATTTTTAATGAAATCGCTTTAGCTACGTCCACATTTATAGTGTTTAATCCCTTTAGCCGCTTACGTCAGTACATAAATATAGGTTTATAATGCTTGATATCGTGCAATTCAAATCGAGTTATTTAAGTACTTTACTCGGATAATTATATAAGTTTCGGTTCAAGAGAAGTTTCCGCTGAAAGTAGTGGTTTTTAACTATTGTGTAATAAAGAGTTATTGTGATCGGTTTTTTAAAAACTGGATCAGACCAAGATCCTATACCAAATGGGATTTTCGAGTTTGCTTCAATTAAAAATATATCTATTTTAATAATTTCTGTTTTAAGCTAGAAGCTGGCATTTGTTAAAACAGTCACCAATCAATCCATGCCACATTTAACCCTCAACATGCCACCACTCTTCAAAAGTCTTTCATATTATGGAAAATTGTTCGAAATTGACATAAAGTTAAAATAAAATAATCTAAATATTTAATATATGTACATAACACTTGCATTGATTACCTAAAATCTATCACGGTTTCGGAAGGAGAGACCAACTATAGACGCACCAGCGAAATGAACTTGGCAAATGATTTTTAAGAGGATTTCGCGCTTAAAATTTAGCTACATTCACTAGCATCATACAGTTTCAAAGGATTATTGGAGCTTAGAATATTTTTCGAGATAAATTTTGAATGTAATTTTCTCGTGCGACTGACTAACTTCGACTATCGATAGACGACTTCGCCAATGATAGGTGTTTTGATATATCGTAACACCCATTTAACTATATGTCAATATCGATTATTTTCTGTTCAATTGAAAACATTTTTTGCAATAGTTAAAAGCGATTAATTTCAATTATCAACGGTTTGATTTCAATGAGTTGCTTAAGATTAAATCTGACCCCATTTTCTGAAATTTTTAAGGGCATATCAAATCGTCTTCCAAGGATATTACGCGTGATTTATTTTGAAGCGAGGTTTTGTGTTAAATTTCAATGGGCTGCTAGGAAGTTATGGCTGTGCATTTATAAATTATGATATATTCTTATATTCATTTTTATCATTTTTAAAATTATAAATGTTTAGTAAGTAAGTGTTATTGTGTTTCATTTTTAATCGAGAAACGCTCGACATATTTTTGAAGACCTGCTTCCATAATCAAATTAAAGATAAGGAGTTGTTGAATTAAGGATAAGATCTAAAAATATATATTAGAAACATTTGTATATTTAAATGTTTACAATATTTATACATTTTCATTATATTGTCGTGTTATTTGCAATTAGTGTTTCAAATAAACTTTTCTCATTCCTTAAAGTGCCTCAACTCCTGCTTCCACGTTTGCAATTTCATTGATAATCTAGCCAATTAAAACAATTGGATTTATTCTATTGATCATGTCACAATATGATTAGTTTTCGAGCTTTAAATTTACTCTATCTAGTAAATCTTGTAATTGCTTCTAACGGACCCGAACCGTGTTAGTGTTACAGGCGAGCCTTGATCGTCCAATGCCACACATTCACGCCTGATCATTGTGGGCGGCGTAGATAATCGACACGTTAGTACGAACATATTGATATACCACTGGTATAAAAGTTATTGTTAATTAAATTAAATTAACATGTGGTTATAAGATTTTCGATGTTTACAATAAATCTAATGATTGTAATTCTGTTAAATCACAATATAATTTTCAAAAATGATCTTCGAATATTTTTTATGGCCTTAGCCCAGTAGTGAGACATTAACCATATACTTTCCCTTTTTTATTATAACTTTGTCATTTCATTTTAAACATTCTTATAAATTCTTTATTAATTTGCCATCAAGTAGGAATATGGATGCTGCAGCTAGGAAACAGTGAAACACTGTTATCTATCTGATGATAGTATTAGAAATCTGAAGTAGAATTAAGTATATTTAGACACGATATAAAATCTAACTTGTATAATATATAACAAAAACATTTTGGCTGACCTTAATTAAGCGATAAAAATCATGGATTGGCACATCGCTCGGAAGCGCGTCCGGTCGTTGTTTGGAATTATGCAACGTGGATGCTACGACCCAATGAATACGATCCGGACCAAAAAATTTGTAAATCGTCTATTTTAAAACAATAGTTTTTAGATGAAGGCTGGACTGGTTGATGAACTTAGTAATGTTCGGGGTTTATAAGACCTATTCTTTGTCGACTCTGTCTGAAATCGGATTCGGAGTCGAATCGGAATTTTCTTGAAGATTCTTACGATGGTTATTCGAGCATCCGTTATAAAGTTTGCTAACTCACACACATAAAATTTGAACATAGATACGTTAATTTTGATGAAGAGAACAGTGGTTTTGGTTAAAGGCTAATATGGGCCAAATATGGACAATATTTATAAGAGAAATTTTCTTTATTGATTGTCCATGTAAGCGTATGATATTTTTCAATATGTCCATAAGATATATATATAAAAACACATCAATTTGTAAAAATATCTCATAAATAAGAGATAGTTGTCTAATAAATAAAATAGTTAATATATATGCCAAACTCCATGTTTGTTTTCTCTTCGCTTCACATCTCGCTTATAATTTTTTTATACTCGTAATAATATTTCGAGCTCTGCAAATATCATGAGAAAACTTGCATGAGTCAGATGTAATTCTAACACATGTATATCTAACTAATATTGGAATACGCTTCAGGACTTCTCATTTCTGTATACGTAAAAGTAATCGATACTTTCGAAGCAAAAAACCATTACTTCTAATGTACATATTACAACAAATAGCCATGAACTTGAAGACGTAGTGTATACCGTCTAATTAAATTAAATATTCCGTTACTAACAACGCTAAGGTAAAAGATCAAGTTAAATAGGGTTGTCAGCATTAACATATTTTAACATAAGTTATTTTTATTTGTGTGTTGCCATAATTTCATTTACTTAATGGCCAAAGCCAGCCTTTACTTATGTACAGTAATACATTGCAATTTGACAATACAATAAGTGATGACTTCGTGGTAAAACTTCGTGCAAGTGCCTTGTAGTATTTATTCTTGTTTCCACCATCAAACGTAAATATTGTTAATGTTGTTTCCTGGTTTGAAGTAGACTAAGTCAATTCACCGACAAAAGGAAGGATAAGCAAAAACAAACATGAATAAATAAGGCTTTTGAGTATATTTTTTATAGAGATAAACAGTGGAAGACATTTCATGATATAAAAATGATTTATATTACATTGTATTTTTAATTGTTGATTTTCGATAAAGATAAATAATTTATTTAAATGGTAAATTCGTCAATTTTACGATTGATAAGTGTAACGAATGCTTTAATATATCAATAAGGAATATCCTAATCATGAATATATATATTCATTACTACGCATCATTAAACAAATATGAATTTATATCAATACTAATTTCTGCGTATGGCTTCGCCTGCGTATGTCGGAGTGGGACATAGGTAGTCTGTCCTTTTCAGTACCACTGATCATATTTATGCAAAATTTCATGATGATCAGTTGAATTGTTAAGATGTGAAAGCATAACAAGCGAACAAATAAACAGTTCACAAAACACATATATCACACATTCACATTTATCGTATTAATTATGATAACATCAAATAAAAAATCTTATAACAAAACAGGAGGTCGATTACACTAATGTAAAACGTTTATTAACGTTCTCGATTCGATTCCGATACAGATTCGACTATTCCTCATAAATCCGAATCAGTATGATGTTACTTTATACAAAAGCCAAAAAACCATGTCAAAGTCAAACTTTATTGTTTACTTAGACGTTCCATCAAGGGGAAGTTAACAACCGAAAAAATCGAATCGCATCAGGATCGTTGTATTAGTAGAATAGGGAAAAAGCTAAACGTCAACGGTTAGGCTATGTTTCGATTCGATAATGTGAAAATTATGTTAGTATATACAATTGGCCTCCAGCACATACATACGTAACGCTATTCCGTATTTCAGAGAAATTTACAACTTGACACAACTTGTGTTTTGGAGTCGTTCCGAGTGTTCTTAGTGAAGTCTTGCTCAACGACTACACTATTAACCACAAAATCTGCTATTGTATATTCAAGAGTACATACAAGGTTGTTACGACACAATATTATAAAACAGCATTATAACATTAGTAGATTGCATTTAACCGTTTGTATGAAACTGTAATGATGCATTAACTGAAGAAAATACATTTCACAAAACGAAATAATGATTCTAAATAATTGGATGTTTCATTTTTGAGTTGTTTTCTTATTCGTATACATAGGACATTTATCCATTATGCTTACGTACAAACGAGCTTTTGCACAAAGCCTACCACCATAGTAAAGAAAATTGTTAGTATAAGAAATTTAATAGAAACGTAAGTTGAATTATTTTTACTAGAAGAGTCTTAAAATTTATAGACAACATAATGGTATAATGGAGAGCGATGTGAAAATAACAGTCTCGAACCTGAACCCTTGGATTGGAGTGTTCGCTTCCAGCATAAGTTTTACGTTTAACAGAAGGGTAAATTGTGTATTAGTATTCCTTGAACATAGGTCTTGCTAGTATTATTGGTTGTATCGTTGGTCTTGTTGACACTTTAACATCACAAGTTCCTGGATTAAATCAATCAAATGATGTCAAGTTTGCCTACCATGTCAGAACATGCCGATTATCACTCGATAATGAACACTAAACCATATTTTCAACAAATGTAAACACATTTTCTAATGTTTCATATAAACATTGTCAAAGAGCGTACAATGTTTTAAAGCGATTTAGTTCCGATATTTAATAATCAGCGGTAACCCTATCAAGAGGTGGTGCGCCGGCGCAGTGGCGCGAGGTTACGCACGCTTTCTACCGGCTTTCCATGGTTCAATTGTTTTATGATTACGATTTACTGCTAACGATAAACCATTTGTACTTTTGTTTGATGCACCGATATATTTCAATAAACAGTTTTACAGCTACATAAATTTAAAATTATATGTTTGATGAGTATCGTGTTTCAGAAGCTTAGCCGGTTTTGTTTCTAGATTATTTTATATTAACTAATAAATAAAGCTATATATAATATATATATATATAATATGCAACCAGTCGAAATAGCGTAACGATAATGTGATAACTAAACATGTGCGTTCAAGTTTTGACAATTACATTTGTATTTTTCGAGTGTTTTTTTTTTTTTATATCGAGCGATGTATTAAAACGTACTTTTTAAGTAATTGCTTATTTACGCAATGAATATTTATGTGTTTGCACAAATTATGCGAATGCAGAGACATAATACGTTGAGAATAGCGTCCGTGACCAAACTCGGATAGACGGACATAATTCTTCAGAAGACAATAAATTACCTGGAAGTAGAAGAAGTTGTTAGTAACAGCTTGTAAACGTCTCACTGTTAACCTGAGCCCTCTCTCCTAGTGATATTCTCTAATCTCACAATGCTATATATATGTAATGTCTGGTAATAGAAACATGCAGGCACTACAAACTTTAAACCGATAGAAAGATGAAACATGGAAGGCACGTACAACACCATTTCATTTACCCTCTACTCGAACAAACTCTTAAAATTAATTTATTTATCGCTCTTGTAAGAATTACATTAGGAAGTTTAATGACTTGGACATGTTTTCTTGTTCGCTCAATACATTTTAAAAGAAAGTTAGTATGCATTTGTCATTTTAGTCATTATTTTATATATATTTTTTTCTTTTTTTAAATTTTTTGAATCTTGATAATTAATATTTATAATTTACCGAATTGCTTGTTTACTGCTATACATGAATTAGTTTTAAGTGGAAACTTGATCGGTGTGTATGTGGCGTTTAATGTATGTTTCCCAAATTAAAATAAAAAATATATAAAAAAAAACGTCTGTTGTGACTACAAGAAAATTAAAAAAACCTTTGTCGGTAAAAAATACACAACTGTCTCACGTCTCATGGGGATATATTATAACTTGTATGATTTTAGTAGAAAATTCATATTTTTTTAAAGATAACATAGATTGTCATTTCTAGAATAAAAAACAAAAGGAACGATTTTTATCATTTATTTGTACGATCAGATAAAATATAACATGTCATCTCCATGTCACTAGATAGATATCTTATGCTAAATTTCACATCAATCGGTTAAGGCGCGAAAGCCAAATAAACTTACTTTCACATTTGTAATATTACAGAGTACATTAGCAGCCTGTGAATGTCCCACTGCTGGGCTAAGGCCTCTTTTCCACTTTTTGAGGAGAAGATTTTGAAGCTTATTCCACTACGCTGCTCCAATGCGGGTTGGTGGAATACACATGTGACGGAATTTCAGTGAAATTTGACACATGCAGGTTTCCTCACGATGTTTTCCTTCACCGTCAAGCACGAGATGAATTATGACAAATTAAGCACATGAAATTCAGTGGTGCTTGCCGGGTTTGAACTCACGATCATCGGTTAAGATTCACGCGTTCTTACCACTGGGCCACGGCTTTTTACAGAGTAAAAATAATTATTTTATCAAAGTAGGTAGGCATTGTCAAATGAACCTGATGATCACCACCGCCCATAGACGTTGGCACTGTAAGTAATATTAACAATTCCTTATATCGCCTGTTTACTACCGAAGTACTCGGAGGGACCAAATGATGAACGAAATAAGAACGATATTTCTCTGTTCACTTTAATAAATTTGATCGTAATTGTAACATTGACATTCTGTATAAGTACATTTACAAAAAAACTTAGACAGCGTGATTCAGAAAACTCAAATAATTAATCAACACCATCTATTGACAAAAAGTAATAAACATGTTTTACTGATGAAAAAGGTTTTACTCTCAACAATCGCCAATGTGCTATCAACCTTGCCAAATAAGATCTTATGTCCCTTGTGTTTGTTGGTACACTGACCCACTCTTCAAACAGGAACACAACTATACTAAGTAAACCTGTTGGCCGGTTGAAACAGTAGGTGATACATAATCAGAAGCGCTTGCACACACCCTGCCACTGAGTGAATCATATTAATATTCACATTATATTAATTAAATTTAATATAAAAACAACTAAACAAAAGGCGATTTATATCTTTATATAAAAATAAAAAAAACTTTCGTGTAAAAGAAAGATAATTTTACACAGTAATAATGATAGTGTTTCCGAGATTGTATTACGCAAACTGAATGTTTTCAAATTAAAACTTCTTTCAAGTACAATAAATTATTTTATGATAATAGTATCAAAGAAATATTTTATTAGATACACATTCAAAAACAAATCTCTTAATACTGATATTTATGTATAAAAATAAATGTTCCTTCGTTTGTCCCGACCCGTTTCTATACCATATATCCGATTGTAATGAATCCTCGTACGGTACGACCGTATGTAATTTTTAAAATCCGAAAATACGTGTTAGATATACCTAAAGTCATGTTTATAATTCGACATTACCTCGCTTGCTCGTGAACAGCTGTTTACACCTGCGATGCACTCATTAATATGTTGTCAAATACTCTAACAAATGCCGGACAGGTGGAAAGCAATGTATGTCCCCGACATGTCCGGCTAATGCAGGACACCTGGGAACCCTAAACGCTCGATTCTTATCGGGCTAATTTACACAAAAAGAATTAATAGAGGCATTACAACGCTGCTCATAGGGTAGTATAAAATAAAA
Organism: Nymphalis polychloros; assembly: GCA_905220585.2. Taxonomy (NCBI): domain Eukaryota; kingdom Metazoa; phylum Arthropoda; class Insecta; order Lepidoptera; family Nymphalidae; genus Nymphalis; species Nymphalis polychloros. The sequence goes on from HG992262.1 coordinate 1,108,723, forward strand.
CAAGTATATGTAATGTCGTAATGAATTACGCAATATCATCAATTGTTTCTTATTATACGTATATACAGGGTTATTTGTAACACACCAGCAACCTCGCAGGACTAGATAACTAACACCATAAGCAACAACTTTTGCTCTACGACTTCGGACAAAACTCAATACATGAAAAATGTCGTCGAACAAAAGTTGTTGCTTATGGTGTTAGCTATCTAGTCCTGCGAGATCGCTGGTGTGTTACAAATAACCCTGTATACGTATAAATTTGTACTTTAGAGTATGAGTGTTCTTTTTTTCCTCTTAAATTTGTTTACTTTTCTTTTGCACACCTTCATACATACACATACATTTCTTGTACTTCCTAATGTTAGCCGATTGAGAATACTTTAAACATTAAAACCGTCTTTTGTGTTGTGCAATATAGTGTTAAATAAATAAATATAAGGGAGTCGATGTTAAAGGAACAACATCATGTGTAGGTGTAGTCATTATCGCTGGTCGTCGTGGTAGCTGATAACCAGCGTTGACAATGATGATTTTTTATCTGATGCCCAGCAATGTAAGCTTCGTGATTGAACCATTGTCGACAATAGTGCAATAGTTTATAGGTCGACATGTAAAAGTGTACTTCTTTTGCAACGTCACTATTACAGACACCTTTATTACATTATTTTTCCTTTTATATAACAGCTTAGTCTTAGTTATATTCTCTATTCTTCCCTTATATTATCTTGTTTATGTGTATCTCTATAAATGTGTTCTATCTAATAAAGATATCTATCTATCTGAAAAAGCAAACGATGTTATATAGATAATAATATTATTTAGTTAATAAAACAAAGTAATACACTTCAAAGAGCGTTTTTATGTAATTACAATGGCCGTTATAAGTGTGTGATAGGATGCAATCGATTTTCCGTTAATCCACAATTGCCTTGTTATCATTGATAGGTTATCGATGACGTAACGGTACGCTTAGGACGGATTAAGCTAGAGGTCAATTCCACGAATGTAAAACGTTTATTAACGTTCTCGATTCGATTGCGATCCAGCTTTGACTATTCTTCATAAAACCGATTTTACCATATACAAAAGCCAAAAAACCATCTCAAAGTCAAACTTAATTGTTAACTTTTGACGTTCCATCAAGGACAAATCGAATCGCAACTGGATCGTTGTATTAGTCGAATAGGTAAAAAGCTAAACGTCAACGATTATGTTTCGATTCGATTCTGATAATGTGACAATTATGTTAGTAGAATTGGTCTCCTGGTAATATTGCTCTTGATACCTACGGAGTTCGTGTCACGAGTCTTCTTACTTTATAAATATATTTATTTGAATAAAAATAGGTTGATTATTGATTAAACGTCTAGTTTAATTAGTAACAAAGGGCAGCCGCTAAGGGTTAATAAAATAAAATAAACTAAATTACAAAAAAAATACGTTTAAAATTATATTTAAGAATAGATCCTAGCTACTGCCTATGTTTAATAAATAAATAACAATGAAAAAAAAATTAATAATTAAAAAAAAAAATTATACATACATTCAAAGTACTTTTTAAAATATTTTTAAATTATTACGTTACGGTCACAATATTAAAAAATCAAGTCACAAAAGTAAATAAAGACATTACACAACGTACCATACGTTCATCGCACAGTAGAAATGCAATACAATATTGCATAATGGATTTAAGTTGGCGTGTGTATGCAAATTTTGACTTCCTTAAGTTGACCATATTTGGACATTTTCTATTCATATATTGATATTTGCGATAACACGTTGTCGGTGATTTCTTTGACGTGGAACAATCTTTGTTGATTAGAACTATATATCGATAATATATTTTTGTCGCCGAAATTGCCCAGTGGTTAGTTCACGTAATGCTTAATCGAAGATTGCGGGTTCGAACTTGGCAAGCACCACTGAACTTTTTTAGTGCTTAATTTGTGTTGGATCAAATTCTTGGTACTGTCTGTCCAATCTGCATTGTATCAGCGGGGTGGAATAAGGTGGTCTATCTTTGCTACTTACCCATATAATTAAAAAAAAACTACCTCAAATAAGAAAAAGCCGTAGCTCAGCAGATAATTACAGGCTGTTTATCTTTTGGTCCTATCTGTGTACATAACTACCAACATAATAATAAAAATACCGACAGCTTATTATACTCTCAAATAATATTTAAATCGGTACAACAATAATACACGTCCGTTTCCTCCCCTCCCGCCAGCCCCCTACATCCGCTTTCTAACAGATAACAGCGTCGTGCCGCGGTTGTTTATACGTATGTTTGTTTATTCAATTGTTGATGACAAAAACTCTTTCACCGTTTGTTGTTTGTTATGAATTATTTTACATCGAGCTTGAAAGAGAGATGGAACTATGTGTTTTGTCTCGTTTATAGTACGACGATCGATTAATTTTACGATTGAGTATTTAGTAATAATTAATTTTTTATATATATTTTCACATTTTATTATTAAGTTTCAAAAATTATTTATTTTAGTTTTTTGTACTTCGATTTAATACCGTTTAATTCCGTATAGATTATTCATACTAGATGCTATTATGTCCTTCGTAACGTCAATCGATTTTGTAGTTTTAAATTGATTGGTAATATTTTAATGACAAAAAGAATTATTTATTTGAGTAATCTAAAGCTTAACATAAATATTTTTTAATGTATTATAATGCACTTCAATGCCTCAATCCGATATGATCAGAAAAGGTACTGCCAACTACCGAACTCCATGCTACAAATATTAACAGAAAAATCCCATAACCTTGGGTTTATAACCTTTCAATGGTAACCCCGAACCGATTGAATCTTCTCGACTTCTGATTTTGGTATCAGCTTTAACCTAGTCACTAGACCAGGAGCCAGGCCATCGGTTCATATACAGTTTCCCAAGTTCTAGGTGTAGAATGTAATGTATATTGTTAGGTAACTAGTTCTTGTTACTCAACTCCACAAATGTTCCGCACTACGCGCAAAGAAGACATATTACTTTAATCGAATATAGAACGGTTGTATTCAATTGTTTTTATATATTTAAACTTTATATATAGATCTGATAAGCTGAGCTGTCTGTCAGTGGAATATTTTCAGTGATAAAGATTATACTTACTTTATAAATCTGTTGCTCTGCTTGCGGAGATATTATTCTCCTCCGACTTATGTATATTTTTTTGGAAAAAGAACTAGTTATTTTCATTTTTGTTTACGTATAGTTTATTTGCGTGCGAGTTTAATAATTTTGGCTTGAATAGTATTATTATTATTTATACTGACTTTTTTTTATTCGTTCAAACATTAAAGGCAAAGATTCTACTTTAAAAGGTTTTGTTGACAGTTTTATTACAGGTATATCGATTGACAGCATGAAGTACTTGGATGTTGGCCAAAGAATATGCAATATAAATTTTTATCTACCTAACATTTTATAGCTCGGAGACAGATTCAGAGATTAAAATGACATAAATGTTGCAAAATTTTCAAGTAAAGAATACTCTTTAAAATATAGCTTAAGCTTGAACTATATTATGATATGTTGCTCGGTGGTAGAGTTTTGTGCAAGCTCGTCTGGGTAGGTACCACTCACTCATCAGATATTCTACCGCAAAACAGCAGTACTTTGTATTGTTGTGTTACGGTTTGAAGGGTGAGTGAGCCAGTGTAATTACAGGCACAAGGGACATAAAATCTTAGTTCCCAAGGTTGGTGGCACATTGACGATGTTTTTTTAAAGAAATGTACAATGCCAATGTCTATGGGCGTTATTGATCACTTGTCATCCGGTGGCCCATATACTCGTCCGCCTACCTATACTATAAAAAAATGTACATCCTTACTACTATTATATATGCGATAGTGAGTTTGATTATTACGGTTTCACGTCTTAACTACTTAACCGATCATCATGAAATTTTCCATACACGTTTTCAGGGCTATAGAAAGGGACATAGAATATTATATAACATCTCCCTCTCTTTGTCACATGCGGACGAAGCCGCGATCTGAAACTTGTAATTATGTATTTGTGTATGTATGTGTGTATGATTATGAATAAACGGTTTTGTTAAAGCATTATTATTGGGACATTTGAAAATGTTACTTTCAGCTCTTAGATTGGCTAGCTAGAATAGTTTAAACATGAAGCCTTTTGTTTTATTGGCCTATCTATAAACATTTTGTTTTGTACAATAGTGTTTAGTAAATAAAGATTTGTAATCATATTTGTCAATAGTACTAATCATACTGTAGAAGCTATTAACGTAGTTATTGTTAATTAGTTTAGTTATATATAATCGTCTACTTTCAGCGGTAGAACAAAGGGTACTTTAGAATGATTTGATAACATTGTACGAATCCTGTTAGATCTCTTATTACCAACTAGCTGTGCACGCGGTTTCACCTGCGTATAATTAATAAAAATATAATGAATAAAAATCAGCCTAGAACCTTCCTCGATAAAAGGACTATACAACACAAAAATAATTTTTAAATTCGAACCAGTAGTTCCTTAGATTAGCCGGATCAAACAAACAAACTCTTCAGCTTTATATATTAGTATAGATTAGAAGATAAACATATCGCATAGGGAATAAACTCTAAATACCTACTTCAAACATAATAAACAAAGGCAAGACAGAGTAAAGCCTTGCTTAATTTTTAAATGTCAGTATGACTCTTTTACATTCCAGCGAAAAAAGCATTATAGTTAATCTGCACTAAACCTGGTCAAGAGTCAACTACATCTACGAGTATTAACAAAATTTAATAATACGAGTTTGTCCAGTTATACAAACACGTGAATTTTTCATCGACGATTGCATGTTCAAAGCCGGGCAAGCTGTACTGAAATTTCTTGTAATTTGTGTTAATAATTCATATCGTACAGTTTTGTTTGTCACTTTACTTTATGCAATATATTAAACTCAAACACGGTGTTACGTGCTCAGCTCTAGACGCACCTTTGCTTTTTAACATCTGTCATAGAGTTTGACTCGTATCATTGCACCCGTGACAATTACACATATTTAAATACATTACACAATCGTGTTTAGATTTTCGTTTCGTTGCGCTACTTTATAAAATTCTGGGGTCATGAATTCGAATCAGGACTCGGAATATCATATTTTTATTGAATTTTACTTAATAAAGGACTGGCAAACAGCTATTAGCACTGTAATAAAATTAACCAAGACATACATGTGCAATCAATCTTCAGTATACCCTTGTACATGTAATTACACTGGCCCACTCACCCTCAAACTGAAACACAACGAAACTGAGTAGTGATGTTTTGTGATCAGTGAGACCTACCCAGTCGGACTTGCGTCCAGCTCTATCACCTAGTGATTGTAATCATCGAGCTACGAGCATAAGGGTGTATATGTATTTATATTCGTATGGTTAATCTCTCTTGAGATTGGCCGCCATGGCCGAAATCGGTCTGGGGGACGTTATTTATATTCGTGGTAAAGTTATATAAATATATACATAGGTAGTTCACTTGTGCGTAGATATGCACTATAACCTGAATAGTTGGTGGGTATCCGTTCGAGTAGCCGGTTAGACGAATACAAATAACAGTCAAATTCGAACTGAAATTATCGTGATATTGGGATAATTCTACTAACAATTTGTCACTTTATCGCAATCGAATCGAACCGTGATCGTTTTAGTGTATCCGTTTTCCTATTCTTTAATTCAATTATCTACTATTTTCATAAAAGTTAACAATTAAGATTGTTTGACATAACGGTATATGGTAACCTATTATCGATTCGTTTCCGATAAATATAGATTATTCAAAGTTGAATCGGAAACGAAACGTATCGTAGTCGTTATAGATTAGTAGAATTCGGCCCCTGTATATCAATAATGTATTGCTCAAATCGATATTGTTCCTGTGTGACTTTGATTTGTTACGGTCTTAATATTGCCAATATTTATTGTTTCGTGCGTGCAAGTAACGCACGTAACGTCACTGAAACGTGTATCGATATGTCAGATACGAATTCCACGTTTGACGTTTAATTTATCGCATTTGAAATTGTATGTATTGCAATATCAAATGATTGTATTTCGTGTAATATTTGATTGGTTTTATTCGAAAGTATCTACTGAGTTGGTGTGCTAGTAAAACTGATCCTGATGACTTTGATTCGAATCTCGGGTTGAGACTTGAAAGATTACGTAATTGGGTTTTCTGTCGAAAATTTGTCACAACCTCAAAATCCCTCCCGATTTCGGCTTTAAATTCGGTATTCACGGCCGTATATCTAGCCGCTATACCAATGAGTCAGTCTATCTACTACTGGCTATTGGAAACTGCTTTGTTGCTCTGTTCCTTCGTGAATGAATTACAAATTAACACCCATGCCTTCATAATATTTTAAAACTAGCTGTTGCCCGCGACTTCGGAAGTCGGTTTTATTACGATATATTAAAAAAATGCATTCACGGTTTCTGTTCCTCATTTTGACAAACAACACTCGTTTTTTCGATTAATTTACTCTATGTACAGACACACGGTTTCTATTGCTTTTATATATATATATAAATAGTATGGATGATAAAATTGTATTTGAACGGTGGAAATTTTAAGAAAGTGATAAAAAAAATCCGTTGTAAGAAAAATGTATGTACGTTATCGCCTGTAACATCTAAACGGACAAGTGCTGTCGCGCTCGATAACAGCTGATTACAGGTGTGATAGATTGTTCGATTTTTAAATTTAAATATGATAAAATTATGCATAATTTATGTATGACATTGAATTTTAGTAATATTTTTATATCCTTAATCATGAATTCAATGTTGAAGTTGTGTTTTTTTTTAATTTCAGTTCAATTAATTAAAAATATTAACTTTATTAATTATCTAAACCAGCATTGCAGTTGTCCAACTCCAACTGCAATGCTGTATATACCTGTAATAGATTGTTGTAATAGTACTAGACCATACTTTAGTTTTTAATGAAAATGTATGTAATATATCGTTGGTATAGCAATAAAAAAATAGCCTTACTCATTAATGTTATATAGCGGTTGTATATACGATGTTTTGTTCCCCTTTTCCAAATGTCAAATTACAGATGACCGAAAGAGAGATTACATAAAGTTTATTATTAAGGCGGTTATAATTATTATTTTCATAGCTATACTGTCCATCCTGACTTCGTACGAGTAACATTACCCAACTATAACCCACTTACATAATACTCAGTTAGATTAAAAATCAAATAGTTGCTTTAATTCAGTTATTATTCATAATATTAAAGATGTTTTTCTTTAATTGAAATTATCCGAGGTCCTCTAACGTCAGGTCGGGTCAGTAAAAGACAATTAGGTTTTGAATACTCCTATATACCTGAATACTTATTAGTCCAGTTATATTTATACCATTGAAACAACACATTAAATAATTTCAATAGATAATTGCTTCATATTCGACGCCTCGGGCGACACTAAGGAAGGTTTAATTAATTGCAATATTAATTAATTCTTTCATCAAGTCAAGTATTCTCTATGCTTGATGACTATTTGAGATTAGGTAGAGATTGTTGACACTGAATATATACTTACTCATATCTACATACGTACATGTCATTGAATTTACTTAGCCTTGTATTTGTAGAGTGCAAATATCGATTATAATCGATAATTTGTTTTATATTATAATAATATTTTATTTACATTAAAGACTGAAATATATACTCATAAAAATTAAAAGCTATTATACAAATCATGACCGTATGTAATGGTAGCAAGCATTAATTTGGTTAATAAATGAAGCAGACCTCCTGTCACCAATTTGAACATAAGTTTAGTGTTTCATGTAATAATGCTTAAATATCGCACCAGTATTTGAACTGCCCCTAGAGATCCGAACAAATTGATATTTTAAGAAGAGTGGAATTGTTTTAAATTCTAATTACGTAAAGTTTATTAAATATATTGAGTAATATTGGGTAATTTAAACTGAGATATTAAATTTAATTCGATTCAAAACTAAGGTTGGAGTGATTAACAATGTCTAAAGTGAGCAGTATTTTGTGCTGCACAATATATGTGCCAATTTCAACAAGATGCAATGATAGGTGTTTTTTTAATAAAAATATTAATTATTTTATAAGTTTTTCTGTAATATTCGTTAAGTTAGATAAATAAAAAATTTAGCAACGACGCGATCAGGTATTTATTAAACTTCATGTTCAGCCTTAAAGTCAGTAAAACATCGTCGTTACTGAAATAGGATTATAATGTTATCATCGTTATTTGATGTCATGTACTTAAAATTCGTTCCGTATTACTTATCACTTAATACGGTAATTTATTGTACGTGATGTCGAAATAGATGCAAATTATCATTCATCAAATTGTAAAATGCACCTAAGTTATATACTTTATATTCTAAAACATAAACGTAAAGCCGTATTATGTAGGTATTTAAATAATGAGGGACGATTTAAATAGTTAAAAGTCTATCGGATCATTATACAGAATGTAACAAAAACCCTGTCCGACCCGATAAGTGGTTATAAGGTATCGTGTGTCGGTTCTATTTATGTAAAAAAAAAATTAAATACTAAGCAAAAAATTACTTTAAAAAATATTAATTGCGTTTAACGACACTGTTCGTGGTTAACACGTGGACTACTGAGGTCATGACCTCGTGTCTCAGCTACCCGATAGGTAAGAGCTATCGAGCGCTATTGCCCGCGCCTGTGTTGCCATGTAATTTTCGTCATTTAATTAAATTATTATTTTTCCGGGATAAACATTTTGCTTATTATTTTAAAAATATTACACAAATAGAACCGACGCACGATACCTAATAATCACTTCACGGGTCGGACAGGGTTTTTGTTACAGCCTGTATGATATATTTCAAGTTTATAAAACGCTGATCAAAGTTAGCTTAACTAATGTTGGTTTAATCTGATTGTTCATTGGTCGACGACAGTATGACGTAACAAACGACCAATGACCGTTTAGTATTTCGTTATAGTAAATCTAACGTTGATCGGTGTTTCAAAAATTTTCAGTTAGTGAAATGATTTAGTGTGTTAGTGTAATTATATTACAATGATGTTGTACGTGACCAACACGACAGAAATGAGGCGTCCGCCGAGGAGACGGCACATCAGTGCCAATATCAAGGTCCGTGGATAACGTGGTATCAGATAAAATTATGACATTTTTTTCATTAAGTCCTCTTTGAATCTGTGACGCGATAATTTAAATAAATATGATATGAATATAAGTAAAACATAAATTAGTAACGCCACAAAAATCTGTGGGTTCAGTCCCTGATGAGAATTATTTTTGGACCTATTGTTTCTATTTGTCACATCCTATTTCCACTGTAGTAGTTAAGGCATTCCGCACGAAAAATAAAAGATAGTTGATGCCTTATTTGAAAGTTATTTTTTTAAATGAACACAACAATATTGAAATGTATAATTTTAAGGACTGATAACGATTGAAAACTCCAATTATAATAAATACGTACATCTATGTCGTTCATTGTTTATTAAATTTTGTATACATTAATACAAATGGTTGGTTAAGAACGCAGTTTCCTATTTAAAAAAAAGAATAAAAAGGGGGTTCTATCGTAATCTGTGTTTTCAATGTCATTCTTTTTCTATTACAGCGTCACCATGCTGGTATATCCCAGTCCTCTTGCAGTGATGGCTCCCTCCTCAGCGTTGGTTCCTCTGAGATGGACGAGGACAGCAGTAGCGGTCATCAGCACGACCACTCCAGAAGCGATCACTCCGACCTTTACAGTAAGTTTAATTCTAAATGATTTCCACCTCTTCACAGATTTTTGTCTCGGTGGTCAAGATTGGCATTTTTAATGAAGACTAATCTATTGATTATGAAAGTTTATTGCGAAGAAGATATGATTGTGCACTAGTGTGTTCAGTCTCTCTTATAGTTTCATGATACCCCAATCGCGTTCGTCTGTATTATCCGATGGACGGCCTTGTGAAACAGCCTTATTGGAAAGATACTTCCAGGCTGCTATAGAGAATTACTTAATAGAAAAATTAAATCCTATTTATTTGTCAGACCGACGACGATGACCATATAGATACCGACGACGACCGTATAGATTTACCAGTTTTTTTTAACAAGACTTGATTAATATTTTATTCGAATGTTTACAATACAAAAGTTTAAACTGTTGAGAGTTTGATTGATATATTTACCACAATATTTAGAAAACTTTGATGACACTAAAATGTATGACCAGTTCAAATATATTTCTGAAATAATTTCGTTATTTAATACGTGAAAACTTCGACATAAATAAATCTTCTAAACACGCGCACGGTATTCCAAGTAATCAGACCTCGTGTTAGCTTACTAAAAATAATTAGAGAATTACGAAAAAAATTTAAAATATTCTTCTAATTTTCAGATTCATCGGAGCCGCCGCCGGGCGTGGCGCCGCTGTCGCACTCGGCCGCGCGACACAAGATGGCGGTGCGGCCGCGACGCACGCACGGCGCCCCCAGACGGAAGAAAGCTAATTCCGTTAGTATATATTTAATTTGCCAAACGAATGCAGCCGGGACTTTTCTTAACCACAGATTACTCTTAGGAGTCTTTGATAAAAGTATCTATATATTGTGTATTTTATAGATACAAAATATCACAGTTTCAAATTTAAATAACAACTATCAACCATACATATATATATATATATATCATGCTGTTTTTAAAATTCACTGAATGCTCTTCTTCTTCTTCCTGCCCTTATCCCACTACGTGTGGTCGGCACAACATGTATTTTTCTTCCACTTCTTTCTGTCACTCGTCATCTCAGTACTTACACCTTTCATACACATATCCTTTCTTACGCAATCCATCCACACTTTCTTCGGCCTCCCTCGTCCCCTATATCCCTCAACATTCATACTCATCATCCTTCTAGTAACATGTTTTTCATCCCTACTCATCACATGCCCGTACCACGCTAATCTATTACTCTTCAACTTTTCATCTATTGGTGCTATGAATTATATTCGATTCAATGATTGCTCAAATAATTATTAAAAAAAATATCTCGTCAGAATGCTATCAGACAGCAGCTACCCCGTTGATGCAATTGGAAAAAGATGGGAAATATTTTCCTATATATTATTATTATATATTAATTCAAAGCATTATTAAATGAAAAGCTACCGTTCTCATCCGATTTACGTTACGGAATGCGATTTTCCGTTCTACCACAACAAATGTCAAAAAATATTATTGTCACTACTTTTTTTAATAGAAATTATGAAGTTATATACATCTTATATACAATTAAATTTATTATAAGCCTTACTTGGACATCTACGAACAGAAAATGCACACTTTTTATCACAAATATGTTCTTGTATTAGTTATTAGTAATACTTTAGTAAATAATACTCATTATATCACATAAAAAGCATTGTTTATAAAAGTATAAACTGATGTAATTGTGTTACTTTCCAGATTGCCGCCTCAGCCTTGCCCATAACACCCGAGCTGAACGAAGAAATGATACGAAGCACTACTCCTGAAGTCAGTCACAAGATCTCAGAAGTCGTTACTGGTACGTTACATTACATTTGACCTTAATAATAACATATTATATACTTAGTCTATGTACTAATAACGCTATTGTATTTACAGAATCATTCTCTTCATCGACCACTACGAAGCATCATATGATCGTTAAAGAGCAGCATCACCAACTGAATCGAGAGCTACAGAAGGTTCTCGAAACTCCAAGCGATACCAAATTAAAGTCATCCTCGTTACCACCAGGATTAGCGTTGAGCCAGCTCGTCGGACAATCTCCGGCTAAATTGAGCATCGCTGAGTCTAACACGCCGAGGTCTTCCATAAAAAGGAGCAAATCGAGCACGCAAGACCAGCCGCTCAGGGAAACTTCGCCTAAGGTACACAGTGACGTTCACGCGTATCAATCAGACGAGAGGATATCTAAGTATCGCTCGGAGAAAAAGCATGCCGAAGAATCTTGCCTCGAAAAGAAATCTAAATCGGAGAAGAAAATCGAGAACGAAGTCATAAGATCTTCGAAGAAAGAGGAATCGTTTTTCAGTAGACTGCTTTTAAGAAAGAGTGGAAAGAAGTCGAAGAAGGATCAGACTGACGGGGAGAGCCAGCAAGAAGTTAAGAAAACGAAAACGGACAAATCTACGGCTCATTATAAAACTGTTGATTCGGAGCGAAGCAGTTACTATTACGCAGACCAAGGTCAGAGCTATAAACCTATTCCCGCAGATCGTAACTACAAATCGGCAGGTCAGAAAGTCTTCTCTAATCAAATGCACAAAAGAATTGATAATAAAGGCGCTTACGTTCATGACGGAGCGTATAAAGATGTTTATAGCGCAGCAAAAGTCGCAGGGGTCGAATACAGCATCACTGATCTCAAAGTCGCTGAAGAAACTGATAAAATGTTAAACCAAGAAATCAAAAGTCGTTTTAGTCGACGTGATGAATTCTGTGAAAGAGTGGAAAGAACCAAACGCTCGTCTTCCAAGGAAGCAATTGAGGAAAATAAGAGGGAATCATTTAGTTTGCATCATGATAAAGCTAAAAGGCCAGCATCCGTTCAAAGATTGATTGATCCATATTCGTCTAAAGCATTTATACTTAATGAGTTGGCAAGTAGAACAAAAGAGGAGAGTCCATGTCCTATGTTTTTCGATAACGAGCCTCCCGCGCGGGGAATGAAATACAAAAACGTGAACGATTCCGTGTTCCATAGCATGCCGAAAACCATACCATACTTTAACTCATCTGTGTCGTCTTCTCCTACGAAAAACATGGCACACAGTTCTGAAAACGTGAAATATATGAGTCGTTCTTCAGATGCATCTGACTTTCGAGAAAAAGAAGTTATATCCAAACGTGAGACATTTCATCACGTTGGCAAAACAGAGGAGTCTTATGTCACGTCTGGTATGAGATCACTCGGAGACGAATATGTAGAGACCAGAAGCAGTATCGGCAAATCACACAGCTTTCGTTACGCTTCTGAATCACCTTCTATAAGCTCGCAAGAAAATCAAATGCCCAGTCTACCGGCCATCGTTGGTATTTCTGAACCTTTGCTTGAAAGCTGGGAAGTAAATTACAGAAGAAACGTCAGCGAGAGACACGATTATTCCAAGAGGGTATCAGCTAGAAACTACGGCATACTCCAAGGTAATTCTGAAGTTAACTACGATAGTTTGCCTAGCACTGATAGCAGTTACCTTGACAGTCTGAAACCTGACATAAATGACGACAGGCAACTTTTCACAAACAGTATTCACATCACAATGGATTCCCATAAACGCGACAGTGATATTTCACAGATTGAAGCTAAAATTGATGATATTATTAGTTCCCCTAAGCCTATCATATCTCCAATAACTAAGTCTAATTCTTTGGATAGCGTAAAGAGCAGTCCAGAAAAACCTATGGATGATAGAAGAAAAACTATTTCTGTTGAAAGTGCTTTAGGTCAAACTGGTAAGAATAACAATCAAAAAGAACTCAAAGTCGATACTGAAGGATTTATATCGGTGACACATATTAACAAAGATCTCACACCTATTATGATAAAGACACCAGATACGGCAAAACTGAGCAAAAGCGATGAAAAGGTTCAAAAATCAGGAACAACCAAGTCCGGTGTACCAGAATTTCTCCACATACAATTAAACAAAGTTGATGCTAAGCCTGTCACTAACGTTGTGTTAACCGCTAACGTTACACCAAAAAATAGTCCACAAGCCGATAAAGATGAAAATATTGAAAGCTTTTTCATCGTGGAAACAAAACCTACTCAAGATATTCAAGTCAGAAAAGATTCCTTCAAGAAAAGTGATAGCGTAGAAAAGTCTCCACCAGACGAAAAAACACTAAGTATTAGTTCTAAATCTTCTGGCTCTAGTGCCGGCAATGTAACCCCACAGAGCCCTCAAACCCCAAAACATTTCTTCAAAAAGAAATCGTCTAGCGTTGAAGCTCAGGACCGGCTTGACAAACCTCGAACTAGCTCAGTGAGCACAGAGGGAAGTACGGAAAAAATAGACGACAACATATCAATCGATCAAAAATCCCATTCAAGTTTTGGAAGCAAAAGTTCAATCCAAAGTACTGATAGCAATGAAAACAAAATTCCCGATAGACAGGAAGAAGCTGTCATATATCGGAGGAGACATTTAAGCAAAGAGTCCCGCGGCGACAGGAAGAATGAAGATGAACCCGAGTTGATGAAAGTATTCGCCCGACGATCTCTAAAACTAAAAGATTCCGAAGCTGACCATATAGCACAGGAAATAGCTGAATGTACCAAAACTGAAGATAACGCTGCTGCTCGGGCTAAGATACTCAAAAATGAATTTAACGCATCTATTAAATCAAGGGACAGCGACAAAGAGAACGAAGACAATAAAGAACAGACTCCTGAGAACAAGATAGTTGATATCGCGGCTCGCGTCAGTCAGTTCGGTGCTCACTATCAGAGAAGTGTTAGTATAAGCAGCGTAAGCACCAAAAGGGACAGCGCTCCGGTTTACAGAAGTGAAGTTAACAAATACAAGAAAGAAGTATCAGACTCGACTCCGGAAAAAAGATTAAGGAATAGAACATTCCCGGATTCGTCCAACGATAGAGAAGACATTAAGAGTATCACCAAAAGCGAAGCGATGGCGTACAAAGCGGACACATTAACGAAACGGCCTTGGCAACGGAAAGACGAGTTCAGGCAGTCGGTCGAGAAGGAAAAGCGAGAAAGTTCTGTGATAGAAAAAGATGGAGATAACGAAAAGCTTGAGAGTGAGAAGGAGAAGGCTGTTGAAGGAGAAGCGGACGCGTCTCCGCAATTCAAGGGAATTTTGCAAATGAGAGCGGAGTGGGAGAGACGAGCTAAACAGGGGATGACCAAATAAATAATGGTGCTAAGTTTAAAAATAACGTAGTTCTCATTGAGTTGAGTTTTATATATTAAAAACTATTTTAAATGATAAGACAAATTCTGTTTTAGCAGATTGACATCGTTAACGTATTTTAAATATTGCTAGATGCAAGTCGTACGATTGTTGGAGTATAGGATTGTGATGAGATATTGGTTTTATAATTAAAAATTTATATTCCGATGTTTGTTAGGTGAAAAATAATAGGTGAATATATTAGAATTAGAAAATAGCCAAAAATGATTTTTCTAAAGATTGCATTTAAAGCAGTTTTTTAACGATATATTAACATAAGTAATCTACATGAAAAAGTGTATATTGAACAAGCAGGTTACATAATTATAATAGACTTTTTTCTTCATAATATAAGAAAAGAGTTTTTACGCTCTTAAGATTGTTTAAAAAAATTAAAAAAAGATTTAGAGACATGAACTTTTATCTAAGATAAACTTAGAAGCACTAAAGTATCTCGAAGATGCGAACACATTTCTGACATACAATTTCGACTAGACACATTGAATAGGTTAGAACTTCATTGATTACACAAATGTATAATGAATGTAAATGTATATATTTTCATATATAAACAGGATGTCGCTATACATACGCGTTATATCTATTTAAGTAGACCTTCAAATTATTCTCATATTAACGTTATAATATAAATTTTTAGTACATTAGCTAACGTTCGTTGTTAAGACAGTGTATTTTTGAGTGGTATTGCAATGGTGTAGCCCATAGTTATATTTTATTAAAGACTACATTATGTATTAAACATTTCTGAACTGTGAAATACAAATTTTATTCCTATAGTTTTTCTGTTGTTTTCATTACCCTTCTACCCGAATCATGGTCGATCCGTGCAGCTGACCGAAAGAAGATCGAGGCTTTCGAAATGTGGTGCTTATAGAAGGATGCTGCGTATACCGTGGACACCAAAAAGAACCAACAAGTCTATCCTCGACCAACTGAAGATTACTACCAGACTATCCACTATATGAGACCAACGAGTCCTAAGTTATTTTGGTCATATTGCCCGGAGAGAACCAGACAATCTCGATAAACTGGTTGTAGTAGGGAAGGTCGAAGGCAAAAGATCATGCGGTCGATTACCTACCCGCTGGTTCGACCAGATTAAAAATATAACGGGACTCAATATTCCGACAGCCCTGAGACAAGTCGAGGACAGAGTGGTATGGAGGAATCTAGTCAACACATCGTTGAAAGCATTTCAGGACATGCACGACCTTCAGTAATGAAGCACACGAAGAAGAAGAAGAATTACCCTTCTAGCTGTTTTGTCATCGGTACAATGTAAAATCTTGTAAAATTTAATTGTTTCGGTGTGGCTATTTTTTAATGATTAGTTCTTTTATTTGTGGAACACATTATTTTATTGTCAATAAAACTAAGTATAACAGTCAAAATTAATTGGTTGAAGTATAACGCTGGTGTTTAATAAAAAACATGTTACATTGCTACATGATGCTCAGTGCCGGTCCTCGCTCTTCATCAGGGTAGAGCGTGTCTTTCAGTGGCCTTTGGACATCTCTTTCACTTCACGTGAATTGCATTTCAGTTAATCTTATATAAATAATAATTAGCACATTGCCAAAAATCGCTGTATCGTACTCAAACGATGCTAATGTGCCCTTGGAAATATAAATATTTTAGAGACCCCTTGCTGGCTGGCTTGCCTTTTTTTATAGAATAAGTAGGTGGACTAGCATATGGGCCACCTGATGGTAAATGGTTTCTAACGCCCATAAACATTGGCATTGTAAGAAATGTTAACCATCGCTTACATCGCCAATCCGCCACCAACCTTGGGAACTAAGATGTTACGTCCCTTGTGCCTGTAATTACACTGGCTCACTCACCCTTTAAATCGGAACAATAATACCCAATACTGCTGATTTCGGGTCCGCCGGCTATTTTCGAACGAGACTACCCATCTGCGCAGGATATATTAACGAATGTACACGAGTCACCATCTATTGTCTTATACTTACAGTCCGATTGGACGACGCAACGACACGACAGAAAATGGTTCAGGGACCTTTCCGAAGTGCACAAAATATGTAAAAAATTAAAAGACCTCCTATAACACCCCGAGATGGTTCAGTGGTAAGAACGCGTGAATCTTAACCGATGATCGTAAGTTCAAACTGGGGCAAGCACCACTGAGTTTCATGTGCTTAATTTGTGATTATAATTCATCTCGTGCTTAACGGCGAAGGAAAACATCGTGAGGAAACCTGCATGTGTCAATTTTCACTGAAATTCTGTCACATGTGTATTCCATCAACCGGCATTGGAGCAGCGTGGTGGAATAAGCTCCAAACTTTCTCCTCAAACCAAGAACATTGTTTATATAGTAAACCATAAAATGTATATAAAGGCGACGCGGGCTACAGCCTACGGCCTCACGGCCTAGGTACAGAGTACAATACTACGTGTTAATGCGGCGCATTTAAAATTTAGGATAAAACTACTGGTTCATACTTAAAAAATTTAATAAAGTTTCATTAATAATGAAATAAATTACAAATGTTTCTATCGTATTTAAAGATACTGCAATATAACTTGAATATAATATTTTTTACCTAAATTAAAATAAAGCAGATGATATCCAATAAAATGGTTTTCTAAACCTGTTTTAAAATTGTTCGTATTTTTATAAAGGAAAAATATAAATTTTAGAAAAGTATTATTTAAATTGTTTCCGTCTAAAACTGGTGATATTGTTCAGTCCCCTGAACACAAAATGTGTCTTGCCAAATATGACGGCGATCTAAAAATTAATTAATATTTTTAATATGAGCCCTAATATGTGAGAGGTGAAAATGTGAATAAACTATTTAGACCTTGACATGACAAAAGAGTTTAGTTAATTAATGTATAATGACTTAAGAATAAACGTTTCTTAAAGTAATGACAATAACTCTGGTTACAAACGAGGCGTAAAAGTGGTATCTTGCGGACCGGCAAGGCGCGCCTTGTGCAGATCGCTCCGACTGTACTCGCCGTCCGCGTTTGCACTTCATTGGTGACCACTTATTATCAGGTGGCCCATATGATCGTCCCCCTGCCTGTGCTATTAAAAAAAAAAACATTTTTAATATGTTGTTATGAGGTATTAATGTTCGCCTGCATGTTATGTATATGGTGGAGATGTTAGCTATAAAAAGCCTGTTCTTCCTCGGGTTTAAAGATAGCCATTGACATTGTAAGAGACGTTAAGTGTTGGCCAATCGCCAATGCGCCACCAACCTTGGTAACTAAGATATTATGGGCCCTGTGCCCATGGGCGTACCCAGGGGGGGGCCTGGGGGAGAGCTGCCCCCCTGGATTTTGTATGCCTATGTACTTACTGTTGTCAATAAAAGTTATGGTAGCATACCGTAACGGTTGCATGGCATGAGATCAACTGAAGACAGCTTCCAAGTCTATTTGATTGTGTATGCTAAGAGTACATAAAGCGTTTTGCTGAAGATCCTCGAAAATTACTTTTAAAATAGATATCCAACTAATATAATTTAACGATTTAAATTAAATAAACGCATATTTATATTTATTTATTTACTAAATATGTTTTCTGACTACTGTGGCCATGTGCCCAAGAGACGGTGAAGGTACCACCCAGTAGGTTTTGTAGTTGAGAAATCCGGTACTCTGGAGTTCCAGGCACCGGCTATATATAACCCCCTCCCCCCCGGCTTCATGTCGGGGAAAAGCGTAAATGGGTTTTTCCAACGAGATAAAAAAATCTGCGGTTTTCTGTTTCCACTCCAAACTACAATCCCCATGCTTCTTGTTGTGTGTAGGGCAAAACAGGCCCGAGGGACGCGGCTTAATAAATTTTTCAATTGCACTCCCATTGGTTACGCCCCTGCCTGTGCCTGTAATAATACTGGCTAACAATACCAAGTACTGCTGTTTTGCGGTAGAATATCTGATGAGTGGGTGGTGTCTGCTGAAACGAGCTTGCACAAAGCCCTACCACCAAGAAGATGTAAAAAAAAATTATATATATTTATAGTATAGATTTATGAAAAGGAATTCTTTTTATATTATTAATTGTAAAAAAAATACTGTTCTTACGGGCAGTAAACGACGGAAAAGGCGCTATTTCCAGTATCTATGTAGGCCTCTCTAGGACGCACTGTAAGTTACATCCGCTCTATATGTAGGTCTGGTCTTTGTGTAGCTAAGTAGGTGCCGGCGTTCCTCCCACTCATTATACAAATAACTACTATTGAACTGACTCAAAGGAATTAAAATCGTAAGCACACCGTTTTAACGGATAGTTTTAAAAATATTAAAATATTTCTTACAATAATTTCTATGGGTAGAGGTGGTGGAATTTTGAATTTTGGAAATGATTATCCGATAATTTGTTGTTTTAATAGATAACATAATACTTGTTAGATAATGGCATGCGTCGCAATAATTTTTTATTTTTTTTATTAACAATTAGCGAACCGTTTGTAAATTTGCCGCTCTCTTATTTTTGTAACTTATTATAAAAAATTGGAGCATGGTAAAAGGGTACTTTTATTGAATAACACTAACCTGGAAAGTTATATTAACTTTTATTTAATTTTCTTTTTTACATTTTTTTCTTTTCTCTAACCGCCACCCGTGTAATGCCGCCCCCGGCAAAGTGCCCCCTCCGCCCCCCCATGCTACGCCACTGCGCGTATATATCTACAACCTTTATGCTATTTGCGCCACGCCAAGTGCCATCAATTGCTTTATTCAATTCTAATGGATGCGTGGTCTAATAACGCGTATGGTATAAACGAAATGTTCCTTTAATTTATTCGGTGGTAGGGCTTTGTGCAAGCTCGTCTGGGTAGGTACCACCCACTTATCACATTCTACCGACAAACAGCAGTAGTTAGTATTGCTATGTTCCGGTTTGAAAAGTGAGTGAACAAGTGTAACTACAGGCACAAGGTGGCGCATTGTTAATGTAAGGAATGGTTAATCAGTCTCACAGTGCTAATGTATATGGGTGGCGGTTACCACTCACCATCAAATGGCACATCTAAAGCATTTGATAGTGCGCTTTTATACGAGCTTAAACATTCTGGTGTTGAAGGACTTGCTCAAAGCTCTACCACCGAGTAAACTAAAGGAATATTTCGTAAGAAATAATTTATATTATATGTTTCAGTAAATATATTAATGGAAAAAGGTCACTTTCACACAGTCAGCCTTCTTTTTAAGAATTATAAAACATTGTAACAAAAGTGTATAACGGTTGACTGTAAAAAAAAAAAAAAACTCAATTGAATTAACAAATATTTTGTACCTACATACATACATCTACATTTCGAAGTAATGTAATTTATTTTTCTATTTTGGTATGATAATATTAAAAAAACCTAAATAAATATTATTCGAACCATACTAAAAAAATACTAGAGTTTGAGAAATATAATATAGCATATTTCGATAAGCTCGGCTTATTTTGTGTGCTCAAATCGTAATTTCCGCTGTAGAGGATTAAATGGCAAATAGTCCCGATATTAAAAAAAGAAGTCTGAAAAGGCTTGATGTCGTACAAGTATCGTTATATGACCATTTTGCAACAGTAAAAGTAACTGCACGTATTAGATAGATGACGATCTTATGGAAGCTGATGCAAATACGAAAAACATTTTGCATTTAAACGAATGCATTAAAAATTCAAGGCTCTACTTAAACAAGCGCTTGCTTGTTACTGCGAGTGAAATGGTACAGTTGTGGTACAGTTCTTGTTATAGCTTTAATATTTTTATGGCACAAGGTCGCATTGTCAAGTTCGAGTTTATTATTACATTTGTTTTTTTTTTTTCATTGTGAAGATTGTCATGCTTCCGACACACACACAATTACATAATATGTATATATGATTTATGTTTTTCTTTCTTACCACATATATCGACAGGTATAAGTCCTGCTCTTTACAAATAATTATTTAACTATTGCTGTCCGGTAACGTTGACACGTTGGTACGTATCATTTTTCGCGGACTTCAAAATCAATACCAAAGGAAATACTATGCACAGACATACACACACATACACACACGAGCACAAACAATTCTGAAAACGATGTCTGTAAGCTTGTATACATCATGATAAAACTCGGTACGTCGAAATGTTTTCATTCGGTTCCTTCATTCCTAATGTAACAAAAAATGTGTTTTCAACTAAAACGTCTGACACAAAGTTACTACTAAAAAAATTCTTACATGCAAGATCCAAGACGACAAATGACGTAGGTCTGGGGGCTCTGGGATCTTACTCTATAAGCTTAACTTAGCGAAATTGAATTGTTTCAGCTTATAGTTTTTAGTTAATTTCTCAGAACAAATCCAGCCAATCTATGTAAATATTCAAGAACGTATATAATACAACATAAACTAAAACATAACTATCATAGAACATAAAGAAACTAATTAAAAACTGCTATATACTATTAACAAATATACAATTACTATTAGAAACATGTTAAGTCAATATACAAAAAGTCAAAAATGTAAAGTTTGAGAGGAACAATATTTAAGCGTAGCCATTGGATTAATTTTCTCTCCCTGTGCTATATTTAATTTAGGAATGTTATAATAAGAGGGTGTTTCTGAACGACTTGGCAAAGGGAAGCGCGATTAACGCATGCGTACTACCTTCGGCGAACTCAATGTAACCCCAAATCGTAATACGGAGCCGAGCGCCTCCATTTTATTTTTCATTTATTTCTCTTTTACAACGCAAAATATAACATTCGTTGGGAAGATTATATGAAAACTTAGAATATTACATGAAAATTTGCACAGTGGTGTGTCGGACGATCATTTTGTGGACAAAAAAAAACTATTATTCAAGAATTACGTAATTTTTTTTTTATCCAGAAGATTGGAAAGTTTTTGCTGTAAGGTAAGAAAAAAAATTGTATTAATTATAAGCTATGTATTAAATCAAGTGCATATGTGTGGTGTTACGTGATAGACGAATCAAATCATTGATTATTAATTAACATTCTGTTGTGTATGTGGCACATACGCTGTTTTACTTTCAACATAAATTTCTATTCTAATCCATTGTATGTAAAGTTACAAAAACAATTTATAAATAGTAATACAGTGCATAGAAATGCGTGTTATTGTTACATTGTATACCTTATTTATATTAAGAAAAAATATAAATTGTGACCAATTTTTCTTATTTTTATTATCGATAGCATTACCTAACTTTCAAGTCGAAATTAGTATACTTCATACAGTTATGTCGTAATTTTCCTATTCATAAGGCTGTATATTTATTATCCCGCTTTATATTTATGTTGGCGTCATATACCAACCTCAAAGACGAAAAGAAGGTACGCATACACTCATAAAAAGAGCTTTTTTATATGACCTACTTAAGCCCTAGTATATAGATTACACATACTACAATATAGTTGATACTATTAGTTATCGTAGTGAACGTGTTTGTGCCATATAACCTTTACTCCGCGCTAACTCCACGGAACCATTATAAAAAAATACTTTTCTTAACAAACCTCTAGCATAGTCATTTACAAACCTAACATGTCATGAAGTTCTAGAATTACTGGCAAGAATCTCATTAGTTTATTTTATATCAAAATAACAATACATTAGTATTACGCATATATAATACATACCTATACCTAATCCATATGTTCATTGAACAAGATAATCAATAAAATATAATTCCAATTTCCGTTTGAACAAACTAAAGGTATTGACTTTTATTCAATATGTGATATGCCTAAAGCTAATCGTTCCCCAGTCTTCTGTAAGGACTCGCATCGCATCTCACTAGTGAAATGTTGAAGAACGTCATACGGTGATGCGGTATTATTGCGTGTATCCTTTGAATGACATTACTTTTTTTTTCGAAACAATGAAACAAACTATACAGCCATTTCATTACAAGTTATAAAAAAACACGCCGTCCAAAAGATAGTCGTGTGGCATTGCACCCTGGACGCTGACACTACTATCTCTGAACTGCTCAACTCGGTCTATATTATGGAGGTATACGCCAGCTCTACAGACGTCAAAGTGGAAAGTTACATTTGAATTTAAATTATTATCGAATGAAGTTTATATGTTCGTAAAACGTATATATAATAACTTCAAATGTTCAACTGATTTTTATTTCGTTGAAATTGTTAGGCGGACGGGAAAATATGCCACCTGATGGTAAAAGTTCACAATCGCCCATGACCATTTGCACTGTAGGTCAAATATTAACCATTCCTTATATTACCAATGCGCCACCATCATTGACAGTTAAGATGTTACGTCCCATGTGCCTGTAATTACACTGACTTACTAACCTTTCAAACCGGAACACAACAATATTTAACTATTCTTGTTACTCTTCTCTAAGATACTCTAATGCGCTTAACTGATGCACATGTAACTTGCTTAAATACAAATTAAGTGAATGATAAGTTTTTTTTTATAGCATAGTTAGGCGGGCATGCATATGGGCCACCTGATGTTAAGTGGTCACCAACGCCCATAGTCATTGGCATTGTAAGAAATGTTAACCATCGCTTACATCGCTAATGCGTCAACAACCTTGGGAACTAAGATGTTATGTCCCTTGTGCCTGTAATTACACTGGCTTACTCACCCTTTAAACAGAAACACAACAATACTAAGTATTGTAGTTTGCCAGTAGAATATAAAAGTAAATACTACGGTATTGTCCTGTATTTAACAGACAATCGTCGGTTAAAGTGTCTTAACCAATCATCTATCACAACGTTTACTGTAACCACACATATACACATATTTACTCACACAAATATATTTAAATATATTACTTTTTTATATTACCTTAGTAACCGATTTGCTTCCTCGTTTCTAATACGCACCGCTGAGGTCTGGAATACTCTCCCGAACTCTGTTTTTCCCACCACCTACTACATATATAGGTAATGGGAAAACGGAGGTCGGGAGAGTAGGGGAGGTACCTTCAAGTCAAGAGTGAATAGGCATCTTCTAGGCAAGCGCGCTCCACCTTAGGCAAGTGCTAGCTTATATATTTAACAAAAAAGTAATTGCGTCATAGTTTTAAACTATTGCAGTAATTATCGTTCACATTTTGTTGCTGATTTTTTGATGGTTCTAAATAAATTGTTATTATTACTTTAAAAAAACTATCAAGGCATCATTAATATCACAGGATAATTAACAAATATTTTAAATTATATCTAACTACGCTGAAGTAGAAACCATTACAAAAGTAATTATTTGAACCTTGAATAATCCGACGAAGAATGTCTGATCTTAACTAAATTGCTTGTTCCGG
Source organism: Nymphalis polychloros (assembly GCA_905220585.2). Lineage (NCBI taxonomy): Eukaryota > Metazoa > Arthropoda > Insecta > Lepidoptera > Nymphalidae > Nymphalis > Nymphalis polychloros. The sequence goes on from HG992262.1 coordinate 1,133,054, forward strand.
GTATTAATCGATTGCCCTTCATTTGAAAAAGCAGTACAAATGTATATTAACGTACGAAATGAAAGGGAGAAAACATAAGCAAACATGAATGTCTTGTTATTTACAAAATGGTAGATAGCATTGGTTTTTTCTGCTTCGTCCGGGAGTAATTAGCTTCGTTTTACTTTAATTAGGTTACTTTGTTAGAAGATTGAATAACAAGTATAAGTGATCGTGTTCGAACATTGTACACGAGGTTTTTATAAAAAAAATAAGCGTCACTTAGTATCGAGAAGTTGCTTGCTGGCTTGGATAAACGAAGTAATTTTTTTATGAAATTACATAGCGGCTTCGCTTTTATATAGGTGGCACGAATTTGAGGTGAAAATGTGTTGTATTTGGTAGAGATTGGTCTTTGGTCCCAGATTTACGAAATTTGTTTTTTAAATTATTCTCATGAATGGTGCATTACCTTGTTATGGGAGTGGTGTCGGGGAGTAGAGGAATAATCCCCCTTTCACCCCCCCCCCCTTTCCCGCCCCCAATTCCTGCGTTTTAAAAGTTTACCTTAATAGCGATTAGGCCACCTAATCGTAAGTATTCACTACCGCACAAAAATTGGTGCTGTAGGCAACATTAACCATACCTTACATTACCAACGCGCACCAACCTCGAGAACTAAGACGTTATGTCCCTTGTGCCTGTAGTTACACTGGCTCACTCACCTTCAAACAGAAACACAACAATACTAAGTATTGCTGTTTGCCAGTAAAATATAAAAGTAAATAATGATAATAATAATAATATCCTGGGACATTATTCACACACGGCCATCTGATCCCAAACTAAGCAGAACTTGTACTATGGAAATCAAACAACTGATATACTACATATACTACTTTTCTTTTGTAAATAGATACTTATATAGATTATTTCACCCAGACACAAGACAAACAGATATGTTCATGCAAACAAATATCTGTCCTGGGTGGGAAATGAACCCACGACCTGCAGCTTGAAAGGCAAGTATCTTACCGACCACGCCATCAGGCTTGTCAAATACTACTGAAGTAGATAATATATATATAATTTGGCAACTCTTTTCTTTGTCGCATCTCAAGAAAATGGAATTTTTTACTAGTACACGTGTTCCCCTCCTCCTACGACTTGGGTTCCTTCAAACGAGGCGTGAATAGGCATCATGAGGGCCGGCAAGGCGGGGGCGGCTAGTGCAGATCATTCTTCCCGACTGTACTAGCCGTCGTCGCGTTTGGACTCTACTACCACTTACCATTAGGTGGAGTAGAGTCCTTTGCCCTTGGAAAATATAAAAAATATATATATTGAAGATGTAACGGCAGATTTCTTCCAAATCGAATGCACAATTTGAATTAGGGGTATTCTAAGGTGATGAAATTATATAACATTTTATTTTTTCTGGTTGATAAAACATTAAAACGTTAGGCATATTACTCAACTCAAAGCGTGGAGTTAGTATGTGTCCACTTATCAGGATATAATATGGAAAATGTTGGAAGAGAGTAACTCCTGACCTTCTCGTACTTCTTTAGTAAAATCTACATACCCGGCCGGTGGTAGCTTTACTTTACTTCACTTATTATAATCCTGCTGCCTGCGTGAGTAATGCACATTTCGATATTCATTATTATCCATTAATGTTATTTAATATACGATTTTCAACATTAGACAAGTGCCCACCTTACAAGAAAATTCTTCAATTTGTTCAAAAATTATAGACACGTACACCCATGATTATATTTTATTACGCGCAAATCAGTAACGGCAATAAAAAATCAAGAAATAGCTGTATAATACTAATAGTAACTATTCGTTTGTAGGTTTTGTTACGTAACAAAAAAGCCACAGTCAACCGCACATCGCTTATGAATAATTAAATAGTACGATTGATTACCAAATTCGTTGTTATGGTCTACTGGTGTGTGTGGTAACCAGGTCTCTTCTTTATAAACAAGTCCAACAGACATATTAGATTTTTTGTTTGAATGACCGCGGGAAGAACACATCTTTAGAACTAAATATTCTTATAAATGTTTTTGTATTAAATATATAAAAAAGCTGAGATGGTCCAGTGGTAAGAACGCGAAAATCCTAACCGATGATCGTGGGTTGGAAAAAAGTTACTAAAATTTTTTTGATTTGTCCTTTAAGTGTTGATGCGGAATGAGGAAATATAACTTATTTAGCTTTAAAAAAAAATCGTTATAGTTAATGACTGTTAAGAGGTGCTGCCTTGGTTACCTTTAGTGATTTATCAAATTGGCAGTATTGTACTCTTGAGCCTCAGAGACCACGTAAAGCCGTCGGTCCTCTTTCTCGTATTACCGTGTAATCTGATTAAAGTGCACAAGTGTGGGCGCGTTGACACGGTTGTGTTAGCGCACACACTTGTGCACTTTAATATTTTCTGTGATTCGGTCATGTGGACCGGGACTTCTGTCAGGTGATTATTATTGCTATTATAAAGGTCTATTGGCAGAAGTTAAGACTTAGTGTCATGTTAGTTGCTCATACTATTATAATTACGTAGCTTCTAAAATCAATCAATAATTTATTCTATATACTTACAAAATAAAACTCATTTGTATAATTTCAATTTGAGGTCAAATAAAATGGTTAAGCAATTAATGAATAAATAACATTGTAATCGTAAACGCTGATTGTATTTGAAATAGGACCAAATCAATTAATTGGACTAGCAATTGGAATCTGTTAATTTGTAATCTAATTTTGTTTTGATAAACTCCTTGATTGTGTAGGTTTTTAAAAATATAAACGTACATAGCTGTTTAAAACCTTTATTTTTGATGAAATTGAGTTTAATCCACAACGCTCCTCAAATGCGGGTTAGTGGATAGACATGTTTATGTTTTCGTCCGACACGCAGACGGAAAATATCATGAGGAAATCTGTGATAGAATAAGTACTACACTAAAAACGAGCTGTTGCATTATTAAGTTTGAAGGTAATATAAAAAAACATGTTACGTCAATTTAATAATATGATACAATTGATACTTATATTTTTTTTGACTAGTGGATACTCTTAACTTCATATAATTATATCTATTTAAAGGAACATTTGACGCAAGTTATACAGAGCTGTATGTGTTTTATAATGTTAGTTTTTTTTTAAACGCGACTGCTGTATCATTCTGAGGATTGTCGATGGTGAATTTGTTAGTACAATGTTAATAATAAGTAGAATGTTTATTCAATATAAAGTCAGAATGAGGAGGAAGACGAAGCGCAAATTCATAGTCATGCTCAAAATATCAATCAACTCTACCAGAAAACATCTTAAACTTAGGGACAAGAAAGTATAATGCTTTGGTATTTTAAAAACCCAAGAGAGAACCCAATTTCGAAACTTTGTAACAGACTTTAGAAGGCTTTTATTGGAGGCCTCGTACGTCGACGTGAAGAGGTCACACGGTATTACGTACATACTTTACTCGTCAAGTGCTTTTACAAAACGTTTTGATGGCAAATTAGGGGTAATACCTACGTAGAAATGGGTGTTTTAGGTTAATTTTATATATGTATGTTGTTATATCAAGCGTATGGGTGTGTATATTTTATTAATATCAGAACCTATCCATAAACAACCAATTCCAATAGAATTTGTTTAGTTCTTTTTTTTAAATATAGGCTAATGTTAGACTGTCCGTCATTGCCAGATATAAAACGATAAAGGCAATAAATACTTTAGCCTTAAGATAAGATAGATATTATCTTGAAATATGGAAAATGTGTCATAGGAGATTATTAGTACAGAGATCGAAACGACAAGCTATTTATCCCCGGAAAACACAGAGATGAATTTAATTTCAAAATAATTATACGAAGCATGTAGAGCAACTAATATCTTATATAGAAATGGAATTCTACAAATTAAAGTGCTTTCAACAAGGGAGATAGGTAATAATTTGCATAACATTCTAGGCCCTGGTTCTTAAAACAGCTTACTTTAAAAAAGATATATGTATATATATATATATATTTATTGTACTAACTTATTGAGTGTCTCACTGTTACGATTAATTATTAAGTACTTGGTAGTAGAGATTCTTATGGGAGGCAAAGCAGTCTGGGTAGGTATCACCAACTCTACCGCCCAACAGCAGATATTTTGTTGTTATCCGGTTTAAAGGATGAGTGAGCCAAAGTAATTACAGGCACAAGGAACATAACCTTCAAGTTCCTAAACTCGGTAGCGCTTTGGCGATGTATGGGATGGTCAATATTTCTTAGTGCCACTAAATATGGGCAGTGGTGACTACCTACTTATTAGAAATTATTACTCAGATTTTATATACAGTGTTAAATATGATAATAATGTGTTTTATATTTATTGTTTGGCAAACATATCAAAAGATGACAATATATTAAATATAAGCATTTAATTAAAATTTATATGATTTTCATAAAATTCAATCAAGCATTTTTGCCTTATGCAACCAATAATATTAGGTCCTTACATATGAAATTAGCGTTTTGTCGTAGTGACCACTTTGATCTGAAATATCTCCTCTTTGGTTAAGAATTCCAAATTCAAATAAATTCATTTAGCTGGTACATTTGAGTTTTGAAAACAGTCATTCATTTGTTTTTTCCTCATATTTTTTTTTCTTTGGCGTCGCTTATTGCCGCACTATGGAAAACATGAAATATCGGTTTATTGTACGAGTTCTACCGTGGCACCAGTGCTGCAGAAACAGCTCGAAGGATTAATGGTGTGTACAGCGCTGGTGTCGCAAAAGAAAGCACGATACGTTTTTGGTTTCAACGTTTTCGTTCTGGAAATTTCAACCTTCAGAACCAACCCCGTGGATGGCCGGAGACCAAAGTGGAAAATGAAGAATTAAAGGTTATAGTGGAAGCGGATCCATCACAAAGCACTTCAGAGATAGCTGCTGGGAAAGTAAAAAAAACTCAAGCAAAAGAAGCAAGGTGTCGTTCACTACAGCTTTCTAAAACCTGGCCAAACGATTACTGCAGATATCTATTGTTAGCAACTGCAAACCATGAAGGAAGAACTAGCTGCTAAACAACCGAGATTGGTCAATCGCTCTAGGCCACTGCTGCTTCACGACAACGCAAGACCACACACTGCACAACAAACAACCACTAAGTTAGATGAGCCACAATTGGAATGTCCGCGACATCCACCGTACTCCCCGGACCTTGCTCTAACAGATTACCATTTTTTCCGGAATTTGGACAACTTCTTACAAGGAAAAAAATTCAATTCCAATGCGGCAGTCCAAACCACCTTCCAAGATTTTATTGATTCTCGCCCCCATGGTTTTTTTAGTAAAGGGATCAATGAATGAACCTATGAGATGGCAAAAGTGCATAGATAACAACGGTGCATACTCTGATTAATTAAATATATTTTACAAAAAAAAAGACTTCATATTCCTCCCGTACAAAACGCCAATTTCATATGTAAGAACCTAATATAACATAATTATATCTCATACAACCAATAACAACGTATAAATACATAGAACCTCCCGGGCTTCGTTCGGTTTTAATAATTAGTTACAATAAATTAGGTTTTTTTTTGTTAAAATTGCATATGAAAAATTATATTATCATCATCATTATCAACCATTTTACGTCCACTGTTGGACATAGGTCTCTCCAATCACTGAGCTCGATATTCAGCTCTCGATTTCCATCCGCTGGCAGCCACTTTGCTTATATCGTCACTCCACCTAGAGGAGTACGCTCCTACGCTACGTTTGCCAAGGCATGGTCTCCAGTCCAGAACACGTCTTCTCCACGATTATCGGTTCTGCGATATGTGTGACCAGTCCACTGCCACTTGAGCTTACTAATCCTTTGGAGTATATCGATAACTTTGGAATGTTGGATCACCACATTTGGTATTCGAAATAAATAATTATGTACATAAACCTAAAAGCGAAACTTTATCTAAACACAAAATTTAAGTCAAATCGTAGGTACGAGTATCTATGAAATTGCTCATTCCATATTTAATATAGTTTGAACAAGAGTGACGTCATGTGTGTGACGTCAATTAGAGTCACGCATCGGATGAAATAGGTTTAGAGTCAGGTATTATCATTTGTGCTGAAGATATATTATTTCATACTGTGACAACATACATTACTGATGAGTAACATACAGCAAATATTCCACTAAATTACTGCTGGTTTATATATGATGAAGACAAGTTAATTACACACATTATCTATATATTTTATAGATTTACATAGTATAGACATCAAACAAAAACATTTTAAAGTAAAGTCTCTTTGGTCAGCCTAATTAGATTATAAGAACGGGTTAGCGTTTTAAGTATGGCCAGTCATTATTATCTTCTATATAAGCTATCAAAAGTATGTAAAATTAACTTTGGAAGCGAACCTCAATGAACGTGTACGTGAATATTTGAATACTTTGGAATTAAATAAGACAAGTTACATTTGATCTTTAAATGAAAAGGCACCAAATAGTCTATGCTATAATTCAAGTTCTTTGTAAACTTTCAGTAACAGCCTGTGAATGTCCCACTGCTGGGCTAAGGCAACTTCTCCTCTTTTGAGGAGAAGGTTTTGAAGCTTATTCCACCACGCTGCTCCATAGCGGGTTGATGACAGAATTTTATTGAAATTTATCACATGCAGGTTTCCTCACGATGTTTTCCTTCACCGTCAAGCACGAGATGAATTATAAACACAAATAAAGCACATGAAAATTCAGTAGTGCTTGCCCGAGTTTGAACCCACGATCATCGGTTAAAATTTACGCGTTCTTACCACTGCTATCACGGCTTTTGTTAAATTTAACATATGTACATATTATACACATTGCCATAACCAGTTAATTATTAATTAAATTAATAAATATATATTGGCTCTACGTTACATTATTTTGTTCTTAGATCTTTAAATAGTTGATTCTTAATTATAAGTAGCTTACGTCTGGATAGGTAATTTTCTCAAGGGGATCGTACCTTGCCTCCCGCTACATTTCTAATTATACATTACAATACGTAACGTTACACGTATCGCTGTACAGTATTAATGATTAATCCGAGCATTCAGAGTGACCCATAAAACATGTGTAACGGATAAATGTTCACAAAGTAACGATAGCACTGCAATTACTGTGTCCCACTTACGTTTATGGAAGTATTTTTCTGCATACCGTCTTTTTCATTCGGAGCATCCTTTTGAATACAGACCTAATTTTTATTCCTGTTGTATTAAAACTGGGTATTCTCTACAAGTTTTTTCCGTATATGTCCTTATTCAAATTCCAGTCTGCCTACCAGTTTCTGGTAGGATTCAAGTCTCGGTAGGTACCAACAGTACAGTAGCAGCCTGTGAATGTCCCACTGCTGGGCTAAGGCCTCTTCTCTTCTTTTTGAGGAGAAGGTTTGCAGCTTATTTCACCACGCTGCTCCAATGCGGGTTGGTAGAAAGCACCTGTGACAGAATTTCAGTAAAATTTGACACATGCAGGTTTCCTCACGATGTTTTCCTTCACCACCAAGCACGAGATGAATTACAATCACAAATTAAGCACATGAAATTCAGTGGTGCTTGGCCGGGTTGGAACCCACGATCATCGGTTAAGATTCACACGTTCTTACCACTGGGCCATCTCGGCTTCAGGTACCAACAACTCACCACATTCTACCGCCAAATAGCAATACTTAGGAACATAATTCTAATGCAATTTATCTCTGTTCTCCAGAACAGGTCAGAATAGCTGTGTCATCTGAAATTAGAAGAATTTCCCACTATTAGACAAATGCTTCTTCTCATATTAATAAGAAGCTTGGAATTTATTCTATCACCCTGGAGTGGAGTCACTCCAGAATAGAGTATATATTCATAAATTCATCTAACACATAATTTTTTCCTCACGGTTTGATTTCTTACGCGAATTCAGCTAATGCAAAGTCATGAATTCTTGATTGCTTGTAAATCGACAATTTAAATTCGGTGAAAATCGTGACAATTCCGATATATTTATCTCTAAAGTTTATTATTTTATAATTTAACGAATATTAAACTTTAAATTTGTTTTTTTTTTATTTGTACGATGACTCAGGGAAAACGTAATGAATCTCCTGAACTTCTAGACCTCGTTACTCAGAAACTACAGACCTTACTTTTATATATCTGTACCTATATACTTAGATGTTTAAAGAGGTCGCTCTAAATACTTGGTTCCGTTCATAAACTGCGCACTGTTTATGTTAGCTTTGTATTTGTTCACTCCTAATTGCTGTTTTAATGTAATGGGAATTTCAAACGCATTAATCGTTATTTTTTTATTTCTCTACGTGTTATTTTAATCGTAATAAAACATTATTATAGTTTTGGTGCATGTTTAGTAGAAGTAACTTATAACATTAGAAATTTCTACGATTGCAGATAAACAGTGCAGGCATATTTAGGGGACCGTTTCCTGGGCCTTAAACATCTAATCGTTTGTTGTTCAAACGCCAAAGTTTATTTTCTGTTATTATTTCAAATGATTTATGTGCTTGTTTAATAACAGACACATGGAAATAACATCTTAGACCTTAGTTAATAGGATAAGATTCTGTGGTTGTCAGAGCATTATAGGAAGTAGTTAGGAAATATATCGCAATGTGTTGTTTTATAAAATAGCTAGGCGGCTGTACAAATGGGCCAACTGATTGTAATTGGTAACAAATGCCCATAGACATTGGCGCTATGAGAAATATTAAACATTCCTTTCATCACCAATGCGCCACCAACTTACATAACTTAAAAAAGTATCTATGTATGAAGTGCCTATTATAAGGAGTCTATTTTCTAGTTTCAAGTTTTAAATCATTTAAAAAGGCAAAACTGCGAGAAACCCTAATAGTTTCATATTGTTATAACGATAGTTTACCATTTCATCACTGCCTCGTTGGTCTAGTGGTTAGATATAAGGCCGCAGACCCGGTGGTCCTGGATTCAATTCCTAGGTCAGGCTAATAAATAGTCATTCGGTTTTTCTATCAGAAAAAATCTCAGTAGCAGCCCGGAGTCTGGAAGATGAAAGTGTGTACACTACCGTGCCTCGGAAAGCACGTTAAGCCGTTGGTCCTGCGCCTGAACTCTTTCCGGTCGTGTCGTATTGCCGACCCATCGGAATATGAGAGCTAGGGAAGAGAGAGTGCACCTGTGCTAGCGCACACACTTGTGCACTATAATATCTCCTACGCAGCTGGCTAATCTCTCTTGAGATTGGCCGCCGTGGCCGAAATCGGTCTGGAGGACATTATTATTATTATTATACGCTTTCGACTTAGATATCAGATTATGGACTATCAATAAAATGTGTCGTTGTTTACTTACTCTTTCATATCAACTTAGTACCATGAAAGTTTTCTATGCTTATGGTGATCTAAAATTTTAATTCCCAATAACGTAATAAAATTTCTTTGGCTATTTTTACGAATTGTTATCTGTAAACAAAACTAAGCTCAACGATTTTTTTTACTTCTACCTTTAAATTAGAGTTTTTTTAGATGCCTCTTACGTGAATTATATTGAGAGTGAATGAGATGAGATTACAGGGGAAAACAAGCTAATGATTCCACAAAACATAGCAATTTACGTAATTGCTAATGCCCCATGTACCTGTAATTACACTGGCTCATTCCCCCTTTATTACCTATTAATGTCTGTTGGTAGTTATGTCAACTCGTTATTAGGTCGCCTCCATGCTGTTCCGCTTACATTTCTTTATGATGGCTTCGATTAATAACTAGGTTAGAAACAATATGCGTGTGGTAGAACTTTTCATAAAATATTTCAATGTCAGTAAGACATAATTTATAAGACGATGTAGCGACATCTATTTCGCCACATATGAAAACTGGAAACTGACGTATCCTACATCGCGATATTAAAGTTATCCGAGCGATTGAACATATATACAAGAACCCGACAACAACCGTCGAGCAGTAGCCCACCAGACAAACAACACCCGTCTGGTTGGAGGATCCTCCCTTTTCAATGGTGGATGAGGAACTTTACACCCTGTTCCTCCCAACACCAAAACGACATTAGATAGGGGTTATTTATTTCTTTGCGAAATTACATTCAGAAGAAGCTCTTCAATTCCCCATTTATTATTCTGGAATACTTTGACTGATTCTGTTTCCTGATAAGTACAACATTGGTATCTTTAAATCCAGTAAGCAGGTTTCTTCTAAAACAATAATAATAATATTTAAACATTGATTTTAAATACCTCCGAGATACTTGAAATAATAAAGCGACTAGAAATAATTATGTAATTTTCAAAGCCCATCGGACCATAGCTAAAGTCACAAGTTTCTTCCAAGGAATTTATGTGACTAACGCAATGAATGTTGAAATGCCATCAATTTTGTCGGCGTACCACAATTAATACTTGTTTAAACCTTGAACTTTTGACGTGGAATAACTAATAATATTAAGAACAGACGTACTTTTCTCTTAGTATACTTCATTACTCACCCGTGAAATGTTGACAAGCGACTTATGGTGATTCTGATGCGTGATATAAAGAAATTTATTTACATAAAAACCGTAAATAAATGTCAACTAAAATTAAAAATATTTACTATATAAATCGTGACCGCGTGGAATGGTGGCAAGAATGCTAGCAGCATTTCCCCTTTGAATCGTAATTCTGATTCTTTGGGCGAAAAATGTACCAACCCTCCTGTCACCAGTAGAGGCAATAAGACGGGGTGTAATATTTTGGATGAAAGTTTTTGCACTATTACTCCAAAGTCCAAGCGTTTCAACTGCAAACGGAACAAAAATATAATTTGGAATATGAGAAGAATATTTGTTACGTTTGTTCGTTTATTATAATTATTTGCGTGATATTATAATCATTAAGGTCAATATCGCATATCACTTTATGATATTTTACGACCGTTTTCTGCGGTGAGTTCCGAGTTTGTTCTTACAGAATAGACTAGGCAGGAGGTTTAATTGAAGGAATGATCCTTTATGTACAGGCATATAAACCATCCAAAAAAACGGAGTTTTCATATGCTTGCCTATCCCCTTAGGTGATTCATCATACTTAATATTTTGTACCTAACTAATCGTGTTTATAATTTTGTCTATCAGTTATAATTCATTGTAATGTCGTATGTGTAGAGCGGCGCGTGGAGCAGCGATGCTCGTGTCGGAGCGCTAGGGCATGCTCTGCGGCGCCATCTGGTCCGCCGCGCCGGTGAGCCTGCGCGGACTGGCGCCGCCGCTGCCGCCGCGCCCAGCCATCCTCGCCGCGCTCGTCATGCACGCACTGCATGCCAGCGACGAATCCAGCTTCATAGGTAAGCGTCTATTACAAATTCACTTTCCATTTAATTACATTTACGGAAGATTATATGAAGGCTATGAAACTATTTACAATATGTATATAATTTTTTATTGCTTCACTATCAGTCGTTGCTATAATATCTGAATTTTCAGTCCTTGATAAATAACATAAGTTACTAGGGAATATTCTAAAAAATTATAACTGATTTAGTCGCCTACAAATAAGAAGAAGAAAGAAAAACACATTTAATTAATTAACGAAAACCTTTTCTTAACAATCTCAAGAACTGAATATAAATAATAGACATATAGCAGTGGTAGTCTAAAATAATATATATAGTGGTCAATTTACCTTAAAGAAAAAGGTTTTTTGAAATAAGAGACAGACACTTCAATTTTATTAGAGCTTATTAATGACATTTTAATAATAATAAATACCCCGCGACATTATTCACACACGGCCATCTGATCCCAAACTAAGCAGAGCTTGTACTATGGAAACCAGACAACTGATATACTACATATATTACTTATCTTTTATTAATACATACTCATATAGATAATTACACCCAGACAGGACAAACAGACATGTTCATGCACACAAATGTCTGTCCTAAGTGGGAATCGAACCCACGACCTGCGGTGCGAAGGCAAGCATCTACCAACCACGCCAACCGGCTCGCCAAAACAATTATGACTACTTACACGGAAATAAACTACTGTAAGACTGTATTTAGTCATCGTTTTACTTTCTGCGCTTATTAGATGTGTGCTACGTGCAAGCGTTACTTAAGCTAAGCGTAACCTTATCGAATTTAGCCGACAGTGTCATACATGTAACCGCGCATGATATTAATTCTAATAGTTACAGCTTAAATGTAATAAAACTGCCATATTTACGGCTATTATAAAGTCATATAATGCAAGCAAATATAATGCAACATACATTCATGTTATGCCATTCATTATTAATTGATGATCGTAATCAAGCACTGAATATTCATGTACTTAATTTGTGTTCATAATTCATCTCGTGCTCGGCGGTGAAGAACATCGTGCGGAAACCAAATGTCTAATTTTAATGCAATTCTGACATTTGTGTATCCATAAACCCGCATCGGAGTAGCATTATGGAATAAACTCCAAGCCTTCTTAAACAGAGAAAGGCCTTAGCCCAGCTGTGGCATACTTACATGCTGTTACTTAATTTAATTTTTTTTAGATTTCGTTCGCGAGCAAATGCGTATGCGTGAATGCGTTATTGGTTTTTGAGGTAGCTGGTTATCAGCCAATTGAATAGCCCCATATTTTAATTTTGAGAAAACAGTTCATGTTAGTCTATACGTTACCAAATTAAAACTTTAAAGAGATGACTTTGAATAAATAAGATTTTATAATCTAGTAAGAATATACTGTGAAAATTACAATTTAAGTACTATATATACAACTTAACGTTACAAAAGTTTGGGTCCCTTGTATCTCTCGGACAAGGAGTGTCCATATGTCACCGATGAAAGTTTAATTTCAACCAACGATAAGATATTATCGATACGATAAACATGTTTTCATTCAATCTATGATGATGGTCCTCCAGACCGATTTCGGTCTCGGCGGCCAATCTCATGAGAGATTAGCCAACTGCGCAGGACATATTATAGTGCACAAGTGTGTGCGCAAACACAGGTGCACTCTCTATTCCCTAACCCTTCTAACCCGATGGGACGTCAATCCGACATGACAGGAAAGAGTTTAGGCGCAGGACCAACGGCTTAACGTGCTTTTCGAGGCACGGGAGTGTACACACTTCCAAAATATGTAAAAACATATTAATCAGTGCCTCTAAATACTCATGTGACAAGAAGTGCGCGTAGTGTGATGATAGTTGTTGAAAATTTAAAAGATGGGAAGACTGTGTGGGTATGAAAAGGACGTAATCCATTCGTGCAGCGTTATTCTTTTTTAAGCACAAAGACAAATAAGTATGGTACATATTACATAAACGATTTTTAGTATCAGATGTATCGCGTTGAAAGCAATAAATTGTTTTTTAATTTTTCTCGAGATATATGTATAATTAAGCACATGAAAATTCAGTTTCTATTTATAATTAATCTCATGCTTAGCGGTGAAGGAAAACATCGTGAGGAAACCTGCATGTGTCTCATTTCACTGAAATTCTGCTACATGTGTATTCCACCAAGCCGCATTGGAGCAGCGTGGTGGAATAAGCTCCAAACCTTCATCTCAAAAAAGGAGAGGTCTTAGTCCAGGAGTGGGATATTCACAGGCCAACTTTATTTTATATGCCTAATACAAATAATTAAAATCTACAAATCATTAAATATCTTTAAAAATTCTATCTTTGTCTATCTAAAGATAACGTCACTAACTTTTATCTTCGAAGTTTCCTTTTACTTTACATAATCTTTTATACTCGTAATGTACACGGAATGTCTCGATCAAGGAGTTCGGTCACGATTTCATTGCCCAAAAACATTTTATTATTCCATCGTAAACTCGAACTGAACTTTTACCATTTTAAAATGTACATTAAAATATCAAGGTGAATATTAGCTATAGTTTTTTTTAATGATATTTAAGTTGAGCCATGGTATTTATACGTTCAGCCCATTTCGATAGAATATAACCCAAAATATAAAACAAATTTTTTTTAAGACTAATTATTGTTTTATCTATAGATCTGACAGATAAAAAAAATCAACTTTAGAACAGGTTACTTCAACTCCATCAGTTATTTTTGAAGTATCTACAAGCTAAAGCCATGCATAGGATATGAAGAATTTTTGTAGATTGTTTCGTTTACCTTTACTGACATCGACTCGTAAATGAGATGACATCTAAGCTCAATGATCATATGGGACAGCGTCCTATAAAGGAAATATATAGCTTAAAGAGAATAAAAAAATCGCCTTTCACAAAACATTTCACAAAACAAAGAGCAATAGCTTATTTAATTAAATATATTACATATAAACATGTCATCTTTCTAACTTATATATAAGACGCTGTGTAGGGTGGTCATGTAACTATGGTTTAATATATTCTTCTCTGTCCCTGTTTCTAAGTTATATTATATTATATATTCGGGGACACTTACTTTGATGTTTATCTTAAATTCCAAAAATACAATAACAACATCTGTTGTTATTGTATTTTGGAAAGTTCGCACGAAAAAAATTTGTAATTTTTTCGAACAAAATCGAAGAAGCTTGCTGTTAAATTTGGGAGTACGGCTTTGTGCAAGCCCGTCTGGGTAGGTACCTCCCACTTATCAGATATTCTACCGCTAAATAGCATTGTTGTGTTCTGGTTTGGAAGACTCCAAGATATCTTTATTCGCCAGACATTGGCGAATAAAGATGGGTAGTGGTGACCGCTTACCATCAGGTGGGCCATTTATCCGTCCGCCTATGATATTAAAAAACTGTAATAACCCTTATACGTACCACTGTTTGACAACGGCTCTTGTGTAAGCCAGTTTCAAGTTTGTTCTACCACGCCACGACATAGCGGGCACTTGGATGTCGATGTGGCACAATTTCGTTTGACGCATGTAGCTTACCCCACGACCGCCGACGTCGATGAAAATTATAATTTAAGTACGTCACAACGTGCCTTTAATAGTCTCAAAACACGACCATTACTTTATACCATTTATATGGTATATATATATACAATCCAATGTAAACATAAAAGTAACGTAATATCCTGTAAATAAAGTAAATAAAGAGAGGAAGTCTAAGTCTAAGAAGCTTTTGGAGCTTTTTGGCTATGGTCTCCCTTTGAGGAGAATGTTTGGACTTTATTCCACGTTGCTCCAATGCCACATATATGGCACACACTTCAGTCAAATTAGGGCTTTGTTTTTTACGATGTTTTCCTTCACCGTAAAGCACGAGATGAAATAAACAAAAATTAAGCACATGAAAATTCAGTAGTGCCTGTTTGGGATTGAACTCGCGATCATTGAAGGTTCATTCGTTCTAACCTTTGGACCATTTCGGCTCCGGGTGTATATTACGATAGCGATTATGTTATCCTTCCTAACAAATCACGTATATATAGTCCATAATTGAAATTGTGTTTATTTAAAAAAAAAATGGCTATCGTTTCACGCAGTATGACTAATAACAAAGAATATTCACATTTTGAAACCCAGTTACTTCAATATTTAGAAAAATCATAAAACTAGACCGATCAGCCCCAAGCCAGAACGTAGTTCCAGTCCACATTTGGTCTAGATTGTAAGAGCATTATAAAGATATCATATATCTTAGAAAATCCGCACTAAACATGCAGAACGGGGAAAGGGGGTACGGCGCCAAGATGTCTGTAGATAGCGCTTGCGTGAGCCGGCAGCCATTTTGACGAAATGAACTGGTTATTCGTATTACTGATATAAAATCGATTTGTCGAGGTTATTTTATTTGGTTAAAAAGTTTAATATAGTTAATATTACTTGTAATATGTTGTACAGAGATATAATCTATACATAGACAGACAAAACAAAAATATATTCGTTGTATAATATGTCCTGACAGCTGTCTCTGCACCAGAACTTGGTGGTAGAGCTTTGTGCAAGCTCGCCTGGATAGGTACCACCCACTCATCAGATATTCTACCGCAAAACAGCAGTACTTTGTATTGTTGTGTTCCGGTTTGAAGGGTGAATGAGCCAGTGTAATTACAGGCACAGGGGACATAACATCGTAGTTCCCAAGGCTGGTGGCGCGTTGGCTATGTAAGCGATGGTTAGGTTCGGTTAGGTTATCTCTTACAATGCCATTGTCTATGGGCATTGGTGACCACTTACCATCAGGTGGCCCATATGCTCGTCCACATCCCTATGTTATAAAAAAACATGTTATAGTGCACAAGTGTGTGCGCAAACACAGATGCACTCTATTATCTCCTAATCCGATGGGATGGCTATCCGACACGACTGGGGAGAATTCAGGCGCAGGATTAACGGATTTACGTGCTTTTCTGAGGCACAGGAGTGTCCACACTTCCAACTTCCAGACCGGGCTGGTACTGAGAATTTAAAACCCAATAAAAAAAAATATTAGTCTGACCTGGGATTTGACCCCAGGACCTCGGGGATCACATCTTATATCTAATAAAAAATATATAATTATACTCGATTTTCGGAGAATAATATCAAGAATCAGAATGGTACAAAATCGATACCCGACTATCGATTCAATGTCTCGTTTAACTCGTTGCGTAATTCAACCTCTAAATTCTAATTTGTAAAGGCTTCATAAATTCTCCCAATTCACAAAACGTTGCCAAAAACTTTACTGTCGACAAGAAACACTTTATATACAAACTATTTGAAGCATGTTATATTTTGTTAAGAGACAGAATTCAAGATATTCATGAGTACTGTAAGGCATGTTTCAGGCTGTAACAATTTATTTTCTAAACATTTTATTTATCTTAATATTGTAGAGTTATAAACTTATAAAGTAAATGTTGAAGTACACTATATTTTTTTAATTTATAATTGGAAGGTCACTGAGGCAACAAGGCATACGCCGTCAATGCCTAGCCAACTATATGATCCAAAATGTATTTTTTTTTTTTAAATAGATAATACTTTCAGTTTTGAGATTTTTAATTCACTCATAATGTAAATTATCTTTGTAATAATATAAAATAATTGGGGTTGAAAGGTTAAATACATGTTTAACGGATCACATTGCTTATACTTTACTCGGTTGTAGAGCTTTGTGCAAGCTCGTCTGGGTAGGTACCACCCACTCATCAGACATTCTACCGCAAAACAGCAGTACTTGGTATTGTTATGTTCCGGTTTGAAGGGTGAGTGAGCCAGTGTAATTACAGGCACAAGGGACATAACATCTTAGTTCCCAAGGTTGGAGGCGTATTGGCGATGTAAGCGATGGTTAACATTTCTTACAATGCCATTGTCTATGGGCGTTGGTGACCGTTTCCCATCAGGAGGCCCATACGTGCGTCCGCCTTCCTATACAATAAAAAAAAATATATATATATATTTTTATTAAAACAGAGTGAAAATTCATTCTACATTTTACTGAAAAATTTCAACGCTTTACAGCTGTTTTATAAATTGTTTAAAATGTAAGCGCTTCAATGTTGCATGTTATAAAATTTGCAACGGATACTGGATAAAGGATACAACGAGGTGCTATTAAGCATACTTATCGCCACGTAAAAAAAACCACACGCCATAAAAAAATGCTTTTGCACAGCACAATAAAGCGTTGAGTGTGCTTTACGGATGTTTGATGGCTCTCGACTATCTCACTGTCTATACTTTTTCTGATGCTGTTAGCCATTATGATTCTTATAGCGTCACTGGACATGTGGGTGTGTACTCCACTATGAAATTTGGGCTATTTTAGGCCACTAATTACGTACATCATGAAGTCTTCTATAAAATTCCATTATTCCGTCAAAACAGAACGTGGTCAGTCAGGAATCTGACTTTGAAACCATAACCATTTTAATGTCTTCTCTTTAAGGCGATTTTTGTCTGTTCTCTCCCTCACTCTCTTTTTTTTTACTCAATGAGTAAATTAATATTATATTTAAACCTATATTATATCTACTATTTTGTTACTATTTCTGCAATGATAATATTGCCAAGTATATATTTTCCGTAACGTTTATAACATAATGTCACGTAGAACCCGATGCAATTTTATAATATGCATAGAAAATAATTCATGAACTTTATTATTAGTTTAGTATATATATAATTTTGTCATGTCACTCTGATAGGATTTCATAATTTGTATACCGGTATGCAAATAGCCGTTTCATCCATAATTCCGTACTATATTTATCACAACGTTTCCATCCAAATAAATATGATTTTAGCGAAGTCGAATTCCAAATTCAAATCCATTGTATAAACAAAAAATTGAATAAAATGCTAGATCCGTTAGTATTCCTAAGTGCTCTTAGGGAATACGGTTCGAAACGTGTTCGTGAGGACTTAAGGAGTATTCGAACAATCGGAGTTCAGTCCATTGAACTCAAACTCTTAGTTTCCTCTCGTTGATTAAGAAAGATTCACAATGGAAAATTTCCAAGAAACGTTTATTCTTTACGTTTATTGATTTGTTCTTTTGTGACCTAATTCACTGTATACTTCACTTTTTCAACATAAAGTAGAAGCTTCACATACGTATATGTCAAACTGGTTCAAAAGTGACCATATTTCATATTACCGTTTTAATATGTTTTCTGTTTACAGAAATTAAAAGTTTTAATATTCTTTCTGTGTGTCCAGAGGTCCTAGGCTTATATCCCAGGACCGATAAAAAGTTATTGGGTTTTTGGTTTTCGTCCCATCGGATTATTGGAACGAGAGAATAGAGAGTGCGTCTGTGTTAGAACACACACATATTGTGTTATCCTGGACAATTAGCTAATTTATCTATTTCTTATTAGTATTGCCAGTATTTTTTCTATCAGTAGAGCGAAATGATCACAATTTTAACTAAAATTAATTTTCTAACTTCATTCATTCAACATTCGAGACAATTTTTGTTGGAATTTATTTCTAAACTCTTCATTGCTATATGCGACTATTAGAGTTGCACAGCCTTACCACAGGATCTAATAAAATATTTTTATTAAAACCATTCAAATAATTACAGAAACGAGCGTGCTTGATATGCAAATAGATTCTTCACTTAATCCGCTTTTTCATAACAAATAAATCGACAAATATGAGTAATATTCACTATTCAAGCGAACAGCTATTGTACTGAATGCATACTAATTTTCTATGAACCAGAAATTGTGTTACTGTTCGACTGTAATTTGTTAACTAAGAACAATAAAAATAGAAGTGGCAAATTCGCAGTGGCTATTTTAACTTGGACTAAGGCCTCTCATTTGAAGAAGTTTGAAATTTATATCACCACGCTTTGTTTACTGTTTGATAGTTAGTAGTTATTTACTTGGTAGGGTTTTGTGCGGTCCCAGCTGAGTAGGTACCGCTCACTGATCAGGTATTCTTCTGCTAAATAGCAATACATAGTATTTTTATGTTTGTGGGTTAGTGAGCCAGTGTAACTAAAGGCACAAGGTACATAACTTGCTATGCACTCAGCGATTTTTTATATAAATTTAAACAATTTAAAATTTTTGTTAAAAAAAAATATTCTTATCTCAAGCGTACTTATTTAAATTGCTTGAATATGAATATAAGCAAACGAAACTCATTAGGTACACTAATAGAAGTGAAATTCATACTTCATTCTTATGTCAATTCAAACTTGTCATAAACTTTCGTGGCACCCCATAATATGTTACTTGAACTATATTTCATGCCATTTCTATATATTTGTTTACCGTAGCAGCGATGAATTTTACAGTTTCAGCGATGACTCACCTGGTTTTCCCTCTGCCCTGTAAATAAAACTGCGTTCCATTAATATTATCAAAGGAATTCGAACCTTATACCATTTTAATATGCTTCATTTTACATCCATACCCCTAGTAAGGTCTCGAAGGCTTTCATAAAGCGCGTGTTAGTCAGAGATTGGTTCGTTTTCGATATTCAAAGACTCTGTTATGTGTCGATGGTTGATTATTCCATTGTTTGTGTGTGACATTTCAAAGAAACTGAGTAAGTTAGTCATTTTCATGCCATTAATTGAAGTTGTGACCTTGAAAAAGTTTCTATATGTAACGCATTAGGACAACGAAAACACATACAATTTAAAGGCTTTGGCCTTTAAATTGTATGTGTTTTCGTTTTGTTATATGTTAGATACACACACACACACACACACACATATTCATCCGTCTAGCAGTATCTTTTACAGTTTTTAGAATAAAATATATTAAAAAAAAATAGACTGCAGATTTAATCTATTTTCAAGTTTCATTTTAATTAATTTAATGCTTCTATTGTTGTCACTGATATAAGTGCTTTCATGTTGTTATTATAGTGGATTTTGTATGTAAGAAAATTGTCACGGTACCGATTCGATCAACAAGGGGCCGAATTCTACTAATCTATAACGATTACGATACGTTCCCGATTCAATTCCGATCCAACTTTGACTGTTCTATATTTGTTCGAATCGGAACTGAACCTAATATGTTAACATATACCGTCATGTCAAAACCACAACTTAATTGTTACAAATTTTATGACAATTGTCAAAAAATTTATTATAGAATGGAAACGGATAAGCATGACGGCAATGATGACGCTTCGATTCGAATGTGGTAAAGTGTCAATTTTGTTAGTAGGATTGCCCTCTACGTGGTCTTGTTGGTCATAACCCAAATATGTTTTTTGTGAAACACTGAGAGATATAGACTCCGATTGCCGCGGGCGTGTGTCATTACTTCCCGCAGCGCCGCGGGCAGATGCGATTTGGAACTACTAGACGGTGCATCGCCTTTAGACGTTCGCGACATTCGTGTTTACGTTACATCACAAGATATAGACGTGCATTTAAACATCTTGGTTTTTTTTTTTTGTATCAGGAACCTATTCATCCGACAGCTGGACAAATGCCTCATCTCCTCCTTAAGTCATGGTTTGAAACCATCGATGGATACACAGTATTTTATCTAATACAACCCAATGGCACATGAAACCTTAGTGCTGTTTTCTCAGTTTTGAAACATCTCGATTGAAACATCTATACATAACATTATATAAGTTGGATATTCTGCAATCCGAATTGGAAGAGCATAAAATCCTCTAAGCCTCGCATCCTTTCCTGTAACTGAGGAGATACGCTTTCGCTCAGCATTCTGGCATTTACATACATGTATAATTTATATTATATCATAATTATTATAGATAAGGACGTATATACACATCAAAATTAAAATTAATTACTCTATTACTCATGACCGCGACGAATGGTGTCAGAAATGTTAGAGTTATGTTCCTGTTGTATGATAAATTGTATCGTTACTTGATACTAATACATTATATACATACTTACTTAAATTATAAATGCGTAAGTGAGTTCGTTTTCTTGTTTGTTATTTAAGGAACCTACCTTCCTCTCACTCAGACGCAAGCGTAGTGTAGAATATAATATAAGTAAATAATATTTCACCTTTAGTGCATCGATCATGCTTCTCGTCAAATAACTTTTCTAAACAACTGTTATTGCAATATTGGAATTGTCAGTAATTGTATAAAACTTTTTCCATATTATATTTCTTATGAAATTAATTTCAAACTTATATTTCTTTCTCACAAAACATTTATTTAAGAAAAGAAAAGAATCGTTACGAGGAGTACTTGCCGCAAATATTTTATGTAATGTCGATGTCACTTTTAGCATTATTCCATTCGGTGAAGTTATTTGACGTTTGGCCTTATTGTCAAATTCCTAATGTCAATTCATTTATTGTCATAACACTGTTGAACCAATAAACAAATTAAATTGACCTACCTTACCTAATTACAAAGGCAGTTAGCGAACGATAATTTGGACGATTTTTGATTGCATATGATGGTCAGTTATGTCGCACAGCTATGAAATATTGTTTTAGCATTTTAAGGAAATATTTATATGAATTAGAAATGTGTGTAATATTAATCCTTGTCTCTGAGTGGGCCACGACGAGTTCCTTAACAATAGTGTACTACTGAAACGGAAGCCTTAACAACAATTAACATAGCCTTGTGCATTTAATAAAACTGGCTTATTTAAAGAACGTAAATAAATACGTAGATAAAATATATCCATTTACAAAATGCTTAAATACTATTTAGTGCAACGCCTCACATTCGACGAAGCCTTACAGAGTCAGACGGGAGGCCCGATATTCGCGAATGTTTACACACGCATAACTTTTATCATTTATGTCATCGTATAGAAAACTTAAGTCGTAGGATGTAAGGGATCCTTTTCCATGAATATCCCGCACGAACATGTTTTGAACTTGTTTTTTTATTTTATTATAGAATATTTATGCGGACGGGCATATGGGCCGCTTGATAAGAGGTTACAACCACCCATAGACATTGGCATTGTAAGAAATATTAACTATCCCTACATCGCCAATACGCCAGCAACTTTGGGAACTAAGATGTTATACTGGATATAGTCACACCAGCATACTAACTCTTCACAACGGAACACAACAATACTAAAATGATGAGTACTGCTGTTTTGCGGTAGAATATCTGATGAGTGGGTGATGTCTGACGAGCTTACCAATTAATTTATTATTATTTAGCAATCTCATAGGAATCAATACAACACAATCCGCAAATATTCAAATATGAGGCATGAGTTGTTCCCTTTATTTTTTAATTAATTTATCAATAAGGTAGCAGACCTTATCAGCTGCTGAAGTAAAAAGTATTAATCAACTCTTAGATTTCTCTTAGAATATCAATTACTCGGAATGCAGGTATATTTTTTTTGTATATAAACTTTTACAGTCCCACTGACATCACGAATACTCTCCATAATTGAAAATACTGATCTTTCGAATTTAATATGTATATATATGTAGATAGAGATTATCTTCGACTGAATTATATTATATTTGAATCACTTTTAAATAAGAAAAAGACGCCTATGATTTGCGTGGGAAGCGAAATACCAGAACATAAATGTATGTTTAAATTTATTCCCTAATGAACTGTCTACACGAAATCGTTAATTAAAAGGCTAGTAAAAAAGGTTGTGTTCTTTCTCTTATACTGTTAAAAGTACCAGTAAAATATATTTAGCAACCTTTTTCAAAAAAATATTTCAAGAAAATAAAGACTAAGGTCTTTACAACAACAAGAGTAGAGAACAAGGTATTCGTTCTCTACTCTGTTGATAAATTTCACACATGTTTCGTGATAAATTAATGATTTTCAGTAATTTAAGTAAACACACAAGAATATCCATTGTGTCAAACACATATGTCATATTTCACATAAAAAGATTTTACTAACGTGATACAAGTACATTAACAGATTTGAACACTATAAAATATACGCTTAATTTGAATAAAATTAACGTGACATCTTGTAGCGGATAATAACTGTCATTTTTATTCTGTGCTGTAGTATTTGAGCGGGAAATTTCAGCTGTCAAAAGGTCATCGTACTGTAGTACTCTTGATTCACAGGCAGTGCTGCCAAATCGAGACATTTTTTATGTTTTCACGCAATTTAAGTCTCTTGCATGTCTGGCTGACTTAAATATCGAAGTTAAGTTACACTTCAACCCTTTCGTCAAATGAGTAAACATACAAAAATATTATATAATGATTGAATTGAATAGACAGTATAATAAATTTTATTGATTTATTTAAATAAAAACTTACATTGATTTAAATTAGTCTTGCTCTACCATCAATTTTAATCATAATGTTTTTTTCTGTCGCAAAATCAACACGTCAAAAGGTCATCGCACTTAAAACCACTTCATAAGCTGCTATTAAAAAAAAGTTAAAGTTTTCTCATTAAAATGTCGCTACAACTCTCGTTAATTATGCATGCGTTTTAATTTGTTAAACGAAATCATTTTGCTATTGAAGTTTATTTTTAAACAGAATAATTTTACTTTTTTTTTTTAACTGACAACATACAACCACAAATGAATATGCATTTACTGTATTTATATGAATGTATGGTAGCATTAGTATTGCTATTTACTGAATTTCAAATTATGGTGCGAAAATTAAAAAAATGATTGTTTTCTTTTAAGCCATAACAATTGAGCAACAAAGTTTCTAAGCTAGCATTCTTTTCTATTTAGTAATGATGTAAATTACTGGCAACTTAATTCGTTTTTTTTTTTAAATAACAACGCAATAATTGTTCTCATTATAGAAAAATATTGCGCATTGATTACTAGACAGCTTTATCAATCCGGAATTGTTAAAATCATCAAAATTAAATTCGTTACGTTATCTGTCTCTATCAAAGAGAGCAGATACTTGCTATGTTGCAAGACTATATTTTTAAATATATAAGGTCCTCCAGACCGATTTCGGTCACGGCGGCCAGTCTCAAAAGAGATTAGACAACTGCGCAGGAGATATTATAGTGCACAAGTGTGTGCGCAAACACAGGTGCACTCACTATTCCCTAGCTCTCATAATCTGATAGGACGGTAATCCGGACCGCACGGTGGACACGACCAACGGCTTTACGTGCTTTCCGAGGCACGGGAGTGTACACACTTCCAATTTCCAGACTCCGGGCTGCAACTGAGAATTTTCTGACAGGAAAACCCAATAACAATTGATTGGCCCGACCTGGGAATTGAACCCAGGATCGCCGCCGAGGCAGTCATACATACATATATATTAATAGGAAAGCTTTTTCACTCTAGAATAACTGTCCAAAAACTGGACTAGAAAATTTCAATCCAGGACCTCGAGATATCCAGCCCTGTAACTTAGCCAGTAAATAAATGTGCAGCTGATGTATGTATATAATAATGAAAAGCGAAATATAAAATTATTAATAAATTCCTTTTGATCGAGTAACTTATTTATTTACCGTAATAGGTATACACCGTAATAATTGAAGTTCTTATATGATTTCGTACTGAATACTATAATTATAGTTAGTAGTCAGTATTGATACGATGCAATATGTTGAGTAAACATGCGTGGTTGATCAGTTGCGCACGCGCATCACACTGCCCCAAATACATACCCGTGTGTGTGTTTCTTTTTACGTTTCAGTGAAAACGAAGAAAAACAATAATTCATATTGCATGCAATTTTCTAGTTTTCCTGTTAATTGATTACACATTTTGGTAATAAAATAAATCATTCGATAACTATGTTTCAATCTGAACTAATCTATATACTTAGGTTTTATAAATTTCGAAAAAACTTTTCTATACATTTTACAATCTTATCAAGTTTAAGAAACTGAATTTTGAACTACTTCCACCCAACACAACCAGTTGAGTCGAACTTTTTGGTATTGATGTCAAAATAAACAAGTAAATGAAATATAACTCGTATTAGTTCATAGATTTAATAAAAAAACGCTTCGAAAAAACTCACGGCAGTACGCAATCGTGGAATGTCAAAAAATGGTACATAGTATTAATAATTGTAACATTTAAAGTATAAATGCATCGAATTAGTATCAATGTAAATTGGTTTTTAACTATTAACAAACGAAGAAAGTTCTTACAGAATAGTTCAACAGAATGCAGAACCATATTATTTATACTAGATAATTTTTAGCTTACTATGCAAATAAGTAATTATATAGTTATTTAGATTTATTTAAAGATCTTCAGAGGATGATACACTTCGCAAAATATGGAGCTAAATTATAAGCGTTTCTGTATAATTAAGTGCATATAAAATCCAAGAAGATTAAAAGGTTTTTTTTTATGAAATAGGTAAGCGGACGGACATACTGGCCACACTGGTTATAGACATTGGTGCTGTACGAAATATTAACCTCTGCCTCATACCTCGCCAATTTGCCACTATCCTTGGGAACTAAGATGTTATGTCCCTTGTGCCTTTAGTAACGCTGAGATTGTAGTATAGGTAATTATATTATTATTGTATGTCATATATTATTAATATAATATAGAAACACGAGCACTGTTTACAAATGACTGACATATAATTATACATATGTGCCTAAGATGTTTTATACTAAAATAATTTCTCCTTCGCAATGTACGTAAATGAATTCCCGGTACTGAACAGGGAGTCGATGTTTGTTTTCCTCTTGACGCCACCGTGTCTTGTATGAAGACTTGCTAATGGGTAATCAATAATTTCCGGCAGTCATGCGTTAATTATTCACATTGTTTGTAACATCTGATCGATATTACGTGAAAAATTATAATTTTCTACAATACAACTTGCGTAATGGTAAACAAAACTAGAATTATGAAAACTGTTGAATTTTTTCAAAAAATAGATTTTCTCTATTCTTTCTGAACGTTCGTGAATATTTTTCAAGAATTAAAAATAATGTCAAATTAGTGGTTAAACTTTTTGAATAATTATGTTTAACCAACGTCAAAAAAGCTTTTGTCTCCCTATGGTTGTGCAAGATTATTATTAGTGATAAAATCTACCATCGTAGAGTTGCGAACAGACAGCGCTATGAATTTGTTAAAAATAGTGAAATTGCTATCGAGCAACCTCACGGTCCGAAATAAATCAACTGATTAAATAATTATTATAAGCAAATTTTCGGATAATACACGTTTAATTTGTCATTCAGTATGACCAAAACTGCACCCACTACATTTTTATTCTATAATATTATTACGTCTGCTTTTAAGGCGTATCAGAGTTCTTCTAAACTGTATGGGACACTTAAGAATGAATGCAGATTATTGCATTTATGATCCTTGTTTAATTATATTTATATGATTTAATAAAATGTTTATGTTTAAAAGCACACATGTCTGATATAGACTGAATTAGGGAATATACATATAAAATGTTATTTTGTTTATTATTACAGCACCATCTACCTCATATCCTATGGGTTATTCCTTACACCGTTGATTGCCTGGAAGAGATCGCTATGTAGCGATAAGGTCGTCAAAGTCAAAGTCAAAGTTAAAAATCTTTATTCAATATTCAAGCATTACACTTACTTATTGATTGTTATAAATCTACCACCGGTTCGGAAACAAACACCTCAGACCTGAGAAGAACCGGCGAAAGAAACTCAGCGGGATTTTTTTTTCTCATCTTTACTATACAGACAATTGACAGATATTTTTTATTGCCAAAATTGTATGCTACTATTATTTAGGCTGTATCCATGTTTTTGTATATATCTACTCTTTTCCTTTGTGGTGTACAATAAAGTATAAATAAATAAAATAAATAAATAAACAAGACATAGAAAATTTTCCCCTCATTATGTAACCTTTACGTACCCGGCAGCACTTTAAATAGGTGAAAAAACTGCTTACTAATGGTAACGGCCTCTATTAGTGTCTGCCTTAGATTTCGTATTAAAACGAATGAAATAAATCAGACATCCAAGATCTGATATTCCGATTATATTAAGTATCAAGTTAAAAATGCTACGCCTAAAAAGTGATAACATCGATCGTTCACATAATAAGTGTGTAAAATTTCTATTTTTTTTAATATCGAGTCGGAATGAATGACGCGGTTGTGACTAGAACGATGACCACGTGACTCAAATGAGTTTTATTAATTTGTTCATTTCCCGCGTGATCCAGTGATAAATGCAGGATGTCTGCTTAATGGAATTTCTTCATTCTATGGATGATTTCGACAACTTGCCACAGACGTATAAATATTGATACTTGTTTGCCTAAAAAGTATGGTTATGTTTTTTAATATCTGTATGTATGTAAATTTCGTTGGCACGCTCTGCAGCCTAATTAGCTCTTTAGATTATAAAATATGAGAAATGTTAGAAAAAAAAATAATGAAATGAAACAAAAATCCGACTGCGAAAAACAAATACTGAAAATAGTCAGACAAGGTTTAGTGTCTTCAGTTACGAATGCAAAATGAAGTTAGAAGCGTGACAGCCTTACATGCATAATTAGAATGCATGATTGTTGTCATAATATGAAAAATAATTTAACAAAACCACGCTCTAACGAAGACGCAATGACTTACCCAACTTACTTGACAAGAACAAATAGCTTTGTTTGATGTGACCTTTAATACATACGATATGAAACATAAGGAAATAAGATCGAAATCCTTGCCAGATCTGTATGCGTAGGTAACGCAATTTTTTTTTATATATATTTCATTACTGCCTTAGACCTGTTATAATTCAACTGTAATGTATATTGATGGTATTAGCAATAAAGATGTCAATCACTAGCGGCACCAATCGCCACTTGTACTAACTACATACAATGTAATTTTGATCTCTGAGTTTTTCATACTAGATTGGACTGCGTGCTTTTTAAAAATCTCATCACCATTCAAAATAAAACAACTTTATTTTTCTAAATTACAGAATAGAGGTAGCTCCATTCCGTTTCAACGATAATAGCCAGTGAGACAGTAAAAGAACCAAAAAAGTTTTTATATGTATAATCAGCTGTGTGAGCTGTATAGTCTGTACAGGGAGGCACCCCTCCCTCATCGCACCCTCTCGCTCTAACAGCCAGTCCGCAGCCGACCGCGCGTGGATGCACTAGTGTCCAAAAAGCGATCACGTCTGAACGTCAACGAAAATTTTAAAGTGAATTCATTTTAAAACAGTGCCGACTGTGTCGAATTAGTGACATTTAATTATTTTTTATCTGTGATTATTCATTCGTTTTTTAATACATATTAAATTCTACGTGAATACACCAACGTACGAGGTTCTAAATTGCTATTGTTAATTTGTAGTTATAATTTTCGTGTTTGTGTCAGTAGCGTGATTGAATAGTATTATTCGGGTCTAGGTCAACATTAAAAAGGTTTTAGTGAACCATTCATTACAAACGATTCTTTAAAATTAATTATAAGTTTTATTTTGTGCAATAAAAATTGACCCATATGATTGTGTAATACTACAATAAGCGTTTAAAAAATTCTATTTTTTTCATTTAGTAAGCCGATACGATTTGTTATGTAAATTACATCGATATGCAATATTTCTAAACGATCCTTATATCCTATGCAAATGATATTGTTCTTTTTATCTTTGATTTGCCAATAATAATTTTGTAATCAGTATTTTGTTTCATTTAGATTTTTGATTTACTAACCGTTGATTATAAATATTCATAAATATACAAAGGTTAATTTATATAGAAGTCAACAAATTATTATATTATGAATCTATATACAATAGGTCGCGATTCCCGTGGTCTAAGCACGTGAACTTTAAGCGAAGATTAACAAGCATTTAATTTATGCAATTACCTAATTTGTGTAATAAAATTCATCTCGTGCTCGATGGTGAGTTAAAATATCGCGAGGAAATCTGCATGTGTCGAATAAAAATTTGTCACATGTGTCACCAATCCGCATTGTAGCAGTGTTGTGAAATGAGTTCCTAATCTCCCCAAAAAAGAGAAGATTCCTCAGCCCAGCTTCGGGACATTAAACCTACACTTGTATACCTACATATATCTGTAGTCTGATAAAAGCTTATTTTTAATTTATATTTTAAATCGTTGGTCGTTTGATCCTATTTTACAAGTAGTGAGTGAATATTAAAATATTATAAAGTATTTCTTCTTATTATTTTATACTTAACATTAAAGTACGATAAAGACACAAATTATATATTTTTTTTAAATAAAACAATGTTTTAATTTTTATTAGTTTCGACTTTAAACAAAGCGATGGTCATTTGTTATCTGTATTGGATTTCGAATCAAGTATTCATTGTAATCTTTTAATTAATTAAGGATTAAACCCGGGTGAAGCGGTTACGCCGGGGTCGACTGAAACCTTAACAGTAATTATTTGTTATATATACAAGGCAAATAACGAGAAATCGTTGCATTGATAACATATATTACATACAATAGACGGACGTAACACTTAGAGTAACACAAATACTTTTATATAAACTATTAAAACCTGCATTATTTATTCTGTTTATTACTTAGCATGAAGACTTCTAGATATGATATTTTGTTAACTTAAAATACTTTCAGAAATTACTATATATATAAACAGGAAATGAAAATACTTTACTATTAAATAAATTAAGTGTTCAGTGTCAAATATTTGTAATTTAATTATTAAGTTTTATCAAGGCATTAGACTAAATTCTCACATTAAAATTTTACATTTGTAAGGCTTCGTCGTCGAATTCAGTCGATAGTGTAAACGCTATTTACAGAAGCTTGATCTTTCATCAAGATATTATTAGTACGAATCGAACCTTTTTGTTTTGAATATCTTAACTTGCGATCGAGACTGTATAGGTTTTAGTTCTAAATACGTGATTAATCAGTGAGCGAATTTTAACATTGTAATAGAAGACCGGTCTTGTTTTAATAACATTGTCATTTTCTATTCCAAAACTGTTTAATTTAAGTATCTATAATGAAGTTTTCATTGTCCGATTTAGCTTAGACATCGAGGTGTCTCATTGGTGTAGTGGCTACTTTATAAGTACACCCCGAGGTAGGACCTCGATTCATATCTCGGGTTGGGTCGATGAAAAGTTATTGGGTTTTTCTGGTAAGAAATAGTATATAGCCCAGGGTGTAGAAGTTGTGAGTGAAGTAATAGAGAGCGCACGGACTTGCGGCATTCTAATATGATAATCCTGTGAAGTTGACTCATTCGAGAATGGCCTAATCAGCCAGGAAGACATCATAATCATCCGTAATAGGCATTTCATAACACCAAGCTCCTAACTTAAATGTTAACATGACAACAATCAATACTGAATTTCAATACTGTATTTACGAATACATCAAAACCCTTGTTAAAAAATCAATACTTTGAAGTCAATATAATTTCAATTAATCACGTGACCGTTCGTACTCGCGTACATTAGTGACCTAAAAACGACGGAACACGTGTAATATGATGGATTACACCTAAAATAAAATAGGGTACCGTGAAGGTTCGTTATGATTGATCAGAACGTTATATTCGACCTTAGATCAAAGATTACAGAAATGACACGTGCCAGGTATTACAGTGCGTTTAGTGTTTGGTAGATAATGCGATATCACGGGAGGTGAACAAAATGGTATTGTGTAACTTTGTATTTTAAGTACTCAAGTATATAATGAATATTTTAACGTTATAATGATACTCGCGATTTAAATATAATATCAAATCATATCAATCGAATTATGAATGAATTGTATAAAATGAGTGTTCGACCGCGGCTTCGCCTGCATTTTACTTGTCGACTAAATATCATACCTATAATGCTCGCTGACGTCATGTTTTGTTTTTGTAGATATAGTAGGGTAACACAGATTAGAGTGGACTAACTGCAGTTTTATATTTATGAATCATAAATATATCGAAAAATTTCCACAACATTGGCACCGAACTTGGATATGTGACATTCTGTTGTTGACGATTTTTCTTATAATACCGATAGATTGATAGATGTAGGACCCTGAGATCCTGTGCTCAAACCTCAAGTAAATAAAGGTTTTCGAGTTTTCTGTTGATGGTTCTTAGTGGCAGCCCGGAGTCTGGAAGTTGGAAGTGTGTATACGCCCGTGCCTCGGCTGGCACGTAAAGTCGTTGGTTATGTGCCTAAACTCTTTCATAATTACGTCACATTTCTTTAATAAATATACCTTTGTTACTACTTCCCCTCACGCTCTTGCTCTGAGGTTCCCCTGACCCTAAAGTACCTAAAATAGTTGCGTGCGTGCAAGTGCTCATTAAACGGTACGTTTTTGTACTAGGTTTTCTCGTGGAATAGTGTTTTTATAAGATATATTTATACATATACAGCACGGTTGTAGTATTTTATGTTGTTATTTTAAAGTATAAAGCAAAAAAATACCGGAACGTTTTTTTAAAAATTAAATGACGAAAATTACATGGCAACACAGGTGTGGGCAATACCGCTCGATAGCTCTTACCTATTGGGTAGCTAAGACACGAGGTCATGACCTCAGTAGTCCATGTTTTTACCACCAACAGTGTCGTTAAACACAATTAATATATATTTTTAAGTAATTTTTTTGCTTAGTATTTTAAAAATTATTACATAAATAGAACCGACACACGATACCTAATAACCACGTCACAGGTCGGACACGAATTTTTTTACATTCTGTATAAATATGCTGGAACCATTCACGTTTTATGTTTGTACAAGTTGTTAAGCTGAAATTATTCTTTCCAACTATTAAAATTCTATTACATCATTAGTTCACTTTTAGTTTGATGTTATGTCGTGACCAAAGTGAATCATTCGCTTAGACATTATATTATTAGCCGTTGTCGCGTTTGGACTCTACTACCACTTACCATCAGGTGGAGTAGAGGCATTTGCCTTCGCGGGAACTATAAAAAATATAATGAAATTTACAACATTGCCAACACGATATTGATTTCGAGTCAACCCTGTTAACATACATAACGCACGGACTTCCGTAGTATTGACGTACTAATTCCGCAATTTCCCCTTCACCCTTGATTATGACGAACTCGCGAAATGCATTTATCCTGTTTGTGTTTATTTATGAGTTCAATCGGTGCAAGAGGGTTAAAGGATTTTGACAAATGAGGTTTCATTAGATTCAGAGTTAATTTTAATTTTTTTTTGAGGCATTTGTAACCGTAATGAATGATAACTTCTTTCTCTTCGTCCAATTTTTCATCTTGGTCTTATTAATGAAAAAAATGGTATAAGGGAAAAATTTGTTATGCTGTAATTTATACGGCTACTTACTCAGTCACTAAAATGTTAAACCGTTTTTATTATCTTAATAACGACTATATTTTCCTGTATCAGCCGACTGATACAAACAAAGAATATAAAATTATAAATAGTTTAGCAACTTTTATTGACCCCGTCGATTTCGATTTTATCTTCAATAAAATTCTATTACGTCATTAGTTCAATTTTAGTTTGATGTTATGTCGTGACCAAAATGAATCGTTCGTTTAGACATTATATTTTAAATGTACTGTTTTATTTGCTATTAAACAACATTAAAATCTTTTGCATTTAAAACATGTACCACCAGTGTAAGCTTGTCTGCTCGTGCAAACAGCAATACTTGATGTTGTTGTGTTGTGGTTTGAAGGGTAAGTGAGCCAGTGTAATTACAGGCACAAGGGACATTACATCTTAGTTCCCAGGGTGGTGGCCTATTGGCGATGTAAGCGAGGTTAACATTTATTACAATGGGTGTTGATGACCACTTACCATCAGGTGGTCCATATGCACGTCCGCCTTGCTATTCCATAAAAAAATCTTGTGTCAAAAATAGGTATATTAGATAGGTAGTTTCATTAACCTTACAAATCTAAAAGGTGAGCAGTTCCACTCGAGTCTGTCAATCGTTTTTCCCGTAAATCTTATCTCTTAGTCTGGGATAGACTTCTTCAATGTCAAATTCCATTACGATCGATTCAGTGGTTTGATCGCGACGAGATAGTAAACAAACAGACAGGTCGAATATATAATATATAATATGGATACATTAGGCGATGCAACATTGCATTGATCGGGACAGATGTCGCCAAAGTTTAGAAATATAAGATTACCTATTTTTTCTTCATTTAATATAAAAAAGAATAACAACGAAATGTGGCGCCCAAATTATATAAAATTTGGTATTGCTAGTATAGTAATATAACGTTCTTATGTTGTCCCTAGAGGCCCCTGGTGCACCGCACCCTCTTGTCTTATGATAGTGACGTCACTGTATAGATATTGAATAAGCTTTAATAAAGGTATCGGATGTGATATAAGGATTTAATAATAAAACTAATACGAACAATATTGTATTATGTATCACGCTATGTGTATTTGTGAGAAAGTGGTGCTCGTGTTGAGTATTGATTATTTATTATTAGTAACCAGGACCCTACTCCCTAGTGTTGACACTGACCTTAATGTATACCACTAAGTTGTTTAAAAAAGATGCTCTCGTACTTTGTCGTCTTCAAGTGTGTGTAACAATTTATCAATGTGTGCATGATCTCTAGAAATACAAGTGTGTTATTTTTTGAAAGGTCAATTGGAACATTTATTTGATTACAGATAATTAACAGATACCATGTTACCATAATATAAAAATTAATACATTTTCATTGTCTTAATAAAATAAAATAAAAACTTAGTAGACGACAATAATATACCGTATTCAAGTAGACTCTTAAAAAAAGTTCAATCGGAATTCATTGAGATTAGAATAAAAGTTACCATATTTGAATTATTAATTAAATACATTTAAATTATTATTACTTGAATTAAAATCATCGAAAGCTAAATCCAATCTTTTGTTTCATATTAATAATATTTTATCGAGTCATTTCGAGCATTAATGATTTTTTTTTTTTATATTAATCAGATAACAATTTATAAATTCGCATTGCAAAGTCTTAATGGTATCAGCGTACGGCGCGTTTGGTTATTTGATCCAACACGTTGTTCTTCTATTAAAATTATCTTAAAACAACAGTAAATTATACTAATTACTAAGACATGAAAATGTTTAAACAAAATATGTGGATATTTATCTAAAGCGTTAACAGTGCGAGTTACTGAAATACGAAATGTTTGTTTAAATGAATTTAAACTTTCGTTGAAAGAAACATCGCACCTTACGAGGTTTTGAAACTCAATGTGTTAAAGAATTTCTGATACGAATTCGAAATAAACGGCCTACTACAGACTTGACATACTGCAATATGATAACAATATGGTAGCAATATCACAAAAGGTATTACGAGGTACTGCAGATAATAGGGTTCAACGAACCTATGAAAAATATTCACAGACGTAACTCGACATGGAAATCATTTAGTCTCGGATATAGAATCCAGAACTATTTTAGAATCTACACTAATATTATATACGTAAAGTAACTCTGTCTGTTATGCTTTTACGACTAAACTTTTGGATTGTTTTTGATGAAATTTCTTCATAGCAAGCGTGAATACCAAAGAAGGTAGGTTATATTTTTTATACCTAAAACCTGAGAACACCTACTAACACACGGGTAAAGCCGTGGGCGATAACTAATTAACTATGATAATGTAAGCTTTTTCAAACTAGTTTCTGTTTTGGGCTAAAAAGCGTTTTAAAATTGCAAATTTTTTAAGTAAAATTATAACTATTGAAAAAAAAAACAAAACCAGGTTTTCAAACTTACCATGACGAAGTCATGTTGATACTTGACTTAAAACCTTGGGGGTGCCCAATCCACATTTATTATGCTCTTGTTTATTAACATTGTATTTCCTTATACAAACGAATAAGATATTCAAGTCTAATCAACATAGGAAAAGGCCTACTAAATGTATAGAAATCTGAACCCCATGATCCATTTAAAGTTCGTTGACTCCCCAACAATAACAATTCAGCTTGTATTTATGGTGTACTAACTCCAGTCTGTCTGAAAACGCTGACACAAATAGATTCAATTGGTTATTTTTCTGATGTGTATACTTTTAAAAGCACTAAGGGTCGTTTCTGTTTAATTGTTTTGTGTATTGCTACAGTTGGTTCCTGGCTTTATTAAATGCACTAAAAACAACAGTTTATTTTTTAAATAAAGTAATGTTTTTGTTGAAGAAGTTTACTAACCTGATGGTAGGTGGTCACCACCACCCATTGGCACCGTAAGAAATATTAACCATTCCATACATAACCAACGCGCCTGTAGCTAAACTAAGTATTCTTGTTTGCTGCTAGAATATGTTGAGTGGGTGGTACCTCTCCAGACAGGCTTGCACAAAGCTACCACCAAGTTAAATTTAGTCTAAATATAAAATATCGAAAAAAAAAACTGATTGTTTATACAAAAAGTATATATTGAAGCCTTTGTATATATTATATGATTTAGGAATATTAACTATCGGCTTTACTTAAGTATTTATACGCATAGCGATGGTTTAGTTAAATACTGATTTATCCCTTTCTGACATTATTGATTTGGCATTTGAAAGAAGAAGACGGCATTATTTATCTAATTGTATTCAAATTATATAACTATGCAGAATTTCTTACAATCTGAATTAAACTTAATACAAACATTTTAATCTTTAATTCGTTTTTTTTATTAGAAAAACCTAAATGTTTTATAAGAATAGGTAAAAATGAGTCGCAAAAATGAAATCCGGGTTCATTTAATTAAGAGGCAGGTGTCGCCAGACGGGTCTTAGGCCACAGAGGACAATCATTTTGAAAGTCTTGATATAATTTGAATTGCATTAACCTTCTACACGGAAAGTTGTTATAATGTTTTTGCATATACAAACGAGTTTTTTTAAATACAATTGAGGCGTATTATAAAGTAGTTTTAAAAAAGGTTATACTTGTGTAAAATTTTCTGAGTGTATGTACCAATTTTTAGGGAATTTGCCAATATAATCTAATATATTGGAGTAATTATCTATAATTCTAGAACTTACAAATAGTTAATTATGTTTAATCAACATTAATACGCTTAAGAAATGTAATGAAACGATGAAACCGCAGTTCCATATCAAGTATTCAGCTTTCTAGGTCAATACATGCTTAGTTTGAAAGCACTAAAGCGCTGGATTAAATACCTTTTATGGCTAATGCTGACGGAGTTCACTCAGGCGGTTCTTTGGATCAAAGGATAGTTAGAAAAGAGGGATTGTCTGGATTTATATCATTGCAATTAGATTCTAGCATTTATCATAGTAGTATCCGATATTTCTTATTCGATTTATTTGGTGATAGAGCTTTGAGCAAGTTTGGTATTGTTGTATTCCGGTTTGAAGGGTTACCAAGGGACATAACATCTTAGTTCCCAAGGTTGCGTTTGGTTGGTGGCTGGTTGCGTTGGCACTGTAAGTATTGGTTAATATTTCTTAGTGTCAATGTCTATAGGGTTAGGTGATCACTTACAATCAGGTGGCCCATTTGCACGATCGCCTGCCTATTTAATAAAAGAAAAGCAACTTTCCTTTCCACAAAGTTTTGTCCAAACATGACAACTATGGACGGTACATTAACTATAACCATATTAATGTAACAATAACAGATTTGCATTCAAACTTTTAAACGATGATGAATGAACGAATAAAACACATATTTAGAGTAATCGTTATGATAATTTGTTGTAAATAAATAAATTAAGTAGCACGTTTTATGATAAAAAAAGGAATGTTTATAGTTCATTGATCCTGTACTATTTATTAAGGCATATGTACAGTTATTCGTTTTCATTTTATCTCCATGTTGGAATTTATTTAAGTATTGATAAGGATTTGCTAAGGTTTTGAGATTCTTGCTCTCCACAATTGAAGACGTGAGTGGAAGAAAGTAATATGTAACATTTTATTTTATGTTATAATGGAAGTTGTCAAGAATGTGTTGAATCTTAAAATGTAATGAAATACAAAGGATAACAAAATAATTATTGCGAAACTAAAAAAAAAAAACAAATTCGAAGTTGTAAAAATCATTATAAATATGATTTGTCTTGGGGTGAGTCTTAATTTTTTGTTCATTTTGCATTAATGAATGTTATAATTATAAATTTTATTATTAAATTTATAATTATAAACTTTAGTAAAAAAAACCTCGAAGTTTAAACATTGTGACGAATTATCGCTGTACTGTCGAGTGATTTTCGCGTTCACTAGTAATTAGCATAGAAAATAAATTATATTAATTCGCTACGTCACGTGAAGTAAATGTCAAAACCACAATTAAAACGAAGCGAACCTAACCGCGCTTAAGTGTAGGGCAAGACATTTGCGCTCAAGTTAGTTTATATTTAAAAAAAAAATTGATGCAATGCAATTGATTCTCGATTTCTTGTTTCAAATTTTAAAGGGTATTTATATTAAATATTTCAGTGGCTGGAATAAGTTAATGTAAATTGTAGATTTCGTCTCCAGTAAGCACTATTGAGTTTTCTATGCTTAATTTGTCTTTATAATTCATCTCGTGCTCGGCCCTTAAACTAATGCATGTGTCAGATGATATTCTGCCACATATACATTAATCGGAGCAACAAGGCGAAATAAGCTCTAAGACTTCTCAACATAAGGCTTTCTTAATCACCGTCAAAAGTAAGAGAAAAACGAAAGTAATGGCCTCGTTAATGATTAAAAAAAAACTTTTAATGCCTTTCTCATGGTTGATTGTTCTAAAAAAATAATGTTGC
Organism: Nymphalis polychloros; assembly: GCA_905220585.2. NCBI lineage: Eukaryota > Metazoa > Arthropoda > Insecta > Lepidoptera > Nymphalidae > Nymphalis > Nymphalis polychloros. The sequence continues at coordinate 1,171,166 of HG992262.1, forward strand.
CAAATTAATTGTAATTGTTTCACACGATGTATTGTCAAAACTATAATTAATTATAATGGTGTTACGAAAATTCGTTAACCTTAAAATACCTAACTACAATATAAAACCAACTCTTCAAGATTACATTATATCGAATGTTTTTTTTTTAATTTTTCTTTTCATTACTAGATGGCGTTAGGTGTCTTTTAAATCGCGCTATTGTTGTTCATTTCTGTAACTACTTAGCAAAGCCTTGAAAACCCTTAAAAAACTTGGTCTGTTTAAGACGTAAATCACACCCGGTGAAGAATGCCTGTGGTGACGCTGTAAAGGCGTAGTAGAGCCAACATCATACACTAATTTAAAAAAAATTAAGATGTGAGTATAAGGTAGTACATATTCGGTAGTTATTTTAAATGTAGTACAGCACTAGTACTACCGGATAAATCTGATATAAATAACACGTAAATACATTCAGGACAAACCTATTATTTATTCGTAAGAATTAACCTGGATTTGAAGTTATTGCTTCAGAGCGCCAATTTAAATGCATTTCAATTTAACAACCCAAAAATAGTCCTAAGGCTGACTGTTTTGTGTATTCCACCAACCCGCATTGATGCGGTGGAATAAGCAAAACCTTCTTCTCAAAAGAGGAGAAGAGACCTTAGCTCAGCAGTGGGACATTCAGTCTGTTACTTACTGATTGTTTTACACAATCAAAATCTGCATTAGTCAAGTACGCTCTTACAAGCACTTTTGAATTGTATAACACCTCTGTTATAAATCTTTAATAAAAATCGTTTCCGAATCAATTACTAATCATTAAATAATTATCAATTTTCTCCTTTATCACCAAGAACGAGATGAATTGGACCGTATTGTGGAGAAGTGGTCTAAGTTCCAAACCGCAGAAATATAAATATGTATATATATTTTTTTATTTAAAACAGAAATATTTTAGTGTTGTTGTGCATTATAAACATCAATTAAACCAATGTTTGTGTTGGTTTTTAATAGATGGTGGTTCTGTCCACTGACCCGGCTTTGGAATACGTTATAGCATGCATTTATAACACATCAATTGTCTTAAATTCAATGTCATTAACAGTTTTCATAGTTTTTGTTTTGTTTTAAGTTAATTTTATTATTATTATTTCGGAAATCAAACTATTTTTAGTTATGCCGTGAACAGCTGTTCTTGACAACACGTCACGTTACACGTCCTTTATCTTTCCAACGGGAATTCAATAACATTTAAATAATTTCGAAGTGTCAAATTATTTTTTTTAAGCTATTCGTTTTCACGAATAACTTTCATATCTGTAGAGTTCTGTAAAAACAATCTGTAAATCACGATCGAGAAATATCAGAAAATGATAATTATGCGATATTGACAATAATAATTATAACATTTAAAGGATATACGGACCAAAATAGCGTATCACCGGAAGTCGTTTTACAACATTTCACGAGTTACTCTGAATGTCTCACTGCAGGGCTAAGGCCTCTTCTCCTCTTTTTGAGGAGAAGGTTTGTAGCTTATTTCACCACGCTGCTCCAATGCGGGTTGGTGGAGTACACACGTGACAGAATTTCAGTGAAATTTGACACATGCAGGTTTCCTCACGATGGTTTCCTTCACCGTCAAGCACGAGATGAATTATAATCACAAATTAAGCACATGAAATTCAGTGGTGCTTCTTACCACTGGACCATCTCGGTTTATATTTCATGAGCGAGATACGAAGTGTTCTGTATCAACATGACAAATAGGAATCTAATTATGTCTCAATGACAGGCATTGCTGGTTTCGCATGAGATAAAGTCATTATCGAGATGAATCACGATAACATTACGCATCACATAACATCGTGAGAAGTCGCTTTGCTATGCCAGTCAACTTATATTTTTCCTGTGATGATAATAATTAATAACCTTTGCGAGAGAAAGTATTTAGAAATATTATTTCTTATTACATTTTTATAAAACTTTAATTTATTTAATTTAACCTTATAACAAATATATATATATTACAAGTAAATAACAAACTGGCACGCCCATTTTCCCATTTAATGTTGAGATATTGAAAAACCCTTTTGCTATTTTTTGAAATTTTTTTTGCATAATATTTTAAAAATTACTACATAAATAGAACCGACACATTATACCTAATAACCACTTCACGGGTCGGACACGAATTTTGTTACACGCTGTATATACGTATTTCAATCGAATCTATTTGTCTGTGCCTATAGGTATTCACTAGACCACTTTTTTTGTTTTACTATATAGGTAGGCAGACGAGCATATGGGCCACCTGATGGTAAGTGGTCACCAACGCCCATAGACAGTGGCATTGTACAAACCAACCTTGGAAACTGAGATGTTATGTCCCTTGTGCCTGTAAATAATCTGGTGGTTCATTTGCCCGTCCACCTACCTATAATATATAAAAAAAAAACACAATTTCAATAAAACAATTTATCTCCTGCTTGGCGATGAATAGAAATGTCCCGAGGAAATGCAAATCGGAAGTCATTCTGCGATCAACATCCGCCAATGCGTGAACCGTAAATTAAACTTTGTATTCTTTAACTACAATGAGATAAACATTGCTATTCTGAACGAACTCACTTCGAAAACCCGACGTCGTTGTCCTTAGCCGAGGTTTGGCCTCTCAGGAGGCTTTAGGATACTTTTTCTGAGCCATTAAGTGGACTCACAACATCCGACTGACTATTTTTAAAACGTTCCCCCCCCCCCGCTGTCGAAACCATTTGGGCCAAAATCATGAATTATAAATACAAGTTGACCAAATAAAAGAACAGTAGTGCTTGCCTGGGTTTGATCCCGCAAACATCAATTAAGATTCGCGTGTAATCTAACCACTGGGCCATGTTTGTAAGATTGAGGCGTTTGACTGCAAATCAGTAGTAATGTAATATTGTATTTCCTATTGTTATATAGGTCTTTTTTTAAACTTACTTTGAAATGTGACTATCCTTCAGAACTGTTGATATATGCATGTATATTATATTTACATATAAATTAGGCGAATGTTAAATGCGATCATACCTTTTTAGGGTTCACTACTAAGGGTGGAACCCCATGTCTCTGCCGTACGTCCCTCTGACTTTCTCAATGTATTCTTAAGCTTTTGAAATATAGTATTATTAAAAAACTTGTAAAAGATCACTTTTTGTCTCAAATACCTTATCACCAATAAATTTTCTTTTATTTTTATTCTTTTTTTGGATTATTTTTCTTTCTTTTCTCGTGTTGTTTGAGGACTTATCGTTTTTAGTATCGTATTCATTGTATATATTTATATTATATACTTGTAATTTTAGTTTGTATTGATAACATAATTTATATATAGATACATTATATGTGTATTTTATATTTATATTGACATGTATTTATTAGTTTAATTTTGGTATAGATTATTACTATAATGTTATTTTATTTTGTTATTACTGCACCACCTACCTCATATCCTAGGGGTTATTCCTTACACCGTTGGTTGCCTGGAAGAGATCGCTATGTAGCGATAAGGTCGCCAAAATTGTATGCTACTTTTATTTAGGCTGTCTTAGTTCTTGTAAAAAAAATCTGTTGTGTAGTACAATAAAGTATAAATAAATAAAAAACAACGATAAAAAAATCCTACCAATGAACGTGATGAAAACGATAATTAACTTTTTTAAATATGTTTTGTTTTGACGTATTAGGGAACAATATTATTTATTTATTTAATAGGTACACTAACAGTGTGAATGATATATAACACACAACATACAAATATAAACAGTTTCTGATATGTATATAAATTAAATGTTTACATTACATTCATATAATCATAAAGTAAAATATACTATGAAAAAAAGCAAAATAATTACCTGTACTTTTAGCATTGAACACAAAACAGAAATTATAATATCGTATGTAATATAATATGAAGTACTATATTAAGTAGCTCTATCAGAATTATTAATGATAGAATTCGCATCCAAATATTAAGATCTTATTAGTAATCAGTTCTAACAGTTAGCCACATCAGGCTTGCAATGTATTACAATTATTATATTTTAAATTTAACATTCATATATTAATTTATTCTAAAAGACAAAAAATTATACATAATAAACAGATTTAAATAAAATTACGATATCATTCATGGATTTCAGCCTCTGAATATCCTACTGCCGGGCTAAGGCCTCTTCTTCTCTTTTTGAGAAGGTTTGGAGGGATACACATGTGACAAAATTTCAGTAAAATTCGACACATGCAGGTTTCCTCACGATGTTTTCCTTCACCGTCAAGCACAAGATGAATTATAATCAAAAATTAAGCACATTAAATTCAGTGGTGTTTGCCCGGGCTTGAACCCACGATCATCGGCTAAGATTCACGCGGTGTTAAAACTAGGCAATCTCGGCTTTTATAAAAAAACAAATGTTGTTGTTTTCATTTATTTTTAAATACACTACTAGTATTCGTATTATATACTATTGATATCTCGCAATAATAATTATTTTATAATAATTATATCTAGACATAATTAAACTATTTAAGATTGCGCAGATTGACTCAGAGCTTCAGACTCTAATTGTCCTTATGCGCTGGTACTTGGCCGATTTTTATATTAACGGATTTTACTGGTTGCATTTGTCACGGTCACAGGCAAAATAAAAAAGTTTATAATCGCGGTTAAAACCAGAATTATATATAAACAAAAATCCAATGTGTCAGGTTTTAAGTGAATATTATTCACTCAAACGAACAAAAACTTTTGTAGATTAAATTGTAATTTCAAGGCTTACGAGCAATTAAAATTAACTTAGTTCGCAACGAACAATTATTAATACTTACTTATTTACATTAAAAAATCGAATGTAAAAACAGGTGATATAAATTTAATAAGTTTGACAAAATAATTTCGTACGCTGGTGTGACTTCAGCTTTCGAATTACACTTTGAATAGTGATGTGCATGAGATGTGAAAGTGTACAGAACACTATGTGTTAGTGTACCAAACAAACATGGGTCTACACAAGCGAGAAAGTGAGTTATTTAACCAATATTTATTACGAATATGTTTTGTGTACTCTTTTTTTCATTTTCATAGCGTGTTAATTTTTCACACATTAACACTTATATGTTTAACGTACACTGTATATAGAGTAAATATCATTATTCTTATGTGTGTGTTCATTTTTTATTATTTCATATTAGTGTTTATGTACATTTTTTCTTTCAGTGACAAGGTGTTTTACTGAATATAATATATTTTTGACTATATATATAAAATTAATGATGTATTTTTTCTATACGTAGTCGGACGAGCATTTTGGCCACCTGATGGTAAGTGGTCACCAACGCCCATAGACAATAGCATTGTTAGAAATGTTAACCATCGCTTACATCGCCAATGCGCCGCCAACCTTGGGAACTAAGATGTTATGTCCCTTGTGCCTGTAATAAAACTGGCTCACTCACCCTTCAAACAGCAGTACTTTGTATTGTTGTGTTCAACAATACAAAGTACTGCTGTTTTGCGGTAGAATATCTGATGAGTGGGTGGTATCTACCCAGACGAGCTTGCACAAAGTTCTACCACCGAATAAAATGTAAATCTTAAAACTGTAATAACGTATAATATATATATGTGTGTTAGATAAAAATGTGTGCGTCCAATAAAATTGACCGGAGTATGATAGTTGGCAATGCTTATATTCCCGTGCCTTGGAAAGCACGTAAAGCCGTTGGACCTGTACTTAAACCAGTCGTGTCGGATTTGCTGTGCCATCGGATTATAAGTATGAGGAATAACAGTGTGCACCAGTTTCGGCACACACATTCGTGCACAATAATATATCCTGTGCAGTTGGGTAATCCAATGACGACATTGCATCATGACGAACTAAAATCGAACCAATATGCTGTCAAACGAGAAAATCAATTCCTTATCTTTTTTAATGTAATTGACTTTTTTCGATTTGATTTCTTTTCATTTGTATAACTAGAGAATATTTTTTAATTACGTTAACACCCCGTTGCCTCCTTCGATGACAGGAGGGGTTGGTTCGTTTCTCGCTCAGTGAATTGAAGCGCATTTCAATGGGGAAATGCTAACATTCCTGCCAACATGAAGTAGGCTCACGGTTCGTGCGTTAATATTTTTAATAATGAACATAACATATAACAAAAATACGTATTCTATAAAATTAAATTAAAGTATATTATTTCCTACAACTTCCTACGCCTCCAAGTATTTTATTTTTTTCAATTATAAAAATTTAATTATTAAACTAAATTAAGTAACAGCTGCTATTGTTCAGGAATCAGTTTAACTTGTTAATAACTTCCAAAACACATTTGTAATTATTTTTCTATCAAGTTACATATTAGTAAACTAGTTTACGTCTCTGTGTTTAAGGGAAGGGTGTCAGATTTACGGTATATAAAACTTGTGTCTTTCTTGCTAGCTAGCTTCAAACTTACTTCATACAAATTTCATCAAAATGGGTTCATTGATTTAGCCGTGATTAACATAACAGACCGACAGAGACACAGCCTTATATTCGCATTTATAATTAGTATTGATAGATAAGCGTGTATTTGTTTATTGTTGCAATTGTTACTTGATTTTTTTTTTGTATTAAATCAAATCAAAGTATGCTTTATTAAAGTAGAAACTTGCCGTTTGAACCAGTCCAAAATTAAAATTAAATTTAAAGCTAGAACCGTATCTATACTTATATATAAAGCTAAAAATTTTGTTTGTTTGATCCGGCTAACCTGAGGAACTACCGGTTCGAATTTAAAAAATATTTTTGTGTTGTATAGTCCTTTTATCGAGGAAGGTTCTAGGCTAATTTTTATTCATTATATTTTTATTAATTATACGCGGGTGAACCCGCGGGCACAGCTAGTGAAATATACTACGAGTACGAGTATCTGTTCCAGTACATATTGACGAGGAGAGAATGTATGGGCATTGTATCCTTTGAAAAATTTCTGCAAATAAGTAATTAATCTACAATTTAATTTCTATGTCCATATTGAAAAATCAACGAATAATTACTGAATATCCTATTTATTTTAAATATTTTTAAAATACATAGCTTATATATTTAGTCTGTTATAATAAATTTAACAGTACTAAGACTAGTGTTGGTTTAACATAAACTCAGTTGTGACGTGTCTCGTTATACATAATATAACACACGCTAATGAGACGTCAGACGGTCTTTTACAAAAAATTGTTGTGTTTAAGTAAAAAAGTTTGTGTTCTTGAAACGTACATAAATAAATCAGTCATTAAATATAGTCTAAACATGTTTCTAAGACACGTCTTAACAAGCTTTCACGTCTTAACTAACAACTCCATCGATTATTATCATTAAATTTGGCATACATTGGCTGAGGTACAGAAAAAATATAAGGTCCCTGAATACACCCCCCCCCCTCCCCTCCTTATACGGGAGCTAAGTTGCGGTAACTAGATGTAATGAACTTACCATTTCATTGTATATTTACCTCAGTAGAGAATATTGTCTTAATTGATGGTAGCTGCTTCAATGCGGTAAAGTACTAAGTGCTTCATTTGGATGGAATGTTTTTAAATAGTAGACTTCAAATATTCCAACCAATAGAATTGAAAAAATCATTTAAAAAAACCTTTGGACACTACAATTCCTGAACGTTCCTAAAGGGTAACGAAACCGGACATGACATATTAAAAAGAAAATTAGTTCCAAAGTAAATCATAACATAAGTTTATTATATAATATATAGAAACGTCTGTTTTATTATGAGACGCGACGTGCGGAGAATGCCCGGTCGCGAGGAAGGTCGCGCGATCGATACCCAGACTCGGCAGACTTAAGACTTCTATTAAGTTAAGGACTTGAAAACTGAGATGTGTCTCTTATGTTACACTTAACCACGCACAACTGAGCTTTCAGGTGCTTATTTGTGTATTGGAGTAGTGTGGTGGAATATTGCATTAGGAGGTAGCCTCTACAGCAATGTTTTGTATATATAGGTACGTATACGTATATACCCAAAACTAGTGGCATAGCTACGTCAATGCAACCAATGCGGTAGCATGGGGCCCCTGATAAAATGGGGGCCCAGTGAGACAAACAATTATTTTATTCTGAAAGAAAAATATGTCCTATAGGTAATTTAATTCAGCACATGCGATAAACGATATAACTTTTTCAAGGACAACGAGGAATATGATCGTATGGGTCTCTTAGCTCTTTATATACAACTTACATCCGCGCCATATTGGAATTGAGTCGTCCACACTCTATAACAACATAACATAATTTGAGATTAAAAAATAATTTCAATTCCAGTTTTGCTTCACTTATAATAAAACCCTGCTTTTAGGCGAAAGTGGCCCCCTCCCAGTTTATGCATTGGGGTCCGACCCGCTACGTCACTGTTCGACACATATAACTGTATATTACTTTCATACGTGTACATTTTAAACCTTGACAAAGCATAATAGCAATCAATAAAATTGTAATGGCATTTCTATTGTGTGAACAATAAAAATACTCCTCAAGGTTATCAACTATACTTATAATAATTGTTTTTCTATAACTATTATTATAACTAAATATTCGTAACATCGAGACAGTTACAAATTCATACACATAAAGAACCAAAGCAAAAATCTGGCTTGGAAGTTGGCGCAGTAGCTTTTATTTAGTATTTCATGTGGTTCATAACGATTTACATCCATGTCGTATTCCTTATTTATATATTTGGTAATCCAACAGTTAACATACATACCTCATTATATTAAGAATATATAACATGTAGCTGAAGCCAAAAAAGAACACAATAACTTTAAACATATATTGAATTACTTACTAAGACTGTAAGTAAATTAAAACTATTAAGAGATGAGAATCTAGTGAAATATATTTATTAATATTTGTATGAACTTCTGTTCTGTATGTTCTGTATGTTCAAGCAAGTAATTTAAAAGAAATGTCATGAGAATCATTAACAACCCTCTAACCCTCCGTCAAGCTCAAAGCTCATGTTTATAAATGCATTCTGCAATCTAAGCGGTATTGCTCAGAATAATTGAACTGTTAATTACATTCTACACGAACTTTCTCCATTTTAATTATAAGAATTATTAAATAATCACACGCCTACACAGTACATGTTGTAATATAGACTGCCTCGTTGGTCTAGTGGCTAGATATAGGGCTGCAGACCCGGTGGTCCTGGGTTCAATTCCCAGGTCGGGCCAATAAATAGTTATTGGGTTTTTCTGTCAGAAAATTTCTCAGTAGCAGCCCGGAGTCAGGAAGTTGGAAGTGTGTACACTCCCGTGCCTCGGAAAGCACGTTAAGCCGTTGGTCCTGCGCCTAAACTCTTTCCGGTCGTGTCGGATTGCCGTCCCATCGGATTATGAGAGCTAAGGAAAAGAGAGTGCACTATAATATGTCCTGCGCAGTTGGCTAATCTCTCTTGAGATTGGCCGCCGTGGCCGAAATCGATCTGGAGGACCTTATAATATAAAACATTTAACGTATTTTCTCGGTGTTAGGACTTTCTGCAAGCTCGTCTGGATAGGTACCACCCACCACTCATCAGATACTCTACCGCTAAACAGCAATATATTGTATTGTTGCGTTCCGGTTTTAAGGGTGAGTGAGCCAGTGTAACTACAAGCACAATGGATACAGCAATTTCGTTCCCAAGGTTGGTGGTGCATTTCCGATGTAAGAAATGGTTAATATTTCTTACATCGCCAATGTCTATAGGCGATGGTGTCCACTCGACATCAGGTGGCCCATTTGTCCGTCCGCCTACCAATACCATAAAAAGAGACAGCTTAATATTTAAAGCTCTATTTAAAAATAAAATTGACTTTATTATTCATCTCTTTCACACCGCTGAAGGAAAATGTCGTAAGAAAACATGAGTCGAATGAAGTTCTTCCACATGTCTTTCCACCAAGTCGTATCAGTGCAGCGTGATGGAATAAGCTCCACACCTCAATCGAATAGGATACATTTTTCCCAATTACTGGCTGTCACTTTAGTTAATTCCATTAAAACTGCTTTGTATACAAATAATAATTTTGTTCCCTAAACAGGAACTGACTCTCAGATATATATACTATCTCGTTCACACAGCTTTTAAACGGCAACATTTATATAAAAAAAGATCACATTACCAGGACACATTGTTAAACTATATGGGCATAAAAACATACTTACACGAGTAAAATGACAATCTCTTCTAACATGACCATAATATTGTGTAACGGTTATGTCTTCAGAACCCTGTAATGTTGTACGGAACACGTGTTACGTGCTTGTAATACATTTTGTAGATAGTGTGTTGGCGAGTACCGACTTAGTGTCTGCTTTCAATAGCATTTTATAGTTGCGTTTCTGACTTAGTTGTTAGTGAAAAGTTGTTGGTATAAAACTTGTGGTAAGGCTTTATACAAGCTCGTCTGGGTACTCGTACCACCCACTCACTTGTACTTGTGTTGTGGTACTTGGTATTGTTGTGTTCCGGTTTGAAGGTAGAGTGAGCCAGCGTAATCCAGTCACAGGGGACATAACATCTTAGTTCCCAAGGTTGGTGGCGCATTGGCGATGTAAGCGATGGTTAACATTTCTTACAATGCCATTGTTTATGGGCGTTGGTGACCACTTACATACCTTAGGTGGCCCATTTGCTCGTCCACTTACTTAAACTAGAAAAAAAGCAAAAAATGTAACGGATTACTAAATATTTTAGAGAAACAACAAGACACAGCAGCCAGCGAACGATGCACAAGAGAGAAGGGTTGTCAAAATAAAACGACATTTGTACCTTAATACAATATTGACACTGCATAACGGATTGAGTTGCGTTTAGAAACTTTGTTCTAACAGTTAGCTGCAAGACAAAATACGATAAGAGGACTTGGGGTCAAACTCCACAGGATATAAATCGGTCAACGGCTTTAGTAATTTCATCTCCATCTTGCTGCTGGATTGACGATTCTACAGAATGAATGGCTGCATGAATGGCTTTCTAGAACTGGATACATCCAGTTCTCGAAAGCCATTCAGTCCTGTTTATTCCATGCCCTGCCCAAGTTCATTTTTAGTCCCATCTTTTAATTTTGTTTGACTTTTCTCAACTCAATGTTGGGAGCCTAAAGTTTTCGGGCATAACCGGTAATAAGACAATTACAAAAAACGAATTAAAAAGCATGCTATAAGATTATTTTCATACAAATATCTTTAAGTTAGACAATTCCACATGGAACTAAAAATTGTTACATAAAAACTACACTATGACATGCAGAAACCTACAATATTCAAATAGGCTTTTTGACAATGAGACGTGTAGGCAGTCTGCCCGTAGGCTTATCGCCTTATTGCTTTATAGCCGGTTGTATAACGTCGCTATGAAATCGTTTATTTGGCTTCGGCGTCACATTACATGAAACCAAACAAGTGCTGGCAAGTCGCGACTGAATAACTAATCAGACGCAAGGACAGACAGGAAATGTACATTGTTACAGCTTAATAAAGATTAATCTAAAAAAATGTGATAATTTTCAAATTTAACTAGTAACTTTGCAAAATCGTTCTATATATCGATAAGTGTAATAAGTTAATTTGTAATAAATAAATCTCTAATTGATCCACCAAAACTACTATCTCAAGTTTGCGTTAGAGTTCCAAGAACAAGCACTCGTTTTCCAATAAAACAAACATTTAATTATAATAGATGTTATACGAATACAGGTAACTTGTCACCTGTATGAGTGCTTACAATAATACCAACTCCTATGACGTCGAAATTCACATCCAAAGCCTCAGTAGCCATCAGTAGCTTCGAGACAATTTTAATTTAAGCACTGAATTCGAACAAGGATAATCTTATGTAATAAATGTATTGAATAATGTAACGTTATATTAGTTGTTATTTATAAAAAATATATTTTGTTATTTTGTCAACAGAGAATGGTCTACTCTCGTACGAGAATCCAAACTATCACTTGGACCCGGCGCGCCTCGAGTCCGCGATATACAGCGACCTCTACGACATGCACGACGACAAAGACATGCCGCTAGATTACGACAATTATCTCGACAACAGGAGGTAAGCGAATTACTAACATTTACACATCAACCTAATACATCGGCAAACATCAAATCGTCGTTGAAGTTCTAACACCACGTAAGTCAAAAATAGCAACTTTTCAGGAGAGAGAAAATACTGCATAATTTTGTATAGATACTATAATAATAAAAATTTACTACTTGCGTATACTTAATTTTCTATTGGCCGATACGCGTTTATGATTGGCTAAAACGATGCGTCTTCCGATTCTCTAGCGAATGGCATCAAAATGTCAAAGCAGCCAAAAAGTGACTTACGTGGTGTTAGAACTTCAACGACGAAATGTGAATCTAAACATTTTCAGTGATTACATAACATTTAATACTTTACTTCTTTAGTTAACAGTGTCTTTGAATTCATACAGGTGTTACCAATTTACAAATTATCTATGGATTAAATAGTGGTTTTTGTATAGAGAATCACAGAGCGACTACTTTTATTTTGTCAAAGTCCAGTTATAAATAGATAACCTAAAATTGATAACGGAATAGTAAAAGCGGACAACAATAGCGTAATGGTTTAAGGGTCGCGAAGTCGTGTACAAGTCACAGGTTCATTCCTGACACGCTGGGCTATTGACGTTCGCACTACTAACAGAAACAACACTTTTAATTGGAGGGTTAAAGAGGATAGAAGAGAATATTAGTAATATCTTAAAAAAAGGAAATTCTTAGTTTTTCTTTTCGATCAAATCAATGATATATCTACATACTATTTAAATTATTTCTGATTTATCTCATTTAATGTGACGCAATCAAAACGAAATAAGCATTGTGTTATCAATTACTTAATCAGTTCTAAATCATTTTAAACAGTTTTTAATAACATACAAGAAATATATTAAAAAAATCGGTACCATATGAGCAAAAGATATTACAGACATATGTATGTATGTATGTATGTATGTGTATACCTGAAATAACGCTGTTTTTATATATCCGTCATATATAATTTAACGATCAAGGAAGTTACAGCAACATAACCAAGTAAAGTATTGCTTTATACTCATATTATAAGCACGAGTGTGCCATTTTAAAAACGCAAATAATAAACGATGATATTTACGATTTAATCTTAACACAAAAAAAATCCCGGAAGATTTCTTTATTTTTAACTGCACATCAATTGTACGTGTTATTCAGCTACAATTTTTGTTTCGTTTAAAATTCTTTAAAATTCATGTTTCGACTACGTTGTTAACGAGTACGTTGCCTCAAATCCCTTAAAAGTTACTACCAAAAAACAGTCTCAGATCCGACCTTGAAAAAAATAATTCTTTTCAGGACAGGTCTTCGTTTAATCCCAAAGAAGCATTACCAGGTGTATTTGTTTTGCTTTGTGTAAATGAAAAAAGACGGATTGGATGAATTTGAAAGCAATTCTACCAAATTTGTATGAGTGCCTCTCCAAAAATAATAAATTAGCAAATTCTGTGTTATTGGTTTTCTAAATTGCGAAGGTCTCCCACTTGTAAGTTTCTATGTTTTATAGATTGAAATTTGCTTTGATAGCCAGTCAGGACATCGGTATAGAGATGACATTGACTTCGACTTGAGAACTGTCTAATGTTAGCAAGTCTGCAAAACTATACAAATCAATTCAAATCAAAGTATACTTTATTCAAATAAGATCTTGATATCACTTTTTATTTCATTTTACAAGATTTAGTTTAAAGCTACCACTTTTGTAAGAAATTAACTGTCAATTTGGTCGTATTATACTCCGTCGTTTTACAAATGGCAACATTTTTTAAAAATATAAACGTAGGCGACATTTCGTCAATATGAGTTTATTTCGTTGATTTATTGATTGTTGTTATTAATAGTTGTCATATCTTATTGTTAATAAATTCAGGTTAAAACTTTACATTTTAGTGATATAAAGAACCAGCAGTGCTCTGTGCGACATGTACATAACATTTTATTACTTTATTTGTTTTATGCATGATTATTAGATTTCTTATTTATCTACCCCTCTTAATCTGCTATCAATGACGTCACAAGAAAAATAAAGGTCGGTGCTATTCTTACTTTAATCGCATTATACACCCAATGACGTTTTATATCAATATACGTTATACACGCAAAGGTTTTTTGTAATAGGAAATTACCTTTCATTTGCAAGGACAAAAGTATACATGTCTCTTTTTAACATAGCTGTTTTTGTATCTCGAAAAATGTTTACAATTACAAACGAAAAATTCGAACATACTTTTACGATTTTTTGAACATATATTCTCGTTCTCTTCGTTCACTCTTTCTTTTCTAGCATTTTTTGTATAAAAACAAATTTTGAATTTAAATAAGATTTAATCTTTCCTAAAAAAAAACACAGAAAATTATAACTGGTCTGGCCACTTATGCAAGTTTCAATTTCAACTCGTTAGATTTTAACGAAATATTTTTTTTTAATATGTATGTTTTTCTTTATTATAAAATTTATAGTTTTCGTCACTGCGTGCAGTGCACGTAGTGCATAGTGGATTTGAAAAACACGTTACTAATTTGTTGACAGCGCAAACGATTGAACATAGATAGCATTTATTGCACTTGTAACCAATAAAGTACATCAGGTAGCACCCAGTGTTATGTTGACTTACCTGGGTATTGCCTAATCAAGTAGCTCTACCGCGGAACAAAGAACGGTTGTTTCAATATGAAGACCACGTAAGCCAGTGCAATTATAGATGACATAGCGGATCCTACGCTCAACAGCGCATTAGGAATGTTAGTATTCGCTAATACCGCTAACAATACTATTTTTATCATTGAAAAACTGTTGAAGTTTAATAATTATTTTCGTGTCATATATTGTTCTTCATTTACAAAGGAAATTAAGCAAGTTGTTAATGTGTTTTCATGTTAAATTTCGAAACATTAATGTCCTTCCAATAACATATACCCCTGTCTAATCTCGTTCGTTGATGGTCAGCACATTAACATTTATGTAATTCGACGGCTATCACGCTGTATTAACACAATCATATACCTAACTAATCTACATAAAACCTATGTTTTGTAACTAACAGAACTCATACAAACAAACAACACAAAAGATTTTTTATTGAAATCGCCTCTTGAAAGTGTTGAATTATCATATTTTAGAGGATTAAATTTAACATAAAGTTACCAATACTTTGAAATGTAGAAGAACTGACGAGAAACTCAGTAGTTACTCATTTGATTCCAAAAAACTTAGAACAACTCGTCATGACCACGTAAACTTGAATTACACGATACATCCAACACAAACCGTTATGATTTTTTTCTCTATATTTTCAGCGCAAACTCGAGTACAGTTCATTTGTCATGTAATTACTGAGTAATTATAAAAGGCCTATAAACAAAAAAAATCCTATACGTATTGTTGACGAGACTCTTCGTAATATGTTCTTGGCGCTGTTCCAGGGTCATTTCTTTTGTATCCCTCGCTTTATATGTGTGCCAGTTAAAAAAAAAATGAATTAAGGCTTGTCGAAATTAGAAACGGCATTATTTTTGCATTATAAATTTGGATGGAGATTTTACGGAAAAACAAAATCTACAAAAAAAAAGTTCTATAAAATTTAGATTCGTGTTCTCGACAAACGTGCTAAGAATAGAGGTCCTTTTTGGCTTTGCAAAAAAATATTTTTATCCGTTTCTCCCTTCTGTTATGTTTGAACCTATAAACGTAATCTTTGTATACCCATATGCTTACGGTACTAATTTACACATAACTTTTGAAACAAATAAATTTATAAAAAAATTACTTAAAAAAATATATTAATTGTGTTTAACGACACTGTTGGTGGTAAAAACATGGACTACTTAGGTCATGACATCGTGTCTTAGGTACCCGAAAGGTATCGAGCTATCGAGCGCTATTACCCGCACCTGTGTTGCCACGTAATTTTCGTCATTTAATAAAAAAAAAAAAAAAAGGTATAAATTTTTTTGCTCAGTATTTTAATTTTTTTTATATAAATAGAATCGACACACGATACCTAATAACCACTTCACGGGTCGGACACGGTTTGTTACACGCTGTATATGTATATAGAAAAAGCAAAGGTGATATCAGTACTGACCTAAATTATTCTATCCGAAAACTGCTTTGAAATGCAAAATTCTCGGATTTAGCTGGACTCTAGCCAATGTTACCTGACTTCCTGACGCCCAGCCGACTTAATCCTGAAAACGTGAAATCACAAAAGGAAATCCTAACAATTCCTCATGCAGGTGACCTGAAAATGTTTTCTTTGTAATTTTTGAAAAAGTATTTACTTGTAAAATATACCGAAGATTCTTGTATTATTATTGCAATCCGCATATACAGTATTTAATCACTATTCAAGATCAAATTCCATATTATGTCAAATATTTATTCTTTTCATTAATAGATGGCGCTAGTTGTATTTTACTATATGCTATAACTATTTATTTTTGTAAGTACTTAAAAAGGTTTGCCCTTTAAACGATAGAATAATTACACTATCTGACCAGCAGTACATATTAGGTGGATCGACTGCCTCGTTGGTCTAGTGGCTAGATATTAGGCTGCAGACCCGGTGGTCCTGGGTTCAATTCCCAAGTCGGGCCAATAAATAGTTATTGGGTTTTTCTGTCAGAAAATTCTCAGTAGCAGCCCGGAGTCTGGAAGGTGGAAGTGTGTACACTCCCGTGCCTCGGAAAGCACGTTAAGCCATTGGTCCTGCGCATGAACTCTTTCCGGTTGTGGCGGATTGCCGTCCCATCGGATTATGAGAGCTAAGGAAAAGAGAGTGCACCTGTGTTTGCGCACACACTTGTGCACTATAATATCTCCTGCGCAGTTGGCTAATCTCTCTTGAGATTGGCCGCCGTGGCCGAAATCGGTCTGGAGGACCTTACTTACTTACTTATTAGGTAGGTGGTTATATTCTAAAATTAGTACAGTACTACCGGGTAGCCTAAAACACATACATAATATCCAAATCTTCATTTTTAATCATCAAGTACGATCCTCAGCGGATACAGTGCGGAGTAAATTAACTGATGGAAAACCGTCGATTCGTCTTTTAAGTTCAAAAAAGTTTTAGAACTTAAATCTATGTCGCTCTGATTGACTTATTAGGTACTCAAGTAGTACATTTTCATTCCACACATACAGCTATGATGATCGCAACAGCATTTAACGAGTTATAAAAATAAATTACACACATGAGAATTCAGTGGTGATGTTCCGGCCTTTTTTCTTTTCTCCCTTTAACCTTTGGTTAGTTTAAAGTGAAAGATCCAGAAGTATTCCAGGCGTTACTTAGTTATATGATAATGCGTGACAGTATCTAATTCTTCGTAACTGATTTTGGCAATGCTTACAAATATAGGGTTTTCCAATAGGGACGCTTGAACTTTGACAGCTGATTGCGGCCATGTTGTTTGAGTGACAGCTGTCAAATGCAGTGTGTTATATTCATTCCGTCCTCCCAAACCACCATGGCAGGTTACAGTGTCGAACAGCACGTGCAAATCATAAAATTGTTTTATGATAATGGGTCTTCAGTTCGAGCAACGTTCCGCGCACTTCGCCCGTTTTACGGTCGCGATGATCGTCCTGCCGAGTCGACTATCCGTCGATTGGTGGACAAGTTCGAGTCAACCGGGTCAGTTAACAATCAGCCGGTTCCCGTGCGTCAACGTAACGCGAGATCTGCCGAGAATATCGCCGCTGTGCGCGACAGTGTCCTCGAAAACCCGCGGCAGTCAATTCCGCGTCGCGCACAGGAACTCGGCCTTTCGCAGACGACAACTTGGCGAATTTTGCGTTGTGACTTGAGCCTGCACCCGTACAAGATCCAGCTGACCCAAGAGCTCAAGGTTAATGACCATAGACAGCGCCGTGTGTTCGCTGACTGGGCATTAGAGCAGTTGGAAGTTGACGCCGATTTTGGCAAAAAAATCATCTTCAGCGACGAGGCGCATTTTTGGATGAATGGCTATGTCAACAAGCAAAATTGCCGTATTTGGGACGAGACCAATCCACACGAGGTTCACCAAGTGGCAATGCACCCGCAGAAAGTGACTGTTTGGTGCGGATTTTGGGCCGGAGGCGTGATTGGTCCGTATTTTTTCGAAAACGATAATGGTGTGGCCGTCACCGTCAATGGTGAGCGATACCGGTCGATGATAACCAACTTCTTTTGGCCTGAAATCGAGAATATGGATCTGGACAACATGTGGTTTCAACAGGACGGCGCTACGTGCCACACAGCACACGCTACGATGGAAGTTCTGCACGATGAAGCGCCCTTAATGGAAACCCCTATATAATATATGTTAAAGTTAGTATGTTCGTCCTGCTTTATACCGCACCCCTCAATCGATCGTCTTGACGCAAATAGCTCGAGATATTTAGCCGCACTTATCTTTATCGAAAGATATTATTTTTGACCTTCTAAATGTGTTCTAAATCTTCTTAATAGGTCTTTCTAATTATTCCAAATAGCTTCCTTAATTTTAAACGTATTTAACATAATAAAAAAACATAAACATCAATGTGTCATATTCATTGTATAGCAAGGCGGACGAGCACATGTACCACCAAACGACAAGTGGTCACCACAATTCTTAGACATAGTCTAGGCTCCAAAGTCTCGAACATCGACGTATAGTTGCGTCACTTTCCGTATTCTATCGAATACATTTCGGAGTATGTGCTCAGGAATTACACGAGTTAATTCTGCCCGCCCCCTTCTACTATCGGACGACCAGGCAGCGCGACATAAGCGCTATAGGTACGCCGTGGAAATTCCCCGCCTACGTACGAAGCGCTTCGAGTCCACATTTTTCATTCGTACCGCAAAGCTGTGGAATATTTTGCCTGAGTCTGTATTTCCCGATAGGTACAACGTTGGTGTCTTCAAATCCAGAGTAAACAGGTTCCTTC
Organism: Nymphalis polychloros; assembly: GCA_905220585.2. Lineage (NCBI taxonomy): Eukaryota > Metazoa > Arthropoda > Insecta > Lepidoptera > Nymphalidae > Nymphalis > Nymphalis polychloros. The sequence continues at coordinate 1,190,225 of HG992262.1, forward strand.
TAGGCAAGCGTGCTACGTCCTAGACCGTGTCGTTGCTTACCATCAGGCCAACGACATGACAGCGGTCAAACGCTTGACAATTAAATAAAAAAAGTCATTATCGCTGTAAGAAATATTAATCATTCCTTACAACGCCGATGTGCCGATGCGATCAATCTCGTGATTAAGAAATTCACCTGTTAATGTGTGTGGATCAAACATTGCAACATAAACTTTTATTTCTTTTGAAATCAACAATCTCGTATACTAAATTTTATTCATTTTGTAAATGAATTTAATATCTAGCTAGTCAATAAAGGTTTATATTAAAGGACAATTAACCATCTTTAACAACCCTTCAATCAATGGTCTGGTAACCCATAGATATCATACATACATTAATTTTTATTTATATCTAAGAATAAGACTTGAGTGAAGTTTTAAATATTTAAAGTATGATTCATGAATGACCTAGAAAATCGTTCCAAGATCTCAATTTTGGCAACAATCTCGCAATTTATATTTTGATTCACGATTTTTTTATGTTAACATATTTTGTGAACTTGACCTTTCCAAATTTTTTCGCATTTGGAACGCGTTCCAAGTCATCTGAACACTAACGGCCTTATAGATGTTGCTTAGCGGGTGATTAGTTAATTGATGTGTCGTCTTCTTTCGAATGTCAATTACGTAATGACAGAAAGAGAGAAATATATGTTTAACTGAACAGCCGTTAAACAACGTGAAAAGTTTATTTTGATTATATAAAAAGCCGAGATGGCCCAGTGGCAAGAACGTGTGAATCATAACCGATGATCGTGGGTTCAAACCCAGGCAAGCACCACTGAATTTCATGTGCTTAATTGGTGATTATAATTCATCACCGTGCTTGACGGTGAAGGAAAACATCGTGAGGAAAGCTGCATGTGTCAAATTTCACTGAAATTCTGTCACATGTGCCATCCACCAACCCGCATTGGAGCAGCGTGGTGGAATAAGCTCCAAACTTTCTCATCAAAAAAGAGGAGAAGAGGTCTTAGCCCAGCAGTGGGACATTCACAGGCTGTTTCTATCATTGCTGTATATATTATATAACTTTAACCAATGATATATTTCTAAATTGTTGTACATGCGTTTAATTTAGAATAATATATGAAAAAGCAATTGTTTAATATTTATTTTTTAGTAAATAAGTATGTTATCTATTTTTTAAGACTTATTCAATAAATAAATATAAAATATATTTAAAGACATTGATTTGAGTCATTATCTCTTCATTTATGATTTTAATACAATGTTGATTTAATATCGAAACTGTAACAGATTAGCGTATAATTTTTAACGAAAGAGTGACATGACAAACGTTAGAAATGACTGTTAAATTAATAATCTGACTTCTAAGGAGTCAATGAAAATATTAAAGTTCATTGACCTTTTCATATATAATTAAAATAGAACGAAGCGTGAAAGCAGAATTTAACATTTTTTCTTTTCAAATTTTTTTAAATGGACAATGTATGTATACACATGGTTTATAAGGTCGTCAGGGGTTAACGACATTAGGCAGAGGTACATTACACCCCTGGCTTTTAGGAGGGTTGGTTTAAAAACTCACTTTTTATGTTTTATGTTGATAACGATCTGATTTAATTGATATATGTTGGTTTAAGGACATACGTGTTTTTGGGTTCAGTCACACTTATTATGATTATCATAGTTATCAATTAGCTTCTACATTTTAAAGAGAACATTCAAAAGATGATGTTGATTTTTCGATAAAACTCATCAGCTATCGATGTATAATTTAACTAAAAAAGTACTTTACTGATAAAATAAAACTATTAAGAAATAATATTTTTTAATAATAATTTAAGTAAGATGTTATGTTTTATTCGCTAATCGTTTCGAAGGCAAGTTTATGTTAATTAAAATTTTATCAATTTATATTATAAAAATTGAGTCGATACACTTATGTATGTTGTAAAACTGAATATTTATATAATAACAATTTAAGAATAACATAGTGGTAAATACATACATGTTAATTAGTTGGTGACGGGAAACTGAATTTTCGTTAAAACCCAGAAAAATATTCAAATATTTTTTTTTATATAGAGTAAAGGACTGGATCTTGTTTATGTCGTAAGGTAATGTATATTTTCTTATTGGTTGTTAGTTCGTGGTGATCTTAAGCAAATTAGGACAAAAATCCGGGGTAAGAGGACCAACTTTTCTTCAAATAGAGCCGCATCACATGAAATCGATTGTATACATTTTGGAAATCAGCGTACAATAACTGCTACAATATGGGATATATTTCACTTGGACGATAATATTCCCACGAGACCGAAAACCCAATCCCCATATACAAACCCCCTGGGGGTTTATGATTCGAGTACCATTTACGAATGTATTAATTGAATTAGATATTGCCCCTTGACATCGTATGATTCATTCATGACCTAAAAGAAATGCAAGTTTAAATCGTTGTGACGCACGAACATACGCGGAGCCTTTCCGTTCTCCGAATACCGATTGTTTGAATAACTTAAAATGTTAAGTTCAGGGTTAGACCAATTAGTGACTAACTGAATAGCTTACATAAAACACAATATTTTAAAATGTAAAGATTTAAGTGTAATAACAAAGGTTTTTTGAACGTTTTAAGTGATGTCATTGCGGCGGTTAAATAAATATTTTTTTATAACTATACTTGTAGAATTCCGAGATTACTTAATGGATTTATTTATAAATCAAAATGGTAATATATTATTTTTGAATTTATATAGAATAAATTTTAAATATTATTTTCACTTTCGGCAGTAATATTCGGTTCCATTCAGGCTTACTTGTTATATAGCTTCTCGGAATTTTGACATGATGCTAGTGACGTTAGTGTTGCCATTTAAGGTATTTTCAGTGAAAATATTTGAATTATAAAAAGTTTAATAGTAAGTAGTTTTATTGATGCTTTTAATTAATATAATTGTGGAATGGCTTGACAATTTTGTTTGTACTAGTCGACATAAATATAAAAAAATATAAATGTTAGGATATTAATTATTTTAATAGAAATGACGTTAACCTGCCTTTGTGATCTAGTGGCTAACGCAGATCAAGGTATCATGAGTTCGAAAAAAGCCAGTAAAAAGTTATTGGGTGTTCTTACAAGTAGTCTTCAAGGTAAATTAAATTCATTGATTTGGGGCCTGACCTTTCTCTTATCGTAACCTACTGCTTTCCTATAGGACTATGAAAAATAGGTGTTAGAAAGTGCCCCCTGTCTATAATACTTCCTGTGTGAGCTTATCTCTGAATTTTTCCGTCGTGGCCGAAGTTCGATCAATATTATTTAAATATTACTTCAGCAATCAAATATCACTGCCTACAAAATAAAGAAATGGATATATCTACGAATCATTTTATGTAACACTAGAGCCACACTTGTGCGATTTACTTTGTTATTATATCGCTTGGTAACATAGATGAGGCCAAAGTCTTATAGATGACACTACACCGTTTCGCTTGGAGTGTGCTCCACCTGAAGGACGGTCGGTATCACAAACCTTACCTCTCACCGCGGCCCTCTTATCGCGATAACATTGTTCAACGATTTGACACTTTTTTAGTCCTTTTTATGGCAAGATGCAAAACGATTTTAAAAAGCCTTGGCCAGTCATCATTTATAAAAATGGCCTGTTTATAGACCTTTAGAACATACTTAATGAATGCTGTTTTATTTAATTAATAATAGGCAGTGACCTTTATTGGCTTTACGCATCCCCCTACAAAATTAATGTGGGAATTCTAGACTAGTAACAGACAAGTCATTGAATCCTAGCGATATACACTCTTTGTGGTTGTTGTGGGAAGTATACGCATGCTACCGTGACGCTGGCCTGTCTAAGTGACACTTGATTTCCGTACTTGCATCCTATTAGAACTGTGGATAACATTAACTGGCTGACTGATTCGATAAATTTTCCGAATATGGCGTCATAAAAATAAAAATAATTTATCGTAGTACATATTTATCGAGAGCCGAGATGGCCCAGTGATAAGAACGCGTGAATCTTAACCGATGATCGTGGATTCAAACCCAGGCAAGCACCACTGAATTTCATGTGCTTAATTTGGGATTATAATTCATTTCGTGCTTGACGGTGAAGGAAAACATTGTGTCATATTTCAGTGAAATTCTGTCACAAGTGTATTCCAACAATCAGCATTGGAGCAGCGTGGTGGCACCTTCTCCTCAAAAGAGGAGAAGAGGCCTTAGCTCAGCAGTGGGACATTCAAAGGCTGTTACTGTACTGTACATATTTATCTATATGTAAAAGAATAACTGATTGACACATCAATGTACAGCACTAACTACTAGGGACAATACCATGAAAATTTGCATACGAGCTCTTTTGAGGCAGTATGTTAGCACTAAGGAAGTATTTTCAATAATTTATTTTATTTATATATAATGGGACGAAAGTTTGTATGAAAATCCTTCAATTTTGAAGAAAGATCTGAGAAAATTGGTATTCAGCCATTCGGAATTATGACGCGAGTGAAGCCGCGGGTGAAGCGCTAATATGCAATAAAATGGTGATTAGTATATATTTGTATTAGTAAATGAGGATATATTTTTTATTACCTAACTGAAAACTCCTAAACCAATATACATAAAACTTTTACTAAAATATGTAGCGTGTTTCGAGAATGGTTTAATAATAATAACAATAAATAACTTTTTGCACACACAAGAAAAAAAAAACAAGTCAAATACAAATAAAAAGCAAAAAACAAAAAAAAAAGAGAAAAGCTTAGGAAGGCTTTAAGTATATAATAAATGTCTGTCGACGGTTTTTCTTGTTTATTTATATAAAGTACACTTGCGATATGCATTTATTTCGTCCAGAGAATCGGAATTGCGATTCAAAGGGGAAATGCTGCTAGCATTCTTGCCACCATTCCAAGCGTTCACGATTTGTATAGTAACAATTTTTTATTTCTGTTGGTGTTCATTTAAGGCCTTAAAGTATATAATTCTTTTGTGAATAAATTACATTTAAACTTAGATAAAGAGAGAAAAATTAGAGATTATAAAATTAAGAATTTAACACAGTTTAAAATACTAACGAATTAAAAATAAAAACAAACACGGGACTCTTACAAAATTAATGATGTATTATATTTTTGTTATGTACATCAATAGTTAGACAATGGATTATGGGTAACTAGTATTCGCCCCCATGTTATGGGGAGAGGGGCGGGTCTTAGGTAAGAAAAGCCTGTCCGTCTTTGGTGTTCAAGCTTGCTTTATAACACCAAATTTTATCAAAATCGGTTCAGTGGCTTACCCTTGAAAGTGTAACAGACGGACAGAGTTAATTTCGCATTTATAATATTTAGTATAGATGTTAAACCAAAAATACAAGGCAATACCGTTACGTGTCATACAATTCATAAAGGCCCTGGAGCGTAAATCACGCTGATAACATTATGTAGCAGGATACATATAAATAAGATTGTCATTTTTATTATGTATATTGACGTCATCATTGACTGTTTTTTATGTAAATTGTGATGTCAAACATTGAAAAGTTTATCTGCCAACGGACTCTTGGCTTTTTTTTATAGTATAAGTATGCGGACGAGCATATGGGCCATTTTATGGTAAGTGGTCACCAACGCCCATAGACATTGGCATTGTAAGAGAGGTTAACCATCGCTTACATCGCCAATGCGTCACCAACCTTGGGACCTAAGATGTTAAGTTGTTACGCTTTTAAATACGATAGGTAATTCCCAGATTCAAATCTCGGGTCGGGACCTTTATGACCTCTTTTACTTTTATTAATTCCCCTATAACAGCTCAGAGAAAAAAAAAAACTAAAACGACTCACAATCGTCGGAGCTATCATGGAACAAATAAATGAAAATAAATAACGCCGGATATATAAACTCCTTCGCATTGAAGTCGGATAAAAAAACTAAAACGACGCGTCCATTTTATTCAAAGTCATGAACAATAACTGAGAGACCGCATATCATTTTATGCGCATATTTATTAAACTATTCGGTGCAAAAAGCGATTCTCATGCATAATCTAACAGATTTATCTCCAAACCTACTTGAAAAACTGCATAAAATATAATTATGATTACTAAAACCACATTGGCATAAATAACAACAACAACAATAATGACGACAAAAATGATTTATATTGATATTATACTTATATTATACTTATATTATTATACTTATAATAAATAATATACTTATATTACTTATTGATATTATATTATATGTATAATCCTAACTAATATTATAAATGCGAATGTGAGTTTGTTTGTTCGTTTGTAACACTTTCGCGCCTAAATCATTAAACCGATTTCAAAAATTCTTTCACCAATGGGAAGCTACATTATCAACGAGTAACATAGGCTACATTTGACCCCGTATTCCCACGGGAACGGGAACTACGCGGGTGAAACAGCGGACAAAACGCTAGTATTATATAATCATTATATATAATTAATAATGATTGCAACAGCATGAATATATTACATATATATATCGCTAAAATATTCACATAAAACGTTTGATTACTAATACAAATGTAAAAATGAGACTTTTGTTGAAGCGTCAATTTCATATAAAACTATAAATTCAGTAATCGTCTATGTGTCAAAGTAGCTTAGCGACCAGAGGCCAATTCTACTAACATCATTGTCACATTATCGGAATCGAAACATAATCGTTGACGCTTAGCTTTTTCCCTATTCTACTAATACAACGATCTAGTTGCGATTCGATGCGTCCCTTGATGGAATTTCAAAAGTTAACAATTAAGTTTGACTTTGACATGGTTTTTTGGCTTTTGTATATGGTAACATCATACTGATTGATCAGACTGATATGGGATCGGAACAATAAAGTTTATGAGTATGAATATCTATTAAGATTTTTTTATTAGCAGCTCCGAGGTAAGCTGGCGTTCCTTATCACCTGGCACCTAAAGAAACCGCTCTCGCTCTACCGCAGATCTGCCGTTGACACTGAACACAATATGTTATATCAGAATCATAATTATGTATGATTGGTGTATTGCAATATGAACGCGTAAGCTTAACAATTATAGGCACAGTTGGTATATAGCTTAGTTTGGGAATGTGACATTATAAACCGTAGTTTATGTTGTTACCAACTTCTCTCAACATATTCTGTCAATTATAAAACCAGTGTTATTACAAGCAATTACTTGTGAAGTGCCAAGTTTAAAACTTTAACAGTGCTGATGTCGATGGTTAATATTGACCCAACAATTGGCCAATATTGGCAATAAAATAACGTCTATGACATTATATAATAGTCTTCACTGTTTGCTCGATCACTATGAAATTTGGCAAGCATGTATGTTATGTATTTTTTCATGGAGTAGGTTATACTATGCATCAAATTAACTTAATATATCCTATTGAACCCATTGGTACGACTGTTATATACTCAGGCACGTTTGCCGGATTTTACTAGTGTTTACTACAGTAACAGTCGCAAGTTAGTCATCAACGACCTAGTCAGCCAGTTACTATGAGTGTGGAAGTATCACTTTAACTTAAGATTGAATGAATGTAGGTGTTACTAATGAAATAGAGTTATGATTGTATTTAAGTCTTTATGTTGATTGTTTTGCTTTAATATCTATAAATTTTTGAATTGTGTTAACTTTTATTACTCTTAAAACAAATGTTTAGATATCAGCTTCATATTTAAAGTGTAGAGATGTGGGCGTGTACGTGCCTTTTGCTCATTCTTCGTTTTTGTTTTGTTTTTTTTTTTTTTCACTTTTCTTTCGTAGCAAGCAATAGTAAATTAATGGCTTAATTAGCATGTAGTGTTTGCTTATAAATGATTTTACATAATCTGTGGGTATATTATAATTGTATGTATGTAAGAATGACCAATGTAATAATCGCTAGCAAACCTAACAAATAAATAAATAAAATAAAAAAACAGCCTTATTTATAGATGCTTAGCAGTTATTTTAGTTAAACACTGATGTAGCTCTTTTATTTGTCTTCATGGATTCATTCATATATCATTCGGAAGTAGAAGACACAGCATTGTTTAAATAAACATTTGATAAGCAAAGTTTATAAGGCATTAATTTATCTGTTTCTGTTATTATTGAATTTACATTAATTACAGGCAACAAGGGACATAACATCTTACGGCCTTATTCATAAACGTTGCTTAGTTACTGTTTAGTTAAACACTGATTTGTCTCTTTCTGTCATTATTGATTTGACAAACGAAAGAAGAAGACAGAATATTGTTTAACTAATCACCAGTTAAATAAAGTTTATGAATAAGGCGGTTAGTTCCCAAGGTTGGTGTCGCATTGGCGATGTAAGCGATGGTTAACATTGCTTACATGTCTATATGGGCATAGGTGAACACTTACCATCAGGTGGTTCATATGATCGTCCGCCTTTCTATTCATTAAAAAAAAATTCAATAGAAGAAGACAGCATTATTTAACTAATCATTTGCCAAAATTTAAAAGTTTATTAAAATTTAAATCTTATTTGTAAGGCGGTGTGTTCTCTCTCTCTGTCATTATTAATTTGTCATTCAATCGAAGAAGACACAGCAATGTTTAAATAAACATTCACTAAACAAAATTTATAAGTAAAGCCTCGATTTATCTTCTCTCTCTCTCTGTCATTATTGAATTGACATTCAAATAAAGGAGACACAGCATTGCTTAACTAATCCTCCACTATACACCTCTTATAAATAGGGCCGTAAAACATCCCATGATTTACTCTATTAATTATCCTATTAAAGAAACATAACATATCGTTTAGTTTGCAAAAACATGCACATAAAAACATACATGGAAACGTTATTTTTTTAGTCTGTAAAGAAAGCAGATCCAATACCGTTATTAATATTACACGATCAAACGATTCATTGATCCCTTCGAGCGTAAAGTGCTTACAACCGTTGCGAGCAGCTGTTATGGCACATGTTATGTGTTAACGTATATCGTATTATATCAAAGATTTTAAACTAATATACAGTTAAATCATTGTCACAATCATTTGGAGACGTTTTTGCGTTTGTAGTAGTGCACCGTCAGCAGATACATACTTTTGATATTTATTTATTTTTAAAGGTACTTAGTACATATTAAACGTTTGTCCAATGATAAAATTTCGTAATTATCCTCATCTTCGCTTTCATCCCATAAATTAGGTATCTTACTGATCATTCGTTCAACTTTTGTATCTCTACTCTGAGATTACTAAATGTTCAATATGATAAATATATAAACAATCATTAAATTTTTCCTCAGCTAATGACATTATAGCATTAATATTAATTATGACATTACGTTCCCCTATATTTATTACGTACTAATTAGTAGGAAAATAATAATAAACAAAATTACCCTTCTAACGCTATTTATGCGAGAATCGAGGCACGGGGTAGCTAGTTTAAACTGGTTTATTTCGGTTATAGTCACTGTATATTACACTAGTACATACGCAAAAACGTCTCTTATCCGACTTATCTGTACGATGATCTTCTTGTACTATTTATTTAGTGGTTTGTTTATTTGGCAATCACAAATAATTACAATATTAAGTAGTTCCTAATCAGACAGTATTTGGTGGTAAGTGGCAAGCCCGTCTGGATAGATACCAGCCATAGCACTTATTCTGCCGCTAAAAAGCACTAATTAGAATTGTAAAGTTGGGGGTGTATCGAATATGTTAACGAAGGAATCGATATTTTTTCTTACAGGGCCAATGTCTAAGATGTTTGTGACTATATTGCTTGCCAGACCACCCACCGATAATAAAAACGTAATCCATAAAAAAAGGATGACACCAGTCCACACTACGTTAATCATATGTAATACATAAACTGTATTACATATGATTAACGTATACTTATATTATTATATATTGCGTTAAAAAACTCAAAAAATATAATTTTGTGATACGGTTAATGAAAGTTTCTGTGACCCCACTGACTGTTTTTTTTTAGGTCACAAGCAACATTATATAAAAATGATGTTTTTTTCATTTTATAATTTTTATATATACAAATATTTATTTTGAATAACTGTTACAAAAAGCCATTACAAAAAAAAATCGAAAGATTTTATTAATAATCAAAATGTAAAACAATAAAAAAATACTAGTAATCGTAGAAAGTTCGAACTTCAACATAACCTAAAAAACGGCAACCAAAAATATTGTATGCAATTTTTACACCCGTACTCCGACAATGGCGCCCGTTACGTCACGGGTGCGGCGACCTGCGCACTGCGCAGTCGCAGTGCATCGATCGCCAGTGCACCGCCTCCGGACCGATGTGTTTGACGCAATACTATGGACTACCGGTGTTACGGAGATATGTATTCGTCTACTTAGTTAGGTTATTGAGGTAATTCATTTCGTTTTTTATTGCTTTAATTTGAAAATGGAATGGTTTGCATTTGATTTAACAGATTTATATTTGATTTCAATCGAACAACATTTTTTTTAATTATTTTCAATATTCGAAATTCGATTATTTGATTCGATATTCGAACAACGTTGACGAATATAAGACTACTAGTATTTGCCCGTGCGTTTGAGGGAGGGGGGCGGAGTCCTTGGGATTCAAGCTTGCTTCATGACAAATATTATCAAATTCGGTTCTGGTTCGGTTCGATTTACCCTTGAAAGTGTAACAGACAGACAGAGTTACTTTCGCATTTATAATATCAATATAGATATCAAAGTAAAAAGACGATAAAAATGTGCAACGTAAAACTTTGTTTGATAGCGTTTAAGTTGGCGGCCTATAAAACTGACGCTAAGCCCGTTTAATGGCCCCAAGCATCCGGACCGATGTGTGCCCGCTGGTGCAGAATATAATGTTGCGACAGTACATGCTTAAAGCTTACAGCGAGTAAAGAATACGTATAAATATAATTTTAATTCAAACGTTAAATATATACTAAACTTTAATCAAATTATATTTTTAATTTATTGGTTAAAATTATTTATTTTTATGTGGATAATAATTATACATAACTTTGACTGTTTTATTCTCTGTGTTTATAATATCGATTGTGGAGTTGTTAAAGTCGATATAAATCGAAGTATAAATCGCTCGTCGCTTGTAACTCGCACCAGGCTTATCTCAGTTTATTGCGTTACGTGATGATGCGCTGCAAACTAGATTCTTAAGCCTTTCAGCAAACTACAGGAAACTACTTCCATGCAGCTCTATACTATCTTAGCTAACGATATACAGTAGCGTGCAAAAGTTTTAACGTGCAAAAAAACTTCGATCGTGAAAAAATATATAAACGATCAATTATAACAGATATTCATATATATTTGAAAATACCGTGTTATATACATTGATTTTACTTTTAAATAATTATTTGTTCAACATTTTATTATTATTGGTTGTGCAAAAGAATCGGGCCAATACCTTAAAAAAATAAAAAAATAAAGGAGAATTGGGGTTAAATATATGTGTATATATACTCGTATATAAATATATAAGCGAAATACCACTGACTGGCTCATCAAGTCTGATTGAATTGAAATTCAGCAGTTACTCTTTTAAGGTCATAGACGCTCACACTCACTAAGAACGGATTTTACGCCATTCCATTGGGCTGCGCTTTTACGCTGAGATTGACAGCCGTGCTTCGGTTTTTTAATGAAATAAATTATCTTTTAATAGATAGTTAACAAAATTTATATAAAACATTTGGTTTTGAGTTTGATTATTCGAAGATTTATAAGATTTCATTTATATAGATATAATATTTGAAAAGCATCTTAGATACGATACGATACGAGACGCGAGAGAAGTTCTAGATCAGCTGCGTATTTGAAGTTTGATTAAGTATAATTCAAGTTATACGTCAAAAATTATAGGTAGACGCACTGACAGATGGGCCGCTTAGTGGTTAATGATCACATCAATAGATATTGGCGCTGTTAATAGAAATCTTATATAAGAAACGCACATTTTAAATGCGCCACCTTGGGAACTAAGGTGTTAAGTTCCTTGCGCTTGTAGACACCGCTGACTCACTTAAAACCGGAACACAACAATACTAAGGATTGTTACTGTAGAGCATGGGATGAGTGGGTGGTATTAGTTTGCTTAAATAACGCTTGCATTTTAAATACAAATATAAAATTATCGGATATTACAGACGAGTTTTGTTGTTTTTATTATGATTTGATTTATGATTGCTTGATTGATTTACGATAACATCATTCAATATCATTAAAATTTTCATATGTTTATTGTTTTATTAAATTCAATAATGTTTTTTTTAAATTTATGAACAATTTTGTTTTAATCGTTTTATCGGCAATATTAATTAGAGACTTAAAATTTTAAATCGCTCGTCGCCTATAACTTGAAGTGCCCTATTTACGATCCATAGTAGAATTCGCGGTCTATAGTACGCGCTGAATCTGCCTCCAGAGTACAGGGACGTTCTTCAGAATATTCTAACTATAGAGATTTTATCTCTACATTGAAACTGCACTCATATTTAAAAAATATAAACTCATATTTATGAATAGACTTTATTATAACGGCCGGAGTTTATTGAATTAGAATTGTAAATTAAAAAGCTTGTTATCAATGATGTACTTGCTTATTCAACATTATCTCATTAATAAACTGAATGTTTCTTTGTATGTTGGTTCTCTATGCGTTTTTAAACTACTCATCCGATTGTGGTGAAACTTTGGTGGGTAATTCTGCGTACTTTACGGTTCCTAGAATAAAAAAAATATGAACGTTTTATATAGCCTTATTCTACCTGTGTAAAACGGAACGGGGACCTTAGTTCATTGTATTGAGATTTACTTAACTTCAATATTTATCTCTAGAAAAATCTAAATTTCTTACAGTGCTTGTCTTTGGGCAGTGGTGACCAATTACCAACAGTTGGCCCATTTGCTTGTCCTACATGTTTTATACAAAAAGACATCAGAAATAGTCATAACTAAACTAATAAATCAACATAATTATATTGTTGTTATTTTTAGATTTAATAGAAAAAAAGAAAATATTTAATGACCATAACAATGTCCTAGGACATTATTCACACAAGGCCATCTGATCCCGAACCACTCGGTGGTAGAGCTTTGTGCAAGCTCGTCTGGGTAGGTACCACCCACTCATCAGATATTCTACCGCAAAACAGCAGTACTTTGTGTTGTTGTGTTCCGGTTTGAAGGGTGAGTGAGCCAGTGTAATTACAGGCACAAGGGATATGACATCTTAGTTCCCAAGGTTGGTGGCGCAGTGGTGTTGTTGTTTTTTTTTAAGAAATATACAAACCACTGTCTATGGGCGTTGGTGAACACTTACCATCAGGTGGCCCACATGGTCGTCCACAAACCAATACTATAAAAAAAAAAAAAACCAAGCAGAGCTCGTACTATGGAAACCAGACAACTGATATACTACATATACTACTTCTCTTTTGTAAATACATACTTAAATAGATAATTATACCCAGAATCAGGACAAACAGACATGTCCATGGACACAAATGTCTGTCTTGGGTGGGAATCGAACCCACAACCTGCGGCGTGAAAGGCAAGTAACTACCAACCACGCCAACCGGCTCGTCAATACGATGTACATTATTACGGTAACATATTAATTAACTTTCCAACCGTAACACATACATCGAATATAAAAAAAACACCTAAAACGTGTTAAAACCAACGCAATCAAATGTGATTTACCGACGCGGCGCGTTTTTAAACAAACTTCGAACTACCCTCAACTAGTGTAACACCGCGAGTTACGAGCACTCGTAAATTTTTATTAAAACTTGCACCGATATTAAAAAAAACGCTTCCGCCTGACACGCTAACTTAATTGAGATATTAACGAGGTAATATTCATTTTAAAATGTTATATTTAATTGGATAAATAAATAACATGGTAACAGTAAACGCGATTTTTTTATGTTCATCTTTTCAAGCGTATCTTCTATACTACTAAACTGCATTAGAAAATGAGGTATTGTTAGAAGCGTCTTGACGTCTCAACGGCACATTGAATATGGCATTAAAATAAATATGGTTCAATAATAATATTGTTAGTACTTATTATATTAGCCCCGACGTCACACGGGTATACGAGGTAAAGTAAGGATTTCATCTCACTCTAATTTTGAAACATAAGATTGTCTTTTGTCTCATTCGAAATATTTTTTATTATATATGATCAGTATATTAATACAATAAATAAGAATAAAATAATTAATTGTATCTTATATGGAATAATAACATGGAAATTACATAGAAATCACGAATGTGTGAATTATGAAATATAACACATAGTATGTTATGTGAATAAGGGTAATTAAAAAAAAAGTGCGGTCGGGGGTCAGGAACGAAGTTCTGTGCGACATTTTTCGACTCAAACCGTGCATTATAATGTAGATTTTAATTGATTCTATTACTGTATTTTTGTCACACCAAAAAGTATCTCAAACTCCTTTATATCGACCTCCTAAATTCGAACGCCCAACCCATCGCATTTTGTAGCATTTGGTAGGTATGTACAGTATGAACGCTATTTCGTTATATGACATGACCTTGGGCCACTATCATTTTACTCTACTGTAAGCCGCGTAAAAGAACTTCGTTCAAAAAAAAGAAGGTATATAATATATTATAACTACGTTTTAACGTTCTTAAAAGTTTAATTACAAATACATAAAAGCTTATAATTTAATTTATAAAAGTGAAAATATTTTAAATAAAGAAGAACCTTTTCACTTCGAATGCGCCATAAATGGTGTTCCTGAGATTTTCAGGGAAGTTTAAATTGGGTTGAAAATTTATGTGACTGTTTACTTAACCCGAACTTACTAGTACTGCCGTCGCCGCCGATAACTTTTCATGTTATTTTACTGCGTCACGGAGTATATTTGTTGTGTAACTGTATAAGGATGAATGAACATGTTTGTTTTTCATTTTGAATGTTAAGTAAATTTGTATTTTATAACATACGGAATTGTACACAAGCTTTCTGGAATTTGTAAAACATTTTCTATCTGTTTGGAAAAGGGATTTTTAGATACTGTAAATATTTAGTCAAATTGTATACAATATAATCATGTCGCCATATTCCTGCTGCAATAAAAGACTTATAAGAATTAGTAACTCTGTCATACATGCAACCTACCGTTAATCTGACAGACGTACCAACGATTATATATGCATAAAGATATTTGAAAACGTACCAAGCTTGTTCTAAAAATCAGTACGTTTCTGTAAATAATCAGTAATAATAATAATCAGATTTCCACTGGTGTCAGCATCATAATCAAAATTTTACTGATGACTAGAAAGCAGTATTTAAAACAGACCGTTAAAGTACTCCTTATATAAAACATATGTATATGTCGGGTATTTATGAACATTACAATATATATGTATGTATGTAAACCACTCACATATTAGTTATTAAACTTGAAATATTGGTACTTTGTATTTCTGTTATTAAAACAGGGATATTACAACTAGGAATTTTACACGGTGGTAGAGCTTTGTCTCGTCTGGGTAGGTACCACTCACTCATCAGATATTCTACCGCAAAACAGCAGTACTTTGTATTGTTGTGTTCCGGTTTGAAAGGTGAGTGAGCCAGTTTAATTACAGGCACAAGGGACATAACATGTTAGTTCCCAAGGTTGGTGGCGCATTGGCGATGTAAGCGATGGTTAAAATTTCTTACAATGCCAATGTCTGTGCGCTTTGGTGACCACTTACCATCAGGTGGCCCATATGCAAGCCCGCCTACCTATGCAATAAAAAAAAAAACTTAAATCTCATGGTTGGCGATAAATATCCAAAAAAAAATATATTTAATTAATCTAATTACCGAACTGGTTCGGTATAGTTTGAGAACTATAAATACTAATGAAATACAAAACCAAAAGAGAGAATTATTTCAAAACTCGAGCCATAAATTAGAGAGATCCAGACAGGCAATGGCAAAGTTTAATATCTATATTACGAAATGCAGCCGCGAGTGCCCTCCGAAATGAAATCGGAACGTGAACGCAATCAGAAACCAGTGGAAAATTGCCTGGAAATGAACATTGTAGGATATTATTGCAAGATATCGGATGCACTTTGGTATTCCATGATGATGAAATAATGTCATTTTGGTATCTTGATACTTGAAACGCAAGTGATCAAAAAGCCGATAAAACATGGAATCGATTGTTGAAGTTAGAAAATATTTAGAACTTAGTAAATAAACGATATCTATAGATCAGACCGATTTCAGACATGGCGGCAATCTCGAGAGAGATTAGCCAACTGCGCAAGAAATATTAAAGTTCACGAGTGTGTACGCAAACACAGGTGCACTCTATTCCCTTAATCTCATAACCCGATGGGACTGCAATCTGAAACGACCGGAAAGAGTTCAGGCGCAGGACCAACGGCTTTACGTTCTTTCCGAGGAAAGTGTTAAGATTATTCTCAAAATACACCGATTACTTAAAATTTGTTTATCCGATTAAAATAATGGCGTTTTAATTTGAATACTGATAAAAATAATTTGACACAAAAATATTTTCACGCGTTTATATCACGAAGCCGAGATGGCCCAGTGGTAAGAACGCGTGAATCTTAACCGATGATCGTGGGCTCAAACCCGGACAAGCACCACTGAATTTCATATGCTTAATTTGTGATTATAATTCATCTCGTGCTTGACGGTGAAGGAAAACATCGTGAGGAAACCTGCATGTGTCAAATTTCACTGAAATTCTGTCACATGTGTATTCCACTAATCCGCATTGGAGCAGCGTGGTGGAATAAGCTCCAAAACCTTCTTCTCAAAAGAGGAGAAGAGGCCTTAGCTCAGCAGTGGGACATTCACGGGCTGTTACTATACTTTATATCACGCGTTTTGTATTTTTGTTTTTTACATATTTGTTGGAAACAGTTCATTTGTCACCTCGACAGCTCAAACAATTTATACTTAGAATCTGAAGCAAATCGCCCGTTTTTAATATCCTCTTAAAGTGAAATATTTACTCGTATCAGAAAAGGATTTACTTTATACTTGAAATGTGTTACGTCTGTTGTGAATGATTTATTATAATTATAATAATATAATTCATCTTTTTGGAGAGTAGTCTTGTTGCAGTTGTCTTTAGTTGTATTTATTTAGAATATTCTTATCAGAGAACATCATGATCTATGAATCATTTTCGTATTAATTATAAGATAAAACACTTGGTATTAATAATACTAATAATGACTGCCTCGTTGGTCCAGTGGCTACATGTTAGGCCGCGGACACGGTGGTCCTGGTTTCAAATCCCAGGTCGGGCCAATAAAATGTTATTGAGATTTCTGTCGAAAATTGTCAGTAGCAGCCCGGGGTCTGGAAGTTGGAAGTGTGTACACTCCCGTGCCTCGGAAAGCACGTTAAGTCGTTGGTCCTGCGCCTGAACTCTTTCCGGTCGTGTCGGATTGCCGTCCCATCGGGTTATAAGAGTTAGGGAATAGAGAGTGCACTTGTGTTTGCGCACACACTTGTGCACTATAATATCTCCTGCGCAGTTGGCTAATCTCTCTTGAGATTGGCCGCCGTGATCGAAATCGGTCTGGAGGACCATATATATACTAATAATAAATCTATACTACATAATTCTATACTAATAAATGAGTTGTTTATTATGTAAGGGCTAATTCAAAAAATAACTAACAAAATATATACCAGAAGCGCGTTTTGGGGTTTAACGGTTCATAAACATTGCTTAGGGACTAATTAATTGAACATTTATTTATCCCTTTTTCTCGTTATTGATTTGACATTTGGAAGAAGAAGACAAAATTGTTTAACTCATCACACGCTGAACAATATTTATGATTAAGTGCTAGTATATAATATTATTGAGTGTAAGACAAGCGTGGATTTCATGTTATTTTCAATAAATAAAAGCAATTGTGACAAGTTTGTAGATAGAAAATGTATAAAGAGATCGCTACGTAGCAATAAGTGCGCCAAAGTTTATGCTTCTATTATTCAAGTTGTATCCATGTTTTATACTTTTTTCCTATGTGGCCCTTAGACATTAGCAGTGTAAAAAATGTTAATCATCGCTTACATTGCCAATGCACCACCAACTCTGGGAACTAAGATGCTATGTCCCTTATGCCTGTAATTACACTGACTCACTCACCCTTCAAAGCGGAACACGACAATAACAAGTACTGCTGTTTTGCGGTACAATAAAGTAAGTGGGTATGTATAAATAACACAATAATTAAAATAACAATAAAGAATATATTTGTTTTTTTGTAAATAAGTTTGACGTGACAAATCGATGTACGACAGATTAATATTGGTGTAGTAAGCTGGAGGTTGAGCCTCCTTCATCTGGTGTCTTATAAGACTACAGTCTACAAACGTTGGGCTTACAAGACGCTAGGTCCTTGAGTCGGGCTACCAAAAACTTCTCGTAATCTTTAAATCGATTACAATTTTTTTTTTTACTGACTTTGTCGTTCAGACGTAATAATACACTCGTAAATACTGTTTCGGTGAAGTTGCGAACGTCATGTATTACAAAATAAATTGTGCAAATGATCGTTAAATAAACTTTCGTCTGATATAAATTGCAAGCGTGCGTTTGCACGAGGGAGATCGGATAACGCTTTGTGCATACGACATGACCGTGCTTTCTTCCTTACATAACATAAAGGAAATGGCGAATCGAAAGTTTAAATAAAATATCGAAATATTTTTTTTACGTTAAATATCTGTGACAGATGTTTCCGATTGTATTTATCTGTATATTATTTATACATCTATGTAAATAATATTATATTTATTTCACGAAATAATAACCGTTACCATGGCTTACTCATCCTTCAAACCGGAACGCAACGACACTCGGTATTGCTCTTTATCGGTAGAATATCTGATGAGTGGGTGGTACCAACCCTGACGGGTTTGCACAAAGCCTTACGACCTACTAACTTAACATCTTATTCAGTTGCTAATGGTTCTTTAAATAGCTTAATATTTATCGTAATCATTTCTTTCAATCGTCATCCAATACAAGAACCGTTTTGTATACACATTAGCTACTTTACAATAGTACAGTACAGTAATAGCCTGTGAATATCCCACTGCTGGGCTAAGGCCTCTTCTCTTTTTGAGGAGAAGGTTTGGAGCTTATTCCACCACGCAGCTCCAATGCGGGTTGGTGGAATACACATGTGACAGAATTTCAGTGAAATTTGACACGTGCAAGTTTCCTCACGATGTTTTCCTTCACCGTCAAGCACGAGATGAATTATAATCACAATTTACAATAGTATAAGTATGTTAATATACATCTATATATAATATGAAGTATACAATAGTACTAAACCATACAAATTAATCCTTTTTGTCCGGTGTAATTTTTATAACGTATAGAAAATAGAAATGCAAATAATTGTACTTATCGAAATGAGTCGAGTCTATACAAACTATAGACTCGACTCATTTAAATATAATAACTTGTTTACACGTACATATGTACGTGAAAACAAGTTATATTACAGTTGAAAATGTCACATATGATGTATTTCTGTTGCCGCTATAACAACAAATACTTAAAACAGAATATTTAATCCGTTTTTATAGATAATGGTACGGATTCCTTCTTGCGCGAGTCCGACTCACGCTTGGCCGGTTTTTACAAATGGCGGAGTGATTCACGAGGAAGGTTTAGGTGTTTATTAATGATTTTTTGTATATTGGCTGAAATATGACAATGTTTGTTGAAGATGTTGGACAAAACATAGTCGACATGCTTTATATGGGACCTTTACTGCGTGCGCAACGTAAACCAATAGAGTTATCTATATAATATTACGATATAAACGTTTTATGTAGACCGTTATTCTACCCGTGCGAAGCCGGGACGGGTAGCTAGTATAATGTAATTAATAAATCTGTCTCGTTATCAGTGTAAAATGATGAGTTACCTAATAAATCGCAAGTGTAAGAGCAATGTCATCAAGTGACAGATACGACTATCGCCGCGCTTTCAAATATCAAAAAGTCATTATGACCGGAATATCAACAGTCATTACAGTATCCAATCTCTCGGTATATTCTCTAAGATCATTACGAAATTAAGTCCCATGTCACGTTTAGTATCTCAATATAATTATCTACGAAAAGGTTATGAGAAAGTTAAGAATATAATATATGCATCCAATCCTACTTTATATAGACTAATTAAAATTTGTATAATCATTAATAACATTATAAATTGAAAAGTTAGTTTGTTTGTCTTTGCGTTTTTACGTTTTAATAATTCAACCGATTACGAACGAATATGTATGCGGCGGTGGTGTCCATTTACCGTCTAGTTGACCATCTGCTCGTCTATCTACTAGAGAAAAACCAATTGAATGTAACTCGTAAAATAAAATGTATGGGCAAATTGTTATATACGTCATATAACATTAGCCTAACGGGTGTTATTATGTAAAAGTTTAGCGGACGTCATGTATACATAATATATGTACGAGGAAGCAGACGAAATGACATCCCCCTGATAAACTATGCATTGGAATCAAAAATTCTAGCTGGCGTTTTCAAAACAAACGTGCATTCTGTTCAAACGGAATGCACCTCGACTGCGTCCGTTTACGACCTGTTTCTATGCAAACTGCGGACATAAAACGGAGCACGTTTACACTTTGTCGGAACGAGATTTACTTGATAATCCGAATGTCGAATCGAAATCAATAATCTTAATAAAGAGACACGTGTGAAGAATATTTACATACATTATTTAAACGTATGTAATGTGATAATGTTAGATTTTTCGCGTCTAATTGATAATAATATGCTTGGATAATTTACACAAAATGTCATCTGATCCCAAACTAAGCAGAGCTCGTACTATGGAAACCGGACAACTGATACACTTACTTACTACACTTTCTAAACACGTGTAAATACATACTTATATAGATAATTACACCCACTCAGGACAAACAGATATGTTCATGCACACAACTGTCTGTCCTGGATGAGAATCGAACCCACGACCAGCGGCGTGAATGGCAAGTACCTTACCAACCATGCCAACCGGCTGGTCGAAATAAGGGTGGCAAGCCCTTCAGAACTTATTAGAACTAAAATTAACCTTATTGATTTACTTTACAATATTTTAAACTATGCAATTACACTACTAGTAAGCATGAATGAGCCCGATATATTATCACACGGGGATACCCCTGTGCAGAATGAAAGTCTCAGTATACTTAATTCGTATAACATACCTTGCATAGATTAAATAAAATTATAAACAATAATTTAGTTAAAAAAACAAATGTCATACAGATATAAAATATTGTAAATATATATTTCAACTAGCTGTGCCTCGCGGCTTCACTCGCGTATAATTAATAAAAATATAATAAATTATTTTATTACTATAATAAAAGACACACACACACACATATGGCTACTGTTAAAGAAATACGTAATTAACGATTTGAAATTAATTTTCATAAGATACCGTAGGGTTTACCGATCTTATATATGGCCTAACATTTGCGCTGTCACATGTTCTTTGTGTGTACCAATTTTCATCAAGATTGGTCAAGCCGTTCTTGAGTTATAAAGAAACATATAGACAGACAGACAGACAGACAGACAGACAGACACAGACAAAAATGAAAAAATAGTATAATGTGAATCACTGCATCATACAACGATTATTTATCACAAAATTAGGTGAAAAAATAATGTACAGACAGAACCAATATATTTATATAGTAGTATAGATTATGCATATATATTTAATTATTGTAAATTAAAACAATATTTAAGAAACATATTAATAAGTATATTATATTCGTGTAAATCTTTCTACATTTAAAAATAATTGAAAATAAAATTACACTAAATAAAAAGACACTATGTAAACTGGTCTGAAAATATTTTGAAGGAAGTGCCTTTGGAATGAGACGGTGGCTCTCGCTTTAGAATAAAACATGTGCACAGAAGCTATTGTACAGACGTACATTATAAGACCCTGTTATTTAATAGACAAGAATTTACTTGCGACTTTGCGTCAGGTTTATGATTTACCGTTCACAGTTTATCATATTATCGCATAGCCATTAATATACTAAGATATACATATTATTATATAATTAAAACGATTCGTTTTGCTTACGGATAGAAGAGTTATCTACGAGGTCAAAAACAGTTAAAAACTTTATTAATGAAGACAGTTGACTCCTAAAAATGAATTGTGGACTCTGTGATAATCTCGACGGTAAAATCCAATACCTTTTCATTGGCTTCATGAGTTAGTCATAATATTTCCATAATTGTCAAATGAAGCCCTCGACACATAACACAGACTAAAGTAATTTAAATTAAGCAGTAAATATAACTTCCACAACATCCTCTATTAAAAAGTAAAATAAACATTTAAGCGCTTGTCCCGTCCCGTCCCGTGTCCCGTTAATTGCTGGACATGTTCGCCGGCGTTTTTGTTAACTGCACACTCATAAAATGTTCAAATTGGACCCATTCACACCGAGATTGGTCATAAAGCCGGTACGCGGCTAATTTGGCGGTCTGTTGGGTTGGGAATGGTCTAAGTTTGGTCAGCTCGCGTATTACCTGACCAGATAATGTTTGAACCAACGTTAATTTTTATGAATGGAAATATAAGTTTAACTTTTTGTGAAGTAACATTGACCGTCCTTAATTGTCCAAATGCTGGACTAATGTCTCCTTTCTTTATAAGAAGAATGTTGCCTTGTTCCACAACGCGGGTTTGTTGGCTAGTTGGACAAACTTTCATTTGAATTTTGGAAATTTTTAAATGTCTATTTCTCGCGATGTTTTAAGTTTACAAAATGAATTAAAAACTATATTTTATATTGTACTTAGTGAAGTAGAAATCAATGGGGTTTATTAAGAGCAATTCATAAGATTAACGTACTAAATAATCTTCAAAAGCTAGATTATTGAGGTTCATCTACTTGTATCTGTTGTAGTAAGTCATAAGACACAAGGGACATCTTAGTTACCAAGGTTGGTGTCGCATTGGCGATGTAACGAATGATAAAACATTTCTTTCAGTGCCAATGTCTATGGGCGATAATTTATATTAAGCAGTAAATATAACTTCCACAACATCCTCTATTAATGGTGACCATTTAACATTTAGTGTTCTAGTTGCCTGTCCATCTTCCTATTTTATATTATATACGCATAAATCAAGTCACTTATTATCATCATCATCATGGGTAATACAATATCGCGTTTACAAACCGCATAGCGATATAAAAGTTATAGGTTTTCGATCTCGCTCTCTCGGTCTTTTGTTATCCTCACTCCTCAGCTTTTCGCTTAATTGGTAATTTCTTTGAAAATAGCCTTGCCTTGAAAAGTATCTATATTTATAGATTGTTTTCTTTACTTTCAGAGTCGAAGACGAAGCGTCTTCACCCGTAAACAAAGTAAAGTGAGTAATCTATTTATATGATTCTATTTATAATTATTGTATCATTATTGTTAAGTTTAATATGGCACAAAATAGAGAATTGTGGAAAGAAAGTAGAGAGGCCTTTGCCCAGCAGTGGGGCACACTAGGCTGATAATAATAATAATAATATTGTTAAGTAGCAATCGCTTGAAGATTTCCGCACCGTTTCGCAGTATAGGAAAATGTTTTGAATGATTTTATTCTAAAATTTTCATTATTTGAAACAAAATCGCTTAAGTCTAGCTAGGGAGAATTATATGATTAGGCGCACTTATTAATCGATTAAGCTACCAGCATTGCCTTATGATTAATTAAAAAGAAAAATGCCTAACCCCGAGTAATAAAGTTATTAATATCTAACTAAACTATGTACCGAATAATATTATTGAAATGTGTTTTTTTAATCCATTACAGCGACAAAAGCGGCCTCATCACGCCGCCCCAACAGAATGGCGGCGGGGATTCCCCCCCTCCGGAGAAAGAGAGGGCTGACCAGGAGGACAATGAAAAGAGTCACTCCGGTCCAGTCCCCCACTGTGCGGAGGGCCCAAACGACGACCTGTACGCCATACCTGTCAAATTGCGTCCCAAGAAAGAAACATTGCCACCAGGATGGGAGAAACATGAAGGTATTACAGAAGCATACAGTCTTACTCAAGACTGTACTTACTGATCAGTCTCATTTGTCTTATGTTTTAGTCGGGATTCCCCAGTAGGTAGAACACGTGAATCTTAACCGAAGATTGTGGATTGTAATCCAGTCAAGCACGGCCTAGTGTAATAAACATCAACATGATGAAGTTTATCTTAATTTATGTTTAAAATAAACTTAGGGAAATATCGAACATGCACATTTCAAGTGAAATAAAAACATATGTATGTACCACCAATAAGTCACTGATACTAATTACATAAGAAATGACACTGAAATATAATTAAAATATTTTGTTTATTTATGATGTTCTTTTGACAGAATTTCTCCACGGCGATTATGCTCAAGGGGGACTAGGGAACTAGTAGGACATAGTATAGAGTGAATAACAATCAACTTTCGACCCCCTTCTCATAATCCGTTGAGACGGCAATCCGACACGATCGGAGAGTGCAGACGCTTTATGTACTTTCTGAGTCACGGGAGATAATGAGAATAGCATGACAAAAAATCTAATAACGTTTTATTGGCCCGATCTTGGTGGTAGGGCTCTATGCAAGCCTGCCTGTATAGGTACCACCCATCATCTGATGAGTGGGTACTTGGGATTTCCTAAATAGTAGTAGTCGAAGTAGAGTATCTACTTTACCGCCAAATAGCAAAACTTAGTATTCTTATGTACAGGCACAAGGAAAATAACATCGTTACCAATTTTGGTGGCGTAATGCGATTTAAGAAGCGGTTAATTTCTTATAGCACCAATGTCGATGGACGGTAGGGATCACTTACCAGCAGGTGGCCCATTTGCCCGTCCGTTTATTAATATTAAAATATTAATAAACTTTACATTTCACCATTACATAAGGTTTATTACAATAATTTTTCTTTGTATCATAATTACAGACAATGATGGTCCTTACTATTGGCACATAAAAAGCGGGACCATTCAAAGGGAAATACCGAAAATGCCGCCCATAGAGGCGAGAGAGTCTCGCATATCTATGGTCCGAGACTGTTCGAACTTGTCAGATATCAAGTATGAAGGTGCTATGACGTCATCCGTCACGAGGAGTACCACGAGCGGTGCTTTGGATCATGTCGATCAAGACTTTGAAAGGAAACGAAGAGAGGAAGTAGCTTACAAGTGAGTTTTGTTGATAACCATGGTATCTAAAATTCAGGTATCTTTAAAATTACCAAGGATTTTACGTACCCGTTTTGGGTTGGTAACAAATCTGGGTGGATTAATTCTATCGCCAAGTCTGAGTGAGACAGTTTAATTAAAAACTGTAATAAAGGACATAACATCTTAGGATTAGGTGGCAGCACATTGATGGTGTAATTTATATTTAAGTTACAGTTAAGGTCCTTCAGAACGATTTCGGCCACGGCGGCCAATCTCAAGAGAGATTAGCAAACTGCGCAGGAAATATTATAGTGCACAAGTGTGTGCGCAAACACAGGTGCACTCTTTATTCCTTAACTCTCATAATCCGATGGGACGGCAATCCGACACGACCGGAAAGAGTTCAGGCGCAGGACCAACGGCTTAACGTGCTTTCCGAGGTACGGGAGTGTACACACTTCCACTTTCCAGACTCCGGTCTGCTACTGAGAATTTTCTGACAGAAATACCCAATAACTATTTATTGGCCCGACCTGGGAATTGAACCCAGGACCACCGGGGCTGCAGCCTAATATCTAGCCTTCTTCCGTCCCAAAATATATTATAAAAATATCAAATAGTTTCTTGAGTTACTCATTAGCATTTGATTGTATGATTTAAAACTGTAACATAAATTCTGATCGGTTGCTTTTGGGTAAATTATGTTTTAGTAATTGGTTTTGTATATCTTATATCCATAGACGCCGCAGCTATCCCGTCCGTCCAGAGCAGGATGGGCGCGCTGTACGTTTCTTCGTCCGATCTCTCGGATGGGTTGAGATCTCTGAAGCTGACCTCACACCGGAGCGCTCGAGTCGTGCAGTTAATAAGTGTATCGTGGACTTGAGCCTCGGTCGCAACGACTTGCTTGACCAAGTCGGCCGCTGGGGTGATGTGAGTCACATTTTAGATATCTTCATCAAAATTGTTAGCACACTAATTTCCACCGATAAATGTAATCACTTACGGCCTTATTCATAAACGTTGCTTAGTAACTGTTTAGCTAAACACTGATTTGTCTCTTTCTGTCATTATTGATTTGACATACGAAAGAAGAAGACAAAATATTGTTTAACTAATCACCAGTTAAATAAAGTTTATGAATAAGGCGGTTATTCTATACATATTTCATTTTTGTTAGACTTACTTTATATAATGTATATGCAGTTATACATATATATGAGAAAGGAAAATACAATAAAAGCTAAGAACTTAACATTTTGAATACACAATTCTAGTCTATAACTAAAAGTGAATTAATTATTTAAAATATTACATGAACACATCACATTTTTGAGGTGTGTACTTGTAGAATTTTCAAAACGTTTTTGTCCTTTTTTTTATTAATTGTTGCAAAGTTTTGATGTGTCGAATTGCCAACTTATTGCCAACAATCATAGGATATGCTTAGAAGTTTTCTTTTCATTACAGGGTAAGGATCTCTTCATGGACCTAGATGACGGGGCCCTTAAGTTGATCGACCCAGAGAGCCTGAACACGTTGCACACACAGCCGATACACACGATCCGTGTGTGGGGAGTCGGCAGGGACAATGGACGGTGAGTGACCCAGGAATAGAATATATGTTTTGAGTGTCAGCTAAGTAGAAATAATATTATGACGTCGTTCCATAAAACAGCTATTTTAACTTAGTTTGTCATGAAATAAAAGTGCAATTATTTGACTAATAATAATCTTTTTCATTATGCCTTCCGGGATTAGTGAAAGGTATGAAATGAAATGCATAAAATTCGTAGATATCATGAAGTACATTCAAGTAGATGAAGAGTTTTCGTGATACGTAGTAGACAAAATCGTTTGTATCTTATGATTTTCAGATACTTAAAAGAATAATCGCAGAGAATAATCTTGTATTTGTTACTCTAAGATGTTAATTAAAAATTATTCCCAATAAAATTGTGTTGATCATTATTTCGGATGATGTTCTATCAGAACCAAAGTTTGTAGATTTTGTCGAGTCATATCACAAACGACAAAGCTTTCCTGTCAAAACTGATGAGTCCGCGTCTATCAAAATGTTATTGCTAACATTTGTCAGAATAACAAACAGGAGTTATTTGATACTTTATTTCAAATATCGAGTGCTACAGAAACTACTATCTACTTTCTATTAGTGATATTTTTAAGGGCTTTCGGCTACTTACCAACACATTTATGTAATACTTCAATGCAATAAATTTTCAGTTTCTATTTTTCAGTTTATATCAACGCTGATTTCATGTGTTTACAATAAAACAGTAGTTACGTTTGTAGGGATACAAATTTAAACTAGGAAATAGGAGAGTTGTAGATTTTAAGATATTTAAAATGTACCTTATTACTTATTTACGGACTTTCTCGTCGCAGAGACTTCGCATACGTGGCCCGCGACCGCGTGACACGCAAACACATGTGCCACGTGTTCCGCTGCGAGGCCCCCGCGCGCTCCATCGCTAACGCGTTACGAGACATCTGTAAGCGCATCATGATCGAGCGCTCGCTGCAACCGCCGCCGCGCCCCACCGACCTGCCGGCTGCCAGGCGACCGCGACCACTGTCTGGTAAGTGCCGTCTTACAGATACTTTTCAGCTCAGTGGTACACAAATAGATCAGCGATGTCATAGCTTATCAGTTCAATATAAAGATTCCTTTGAGTGTTTGATTTCACCAAGCCGAATTGGAATAGCGTGGTGGAATAAGCTCCAAACCTTCTCCTCAAAAAAGGAGAGGAGGCCTTACCCCAGCAATGGGACATTCACAGGCTGTTACGAATGATTTCATTCCTTTGAATGAACATATTATGATGTCACGTAATGAAATTTAGTAAATCATAATTGACGTTTAACTGTAAAACCAAAATCACAAAATACTTGTGACATAAATCCTATCATAAAATCGTATTGTATTTTAAGAGTATTAAAAGTATTGATTACCGATTATATTATCGGAAACTGTTATTTAGGAGCATCATTCCCGACTCCGATGGAAGAGCCTCGGAAGACAGTGAGAGCGAGATATCTGGGCAGTGCAGAAGTCCCGCGAGCGACAGGGATGGACGTTCTGAATGACGCCATCGATAGACTGGCGGCGGCTCGAGCGCCCTCCGCCTGGAGACCGGTCGCCGTTGCAGTGGCGCCCTCCATGATCACTATTACAGAGGAAGGGGTAAGTCCTCGTAAATAGTTTCTTATCGAGATGTTGTATATATGGAAAAATAATGTCTTCATTTATTCGGTGGTAGAGCTTTGTGCAAGCTCATCGTAGGTACCACCCAATCATCAGATATTCTACCGCAAAACATCAGTACTTTGTAGTATTGTGTTCCGGTTTAACGGGTGAGCGAGCCAGTGTAATTACAGCCATAAGACTCGAGGTCGGTGGCGCATTGGCATTGTCTATAGGTATCGGTGACCACTTACCATCTGATGGCCCATACGCTCGTCCGCCTACCTATACAATAAAAAAAAACCATGGCTTCATTGACGGTGCTGCCATCACATGGTCTAACAGCTCGTCGCCCCCGTCCCGCAGGAGTGCAGCCCGCTGGTGGAGTGCCGCGTGCGCTACCTGTCGTTCCTGGGCATCGGGCGCGACGTGCGGCGCTGCGCGTTCATCGTGCACACGCCGCAGGACCAGTTCGTGGCGCACGCCTTCCACGCCGAGCCCTCCTCCGGCGCGCTCTGCAAGACCATCGAGGCCGCTTGCAAGGTTCGACATATCCCGTTCCGACATGAGGCTGTTGTGATGACTGACTATAAGAACATAGCCCGCTCCGAGGAGGCGAATGCATTCCCAACGGTCAATGTCGTCGAAACCTTTCCAATCCTTTTCTTGCAGTTATGATAACACTACGAATTAATGGAGAAGTCTAGGATATACGATCATTTATATTGTAACTGAAAAAAAAAGTATATTAATTATATTACAAATTGAGCGGCTTAACGTAATCTTATGATAATAGAATGGGCAGTGATCATTTTAAAACGCTGTGCGTCCGCAGCTGCGCTACCAGAAGTGTCTGGACGCGCACGGCGGCTGCGGCGCGGCGGGCGGTGCGGCGGGCGGGGGGCCGGCGGGCGGGGGGCCGGCGGGGGACGCGGCGCGCGCGTCGCTCGGGCAGGCGCTCAAGTCGCTCGTGGGCTCGCTCACGGGCCGGCGCGCCTCCTGAGCGCCGACTGACGGGTGAGTGGGACTTTACTTCATGGCATTAATTTGACATTGGAACGGGTATCGGATTGCGGCGACGATAATCAAGTCAAATTTAATCCTACCAAGACTCGAGCGTTCACCGCCAAGAGGAGTCCATTCCCCCAGACTCTGACTTTCCGAGATGTATCTGTACCCATCACCGATAATATTGAGCTTCTAGGAGTTACTTTAACATCCAAACTCAACTTTGGACAATGCATTGAATCCAAAGCTAAAACTGCTGGCAAAAAACTTGGCATCCTCAATAAGGTCAAACAGTACTTCACACCGGAACAGCTTCTGACCTTATATCAAGCCCAAGTTAGATCGTGCATGGAGTACTGCAGTCATTTATGAGACGGCTCTGCTAAGTACCAGCTCGATGCTTTGGATTCAGTGGATCGTCGTGCTAGAAGGCTCATTGGAACACAAACACTGCTAAATACAAAACTCCAGAGCTTGGAACACTGTCGTAAGGCTGTCTTTCTCTCGGTATTCTACAGGATATATTTCGGAGAGTGTGCTCAGGAGCTGTTTAATTTTGTTCCCCCTTCACCTTTTTACTACAGAACTGCGAGGCATCGAAAAGATTTACACCCGTACGTAGTTGACGTACTTAAAACACATACAAAACGATTTGCTTCCTGATACGCACCGCTAAGGTCTGGAATACCCTCCCGACCTCCGTATTTCCCACCTACAATATAGGTACCTTCAAGTCTAGAGTGAATAGGCATCTTCTAGGCTAGCGCGCTCCACCTTATACTGTATCATCACTTTCCATCAGATGTGATAACAGTCATGCGCTTGCTTATATATTTAAAAAAAAAACATAAAAGAAAATGTATTCCTTCATACTAAATAAATGACCAATATGGTAACTATCTGTTAAATGTGATTAATACAGTGGTTTTAGTTAGGTACCTAACAACTTAATAATATTAAAGCATTTGTTTTCAGTCAACTCCCAGCGATCCACGACGAGGAGCGCACCGCGTAGCCGCCGCTCGCGCCGCAGCCGCGCCGCACCCGCGCCGCACTCGCGCCGCACTCGCGCCGCACTCGCGCCACTCCCGCGCCGCACCGCTGATACGCTTCCCGCGAAAGTATCGCTCCGTTATTATTTCACGATATAACATCGATGCGGTTAAGATATTAGTATTATAAGTTAATAATTAAACCGATAAAATATAATAATGTATTAACTAAATAATTAATAATCTATAAATGCTTTATAATATTCATTTCCAATATCGATCTTGAATATTTTGACATTTATAATTATGAAAATATCATGGCGACTGATCGTATTTCAAACTTGTATAATTGTTTTGTTTTTTAAACATAAACTACCTTACTTATGAACGTCGTTTAGCTGGCGAATGGTTAAACAATGTCTTCTTCTTTCGAATTTCAAATCAATAATGACAGAGAGAGACAGAAATTATTGTTTAACAAAACAGTCGCTTAGCAACTTTAATAAGTAATGCTCAAATAGTTTTGGGTTACGTTATGACTCATTTTGTTGCGCATTCCTGTTACAAAACTGAAGTGGGAATAAGTTTTTATAGCACAAATAAAAAGTTGTCGATCATACGTTAATTTCAAATTATGTGACTAGTACTTGAACGAGTTGTTAAAATGCATATAAAATAGAAAATTAACCAAAATAATTTACTAATTCATATAAAAAGTTTTGATTAAATAAATTTTATATACATATCTAAAAATACGATAAATTAATTTTGTTAGTAATTGTATAAGCAATTATATAAAACATGTCACATTCACAAGACACACGAGTTCACACAGAGTTAGGGTTTGTTCACACTGATATTGATCACGCGTTATTTAAGCCTATTTGTAAAAAGCCTGTATTGTCACTTCTTGTAATAATATTCTGCCGTATGCATTGGTGTTTAGAAATAATATTGCATTCATATTAAGTTGGTCTCATAATAGTTACCTTATAATAAACTAGTCGTAGAGCGTTATGGTTTTGTAAATTTTAAGGCGATATAAATAATTTAAAACTATATTTCTATTCGAATTGGTCCAGTCGAATAGTTACGGAATAAATCGAAAGTCATAAAATAATTATTCGACATTTAAATAGTAGATTTGACGTTGTCTGTATGGTGTAATACCTTTACCTTTTTTCAAGGGGAAGAAATTAAACAAAAGCAAGTTGACACATGTCAAAATAGACATTTAAATGTACATTACAATTAAACATTGACTATTTCTGTTACAATTTCAAAATTTCAGCCACTTAAATGCACATATATAACAGTTGCAGTATGTAATACATTAATAATAATAATTAAGATGGACGTTAGTCAGTAAATATGGAGAATGTAAATACAGCTGTAAGCTTGGATGGAATTCGATTAATTTTAGTGTAGCTAATGGATTGGTATTTGGTATTTTTCGATTGGAAATATAAAAACAAGTGGTTTTTGATTCCAGTCGAAAATGTATTGCGAGCACGGTATGAAGAAATTTTGTCACTTAGGGTGATCGTGAATTTCGCTACTGATGCGTTCATTTACAATATTATTTAATTAATCAATTATTTTGACGTTTAATTAAATTCGTTGATTGTTTTGACACGATTAAGTGTTAATTAGTTAAATTAATAAATATATACTTTAAATTTTCATCAGTAGCTCTATAAGCGTTCACTCTTTCTTGATTTCTGAAATCTGATTGGTATTTCACGTTGGATGTAGAATAGTTTATACAAATAGGACTCTACGTGTATAGGTAAAGAGTTTATTTTTGCTTAGGCTTGTATAAAAATGTATTGAATTGCAAAAGATAAATATTTTTGGTAAAACATCGCGATGGATATCGTTATATTCATATATTTACGACGCGTAGCTTATCTAAATTAGTTTTTTGACATTTAAATGTCATTATACAGACAGATTATAATAACTGTTCACAGATCTATTTATTTGCCAATTAGGCTAGTGATGTGCCGACGCAGTCATTTTTGCTATTACAGTATTTTTAGCGTTAATATAATAAAAATAATCGTTCCAGAAGTCGAGTCACTGGCCCGAGTATTGGGATGATTTCCTTAATGTTTCTCACTTCACAAAACACGAGCATTAACAAAATACTTAGTCATCATCATCATCAACCTTTCTTCGTCCGGTGTTGGACATAGGCCTCTCCAATGGCACGCCACCTCTCGATCTTCAGCTCTCAATATCCATCACTTCACCTAGCCGGAGGGTGTTCTACGCTACGTTTGCCAAGACGTGGTCTCCACTCCAGAACACGTCTACTCCAACGGTTGTCGGTTCTGCGACAAATGTGTCCAGCCCACTGCCACTTCAGCTTGATATCCTTTGGGCTATGTCGATAACTTTGGTTCTCTGTCGGATTACCACATTTGGGATTCGATCCTTCAGAGAAGCACCGAGCATAGCCCTCTCCATAGCTCGCTGAGCGAGCTTAAAATAGTGGACCAAACGCACTGTCAGTGTCCACGTCTCGGCTCCGTAGGTCATGACTGGTAAGCGGCACTCGTTGAAGACTTTAGTCTTTAAGCATTGCGGTCGTGTCGAAGAGTCGTGACGAAAAGACTTGACCAAGTTTCCTATACGCTGCTCAGTCCAGCTGTATTCTTCTACGTGCCTCCTTCTTAAAGTCGTTTCGACCCAACTGCAAATAATTAGTCATCGAATTTAAATCTACTTTATTAATCAGTCGATACAAAAATAAAAACATTATATGCAAAAACAAAAATTCGTAATTTAATCACTGTTTATATATTCTTAATCCAATTTGTCCATTGAATGGACAAAACTCGAGTAAGAGTTTTGTCCATTCAAATAATTTAATTCGAAAACTCTAGTACTCGATTAGTTACAAGGCACTCGAATGTCTCGGCACAACACTAAATTTGGCTAGAATCAGAAAGATATTTTATAACGCAAGCCTCATATAACAAGGGTGTCTGAAATCGTTGAGCTTTCAATAACTATATATTTGTATTAAAATTTTTAAATTATTCGCGATATGTAGATACAAGCTAAAATGTTCTAAACACCATTTGGTGAATATTTAAAACAAAATGGCGATCTTAAATAACAGCTGTTGCTAGTTATAAACAGTTTAAATAGTTTTTTCTAAAATCAAGCGAATGATTTCTGTATATAAAGCAATGTGGGACCCACAAAAGCCGAAAGCGAATAATTTTGAAAGCACTGAATCTGAAAAAAGTATAATAATATTATCTTCTGTGTCTATATCACTAAAATAGTTCTAAATGTATGTACAGAGGCAAGTCAATGACCTTTTGCCGCCATCTTGAATGTGTTCCGTCGAGTTATTTATTTCAAACATTTTGTGAAGTAAAACTATATATTCTATTTGTTCGCTAAAAGGTCATTTTCGTGGCTCGAAATAGACTAAGGCGTTCGTTAGATATCACAAATTAGCTTCAATATATACATATTTCAAAATACCTATTATTAGAGATCAATGTTGCTTGTCGTATAAATACGTCATAATATATATGGTTACACGGAGCTGTTCTTATTATACGTAAATATAGTTTTATTCACATGTTAACAGTAAGTAATTTAACGCCATTGTTTTTACAAAACGATATTCCGTATATAACTGAGTGGTCGTCAACGCGAGCTGGCCTAACATTTTCATAATAACAAAAAAATCTATCATTAATCACAGAGTTTGTAGTAATAACTTATAACGGATTAATAAGTTATTTCTAAATAACTAATAACCATTGTCCGTTATACAGAGTTAAATAATGTAAAAGTTTTATGAATCGGCGTTTGAACGCTGCGTTTCAGCCGCTCGTGTGGACGCCCTTAAGCAATAGGTCGATTGCAAGCTTATCGACGCAACTGCCCGTTATCGGACGAAGTATATGTCAATATTTTCTATAAAATATAAAACATTTATAAAGTAGTTAATAGATAGCTTTACAATTCAAGTTTCTAGCTCACCGATGGATTGGTAATGATGGGAGTTAAAATTCGAACCGTCATCGCTTTGACAGCTTAAAAGCCTTAAAGATTGTGGCTTTTAATAAATAATTTTGTGAAATTAATAAAAAAATAATTATAAACACATACTGTTGTTTCATTGTATTCCGTTTTTTTTTTTATTTATAAAAAGGTTTAATTTTAGCATGAAAATATATTAAAACTTTATTTATTTATTTTAGTAGTACCAACGAAGATTTAATTTTATCATGAAAACATTAAAACTTAATTTTAAAAAAGTTACTTTCTGGGAGTACGAAGGGCGTTCGAAAACAATTTCGCTTTGAATGTTGCCATTACCAGACAAATGGTGGTGGTCAACGGACGAAAACTATTACTTATTTAAACATTACCTAACAATTAGCACAAAAAAACAAATCAACTTTTTAATATTAGTATGACAAAAAGTACTGTCAAATTTTTAAATTGGAACAAATGACACGCTCCAAAATCAAGATTGGAGTCATCCGCGTTCGGTGAGACCTTCTCAATGTGATCTCCTGGTACATACTTGAACCATAATAGTCCTCCAGACCGATTTCGGCCACGGCGGCCATCTGAAGAGAGATTAGCCAACTGCGCAGGAGATATTATAGTGCACAAGTGTGTGAGCAAACACAGGTGTACTCTCTCTTCCCTAGCTCTCATAATCCGATGGGACAGCAACTCGACACGACCGGAAAGAGTTCAGGCGCAGGACCAACGGCTTAACGTGCTTTCGACGACAAGGAAAATCGTTGCATGGTTATAGCACAGGTACCGGCGGCCCAATCGCGTGGGCGTTAATCGAACGTGTCGGATAAATTATGTGTGTTTTAAAACATTGGTCCCAAAAAAATATATTGTATTTTCCGATAGTCGATGAAAAAAGAAGTAGGCGATTGCTTAATGCCGGTGACTTACAGCCTGCTGAAATGATGAGAACACGTTAATTTACAAAAAAAACAGATCAACCATTTGTACCAGGCTATTTTTCCATAGCTAATCATCGTCGAGTAGCCATTCACGAAAATCACTATGCCATACTTTTCCGACGGGTCCAAATGGCCGTCAGGCCGTCACAAAGGAGTATTTAAACGAGTCTTTCCGATGACAGCCCTAGTAATCGTGATGGTACTGTCCTGCAAGTTCGGGCTGTAACTGTATCTCGTCTTCACCAGCATCTTCTAAGATTCTTCGTCTGTTATTATTCTTGACATCCCAACACTTTACAAATATAATGTAAGTGTGCTGTGCGCATCCCGATGGGGTAAGTAGACGTACTTGGAGTAAGTGAGTGAGAGAACCCAAAATTCAAAACAATAGCCACTGAGTCCCAAGCGCTGAACATAAACTCAAATTACGCTTACAAATTTCAAAAGAAATTTGCCGTCCATTAAACAATAATGACTTACGTACTGGTAGCTATCAATCTGGCGTGTAAAACTATTTTCCAAAACCCAAAAAATGTACGATACAATCGAGAAAATACTTTTTTACAAATTATTAACCAACGAAGCGTGATGCAGCGTGATGACGTGTCGCACCTCATTTGCGTTGACTGCAAATACGATTGGCCTAGACAAGCATACCGCTCCCCGTGCCGCGGTCATGAGGTACATGAAGTGCGCATACTTACCCACTACGCCCGGTTACCTCGAACGACCATACGGGTACATCTGGGATCAACGATCTAATATTTTGTTATTTTTATGCGTAAGTCGATAAGTGGGCCTCGCGAAATGAGCATTGTCTTATTGCTCATATAAAATATTGTAACAAAATATTCATCAATTATAGTTAACTTAACATCAAAATAAAAAAACTGACAAAAAAAAAATCTCTTTAATTTAAATTCAAGAAAAGAAACTGAATTTTCATATAAATATATATAGAGTATTTCGACTTGTATGGGGACTTATAAAGTGTTATAAAAGAAAAAAAAAACAAATCAATTCTATTCGTTATAAATATTTATTCATCATTACATTACATTGGACATAATTTGGGATTTCAGGTTAAAAAACTTTACATCATAATTACAAACTGAACCTAAATATTTCGTCCATAAATAAACCTTTATAATATCTTCATCGCATTCGTATTAAAATAAACTGCTCCACGTTGCTTTGGACGAGAGAGAATACTGGCAGTGACAATTAGAAAAGACGAAACGAAAAACAATATGTCAATATAATTCTACATCACGGTCTTGTATACAGGTCTATCAACGGAGCCCAATTTCGGTGGGGAGAGATTGGTGCGATTGTGTTACAACTTTTATTTGCAACAACGCCCGCTGTACGTCGTTGCTATCGCACGTGGTTGAGTGACACGCGGCGTATATTTTTCTCTCCCAAGTATTGTGTTATTTAATCATTGTTATATCGTTTTGCGTATTTGTTGTTATTTTCGTTTTGTTATTTAACTGTTGTTGTTACGCGAATTGTCATGCCTCTGGCGGCCGTAAATTGAACTGAACAGCAACATTAAGCCGACTTACCCCCCCACTACTGTTGTTGATAGACCTGTGTATACGACCGTGTTCTACATACACATTGAGGAAATATAGAGACCAACATAAACAGAAGTAAAAGCTATATATATATATACATATATATATTATATTTATATCACACATATTATAGAAGCCAAAAAAAATTGTTGTCTGTAAAGTCAGTTTACGGACGATAATTTTACGTGATAGCGTCATAAGAAAACATTGATGAATACTCGGACGCATCGGCCGATGGAGTGGAAGAGAGATAGATGCGTCACAATCCGAGCGCTTAGGCCAATCGTGCCTCTCTATCGCTCGTTCCGCGCTCTCGCTTGCGCGCTCGGCGGCGGAACGTGACAATGAGTCATGCTTTTTCGTCCGTGCAGCCGGCCATCATCGATTTATAAGACGGTATCACGACAGAAAAGTTTTTATACAAAGCCAAGAAACAAACTTTCTTTAGTTATTTATATTTAAAAAAAAACATTTAATACATACATTCAAAAGCTTATTTACAACAGTTTTATGTACGACAGTTTAGATTGAGTAAAAAAAATTCAATTCATTGCTAACAACACAACAGAAATACATTATTACACATATAAAACTATTAAGATTGGAATTTAGAATTAAAAACACAAAGGAATGAAGAATGTATCTTAAAAATATGTTTGATTTGACATTAACTATGATAAACAAAACGAAAATACAGTGTGTAACAAAAACACTGTCCGACCCGTGAAGTGGTTATTAGGTATCGTGAGTCGGTTCTAATTATGTAATCATTTTTAAAATACTAAGCAAAAATATTACCCATAAAAATAGAAAATTGTGTTTAACGACACTGTTGGTGGTGAGCACGTGGACAACTGAGGTCATGACATCGTGTCTTAGCTACCCAATAAGTAAGAGCTATCGAGCGCTGGCGCCCGCGCCTGAGATGCCATGTAATTTTCGTCATTTGTCTCTCTTCCAGTGCCTCTCCAACTAGTGAAGGTTAGCTGGTAGCTTCGCACACTCCGCTCTTTCTCTTGCTAGCCGGAACAATTTTGATGCATTTGCGGTCCCTGTCCACTCTCTGATGTTACGTAGCCACGATTTCTTCCTACTCCCAACTCTTATTTTTCCTAAAATCTTGCCCATCATTATAAGTTGTAATAACTCATATCTGGTATGTCTTAAGACGTGTCCCAGATATGAGACTTTTCTTCTTTTTAATGTTTGCAAGATTTCTCGTTCTTTGCCGACTTGCCGTAGGACTTTCCGGTTGGTGATCTTTTGAGTCCAACTGATGGCCATCGTCCGCCTATAACACCACATCTCAAATGCCTCAATTCGTTTTCTTAGGTCCTCCTTGATTGTCCATGCCTCACATCCATACAGGAGTATGGGCCATATATAGCAGTGTAGAAGTCGAGTACGCAATGGGATTTTGATGTTGTGATTGCTTAACACTTTCTTCATGTTGTTAAATGCACTTCGAGCAATCTCGATACGAGTCTTAATTTCAATATCGCTGTCCCATTTCTCTGTTAGCCGAGCGCCTAAATATTTGTATTTGCATACTCGCTCTAGTGTATGGCCATGTACCGTTATTACAGGATTGCTGTTTTTCGAGACAATCATTATTTTTGACTTAGAGACATTTAGTGTTAGTTCGTTATTTAATTAAATAAAAAAAATAATCGGGGTAAATATTTTGCTTAATATTTATAAAAATTATTACATAAATAAAACCGACTCACGATACCTAATAACCACTTGACGGGTCGGACAGGGTTTTTGTTACACACTGTATATAAAGCAAAAACTGTGAATTCAAAACGTGGAGCAGCGAATATCTATTATACAGTGTGTTTCAAAAGAAATATGTAAAACTATATAATCTAACCTTTTATACAAAATACAGTAGTCTATACATGCCTATTTATTTATAAAAAAATCAATCGATTGTGTACAGAAATTTGGTGTCAAAAAATCATTCATCGTATTCCAACATCATATCAAGACGCGATAGGAACATATCGTGCTATCTCACTTTATTACTGTATTTTCCTTGATCTAAGCGTCTCAGTTTTTTTTTTGCATCGACCACATTTAAAACCGTCCACGTCCGGCGCACATTCGCTTCAACATTTCACGTTGAATTGAAAATAAGGCGTTGTTTATTGCTATAAAAATAAGTATAGATAGAGATGAGAGATTGAATGTTGCCAGTCACACATACAACTGCGCCATAATAATACATAATTATTTTTTCATCCCATATATCATCTTAATACAAATATATGTCAACTACATAAATTAATATTTTTTTGATTAATTTAATCAAACGGCTAAGAAACTAATGTAATCAAATCGAATGTAATATGTTAGTCTAAGGTTTGTTTATACAGGATTATTTGTGACATACCGGCAACCTCGCAGGACTAGATAGGTAACATCGGACATAACTCAATTAATGAAAAAAAAAAAAGATGATTTTACAACTTTTTGTCGTACTGTCATGACATTTGTAGGTCTATATTTCATTCATAAACGAAATTATTTGCGATGCGCGTAAATTTATAAACGTTCAAGTGGGAAATTAAATAAATACTTATAATTGTATGACAATAAAATCTAACAAATTATCAAAAGTCGTAGAACAAAAGTTGTTGCTTATGGTGTTAGCTATCTAGTCCTGCGAGGTGGCTGGTGTTACAAATAACCCTGTATATAGTATTTAAATTCGAATAGCCTGATTGGAATATTCAATACAGGTGATGCAGTAATTCCCTTGGTGGTGGCGGCCAATCTGCATATGAATGATTATAAACTATTTCAAAGAATGTGACATCAAGTGAATATAAACAAGGTACCACACTGTGTGGGAAACGATTTCAATATTGTTATATAACAGAATTGTCTTATTGGTCGAAATAAATTAAATTCCATAAATTATTCACGTTTAAAATATTAATTATAACTTTATGAACAGTTGTAACTCTTGTAAAGTACGTTACAACAAGCTCTTGATTTTATATGGCACAGTCAGATATATGTCGCGGTCGGTTTTAAACAGGCCTTATATTATCTTAAAACTAAAAGATTTATAGTTACATACTACCTTATAGGCCGAGCTCGTAGCGAAAGCACTATTTATTAAACGTTAAGTATACAGGATGTAACAAAATCTGTTGGTGGTAAAAACGTGGACTACTGAGGTCATGACTTCGTGTCTTAGCTACCCGCACCTGTGTTGCCATGTAATTTTTGTAAATTAATTTAAAAAAAAAATCGGGGTTTAATTTTTTGCTTAGTATTTTAAAAATTATCACATAAATAGAACCGACACACGATACCTAATAACCAATTCACGGGTCGGACACAAATCTTGTTACACGCTGTATAATATTACAAATGAAATCCACGAACTAAGTAAACGATAAATTTTATCAGGTCATTTAATACCTACGTGACATTCTCGTGGAGCATTTTTGATTTAACAAAAATATAGACTTAATTTGTAGATGATAATATATTATAAAATGTACATAATTATTGATATATAATTAAAACAAATTTTGGTAAATTTCAATACGAACTTAAAATTAATATTATCTTCAAACTTATATTCGTATGTGCCTTTAACGATGGTTAAATGACATGCCTCTATATAAACTTCAATATATTCAAAAATGGTACAAGTTACGGATGCGTGGGTAATTTTTAATTATTCATAGCAACACTAGAATGTGTTACGTCACGCGAGTTTTGATTGGTCGACTCGTTTTTAGTGACATTAGAAGCGAGCCAATCATTGATCGACACACAATAGAATCGATTGACAAATCGTGCGATTATAATTGTAAAATAATAACAGTGCTTGATTTAAATAACAATATTGCTGTTTACGTCGCAACATACATTGTGTGGGTTATGCCAAGGGCAATAATATATGAGAGGATATTGTGGTAGCAGAATAAGAATTAATTGTAATAATTAAATTCTATTAAAATCTCCACTTAAATGTATTTGTTTTTCAAATTATACAAAGAAACTGATATTTTTATATATTTGTTGAAGACTACACAAAATTATGTAAATAACATTCATAATTCAGTATGGAGCAGATTCAGAGCAGTCGTTTATCATATTAATATATAATACTTTTGCTAACAAGAGCTCGGCTAACCACTTGTTTATATAATTCATTTCTTTATAGATCTTGTAGTGATAAGCGGCCATTTCTTTTATAAATATACTATCATTGTTAACAATTATATCATTTCATGATCTCCTCACCGCGCAGCAATGTTTAAACGTCAGCCTGAAACAGAAAAATAAAAACTTTTAATCAAGTATATTCTTAAAAACACATTTTATAAGATGAATTAAAATAAACCAAGAGACCAAGAAACCCTGTAAGTTCCTCTTATTCATCAATCAATTATCATTATTTTGAATGTTCATCAAAAACTGAATTATATCGACTTTAATCTTAATTGTGATTGGTGGATATTAAGTCGATGACGTAATACGCGACCAATCAGCGTTCAATATTTATTATGATTTGTAATATTGACTTTGCTAATCATTCTAAAAACTGGTTGTTAGTAAATTTTGATAGTAGCATTGTCTAATTAATGTTTAGAAATCCTTTGTTATTTACATGATGAAAATTGAAAATTTGAGATGCATGTCGGATAAAATTCCGCTTAGTGATTACCAACTTAGTTTGGTGTAGCGGTTAATATACCCAGACTATACCTTTAGCGAGCATTTACTGTTTGACTTATTGTATGTAATGAACTCAATTGTGAGCTATTGGTATCTGCAAATTGGTCCCGCTTGACATATGACCATTCACCTTCTATATCTTCAGAATGGTTTATAGGCCAAATATATGTGTGATTAACAAATTCTTTACGCCACATATCGTCAATCGTTTTAACTAATATAAATATACGAACCTTTGGCTGCATCCATCCATTTTGTTCAAAGAAGTTTATTCTGCGC
This sequence comes from Nymphalis polychloros, assembly GCA_905220585.2. Taxonomy (NCBI): domain Eukaryota; kingdom Metazoa; phylum Arthropoda; class Insecta; order Lepidoptera; family Nymphalidae; genus Nymphalis; species Nymphalis polychloros. The sequence goes on from HG992262.1 coordinate 1,232,325, forward strand.
TGAAACAATTGACTATCTATAGAAAACCATATTTTATCTAATAATCAATTTATAACGGAGCTAAACAAGGTCACATCGAAATGAAATACAAAGAAAAGCGTGAAAGAAATCGTATGGTTCATATAAAAAAAAAATTAATGGCCATCTATTAAATACGTCACGCAAAATTTGACTCGCCTCGATTTGCGTCACGCTGTGAAACATTCCAGATATGGTTGTGATTATGACGACGTACGTATTTAATAGAAGGACAAATAATATTAGCTGATGATTTCACAATGATAACAAAAACACAAAAAAAAAAAAAAAAAACTAATTTAAATTTTTATTGTATTTTAAGCAGCGTTTCTCTTAATTTCATAATATATTTGGTAAATAATGAATTCGAATCAATTTTGTTTTTAGAAAGATTCGACGCGATTGAATAATTTAGAGTCCCTGTTCTTACCAATCCTATGCAATGATATTATAAATCACATTTAACTGAAAAATATCATATAAATTTCAAGTAAATCAACAACTTATAATAATTTCGTCGTCCCTTATAAATAAAATCAATTAATAAAACCTTTGTTATTAACAATTTCTAATGAATTATTAATTATTTGATTGTCTCGTCATATTCACGTTCGATTAAGTTGAATCTTGACAGAGTTATTGACAGGCCCGGACTTAAGAGGTACAAGTTCATTAAGCACTTTGACATTTGGGACTCATAATTAAAGAAAAAATATATTATTTTTGGCAGGGTAGTACTCCTAGGCCGAAGCCTAGACATAAATCCAGGGCTGGTTTTTGACATTCCCACGAAGATTTATTGGTATGTTACCATCAAAATATATTAGATGACGCAAATTTTATCTTATAATTGTTTACAAAAATAAAGAGGCATTGTAACCGAGCTTTAGATAGTTCCTCCATATAAAATAATTAAATCAACGTTAGTTTTGTGACTACATTATATTGTAGATTAAATTAACCGTATCGATTATAATGAGAAACGGACCGTTAGAATAAATAATATTATAAATGTTAGACAGACAAACATTAAATACGAAGCGATGGATTTTAAAGCACACATCATTGAAGCGGAATGATATTAAATTTATTAACAAAGTAAATGGAAAAAAAGCTCCTCAACGAAACTCAATCGTTATTTTAGAGTTAACGTTACATAAATATTTTTGACTTACGTTATGTGAGTTTCATTGGTGTTATACAGGATGTTTTTTTTTATTAAAGCCATGATAGAGCGGTTAGTAAGTGAGCCATGATTAGAAGAATGAAATAGACAATATTTATCGAGAAGGAATTAAGATTGATGTGCTATGCAAGGCTGATTGGACAGTGCATGGGAAGCTTTAGGTGTTGAGGTAGAGACATATTAATATGCGTCGACATACTACCGTTTAGCTTTTTTTCTCAATCATTTTTGTTATAATAGTTGTAAAATAGTTTTAAGGTTAAAGCCGATAGTTTTAAAATCAATAGAAATCTAATTATTTGTGAGACGCAAGTGACTAACTATACTAAGCGTATTATAAAATGAGTTGGATACGAGCAGAGCTACAGGTGAGAACTAGTTTCATATTACAATCCCATCATATAAATATTCAACACCCACTCTTAGTAGTATTGTGTTATATCGTAGTAAATGTGACATTAATATATTTAGCTCTACCTTTTTTTTTTATCGCTGGAAAATATTTAGCTCTACCTTAGCAGACTACTGACCATTTTGTTTATAATATATAAATTACGTAATATGTATATGATGGCGCCTCCACCTTGTTTTTAAAGCACGCGCAACTGTCAACCCCCACCACTAAAACCGTATAAAATGCAGCGCTCGACAAAGCGGAAGGTCATTCGTTCAACAGCAGTTGCCCGGTGCACATGCTCCATCGTAATCATAATAAATGTTGTAAATGTGTAATAATTAAAGTGAATAATATTACTACGAATTAATTGTGTGCTTCGGAAGTTTGCTTTGATTTTTTTTTATATAAAGAAAACGTTTGCCCCTGTGTCTACATGTACTTATTATTATTTTAGTTTTAGTAGTAATATAATTAGTATGAGAGTTCTTATGCGAAATAAGAATGAGCTATTTTTTTTTATCGATTATCTTATATAACTTGTAAATAACATTTATTATGTATTTCTGACGTGTAAGATACATCATCATAATCGGTAACGGTTCCCCGAGGCCGTGACGTGTGAATCTGTCTCTACCTCAACGCGTCGCATTAATAAATCCAGCCAGACTTACAACTTGTCTCTATCGCTACGCGTTTCGCCGAATATGGCGGGCCGGCTGAACTTTTGTTTGGAAGACATCTCGCGCTTAGCTGCTCGACAGAAACAACTAATTTATCTTTGCATAATAAAATATTCGATTTTGTTTAACACTTTTATTAAAAAAAAAGCGGCCCGCCCCGACTCCGTCCGGGTTTTATATCTTAGTAGATATTTTGTAGGAAAATTTATACCTTGGGAAACAACATACTTTCGAAAAAAAAAAAAAATTTTTTTTTTCATTGTACCGTATGTAACTGTGAGCTTCATAAGCTTTCTGTAGGTGATTTTTTTTTTAAATCGGTTTAGTAGATTTTGAATTTATCCCTTACAAACAAACATACAAAAATATCAAATCTTATGTCTTTATAAGATTAGTATATTTCAAAATTATTTATTCGCCCCGCTTTGTAATATGATTTGAAGAATATTATCATATTGTATAACAAAACTCACCACTAGTAATAACACCTCCGTATGAATTGCAGTTCAACTTTGTTGGTTCTTGTGAATGCTGAAACGATAAAAAGAAAGTTTTAAATTGTATATTAAATATGACTCTGACAATGAGACATTTTAATAAGGTAGACATGTCAAAAAGTATGATTATATTTTTTTGTAAAATTTGTAATCGTTTTGCTAACTGTACATAAAAAAAAATTAGTATAAGTAATATAAGTTTATTTAGTTTTAGGTAATATCCTACAAAACAGATTATGAACATCTTTACTGTGGGATGCACTGGCTCACTTACCCTTCAAGCGGGAATGTATATTTATACATATTAAATATTGCGATAGAAAATGTGATGAATAGGTATAAACCAAAGAAATACTCTGCTCATCAAAATGGGATGGAACTTTTAATCAATTAAGAATCAAAATAAATTGAAAATTACAGTACAATTATCCAAGTACGGGCAAGGTAACAAGGTAATTTGATTTTACCAGATAGTATCTATGAAGCTATGTACAGTACAGTAACCTGTGTGAATGTCCCACAGCTGGGCTAAGGCCTCTTCTCTTCTTACTGAGAAGGTTTTGGAGCTTATTTCAACAAGCTGCTCCGATGCGGGTTGGTGGAATACACATGTGACAGAATTTTAGTGAAATTTAACACATGCAAGTTTCCTCACGATGTTTTCCTTCACCGCCAAGCATGAGATGAATGAATTATAATTACAAATTAAGCACATGAAACTGCAGTGGTGCTTGCTCGGATTTGAACCCACGATCATCGATTAAGACACGCATTCTTACCAGAAGCTATGTACATGATTAATTTATTTAAATTTGATCTCCACTAATCTATTCAAAATCCAATTTTGGTATTGTAAAGGGCTATATCTATCAATCAATCTATTCTTTGAGGAACTAATTTAACTTGAAAACTGACTAACGATGAATGACTACATACAAATGGAGTGACTCATATTAATAAAATACCTCCATCTCTCTGAGGTTCCTCATAACGGCATCAAAATCTTCCTTAGTAGCTTCATCCAGCTGCTCCTTCCTACACTCCCTAAAAGAATTAACACTTTTCTCACTTTTCTGTTTCAAACTATTCACTTTCCGATGATTTTCACTCACTTTGTCCTTCAAAGGCACTGTTACACTCTTATTCTCACTAGCTTTAAGTTCAATCTTATCCGACTTATCCTCGACTACTTCAACATCACTGCTACTATCGTCGACAGCCAGCGGCTCCTGGGGGACATCGGCTAACGGATCCATATCGGATATTATTACAATGTCTTTTTTCTTTTTCACTTCGGGTGGCCTCTTGTCCGGTTTAGCGAATGTCGGTGAATGGTTAACTGATACTAACCCAGGTCTCGGTATATTATTTTCTGCTATCCTCATACTTTCGATTTGCTTCTGACTTATTTCATCTTTAGTCTTCGGACTGGGTGAACTCTTTTTAGCTTGATAGTTTGTATCTATGTGCAGGGGAGATTGGACACTCTTCTCGCGGGCAGGAGGAGCTGGTTTCTCTGGCTTTTTATGTTTCTCCTTCTCCTTTTTATGGATCATTTCATTTAGAGCCGCCGGTGATTTGACTCGTAAGAGGGGTTCCTTCGCTTTATCGTTCACAGTAATGTTGACTTTTTTGTCTTTCTGATTGTTCACGACGGGAGTTATCGTTATACTACCAATGTTATTTGGAATGTACGAGTCCTCTTTACTTCTATCCGAATCCTTCTTTCGATCCTCGGGCGTCTCTATCACGAGGTCCTTGTTGAGGGCGTAGGAGTTGATCAACGATCCAAAGACGGCCGCAGGGTTCACTTTGTACTTCGGGTCCTTATCTTCCTCGGGTCTATCGTAGGACTTCACCGACGTCGTGACCGTCAGCGAGCTGGGGAACTGGATCGGCTCCGCGAACTGAGTGCTCGCCACGACGGACTGGGCCGGAGGTACGACCCTCTGTCGCTTGAGATCCGACGCCTTGACGTCCTTGCTTAAACTGCAACGAAAGATGACCATTACTAAATATATGAAGAAACAACGAAATAATAATATCCTGAAATTATTAACATTATTCACACGAGGCCATCCGATTCCAAGCTAAGCAGAGCTCGTACTATGGAAACCGGACAACTGCTATACTACATATACTACTTTTCTTTTGAAATATATACTTATATAGATAATTACACCCAGACTCGGGACAGACAGACATGTTCATGCACGCAAATGTCTGTCCTGGGTGGGAATCGAACCCACGACCTGTGGTGCGAAATGTACCGACCACGCCAACGGGCTCGGGCCAATTTAAGTCGTGTGTGTGTTAAATGATCGATATGCAATAGTGCCAGTCGTCCGCGTACTTGGCCTGGCGCAGCAGCGTGGGCACGCGCACGAAGCCGGCCGGGAAGAGCGGCAGCGCGCGCGCCACGAGCAGCGCGGCGGCGGCGTCGGGCGCGGCGGGCGCGCCGGCCAGCGCGGCGGCGCGGGCCAGCAGCGCGCGCGCGCGCCCGCACCACGGGAAGCGCCGCTTGGGCAGGCGCCGCTCCGCGCTCGGCGCCGCCTGCTTCTTCTTCTCCTCCTGCACGCGCGTGCACTCCGCGTTGTACGACGCCATCATCCCCGGCTTGCGCTCCTCTATTAATACTTTTAATCTGAAACGGTATTCGATTACGCTCGGGGCGGCGTCCTCGCCGCTCCTATCGTATAGGTCGACTCGACCGACTTAACGATTCGTTGTAATTGATAATGATTTGGTAGTACAGCAAAAAAATTATAATTAACATAACGCGAATTTAAATGAGGAAATTAGCTTTAATTCCGGTTATGCGATTACTTATAAAACAATATTTTTGAAAAAAAAAAAATAGACTGAAGATTGTGTACAAAATTAATGTTTTCTCAAAACATCCCACTGCTAAATGAGGACCTCTTTTGCAGAAAACCTTGAAGCATTTTCTATCGAACTGTTTCTGACGTATATACGTGTGTCAAAATTTAGTTGTTGTGTGAAATTTTCCTTCACCCCTGACCATGTAATAAATTACAAAACAAATGAAGCATACAAAATCTCAATGGAGTGTCCACTTGTTCTATATGCCTAGTGCGCGTTTCTTTACCTATTCGATAGCATTGACGTCAACTGCGATTTGTGTGGGACGAAAACGACGCCATCTAGCGACAATAATCGTAATTCCATACTAATCGCAGTAAACGTCAACACTATCGAAAGAGTAATAAAAAAATCGAACTAAGCACACTGTCCTCGTGGACCCTCAGTAGTCATCTCAACCCTATTAAGTTCGAGTCGTGTGATTTTATTTTTTTAAATGGTTCAAATTCGGGTTATTATCCTATATAAAAATTGTCAGTGGAAATTAGAATACAACTTAAGAATTAAAAAAAAAAAAACTTTAAACAGTATTATCTTCCAACAAAAATTTGATGTACCACATCACATACGGCCTTACTTATAAATACTGTTTAGTGGATAATTTAAATAATGATGTCTGTCTTCTTCTTTCAATAATAATGGAAAAGGTGAAATCAATGTGTAAGAAACACATCAGTCACTAAGCAATACGTAATATTGTTATACGTAAGGCATAATAATGTTTTAAGAAAAATGATAAATATAACATTAATTTAAAATCATACCTCTGTAAAGTCTCCACAATCTTTGCCTCTCTCTCTTCTGGTGTTAGTTTACTTATATCTATGTCATCCAGCAATTCCTCCGCTTTCCGCTTGTTGTTCGTCACACTAGTTGTAGTAGTAACATTCGTAGTTGTTGTTGTAGTTGTATTATTACTTGTAGAGCTTGTAGTCGTAGTGGTAGTGGTGATGGTAGTGGTTGTATTGGCAGTATTGGATTGAGCAATTTCGGAGGTAGTTGGTGTTGGTAGCGCTGCAAGAATATGAATATGTGTTTTAGTAAGTATTCATAAAAAATAAAGCATTCACCATATAAAAATAATAAATTATTATTTTTTTTAGTTTTTTTAATAATTTAGTTTTTATACAAGTTGGGATAATCCTTACAATTGATTTAAAAAAAATTATATTGTAAAATGTAGGGAATTTCTAAATTCTAATATAATTATAACTAAGAAAAAATAAATAAAAAGAATTACGTATCCGAAATGATAATATTTCTAAACAATGAATTGCAATAGTAAGTAAGAATTCTAAAATAGCAATAGGGAGGGTACAGCTGGTCGGAGTTACGCGTGTGACTCACCGGGCACGCGCAGGGCGCGCGCGGCGCGGGCGCGCGCGTACGTCGCCGCAGCGCTCGACGCGCCGCTCGCCCGCAGCGAGCGCTCCAGCCTGGAGTCATACATGTATGTTATAAGTACGAGGATTTAAGCTCGTCCGGGTAGGTACCACCCGCTCATTAGATATTCAACCGCAAAACGGCTGTACTTTGTATTGTTGTGTTCCGGTTTAAAGGGTGAGTGAGCCAGTGTAATTACAGGCACAAGAGACATAACATCTTAGTTCCCAGGGTTGGTGGCACATTGGCGATGTTTTTTTAAAGAAATGTACAATGCCAATGTCTATGAGCGTTGGTGACCACTTACCATTAGGTGGCCCATATGCTCGGCCACTAATATATACTATAAAAAAAAAAAATTACCTTAGTGGTATCTATACACATTGCTATAGAATATATGTCAAGTACATGTATAAAATAAGTTTTAAAAAGAGAAACATTACATTAATTCAAATCATGTCACATTATAAATACTTATTTACTATATTTGAAAAAATAAAAAATCATCTCACATATTAATAAACTGATCAGTCTTGTTTTCATCCTTGGTCTTGTCTCTTAATTGCTGACTAAATGCTTCCATCTCTTCTAGAAGCTTAGACACATTTTCTGGCAGTTTCGTATCGACCTTCGCTTCTGCATCTCTGTTTGAACAAAATAATAATGTATTTTAATATACACATATAAACAGTCTCTTAGCCTTGTATAAAAATAAATAATGCAAGCTTATTATATAAGTCAGAAGCGCGAGTCTGTTTAATGATGATGAATATTCTATACTTCCTCGGTGGTAGAGCTTTGTGCAAGCTCGTCTGGGTAGGTACCACCCACTCATCAGATATTCTACCGCAAAACAGCAGTACTTTGTATTGTTGTGTTCCGGTTTGAAGGATGAGTGAGCCAGTGTAATCACAGACACAAGGGACATAACATCTTAGTTCCCAAGGTTGGTGGCGCATGGGCAATGTAAGCGATGGTTAACATTTCTTACAATGCCATTGTCTATGGGCGTTGGTGACCACTTACCATCGGGTGGCCCATATGCTTGTCCGCCTACCTATACAATAAAAAAAAAAAACAACTTATATATGAACCTGAAGAGTTTGTTTGTTTGATCCGGCTAATCTCAGGAACTACTGGTTCGAATTTAAAAATTCTTTTTGTATTGTATAGTCCTTTCATCGAGGAAGGTTCTAGGCTGATTTTTATTCATTATATTCTTATTAATCATACGCTGGTGAAACCACGGGCACAGCCAGTAAAATATATATTACCTTGAACTGTCCGATGTAATAGCATTCTCAGAGCTCGGAGCAGGCTTCGAAGTCAAGGAATCTGACTGGGAGGTCCGCGAGTCTGCACTCTCGGCGTCACCTTGAGCATTATCTGTAATATAAAAAAGAGAAAATAAATGAAACCATTTATAAAATTTACACAAACTCGATTATATTATACTAATAACAAAATAGTGAAAATTGACATTTAATATATAAGAAAAACGATCAACAGAAAAGTCATGATAACTAGAGATGAACGACAATTTTTTTTTTTTAATGTAATGGACGAACGGGCAAGTGGGCCACCAGCCATATGTACGGGCAGACATTGGCATCGTAAGAAATAACCGTCCCTTACATTGCCAATGTGAACATGACGTTATGTCTGTCGTGCCTGTAGTTTTACTGGCTCTTTCCACCTTTAAGCCGGGACACTGCAATAATACTGCTGTTTTTCTGTATATCAGATGACTGGGTTGTACCTAGCCAGACAAGCGTGCACATATCTCTACGACCACGTGTATCTTGATGATCTTTAATATTATTTTATACAATAAGACTTAGTATCGTTTTCAAGATCAATCTATTATAAGATTACTCTATAGCTCCTTGAAAATATTGTGAGTGTTTATTTGTTAAGTGATCAGTGTTATAAATAACGATATAATGACCCACACTCACTTGCTGGCGAAGCCACGGGCAGAAATTAGTTATTGATACTTGAAAATAAAAATCGTTAATTACCATCTGAGGTATGTTTACAGGAAGTAGCTGCCGAAGAATCAGTCCTGCGTTTCTTTTTGGCTTTCTTCTTATCAATCTTTTTGTTTTTCTAAAAGAAAATTATGTACATGGTTATTTAAATTGTACATTATATATTAATATATTATTGACTTGTTTTTTTTTATTTTAAATATATTATAAAATACCTTCTTTCGATGTTCAGTCTCATGTGAGTCCACATTTCCATTAACAATGGCCTTTGGATCTTTCGCTTCCTGACTGTCTGAATCTGACAAGCTATCAGAGTCCACTTCACTGCTGCTTGAGGAAATATGGGCCCTCTGTTGAAGGATTATTAGTATAAATTAGTTTTAAAATTTTACATTTATTTCATATCTATAAAGTATTTGAAATTATATTTGTGTAAATGTGATACATGCTGCTCGTTCACACAAGGTCATCTAGAATTCTTCTATCTTAGAGATATCTTATAATTACTGACTGCAATGTGTGAAATTATAAAACATTGGCTGCCATTAGAAAATAATTGATCTTGTTTCGCAACTGTGACTATATTATTACTATATAATAATCCTTATTTATTCAAAAATCTTATAATTAACGATTGATAGAAGCGATCAAGTATAAAAATATGCTTTATCTTGAGCTACAATTTGTTATATATTTAAACCTAATAAAGCCATTCTATTTTATATATGTACAGTACAGTAGAGTAGCAGCCTGTGAATGTCCCACTGCTGGGCTGAGGCCTCTTCTCCTCTTTTTGAGGAGAAGGTTTGGAGCTTATTCCACCATGCTGCTCCAATGCGGGTTGGTGGATTTTATATATGTAGAACAACCTTATTCCGTCTGTTGGAATCTCTTTCATTGGCAGCTGACTGATTTTCTGAGACAGCCTTGAATTCTAGCGAGCCACAGTTGATGTAGAAGCCGCCGTACAAGGTGTCGCTCCCCGGCGGGATCATCTCGTCGTACTATAAATAATTTAATTATGGTTAGCAATAATAAAATAAACATTTGAACACAAGAGTTTAAACTTGAACATGTTTCAGGAGTTAACTTAGTACCATAAACAAATCATAGATGGCGTATGAGGTTATAGTATTTTTTTTTTACAATCCTGTTAGTAACTCGCTTATAATTTCTTTAGATCTCATTTTCTCTGTTTGAATCGTGATAGAAAAACGAAACTTCTTTATTGCTATTGTTGAATATCACCAAAACATCTCTAAGTTCTACAAACTTAAATTAAAAATGCTTATATAGAAATAACAGTAATATTATACATTATTATTTAATTGAAAACATTTAGTATAATTACTATAACTGTATATTATCTTAGATAAATAGAATTAATATAACTTACTCCATCGGTGTTATCAATAAATGAATCATTTTCATCGTAACCAGCGCCAATGTCAGCGTATTCATCATATTTCGTTCTACCCTTCCTGCCGTAGGTGCTTTTTCCTCCCTGGAAAAAATAAACATTACTCATTAATAATAATTAATACTTAAACACATTCCATGCAAACAATTTAGTACACAATTGGAATGGAATATGAATTAGAGTTTTTCTTCAAAAGCAGAGTCAAAAAGCACAATTAGGACATTTACAGGCTGTTACTTTATGGTTTAATTTAAAAAAAACAACAACTTCATATTCATTTTATAGCATAAACTGTTGATAATTAAAATAAATTGCATTAATTATTTCTATTATTTGTCATCTTTTTTTAACAACACATACATGTACAAAGTAATTTATGTAAAGTAATAAAATACAATTTACTCACATATTTCTGTTCAAATTTCCTTGCGACTCTCTCGACGTCATCATCATTGTCCGAATGCGGGTCCAGCCCTGTCGTCTTGCTGTTCGGCAAGTTACTGAACAATGAAAGACGATTATCTAGTTGCTTCTCTCTATTCTGTAATAAATTAACATTGATTTATTAATTTTAAAATCATTATTTATAACAATTTTAGTAAACCAGATATCAAAAGTTGTACTACATCATATCGTTATTCCAATTGTAGGAGTATAATTAAACGAAACATATATTTACATATTACATGCGATTCGCTAACAGATCTCCTATATTATGCACTACAAACAGCTATTCAATACAAACCGAGCAACAAATGAGAATTATTGATTTCAAAATTTAAGTAAAATAAAAAAACATATGTATAAATAATAATGAAAATTTTAAATATAATGTGTTTATACCTCTTTGCTTTAAGCCAAATAGAAAACTCTTAACATAGTCATGCAAAAATTATATTAAAGCCCACACTGAAAAGCCAGCTACAGGTCATTAGGTAGGTAGGTATTTAATTATTTTAGATAATAATGAAAATGATCTTATTTATTGGTGAATATATCGAAAAAATGTAAAAACAAAATACTATTTATTTTTTTATTGAAACAAAAAAACATTTAATTTTAGAGTATTCGATAAACAAACATTAAAAAATAACCTAATTAAAACAGTAACATCTTTCAACATAAAATATATTTAGAACAATATAACATTTATTCTAATCATTTGTATTAAAAAAAAAGGCATTATAAAACAAAATAAAGTATAAAAAGTATAAGATAACCTTTCTAATTTACATAAATATCAATCTAATCAAATCATTTGAAAATACAAGATATCAGTTTAAATAATACATAAGATAAAATTATTATCTTGATATCTATAACAAAAAAATAAACACTTCTTATTTATTAATAGAATAAAACGAAACACAAATAACAAAATATCGAAAATTCCTTTCAATAATCGTAAAACCTGTCCAATGAACAATAACATTGAATGATATATAATATAATATCAAACTAAAAAAAATCAACAACAATGCAATAAATGTTTTCATAATTACACATTAATCAAAACTAAACTAAAATTGCTAATTAGAATTCTTTATCATTAAAAAAAACAACGAAGATAAACACTCCGTACAAAAGTTCTCAAGAAGCGCGCGACACTACGTAACTATAAATAAATCTAACACAAAAGTTGAAAAACAACCTAAAACTTCTTTTCATGCAGTGAAACTCACACTAATGTACATTAGAACAATCATTTATCAAACACACCAACACTCGAATATATAGAATACATAATATCGCACACACACATACATTGCCCATGTAATATAATATAACATAACCTATACGGTTATTTACATAAAAGATCTATCGATTGAAGTTAAATGGCTCACAAAAAGCTTCATCTACACACAAAGATCGCTAAACATTCTGCCCGAGCTAAGCAGTAGTTACTTTTTGCAATTGGCATTTGGCAACATTGCAAATCGAATTTCTAACAAATGCATAATCGTAATACCTACAAAGTGCTAATTCAATTACCATAAATCAAGCCTCGAATTATTGCAATAATAATCCCTTATTCCAACATCAGAGTAGCGCCAGTTCTGCCACACGTAAATAAATATATTTACGCACACATACGCACGCTATCTCTTTTAATGAATTCCATTTACGTAGGTATATAAAAAAGTGCTTACATATGTTTTATAAAATCCGCATAAATATTATAAACTTAATCATAATTAGAATGTAACCTAAAAATAGGTTCTTTGCCGGAAGCAACAATGTTTGAGGCGGGTTAACCTAGGTCATCCAAGTCTTCTACTTTCGCTTGGCTAGCTATCATAATAATCTACCGGTGTCGTCAGCAATTAATCAGCATAATATTTTAGGGCATTCATTTTAATAAGTTATCCGTTTTAGCATAAAAATGAGATAGTCACTCACGTCACCAATCAAAACATTGCCTACGTTAAAAGGTGTCCTAGGTTGACAACGTTCTTCTTAGATTGTTGCAAACATGGCGACCGATATCTGGGCTTCTCGCACAGTTCGTGGACGCGAAATCATGTAACAAACCTAATGCAAATGCTGTGTAACGTAAGCAAAAAATATCCTAAACGATATCATCAGGGCTCGTGTACAACTGTCTCTAGCCGCCAAATGCAATATGATATCAGTCTTAGATTTTTTCACATGATTCCCTACAACACAAAGAGCTGAAAAACCAGTATGGTTGCGTAAATTACTATGATTTTCTGTTATAACTTACCACTGCTGCTATGAGTAGTTCCTTGTAATTCAGCTCTGGATATTTACTTTCGTTGCTTTCATCTAAATTTATAAATAATCTCATTGATTTGTTCACATTATTCTTTGCACTTTTTGGAGCACCCACTGTTATAAGAGTAGCACGTTTAGGGTCCGACATTTTCCACCAAATTCAAGTATAAAATGATTTTTTTCAAAGCATGACACGGACTGCATTTTCAAACTGTGTACCACATTGCCACCATGTTGGAATTTATTGTTTGGGTTCTGAGCGCTACGGAGAGAATACGAACTTTGCATTATTTTACGCGTATCGTCGTTAGATGGCATTAAAAAAATCGCTTCTTACGCTAGATGTCACTACATTATTTTACTTTATATTAATAATCTTATAAAATACACTTGTATAACTAACTATTTTTATTCTACTTTGGCTCAAAACAATCTAACACACGACCTGATGTCAATTTTATTATGTTTCTAATAATAATGCCTTTTTTCAAAATAAGCCTAAATTTGCGCTACCTTGTCAAACGGTACTACTTAGGCAAACTTTTTAGTTAGTAGATATACAAGTAGATGTCACTTTAAGCTTATGTGTCATGTGTTGTCTGACTGTTTTACCGATTATTATGCTACTTTTTTAATACAAATATATTGAATAAATCACGATATAAATAAGATATTTCGTTTTATGCATTTTGATTTTATCCTCAAATTAATGAACTTAATTTTGTACAGCAATCTATACCATGGAATTAAATAGTTTCTCATTTGACTTTATATAAATATAACTAAGATACGAGTAAATATTTATCTATACTATAATTTTCCCTACCAGTATAATTTTCTACAATTATATTTTTACAACATATATACCAACCGTCAATGGTTGGTATATACAATTGGTATATACAATTTAAACGTAATGTTTAGTAAATTAAACGCTTTAGAATGTAATCATTATGGATAATCAATTTACATATAATTAATATATTTTTATAGTATACAAGTATTATAAAAAGAAGTATAGTTATTACCTATAAAGACTTGCAATTTTAGCTGTTAGCTCTGACTGGGTTTAAGTTGATGTACGGGATATCTGCCCAAAACAAAAACGTTTATAAAGATATATATTACAAAGATATCTATAGGCTATGTTAGACCTTGCACATTTTTTTTCAATGTTTATAATGAGACTATATCAAATTCTTATTACGTATCTGTTCTTATTACGTACGTAATGTTGTTTGTATAATACGTATAAATAAAATAGTTATAATTACAAAAAAAATTAAAGTGAAAAATCTCGATTTAATATAGAAGCGTTACACTCGCTTATCTCTTATCAAAAGTCTACCATAAGTTCTGAAATTAATAAGTATCAAACCTAATAAGAAAAACAATTTCTAACACTAAATAATTGACTCACTAAAATTACATATTATCTTAAAAACGGATAAAATAACAAATGCAATTATTTTAATTGTAAGAAGTATTCTAAGGTACCGCTTAGTTTTCATAAGGTCAAAATCGGTTGAGTTTTTAAAAAATTATAGCAACTTAAAGCACAGGTAATTTGTTGTACACTATTTTAGTCTTATCTATACAATTATCTATATATAATTGAAATGTTTGTATGTGATTTCATAATAACTAATAAATATTTTAGACGTGATAACGTTTTATAAATCGATGAACCGGCTGCACGCTCGAAAAAGTATGACTCATTGTCACGTTCCGCCTGAGCCAAGCGTGCAAGCGAGAGCGCGGAAAAAGCGATAGAGAGGCACGATCGGCTTAAGCGTTAGGCTTGTGACGCATCTATCTCTCTTTCACTCCATAGGCCGATGCGTCCGAGTAGAAGAGAGACAACGGCAGCACACAACCTACACGTGAACTGTTTTGTCAACTGTTTAAACTCCTTCTTTGTATTATACAAAATAATGATAATAATTCAATTAAATTCATAAAAGGATGCAATTTTTCATCAATGTTTTCTTATGACGTTATCACGTAAAATTATCGGTCGTAAGCCGACTTTACGGACAACCATTTTTTTTTTAATTTTACACATTAGCGGCTGCTTTATAATTTAAATATTTTATGTTTATTTTAAATAGGCAATTATAATGACAGATAGTGAAGGATTTTTGTCAGCAGCTGAATTTCACGCAACGGAACGCAGGGAAAGTTCGACACGACCAGCATTGCAATTCTGTAAGTTCATATTTGATTATTCACCCGTAAAATTTTGACAATTGACTTATGGTATATACTATTTTGATGCTTGTATTCTTGAAATGTTATAACTATGTCCGTGTCGTATATCATTTCTTATATTCCACGACCGTTTCCTGCGATGAATTTCGAGTTTGTTCTTATAGAGTAACTGAAGTAACGGCGTTATGTTGTTTTGTTCTTATAAAGAATTAATAAACTAACTGATACTAGTTAACAATGAGCACCATCCGATAAATGTTGCCACAAATAAAATTCAATTTGATCCAACAATTTGTCCGCGACTCAGTTCTTAATGGAAAAAAAACTAAGCTCTCGAGTAATTACAAACTCCATTCAGATTTAACGGAGTGTGGTTATTAAAAAAAAGGGACACTATCAGCAAAATGGAGCGTCTTAAGGGGGGTTTCGAAAACGTTGATGAGTTGGACATTATGAAGCCAAGATTCCTATTAAGATAAAGGACATTAGTCTCACTTGGGGCTCGTTTAGATTGTTCCAGTGCCTGGATGTTAGTAGATGCAATAGTTAGAGGCGAGTAACCTATTTTGTGAAAAGTACTCGAGAGCGGAGATGGCCCAGTGGACACATATGTCATGCTTAACCGAAAATAGTGGTTTCTAATTTGTGTTTATTCGCTTTGAGTTCGTAAAATAATTATAATATAACAAATAACGACAAACAAACTCAATTTCGTCATTTACAATATTAGTTAGGATTATCGATTTAAAAAAAAAAATGACTGTTTATTTTATTTTTCGAGTTAGTTGCTTTGAAATTAATAATTAAAATAATTACTTTTTAGTATAAATATCTTAGAAAGCTTAGCTTAGAAATGAAAAATGTTATTTAAATGCATTTAAATTATTAGTACAGATTTACCACTGGTACGGTTTTGTATTGCTCTGTTCAGATTTAAATAGTGTATGAGACTAAGCCAGTGTAATTACAAGAACAAGGGTCAATAACTCGGCGTTAAATTACCGGTTTAAATTCTTTAACAAATGTGCAATATACTATCAGGGGAGGGGGCCCATTAACCCGCTCTTAGTAAAAATACTTCATTTAAATAGCAATAACAATTTCAATTAATATAACTTACGTTTAAGTTATTTGCCTTCACCACCGAATACAAATTTATGTTTTGTATTTGGTGGTGAAGGCAATTATCCTGAGGCTACCTGTATGTGTCAGATGAAAATATGCCACATTTGTAGGTGTAGCTTTCATTGGAGCAGCGCGATAGAATATGTACTAAACTCTTTTTTTTAAAAGGAGAGGAGGCATTCGTCCAACATGTAATAAATATATATATGGTTATATAAATAGCTATGTCTACAAGTTGTTTTCGAGAATCATTACAAAGAGTTGGCCTCATAAGGCTCAAGGTCACCCAACAAGCAATGGAGAGGGCTTTGCACGGAGTTTCCCTGCGAGATCGAATCAGGAATGATGAAATCCACAGGCGAACCAATGTAACCGACATAGCCCTAAGAATTGCTAAGTTGAAGTGGCAGTGGGCTGGGCACATCGCTCGCAGAACTTATGGCCACTGGGGCAGAAAGTTTCTCGAGTGGCGACCACGAACGGGAAGACGTAGCGTGGGCAGGTCCTACAAGGTGGACCGACGATATTAAGGGTCGCGGGAAGCCGTTGGATACGGGTAGCGCAAGACCGGCTATCGTGGAAATCCTTGGGGGATGCCTTTGTCCAGCAGGGAACGATTTCCGGATGAGGTGATATATAAATAGTAAGAACTTAATTATTTAACTAACATTTTCATTGAATTATTGCTTACTGTACAGTTGGAATTCAGTTTGTGAATATGAGCCTTATGATTTCTGCTATAAATATAGCTTTCTGATGATGGAAGAATTATTAAAATCGATTGAGTATTTTTTAGAGTTTATTGTTTACAAACTAAGCTTTCGTCTTTATGATATTAAGTAGAAGCAAACTTCCACGTCTAGGCTGACATGACTCCTGACAAAATTGTTACTGTCTTCAAGTACTATCTTCAAGTAAATATAACTCAAACAAAGCACGAAGGAGACGTTATTTTAGGGATTCTAAGATATACGGTGGCGTTTCCAGATATTATTCATTAGGAAAAATGAAATTTAGCCTCAACTCGACGTTATTACACCGCCCTTTTAACGTTCGGAAACAGTCATTGAATATATAAGATCTAAAGGCAAGTTTGATATTTATGTTCTTGTTATGTTAAATGAATGTAACATTTTTGATAAAAAAATTAATTCAAATTATAAAAAAATAATAGTAATAAAATTTAAAAACTTTATTAAAGTCTCTTACAAGCTCTTATATTATAATCGTCATTTTAGAAGATTTAATTTTATTTAAAGTTACCGGTTAGGAATGAAATATCTATTAATGAAGACCGCCAAGAAATTCAGTAATAATTATTTTTACACCAAATATACATTTAATAATAATATTTACAATTAAATGTATACATATCATGTTTGAAAACCGCTTTTATCATCTATATAACCTCATTCAGTATAATGCCTATGCCTTTAATATTTTTAAGCAAGCGCTTTTAAGCTCAAAGCTTAAAGCATGGCAGTTAAAATTTAGAAGATTCATTAGGGAATTTTTAACAGTGAATTGATTGAAATCCTTAAAATTTTATCATCACGCGAATTAGATTCACGGAAATAACCTCGATTTAATTTGTGAATCATCGTTAAGGGTCGATTTATGGATCTAGTTTGTTCAAACGGATCCGCTTTTATTTTAGGTTTTCGGCCAGCAGCCGAAAGCAATTTAATTTGGGTCATTTTCAACGAATTCCGAAGATTATTTCATGATGAATGTATCTGTCTTCAGAAAAAGACTTATCTCTTAGATCTTAAGTATATTTTAGAATTTCGAATATTATAATATTCCAGTTAACCTTAATCAGATTTTTTTTTAAATATTTTATTTAATTCTATAAAATAATAATAATTAATAACATTAGTTATTTATTTATACTAGAAAGTCTATAAATTAATAGGTGACTTGGTACGTGGTGGCCATAGAAATGGCATGGCGTTCAAAGAATATACATATAAGGAATTGTTGATATAAGTAAGATCAACTATTCCTTACATCGCTAATGCACTGGCTCGCTCACTTCCTTCGACAGGAATGCAATCATACTTTTGAACCCAGGTCGGCCACTAGACCCACGATTTTAATTGAGATTTATATTGAATATGTGGTATATACGTCATTTAAATAATGAATGCCTGTCAAATAACGACGAACACAAGACGCAAGATTGTGAAATGCCATTAAAAAGTACATTACAGAATGGTTCGTTTTAAATAACTTCGATTGAAATTTGTCAACATGTAAAAAGGCTACTAAAGGCTAACTGTATTACGTTAATATAAGTACGTTTAATATAATTTAAAGTCAACATAGAGAAAAAAAAGCCGAGATTGCCCAGTGGTAAGAACGCGCGAATCTTAACCGATGATCGAGGGTTCGAACCTGGGCAAGTACCACTGAATTTAATGTGTATTAATTTGTGATTATAATTCATCTCGTGCTTGACGGTGAAGGCAAACATCGTGAGGAAACCTGTGTAGCGACATCTATCTCGCCACATACGAAAATTAAAAACTGACGTATCCTAAATCGCGATATTAAAGTTATCCGAGTGATTGAACATATATATAAGAACCCGACAACAACCGTTGAACAGTATCTCACCAGACCAACACTCGTCTTGTCGGAGGATCCTCCCTTTTCAATGGTAGATGAGGAACTTTACACCCTGTTCCTCCCAACACCCCAAACCTGCGTGTGTCAAATTTCATTAAAATTCTGTCACGTGTATTCCATCAATCCGCATTGGAGCAGCGTGGTGGAATAAGCTCCAAAACCTTCTGCTCAAAAAGAGGAGAGAGGCCCTTAGCCCAGCAGTGTGACATTCACCGGCTGTTACTGTTACTGTATACAGAAAAAAGAAACTTAAAACACAAGGACGCAAGTCAATAAACAAAGTTGTTAAGAAAAAAAGAACCTCTCAGTATCCAAGTGTAATTGGAAGAAATCCCTTAATTGGGATAAATCCGCTTTTGTATACTTATTAAGTTTACTGTTTTCAAGATTATTTGTGCACAATTAAGGGATAAACAACTATAATTGATTGTGTCACCCACACCGATATGCATTATAGCTGTCTTACAATCATATTTATTTATTAACATGTAATAAATACACCAGTACAAGCAATACATTTTATTCTTTGTTAATATTAATATCCTTAAACATTTGAGATCCTTATAAATCAAATTAAACAAAATATGATACATATATCGTTAATTCGATGACAGTTCTTTTTTAATAAAAGCGCGGGAAAACTATTTTTTATCTTTATCAGAAAGCAATACTATTTACGTTCTGAAATTGATTATTTTTTTATTAAATCGGATACAAAAACAAAATATGTAATTATTAAATATATTAATTGAAGTTCATAAATAAGTATTTCTAACACATGTCATGTAAGATAATGTACGTATAAACAACCTGTCTCATCGAGCAAAGGCTTATTATAATATTTACTCTTTTAAATAGCTAATTCAAAATTTTGTTAAATTAAAACCCTTTAAAAATTTAATTAATACTAACTCCACATTTTTTTATCACCTATTATTGAGTTATAGGTCATTTTAATTAAAGATTTCTTATATAATTATATATATATATATATATATATATAAGCATTATATATTTATATATATACATATGTTACTAAATCAAGGCGTATGTCTCACGCTATATTTTTTATGTGACATGAAAAAAGGAGGAGGTTTGCAATTTGCATATATATGGGTTCAGTATAAATTTGTTAAGTCGGATTTTTTTTAATATACATTTTTTTTATCGAATAGGTGGTCACCTACACTCACTACAGACATTGGTATTGTAAGAAATGTCAACCATCGCTTACATCGCCAATGCGCTACCAACCTTGGTAACTAAGATGTTATGCCCCTTGCGCTTGTAATTACACTGGCTCACTCATCCTTCAAACCGGAACACAATACCAGGTAGTGTTGTTGTGTGGTAGAACATCTTATAAGTGAGTGGTACCTACCCAGATGAGCTTGCGCAAGGTCTACCACCAGTATAAAATAAAGTCTTATATAATTAATAAAAATATAATAAATAAAAATCCGTCTAAAACCTTCCTCCATAAAAGGACTATCCAACACAAAAATATTTTTAAATTCGAACCAGCAGTTCCTGAGATTAGCCGGATTAAACAAACAAACTCTTCAGCTTTATATATAATATTAGTATAAATTAATATTTTATCTTCCATATTAAAAGTCATTATTGTGTGTTATTTCACTATAATTAACTCAACCTTCTAAATAATACGAATACATACTAAATTAAAATATCGTTTAAATTTTCTATGTGTGTATTGCACATACAGCAGTCCTTTACGTTACGAAGTACAGAACGAAAGAGTTATATCTAAACTTTTCACGAAAATTTTCCCTTTATCGCCTCAACCATAAATCCCGTTGAAGAATATTAATAACTCATTTATGCATCGAATTCAATATAAGCAGTCATTTAAATAAATTTCATCATGAACGAAATACACTTGCGCCCGATTACAATATTTATGAGAGCTTTCCTGCTTGGATCGTGACTGAAATTCCACCCTTTCTTCCAAACGCCACTTCGCAATTATTTAAGATGTGAGAAAAAACATCAACGTGGTATTCATTTAATCCACTTGATATCACGAGTAATTACTATTCGAGTAAGGCTTTGTGCAAACTAGTCTGGGTATTACCAACTAGGTATCACATATTCTACCGACATTCTACCTAGAGCAATTGTTATTACCGTGAGCTAGTGTAGCAACCTACCTATCTTGGGACTTGTCCCAAGATTACACAGGTTGTACGGAAACTTTAATTATTTTTAAAGTGCCAAAGTCTATAGGTGATGTGACCATTTACAATCAAGTAGCTGATTCACTGAATCACTCTGCCAACCCATTTTAAATAAATAAAATAAATATTTTGTAATGAAATTTAGGATCTTAAAGAGACTTACATATAAACGTTGCTTCGTGACAGCTTAGTTAAATACTGATATCTCTCTTTCAGTCATTAATGATTTGACATTGGAAAGAAGAAGATACAACATTGTTTAATTAATCGTCCGCTAAACAATTTTTATAAGTAAGACCGTACTGAATAATTGAAATCCTTAATTCAACTTTGATTATCTGTTTTTCTAGTTATGCCGCTAGAATAAAATATTATTATATCCTTAATCTAAACGAGTTATAATGTGAAGTGCTATAATTAAAATTTTATTTATTTTCATTCGATAATTTTGTAACATTTATACTTATAACTTTTACTTGAGATACCGCATCCTAACTTTCTGTTTTCCAACACCTGAATGGTAAATTTGCATTGGATATTTTGCAGTTCAATTGAGCCCTGAGATAGAGGAGCATTCGATAACTTCGGTATAGGAACCTTTGGCTACGGTCGCAATATTTTATTTATTTTACCTGCCACATCTACAGTGTCAATGTATTCCCCTGAGATAAACTTCGTCAGTAAATGTTTTGGTTGATTGAAACTTTTTTTTATAAGACAGGCAGAGTGGGAACTGGGCCACCGAATGGTAAGTGGTACCGGCGGTGGTAAGCTTTTGAGTTTATGGATTTTGTTTGAGAATGAATTAAAAGAATTTATTACGTAAATTTTAATTTATCTATACTAATATTGTAAAGAGGAAAAATGTGATTTTTTGCTTGTTTGTTCGTTAAGATTTAATTCAAAAAGTACTGGACCGATTTTAAAAATTCTTTCACCATTAGAAAGATACAACGATCTTCGATCTGCCAGCCTTAAGTTTTCATTTTAATGGCGTTATTAAATGGAGTTTATAAAATGATGGCTTAAAACTTCCTATAAGTAATACAATCATCAATACATCGAATACAATTGAAATATGAATAAAGTAAACTGTTGTAGATGTGTTATTTAAATATTTATATCCTTAAATCAATAGTCCTTCATTTTTAATTTTCAGTTCATACTATTCGTCCGCTTAATAGATTGTTGAAAGAAAGTCATTAAATTTGGAAAACATTCATAACAAACTAAATAAATTATTAGAAGACGTCGGCGTTGAGAGTAAATAGTATAACATAATTTACAATTCGTTATAATTTCCGAGTTAATTTCATACCACAATAATTTTCAATTACGTTAAAATTATATTTAGGCAATACAACATTTCTGGAATTTTGTAATAAGCCGGATTTATACAGCTATGTCTGCTATTTACCAGAGTCGAGATATTGTAGACACGCAGACATCATTTCAATTAATAAGTATTATTTAAGATTACTCTAATTTATATCATAAGTAATTTTAGACCTAATTTACAGGATATCTTCTTCTTCGTGTGCTTCATTACTGAAGTTCGTGTTTGTCCTGAAATGCTTTCACCGATGTGTCGACTACTTCGTACTTTTTTATGTGTCTTCCACACCACTCTGTCCTCGACTTGTCTCAGGGCAGTCGGAATATTAAGTCCCGATATATTTTGAATCTGGTCGAACCAGCGGGTAGGTAATCGACTGCGTGATCTTTTGGCTTCGATCTTCCCTACTTACAACCAGTTTATCCAGATTGTCTGGTTGTCTCCGGGCAATATGACCAAAATAACTCAGGACTCGTTGGTAGCATTTTTTTTTTTTTTTTTTTTATAGTATATGTTAGTGGACGAGCATGTGGGCCACCTGATGGTAAGTGGTCACCTACGCCTATAGACAGTGGCATTGTACTTTATTTCTTTTTTAAAAAAACATCGCCAATGCGCATCCAACCTTGGGAACTAAGATGTTATATCCCTTGTGCCTGTAATTACAATGGCTCACTCACCCTTCAAATCGGAACACAACAAAACCAAGTACTGCTGTTTTGCGGTAGAATATCTGAAGAGTGGGTGGTACCTACCCAGACGAGCTTGCACAAAGCTCTACCACCAATATAAAAAAGGCTATAAAAAAGTATCCTATTTCCTTCCATTTTTTTAGCTACAGATTATGTCCCGCTTATGTTTCCCATGTGTAGTGAGTCAATTTTAATTCCTACGTTTGAAGTCTTCAAGTCTCTTTATTGTTATAATAAAAATGTTAGTATCGATGAACATTTTTTTTATGGTATAGGAAAGCGGACGAGATGGCCCTGATCCTTTGTGCCTGTAATTAAAATATGTGTGTAATTACAGGCACAAGGGATATAACATCTTAGTTTCCAAGGTTGATGGCGCATTGGCAATGTAAGCGATCGTTAACATTTCTAACACTGCCAATATCTATGGGCGTTGGTGACCACTTACCATCAGGTGGCCCATATGCTCGTCCGCCAACCTATGCAATAAAAAAAAAAAAAAATTACACTAGCTTAGTCACCTTTCAAGCCGGAACACAACAATATCAAGTACTGCTGTTTTGTGGTAGAATATCAGATGAGTGGGTGGTACCTGCCCAGAACATAATTTTTTTTAAATTTTTTATTAAATTTTAATATATTTTGTTTGTTGATTAATGTTATTTAAATGGCTGAAATGAATTTAATTAATCATTATCAGCTGACTGTAATATTTTTATAACCGTACCGTGAACGCACGTTTTGGAGCGTAATCTTATTTAAAATTGTATAGTTTTCTAATTATCTGTATGTCCTGATTATATTCTGTTTTGTGTACCTAAATAAATAAATTTTTGAAGAAGGATAACCAAAAGATAAAAGTTATTAAAGGGTTTAAGTTATTGATCACTCGCTTGGGTCAAAAACTAAAAGGATGAAGCCTTTGCTCGAATATTGCGCATCGATGCTTGAATCAATTCACCGAATATAAAACGATTACAACACACAAGCATTATATTATTTAGGCAAGCTTTTTGTGATAACACCGAAAGTCTATCAGTAGTCTGGTTTCCGTAGTACGAGCTCTGCTTAGTTTGGGATCAGATGGCCTTGTATGAATAATGTCCTAGGATATTATTACTATTATAAATGCGAAAGTAGCTATGTTACGTTTTCACGGCTAAACCACTGAATTGATTTTGCAGAAATTTCATATGAAGTAAGTTTGAACTTCAAGGAATGATTTAGGCTACATTTTTATCTAATTCTTGCCTTGTGTAGTGCGAGCGAAGTCGCGGGGCGACTAGTATAATAATACATTTGATTGTAATATATTGCTGTGTGTTACACCAACAATGTTTAGCTCTAACATATTATGAAGAAACATTTGAAAATAGAATCTCAAAGGAAGTTTTCTATAAGCAGACTATAATCGGCTACATGAGCTCCCTATGCCACGTGATATTTTTATTGAGAGTTTCCGAAGAAAATCAGACGCTTATAGCCAGAAGAAATGTTCTTGATATAGAGTAGCTAACTACAGAGATATTAAATATGTATATATTTTATTAAATTATATCAAAATATAATTTTTGTGAGCTCTGTAACATTGCTTGTTAAATCGGACGTAACTTTTGAAAATAATTTATTTTAAGGAGACGAGCTAATGGATACTTTATTTATATGGATGTATGTGTTTGCTTTTAACCATATCATATAGATAACAGATAATAGATAAAACTTGCGTAGTAAGAAATGTTCTCTATATATATAGAGAACATTTCTTACTACGCAAGTTTTCACATTAAAAGAGAAATAACCAAAGCTCTGTCGCCCAGGTAGGTATATATATCGCTTATATTTAGAACACAAAATATAATAGAACACAAAATTCGAAATTCAAACGCAATTTTATAATTAAAAAAGAACTATAAAAACATAAAGTCTCTGTTTCAATTTGCCTCTGTGCCAGATGCAGGTGCATATTGGTTCGTGCGTGACCCGGATTTCAACCCACGGAGGATTTACATAGCATTACGTGCCTCCGCACTCAATTGTTTATAGGAAAATCCTATATAGGGAAAAAAATATCTCTATCATACCATACAAAATGCTCGGTTCATGCCATTGTAAGAAAAAAACATTAAGAATCTAGTGTGTATTTTTCAAATAATAGTTCCACATATAACTAGTCAGATTACTAGAATAGCTACTTATTTTGAAAGCTATTTAACTTATTACGTGACGTTCCTTAGCACGCTCGAAGTTTCAGAAATTGTTATTACACAATTTAAAAGTTTTATCTTAAAAGTTCACAAATAATATTCTATGAAAGCAATGTAATTCCTTAGTCAGTAAATGTCAACTCAAAGGTATTTTAAGGGCCAATATTAAAATAATATTTTCGAATATCGCTGTATTAATGTTTAATTAGATATTAGAAAGTTTTGTTTGTAGTTATTGCTTGAAATAAGAATTGTTTTATGAATATATCCATTTCTCTTATTTAACGATTACCTTGTGGTAAACTGGAATCATGGAAACAAAATGCAAAGGAAACAGCAGTGGATTAGTGGCTTATTGGTAATACGGTCCTGCTGAAAACCGAACCGTTAAGTTGAAATAACAGCCCATAAATGTAAGTAAACGGTTTTTTATTATCACTATAAGTTGTGTGGTCTTGTTCGTCTATGTTTTCTTAACTAGATCCTGAATAAACCTCACATTTCTTAACTAGATATATATCCTTGATATATTCGTCACGTTTTGGAGTTGATTCTACCGCGATTTTAAGAGGGTACAATATATTATATATGTGTATATAGACTATTGCAGATTGTTATCGAAGATTGAAGATTTCCTCACGATGTATTTCATTACTAAATGAAATTATAAACACAAATTTCACAAGAGTAAGATTCGTGTTTTGTTGCTACTTAGCTAACTCGAATCTTTAGATGAATGAAGTAAATAATATTGTGCTAGACTAATTAATTACTTAAGGATATAATGAAATGTTTTTTGAAAGTGCCAACGGAAAACAAGCAAACAAACAATCTGACAATCAAAATGATAATTTCAATAATAATTAGATGATGAGCTACCGTTTCTAGCTTGCGTGTGAGACTATATATTAGGCAGTCTGTGTTAAGTCACGTTATAAGTTATCTCAATTCCAAATTTCATCAAAATCTGTCTAGTCGTTTTTGCGTGATATGACAAATATCCAAACATACAAATGTTCACATTTATAATATTAATAGTATTGAATTTAAATATAAAATAGAAAAATGTTTATGATGAATCTCTCTATCAATTCCTGAAGGTTTTCTTCAAAACAATTTGATAATGTGCCAATACATCTTGGATTCGAAGTTTCTCGAACAATTCCCATTTCTTTGTTTATCTTTATTTTGTACTGAGGGGCAGTTTCGTGTTATTGCTTGAGTCAATGTACCCGAAACAATATTGGTTTTATCGTGTATTGCAGTGTCTAATGACCGATGAACGCCAACACAAATATGAATCAATATTATCGGCGGTTGAGTAACATAATGTTCTGGTAACATTTTTATTTATAAGGACAATAGAGTTATATGTATTTAAGACTAGATTATCAGGCAGCATCAAAATCTAAGTTTAAGGATTTATAAAATTGATAGGGATGTGAATGATACGAAATGTGTGCTAGTTGACTGTTTTGAAGTGATGTTAGTTGTCTTTGCCAGACTAATATTAGATTTTGAGACAGGAGCCTGGGATCTGGATATAGAAATTGGATTTGCGAGAAATTACGACATAAATGCCGAAAATAAATTGGAAAAAGATAGGTTCGCAGGGAACAGCTGCACCTGCAAACCAGTCATGATATTGTTTCAAGATCTTATTCTGATTCTGATCTGATTTTCGATTTAGATTTGCTAAAATCTAGAAGAGATACTTAGGCCAAAAGCTAATCAGTCTAATGTACGGTCTAGATCGTAAATTCTTAATGCATCTAATTGATTAATCGTTGTTTCTTGCTTGCCCGAGTGATTAGTTAAGTAGGCTTTGTCTTGGTCACTACTTTCAAAATTTTCCAACCTCGCGACGAATCGTTTTCCTTAACGTTGTTATGTTCCTTTTCGTTAATTTATTTAACAAGCACACTAACAATATACATATTACATAATAACACACAAAATACATATATGAACAATTTCTGTTACAATTATAAGTGTACATAATATTTATCGTATAAAAATGATTTATAAAATAAAAAATAAAATGTGCAATGCAAAAATTATAAACATATAATTCTATCATTTAACATAATTAAGAAAAGATAAAAAGAAGTACTGAACTTTTATTAAATGAATTAAAAGAGTATTTATTAAATACCACAGTACAGTAACAGCCTGTGAATGTCTCACTGCTGGGCTTAGGTCTCTTCTCGTATTGAGGAGAAGGTTTTTGTAGCTTATTCCAACACGCTGCTCTAATGCGGGTTGGTGGAGTACACATGTGACAGAATTTCAGTGAAATTTGATATATGCAGGTTTCTTTACGATGTTTTCCTTCATCGTCAAGCTTGAGATGAATTATAATCACAAATTAAGCACATGAAATTCAGTGGTGCTTGCCCGGGTTTGAACCCACGATCATCGGTTAAGATTCACGCGATCTTACCACTGGACCATCTCGGCTTTTTTTTAAATACCACATCGCACATCATTCATTATCGAAACAATTTTATTTCGAGATTCTGGAAATACAGGGTCTAAAGGAATAAAAATAAATGTCCAAATGTTTGAAAAATCCAGATAATCTTAAAAATTAATATTATTAAACTTTTAATTACTGAGATTTTTAATTACCTAATATCGATAATATCTACGCTCTTTTAAATGTGACATTTCAAAAATATGCCGTAAATATAATTTCAAGAAATTTTTATGCATTTAAAACTAGTTTCTTGGTCAGAAACAAAACAATTCTTTACTTATGTTATACTAGAAAAAAAAACTTCTTAGTGGTAAGATTAGTATATTTTAATACAGGGTCAGGCTCATTACGACCGTTGCATCTCCTTTGTGCTGCGTTCATTAACAACAGTACTTGGCAAAGGGAAAGACTTGTATTCTCAAAGATGGTATTGTTTTCCTATGGCTAAGACATTCTATAAAGATATCAAAGCTACAAAGGTCTTTATCTCGTTTAAATGTTGCTTTAAAGATATTGGTGATTTTGATTGTTATAATGTGAGAATGAGTAAGAATAACCCACTATGTGGTGTGTGTGTATTTTAGTGTTTGTGTGCGTACGCACATCGCAAATACTATGCACTCTAGTTGCATAGCATAAGTACACAGTTAGGTTATTTTTGCAATAGATGATAAAAAAATTGACGCACGGTAAGACGAATTTTATTAAATAACACTAACCTGAAACAAATGAAAAATAATACGAATAAAAAAATTAATTAAGATAATATTGCGTATTATTGGTGAACAATTATTTTTTTACCACCACCCCCGCCTAAGCGCCGCCTGGTGTGGCCCTTCCGTCCAATCCAAGCTTTGTTTCCGTCAATTTCATAATCCGACCGGAAAGAGTTCAGCCGCAGGACCCATGGCTTTACGGGAATGGTAGCACTGACAGCCTCTTCAAACTTTGTTCCGAATTAAATATAACTGAAATGGATGATCTTTTGTAAGCCTTAAAAATACAGCTTTCATTAGCCCCGCCCTCCTACTGGAATACATCCTTATCCAGAGTTTCGTTGCCAAACCGGTTGTACGACGCGGCCTATTTCTCATTAATCTGTGTCGCGTAATATGAACGTAAAATAACTTAGCCGTTAAATTGCGCTTGCAAATAAGCTGCACTTAGACAAAACACGACTTAAACGATCGTTATACGTGGAAAACTATATATATATATATGATAATATAAATAATTATTTTTGAATTTCGAATTACTAAGAACACAAGGGCGAGTGAGCCCGTGTAATTATAGGCACAAGGGACATAACATCTTAGTTTCCAAGGTTGGTGGCGCATTGGCGATGTAAGCGATGGTTAACATCTCTTACAATGCCAATGACTATGGGCGTTGGTGACCACTTACTATCAGGTGGCCCCATACGCACGTCCGCCTACCTATGCTATAAAAAAAAAAAACTGTTCCCCCAACAATCAACATTTTTTTGTAATATTACTTTAATATTTTATATAAAGAAATATTTTAGTTATATAGTCCTTTTCGTTGCAGTATTATACAATATACACTGACCCCGAAAAACAGGACCAGAAATGTGACTGTTTTGAACATTGGGAGATGGAGATCGCTCTCTAAGCGATATTAACCGCCTTACGTATTCATAAATTTAATAACCATATTATGTATGTTACTCTGCGTTTAGATGTATTGTAATATAAAATTCATTGATCTATATAATTGTAAATGTATATAATGTTTACGATTTCATCATAAATGTTTACGTATATTATAATGGTCGTGGAGTGTCCACACGTAGAGCTAGCGTCCGGGACGGTGGTTGTTCTTGTCACAAGTTTATAGAATCCTATTGGGATAAGTCCTTATTTATATAAATGCCAATGTCTATGGGCGTCGGTTACCACTTACCATCATGTGGCCACTATGTTATATACCTATGTAAAAATACGAACGTATAGTTTAAAAACAACATTCGTAAATTATTATAAATATATCCCTGATATTTATTGCTTTTTGACTTAAATAGTCATAAACGATAGTTTTAGAATTTGAACTGTTCGGTAGAGTAAAGAATCGATTTAGAATTTGGCACCCTCAAATATTACCGCCCTAGGTCTGTGGCTTGCGGGTTTCACTCGAAATCCTCTACTGATTATAGTTTTTACATAATATAAATGAATAGAAACGACAAACATGTCATTGCTATTATTCAATGTTAATTATGTATTAAAATTTTTTTTTTCCACATTACATTAAATGTATTGTAATTGTTAAAACAAAGATCTATAAAATAGTATTATGTTACAATTACTCTTACAGTGAATACAACTGGCACACAACACCTGGAACAATAAATAAGTAAATATTGTATTAAAAATAACTCCAAGACTAAGTAGCAAGCCTATACAAACAAAATGTAACAAGATTCCATACACAAATGTTCATAAGTCCAATGAAAATTATACATATCAGTAGTCCTAAAATTGTTTTAATGTAATGAGATAAATTCGACTAAAAATATAGAAACGATGCACCAAACACGAACAACATGTATGATATTTCTTCTTATTTAAGAAAAAAAAAAAAAAAAATTGTAATCTAATTGGCGTTTTCCGAACGTAGAATTGAATAGCTAAGATTTATTGCATTTTGTTCAAATACAATTACAATTTTTTTAAATTAGGGTTTAGTATAATGAGTGTCAGAAGATTATTGATTCAAGAAATCTCTTCCTGGCAACTAAATACATAAAGGAGAAATTTAAAGTACGATCTGCAATGATATTTTTAATCTATAAATAATATTGTATTATTGAGTATAAGGTAGGGAAGAAGTTTTTTCGTATTTTTATAAGTAAAAAGTTGAAGAAAAACCTCATTGGTTATAGTGTTTGTATCTGGCTGGTTTTGTTACCATTAAATAACTGACATTTTAAAAATTAAAAACTGATTTGGGTATTTTTTTATTATTTCTCTATCCACCAAAATAAGTGAATCTAAGATATTATAAAAAAGTAAAAATGCGATACAACCCGCGAAACATTATGTTTATGTAGTTAATGCCTGATCCTGGACGGGCGATGGAGTTTCAGGCAGCACGTCGCGCAGATCGGCCCGATGGTCGTCAACGTCGTCGCCGCCTTTGGTCAACTCTTTGCCTCTCTGCCGGTGTAGTGAGGTCAATGACACTGTATGGTGCGCCGATATGTCACATACCGGGCCCACCGGCGGAGGCCGCAGAGGGTCATAGCAGTGATAAGAGGGTACCGTACGGTGTCTTGGACGGCGGCGACGCTCCTCGCGGGCGATCCGCCTTGGGAACTCCAGGCGGAGGTGATCGGCGTATCGCTTCCGGGCCGAGGCGAGAAGTCGTGGCAACCGTCCAGGGGAGGCAATACGTCCCCACTTGAGTCACTGGGTCAAAAGAAAACGAGGCACGCTCTCGTTCAGGTTGACGCAGGTACTTGCCGGATTGTCACGGTAGCATGCGCAAGCGATCCCGTGGCGCATCCGTTAAGACGGGAAGGGTACCGCTGGTTTTTAAGTGGGTATTCCGATGACCGGGGCACACTCGGCACCCTAGATATACGGTGAACCCCAAATCCCCCCCCACTGTTCCCGTGGGGGAAACGCGTTTTTCCAGCCATAAAAAAGGTACTTGCCGGACACGGGTGCTTCGGTAAATACCTGCACAGGATAGCGAGGCGGGAGGTATCACCCTCTTGCCACGAGTGTGGTGCGCCACTGGACACGGTACACCACACCCTGATGGAGTGCGCTACGTGGGGGCTCCAGAGGCATTCCCTGGTGGCGATAGTCGGCAGAGATCTCTCGCTGCCGAGCATGGCGTTAATCACGCTGGTTGGAAATCAGAGGTGCTGGTTAGAAGTGGTCTCCTTCTGCGACATGACACTCTCGCAGAAGGAGACCGCGGAGCGGAAGCGTGAGGAAAATGCCTCCGCTGATCGAAGTGTCAGTAAGAGTAGGACATAATTGGTTCAAGAGTTTTCAGTGCGCGAATTTTGAATTCAATGATGAAGCTAGCTCTGACCGACCTGTTACGGAAAAAGTGGAGCAAGATCGGCATATAAGTAGTTACGATATAGCTGAAGAGCTAGTTGACCTATTGTTTTAAGTCACCTATAAGTTAAGGAGAATTTGTGTTTAACATAAAAATAAATATCAAAACTCATAAGTGTATATATCTACGTGTTAGGGGGAGAGAGGCGGGTATTAGGTAAAAAAAGTAGTCTAAAACGCCGGCGGCCAATCACGGTCGTCGTGACC
The DNA here is from genome assembly GCA_905220585.2 of Nymphalis polychloros. NCBI lineage: Eukaryota > Metazoa > Arthropoda > Insecta > Lepidoptera > Nymphalidae > Nymphalis > Nymphalis polychloros. Next base: position 1,264,693 of record HG992262.1, read on the forward strand.
ATATTTGGTGATGTTGGTGCCGCAACAGCGACAGCGGCCGATGACCCCGCTGTTCTTTTCATCCACCGCATTCACCTTTCAACTCGCCCTAGAGCAACACTACTATTATAACTCTTACTATAACATTCAGCCAATTAAATTCGTACTAAGTTCAAGATCTTTTATTGAAACATCTATCAAGAATCATCAGAACAACTACGCGACAATGTTGTATTAGACGAGCTGGTTGGCGTGGTTGGTAGATACTTGCCTTTCACGCTGCAGGTCGTGGGTTCGATTCCCACCCAGGACAGACATTTGTGTGCATGAACGTGTATGTTTGTTCTGAGTCTCGGTGTAATTATCTGTATAAATATGTAAAAAAGTAGTATATGTAGGTATATCAGTTGTTTGGTTTCCATAGTACGAGCTCTGATTAGTTTGGGATCAGATGGCCTTGTGTGAATAATGTCTCCAGATATTATTATTATGTCCGTTCTTGGGGTTCAATGTTGCTTCATACCAAATTTTATCAAAATCGGTTCAGTGGTTCCTTGAAGCGTAACAGACATACAGACTTACTTCCGCATTTTTAATATTAATACAGATAAAGACAATTCCAGGATAATTCGAGAGCGTATCCACCTCACCGCTACAGCAATTTTACGAGACAAAAGGTCCTGACGCAATGCGGATCGTTAGTGGTAAATCGCCACCTGTTATTTGGTTCCGCATACCTATAAATACGTAATCGTGTGGGTGAATTGATGTTTGGTAAGTAATAATGGTTTTCATTTAATTACACGAAAAGAGTGAGTGTCGCCTTTTTGTTGGTTCTTTGTTTGTGTGTGTTGCATGTATGTGTGTATGCCAAGCTTTTGTATGGCTTTTGTTTTTCGACACAATTACAATTTCACTCAATGAAGTTTGTATCAACTAATTATTATAAATTAGTTTTTCGTCGCGACTCCGTTTGGGTCAAAAAACTGTTTTAGTAAATTATGTAATTCTTATGACTGTTCGGGTCCCAAGCTACCCTTATATTAAATTTGATCACAATCACTCATTGTCAGTCGTAGTAGGAGGTAAAGTGTGATACATATTATTTGATAATCTACAAAATTATTGATATTATCATATAAACTGCTTGTAATATTTGTTAGCATAGCTTCAGATTTTTTTTTTTTAAATCGAAGCTTACTACTATTTCTACATAAAGTTGAAAACAGATTATTCTTCAACCAGGAACACGGCTGAAACTCACCTATAGTTGGAAAACATGTCCCTAGATAGAAACATAACATACTCAGCGGGATCGTCTCGAAGTTGAACACAAAAGAACACAGTGCTATTTGTGTCACAACCATTAATCGTCGCGCGAAACAATCACACCGTGATTGGGAAACTTTGCCTTTTGATGAAAGTTTTCATATTAATTCCACTAGTCGTTTGCGTACTCCACTATTGTAACATGATGGATATTATTATAATTTCATTTAACATTTTTAGATTTGTTATTTTATTTATGTACTAGTTGTGTGCTGCTATGAAAAGTATAAATGACAACAATATTAAACAATATTAATGCATGCAAAACAAATCTAGGAGTTTTTACTGTTTTTAAAATTACATTCTTATATTAAAAAAATACTGGTAAATAAAATCATATAACTACATACACTGTAACGTTCTAACTTATACGTTGATTGAGCGAGTGATTACAACAACAATGCTTTGTCTTCTTCTTTCGAATGCCAAATCAATGATGACAGAAAGAGTGATATCAGTGTTTGACTAAACAGCCGTTAAACAATGTAGCCGTAAATAGTTATAACCTTTGATAGACTCAATCGATTTTGATGATATAGAGATTAAACGTTACTTACTCAAATCGATACAGTAAACAGTTAAAAAGGCAGGGGGGTTGCCTTAAAAAAGGCAGGGGCCGAATTCTACTAATCTATAACGATTACGAAACGTCCCGATTCAGTTCCGGTCCAACTATGACGAAACTATATTTATTCGAATCGGAACCGAACCAATAATCATATATTTATATGTTAACATATACCGTTATGTCAAAACCAAACTTAATTGTTAACTTCTATACCAATAGTCAATAATTAAATTAAAGAATAGGAAAACGGATGAACGGCAACGATAACGCTTCGATTCGATTGCGATAAAGTGAAAATTTGTAAGTAGAATTGAACTGAGGGACAGTTTTGAAATAACAGACGCTCACCGCAGTTTTATCCGCGTTCATTAAGACTATATATTTTATACTTATAATAATTAATATATGCCAAAAGTTCGATATGATAAGTCGACCACAGCTTATCGGGCACAGATTCCTTGATTTTCTTTTTATGTAAACAAAATTGGGAATATCACAGCATTTGTTATATAAATATAGAATAAATTTCATTAAAAGTTATTGAGATGGCCCTGATGGATTATTTCGACTACATTACTTATAAGTAGAACGTCATACGACATATATAAAAGTCCTAGGTTCGATGCTGTCCCCTTGGGTTTTAATACAAGCTGTACGCTCAATAGGTTAATAGGTATTTTAGTGATTCCCTTAAAACGGGCATAGCTAGTACTCTTTTATAATAAATATATATAAAAGAGTAACTTAAATACACAAGAGCCATATCTACATCGGTTAACATTTCTGTTTTGCTTATAACAATTGATTATATTTTGGGTTATCAATGAATAGTCCAAAATATAAAATGTTTTTCATTTGTATTTCTTTATTTTTTAATAACAAGCAAATAACAAATACATTATGACACTAAAAACCACGAAAGTTTATCATGAGTGCCTTTCCGTCTACAGATTTACATTATACGCTAATATATAATGACATATGTACAAGTTCTTGTAATCTTCTTACACTTGCATGTAAATTGGATTTGTTTATGAGCGTATAAGCCTGGAATCACTCTTGCACATAATGTTATCTTAATAGAGCTCTTCATAGAGGATTACTAAACCGCTTTATGGAAATAACACAATATGAGAATAATAATGTACTGTAGGAAGATAATATAAATAACGGCACCTCTTATCATCAAATCAAATCAAACAATTATTTTTCTATTCTAGTTGTTTAATGTTGTAATTAAAAAGATGTAAAAAGAATAACTACGTTGTTTGAAATTTTTTGATCGACTCTACATTCTGAAAAGATATTGGTGAGTGAAGGTAAGGTCCGGAAACGTGGACCAGTTTCTTTAGAAATATCTTTTACTACCTAAGCTCGCAGTTTCGCTAGCATCAATTTTGTCAAATAATAGTTTCAGAATCTACAATCTTATGCCATTAACATTAAGATCGTATATTATATATTATTTTTTCGGATGAAAAGTGGTCAATGTCAATCCTTGATAAACTACCACTATGCAAACAGTCATGTCGATCGTTTGCTCTATGAAAAACTAAAACAAATTTATCCCACGGGAACCGTACATTTTTCCAGGATGAAAGGCACCTATGTGGTATTCCGGACTACAGTCTGTGCAAAATCCAATCAGTCGTTGGCGTTGTCGAATAACAAACATCCATCCAATTTATAATATTTTTAGCATCCAGAAGTGAAAACTGATTTTATAAGAACCTCGAATTGGTCTATTCAAAAATAGAACACCAAGTCATATAAATTGATATTGATATCATTTACTATTTAAATCCAAAAAACACATTTGAACACATCACAAATCACATGCCGCGCCAGTAATGAATTAATTACTTTACCTTTTTGTGCACAAGATGGCGGAGGTTTAAAATTAGCGCGCTTCTTTTTTTTAATTACGCTGTTGTATGGACCAAGGAGTCTACTAGCTATATTATATTAATAATTTTTTTAATAATAAAAAACTGAATATGATAATTGCAATGTTTATTTTGTTACATAACTTAAGTGATTGATTATTTAATGAGATATGAATTTGTTTATTTCGAGCGGTTTTGCTTGTAATACAAACATTTAATAAACGTTTCGTTAAATAACGTTCGAAGCTCAATATGTTATTTACGTAAGAAGTTTTGAAACTCGTACTAGGGTTACTGAACTATCTAAAATCAAACATTAGAAGTTATAATTTCCATAATAGGTTAATTTAGGCTATTTACGTGTGAAGTTACTGATATTTACAATCTGTCGCTTTACTTACTACCTGCATAATATTAAAGTTTTATATCTAAATCTAATAATATTACCTCAAAATTAGTTTTTTTTAGTATTATAATTTGCAGTTAGCTTTAAATTTCTGTGTTTTTTTTAAGTCCGTTCGTTTGGTCCTTCTACTGTTTGGTTGGTTGGACTGTAACGACTTTTTTAATTGATTATTTTTGACGTGATAACGTTTTATAAATCGATGAACGCCGGCTGCACGCACGAAAAAGCATGACTCATTGTAATCATTTATTCTTTTATGAAATAGTTAAGTGAATCTCCAAGTGGGCCACCTGATGTTAAGTGGTCAGCATCGTCTATAGATATTGACGCTGTAAGAAATATTAACCATTCCTTACATAAGCAATGCGCCACCAATCTTGCGAATTAAGATGTTATGACCCTTGAGCCTGTAGTTACGCTATCTTAGTTATGTCTTAAGCCAGAACACAACGATAAAATAGTATTGACGTTAGGCGGTGAAAAATGTAGCTACTGATGAACTTGGTGGTAAGGCTTTGTGCAAGCACGTCTGGGAAGTGCTTACACAAAGCCTTACCACCAAGTTCACACAAATCAAGCATAACAAAAAACTGAGCGCTACTTGCCTTGGTCTGAATCCGCAATATTCAGCTATATTGGGTTCTAACCACTGGACCATCTTGGCTCATTTTACTGTACAAATTCATATCTAAATATATATTTTTACGTTAAATATTTATTTAATATATTTTCAAAAGCGTTTAGTTCACTAACTTAGTAACGCTGATATCGTAAAGGCTACCAGTCGAGCTGCCAACTCGATATAACGCGCTGTTAAAGTCATTCGAGTGCATCCGACAATATATACTTGAGTCGATACACCGATAACACGACTGAATTGATATAAATCGTTTTATAAAGTAAATTTTTAAATTTTGTAACAACTTTTTAACATTGTCAGCTTATATTAAAGGTTAAAATTGGTTTTATCTTTTGTGAATTATGAATTATTTACATTAATTTCAATTGCCGGAATTAAAATAAATATTAAGACTGAATTATTAAAAGATATACAGTTTTATAATTTTTATACTGATTAGGTATTTTGATATCTTTCATGACACCATGTATGAAGAAAAAAAAAAAAATTACAAATTTATTATTTATGTTTTTTATTTTATTTTATTCTTAATGTTTGATGATAATTATTGTTATAAAACTAGACTACAATTTAGTTTTTAATAAAAAATATATATACAAGTATCGGTAGATAGGTATAACACGTACCTATATTGTTGACTATTTTGCACTCGGTGGTAGAGCTTTGTGGAAGCTCGTCTGGGTAGGTACCACCCGCTCATCAGATATTCTACTGCAAAACAGCAGTACTTAGTATTGTTGTGTTCCGGTTTGAAGGGTGAGTGAGCCAGTGTAATTACGGGCACAAGGGACATAACTTCTTAGTTCCGAAGGTTGGTGGCGCATTGGCGATGTAAGTGATGGTTAACATTTCTTACAATGCCATTGTCTATGGGCGTTGGTGACCACTTACCATCAGGTGGCCCAGGCGCTCGTCCGCATCCCTGTAAAATAAAAAAATATAAAAAAATATTTTTAAATCTAAATACTCTTACTCCTAAAACAAATGTTTAGATATCGGCTTCATATTTAATAATAATTCATACTATATAGTGCTTATAAATTATAGCTGTCCGTAGGTTTAGTGTGTTGGTGTAGTAACGGGTTGAGCTGAAAATAAATTTATGCGAAAATTTTAATTTTAGGTTTATTTATAATCATAAAATGGAGAACATAAAAATTTCGTGGTGCTTGCCTGGGTTTGAACTTACTTCAGTTAAGAGTCGCGTGTTAAAACCACTGGGCCATGCCTGCTAAACAGACAACGTTCTTATATTTTTTGAACCAAGCTCTCTGTCAAAAACACCGAATCGAACTCTCGTGACCTATGGTTTACTTGAATCCATTAATTTACCGTAAAATATAGTTAAGCAAGAATTGGGATCTTTATATAAAATGGCGGACATTTGAAAAATAGCGACCAATTAGTTTCAGCCGATATCGTAAGTGAGTTGAGTTGTGACGTTATAATAAAGCGGAGAAAAAAAAAAAGCCGCGAATATAAATTGTTGCTTGAGTGTAAAAAATGGTTTCTTAAAGGCAGGAAAGTTCAACTTTTGCTTCTATGGTTTGATTAATGATCATAGAACATTAGGAGGCTTTCTAGGAAAATAATTCTGTACGTGGTCCAAGTTATGAGTCGTTTTTTTCAGCTTTAAGTGTTTTTACTCTACAATAATGTTTTGTTACAAATAATTACATAATTCGGGTATTAAACCATTGTGATCGGGAGCTGACATGTTTGGTCAGCTCTTGACCACGTCATGTCAAACATACATTATACATTTGTTAGCAATGGGCCAAGATATATGCATAGGACACGTGGAAAATTTGGTGATTAAAGAAATTCTGAATTATGTATGCATATTATTTTCTATGTATACATTTTTTTATCACACCATACCATGTCTATCTTTTCTCAATAAAAAATAGATTGAATGATTGCTGGATCGCGCGTAAAAATTAATTAGTTTTATGTTATATATTGAAAATTTGTATTTATTTATGTTTAAAATAAAATAAAAAGACTTCTTTTCAGTAGAATACACATTGTAAACTGGTTGAGGATTCAATTCTTGTCTAAGGCTATTTAAATAAAAATATTTTGATTTCGATTTGTTTTATAATAAAAATGAATAATTGTAGTCGTCTCGAGTTTTGAGACAGTGATATTTAACAGAGGTTTCAAATATCAAAATTAATCGCTTTATATATGACTGGCTGGTGCCCGCGACTTCGTTCGCATGAAAATCGGTTTTATTACGATATATTAAAAACAAATAATTTTCGAGTTCTGTCACTCTTTTATCGTCCACACTCGTTTTTCATACATTTATTCAATGTACACACGGTTTCTATTGCTTTATTATATGTATAGAAGGCGAATATAGGATTTTCTTTAAATTACGGTAACTTTTTTCCCTTTTATCCGATTTCAGAGTCCAAATGTTGGTCTAAGCTGAGTTTAATCTATCTGTAAAACCACAGGAAAATCCATTCAGTAGTATTGGAGATTAGCGTGTACATACAGACAGACAAACATTTTAAGAATTGTGTTCTATTACTTATCGCCCACGCTCGTTATTTATTCAATGTACAGACACATGGTTTCTACTGTTTTATTATATGTATATATTTAACTTAGATAAAATGTTATTTTTCGAAGACATTGAATTATTTGGGATATTAATTAAAACCTAACGAAGACCAGACCAGGACTAATAAAAAGCTTTAGGTTTATGAGTAGATAAATCAAAATTAATTACTTTAAAAGTTTTCATAAGACTTTTTTCTTTTGAGTTACAACTTGTTGTAATCCAATAAAAATTATATATTTCTGAATTCGAAATTCAAATGATTAAGATCTTGATACTTGACATTGTGATATCATTATTATTTTATTATAAGCATTGAATTATTTGGTGATAGGGTTTTGTGTCAAAATCATTTGCTTTAAATCATGCTTTCCTGTTTTTTTTAAGCAAAATAATAATTAAGTTATTTTTATAGATAGTTTAAAAACCTGGACCTACGAGTAATAGTGCAAAAACTTACATTAAGTTAGAACACCACGTCTTATTGCCCCCATTTGCCCCATTTTTTCACCTAGAAATTGGAATTGCGATTCAAAGAGAAATTCTGCTAGAACTTTTAGACTTTCTACGCGGCCATGATGTACAGCAGCTATTTTTAAATTTATATTTGCATAAATTTAAGGTTTTAAGCGTGTATGTAACTTTCATGTTATAATAGATTATAGTTTTAGGAAGAATTTAGACTATATGATATTATGTTTATATGATGCGTCAATGTAGTTGGAGAGTAAAATCGTTGATCTGGGCGCGTTCCAAGCGATGCTGCCAAAGCCGTAACAGATACAAGAAAACTTGGTATGCAAAATTTTTTGATCTTCGAAATACTCTAAGTAAAATTCCACAACAGTTAATAAGCCTATATTTAATGCACAAGTTACAATAACTATTATTATTATTTATGATGTTTATTATTATAAAAAACAATATGATAATTATAAACTTTATTTTTTTTTAAATAATACTTATATTTCTATCTTGTCTGGACAACTCTACAAAAATCAGTTATTGATATAACAGAATGGCTTTGAAACGTTTGTGTGCTTAAAGTATTAAAAAAAAGTGATTTTATATATGGTAGCACCTTGATAATTTGGTTAGAAAGCGATTAGGTCTGGGTTAAAAAAATTGTTGACTGCCTTAACGTAAAAAGAAATCTCTGTGATAGAGCTTTGTGCAAGTTCGTCTGGGTAGGTACCACCCACTCATCAGATATTCTACCGCAAAACAGCAGTACTTTGTAATGTATTCCGATTTGAAGGGTGAGTGAGCCAGTGTAATTACAGGCACAACACAGGACATAACATCTTAGTTCCCAAGGTCTATGGGTGTTGGCGACCACTTACCATCAGGTGACCCACACGCTCATCCGCCTACTTAAAACAAAAAAAAAAAAAATAGAAAAAAAAGTTGCTAAATTTCATTCACTGGTTCTCACTCAAAAATTATCACTCAACTTCAAAACGGTGGTAGACTTTTGACAATCAATAAGCAGTTTAATGCTTCTAATAACGACTTTTAATCTGGTTGTATTCTTTTTAAATATAAACAAATCCTTAGGTAAAATCTTATGTAACACGATCCAAGTCAATATGGGCGCTGGTCATTTATATAATCTTGGAAAAAATAGTAATTAGGCAAGTTTAAACTGTAGAAAGTAAATGTCGTGTAGGGTTTTATCAATTAAATTAATTTATTAAACCTATGATAAATATTGTTAAGAAGAGAGATTCTATTATATTTAAGATAATTTGAAGGCAAGAAGTATATTTGATAACACAAGGCTAAATTCACGCTTGCAAGATGCCATCAAAATTTGTGATATGATTTGATTTGAAGTAAGATAAGCCATTAGTAAGACATCAATCCTAATGGCTTGTACGAGTAGGCCATCATTTCTCCTCTGAATATTATCCAGGCCAATCTATACTACTATAGAAATCTATTCGCTCTGTCTGTAATTTTTTTTCCACCTTATTTTGTGATAAATAATCGTTTTATGATGCAGTGATTCACATTATACTATTTTTTTCATTTTTGTCTGTCTGTCTATCTGTCTGTCTATATGTCTTCTTATAACTCAAGAACGGCTTGACTCATGATGAAAATTGGTACACACAAAGAACATGTGATGGCGCAAATGATAGGTCATATATAAGATCGGTAAACCCTACGGTATCTTATGAAAATTAATTTCAAATCGTTAATTACGTATTTCTTTACCCGTAGTCATGTGTGTGTGTATGTGTGCGTGTGCGTGTGTGTGTGCGTGTGCGTGTGCGTGTGCGTGTGCGTGTGCGTGTGCGTGTGCGAGCGCGTGCACGTGTGCGTGTGCGAGCGCGTGCACGTGTGCGTGTTCGTGTGCGTTATTATAGTAATAAAATAATTTATTATATTATTATTAATTATACGCGAGTGAAGTCGCGGGGTACAGCTAGTTGTACTATATCTGTATATATATTTATTATATAACCTACATATATTTATGTATATTAGCTACCTGTCCCTGCTGCGAACAGTCAAATACTAATCCTCCTACTTTCATAATTGAAATTTTGATTTTCTTAGCAGATGCTTACGTTAAAGTTTAATGGAATGTTCCAAATTTCAGTTTTGACTCATTAGTTTGATAGTTCGTTTATATAGAAAATCAACAATTTGCGTGAATTAGTTACATAGCCAGAATAACATTATTACTGGACAAAAAAACATTAGAATCTCTTTTGACTTGGAATAAAATTTTAATATCAAAAAACCTAATTGAGCAGATATTCTATTATAATGTGGAATAGAAAAATATCCTCCTAAGGCTCTTTTCACATGCATACGCTCTAAGCGATTTGGCGTTTTGTAAGTCGCGATGGTTTTATTCCATATTTATAGTGTAGGTCGAATCCGTGTTTCTATTGAATAAGTATGTTGGACACAGGATCAAGATGCGACCGTGCGCTTTTCAAAAGACACTTAACGTTCTTTTAGGACAAGACGTTTCAATTCATGAAGCATTGAAACGATTATCAACTTTAATCATCATTAAAGTAAAGTAAAGTAATTTAAGCATCAGCCCGTACATGGGCATCCATTGACAAAAATCTTAACTTGAATTTACGCTCCAAGCGTAATTCTCAAGAGGAAATCCTCCTGCCTTTGCGTAGCAGGACAGTATAAATGTATGCTCGTTTAACTGCAATAACATTTATAAAATCCTCAGTAATCACAAATTATTTGCTCAAAATACCAATATTCAATATGAATAAAACTGAAGCTAAAATCCATTTACATTCAGCCAATAAGCCACATGTGTTTTACCGGTTAAAACTGGTTACAGTAACAATATGGCTAAGCGTGTTAATGTCTGTGTAATCAGCTATTGAGTATTTATCGGTCAATTTTGCATGTTTCGTGAAATTACACGCCCGTGATTGGCTGAAATATTTATACAGTTGTGCACCTGAGTCGAGCTGTAATGGTTTGTGGGATAGTTCGTGGAATTAAATTCAATAAATATTTTAAAATACTTGAAATTACTGTATAGTTTACAAGCTCAAGGTACTTGAATATCTGTTCACCGGTGATAGGGTTTTGTGCATGCTTTGTGTGGGTAGGTAACACCCACTCGTCAGATAGTCTACCGCAAAACAGTAGTACTTAGTATTGTTGTGTTCCGTTTTGAAGGGTGAGTGAGCCAGTGTAAATACAGGCACGCGGACATAACATCTTCATTCCATAAAGGTCGGCAACGCACCTGCAAGCCCTGGTAGTCACATTCCATCAGATGAGGCTCCTGCACGTTTGCCTCCTCTTACATAAAAAAAGGTTGGTGGCGCATTGGTTAATATTTCTTACAATGCCAATATCTATGAGCGGTGGTAATTTGCACCATGTCACCTACCAATTGCATAGAAAAAACTCAACGAACAAAAGAAAATTCAGTTTGTATTAAAATCTAGGGGCAATGCACATCTCATCGTTATATCTCAGAAAAAGTGCGCTATCTGAGGACAGCGTTCCAATTTATTCGTCGGTGACACCACGGGTGTATCGCAAAGACCCAGGAATACGAAATAAATTGAAGGAGTTATTATGTAACAATATACAATCTTATTTATCAAGAAATATAGCCTGAGAAATGTTTTCAAGTGTGCAACATATTTAAAGTAAAACCCACCCAATTATATGGTTATCAAAAAAACCATATAATTGGGTGGGTTAGTCAAGCAAATGCGCCATCTTATATTAGATCATTTCTACCCATAGACACTGGTATTACAAGATTTAAAGATAACTTAAATACTATTATATTTAATTCGAACCATACACGACTGTTGATATGCTTTAATTAAACCAAAAATATATTTTAGTTAAAGTTTAACTTTATATAACACTGAAATTAAACCAAAATTGTATATTTTAGTTAGTTCTAGTTTAAAAAAAAAAAAACTTACTTTTTAAAAGAAGAGGACAGCAATACATATACAAGCTATTACTTTTAAAATAACTGACATTACATTAAAAAAAAAACTGTTTTGTGTATTCGACAGTCCATGTTATCATTTTTTAACCTAGGCAATTTATGGTTAAACATTTGAAAATACAATAACAATATTTTATTAAAAGGACATCCATTGAATAAAAATGTATTGCACATCCACGGCCATCGTTAAAACGATTTGTCGGTCTGTGCGTGAACAGTATATCATGTCGTTTCATGTCTGTCCTTTTGTTTGAGATACCGTGTGTCATTCCTATATAACTACTTTATCTCGTATTCACTATTAAAGTCTGAAAAATATAACCCACGAATTTTTGACGATTAAGCTTTTCGACTTTTCCTTGGGGACGTATAATAAAAGTATCCTCTTTGTTTGTTCTGGTGCAATTTACCATCAAGTTTATGGAAACATGTTACATAAATAAAAAATGTAATTATGTGATTTGTTTTATTAACCCGATTTTCCAAGAATATTTAGGAATATTTAGTTTTATTATAAATAGTATCTACATCACATATTTTTATAAAAAATTAACGAGAAATAGATTTCTAATTACTCATTGCAAGAAGATATTAGTTAGGCGTTAATATAATTATGTGGAACTTCAGATATAAGACGCAAAAGTTTATGAACTTATAAATTGAAAGTATTGTAAACTCGAAAGACGAAGATGCAAAGTGGGTTCTACTGTTTTTTACTGTGCATTCCGATACATACTCATATATACTTGGTGGTAGAGCTTTGTGCAAGCTCGTCTGGGTAGGTACCACCCACCAGTGTAATTACAGGCACAAGGTTGGTGGCGCATTGGCGATGTAAGCGATAGTTAAAATCTCTTACAATGCCAATGTCTATGGGCGTTGGTGACCACTTACCATCAGGTGGCTCATATGCTCGTCCGCCTACCTATAGCCGTAAAAAAAAAATACTCGGCGCCAGCGGGTCCCACATATCCCACTTCATTTGGGAGAAAGGAATGAAGAAATGTATTTTTCCAACAGAATCACATTTTGGGAAACATAAAACGATGATGGTTAAAAATATTGAGTTTTCCAATCGACGATATAATATTCTACCACAATAATTTTTGATAAATGTTTATTAATAAAAAAATGTACTAAAATATGATCCTTTGGTAATAAGCAGTTCGTAATGCTTCAATTTAAATATCATGCGTTACTTTTTACGCAAACAAGCTGTACGAGATTTTTTTTTAATTATATATATTTTTTCATCGGAATGAAATACACTAAGGCAATTCATTATTATTATAAATATTAATAATAACATTCTTATGCAAATAATTATGTGTTATTAATTAATTTGTTTTTTTTTTATAGCTGCAAGCACCATTCAATTTTCATGTACTTAAGTTATGTTTATAAATAATCTCGTGCTCAACGATGAAGTAAAACATCGTGAGGTAGCCTACATAACTATATCAGATGAAAATCTTTCATATATATATATAAGGTCCTCCAGACCGATTTCGGCTACGGCGGCCAATCTCAAGAGAGATTAGCCAACTGCGCAGGAGATATTATAGTGCACAAGTGTGTGCGCAAACACAGGTGCACTCTCTTTTCCTTAGCTCTCATAATCCGATGGGATTGCCGTCTATATATATATATAGACGGTCCCTGTAACATGTTTCTATAAATTCATGATGAAATAAGCAACGCGTAAATACCATTAGATATATATATATATCTCCACCAATGGTATTGTGGTGGAATAGGCTCCCAGCCTTGTCCTTAAAAGGAAAAGGTTAGTCCAACAGTGGGGCATTTACGCGTTGCTTATTTCATCATGAATTTACGGAACCATGTTACAGGGACACTTCATCAAATGTTAACAGAAATAACATTAACTACAAGAGGTGGCTAAAACATAATTCCATATATTATACACTAATAGGCAATTCAGTTTTCAATCTCAGGACCGGACGGAGGAATTTACGCTTTACCAGATCCCTTGAGATATACACGGTCTAATGAAAGATCATGTCACAAGTTTATGGCCGAAAACTTAACTAACTACAATGGCTTAAAGAATTAGGGCGCGATTCGTTACATGAGAGATAGCGTGCAATAGAAATACCTAATAGTAAATGCGTAGTCTAATTTATGTGAGCTTTTGAAGAATATTTTTTGCACGGAAAACATACCGTACCGCCAGTATATCCTTTAATTTTTACGCAAAGCTACAACCATTGCATATTGGAATCAAGTATATTTAAACTAAAAGATAATAATCGGAATTTGACAGAACATGAAGGTGATCAAAGGCTAATGTTTCTTCTCTCTTGAAATATCGACAGATTAAGCATCACAGAAGGCTTGCTTTTAAAATGGTCCCAATCACATTTATAGACAAGTCGTAGAAAGAATATGACTAGAAGATAAGGAACATGGTCAGCGTCAGCGATCAGGTATAGAATCTTTTTCAAGACAGACGTCAGTTATGCTGTTGGTGCCTTCAGCACAACTTAAGAGACGATAAACATTGCCTTAGATATATTTATTACTGTATGTGAAAGAAATGTTATAGAATGTTGCCAAAACTAATAAATATAAAATAGCTTTTTCTTTTAACATGGTCACACCCCAAAGAATCCGCGCACGCATCACGCAGGTCAATTAAATCAAAATGTAAGTTTGTTGTTTCGTTGTTATTTCGCATTTCATGAGATTTTGCGCGCGGTTGATACAACTTTAAAATTGTTTCGTAACAATTTTGATAAATTAAGTAAACCTATTTCATATAGAAGAATGATAATTGAATTCGAATTCGTGGTTATTATGTGTGAATGACTAGAACATTATTTTATTATCAACGGTTTTTTTATAGAATGCAAAGGTAATAATATACGAATGAGAGAGATTGTCACTTGTAACTGTTATAACCACGGTGATCGATTTATTTATTAATTTTTTTTACATAATATTCGATATTGTTTTAAGCTAATTATGGCCATGGTTTTGTGTTAACATTATAAAAATAAAAAATAAAAACTGTTAACACTTTAAAAATATTAAATTTTTGCGAAAATATACTCATAAAAGAGTTATTTGTTTTAATCAACTTACAAAAACAACGTAGAAAATTCGATAACTATCATAATTTTAATATAAATATTATTGTTATGTTTATTATTATTAATATAATTACCATTCTTCTTTTTCTTAACAGCTTTGTATGTTGTTGTATGTTGTAATTCAGTTTTTGTAATCCTTTTTGTCGCCAGCTCATAAACTCCGATGAGGTTGCCTTGGACTCGCTTGTCCGCTGGTGTTCCACAGGGTCGTACACTTTATCCTCTTCTATATTATATTTCGAAAACCATCCATATTAAATAATATTATAAAGATAAAAAAAAACTATTCCTTAAAAATATATAGTGATAATATAGGGTTTTCCATTAAGGGCGCTTGATCGTGCAGAACTTCCATCGTAGCGTGTGCTGTGTGGCACGTAGCGCCGTCCTGTTGAAACCACATGTTGTCCAGATCCATATTCTCGATTTCAGGCCAAAAGAAGTTGGTTATCATCGACCGGTATCGCTCACCATTGACGGTGACGGCCACACCATTATCGTTTTCGAAAAAATACGGACCAATCACGCCTCCGGCCCAAAATCCGCACCAAACAGTCACTTTCTGCGGGTGCATTGCCACTTGGTGAACCTCGTGTGGATTGGTCTCGTCCCAAATACGGCAATTTTGCTTGTTGACATAGCCATTCATCCAAAAATGCGCCTCGTCGCTGAAGATGATTTTTTTGCCAAAATCGGCGTCAACTTCCAACTGCTCTAATGCCCAGTCAGCGAACACACGGCGCTGTCTATGGTCATTAACCTTGAGCTCTTGGGTCAGCTGGATCTTGTACGGGTGCAGGCTCAAGTCACAACGCAAAATTCGCCAAGTTGTCGTCTGCGAAAGGCCGAGTTCTTGTGCGCGACGCGGAATTGACTGCCGCGGGTTTTCGAGGACACTGTCGCGCACAGCGGCGATATTCTCGGCAGATCTCGCGTTACGTTGACGCACGGGAACCGGCTGATTGTTAACTGACCCGGTTGACTCGAATTTGTCCACCAATCGACGGATAGTCGACTCGGCAGGACGATCATCGCGACCGTAAAACGGGCGAAGTGCGCAGAACGTTGCTCGAACTGAAGACCCATTTTCATAAAACAATTTTATGATTTGCACGTGCTGCTCGACACTGCAACCTGCCATGGTGGTTTGGGAGGACGGAATGAATATAACACACTGCATTTGACAGCTGTCACTCAAACAACATGGCCGCAATCAGCTGTCAAAGTTCAAGCGTCCCTATTGGAAAACCCCATATAATTGATGTTAATCATTTCATAATGAAACATTTCTTATACATAAAGAAATTGTATTCGTGTGTGTTTATTTGATTGTTTTTAGTTATGGTATATTTTTCCTATCATTTATATTCCTCGGATTTAATGGAAAATATGGTAGAACTGTTCGTGGCCCAATATTGGACAAAGTTCTTGGTATGGGCATGTGATGAGGAGGGATGAAAAGCATGTTACTGGAAGGGTGATGAGCATGAATATTGATGGATATAGGGGACGGGGGAGGCCGAAGAAATGGATGAATTGCGTAAGAATGGATATGTGTATGAAAGCGGTAACTAATGAGATGACAAGTGACAGAAAGATGTGGAAAGAAAAGACACAGACGTAGTGGAAGAAGGATGGAATCGAAGTTTATCACGATGCTGCAGACAATATGCAAGTTTGCTCAAGAAGTTTTTATAAATTCAATACATGTACACAAAACAGTAGTACATGCAATTTAAATCCAATTTCCTTGTGTAAGAAAAATGTGTTCTGTCCATTATATCGTTATTTATTGTTATTCGTAAATTACTTTGTTAACAATAAAATTCTTAGTCTAAGTCCATAATAAAACTAAAACATTATGTATAAAATGCAACGCTAATTATCGCTCATCTCGTTTCGGGATTCGTTTCTGAACGTGGATAAAGAGATTCTGTTTTAAGTTTAACGCTTTTCGGACTTGGTAACTTAAGCTCGGAATGAAATGTAAATTTCTTTACTTTGCACCCTAAGTAAAACATAGCATGGTACGGGAATGAGAGTTGACTCTGAAAGTAAATTGTTTTGCTAAACTGTATAAGCCTGATAACAAAGTTACTTTTTGTTTTGACATAATCATTTATTATTATGAATGAATGAAATTATGAGTGTAGTATAATTATTATGAAGGTATTTTTATATGAAATAAAAGTCATGTTAAAACATATAAGTTAAATATTTCGTCAAATATAATAAAATCGTCTGCACCCCAAACGACTCGGCTTGGGAGTTTCTTAACTCACTTTATAGTACTATATTATCGTGTAAATATATAAAACAAAATATTATGTAAGAAAATTAAAATGTTCTTATAGTATTTTATATAATGGTTCTTGTTACATAGCATGGAACAATAATCGTTTCAGGATTAAAAAAGAGCATGCCACACGATTCAAACAATTTAGCTACTAGCACTTATTGTTAATTTTTATTCGACATTATATTTTACTTGATGGTAGCTCTGTGCAAGCTCGTCTGGGTAGGTACCATCCAGTCATCAGATATTCTACCGCGAAACATCAGTATTTTGTATTGCTGTGTTCCGGTTTGAAGGGTGAGTGAGCCAGTGTAATTACAGGCACAAGGGACATAACATCTTAGTTCCCAAGGTTGGTGGCGCATTGGCGATGTAAGCATACATTTCTTACAATGCTATTTTCTATGGGCTATGGTGAACACTTACCATCAGGTGACTCATATGCTCGCCCGAGTACCGATACAATAAATTTAAAAAAAGTCGAGTATTTGCAATGTCGAAAAAGTTAATATATTTTCGCGAGCGATAATATCATAAAGCTAGTACGATGGATCGAATTAAAAATAAAATAAGAATAACTTGAAATTTATGAAATTGACTACAGAATAATATAAATATTTGATTTCTTTTAAATTTGACCCCTGTAAGTAATAGATAATAATAAAAGAAAAATAAATAATTTATGTATAACAAAAAAATAACATGATCATTTATTATAAAATGATTTAAAAAAACACATAGTAACAGACCTTATAATTGCGCCTGAATTTAAGAAATGAATGAAGAATGAAGAAAGAAATATTTTTATCAAAAACAAACGGGTAACTGATTACTTTATTTTTTCTACTCGACCGACCGTCTTGTTTCCGTAAACTGATTTCGTCACGAGTCGTCGTCAGTGTTTTTTGTAATTGTTTTTTTGTTTTCTTTTTAATTGGAGTTTTAATTCAGTTATACATTGTTTGTTTTAGGATCCAATCGCGAAACAATAATTGTATTTTTTTAATTTGTTGATGGTACATAACGTCCTCCTTACCGATTTCGGCCACGGCGGCCAATCTCAAGACAGATTAGCCAACTGCGCAGGAGATATTATAGTGCACAAGTATGTGCGCAAACACAGGTGCACTCACTATTCCCTAGCTCTCATAATTCGATGGGACGGCAATCCGACACGATCGGAAAGAGTTCAGGCGCACGACCAACGGCTTTACGTGCTTTCCGAGGCACGGGAGTGTACACACTTCCAACTTCCAGACTCCGGGCTGCTACTGACAATTTTCTGACAGAAAAACCCAATAACTATTTATTGGCCCGACCTGGGGACCACCGGGTCTGCGGCCTTATATCTAGCCACTAGACCAACGAGGCAGTCGATGGTACAAATGAAGTATCGTTAAGACCGCTTTGTTCATACTTTTATTTGAATAATGGAAAATATTGGATTGAGACAAATAAAATATCGGAATATTTTTTTAAGAAACATGTTATTCGATCCTTGTATACTTTATCATTGATAATGTTTATTGCATTGAATTAATCAGGTTACAGAAATAATACAAAAATATCTCAACTATTATTTAAACGCTACTATGGGTCAATTACATTGGTTTCATATATGTAGCAGTTAAATTTAATATACATTTTATTACGGTCATTTGTAACACACCAGCAACCTCGCAGAACTAGATAGCTAACATCATAAGCAACATCCATTTGTTAGATTTTATTATCATACAAAAATAAGTATTAATTTACTTTCCCGCTTGAACGTTTATAAGTCTACGCGCATCGCAAAGATCGACGCGTCGCGTCGTCCTTTCGTTTATGAATGAAATATACACCTACAAATGTCACGACAGTACGACAAAAACTTGTAAAATCATTTTTTTTAGTCCTGCGAGGTTGCTGGGTCGTTACAAATAAACCTGTATAAGTTTATTTGAAATGTGAATATACTTTTTAGAGTAGGTAACGAAAGATATGCAAGTAAAACTTGATAACTATTTATTAAAAATATATTTCGCATCCAGAAGTTAAGCTGATTCTACAAAAACCTCGAATTGGTCTTTTTAAAATAAGAACACCAAATCATAAGTCGCGCCAATCATGAAATATTATAATTACATTTCTATTCTCTTAACCAACAAAATGGCGGCTTAAAATTAGCGCGCGTTTTATTTGTCAACGCAATGTTCAAGGAATCTCATGTACTATATATAATTATAAAACTATCTTAACAGATGATTTGGTGGCATACACAAATAATCGAATACTATTGTAATATTAACTAGGCACGCGCATAACGATCAAATTGTGTAATAAACTGAGTTTCTTGTCCATATTTATTTCTCGACAGTTCTTACAAGTTCATGGATTAAGAAATAAAATTAGGTAATTAATGGAATGTAGGTTCTATGGATAAGGACTGGTACCATATAAAAATCTTATATAAAAAAATGTACATGTCCTGTATGACAAGCAACGAATCCTAACTAAGCTATGTCTTATTTATTAACCTTTTTCTAATTATATCGTAGTAGTGCGTTTGTCTTTAGTCTTTCTCTATACATTTATATACTATTAAAGTCTTAATTGTCTTAATTGTCATTGAGTTACTGACATAGACCTTGTTCAAACGCAGCCTTGTGACTAACTGTCAATTTTTTTTTATAGTATTAGTAGACCGACGCTCGTAAGGGTCACCTGATGGTAAGTGGTCACCAACGCCCATAGACATTGGCATTGTAAGAGATGTTAACCATCGCTTATATCGCCAATGCGCCACCAAACTTGGGCACTAAGATGTTATGTTTCTTGTGCTCGTACACTGGCTCACTCACCCTTCAAACCGGAACACAACAATAAAAAGTACTGATGTTTTGCGGTTGAATATCTGATGAGTGGGGGGTACCTATCCAGACGAGCTTGCACAAAGCTCTACCACCAAGTTAATATGATTTAATAATAATTCATATATTATTATTATCATATCAATAATATAATAATAATAATGTATGAATGATATCAAGATGAGATCATAGACGAAGAGATCATTGTATAGGCTCGAACCGGGGAAATAATACAGGAGAACTCAGAAAACGTGTATTAACTGGACGCCGGTAACATCGCTAATCACCGTCAAACGGTGTACATAATAATTGAACTTAAAATTAACTGTTAAGTTATACAGGAGCGCTTCGTGTTGCTCTTTAAATTCATCAGGCGCTCCAACATGCCCCCGGACGTTGAAAGCTCCTCTTTCAACACGAATCAATAGAAACTGGTAGTGGGCAAATCTTGTTGAACGCTCGTCGGATTACTCCAGCAGACGTCCGGATGTCAGCCACGCGTACAACACCATCAGATCCTGGATGGACAGCAACAATTCGTCCTATTTTCCACTTTAGCGGTGGAAGATTGTCTTCCTTCACTACTACCATGGAACCCAGCTTTAATTCATCTTTAGATGAACGCCATTTGGTTCTTTGTTGCAATTCTGAAACATACTCCTTACTCCACCGAGCCCAAAAGTGCTGGCGTAGTTGCTCAATTCTTTGGAAACGAGTTAAATAATTAATAGGATCGTTTCGGTTATCTCGTTGAGGAAGTGAAGTTAGCGGCCGACCAACAATAAAATGACCCGGTGTCAGAGGTGAAAAATCTTCAGGATCAGAAGACAGCGGCGTTAAAGGGCGGGAATTCAGTATCGCCTCAATCTGAGTTAAAGCGGTGTTGAGCTCTTCAAAGGTCAGGTTACAATTTCCCAACACTCGTTTGAGATGATATTTTGTCGACTTGACACCCGCTTCCCAGATTCCGCCGAAATGAGGAGTGTACGCGGGAATAAAATGCATTTTTATTCCATCGTTAGCTAAACTTTCGCCTAGAGAATCGCAATTGGATTTTAAGAATTTAGAAATTTCGTTATACGCGCCAACAAATGAGGTACCATTGTCGGAATATATATCTAAGGGTTTTCCCCTGCGCGAAACAAATCTGAATAATGCTAGTAAAAATTTATTTGTGCTTAAGTCACCTACCAGCTCCAAGTGAATTGCCTTGGTCGTAAAACAAATAAAAATCGCGATGTACACTTTTACTAGCCTACAACCACGACCTTGTCGACTAGCGCACATGATAGGGCCGGCGTAATCAACGCCAACACTTTTAAATGGATAACCTCCTGGAAGAAGACGCTGCTTTGGCAAGTTCCCCATTAAAGGAGTAATTATATTACCTTTCATTCGACAACAACGTACACAGTTACGATAGCAAGCTTTCGCTAAATTTCGGCCACCTATAGGCCAATACGATTCCTTATGGAAGCTAATAATAGATGAGGATCAGCGTGCATTAATTTATTGTGTTCGTAACTAAATAATAATTTTGTAAAAATATGAGTGGACTGTAAAAGAATAGGATTTTTTTTTTTTTTTTTTTTTTTTTATTGTATAGGTTGGCGGACGAGCATATGGGCCACCTGATGGTAAGTGGTCACCAACGCCCATAGACAATGGCATTGTAAGAAATGTTAACCATCACTTACATTGCCAATGCGCCACCAACCTTGGGAACTAAGATGTTATGTCCCTTGTGCCTGTAATTACACTGGCTCACTCACCCTTCAAACCGGAACACAACAATACAAAGTACTGCTGTTTTGCGGTAGAATATCTGATGAGCGGGTGGTACCTACCCAGACGAGCTTGCACAAAGCTCTACCACCGAGTAAAGTAAGTAAGGATGCTTTTTATTATAAGAGAATGTCGAATTCTCTAAACGTCCTCCAACTCGCATTATCTTATTAGAATCTAAGTAAATATTAAATTTAAGAAGAGCACTTTTCACAGGTAAATTTTGTTTATTTATAAGTAATTTATACTCTGGAAAGGACTCAATTTGACTTTTTATAATAATAGTATTTAATGTTTCTTGTATTCATCTTGTGTGCTTTTCTACTAATTCTAATAAATCGCAGCATGTATGCAACGCATCGAACGAGTCTTAAATAATTGGAAAAACGTTTAAAATCTACTATAACTTTAATATTATCTGCGACAACGACTGCGATTATGTAAACGCGTCGTATTTTTAATAAAATGTTCCTCATTCAACCTTCCTTTTGTTATATAATCAGATGACTGAGAGTTAATCTCCTTGAGATTCCAACATTGCATTAAATCCTTACGAATTAAATCTAAATCAGTGTAATCATGAGAACTAGCTTGAGTAAAATTACATGATATTTTATTTAATAATTTATCATTACAATAGGTAACGGGGCCAGAAACGATCCAGCCTAGCCTGGTTTCACATAACACAGGCTTTCCAACACCTAACTTAATTTTTTCAGTACCTAGCAAGTCCCAGAAGAGATCAGCACCAAGTAAAATATCTACTTCTGACGGCTGGTAGAAAGTAGGGTCGGCTAAACAAATATTAGTAGGAATATTAAGGTTGGTCAAATCAACTTCACAACGGGGCATGTCATTTGTTATTAACGGCAATACAAAACAATATAACTTAGCGGTATAGCTGTTATCTAGTGACGTCATTTTAACCTGACATGTATTGCCTACGCGAGAATTCACGTTATTTATACCATAGATTGACCCATCTACTTGTTTAGTATATAACTTGAGTCGTTTACATAATCGCTCCGTCATAAAACATGATGTGCTACCACTGTCGAGTGTCGCACGCACTATATGTTCAACATTATTGTGATCATATAATTTAACTAAAGCGGTTGATAATAACACGCCGCGCTGCTTATTATTATTCTCGCTATTCGAAGACGAGAGGCGCGCAGATAAAGCAATACTACCAGCGCCAACGCCAGTGTGAATTGAGCGCTCAGGCGCCGCAGACGTCGACGGAGACGTTGATATATTATTATTATTATTGTTATAGCGATTACCTTTAAATTCCGAGACGTGAATTAATACATTATGCCTACGCTTACATAATTTGCACCCTGGTTTTTTACAATTGTTAGCAAAATGACCTGAACGAAAACAGTTATAACATACTTTATAACTAGGTATTAATTTAAGACGAGCTTCATTACTTAATGCAAGGAACTGTGAACATGTAGTTAAACTGTGGTCAGCTTTACAACAGGGACAAACCTTAGTGACAGACTCAGTGCTTGGACAACCAGAACTATGTGTTGTTACCATGGATTTTATCTTGGGAACGTATTTATTAGTAACAGGAGTATTATTTCGTGATAACTCTAAAGTTTCAACTAAGTCAGCGCGCGTATGAATGAATTGAAGGAAAGCATCGAATGTGATTTTGCTATTCTTGTCTACGCGGCCCTTAAACTCCTCCCACTCACGATAAGACTTCTGATCTAACTTGCGAGTAACTAAATATATTAATAAAGTGTCCCATTGTTTAACTGGCTCACCTAAGGATTCTAACGAACGCAGATTTTTATTTAATTGGTCTATCAAACCTTTTAACGCCACAGAAGATTCCCTAGTAATAGCTTCAATATTGAATAAGGCTGACACGTGATTCTGCACTAATAATCGTTTATTATCATAACGATCACATATTAAATTCCAAGCAATTGTATAGTTGCTAGCGGAAAACTCAATCGATTGAATGACCACAGCAGCAGATCCCTCCAGAGAAGCACGCAAATAATGGAATTTATTTATTTGGTCAATTTCATCATTATTATGGATGAGGCTAGTAAAAGTGTCACGAAACTCTAGCCAATTACTGTAACACCCATTAAACCGTGGTAGCTGTATTGTAGGCAACTTAATAGGCTTATGAATACTGACACCTGTATTCCTATCACTACATATAGATTCATTGTCTTTATTGTATAATTTTAAAAATTCTTGAGACCTAGACAAGGCCTTATAATATAAAGATTCAAACTCTGAACGCTCAGACAACTGTAATTTTACATCGTCAACTAAACATTCTAAACGCAACTGTACCTCATCATATTGCACGTACAACGACTCGATCTTTTCCCTCCGCAATTGCAATTCAATAACATCACAACTGCTTATTTGTTTATCATTCAACGCATCGAGGTAATTAATAAATGCTGTTAAGCGACCTTTGAAACTTCCACGCTTTTTTACTAACTCTCTTTCCTCGGACATACTGGGACTCGAGTGTCGTCGACCTGAAATGTATATAATAACAAGTTATATAACTAATTATCTACTATTTTAATTACAAACTTTAGGTACTACGTTCTAGAATTGATTTTATTGTATTTAACAATGTAAATAGGTAATCTTTATTGTAAATGTTAAAATATAATTATTAATTTTGAAACGGCTAATATTATTTAACCTACACGTATTTCTTAATATATAAGTAAATAAATAATTATTTTAAGTACACTACGGCTTAATTAAGTATATTTAAAGTAAATAAATTGTAATAATATCTAACACTAATTAATACATTATAATTATTTAACAAGTACCTACGCATCAACTATAATAATTGAATGTATGTCTCTTAAACGCATTAATACAATTATAAATCGAAGTAATTACACAATAATATTTTAAGTATTGTATAATAATATTTATGCTAATCATATGAATATAATATGAAAAATGAGAACCATTCAAAATGCAAGTTGGTACTTTATTAAAATATTAAATACAGGTATAAAAACGTACTAACCTTTTATATTTCTTATATATTAAAGTTAAATACAACCTGTACGAGTGTTGGGTGACGATATTATCCACAATAAAACTTAACACCGTTGAAATATGTGTACTGACTCCAAATTCACTCTGCCCACGTGTAACTCCTCAAGTTGCAGATATTTTTAATTCCGTTGTTAATTAATATTTCTGATTCATTAATTATCTTCTTTTATCCTTGAAGATATAATGCGGCTCGATATGGACCATGTATAGGCTCGAACCGGGGAAATAATACAGGAGAACTTGGAGAACTCAGAAAACGTGTATTAACTGGACGCCGGTAACATCGCTAATCACCGTCAAACGGTGTACATAATAATTGAACTTAAAATTAACTGTTAAGTTATACAGGAGCGCTTCGTGTTGCTCTTTAAATTCATCAGGCGCTCCAACAATCATAGTTAAATTAATAACTAATAATAGCTTGTATTAATTATTAGTATTTTTTATAGTTTTGACATATTCAACAAGTTTCTAAAATCGAACACCATGAAGGTTGTATTAACTTTGTTTCGACGAAGTCGTAAACTCGAAAGACTATGTATGCCGTATATGTAATACATACATTTATAACGCCGGAAATAAAAGCATTCCCGGAGTTTAGTCGTAAAACCCTCACTCCGAGCATAGTGAGCCCAGTTTATGTAAATTAAATACAAATATCATCGTTAATTGAATTTGTTTACCATTGAAACAAACAAACATCTCATACCAATTATACAGCGTGTTTCATTACATCACATTCGTTATAAAGGTTGATATATTGCCTCCAGCGTGACACGCGCTTACCTAGAGATGTATACACTGCCTTGCGTCGACAATTTGCAGCTGCGGCGCGGAGTTTATTTGCATCTCCCTAAAGTTGTAAACATCGCCTTACATGTTATGTGCATGTAAATCTTCTAGATAGGGCAGATAGTTATATTTGAATAAATCATCATTATTATGAATTGCTGGCTTTATAGAACATGAAAAATAATTTGTGCTTGGCGGAGTTCTAACCTCCGATCTTCGGTTAAAATTTTTGTGTTCCAGTCATTGACGAACAATAATAACGTATTATTTCCCTCAATTTTATTATTATGAAATAAATCTTTATTTCTAAATAACATTCGCAAGGCGTTAATGAGAAAAACAATTTTATAATATTAATTGTTATAATTTTAGGTTGTATACTTACGCAAAATTGAAATTGACAAGAAAAACTTTTGTAAAAATTGTCGTCTCAATATAAGGTCCTCCAGACCGATTTCGGCCACGGCGACCAATCTCAAGAGATTAGCCAACTGCGCAGGAGATATTATAGTGCACAATATAATTAATATATCAAAATAACAATACCGTTGATTTATTTGAAAATATTTGCTTATTAGCTTGGATCTATTTTGCTGCTTTGCTTAATTCAGTCCAATCAATTAACTGACAAACATTAATATAACTAAAAGCTTGCAATAATTTAAAACTTGGCGATGCCATATCAATTGAAATGTAATCTTCGTTTCCGAAACAAGAATCTTCAATTTAAACGCACCCCCTTGTTTATAGAAGTGTTCTGTATTTGATCACCTGGGTTTATTCTGAGACGAGTGAAAATTTTACACGGCGGCTCCTGTACATTCACTATTGACGCGAGCTTGAACGTTGTTGTCACGTCAAAAATAATATGAAAACTCGGAAAGAGAAAATATAATACACAAGCACATTGCCCGCGATTTCGTCCGCGAAAATTTAAAAACTATTATTTAACGTAAATTAGTATCTGGTGATAGTCTAAACGTAGACGATTACAGTTTGTTCAAACTGTCATTGTTCTTACTGAGATAATTTTATACCCGTCATAACTTCTAAACGAAAAGTCCGATCCGGACCTTTTAAAGTGGAATTTACATGTAAATAATCATACTTAATTATCAAACCATTTAAATGGATAAGGACATATCATGATACATATATCGCCTCTATTCCATTCCACCGTATTTGAACTTAATAATTTAAACAAAAACTGTTACTGTGGCTTAACTATAATAGTTAGGCATATACCATCAAGGACATTTTTGTATAGAACACTTTTTTATATTCCGTTAATAGTTTTCGCAGCGCACGCCAAATAATGACTTTTATAGGCAACAATTTGATACCTTGGGTTACATTGTTCCATTTTAGTTAGATATCTCTAATTTTTTGAAAATATCATGTAGCCTATGTAGCTTTCTAATGGTGAATGATTAAAATCGCTCCAGTACTTTTTGAGTTAAATCGTAACAAACAAAAAATCACTGTATATAGTCTCAGAGTGTACACACTTCCAACTTTTAGACTCCGGACTGCTACTGAGAATTTTCGACAGAAAATCTCGATAACATTTTATTGGCCCGACCTCGAATTTGAACCCAGGACCAACGTGTCTACGGCCTTATATGTAGCCACTAGTCCAACGAGGCAGTCAGAGGTAGAAGAGTAACTACGTAAAACAAGCCCCAAATGATCAAGCGATAATTATCTATGACGCGTGAATTATTTCCGGACATTTAGGCGATTTCAAGGTAATTGGTAAATTCTCCGAATCTAATGTCGCAGTAATTGCTATCGCTAATATAATTACGGTTAGTGTTAATTAGATATCGTACGTTAATACATTACCAACTATGGAATTCTCGCTACTTTCGCGTGACTAAACGTGATGATGAGAATATACCACAAATATTTGTTACTACCTGAGTAATTATATTGTAAGTAGATATATCTAGCAGCGGATGGAGACTGAGAGCTGAAGATCGAGCTCAATGGCGTGCCATTGGAGAGGCCTATGTCCAGCAGTGGACGACAAAGGGATGATGATGAAGGTATATCTCAGAATTGAACCGAATTAGCGATTTATAAAGAGCATCTTGAGTCGTGACTCTTGACATTGCCGTGGCAATGCACGTGACATTGCCGTGGCAATGCACAGGAGTCTTGGACAGAAAAACCTAATAGCGTTTTGGCCCGACCTGGGATTTGAACCCAGGTATTAGATCAACGAAGCCTAGTGCTATATTGAAAATCGATATACGGTGTAACGCTAGTTTGTTTAGTATGTCCCTTAAATGTTATAAATATTATTATAATTTTGTTTGTTTTTTATAGCATAGGTAAGTGAAAGAGCGTATGGGCTACCTGATGGTAAGTGGTCACCAACGCCCATATAAATTGGCGTTGTAAGAGATGTTAGCCATCGCTTACATCGCTAATAAGCCACCAACCTTTGGAACTAAGACGTCTCAGTGTAATTAGACTGGCTCACTCACCCTTCAAACCGGAATAACAATACCAAGTACTTTTGTTTTGCTGTAGAATATCTGATGAGTGGGTGGTACCTACCCAGACGAGCTTGCACAAAGCTCTACCACCAAGTAAATTATAATAATTATTATAATCAATTTCAAATAATGTGTGACTTGATTATCGGTTAATCAATGCACAGAATTAATCAAATTAATTGAAAAATCATCATCTAAATTTTAATTACTTAAAGTTTCTTATATGAAATAATCTTTACCAATGATACCGAGTTCAAACGCAGGAAAGCATTACTGAATTTTATATGCCTTATTTACTTATAACTTATCTCTTGCCAATCTGCATTGAAGCAGCATGGTGAAGTAAACTTAAAACCAGAGGAGGCCCAGCGGGACATATATATTTAATTTTTTTCCTTTTAAACTTCCTATTTGTATGGGTTAGTCCTCATTTAAGTCGAATATTTTCTTCCTACGGTTATTTGAGTTGACTATAAGTCAAAAATACATAGAACCAAAGTAAACTAAACATGAAAAAGTTGAATGTAAGCTTGTATCCGCCATTTTGAGTGACGTAAAAGTATTTCAAATGTCGAGCACCCTCACGGTGAAGATTTGGAGCACCTGAAAAATGGGTCAAGCGTTTTTTTTACGTCCTATACCTTTTGGTGGTTCTGTCGTAATAAAATATTGTGTGTGACGACGGCGGAATTCGGGATTTAGACTGATGAGATTTTTATTTATAGCTTTTTGTGTAATTAATTTTGACGTATGTATAAATATTTTTATTTAAATAAGTAAGGTCTTATTGTGATTAAAATATGACTCTATTTTAATTATCATGAAATATAATATAATTTTATATATTAAGATAAATAAGTCTGACATTTATTGTGATTCAATTTTAAGTGTAGAAAAATATAATGTCGTATCTTTAAAAACTTTTAAGAAATGAGCACACACATTCGTTAATTGTCGGCAACGCACCGGTTTTGTATAGGTCCATGGGTGGTCTTAGTCACTTTTCATCAGGTGAGCCTCCTGCCCCTCTAACATAAAATGTATATTATATAATATATATAAATTGAAAATTTGATTCAATTAATTGAAAATTATTTTTATAATGTCGCCATCAGATTTTAAGGGGTACTGTACCATGTCAACTAACTTTAAATTTATAAACCGCTGAGCTTCCTCCTGACATTATTCTTAGGTCAGAGTATTTATTTTGGAACCGGGGGTAGTTTTTACTTAAACAATCAATCAACAAGTGTAATCCTGGTGGTAGGACTTTGTGCAGGCCGGTCTGGGCGGGTACCACCCACTCGTCAGATATTCTGCCGCTAAGCAGCAATACTTAGTATTGTTACGGGACATAACATCTCAGTTCCCAAGGTTGGTGGCACACTTGTGATGCAAGGTGGTGACCACTTACCATCAGGTGGCCCATTCGAGCGTCCGCCTGCCTATAACATAAAAAGTTCTTATATTGAATAAAGATATTTGGAAGCCAAGAAAAATACAATAAATGGTTACGTATTTCGCATGAATTCTGTCAGAACAGTCAGAAATCGATATCTCGAAAAATATTCATATGCGCCAAAAATCCTTTAAAAGGAAAGTCTTCATATCAAAACTCAGTGTCTGAATATTAAAATTCGATGATCCTTTAAGTGAGGGTTCTTCCTGGCTGGCCCATCAAGCCAGGCTGGGTACGGGCCTCGGGGTTACCCCCTTTACCCGGGCTATTCCTCCCCTGCAAGTTATCTTGCCGTGTCGTTAGTTTTGGCCCGAAGGGCCGGTCACAATAACCCAGTGGCTATGAAGTTTATCCAAAACATATTTCAACATTCGGCGAGAGATGTCGCGGTTGGTAGGACAAATTTTTCAAAAAGGTCAATTACCTTCATTCAATATAGAAGCGTTACACTTACTTATAGATTGTCATAAATCTACCACCGGTTCGGAAATAAACACCTCAGACCTGAGAAGAACCGGCGAAAGAAACTCAGTGAGATTTTAAGTTCACGTTTATAAAACAAATATATTTTTAAAAGAAGATATTAAATTGAAACTAATTTAGTTGCTATAGTACTGAACCCTAAAAGGGACTACGCCACATCCGAGTGTTGAGGTCGTTAGAGGACTTCGACACTTACATGGCCCTTAACAGGTCTCAAGTGCTTCTGTAAGACAAGATTCCCGAATTTAAGAGTACATGACTATGTTGTTATACGAATATAGCCCTTAAAGTCTCAAATATTAGAGCGACAATAAAGAATATTGTTTGCAACTTGTGTAACTTGTAAATGCGTTGGGATAAATATGGTGACAAGAGGGGAAAATAAAAATGCTGATATTTCCGTCATCCAAGACATCGACAGATAAGTTTCCTCAATATATTTTTTTATATGTAAATATAAATATTATTATTTTCATAAAAGTAAAAACTAAAGTAACAGACTGTGAATGTCTCACTGCTGGGCTAAGGCATCTTCTCCTCTTTTGAGAAGAAGGTTTATGGAGCTTATTCCACCACGCTCCTCCAATGCGGATTGGTGGAATACACATGTGACAGAATTTCAGTGAAATTTGACACATGCAGGTTTCTACACGATGTTTTCCTTCACCGTCAAGCACGAGATGAATTATAATCACAAATTAAGCACATGAAATTCAGTGGTGCTTACCCGGGTTTGAACCCACGATCATCGGTTAAGATTCACGCGTTCTTACCACTGGGCCATCTCGGCTTTTTTTCATAAAATTTAATATTATTATTTTCATTAAAATTTGTCATATATAATATTTACCGTTCAATATATAAACAGATAAGGCTCATTTTGAAGTATTCTTACCACCACCACCACACCTGTACCACATATGTATATTGCTATTATAATACTTAGAAGTCTCATGTTTTGTTTCGAAGTGATCCAACGAATATACGTGTATACATACATACAAGGGACATAAAATCTTACGGTTTTACATATTAATTTTGTTTAGCGAGTGATTAGTTAAATAATGCTGTCTACTTCTTTCGAATGTCAAATCAATAATGACAGAAAGAGCGAAATCTATTTTTAATTAGACATTCTGCTGTAACAAACCGATATGCAACGTATTAGTAATAAGTAAGGCCATTAGTTCCCAAAGCAGGTGGCGCATTGGCGATGTAAGCAGTGCTTAATATTTTCTACAGTGGGGAATGTCTATGGATAGTGGTGACCACCAACGGTGGCTACCCCTTTCCGATCTTTTAAAAAAAAGTAAAACGATGCATGATAAACACGATGGCTTACCCGTATAAGTTACATATATGTATAAAATAAGTATATCCAATATTTCAGTGTGGGAATGACATTTGCAATCACAAAGAGGTCGGATAACATTACGCCTCTTCTGATAATGGATTCGAAATTTAAATTTTCAAATAAATGGAAAAACAAAACATAAACGGAAAGCCAGGTTTTAATAAAGGATCGAATTTTATTCAAGGAACGGTATTTTGCTTATCTGATATTGCAGTGGCAAGTATTTGTTGTATAAAATCTATACTACTATATAAATCTATTGGCTCTGTCTGTACTTTATTTTTTACCTAATTTTGTGATAAATAAGCGTTTTATGATGCAGTGATTCACATTATACTATTTTTTTCATTTTTATCTGTCTGTCTGTATGTCTTCTTATAACTCAAGAACGGCTTGACCAATCTTGATGAAAATTGGTACACACAAAGAACATGTGATGGCGCAAATGTTAGGTACGGTATTTTATGAAAATTAGTTTCAAATCGTTAATAACGTATTTCTTTACCAGTAGCCTTGTGAGTGTGTGTGTGTGTGTGTGTGTGTGTGTGTGTGCGTGTGTGTGTTATTATAGTAATAAAATAATATATTATATTGTTATTAATTATACGCGGGTGAAGCCGAAGGCACAGCTAGTCATTTATAAAATCTTAAATTCAAAATTCAAAATTCAAAATACTTTATTAAATATTGAAGTATTACACTTTCTTATTGATAGTCAAATTAGAAACTACCACCGCTTCGGAAAAGAAATACCCAGCCCTGAGAAGAACCGGCGAAAGAAACTCAGCGGCATGTGTTTTTTTTTTTGTCTTTTTTTATTGTATCATGTACTGTTTACAAAAAAAATGAAATAGCCATGCGGCTATGTTTCATTCCCAAGGTGTGCTATCATCCATAAAATCATTAATTGTATAACCTTTAGTACACAAGCGTTCCTATACAATTTTTTTTAATTTAGCCACTGAGGCATTTTGGACGCTTTCTTAAAACTATAGATTCACAATTACTAACCTTATCTGTTCCACTCGAATTGAATATATTAATATCCTTCTTAATTAGGAAGGGGTCTTGTTCGATTTTTGAATTGCAAATAAAAAAAAACTTTTTAAATACCATCGAGCAGCGTCGTTTGCAACCAGCAAATTAAAAAAAATATATGAATCAACGAGTGAATAAATCATTGAGCAGATGTAATATATCACAGCTTGTACTCATGTTTCGGCTTACGTAATGCGAGCTACATTTCATTTTTGTGTCCTGTTATTTTAATATGCAGGTTCCAGAAGTAAGGGCGTGTACACAGGTAACGTTATCATTTCTAACTCGAGTTGTTTGTTTCTGTTTAAATTATTGACTTTTTAATATCAGTTGGTGACAGTTAGTTTTGGCCAAAAATATTTTAAATCAAATCAAGAATTTATAAAAGTGTAATACTAATAAATAGATAATCCATTTTCATGTTGTCCAATCACCAGTGTTCGTTTATACATATTTCAATAGAATTGTTATTTAATAGTATTCTTGGCTAAGTAACAATTTTTCCCCTATATAAGAAAATAAATCCAGGTAGACTAAGCAATATCACTGAACCAGTTGTAAACACTATGAATATAGCCAAGACGGACACTTGAGAAATTTGAAAGAGGCTTTTACCGCAAAAGACGACTTTTACAATTAACAAAATAAGGGGTTTTCCAATAGGGACGCTTGAACTTTGACAGCTGATTGCGGCCATGTTGTTTGAGTGACAGCTGTCAAATGCAGTGTGTTATATTCATTCCGTCCTCCCAAACCACCATGGCAGGTTACAGTGTCGAGCAGCACGTGCAAATCATAAAATTGTTTTATGAAAATGGGTCTTCAGTTCGAGCAACGTTCCGCGCACTTCGCCCGTTTTACGGTCGCGATGATCGTCCTGCCGAGTCGACTATCCGTCGATTGGTGGACAAATTCGAGTCAACCGGGTCAGTTAACAATCAGCCGGTTCCCGTGCGTCAACGTAACGCGAGATCTGCCGAGAATATCGCCGCTGTGCGCGACAGTGTCCTCGAAAACCCGCGGTAGTCAATTCCGCGTCGCGCACAGGAACTCGGCCTTTCGCAGACGACAACTTGGCGAATTTTGCGTTGTGACTTGAGCCTGCACCCGTACAAGATCCAGCTGACCCAAGAGCTCAAGGTTAATGACCATAGACAGCGCCGTGTGTTCGCTGACTGGGCATTAGAGCAGTTGGAAGTTGACGCCGATTTTGGCAAAAAAATCATCTTCAGCGACGAGGCGCATTTTTGGATGAATGGCTATGTCAACAAGCAAAATTGCCGTATTTGGGACGAGACCAATCCACACGAGGTTCACCAAGTGGCAATGCACCCGCAGAAAGTGACTGTTTGGTGCGGATTTTGGGCCGGAGGCGTGATTGGTCCGTATTTTTTCGAAAACGATAATGGTGTGGCCGTCACCGTCAATGGTGAGCGATACCGGTCGATGATAACCAACTTCTTTTGGCCTGAAATCGAGAATATGGATCTGGACAACATGTGGTTTCAACAGGACGGCGCTACGTGCCACACAGCACACGCTACGATGGTCATCTCGCGCGGAGGCGACGTGAACTGGCCACCGAGATCGTGCGATTTGACCCCGCTGGACTTTTTCTTGTGGGGTTTTCTTAAGTCACAGGTCTATGCCAACAAGCCGCAAACCACCGATGCCCTCAAAGTCAACATACGCCACGCCATCGATCAAATACAGCCCGATTTGTGCGCCAGAGTCATCGAAAATTGGACCTTTCGTGTGCGCGCCACCAACCGAAGCCGTGGCGGTCATTTGAATGATGTCATATTTCATACATAATGGGGTCGATAGACCTTCCAAATAAAAAAAAAAATTCGCAAATGTCTCTCCTACATGTATTTTTTTTTGCATTTCAAAGATCAAGCGCCCTTAATGGAAAACCCTATACTAACATATATATATTTATTATGTTATTTTGTAGGTCCAACAGACATAATGCCCGTACATTTGCTGTATGTTCCTATCAGTTTTTTGTTTTAGTATTTTATGTGTCTGCATATTTTCATTTCCAGACAGCATCACAATCCTTGAACAGAATAGTTTTAATTAGTCTGATTCTGGATTCCCAGGACTGGACTGGATGATGTTCGGCCGGATGACATGAATTTAATAATAATTGTCTCATATGAAACAGACTATAATTATATCGAAAATAAAAAAATAAAAAAATTATAAATAAACGCTCGATGTGAAAGATCCGTTAGTATAACTTCTGCTGCGTAAGACTGTGGTTATTTTTGCCTTTCTAACAATTTACGCTAAAGGTAAAAAAAAATCATTTCATGTTATTTTTAAAGTTTTTACTCGCTTATAATTGTCTGGTCTACGCTTGTGTCTTGTGCTGTCTGTATTGGCTATTGCTTGAGATTCGCCGTGGTCGAAATCCATGCAGTATATTTTATCCATACGTCCATTCAGTTTATATATTTTTATTATCTTTATATATATACGTGAATAGTATTACAAACATATATAACGTATTATGTGTATCACGTTTGAAGGGGATGAAACGGTTCAACGAAACCGATTCTTATTTTATGGGCTCATAATAGTTCATTTCGATTATATCAATAAAATAATACACGATCGGACCAAATAACAACACACAATGTTTTTTTTTTTACCTTTAACAAAACAAAAACACGCAAAATTCTTCCTCTTCTTCTTCTTTTTTCTTACTTCTTCTTTTATTTAAAGAATTTATTATCTATTTATATTTTATATTTATTATTTTTCCAATCACATATTTTACCGCCAAATTGCAGTACGTTGTATTGTTAAGCGGTTTGAAGGGTGAGTGAGCCAGTGTACAGAAATGATCGCGCATTTTCGATCTAAGGTATTGTAAATATTACAGCGCCAACGTCTGTGAGTGGTGGTGACCACGTAAAATCAGGTGGCCTATTTGTCCATGGGCCAACTTAATTTATGCATAATATAATTCATTTGGTTGAAATTCTGCTATATGTGTATCCATCATTCCGCTTTGGAGCAGCGTGGTGGATTAAAGGCTTATTTTTTAAGCAAAAGTTCTTTGCCCAGCCGTGGGAGATGAACGAGTTGTTTCTTTTATATATGTTAATATATTTATGTTAATATATATAATTAACTGTTCTTGTTAGAACATTAACATACCAAGTAACAACATTTCATAAAACGTTCGTAATATAAGTTTTGTTTTAATCTGTGTATAGTTTATATGCAAGCAACTGTACATAATATTTAGTACATCTGTATGCATCGTAACTCGTTTAATATCCTGAATATATTTAAATACCTTACGCAAGATGGTTCCTTTAGTTTTCGTATTATTATGGAATACAAGTAAGGAAATAAAGAGGAATTTAAAACATTTTAGAATAATATAATATATCAAGGATTGGCTGAGATGGTCCAGTGGCTAGAATACGTGAATTGTAATTGAAGTTTGTGGGTTCAAACCTGGGAAAAAACCACTGAATTTTCATGTTTAATTTTTCGTCGGAAAACATCATGAGGAAACCTGCATGTTGAGGATGAAATTTTGTCACATGTGTATCTATCAACCCGCAATGGAGCAGCGTGGTGGAATAAGCTTTCAGTCTTATAAGGAGAGCTCCCAGCAAGCACAAATCACACTCTAAGATTGACTTAAAAAAAAGTAAAGTAAAAATTTATAATATACGACCAACTAAATCAATCAAAACCAGTTCGTTTAAATTTTAACTCTAATAGAACGTAAATAAGGTTGAAAACCCTATTCGAACAACATTTCTGTACAACAATTGTTTTGAAAAGAACATACTCAGAATATCTTCAAGGCTGATTTATTTTTATTTTCAATAAAACTAACTCCCTAGAATACTTTTTAGAATTCAGTCAAAGGTTTGACTATTTAAGTAGAATGTACAATAAACCAAATTTATTAAGTTTTTTTCCGGACGAAGCCGGATTTTTTTACATACTTAGGAGTAATTCAAAGATTTTTCACAGAATTCATCAGTATTAGTTACCTAATATTCCATTTTTAAATGGAGTAAGAGAATTATTTGTATTCTAAATATAGAATTACTAAATCAATCAAAGCATTTTAGTTTTTTAAAAACTATTATTTACATATAAGCAGACGAACACACGGAGGAAACAGAAAACATTTTTCGAATTCAGTGAAAAAATTGAAAAATTATATTGTATATAAATTGAAATATATTAGGTCCTTAAATATGAAATTAGGGTTTTGTCGTACTGACCACTTTGATCTCCTCTTTGGTTAAGAATTCCAAATTCAAATTTATAAATTCATTTAGCTGGTACATTTGAGTTTTGAAAACAGTCATTTATTTGTTTTTTCCTTATTATTTTTTTCTTTGGCGTCACTTATTACCGCACAATGGAAAACATGTAATTTCGGTATATTTACGAGTACGAGTTCTAACGTGGCACCAGTGCTGCAGAAACAGCTCGAAGGATTAACGATGTGTACGGCGCTGGTGTAGCAAAAGAAAGCATCGTACGTTTTTGGTTTCAACGGTTTCGTTCTGGAAATTTCGACCTTCAGAACCAACTCCGTGGACGGCCGGAGACCAAAGTGGAAAAGGAAGAATTAAAGGCTATTGTGGAAGCGGATCCATCACAAAGCACTTCAGAGATAGCTGCAGGCTTCGGGGTAAGTGATAAAACTGTATTAATCCACTTGAATCAAATCGGGAAAGTAAAAAAACTTGAACGATGGGTACCTAATGAATTGAGTGAATCGAACTTGCAAACACGTGTCGACTGCTGTGTTACTTTGCTCAACCGACACAATAATGAAGGGATTTTAAATCGAATCATTACTTGTGATGAAAAGTGGACACTGTACGATAATCGGATGCGCTCGTCGCAATGGCTGAACCCTGGAGACCCAGCCAAATCCTGCCCTAAACGAAAATTGACTCAGAAAAAGTTACTTGTGAGTGTTTGGTGGACTAGCGCCGGTATCGTTAACTACAGCTTTCTAAAATCTGGCCAAACAATTACGGCAGATATCTATTGTCAGCAACTGCAAACCATGAAGGAAGAACTAGCTGCTAAACAACCGAGATTTGTCAATCGCTCTAGGCCACTGCTGCTTCACGACAACGCAAAACCACACACTGCACAACAAACAACCACCAAGTTAGATGAGCTACAATTGGAATGTCTGCGACATCCACCGTACTCCCCGGACCTTGCTCCAACAGATTACCATTTTTTCCGTTTGGACAACTTTTTACAAAGAAAAAAATTCAACTCCGATGCGGCAGTCCAAACCGCCTTCAAAGAATTTATTGATTCTCGCCCCCATGGTTTTTTTAGTAAAGGGATCAATGAACTACCTATGAGATGGCAAAAGTGCATAGATAACAACGGTGCATACTTTGATTAATTAAATATATTTTACAAAAAAAAAAATGACTTTATACTCCTCCCGTACAAAACGCCAATTTCATATGTAAGAATATAATATATATTTTTTAATAATGCATGACGTCATAAGTGCAAAACGGAATATGATAATTTATAAAAAGTAAATTATCAACACATTTTAAAAAAATGTCTCCATTGAGTCAACACTTCTATAAATCGGTAAGCAAACGAAATATCACCGCAATCCAGTATTTAACTTAGCCTATTACGCTGTTTCTATACGGGTTCAAGAGATGCGACGATAAAGCATTATACACACAGGCGACAAACAGAGACTCAATTCCGCTGAGCAAACAACCGCTGCGCTGAGTCTTTATTTTAATAACTTGCAATTTATTGACTGAACGCTTTGCCGCTTTACCGCTTGGAATTGAAACTAGATAAATATTGATGTAAAAACATTGAATTTGTATAAAATATCTCTGTTTTCAAACTTGAGTTTGAACGCTTAGTTGAACTTCTAGCAAATATAATAACTCATGATGTTAGCAATAGTATTTCAGTTCCGATATTTCAGTTTGCTTACTTACCACTAGATGCCGTTTTGAATCAAAGAAGATTGCGGTGTTAGTCTTTCACAAAAATTAAATTAGAACCGTCTTTTAAAAACCTTCATAGTCTTGAAAATATCATTCTTATTACTTTGCTAATAAAGTGCATTATTTAACGACAACAATTGTTATTAACTTTTCTTCAAAGTAATGATTACTAATATCGATTAAAGGTTGATTAATCTTTGTGATATTATATGCTGACCCGTCTGGGTAGCACCGACCCACTCATAAATTACATTAATGACAAACAGCAATAGTTTGTACTGCTGTGACCCCTGGAATACAATTCTACTAACAAATTTTCATTTTATCGCAATCGAATCGAAGCGTAATCGTTGCTGTTTATCCGATTTCCTGTTATTTAATTATCGACTATTCGTATAAAAGTTAACAATAAAATTATGTTTTCATATAACTTTATATATTAAAATCATATCGGTTCGGTTTAGTTCCGAATAGAATAGTTAAAGTTGGATTAAATGATTCGGGAACTTATTGTAATCGTTATAGATTAGTAGAATTGGCTCACGGTTTGACAGTTATTACTGGCTAAGGCCGATTGCCATATTGTAATAAAAAAAAATGTCCTAGACAACTTTTGAGTCTTTATTTAATTTGCCTATTACACGAACTAAATATACCTAAAATGCCTTCACTTATTAAATACGGTTCACGTATTAAATACAATAACGACTTTTGAAGAGATGCGATTGATTATTTTAACTATAATATTTATATTATTAATTCTATATTATAATTATATTTGCCTCTGTATGTTTGCGGTTGTGTGTTTTATTACATATTTTTATTTTTGAAGTGATAACTTCTTATGGGAGGGTAAACCGCTTCATAACGTAACACGTTACCGTTCCAATCATAGAATAATAACGCTTAGAAGGAGTGTAGGCCCAAGCGAATTGAAGTCATTCAAATTGTTACTAGTCTCAATACATTTGACGTCACGTCAGCCGTCACGATAAAGTGTCATAGTAAACATCTCGCGCAATTTATTAAAAAATGACTTACTGTGTAGTAAAAGGGTGTCACAACACTCCACATAAAAAAAAATAAGGATAAGAAAATCACATTTCACACTTAACTACTATTTGGCAACTTATAAATTTAGCTAAAATACATTCATCAAAACATAAAAAGAATTTATAAACAAAAGACGCCATTACAATAAAAATGTTGCCAGCTATGGAAAATATATTTACCACGATTGCTTAATATTTTAAATAATAAAAATGTAATAATTATTATTTTAACTTTTTTAAATTACATATAAAACATTAATACTGTTCAAATAATTATATATTTTTTATTTATACATAAAATAAAAGCAATACTAAATAAATTTAAAAAAAGAGATCATTATAATAATAAAAGCTAAAATTAAATAAATAATATTGCAATATATAATTATAATACTTATTCATTAATTGTAATCGTTTTTAGCTTTCCTTCGAATCTGATTGCTTCTTCTTACATATCCTGTCCTTATTCCATACAAATCTACTATTTATCACAATTTACTGTCAGAAAACCTTTCAGCGTTGTTTAATTAATTTTAATGAAAAAATAATAATGTCCAATATTATTGTCTGACAAATTGTCACATCTGAATACAACCTACGTAATAATTCAAATGACACTTCAAATGGCGGGCACCGACTGGATGCGGAAGGCGGAGGACCGGGAGCATTGGCGCACTTTGGGAGAGGCCTATGTTCAGCAGTGGACTATGATTGGCTGTTGATGATTGATGAATAATTCAAATTAATTAAATGCAAAAAAATATATTTCATAATTCAAGTTCAAACAATATCATTTTCTTACTAGGGGAAAATGTGTATTCACTTGCAACATAATTCGGTCGTATGTGGGTGTGTCGGTGTATATAACGTACGTGACACTTACACACACATTAATTCTAGTTACTTCAATTTTGAGCGAAACCACGGTCGTATACACAGATCTTGCAACTGAGTTCAATTTCAGTGGTGAGAGATGAAGTGCGAGTGTGTAACAACTGCTAATTCGCAATACCATCCGCTTGAGGTACTAAGTCGCTGCTATCGAAGCTGATATTTTTCTTTCCCAAGTATTGTGTTATTTAATCATTGTTATATCGTTCTGTTGAGATTTGCGGATTTTTTGTTATTTTTGTTTTGTTATTTAACTGTTTTGTTTGGATTTGAAAAAGAGTTCGGGATAATTATTACGCGAATTGTCATGCCTCTGGCGGCAGTAAATTGAACTTAACAGCGTCATTATGTCAACGTACCCCATACTGAAGTTGCAAGACCTGTGTATACGACCGTGAGCGAAACTTTGTATGCCACTATCCTTCTAAGCGTTATTATTCTATGGTGCCACTATTACCGACACGGACTGCTTTACCTGAGAGTTACCAACCTAACGCCATCTAGCGTATACAGATAGTATTTTTAATAATTTAGCAACTCTCAATTTAAATTATATTTAATATATTATAATTTATAATAAATAAATATTATCACTTCTGTCGAGCGTCCCGAATCGCACATGATTTTTTTTGTAATAATATTGTTTTGATAGAATTGTTCTAGCCGGTGTTTATATTGTTGCAGAATTGTCACTGATTGTTTGTTAATTGTTGATCTAGTTTTGTTCACTTATTTTTTCCACTTACTCGCATTATAATGAATTGTGTGTTTTATTTGTGGATACTCGGTTATAGGGCTCTGTGTAAGCTTGTCTGGGTAGGTACCATCCACTCATCAGATCATCATCATTTCATAATTTCAGCCGGAAAACGTCCACTGCTGGGCAAAGGCCTCCCCCAAGGATTTCCACAATAGTCGGTCTTGTGCTACCCGCATCCAAAGGCTTCCCGCGATCCTCATGACATCGTCGGTCCACCTTATAGGGGACCTGCCCACGCTGACTCCACCACTCATCAAATATTCTACCGTAAACAGCAGTCGTTTTTATTGTTGTGTTCCGGTTTGAAGTATGAGAGAGCCAGTGTAATTACAGAGACAAGGGACATAACATCTTAGTTCCCAAGGTTGGTGGCGTATTGGCGATGTAAGCGATGGTTAACATTTCTTACCATGCCATTGTCTATGGGCGTTGGCCACTTACCATCAGGTGGACCATATGATCTTATTGGAATTATCTATATAAGTATTTATTTACAAAAGAAAAGTAGTATATGTAAGTATATCAGTTGTCGGGTTTCCATAGTACAAGCTCTGCTTAGCTTGGGATCAGATGGTTTTGTGTGAATAATGTTCCAGGATATTATTATTATAATAATGTTTGAATATAGTTCATTTTTATTTCGTTGATCTAATGGCTAGCTTATAAGTGAACTAAGATGTTATGTCCCTTTTGCCTCTAGTTACTGGTTCACTCATTCTTCATACTGAAACAGAACAATACTAATTATTGCTGTTTAGCGGTAGAATATTTTACGTAGATGTTATAACTTACTCAAGTAAGTGTTATTACCAGATGGGTGGGCAGTATAACAAGTAAAATCCAGAATCAGACCAAATAAAAATATTGGGGTTTTCCTGTTATAAAATTATCAGCAAATTTTACATTGTTAAGATATTTCTTTATGACTAGCAGTTCTTGTAAGAAGACTGATTGTCTTCTTACAAGAACTGCTAGTCGATTTCTACATAGTATTGACGAATGATAATAAAAAACAAAGTGTGTGATTGTGTTTAACTAGAATATTCCCGCACAATTAACTTAAGTGTGTCGTAAGAGCCATTAAGCGTTAAATCATTTCATTCTCATGTTTTTCCATAAGCATTACCAACGATTGACGTAAAAGTCTTTGCTAATATTAGGCATGCAGCATATATAGCGCCATTTTTAAATAAATCCTAAACGCTAAATGATGATGAATGATTGACAATCAACGGACAAAGGTAAATTAATAAGATAGAAGTTCCTTCTCTAAGTAGTTGTTCGTCTGGAAAGTGGAAATCTTTTTTTTTTAATGTAAGATAGGGCAACTAAACATGAGGCTCACCTGATGGAAAGTCACTACCACCGCCTTAGGACATCTGCAACATCCGAGGGCATGCAGGTGCGCTGCCGATTTTTAAAAAGAGCCGAAGAGAAGAACATCTGTCAAAGAGCCTGTGTTAAACTATATTCGAAGAGATGAACCGCTTAAATAAAACTTTATTTTGTAGGGGATCACGTGAAATACATATTTGACATTTTCTAAAAAAATATTTCGAATACTGACTTTATTGGACTCACAGATCGTTTAACGTAATACTATAATTAATATTATAACATACAAAAATAATTGACAATTATTATTAGCACTATAAAAAAAAAAATTTATAATATACGACCAACTAAATCAATCAAAGCCAGTTCGCTTAAATTTTAACTCTAATAGAACGTAAATAAGGTTGAAAACCCTATTCGAACAACATTTCTGTACAATAATTGTTTTCTTTTATAATGAAAATTTTAATAAACGTTATACAAGAACATACTCAGAATATCTTCAAGGCTGATTTATTTTTATTTTCAATAAACCTCACTCCCTAGAATACTTTTTAGAATTCAGTCAAAGGTTTGTTGTGTAGAATGTACAATGAACCAAATTTATTAATTTTTTTTCCGGACGAAGCCGGATTTTTTTACATACTTAGGAGTAATTCAAAGATTTTTCACAGAATTCATCAGTATTAGTTACCTAATATTCCATTTTTAAATGGAGTAAGAGAATTATTTGTATTTTAAATATAGAATTACTAAATCAATCAAAGCATTTTAGTTTTTTAAAAACTATTATTTACATATAAGCAGACGAACACACGGAGAAAACAGAAAACATTTTTCGAATTCAGTGAAAAAATTGAAAAATATTAAAATTATATTGTATATAAATTGAAATATATTAGGTCCTTAAATATGAAATTAGGGTTTTGTCGTACTGACCACTTTGATCTCCTCTTTGGTTAAGAATTTCAAATTCAAATTTATAAATTCATTTAGCTGGTACATTTGAGTTTTGAAAACAGTCATTTATTTGTTTTTTCCTTATTATTTTTTTCACACTTCTATAAATCGGTAAGCAAACGAAATACCACCGCAATCCAGTATTTAACTTAGCCTATTACGCTGTTTCTATACGGGTTCAAGAGATGCGACGATAAAGCATTATACACACAGGCGACAAACAGAGACTCAATTCCGCTGAGCAAACAACCGCTGCGCTGAGTCTTTATTTTAATAACTTGCAATTTATTGACTGAACGCTTTGCCGCTTTACCGCTTGGAATTGAAACTAGATAAATATTGATGTAAAAACATTGAATTTGTAT
Source organism: Nymphalis polychloros (assembly GCA_905220585.2). Taxonomy (NCBI): domain Eukaryota; kingdom Metazoa; phylum Arthropoda; class Insecta; order Lepidoptera; family Nymphalidae; genus Nymphalis; species Nymphalis polychloros. The sequence continues at coordinate 1,308,657 of HG992262.1, forward strand.
AAAATATCTCTGTTTTCAAACTTGAGTTTGAACGCTTAGTTGAACTTCTAGCAAATATAATAACTCATGATGTTAGCAATAGTATTTCAGTTCCGATATTTCAGTTTGCTTACTTACCACTAGATGCCGTTTTGAATCAAAGAAGATTGCGGTGTTAGTCTTTCACAAAAATTAAATTAGAACCGTCTTTTAAAAACCTTCATAGTCTTGAAAATATCATTCTTATTACTTTGCTAATAAAGTGCATTATTTAACGACAACAATTGTTATTAACTTTTCTTCAAAGTAATGATTACTAATATCGATTAAAGGTTGATTAATCTTTGTGATATTATATGCTGACCCGTCTGGGTAGCACCGACCCACTCATAAATTACATTAATGACAAACAGCAATAGTTTGTACTGCTGTGACCCCTGGAATACAATTCTACTAACAAATTTTCATTTTATCGCAATCGAATCGAAGCGTAATCGTTGCTGTTTATCCGATTTCCTGTTATTTAATTATCGACTATTCGTATAAAAGTTAACAATAAAATTATGTTTTCATATAACTTTATATATTAAAATCATATCGGTTCGGTTTAGTTCCGAATAGAATAGTTAAAGTTGGATTAAATGATTCGGGAACTTATTGTAATCGTTATAGATTAGTAGAATTGGCTCACGGTTTGACAGTTATTACTGGCTAAGGCCGATTGCCATATTGTAATAAAAAAAAATGTCCTAGACAACTTTTGAGTCTTTATTTAATTTGCCTATTACACGAACTAAATATACCTAAAATGCCTTCACTTATTAAATACGGTTCACGTATTAAATACAATAACGACTTTTGAAGAGATGCGATTGATTATTTTAACTATAATATTTATATTATTAATTCTATATTATAATTATATTTGCCTCTGTATGTTTGCGGTTGTGTGTTTTATTACATATTTTTATTTTTGAAGTGATAACTTCTTATGGGAGGGTAAACCGCTTCATAACGTAACACGTTACCGTTCCAATCATAGAATAATAACGCTTAGAAGGAGTGTAGGCCCAAGCGAATTGAAGTCATTCAAATTGTTACTAGTCTCAATACATTTGACGTCACGTCAGCCGTCACGATAAAGTGTCATAGTAAACATCTCGCGCAATTTATTAAAAAATGACTTACTGTGTAGTAAAAGGGTGTCACAACACTCCACATAAAAAAAAATAAGGATAAGAAAATCACATTTCACACTTAACTACTATTTGGCAACTTATAAATTTAGCTAAAATACATTCATCAAAACATAAAAAGAATTTATAAACAAAAGACGCCATTACAATAAAAATGTTGCCAGCTATGGAAAATATATTTACCACGATTGCTTAATATTTTAAATAATAAAAATGTAATAATTATTATTTTAACTTTTTTAAATTACATATAAAACATTAATACTGTTCAAATAATTATATATTTTTTATTTATACATAAAATAAAAGCAATACTAAATAAATTTAAAAAAAGAGATCATTATAATAATAAAAGCTAAAATTAAATAAATAATATTGCAATATATAATTATAATACTCTTAGAAATGTCAATGGAAATAGGTTTTTTTAAAAAGATTAATCAAAACCACTATACAACAATAAAGTAAACTTATATTGACATGTACAATTAACACACAAAAATAGAACAAAGGAATCAATAATAAACAGACAGAGCTATCGCTTACGACCGAATTGCAGAAGAATAATGCTTGGCGTACGTTACTCGCGCTGCTTTTATAGGGCGCTGACTATAAATCTACCCACGAATTTAGTATTAAAAGTTGAACACCTAACACGGCCGTTCCTGACATGGAGTCGTCCTCGACGACGTTTGATGGACACCCTTCCGAGTTGTCTTGTGGCATATCAACATCCTCACAGTCAAGTTGTGGCATTGACAAACCTTGGCTAGTTCCAGGCGTTGAATTGTCCTGTTCTCCCTCATCATCATCGTCATCTGCGTATTATAAATCATATAAAAATCTTTTATGTTACTTAAATATTTTAGTGACATATACCGTCGCGATACCCGCACGACATACAAGGCGCCATTGCATGCCATACAAATATCGCGACCGTATACTTTATATCCGTTGTATGAGTTAACTCGGAAGTCATTATGTTCCGAGCTACGTATACATAAAAACATGTCTTCCGAATTAAACATTAATTCAGGTATCAGAAACATAATACATGTCATCCGAATTACATCGTAATTCAGGTATCACAAAAATTATACACGTCATCCGAATTACATCGTAATTCAGGTATCACAAAAATTATACACGTCATCCGAATTACATCGTAATTCAGGTATCACAAAAATTATACACGTCATCCGAATTACATCGTAATTCAGGTATCACAAAAATTATACACGTCATCCGAATTACATCGTAGTTCAGGTATCACAAAAATTATACACGTCATCCGAATTACATCGTAATCCAGGTATCACAAAAATTATACACGTCATCCGAATTACATCGTAATCCAGGTATCACAAAAATTATACACGTCATCCGAATTACATCGTAATTCAGGTATCACAAAAATTATACACGTCATCCGAATTACATCGTAATTCAGGTATCACAAAAATTATACACGTCATCCGAATTACATCGTAATTCAGGTATCACAAAAATTATACACGTCATCCGAATTACATCGTAATTCAGGTATCACAAAAATTATACACGTCATCCGAATTACATCGTAATTCAGGTATCACAAAAATTATACACGTCATCCGAATTACATCGTAATTCAGGTATCACAAAAATTATACACGTCATCCGAATTACATCGTAATTCAGGTATCACAAAAATTATACACGTCATCCGAATTACATCGTAATTCAGGTATCACAAAAATTATACACGTCATCCGAATTACATCGTAATTCAGGTATCACAAAAATTATACACGTCATCCGAATTACATCGTAATTCAGGTATCACAAAAATTATACACGTCATCCGAATTACATCGTAATTCAGGTATCACACACCATAATTATAAGCTCGACCAAAGTCGACATAAAGAATTCGTATTAGCCTTTACGACTGAAAAACGACGCACAAGACTCACGGACACCAGGACAACACCCTTTTCAATTCATCCGCGTCTTGCCATACTGAGCATTCTTTGTCATATTTTGTATCGCTTGTGTACCGGTATGCTGAGCACTCTCAGCGAGTCGGATGCTCCCAACGAGCCGAACACTTTCAGCATGATTAACCACACGTGCTGATTACTGCAGCACCATGCGACGAACACGCTGCACGCGCAGTACGCGCCATACGCGCCTCAAGCGCCGTACGCGCCGTACACGCCATATGCGCCTCAAGCGCCGTACGCGCCGCACGCGCCGCACGCACCGTATGCGCCGTACGCGCCACACGCGCCGTACGCACCGCACGCGCCGTACGCACCGTACGCACCGTACGCGCCTCAAGTGCCGTACGCGCCGCACGCGCCGTACGCACCGTACGCGCCTCAAACGCCGTACGCGCCGTACGCGCCGTACGCGCCGTACGCGCCGCACGCGCCGTACGCACCGTACGCGCCTCAAACGCCGTACGCGCCGTACGCGCCTCAAACGCCGTACGCGCCGTACGCGCCGTACGCGCCGTACGCGCCTCAAACGCCGTACGCGCCGTACGCGCCGTACGCGCACTGAAGGTGAGCGCGCCTGCGCGCTCGTGACGCTCAGCCATCAGCACCACGCGCCACGCGAGCCGCACGCTCACTCTTGACAGACGACCACGGCTGCACGCTCGTGACACTCTGTCACCAGCTCTACGTCCGGCAGGCTGGAGAAAGCTGACCGGCGGTCGTTCAGCCAGCAGCACCAGTTGTGCGCAGACTGATGTATCGCACCCGAAGCACTGAAGCACCAGCCTCGTGTGTTACTCTGAAACATTGTTTGTCACACAGTATCACTTAGCTCGGTCACTCCTGACCACACTATATTTTAGGGGAAAGTACAAAGACATCAAACTAGACAATAGGGGATATAATTTTTTTTTATGCTAACAGCCAGAGCCACATATCACAGTCGTTCGGACTAAATTGCAAAACGACTCTGTACAACATTACGCAGCTTTCGTAAATCCAGACTCTAGAAACTCCCGAGTAAGACATCTGCCGCCCCGGCTGTCCAGCCGATCAGTAATCGCATTGCTCACATCCAACGCATGGGTCGATTCCCTTGGATCGCCGTGTGTCACCCCCCTGGTAAGCACACATATGGTCTCTACAGACCCCCTTACTCGAGTTTCTAACACAACTTTTAATTTGAACTTCATAATTAACATCAATCTCAACCAAAAGGACTAACTAGGATTAATTAACCGAATCACACGTTCACCCGCTACGCGAGTTTGTTCCAAACCAGTAATAAAATATTTCGAAAAACGAATCAACGCAGTAACAATTTCTGCTTTATGAGTTAGGGACACTTCGGTATTAATAACGGTAAAATCATTCATAAGAGCCGGTATTCATTACTACGGGATGAAACATTACTTTCTAAATTAGCTGAGGGTACGTGTGAGTAATAATTATTTACGTCATGAAATTTAGAAATTTTTAAATTGTTTCGCAATCATATTAACACTAAATCTCTGCGACAATATTTCGCGCTCTACCTTGATAATATCACTACGCAAATAGACATACGGCAACACATACAATAAAATTTCGATTAAATTATTACAATCTCGAAAATACAAAATATTTGAACAGTGCTGAGAACACTTGACTGACTAATAACCTCTTAATCTGACATAAACTTACAAGAAACACTTTCTTTAATAAGAGAATTCTCAGCACCTGAATCATAATGGAATGTGAAAGACTGACCTTTATGTTTTAAACTTGCACGCCACGTCACGAACTCCATTTACATTACCATTGAACTTCAACGCAATGTATCTACTCTCACCCAACACTCATGTCGTCGACACAGCACCGCGGCTCATGGCAGCATTCATGCCCCGGCGAAGACACGGCCGCAAAGTCAAGATGCTCCACCGTAGTCATGATCACTTACACGCGGTCGCGGCGGCGTCCCGCGTGGAGGTAATGCTTTATTCCTCCAACGACGTTAATCGAACTAGAATGTAACACATTCGTTCTGTTAAGACTTTTATCAGAGTTATGGCTGTTATTAGGCACATTTCTTAGCTATTATTGCGCAAGATCACTGTTAATTAATAATAATCCAATGCAGGGTAGTTAAATAAGAAATCTTTGCAAGCTAACTTGTGAATTTACCAAGAAACTTATAAATTACGACACACAGTAAGTCACAGTGTCTATCGCTTTTAAACAAATTGGAACGCACTCACCAGATCCTTTCCATCGTATAATACGTTACCACAGGTAGCAGAGCGGATCAGAACACATGAGGTTCCGATCCCACTTCTGATCTTAGAAATGTCAATGGAAATAGGTTTTTTTAAAAAGATTAATCAAAACCACTATACAACAATAAAGTAAACTTATATTGACATGTACAATTAACACACAAAAATAGAACAAAGGAATCAATAATAAACAGACAGAGCTATCGCTTACGACCGAATTGCAGAAGAATAATGCTTGGCGTACGTTACTCGCGCTGCTTTTATAGGGCGCTGACTATAAATCTACCCACGAATTTAGTATTAAAAGTTGAACACCTAACAATACTTATTCATTAATTGTAATCGTTTTTAGCTTTCCTTCGAATCTGATTGCTTCTTCTTACATATCCTGTCCTTATTCCATACAAATCTACTATTTATCACAATTTACTGTCAGAAAACCTTTCAGCGTTGTTTAATTAATTTTAATGAAAAAATAATAATGTCCAATATTATTGTCTGACAAATTGTCACATCTGAATACAACCTACGTAATAATTCAAATGACACTTCAAATGGCGGGCACCGACTGGATGCGGAAGGCGGAGGACCGGGAGCATTGGCGCACTTTGGGAGAGGCCTATGTTCAGCAGTGGACTATGATTGGCTGTTGATGATTGATGAATAATTCAAATTAATTAAATGCAAAAAAATATATTTCATAATTCAAGTTCAAACAATATCATTTTCTTACTAGGGGAAAATGTGTATTCACTTGCAACATAATTCGGTCGTATGTGGGTGTGTCGGTGTATATAACGTACGTGACACTTACACACACATTAATTCTAGTTACTTCAATTTTGAGCGAAACCACGGTCGTATACACAGATCTTGCAACTGAGTTCAATTTCAGTGGTGAGAGATGAAGTGCGAGTGTGTAACAACTGCTAATTCGCAATACCATCCGCTTGAGGTACTAAGTCGCTGCTATCGAAGCTGATATTTTTCTTTCCCAAGTATTGTGTTATTTAATCATTGTTATATCGTTCTGTTGAGATTTGCGGATTTTTTGTTATTTTTGTTTTGTTATTTAACTGTTTTGTTTGGATTTGAAAAAGAGTTCGGGATAATTATTACGCGAATTGTCATGCCTCTGGCGGCAGTAAATTGAACTTAACAGCGTCATTATGTCAACGTACCCCATACTGAAGTTGCAAGACCTGTGTATACGACCGTGAGCGAAACTTTGTATGCCACTATCCTTCTAAGCGTTATTATTCTATGGTGCCACTATTACCGACACGGACTGCTTTACCTGAGAGTTACCAACCTAACGCCATCTAGCGTATACAGATAGTATTTTTAATAATTTAGCAACTCTCAATTTAAATTATATTTAATATATTATAATTTATAATAAATAAATATTATCACTTCTGTCGAGCGTCCCGAATCGCACATGATTTTTTTTGTAATAATATTGTTTTGATAGAATTGTTCTAGCCGGTGTTTATATTGTTGCAGAATTGTCACTGATTGTTTGTTAATTGTTGATCTAGTTTTGTTCACTTATTTTTTCCACTTACTCGCATTATAATGAATTGTGTGTTTTATTTGTGGATACTCGGTTATAGGGCTCTGTGTAAGCTTGTCTGGGTAGGTACCATCCACTCATCAGATCATCATCATTTCATAATTTCAGCCGGAAAACGTCCACTGCTGGGCAAAGGCCTCCCCCAAGGATTTCCACAATAGTCGGTCTTGTGCTACCCGCATCCAAAGGCTTCCCGCGATCCTCATGACATCGTCGGTCCACCTTATAGGGGACCTGCCCACGCTGACTCCACCACTCATCAAATATTCTACCGTAAACAGCAGTCGTTTTTATTGTTGTGTTCCGGTTTGAAGTATGAGAGAGCCAGTGTAATTACAGAGACAAGGGACATAACATCTTAGTTCCCAAGGTTGGTGGCGTATTGGCGATGTAAGCGATGGTTAACATTTCTTACCATGCCATTGTCTATGGGCGTTGGCCACTTACCATCAGGTGGACCATATGATCTTCCGCTTACCTATACTATAAAAAAAAATATCTTTATTTGTCGATGTTAATGTGTAATGTATGGTAATAAATTGAGCAGTTTGTGCTGTTTGTTTCCTAAATAAGATAAAATAAATAAGAATATTGTACTGTCCTAGAACTATAACTATTTACTTTGCTATGTATAAATTATGACGTAATAAAAGATAATTATACCGAAAATACGATAAATCGAACTACTATATAAAGTAGTATCTCAAACTCCACAAGTGTAACTGATAAGGTACGGTTCAGGACGTAATTAATATCCTGATATCACTTCATTGTCTAAAGTTCAACGGGGAAGTTTCCTCCATCTAGAGAATACGACGACTGGGCAATCTTGGTATTTAAGGAGACTAACCTGTCACGGTATACTGCGACTACTGTCTAAGTTTTAATTGAAAAGTATTAGACGTCCGTTTACGTTTCACTACGTTAGTAGTTTTTCTTTTAATGACGAGCCTGTTGGCGTGGTTGGCAAGATACTCGCCTTTCACGCCGCAGGTCGTGGGTCCGATTCCCACCCAGGACAGACATTTGTGTGCATGAACATGTCTGTTTGTTCTGAGTCTGGAATTATCTATATAAGTATTTATTTACAAAAGAAAAGTAGTATATGTAAGTATATCAGTTGTCGGGTTTCCATAGTACAAGCTCTGCTTAGCTTGGGATCAGATGGTTTTGTGTGAATAATGTTCCAGGATATTATTATTATAATAATGTTTGAATATAGTTAATTTTTATTTCGTTGATCTAATGGCTAGCTTATAAGTGAACTAAGATGTTATGTCCCTTTTGCCTCTAGTTACTGGTTCACTCATTCTTCATACTGAAACAGAACAATACTAATTATTGCTGTTTAGCGGTAGAATATTTTACGTAGATGTTATAACTTACTCAAGTAAGTGTTATTACCAGATGGGTGGGCAGTATAACAAGTAAAATCCAGAATCAGACCAAATAAAAATATTGGGGTTTTCCTGTTATAAAATTATCAGCAAATTTTACATTGTTAAGATATTTCTTTATGACTAGCAGTTCTTGTAAGAAGACTGATTGTCTTCTTACAAGAACTGCTAGTCGATTTCTACATAGTATTGACGAATGATAATAAAAAACAAAGTGTGTGATTGTGTTTAACTAGAATATTCCCGCACAATTAACTTAAGTGTGTCGTAAGAGCCATTAAGCGTTAAATCATTTCATTCTCATGTTTTTCCATAAGCATTACCAACGATTGACGTAAAAGTCTTTGCTAATATTAGGCATGCAGCATATATAGCGCCATTTTTAAATAAATCCTAAACGCTAAATGATGATGAATGATTGACAATCAACGGACAAAGGTAAATTAATAAGATAGAAGTTCCTTCTCTAAGTAGTTGTTCGTCTGGAAAGTGGAAATCTTTTTTTTTTAATGTAAGATAGGGCAACTGAACATGAGGCTCACCTGATGGAAAGTCACTACCACCGCCTTAGGACATCTGCAACATCCGAGGGCATGCAGGTGCGCTGCCGATTTTTAAAAAGAGCCGAAGAGAAGAACATCTGTCAAAGAGCCTGTGTTAAACTATATTCGAAGAGATGAACCGCTTAAATAAAACTTTATTTTGTAGGGGATCACGTGAAATACATATTTGACATTTTCTAAAAAAATATTTCGAATACTGACTTTATTGGACTCACAGATCGTTTAACGTAATACTATAATTAATATTATAACATACAAAAATAATTGACAATTATTATTAGCACTATATTTTAAATCAAAAGCGTCCTGAGATTTCCTTCTTGTAAAAATTTCTAGCGTGCGGATGGAAGCCCAACGCTGACAAAACAATTGGCCAGCGTAAACAATATTAGACTAACAATTGTTGCGGAATTTGTTCGTTCGTTCCGCAATTAATATCATACTCGTATCGGTCTATTGTCTTCAACGAGGCTGGGACAATTTAACACGTTCTGTAAATATGGAGGCCTTTGTAGGGCTATCATTTGTGAAAAAATAAAATAGTATTTATTTTTGAATATTAATAAAATTTCAAAAATAATATCGTTATCTATACTACTATATAAATCTATTGGCTGTCTGTACATTTTTTTCGCATTTTTGGCGCAAATGTTAGGCCTACGGTATTTTATGAAAATTAATTTCAAATCGTTAGTTACGTATTTTTTACCAGTAGCCATATGTGTGTGTGTGTATGTGTAAAATAATTTATTATATTTTTATTAATTATACGCGGGTGAAGCCGCGGGTCACAGATAGTTTATATACAAAAGTAAGTTGTTTTTGGCATTGATAAGGCATCGTTCGCATGGGTGTTAAAATAAACGCTTCAAAGTTTTTTATACGCTGCTCAAACGAGTGCTTTGGCAACCCATTTGTGCTTTTACAATAGTTCATTTGATAAAGAGCGAATTGAGCACATTGCGTTGAGAGTTTGAAATAGAGCCTAGACTGATAAAAAACTTCCGGCACAAAAAACAGTATCCATGCAAACAAAAAATGTAGGATGTGTTAAGCGTTAAAAATAACGCGCGTTGAAACGTTATTAAGACGCTCATGCGAACGGTGCTTTAGCGTTTTCAGTAATAAAAGTCAGTTATTGACTGATTTGTCTTCATTCGTTTCAGATTATGTGGAAAATATAATGGTCTTACATGGTGATTTTTGAACTATGCACTTCTATTATAATTTTATTGGAAACATGATGATAACGACAAAATATTTTTTTATGAAGGTCGCCTGGAAGAGATCTCTGTAAGTGATGAAGCGGCGTTTGCATTATTTATATATTAACTCTTCTTTTATATAACGTTTGTAAATTGTGACAATAAAGCTAAATAAATAGATAAAATATTTCATCTTATATTCAATCTGCTTGTCTTCATTCTGATGTCATCATTATCAACCATTTTTTGTCCACTGTTGAACATAGGTCTCTCCAATGGCACGCCACTGAGCTCGATCTTCAGCTCTCGATTTCCATCCGCTGCCAGCCACTTTGCGTATATCGTCACTCCACCTAGCAGGAGGGCGCCCTACGCTACGTTTGCCAAGGCGTGGTCTCCACTCCAGAACACGTCTACTCCAGCGATTGTCGGTTCTGCGACATGTGTGACCAGCCCACTGCCACTTCAGCTTACTAATCCTTTGGACTATGTCGATAACTTTGGTTCTCTGTCGGATCACCACATTTGGGATTCGATCCTTCAGAGAAACTCCAAGCATAGCCCTCTCCATAGCTCGCTGAGCGACTTTGAAATGGTGGACCAAACGCACTGTCAGTGTCCACGTCTCGGCTCCGTAGGTCATAACTGGTAGGACGCACTCGTTGAAGACTTTTGTCTTCAAGCATTGCGGTATGCGTGACGAAAAGACTTGACCAAGTTTCCTATACGCTGCCCAGCCCAGCTGTACTCTTCTGCGTGCCTCCTTCTCGAAGTTGTTTCGACCTAACTGCAAAGTTTGCCCAAGGTACACATATTCCTGAACAACTTCAAGAGGAACTCCGTTGAGAGCTATCGGCTCCGGATTGATGTGTTCATTGAACATTATCTTGGTTTTTTCCAAGTTCATCCGGAGACCAATTCGAGCAGAAGAATCAGCCAAGCTGCTCAGCATATACTGCATATCCTGAACGGTTTCTGCCATGATGACAATATCGTCTGCAAATCTCAAGTGTGAAAGGTACTCGCCGTTTACGTTTATGCCCCGCCCTTCCCAGTGCAGCGTCTTGAACATATCCTCTAATGCATTAGTGAACAATTTCGGGGAAATGACATCCCCTTGTCTCACTCCTCGATGCAAGAGGATATGGTCAGACTGCTGATTCTGTACTTTGACGGTCATAACAGCAGCGTCATGCAGACCTTTCAGCACTTGGATGTATCGCCAATCGATTTGGCACCGTTGTAAGGACTCCAAAACAGACCAGGTCTCAATAGAGTCAAAAGCCTTCTCATAGTCCACAAATGCTAAGCACAGGGGCTGATTATACTCCTCGGTCTTCTGTATAATCTGCCGTACTGTGTGAATGTGGTCTATGGTTCCGTAACCTCTTCGAAACCCAGCCTGTTCCGGTGGCTGAAACTCGTCAAGTCTACGCGCGAGACGATTCGTAATGACCCTTGAAAACAGCTTATAGACATGGCTCAAGAGAGAAATAGGTCGGTAGTTCTTCAACAAAGTTTTGTCTCCTTTTTTGAAGAACATTACGACAACACTCTTGCTCCATGCCTTTGGAGTTCTCCCCGAAAAAATGACAGAATTGAATATCTGTTGGAGCTGCGCTAGTAAAGGTTTACCAGCTGCCTTTAGTAGCTCGGTCGTAATGCCATCTTCCCCGGGGGCTTTTCCATTTTTAAGCTGCCCCAACGCCATCACAATTTCGTCTTGGCTGACTTCTGGTAGCTCTTCAGTAAAGTGGGTTAAAGTGGCTCTAGGATCCTCAGGGTCGGGTTGGGGACGAGGCGCTTCTGATGTGTATAATTTACCGTAGAAGTCCTGCACTTCCTTAAGAATCTCGTGCTTAGAAGCGACGACTTTTCCCTTTGAAGTGGTCAACTTCGTCAGATGGCTTCGGCCTAGCTGTTGAACGAAGACTTTTGACCCCAGATTTCGCTCGATCGCTTCTTTTATAGAGCGCGTATTGGAATTTCGGAGGTCACGTCTTACCAGCTTAGATATTTGCTTATTTAGATCTGACGAAGTGACTATTGGGTTTTCACGTCGTTTTCGCATTAGCTCTAGAGACTCTTTCGAAAGCTTGGACCTCTTGCCGGTGTTATAAGCTTGATAGAATTTCGTCCCCTCGTCCCTAAGGATACCCATCACTTGTTCCAGTTTCTGGTCGATGTTAACGTCGATGTTGGTTTCCAAGGCAGCGAACCGGTTCTCCAGTTTTAACTGAAACGTACTAGACTCCACAGCTTGGAGCAGTTTTGGCCGGAGTGTAGACCTCATTAGACGAACGCGCTCGAGCTTGTAGTCAATATTTAGAGTGCCTCGTACAAGTCGGTGATCACTACCCGTATTGAACCTTGTGATCACGGAGACATCTCTAAATATTCGCCTCTTGTCCGTCATAATGAAGTCAATCTCGTTTTTAATCATAGCGTCTGGGCTTCGCCACGTCCACTTCCGTTGGGGCTGTTTCTTGAAGAAGGAGTTCATCAAGAACAGTCCCTCTTTCTCAAGGAAGTTGACAAGCATTTGCCCCCTATGATTTCTGCTTCCAAATCCGTGTTGTCCTACCACCGATTCGCTGCTAGTATGTACTCCCACTTTAGCGTTAAAATCTCCCATCACAACATTGAAGTGGGCATTTTGGGTGCTATGCAATGCCTTAGAAATGTCTTCGTACATTTCTTCCACTTCATCATCCGAGTGTGTCGAAGTCGGTGCATACACTTGGATAACCTTGAGGCTATACCTCTTGGTAAGTCTGATCACAAGATACGCTACCCTTGCCGACACACTGGAGATTTCCAGAATGTTGTCAGAGAGAGCCTTATGGACCAAGAAACCGACGCCACCAAGGGATAGTTGGTCTCCCTCTCTGAAGTACATAAGATGGCCTGATTCTAAGGTTATGGTATCCTCCCCCTTTCTTCGGATTTCACACAACCCCAAAATATGCCATCTTATGTTCCTCAGCTCTTCTTCGAGCTGTGCCAGGTGTTCGTCGAGCCGTAACGTGCGTCCGTTGTACGTAGCCAGAGTCAGTCGGTGTTGGCGGCCTACCGTAACCCGGGGATTCTTAGCACCCCCTGCCCCACCCTTACCATGGCCGCCGCCTTGGCCAGGAACAGCGGGGCGACCGGGAACTAGGGGCCGTCGCGTATCGTTGTGTGCCATTTAAGGTTTTTGCCCATAATCACCACGCTGGGCAGGCGGGTTGGTGATCGCAGAGCGTAGCTCGTCGCACAGATGACGCTGCTGCCCGTCACCGGTCTGTGATTTAGCTACGCCTTCATGGAATGGTTATACCGCCATTTGTCGGTCGCCAGAGCCTCGTTTGTTAATCGGCAGGATGCACCACGTGCAGGTGAGGTTGGCTGGGAGCACTTAGATGTAGTTGTGCTCCCTTGCATCCCCTTAGATGTAGTTGTGCTCCCTTGCATCCCATTCTGATGTATAACATATCAAAATAAATAAAAAATAAAAAACATAAAAAAGCTAATAGCTATATACTATTTAGACGTCCCTATTTCGGGATAACTTGCTCGGTTTTCTATAGATTAACCCTCGCTACCCACGTTGTGTCTTTACGACCGCACCAATTTATTTAAATATTAATACGAAATTAACCCGTTCAATGAAATGAATGCTCTTATTTTAAATTCAAGTGAAATTTGTTCGTGAAAATACCTGAAATTACAGATATTATGTATAGAAACGAAATAATGTACAATTAATCTATATTATATAAATTTGAACATATAAAAACGCTTCAGGAATGTATGGACAAATTTTAGAGTATTTAAATCGTTTAAAATTTCTTATAATCACAAAAAGCAATGACTTGAAATCGCTATATACAACTTGGCTTATAGCATAATACGCTACGTGCTACTTTGATGCATCTTCCAACTAGGCCACTAGGCCTTTCCCTTATGGTATTTATTTAAGACCATAAACTAGCGTCTCGAACTGTAATTGTAAATGGTCCTCAGTTCTGAAAGTGTTTTTTTTTTTTAAGTGGCGAAAACGAGCCATTTACGGTTTGAAGTTTTTATTTGAAAATATCTTGTAATTTTTAGCAATTCTTTAAAAAACCTCAACGATACGATTACGGAACCCTAAAAATATATAATGATAATAAAAAGGTGCTGAAGCGGATTTTATAGATGGACCCTCACTGAAATAGACGCTTGATATTTCTGTTTATGGAAAAGGCATCAATCACTTTAATGACGAGGTCTTCAATCTATATTTATGTATTTGACCTATTGCAGATGTGATAAATATAATAAACATATAGTAACTAAATATATATAGGTGGTTTTTCATGTGAAACTTTTATTGGCGCGTTCTGGGGGTACGACTCGTACTCCGTGACGGCTAGCGTCGGAATGACCCTTCTCCGCTGCCGCACTCCACTTCCATGCGTACAATTTTTTAGACACACACACGTGACGCGTGTACTGTACTGCGTTGTTTCTTTGTGTGTGTGTGTTATGCTGCGGAAAAATATATTCACTCGACGTTTTTACTTATTTTACTCCATATTAATTAATTTGTTTAATTATAAAGTATAGGGAATTGAAGGACTTGAATAAGGAAAGACTGTAACCTAATTATAGGAAAATAGTTTTAGATTGCAATATATATTTAGCGACACAAAGATTTAAAACTTAAAGCATATAAATAAAAGTTATCTTAAAGTCTTACTGATCACTTTACCGCTTCTTTGGTCTACCCTCGTAGTTCACGTTCCCGTGAGAATACGAGGACAAAATGTACGCCTATGTTGCTCACTAATAATGTAGCTTTCCACTGGTGAAGGAATTTTTTAAATCAATTTAGCTGTTTAGGATTGAAAACGTAACAAACAAACTCACATTCGTATTTATAATTTTGAGATAGGGAGGAATAGGGTGTAAAGTTCCTCATTCACCATTGAAAAGGGAGGATCCTCCGACCAGACGGGTGTTTGTCTGGTGGGCTACCGCCCGACGGTTGTTGTCGGGTTCTTGTTTATATATTCAATCGCTCGGATAACTTTAATATCGCGATGTAGGGTACGTCAGTTTTTAGTTTTCGTATGTGGCGAGATAGATGTCGCTACAATAATATTAGTTAGGAGTTAAAGACGTCATTTTATATTAAAAATGTCATCTTCAGTTACGTATTGTTTAATTTATTTTTAAGAAACATTGTTGTTATGTTTGGCAATGGATTTAGTTTAAATGGATGTAAGGCATATGTTGGAGATATCGTACAAGTTGAAGATCCAAATAAATATAACATACAATCAAAAATAAGTGTTATAATATATATCGTAAGCATAAGTTTAAATTAAGGTAATGATACAATGATGGAGAGGAAAAGCTTAGTTTACGGTCACACGTGTGCGATTAAGTGAAATTATTTCAAAGAAAATAATACAAAGCGATGATTCTAAGTTATCAGAATTGTTATATTTGCTAATAGCAACCGCTATGCACGGAGCCTTAGTTTATTATTCAGTAATGGCTTTCTAATGCTTGTTAAAGTTGTTGAACATTAGCGTTCAACTGTTCATATTATATTATTACCCTGTCTTAATGGTGTACCGACTTGCTCTTACACTTGCAGATTCTAAGATTCCATGTTCGATTCGGAACATTTAAATGTTTGGATGAAAATTAACAATGATACACTCACGTCGGTTGCGTGCAACCTCGTTGCTTAGACGCAACAGTGTTTAAGTAAGCTGCGATACACAGACAGACGGACAGAAATTGTCTACGTACCATTTATCACATTTGGCAACGGAACTTTAAAAATTAATTAAATCAGAGATATGGATTAGCACAAAACTTCTCCTTATTACCCAAACGTAAAATAATGAAGGAATGAGTAAAGGCATCTTGTTGCCCCACCAGTGAAAGGCATCTCCTTAAAGGGAAAGGAATCTATTGCCGAAATGAAAAACATTTACAGTCAGACTAACTTCAGGGCAATTAAGAATCTTCTAGACGTGCGTTTTATTTCAGTCTATAGTATCAGTAGTATCAGCGTATGAGTATATAGTATATAAGCCCAGCGCACGCTTAAGGGAGATATGCCGTTTCAGTTTTATCCACATGGTGGTAGTGTTTTGTGCAAGCTCGTCTGGGTAAGTACCACCCACTCATCAGATATTCGATCGCAAAACAGCAGTACTTGGTATTGTTGTGTTCCGGTTTGAAGGGTGAGTGAGCCAGTGTAATTACAGGCACAAGGGACATAAAATCTTAGTGCCCAAGGTTGGTGGCACATTGGCGATGTAAGCGATAGTTAACATCTCTTATAATGCCAATGTCTATGGGCTTTGGTGACCACTTACCATCAGGCGGCCTATACGCTTGTTCGCCTACTATGCGGTAAAAAAAACCCACGAAAAGCGCCATTAGTTGTTTCCTTCCAAAGATCAGCCATCTTGGAAATCTAGTTTTCAAATACGCATTCTATGTCGTATGTCGTATTCGTTTTAGTTACTAATGTTTTTCTGCACTTCAACCGTAAATCAAGTATATAAAGTTTACAAAATCAAATAAACATGGAAGTGGCAACAACTTTAAAGTAAGTTAGCAAGTGAAACCGTGTGCATTTCTTAGTTCGCATTACGTAAGAGCCTGTTTCCATTTTCAAATTTAGATTTGAATTGTGATTGTAATCACAATGTAGTTAATGACATAATTGCTTATTCAACTTTACTTGGTGGTAGAGCTTTGTGCAAGCTCGTCTGGGTAGGTACCACCCACTAATCAGATATTCAACCGCAAAATAGCAGTACTTTGTATTGTTGTGTTCCGGTTTGAAGGGTGAGTGAGCCAATGTAATTACAGGCACAAGGGACATAACATCTTAGTTCCCAAGGTCGGTGTCGCATTGGTGATGTAAGCGATGGTTCACATTTCTTACAGTGCCATTGTCTATGGGCGTTGGTGACTATTTACCATCAGGTGACCCACTAGCTCGTCCGCCTATTTATATAAAGAAAAAAACTGATAAAGAGAGATACTTAGTGTTAGTGTAATTACAGGCACTAGAGACATAACTTCTTAGTTTTCAGCTTTGGTGGATGGTTCATATTTCTTATACTAACATAGTTTACGGTGGCCACAAATCATCAGATGGCATATTTGAGAGTTCGCCTAACTATTACAAAAAAGAAATTAATGTTATGCCAAAATGAAACTTAAACGTCATTAGTTGAAAGAGTGTAATGCACATTTTTTTTAAGCTTATTCAATTTAAAAGCGTTGTCGGTATAAACGCACTCGTAGGCATATTTTCGAGCGTGTGATAGACAATCAAAGCGTATAGAAGTTATATTTCTACAAAAACAAATAAAAGTAATTAGAATGTGGTAATAAAAAATGTCTAATTATTTATTTAACGAATATTATCAAGCTAAGTATTCTTTCTTCATTCTGATTTAATTATCTATATATACAAATATAAGGGAAATAATATTGTAAGCCGAGATGGTCCAGTGGTAAGAACGCATGAATCTTAACCGATGATAGTGGATTCAAACCCGGGACAAGCACCACTGAATTTCATGTGCTTAATTTGTGATTATAGTTCATCTAGTGCTTGACGGTGAACATCGTGAGGAAACCTGCATGTGTCAAATTTCTGTGAAATTCTGTCACATTTGTATTCCATCAACCCGCATTGGAGCAGCGTGGTGGAATAAGCTCCAAACTTTCTCCTGAAAAAGAGGAGAAGAGGCCTTAGCCCAGCAGTGGGACATTCACAGGCTGTTACTATAAGGGAAATACCAGTTATCACGAAATCTCGTAAACTATCTGTTCGGTTGACTTGTCATTTAACACAGTTACGCAAATTCAATCTAAAAATACATTTATCTTGTTATATACCCGTGCGAAGCTATTCCTTATATAACGACGATTAGCTAGTTATTAGACATTATTTTTGTAATGCTACCACGATAAAATTATCGTGTTATAATGGAAACAGAGTCAAAGTAGACCGCACGGCGCCTTTCGAGCCCTAGTTTCAAAATAGTGTCGTTAAATGAATTCGCTTGCAGGTCGGGATGAAAAAAGTTTTAAATTATTCTATTGGATAATATTTTGCTGTATTTGATATTACATTTGTAGAGACAGACATATATTTTACTTGGTGGTAGAGCTTTGTGCAAGCTCGTCTGGGTAGGTACCACCCACTCATCAGATATTCTAACGCAAAACAGCAGTACTTGGTATTGTTGTGGAGGGTGAGTAAGCCAGTGTAATTACAGGCACAAGGGACATAACATCTTAGTTCCCAAGGTTAGTGGCGTATTGGCGATGTAAGCGATGGTTAACATCTCTTACAATGCCAATGTCTATGAGCGTGTGACCATTTACCATCAGGAGGCCCATATGCTCGTCCGCCTACCTATATTATAAAAAAAACATGTGTCAGAATTTTATTTAACATAAATATTATTATGTAGCTTACATTGCGGTGGTATCCGTCAGAGTTAAGCATCAGATAAATTCTATAAATTAAGCTAGTGAAAAACAGATATTGATCCTTAAAACTTAGGTTAACTAGAACTAAATGTATTTTACATAATAATTTTTAGTACTATTAAATAGACACACATAGCTGTCAAGTATACAGTAATTAAGTAATTAATTAATTAAGCTTGCAGTTATTTTATATATAACTTAAAATTTATATACTTTATATTTATATTATTACGAATTAATTATAAAAGATCTCCACTGATCCTACGTCTACTATAAAAAATATTCGTCTTTTTTTGCATTTTTCTTGTAAATTGTAACTTTTCATAAAAATAGGTTATACAAATCTTATAGATCAATCAATTATTTACAAAAAGTCCTGAGATATATGTTTTTCTGAGAAATTTGCATCTCTTGCAATTATTGCATCTTTGTATAAGCCTAATAGCTAAGTAACGAAATATTCATTCTCAAGATACATATTGAACTCCACCTAAATATTTGAACCGATTTTAATGTTATTTTTTGTTTGGATTGAATTTTATCTTGAAAAGAAAAAAAATAACTCGAACGAAAGCTGCTAATTCAATATAGAATGGAAGCTGGAACTTGTATATAAATTTATCGCAAGCCCTCACTCATTCTTACAGACGCAATAGCATTCGGTGTTTCAAATCAAAATACAATCCTGATGCAATTGTTTGTTGTACGGTCAGTGACTGGTGTTTGCCATTTAGTTCAGCTCAAGCAAATTTTAACAAATACACAACTACGTTTTCGGATATATTTATAAACGCTATAACAACTGCTTAGTTATCGTATTTTGTAGTTTAAGCGGTGACTGCATAAAAGGATGGTCATAAAATATAAGAACAAAAATACACTCTTATTACCTTTTGGATATTAGATAAATAATAAATCATTGGTTTGTAACTTAGCCATTTTTTTAAATATTTTTTTTTTAATTTTGGTCTTAACGTGCCAAATTTTTTTATTCAAAAGAGAGATAAAAATATGTTACGTTTGGTTTTTTCTTATATATTATATTGAAAAATTATCATTGAAATAAATATTTTGAAGATGGTCTATCAAACAGTTGTGTCGAGAATTAGGGGCCAGGCTAGAATTATTTTTTTATACGCCATCGAATAATGAAACATTGCATTTATGTTTTATAAAAAATATAAAAAAAAAATATTTAAATAAAATTGGTCAAGTTACAGACGGCCAGACCGATGGTTTATTATTCATCTAACATCCAAAAGGTAATAGAGCACTTTGTACTTATATTTTATGCGGTCGCCGCAGAGACTAGTGTCCCTGAAAGTGTTAACACATTTTGACATTGACTTTGACTGTTATTCATTTCTTTGTCAGGTGAATCTTTGCCCCATTTAAAAACTAGGTTGAAATGTTAAAAAGCCTCATTAAAAGATAACGTTTCGCACTGCGGGGTAGAAGCTTATTATATTATACTCTTCTCACTTAAGAATCAGAGCTGAAAAAACTAAAAAATGCACTTTCTTTTTAAAAAACGAGTGCTAATTAGCAAAACTACTCGCGTTACTGGTTGAGGTTAACTTTCATATATAAAAAAAAAAACGTAAATGTTGTATTTTAAATTATTGTAATAGTAGGAAAAAGTGAAATCAGGTCACGTGATGGTAGGTGATTCCTGGTGGGATTGTTGGATTTGTAAAATGTTAAAACGTTTCTTAACCTTGCCTTAACATTTTTGAGTGAGGTAGTGGTAACTACATGTACATAAATTATTAGTTCACTAGTGGCGCATTGGTGGTAAAGGGTTGGGTTATCGTGGGTTCAAACCCGGGCAAGCACCACTGAATTTCATGTGCTTGATTTGTAATTATAATTAATCTCTTGCTTGATGGTGAAGGAAAACATCGTGAGGAAACCTGCATGTGTCAAATTTCATTGAAATTCTGTCACATGCTTATTCCACCAACCCGCATTGGAGCAAAGTGGTAGAATAAGCTTCAAACCTTCTCCTCAAAAGAGGAGAAGAGGCCTTAGCTCAGCAGTGGGACATTCTCAGGCTGTTACTGTTATGCCTGTGGTTACTCTGGCTCACTCACCTTTATAACTAGAACACAACAATTCTAATTATTGCTATATAGTGGTAAAATATATGATAAGTGGCGTACCAACATAGGCGATCTTACACAAAACACCAAGTAAACCGAAATTGACAAGGAGTTATTTAAAAAAAAAACATGTGCGTCTCGGGACGCTCGACAGAAGTGATAATATTTATTATTTATTATAATATATTAAATATAATTTACATTAGTACTTGAGAATTGCTAAATTATTATAATTACTATCTGTATACGCTAGATGGCGTTAGGTTGGTAACTCTCAGGTAAAGCAGTCCGCGTCGGTAATAGTGGCGCCGTAACGCGTTTCGTTACGAAGCGGTTTAACCTCCCATAAGAAGTTATCACTTTAAAAAAATAACAAATAATTTCCTTAATGCCAGGACCAAAATAGACAATACTATCTAAATCTACTATAAGTTAATTAGATTGATGGACTCAGTGAGATTTTTATGCTCAATAGTTTTTACATATCGTTACATAGCGTTGAGTGGCCAGATGTCAAATGGTCACTCACCGAATAAAGATTTAAATAAATGTACAAGACAGCATACATATTTTTGATACATTGTATTTGTAAACCTTTTACGTTAACAAAAATATAACAATATTGGTTCAATTCTGGTTGAGTTCAAACTACAACAGGTATACAATACAACAAACCGTTTCATTCGTATGAAAAAAAAAGCAATGATTTCATTCGGCTGTTTCACAGAACTTCCCGCAAGAGCCGCAGACATTGCTGGAAATACTTTGTTCTATTGTGGACAACCACCGCTGCATATCAAAACGAAATAACTTTTATTTATTAAACAAATATAAAAGCTGATATTCATGTGGTTACTCTCAGATTGATATTGAACGCATAAAAAAACAACAGTATTTTTATTGAATTTATTTAAACCGTTACGGTTTCGCACGAGTACAATAAGTACAATAAGTTCAATCAAATGTTTATATCGTACATATAACTTATAACTCTATTGCTTCACGTAGCGTATGTTAGTAAAGCACCCAGTTAGCATATATTTCCAACACCTTAAACAATTATCGTAATTTTTCAGCCAGTTTACACAAAACCTTTAATAAATTATACACCTATTCCTCATGAATCGATCTCTCTCTCTCTTTGGTGAAAACCGGATAAAAATCAATTTTGTAGTTTTTGAGTTTATCGCGTTCGAACAGACAGACAGACAGTTGCGTCGTGGGACTTTGTTTTATAATATGTCGTTCTATCTTCGATCAATAATGTACTAAAATTTACTAGATTACCGGTAAGCGCTTCAAAAACGGCCCTAAAATAACAGCACAAATACTGTTGTTGTCTTATTTCATATTAGTATGGTCCAATCACAACCACCGCAATGGCGTAAGTAAAATTTTGTGTCTGTAATTATCTGCTTTATTACTAACGAAATAAGGTTGAATTTAGCACACAAGTTATTGTGCATTTCTAATCTCTTTCTGTCATTCATGGCGTAAGATTGTAAGGGAATGTTAATACAATTTAAACCACACTTTTTTGCTCGGGAACAAGGTATAGTTTAGGTTGAAATTATTAAACCTTTACATAGTTTTCTCCATTTTATGGTATAGTCAGTCGATGCAACATTTGAGTATTGTTTTTGTTCGTGAAGCGTTATCTAGTAGCATTGTTGATCGTAGAGTTCTATAGTATTTACAAGACTTTTCAAGACAATGTATTGGGTAGTCACTTAATTTTTAAGGACGTCTTAAATATGTACTGGGGATTATTAACCAGCCTAAATGTACTATTTGAGTCAACGACTTTATTTGATTTGTTTGCGTTTTTGATGTCACACTTTTTTAATGCTTCTATGAGGCTTTATTTAATTTAACTGGTTAGTATGCTTGGGTCATTTCTTGCAAGTCCAAAGTGAACAGTGTACTCCGTTAGTTCTGCACGTGGTCTGATCTCTGTCGATCAGTTCACTTATTATCTGGTTGGAGGGAACTTATGCTCATGTGCACTCTTATATAAGACCTGCGCATTTTTTGTATTATTTAATATATAATTTTCTTAGTGGTAGGGCGTTGTGCAAACCCGCCTGGGTACCACCCACACATCAGACATTATACCGCTAAGCAGCAATACTTACTATTATTGTGTTTCAGTTGGAAGGGAGAGTGAGTCAGTCGGGCACAAGGGATATATTACATCTTAGGTCCCAAGGTTTTTGGTGCATTGGTGATGTAAGGGATGGTTAATATTTATTACGGCGACAATGTATATTTGCGATGGTGACTACTCACCACCAGGTGTCCCATCTGCGCGTCCGCCCACCTACATTATAAAAAAACGGTATCGTACGGACAAGGTTCGCTAAGTTTTTATTATATACATGTTTTTTTTCTATAAGGCTTTCAACACTATTAATTACAAAATTCGATACTTTTCAGATGGTATTGGTTTCGTCCAATATTGATGAATATTTAAAAAATAATCATTTCTTTTGTAGCTGAACATATTTTTTGTTATAAGCCTTATTTATTTTGTACAATAAATTGTTAGTTACGAGTATTTCGAGCTACACATAATATGTATATTTAATAGTTTTGTGTTAATTTTATACGCCTTGTAGTTTTAATGTTTGGCATAATTATACGTGTAAATAAACACCACGTTTCCGACTCCACCTAAATATTTACTAATATTATAAATGGGAAAGTGAGTTTGTTTGTTTGTTATGCTTTCACGTCATAACTACTCAACCGATCATGATGAAATTTCCCCTATACGTTGTCAAGGGTGTAGAAAAGGTATCTAACTTAACCCTCCCCGCGTACCTAACGCGTAGGTAAAAATAAGTATTCTATAATACACCTGAGATATTAATAAATTAACTAATTAATAAATCTAAAGTGCTTGTTAAAAAATTATTAGTAGGCAAATAACATAATCGGAACCAAGGTGGGCCGGTGGTAAGAATACTTGAATCTTACCCGAAGATAACGGGTTCAAATCTGGGCAAGTAATACTAAGGTGATACACATGAATGTGTTTAATTTGTTATTTATAATTCATCTTTGGTTAGCGGTGAAGAACAAAATCATGAACCAATACGTGTTATATGTATATCCACAAATCCGTATTAGATTAGCGTGATAGAATAGGTTCCAAGACTTCTCCTCAAGAGGAGATGAGAACTTAGCTCCAACCTGACCTTTATATACAGGATTATTTGTAACGACCCAGCAACCTCCCAGGACTAGATAGCTAACATCATAAGTAACAACTTCTATTCTACGACTTTTGATAATCTTTTAGATTTTATTTTCATACAAAAATAAGTATTAATTTAATTTCCCGCTTGAACGTTTATAAATCTACGCGCTTCGCAAAAATCGTCGCGTCGTCTTTTCGTTTATGAATGAAATATAGACCTAAAAATGTCACGACAGTACGACAAAAACTTGTATAATCATTTTTTTCATGTATTGAGTTATGTCCGTAGTCGTAGAACAAAAGTTGTTGCTTATGGTGTTAGCTATCTAGTCCTGCGAGTTTGCTGGGTCGTTACAAATAACCCTGTATATATTTTTTATTTTTATCGAGTAGGTAGGCGGACGTACATATGGGCCACCTGAGGGTAAGTGGTTATACGCCCACAGGCATTGGTATTGTAAGAAATGTTAACCATCGCTTACATCGCCAATGCACCACCAACTTTGGGAACTAAGATGTTATGTCCCTTGTGTCTGAAGTTACATTGGCTCACTCACCCTTCTAACCGGAACACAATTATACCGACTACTGTTAGTTTGCGGTAGAATATCAGATGAGTGGGTGGTACTTACCCAGACGATCTTGCACAAAACCCTACCACCAGTATAACTTATAGTTATTACTTTAAACATAAAATAATAATTAACGTTTTGATGTTAAATCAATTTAAGCATTACAATGATGACTGTGTAGACGAGCCGTAGCAGTTTATATGTATAGGTAAAACCGCGCTTCAAGCGCTGTTTCCGCTGCGGACAGCCACATTTCACGGTGCGTCACTTTTGAGGGCTTACTGTCAATAGTTGTGCAATTTAATGCTTATTATGTGCTGATAATCCACAGATTCATTTGTTGTGGAAATAACAAAATTATATTTCAGTGGTTAAAATTATTCCATAAATTCCTACGCTATCTTCTGTTTGATATTATTATTTTAGCATTGTACTTTAGTGAGTGATTTTAATAGTGTAGAATTGTGGGTTTATTGTGCGTTGAAATATTAAAGTGTTATTCAAGAACGAAGTTAATTATAGTGACTATATTTACACTTTTGCTAAATTAGGTATTGTGTGTATTATCATTATTTTTATAATATATTTCGATTATTGTGCATAAAATATTAATATTTTTAATTGCTATTTTGTTATCATTTCTTGAACCGAATTGGCCCCGTTAGAAATCGTGAATCTTAATCGAGGATCGCGGGTTGAATTTTCATGTGGCTTAATTTGTGTTTATAATTGTGCTCTCCGCGATTAAGGAAAACATAATGAGGAAACCTGCATGCGTATAAAAATGCTATATGTGTATCCAAGCATCCATTATACAAGCATCCCAAGGGGGGAAGGCCTTAGCCCACCAGTGTGAAAGTCACAGGCTTATATTACTCTCAAGCGTTGTTAATTATTTTCTTTGCACTTGTTATTTATTAGATAATTAATAGCGAAAGGACTATCCGTCTGTCCTGCGTCTGAACTCTTTCCGGTGGTGTGAGATTGCCGTCTCCATATTTATTATTGCAATATTTATTTGTATAAAAAATTATGTATTTATATATTATTATGAACAAACATGTCGTTAATTTCATAAATATCAAATATTAACATAAAAAATCATTACCAATAAAACTAAACAGAAAAAAGAAATTGCATTTGTTTTGGCAAATGTGTACTCTTTGTTCACTATAAAATATCTTCGACAGTTGGCTAGAATCAGTATACAGTCAGGCAGGCTTATAGGTTTAGGAAAATTGGTAACCAACAAAAGAAAACTTCTCAAAAAATATAAAATCCTGCAGATTGACATTAGTGGTAGTTAGTCTGAAATTCCAATAAAAGCGTTTGTTCCATTAGTAGCAATTAGACAGAGGGTCTTATTGTTATGAATTCATATATAACTATATAAAGAAGTTTTCTAAACCGTATTGAACTCGATGGCTTCAAGTAATCTCAAGCAAAGTCATTCAAAGAGAATGCAATATTGTTGTGAAACGCATAAACTTGCTTCAACCATTGAACTGTGAACAACATTCATTCTGGTAAGTGTTCGGATTTTATCACACCGTAACGTAACGTTGTGTTACATTATGGTGTTTTTGGAACAAAGTTCTTTTACGTGGCTTACAGAAGAGTGAAATGGCAGTGGCCCAAGGTCATGTCATATAACGAAATAGCGTTCATACTGTGCCTACCAAATGTTATAAAATGCGATGCGTTGGGCGGTCGAATTTAGGAGGTCAATATAAATGAGGTTGAAGTGCTTTTTAGTGTAACAAAAATACAGTAATACAATGAATTAAAATATACATTTTAAAACACGGTTTGAGTCAAAAATATATCGCAAAGAACTTTGTTCCTGACGAGGATCCCCGATCGCACTTTTTTTTCTTTTTTTTTTTCTGGCAACGCACCTGATAAGCCCCGGATGTTGCAGGTGTACAAAGTGGTAGTCACTTTCCATCATTTGAGACATCTGCCAGTCTACACTCCTTGTATATAAAAAAAGAATATATATTTTTTGCTTAAAATTGTATTTAAACAAGAATGTCGGTGTGAGTGCCACTCAAAATCATTGTACGTTACACAGAGCTAAGTTATAAGTTAGAAGTATGTTATTAGATAGTAAAATAGTCGTTTCTGTATCGAGTCATGGACGTTGAGTGAACAGCAGTTCTGTAGAAACTCGGTTCTCTGAATGAATTTAACCAATGAAGGCTAAATTGGCAAAGTGTTGTTCACTTCGAAGTTTGCCTTCAGTTTCAACCGTTTGATCATTGAGTTGGTTTACGTCAATATAAGGAACGTGAACACAATTTGGATTGGTTTATTAATGTACTGCTCTGACAGCATTTTGATATGATATAAGCCGGTTGGCGTGCTTGCTAAGATACTTGCCTTTCACGCCGCAGGTCGTGGGCTCGATTCCCACCCAGGACAGATATTTGTGCGCATGAACATGTCTGTTTCTCCGGAGTCTCGGTGTAATTATATATATAAGTATGTATTTACAAAAGAAAAGTAGTAGTAGTAGCTTGGTGGTAGAGCTTTGTGCAAGCTCGTCTGGGTAGGTACCACCCACTCATCAGATATTCTACCGCAAATCAGCAGTACTTTGTATTGCTGTGTTCCGGCTTGAAGGGTGAGTGAGCCAGTATAATTACAGGCACAAGACCATAACATCTTAGTTCCCAAGTTTGGTGGCATTAGTTCAATACACTACACTACATATTACTTTTTCTCATCATCGATTTGACATTAGAAAGGAAAGGACAAAATATTTAACAAATCGCTCGCATATTACGATGTTCATCAATAAAAATTGGCAATACCTGTACATTAGTCGTGACGTCAGCGTTCGTTATTAGACACGTAAATAATTTAGCATCAATATCAACGTATCTGCAGCAAGTCAGCAACGAAGTTACGTGAACTAGTTGACCGGAGTTCTTGCGGGAGTTCGCTCCATTTCGAATGAGTTTAGCCGATCTAGGCTAAAACGGTTATCTGTTGCACTCGTAGCTTGGTTGGTGATTTTTAATGTATCCTAGTCATTTTGTTCATTTTTAATGTTGATTTTTACTTTTAACACTCGTCTACGTGAGCACATATTGTCAGAATGTTCTTAAGTCCCTAGTTCTCATGACACCTATAATGTATAGTGCATTATTTATATGTTTTTACTATAGATAGATCGATATTTATTATGTTGATACTATGTGTATATATGTATATGTTTATTTATTATATATGTTTTATATATTTTTGTGTAATGTTAATTATTAATTACCGCATTCATGGATTTCTGTTGGACCTAAAGGTTGACTGGCAGAGAATGCATCCAGGCATTAAGTCCGTTTTTTGTTCCATCAACTTTGTTGTGGTCAATAAAGTATTTAAATAAATAAATAAATATTTTTTGTTTATTATTTTTATTCAGTACAATTCAGTGTTTCTCGACGCAAACACTAATCTATTCCAATTTATATGTACTTATATGTTTCAGATAAACGTTCGGAGATTCCAAGGGTTCAACCTTCAGGTCGGATCTCAGAAAGCACGTAAAGCCGTTGGTCCTGCGCCTGAACTCTTTCCAGACGTGATTGCCGTTCTATCAGATTTTCAGAAATCAAATACATTAATATTCTTCATTACTAATCCTTATTAATATTATAAATGCGAAAGTGTTTTTTTGTTACGCTTTCACGCCTTAACTAATTAACTTATCATCATGAAAAAAGCCGAGATTGCCCAGTGATAAGAACGCGTGAATCTTAACCGATAATCGTGGGTTCAAACCTGGGCAAGCACCACTGAATTTCATGTGCTTAATTTGTGATTATAACTCGTGCTTGACGGTGAAGGAAAACATCGTGAGGAAACCTGCATGTGTCAAATTTCACTGAAATTCTGCCACAAATTAAAAGTCAAAAATCTTTGTTCAATATTCAAGCATTACACTTACTTATTGATTGTCATAAATCTACCACCGGTTCGGTTCGTGTGTATTCCACCAACCCGTATTGGAGCAGTGTGGTGGAATAAGCTCCAAACCTTCTCCTCAAAAAGATGTGAAGAGGCCTTAACCCAGCAGTGGGACATTTACAGGCTGTTACTGTCATGAAATTTTGTAAATACGTTGTCGAGGGGTACAGACAGCGGATTACTACGAACTATTCATTAAATAAGCATGCGAGTTCTTGTTTCTCATTAAGTGTGCAATATATAAAATAAATTGCCATTTAATTTCCGTATATAGCAGGAATAATTTTGTAAATCAAATTAATTGCGACGGTAAATTATATTGTGTCGTGTCAAGTGTGAGAGATTGTAATTACAGGTGTAGGACAGCTACGTTTTAGCTCTAACATTTAAAAGAGATTGCATGAGACGTTTTCTAGAAATTGTAGAAGCTAAGTAGTTGTTCGTATGTCTTTGTTAAACATGGAAATTTAGTGAAATATTATAATAAGGATTCATATTAAATTAAAACACGATGTCACGTGACAGGAGAGAAATTTGATTGCGTCATAATAGTTTCAACAGAAATTACATTGAGAAATATTTTACCTTATACGACAGATTGAAATATTTTGAAATGTATATAGTACGTATTCGATATATATATATGTGTTATGTGTATATAAACCGCTAGATGTTGACTAGTCCACAGAAGACCGCAGCTTGTGACCACACTTCGCCAACGTACTTATGCCTTGTAGGCGAGATGAATGTTGTCACATTATAGTCTCTTAAAATTGCGATCTACCATATTAAACAAGACGATTTAAAGGTATAAAGTCTGGATCGTGTAATCATATTTTTTATTTGTGTGACTTTGTTTGTGCATTTGTGTGTGTGAGTTATTGAAGTGATAACTTCTTCTGGGAGGGTAAACCGTTTCGTAACGTAACGCGTTACGGCGCCACTCTGTCCGGCTTCCCTTTCTCTCGCGCATACGGTAGCAGTAGGCAGGCTTCTTCTCTCTCACTTCATTATTTATTTTATTACCGACGCGGACCACTTCGTAACGTAACGCGTTACGGTGCCACTATTACTGACGCGGACAGCTTTACCTAAGAGTTACCAACCTAACGCCATCTAGCGTATACAGATAGTACTTATAATAATTTAGCAACTCTCAAGTACTAATTTAAATTATATTAAATATATTATAATTAATAATAAATATTATCACTTCTGTCGAGCGTCCCGAGATGCACACGTTTTTTTTTTAATAATATTAACAGTTTCAGTAAATTTAAAAACACCAAAAACATTTAATAATAATAATAAAATAGTTATTTCTGCCAAACAAGGATCAAATATCAAGACAATGCATAATAAAAAGACAAATATTACAATAATAATATTTTACAGATTATAGATTAGATTAGATTAATTCGAATTAAATCAAATCAATACAAATTCAATCAAATCATTAAACATTAAATTAAATAAAATAAAACTATAATATTAAAAAAAATCCCAATATACGTGGGAAAAATTAAATTTTCTACTTTTAAGTAATGCCATTAAAAACGGTTCTTGAAACTATTTCGAAAGATGTATCTCCGTAAAAAGGCGCAAAGCACGAAATTGAGCTAAAGTTTCTGTTCCTTGGCGACGATCGCGAAGAATGCTAAAACAGCCCCACAGACAACTTTTAACTTTTGTAAGTGACGTGGAATTAGATATTATAGAAGAGACATAATTCCCGTCACATAAAGATAAAATTCCATTTTGATGTGAAACTTCTATAAGAATGGGGATAAGACCGGTTTGTATTCGTTGACGACGAACGAAATGACCCTCTTTTTTATTTTTCACACTACATATATATAGTTCGTTGCTTTATACATGTTATTATAGTTAATAAGTAAAATATACTTCTATCAATAACGAAAATCAAGGTTTTTATTTAATTTATTTAATATTTATTTATTGTTTAATTAAAACTTAATTATTTCAATATTAATCAATTTCGTAGAAACACATTCTAATTTTAAATATCGGGTAAAAATTTAATATGATAATTTATCTATAAATATAATAAAGAAGTAGATACTGTGTGTTTGTATATTGAATACATTTATCAAAATGCGAGTTTGAGCGGTAAAATTAATAATAGAACGTGAATATGCATTTTTTTAATATATCGTAACAAAACCGACTTACGCGGGTGAAGACGTGGGCACCAGCTAATATTCAATAAATATATATATATTTTTTAAATCTCTTCTAGTTACTGGTTATTTATATCTTAGTCGCTTCGCTGTAAGGTAATTGTAGTTTTTGTCTCTGTGTCATACTGTCCAGCATTTTAAGCAAGAGCTAATTATGAACTTCTATATTTTAAAAGAAGCTTTTTATTTAAATACAGGATTATACTATTTTAGTCCTATATACTTACCTTACTATTGAATTTCTACGTAACTTGGTATAAAATTAGAAAACATAATTTATTATGTATTATTATTTGTATAATTTGATATTTTTTCCCGAGCAATGTGACGATTCGCTAGAAATACAAAAAAATAGTATATGTTTGATATTATATACTTTTTTTATAGGTAAATGGACGAATGGGCAACCGATGGTACGTACCCATTGCCCATAGATACTGGCATCGTAAGAAATATATCAATCGCCGGAGTTTCTTTCGCCGGTTCTTCTCATACCTGGGTATTTCTTTTCCGATCCGGTGATAGTTTCTAAATTGACTATCAATAAGAAAGTGATACTTAAATATACTTCAATACTTCAATATTGAATAAAGTATTTTTAATATGAATTTGAATCATTCCTTACATCATCAATTCGCTACCAACCTTAAGAAACTAAAATGTTATACTTATACCACTTGTGTCTTTTGCCTTGGCACGCTCACCCTTCCAATCAGAACACAACAATACTATTTGATGGTAGAATATGAGTGAGCAGCTTCCATGATAAATGCAATGAAGTCACGCTGCTTAAATATTTAATCCAAATTCAAAGAAAACAACAATGGGTAAACATGTTAATACTATTTAATAAAACATGCCAAGGGCAATTAAGTATAAGCGATTCTTGCATTTAAATTAAAATATCCTTAATACGAGTTAGATCGTTTCATTTGTCAATTTAAATTAAATTAAAAGCTGACACAATGTCGAAATGTAAATTCTATCGAGGAGTGTTTATCTGAGTATTTAGTATTGTCTACACTTAAATTACGTATGAATTTTCATTGATAAGTATATAATTAAAATTTATAAATAAGTATGATAATCTTGTAAACAATATATTAAACAGCAGGCTACATTTATATTTAACAGAAGGACCGGGTGAGGAATATATTATCTATATTAAAAGAGCATTCTTGCTCTTAGATACATATATTAATATTTAGAGTAACTGAAATGAAGATAATAACATCTCCATAAGGCGCTTATAAAGCAAAGCTATCTTCCAAATTCAAAAGAAATTCCTTCCCTTTTGAAATGCAATTTGAAAATCTCTTAAATACATGAAATAAATTTCTCCTACAATCAATTTAGAAAGAGATTTCTATTGAATTGCACAAATACCACCATTAGCCCCATAATTTGTCGCACAAAAGAGAAAATGCAATAGCTGTCATATTTTGATGTCCTTTGTGATCAAAGTTACGAATTAAAATGATTTGTGTCGACGGAATGTTTCCGCGAAAATATCTCGATGAAATCATTAAACTTAAATTCTTTCTGTTTGACTTTATTTTAGAGTTTCATTGGTGATGAGTTATGTGACGCAGTCAGCTGGTGTTATTACAGGCATAAATGATGTAATATCTTAATTTCAATTATTAGTTTTTATTTGAAACATCAATTCTTTTGCGCTGTGGGGGTCAGTCATATGACATCACGTCACGTATGCTCTTATACCGTCTTACCCCCTCTACTTCCTTGTGTGTTTGAGTGCGTGGCCCATATATTTTATACTTTCTCGCATCTCTACGTGGGTTTGAGTTTTTTTTTAATAAGATTTTAATATATTGAAGGTAATATAGTCAACTTAATTAAATAAACAATCTACTATTTGCTTAATAGATAGATAAAACACGTATGAATAAAATATTTCAAACTTCACTTTTGGTAAGTACACATTTTTTTTATCCAATGTAATTTTACAGCCAAACACTAACTCTTTGTGTTATTATGTTAAGGTACCTCGGTGCTATATTCGCACTGCGCCGCCAACGAAGGGACATATCAAATAACTAGTGGCTGGCAGTTCTTTGATACTGTTATCAGTGGTTTAAACTCACAGTGTCAGTGTCTATAGGTAAAGATGTTATCTTACCTTTGGTTACCATTCACTCGTCTGTTCGTCAAAATAAATAACATATAACGTTTTTGAATGACATTTTAAAAGGGATCGTAACAGCCCAGAAATAAGGTATATATTAATTTGGTGTTCAATATCAAATCAAGTTATATGGAAAGTTATTTTTACGTATTTTATTTTTTCTTTTCATTGCTAGATGGTGCTAGTTGTATTTTAAATCGGACAATAGTTATTTATATCTGTAAAACAATAAAATTTGGCCTTTTTAAAACGGAAAGAGCATTAAAGATATCTGACTTGGTAAATTCGATAGTTTATTTAGAAAACTAGCTGTGCCCCGCGGCTTCACCCGCGTATAATTAATAAAAATATAATGAACTATTTTATTACTATAATAACACACACACACACACACATATCTATGGCTACTGGTAAAGAAATACGTAAGTAACGATTTGAAATTAATTTTCATAAGATACCGTAGGGTTTACCGATCTTATATATTTGCGCCATCACATGTTCTTTGTCTGTACCAATTTTCATCAAGATTGGTGAAGCCGTTCTTGAGTTATAAGAAGACATACAGACAGACAGACGGACAAAAATGAAAAATATTGTATAATGTGCATCATAAAACGATTATATATCACAAAATTAGGTGTAAAAATTAAATGTACAGACAGAACCAATAGATTTATATAGTAGTATAGATTACTAGTAATGCTGGGTAACCTCAAATTGATTTATGTTATCATGTAAATAGTTATTATGTTCTATAAATATATGTTTACCCTATATAATATATTCACAAACTAAGAGTTTTAAGACAGCCATATTCACATCGTGCATCTTACAAGTACCGAAATTGTTCAACAAGTTATGCTTAACTTCGCTCAGAAATCTTGTGTAAATTGTCTGAAAGAATTCATAACTATTACCAGAGTTGTTCAGAACTATGACAATAATTTCTTCCGTGTTAAATCTATGAATATGTCCGCCTAGCTTATTACACATGTGTAAGGTAATTATAATACTTGGTGGTAGAGCTTTGTGCAAGCTCGTCTGGGTAGGTACCACCCACTCATCAGATATTCTACCGCAAAATAGCAGTACTTGGTACTGTTGTGTTCCGGTTTGAAGGGTGAGTGAGCCAGTGTAATTACAGGCACAAGGGACATAACATCTTAGTTCCCAAGGTTGGTGGCGCATTGGCGGTGTAAGCGATGGTCAACATTTCTCGTCCGCCAACCTATGATATAAAAAAAATAAAAATACTAATGGTTGTAGTCATTTTATTTAATTAATATTATTTAAATGTTTAGATAATCGATTGATTTTGCATTATATCTGTATCCAATTTAAACATTGAAAAACACAAAATATACACGATTATTATACCTCACTACTCACATCCACATTTAGAATGAGTAAGTCTATTCGTTTTGCAATTTAAATGTTGAGTGTGTCAGTGATATTAAAAGTGAAGAATAAAGAAATTTAGTTTCCAAGACACACGGCAACATCGCGTTGAAATATACAAATAAAATTCCTAACATTGCCAACGTAAGAGCGTAAGTGACTGCAGACAAATTAAGAAAGAGTATTGTAATAAAGTTGAAAGTACACGTATATTTTCAATTCTGAATTCAGTAACAATCACATCAATACCGAGAGGAAAACTTGATGTGTCCAAAGAAGGTATCCCAAAGGAAATCAACAAATAGAAACTTGGGGTATATCATAGGCTCCTATTACTTACTAAAATTGGGACAAAATTGAATAAAATTTGGACGAGATCCTGTATGACTTGTTTAGTGGTATCGAATATTACGTTGGAAGGTGGAGCGTTACATTACGGATGGACTCTGTCCTTGTTAGCTTTCAAGTGTTGAATTGGAGATAAACTCATTACGTTTTTATTTTATTTTTATTTATTTTTTGGGTCAGCGTTTGACAGTTGACTTGCCAGATGTAATAATAATAATAATTAATTGAGAAAAAGCGTAACCTTACAAATAAAATTCAGTTTTTATATAATAATACCAATAAAAAAGCTTCTTTTAAAATATTGATGTTAATAATTAGCTCTTGCTTAAAATGCTGGACAGTATGACACAGAGACAAAAACTGCAATTACCTTATAGCGAAGCGACAAAGATATAAATAAGAAGTAACTAGAAGAGATCTAAAAAAAATAAAAACACAATCATAATATAAAAACTTAAAGCAACACGGTCGGTAATGAAGCACGCTTGCCTAGAAGAAACCTGCTATCTTTTATTATTAAAGAGTATTATAAAAATAAGAAATTAAATAGAATGATAAATAATTTAATAGAATCAAGCGACAATAGCGCAATGGGCATTCGGATTAGCGATGTAAAAGTTGCAGGATCGATCGCTGACCTGGGTTATTGTTGTGTCCAATCATAACCGAAGCTTTACACACGGGCATTGCTATTGTTGTATTATTAAAAATATATAGGAAGTAGGTTGGAGGAAAAAAAATATGGCTGAAACACTTGCACATGCTTTGTACGTTTTTCTTTATTAATATAAAAGTAATTTGAAAACTCTATAATATATGAGATTTCACTCATTGATAGGGCTTTGTGCAAGTCTGAGTATGTACTACCCACTCATCAGATATTCTACCACTAAATAGCAATAATTAGTAGGATGAGTGGGCTAGTGTAACTACAGGCTCAAGGTAAATAATATCTTAGTTGCTTGCACCGCCAATAGGTGGTGGTGGCCACTTACTACCAGGTGGCCGATTTGCTCCACTTTCCCATAACATAAAACAACATGATAGGTTATGCAATTTTTTTTATGTAATATCTTTATAGCAACATTTTCAAGAAATTTAATTCTAAGGACATAATTTATGTTCCTTGATACTCGAATGTAGGTCGCGATATCTTATTATTTAATGTACATCGTTCATGTAATAAATTTTATATGTTAACATTTTATACGTCGCTTTAAAGTATGGTATCGGCTCCGGTATTTCGTGTAGAAATGGGATGTCTTTAATCGCTGAGTGGGATATTTTTGGGGCCACGAAGTTAGAGACTACCGTTTTTATTTTTGATCAAGACATTAGATTAAATTTTGAATGTAATTACATAGTAAATTGAGCTGAACAAAGAAAATAAAATTTAGAAAATGCGCCGATGTAAGCTGAAGAAGAAATTGCATTAAAACTTTTGATTTAACAGAAACTGGCTCGAAAACCGAGTTCAATTCTTTTCTTTATTTGTACAGCATGTTGTAAAATGTATTTTCACTCGGTATGAATAGAGTTTAGAATCGTTAATAGCTACGAGACTAATGTTGCGCTATTTGTTTATAATATAGGTGGACGGCCAGATGAGCCACCTGATGATTAGTGGTCTCCGCCCATAAACAATGGCGCTGGTAGAAATAGTAACCATTCCTTACGACACCATTACGCTATCAACCTATTAATAACGATTGAGCTCACGACGGGCAGAGCATGTCTGTACAAGTTCGCCATACAGATTTTGTTTTTCTTGTGACGTCAACAGACTCAGATAAGTGGATGCTTTCAATTGTTTCCAATTTGTATTTTGTCAAGTTTATTTCTAATTAAGGATCTCCAACAAAATGTATATATTTTACAAGTACATTGAATTGAGTAATGATGTAAAACATGTGTGCTCCTTCAATTACAGGAGACCACATCAAGCACATAAAGTAATGACTAAACAGAATTAAAGAAAAAAATATATATAAAGAAAGAAAGAAATGTGGTACTCAATAAATTAAATTGGAACTATAAAAAGGTAAACAATTGTAATTAATACTATGTAAAGTTATTATTAATTTTATAATATAATTAATTTCAATTGTGAAATTTAAAAGAATTCTTAAGAAACGCTTATGTGCTAAAGGACATTACGCAATCAATGACTTCTTAGATGATTGTACCTTGGGAATGAAACGATCGCATCCAGGATATTTCAAATAAATAAGAATCTTATAATGTAAATCAATTATAATTGTAAAGAATAAGCTAAAAAAAACACCCGCTGAGTTTCTTTCGCCGGTTCTTCTCAGGTTCGAGGTGTTTATTTCCGAATCAGTGGTAGATTTATGACAATCAATAAGCAAGTGTAATGCTTTTATATTGAATAATGTAATTTGAATTTGAATTATAAGTATATATGTAGCATATATTACGGTATCGTGCGCATAGATTTTCGAGTTTATTCTTACATAATAGCTCTACAGAGCAAAATTTATGCGACAATATTAAAAAATATCAATTTGACGTCGAGCTTATTCAGACATACAAATTAAAAATAAAAAAAATTTAAAATCGTCAACAAAAATTCTAACGACATTGTTGTTATACAATTTCGCGGCCACACATTGAAAAATGAATGTTAATATTTGCTTATTTCTTTCAAAACGTTACGTAAAACTGACATGAGACGTGAATATCACTTGATGTGATATTAAAAACGTCGAGAAAATGCCTTGACCGCGGCTTTTGATATTTATATATAGCACAATAAGGGCAACGGAATCACAATAAAAGCAAACAATACGGGGTCGTTTATCAACGTTATTTGACAGGCCGTCAACAGTTTTTGGTGTTAAATGCTTTTAATTTTAACCTAAAGCAAAGTTTTCAGTTTGAACGGCTTTTCATACTCTTCGTGGTAGTTGCTAAAATGCTAATATGTTTTTCAATTAATTTTGTTAATTGACTAGTGACTCGGTTGTGTTATAATCGAAAATCCAGTCCAACATGGGATATAAGGCAAAAACTATGTTAATTATGTCATATTTTAGTTGTGATAAAACTTGAAAAAGTAACAAATATTTATTTTACTTGGTGGTAGTTTTGAAGCTTATTCCACCACGCGGATCGAGTGCCGTTTAGTGAAATGCACATGTGACAGAATTTCATTGAAATTCGACACATGCTGGTTTCCTCACGATGTTTTCCTTCACCGTCAATCACGAGAAAATTAGGTACATGAAATTCAGTGGTGCTTGCCCATGATCATCGGTTAAGATTCACGCGTTCTTACCACTGGACCATCTCGGCTGTATAAAACGAAATCATATATAATAAGCAAATTTAGTGCTAAGAAGTATTATCTGTATACGCTAGATGGCGTTAGGTTGGTCACTCTCAGGTAAAGCAGTCCGCGTCGGTAATAGTGGCGCCGTAACGCGTTACGTTACGAAGCGGCTTACCCTCCCATAAGAAGTTATCACTTCAAAAATATGCAATCCAGATTGGTTATTCGTTTTTGTAATCGTTGTTCGGTAAGATTTATTAAGAAATAATATTTGATAATGATTCGTATAAGGTTTTTATTTACATACATACATACTATTCGGAACAAGCATGAACTATATAGTAAACATTGTCCCCGATTACAAAAGTTTAAATTTTTAAATGATTTAAGAACCGTTTGTTGCATAACTTTGGGAATGAAACTATTAAGGCCATTTTAAGTATTTTTTTAAATTTAAAATGGGTAGACTTTCTGGCAAATGGCCCACCTGATGGTAAGTGGTCAATAGACATTGGCTCTATAAAAATATTACCCAACCATCCATCACCTAGATCATCACAGTGCCACTGCCCTTGGAAACTATGATGTTACGTCCCTTCTACCAATTGTGCCTGTATATAAATTGGTTCACTTACATAAGCAAGTATTACGCTTATATATTGAATAAAGATAGCTCTGATATTGACAATTATCAACAAGGCTACGCATAATGGATTCATAGCTTACTTTACCTTACATAAATCTTACTTTTCTGATTAAGTATTACATTATTTATTAGCAAATGAAAATTAAATGACATAATTATAGTTTTTTTTTAATATAACAAAGGCTCGAAATGGCGAGTCGGTTATTCCACAAAGTTTACTCTAGGGGCCAAGATAATGAAGGCTTAAATTAAAAACAGCGTGAATATTTCGTGAGCTGCCCTCTGCCCCTTCGCCTTTTGCCCCTTAATTTTCATCCACGTACACTATTTATGATGTTGTTTAAATTTACGCAAAAAAAATCCTACTTAAATTATCGAAATGAGTGACAGCACTGATGATTATGAGGTGAATATGTTTTGTTTAAGCCAATTATTACATTCATATATCGTGTTGGAAGAACTGGGATAAATTAGTCTTAACAAAAAATTACATATATAATAATATGCAATTAATATAACAATGATTTATTATAGTATCTCCTTTACTATAATTTATTTGTAAATCTGGTAAAGAGGATCAATCTGGTCATTAAATGCCAAAAATATGACTAAATGGAAGCAGCTGGAATAGGCTTATGTGTCACAGGACCAACAGATCACTAAACCTGGAAATACAATGTGTTAGATTAAGATGTATATATTCAAGATCAGCAGAGGTTTTTATATATTTGTCTTCTTACTGAAGCTTGGTAGGGATGCTATGTCGTTTTAGCAATATAAAGATAAATTGTCAAAAAGTTTTGTAGTTGCTGTAATTCTTTCTCGAAAACGTAGCTAGCTGTCCATTAATATCAACATGTTATGGCTTAAAGTGAAATGAAATGAAATGAAATGATTATTTATTTTTTCTCAACACAAAGGAAAATACAGGTAATTTGTTTAATAAGTAGTGTTATACCGTTAACATAGTTCACATTCCTTTGTGAGAGACTGGTATCCATACTAGTGATAACTGTTTTACAGAGTAAAACGTACAAATATATAATATTGGGAATATCATTTCATTTTTAATTTTACTGTAATGATACTGATCTCTAAATGGGTCACTTGATGCTTAAGTGATGAAGGCACTTTTGCAATAGCCATTAACTAAAATAACTTTTAAGCTTAGCGACTGTCTAGGTAAACAATCATTTGGCTCTTTCTGCCATTATTGATTAGACGTTCGAAAGAAAAAGACAGCATTATTTAATTTATCACTCATTATTCAACGTAACACTGTAAGTATTTTGAAACTACTTGTCACATATCTAAATTATAATGTAAGAGATATTACCGGCCCTGGAAAGGCCATCCGTCTTTCAGAATATCATTATTATCTGGGGTTTTTGAAGTACGAACCAGACACCTAGATGTGATAAGCGAAATATTTTGGTGATACAATAATTTTAAATTACTTCTGTTATACGAAACCTCGTGGCATATTCTCTAACATGATTTACGAATTGAAAATTATTTAGTGATTTTTTAGATGTAAGCCAACGAACTTTTTCGGAGATTCGATCGATACATACCGAATGCAATTAAATGTCATCAAAAATAATTTGACCATTCATAACACACCACAATCAACAGCATAATGAGAGCGCAAATAAAGTTATGTTATTTATAAAATGAAACAATGAAGAAAATAATTTTATCAATGGTTTTATTGAATCGTTGAAATTAATAATTATTTGTAATAACGTCATTGAGCATAAATTATGAAAGCAATACTCGATTCATTTACTGATATTCATAGATTATTATTTCAAAGTAATGTCGTTATTAAATATCTTTTCAATTTCAAATTGATACTAATATATTTTTATAGATATAAATATATATATATCATTGGACCTGGCAGTCGTCGTCAGTTTTTTTTTCATTTAGCGACATACCACCTATCGGGTCCATTTATGTTTTCAAACCAACCAGGAACCCATTGAAATATTCACATAAAATTATAAATAAAGATGTAGGTTTTTAATATTTCTAAAATAATTGAATAACCATATATTAATATTTAACCAATATTTACTTTTCGTTATTTTTTTTTATTTTTTTTGTCTATATAAAAACGCCTTTACGCGTTTCCCCCACATAATGTGGGTACCCACTCCGTCTTTTCGGGGGACGTTACGGGATCGCTTGCGCATACTACCATGACGTCCCGACGGTAGGCCCACCTCTGCGGGCCTCCAAATCCTAGGGGATTCTCAGGGTACAGAGACCCCCTAGCCCCGGCGACACTTAC
Source organism: Nymphalis polychloros (assembly GCA_905220585.2). Lineage (NCBI taxonomy): Eukaryota > Metazoa > Arthropoda > Insecta > Lepidoptera > Nymphalidae > Nymphalis > Nymphalis polychloros. The sequence continues at coordinate 1,349,487 of HG992262.1, forward strand.
GGCGGGAGGAGAAGGTGTGCATAGCGTAGACGCCTTCTCTCCGGTCTTCTTTGGCGAAGCGGGTCAGCGGCAGCACTGGTCCCTCGCTCCCGCTCCGCGGCCTCCTTCTGCGACATGACGTTTTCACAGAACGAGACCATTTCCTTCCAGCACCTCTCGCTGCCGATCATGGCCTTTATCACACTCGGCAGCGAGAGGTCTCCGCCGACAATGGCCGCCAGGGAATGGCGCTGAGGCCCCCATGCGGCACACTCAATCAGGGTGTGACGCGCCGTGACAGGAGGGTGTCACCTCCCGCCTCGCAATCCGATGCAGATACCTACCGAAGCAACCGTGCCCGGTAAGTACCTGCGTCAGCCTGAATGAGAGTGTACCATGTCTTCGTTCGACCCAGCGACTCAAGTGGGGACGGATCGCCTCCACTGTAGCCAGGCCTGCCGAGGGGGACCCCAGGTCCTCCTCCCACCTGCGAATCAAAGCTCGCTGAGCTAGAGCCCTGACTCGCTCCACCTCCACCAATCCTGGACGGATGCCACTCGACCTCGCATCTCTGGAGAGAAGCCGCCGATTCTTTCAACTTCTTGATGAAGCCACCCTTCAAGTTGCTGGACTTCTGGACAACTTCCAAAATCAGCCCTGAATTGCGGCCAGCCTCCGCACGCAGCTTTTTTGCGCCCATCTTAGTGGGATCCTCGACATGAGTCTCCGATGAAGTAGATTCTCCGCAATCCAGCACTATTTTAAGCACGTCTTTTTTGAATGCCCGACTTCGGAACAAGCGCTCAAAAGCCTCCTCCCTTGCCTCGGCGGCTTTTGCCTTCAGTTCGGCCTTAGCCCGAGCGAGGCCACTACCTTGCCCCTAAGACGACGTTTTGCCGCGATTTGCAGAGTTGCTCTTCTCAGCCAACCTCGACTCCGTCTCCGTATCGGAGTCGGAATTAAAAATCCGGCCATAAGGCCGTTTTCGTCCAGCCAAGGCATCGGACGACACCTCAGTGTCAGCATCCATTGCCGAAAACAACAAACAACAACAAAACAAAAGAAAAAAGACCAAAAAAAAAAAAAAAACAACAAACTATAACAAAAAACGAGGTCTATAAAGACCTTTTTTTTTTTTTCACGCAATGGAAACCTCCTGAAAGGTACCCGACTATCTTGGGGGAGAAACCGGGTTATGTGGGATTCTTACCCACTAAAACCACTGCGATGGCCGTCCTCGGAGATCTCGATGGATCGGAGAGGCTGCGGGATCGTGTTGATATAACGCATCCGCGGCCCCTCCCGTGCTGCGCTCCGCTGGTGGTTCGGCGGAGCTCTCCTCAGGGAGCGAAGATATTCTCGCCCCCCCGCACTCCTCGCTAGTGCGTACGGCAGCGCGAGGCCATTCCGGCTGCCGTCCTCCTCAGGGCCGTTTGAAATTGGACACTTGAAGCCCCCACCTCGCGCATCCACGGCCCCAGGGTACGCCCTATATTTTAAGCCCCGGGCGTTGGGACTGTGGGAGGGCCGGGACGACGCCGACGTCGTCTTTGCCGAGCAGAATCGGCCCTTTCCCGTTCCCGCTCCGCCGTCTCCTTCTGGACCATGACGGTCTCACAGAAAGAGGCTACGGCCCTCCACGCCGATTCCCTGCGGAGCATCGCCGACACGATTGCTCGCAGAGAAAGGTCATGTCCGACTTCGTGGACCAAGACCTGCCTTTCCGCACTCCACGCGGGGCATACCTCCAACGTATGCAGGGCTGTGTCCTGGTCCACGCCACAGTGGTGGCTCATCGCCGTCGATTCGCGTCCGATCTTACACAGGTATTCTCCGAAACAACCGTGACCGGTCATTACCGCGTAAGTCGGAAGGTGATTCGTCGCTTTCGTCTCATCCAGGCTTCGAAGGCCGGCAGGATCGCTCCGACGACGCGTTTGCACGCGTACCGTTCTTAGCAGAGACGGTCGCGCCACGTCGCAAGAGCCCTCCTATGTTCCAGCCGCTTCAACGCCTCGAGCGTACTCGGAGGGGGCGCACTTTCGCTGTTCTGACGGAGGACGCGGGTCTGTTCATAGACCCTCGCGTCCATATCCGCCAGAATGTCCAAGGGCGGAAAGCGCGCTAGGACGGTTGCCGCCTCGTAGGATATCGTGCGATATCCCCGCACTATGCGGATGGCCACTCTCCGCTGCAAACTTTGAATTTTAGTCCTGCAACGGCAAACGCCCGACAGTCTATGAGACCAAACGGGCGCCCCGTAGAGGGCCATCGATCGCACGACACCGGCATAGAGGCGGCGAACTTCCTCCCTCGGTCCCCCGAGAATAGGCAGCAGCCTGTGCATGGTACCTGCTACCTTCTCTATCCGGGGGGCTAGGCGCTCGAAGTGCTCTTCGAAGTCCCAGCGACCGTCCAGCGTGAGGCTCAGGTATTTCATGTACCTGGCCACCTGGACGTTTGAATCACCAACGCGGATGTGTGAGTCGGGCGGTTTCCTGCTCCTCGGCAGTTTATGGAACCATAGCGCCTCCGTCTTATGAGACGCTATCCGAAGGCCCAACTCGCAGATCTTATCGACGACGATGTTCACTCCGAGCTCGGCGAGCTCTTTGGTTCTCTCAAAATTCTCCCCCGAAACCAGCACCAACGTGTCGTCCGCATAATAGACGACGCTGACACCTTCAGGGAGAGCGACACGCAGGACAAAGTCATACGCGAGGTTCCACAACAGAGGCCCCAAAACTGACCCCTGCGGGACCCCACAGCACCTCTCTCCGGGTCCTCGTACCATCTTGCTCCATATACGAAACGTATCTGTCGCGCAAGTAGCTACCGATGACCGCCTGCAGGTAAGAGGGCACATGATGATATACAAGCGCCCCCTAATAGCGTCCCAGGGCAACGTGTTGAATGCGTTGAAGATATCGAGACTTATCGCCAACGCCACGCCACCTCGGGCCACCGCCTGCTCTGACAGAGACCGGACGCACAATATCGCGTCGACAGTCGAACGGCCCTGCCGGAAGCCGAACTGGCACTCGGCCAGGTCGGGGCCGACACACGACAGATGCCCACACAGACGAGAAGCGACAATTCGCTCGAAAAGCTTGCCAGCCTCGTCCAGCAGGCATATGGGACGGTACGCAGAGAGAGATTCTGCAGCCCTGCCATCCTTCTTTAAGAGAACCAAATTCGCTTCCTTCCAGACCTTGGGGAACGTAGCAGTACGGAGGCAGCTGTTGAACAGACGCCTCAGCCTACTCCCCAATGAAGCCGAAGCTAACACCAACGCCCGTCCCGGAATCCCGTCGGGTCCGGGTGCGGTGTTACGAGCCCGCATGCGATCAATCGCGCGGTTTAGCTCCTGCTCAGTCACCTCCAGCTCCTCGGACCAGTCTCCGTCAGTGGGGGCATCCACGGGCTTAATTTGCCCAGCACCATACGGTATGGACGCCCAAATGGATCCCTATCGAGTCCTTCTAGGAGCTCGTTCCAGGAACGAGCGCTGGCGTCCGAGATCTCGGCTCGGAGCGCCAATTTGGCTTCCCGGAACGCCACGTATGCTTCAGCTTTTTGGTCTGGAGTTGCTCGCCTTCTTCTTCGGGTACGTGTGTACTCACGGCGCGCACGCAAACAGGACTCGCACAGTTGCGTGATATGCGTCGACCACCAGTACACCGCCCGGTGCTTGGGGCGGCAGGCTCGGCCATAGAGACGTCGCAGACTGACGTCATCGTATCCCTGAGTCGAACCGACTCACCCTATGGATCAGACAAGACCTCTTCGGCGCTTTCTGACCATGCCGCGACGATGGCAGCGGCTTCGAGGAAGTCTCGGTTTAGCCGCTTAAGGGACCATCGATGCGGCAAGTTGCCTCCTCGACAATGGCTGGAACGTTCGGGACGACGGAGAGCTACATCGAATACGATGTAGCGGTGGTTGGATAGTGTGACCACCTCTTCCGCCACGCGCCATCCCGACAGCATGCGAATGGCAGCAGGACTCGACCATGTGAGATCGACGACGGACTCTCCCTGCCACCGCACAAAGGTGCTCTCCGAACCTCTGTTTACTAGTCGGAGGTCCAGAACAGCCGCCCATTCGAGTAACGTCTCTCCTCTCGGATCGTCTCTGGAGTTAGGTCTATAAAGACCTAATTCAAACAAACAAAACCAATCATTAAGCGAAACAAAAGTCCATATTACAAGCAAGAATGTTCAGATGTGTCGCATTAGAGATAACAAAACCAGTTTACAAAGCCAGATGTCGTTTAAATTCATCAATTCGAACAATCTTATCGCAGTAAGAAACACAACCTCGCCCAACGACGTCCGAAAGGCGAATCATAATTGAATAACCTAACTAAACTTTAATTGTTATATATATTTAAACTTGTAGGTTTTCTCGCGATATTTGCCTTACCGAGCACGAGATGAATTCTTAACACATAATTAAATACATGACGTAATCCGATTTGTGTTATTAATTTATGCGATCTATAACACCTTTGATTGGGGCGATAGACTTTATAAATGAAATATATAGAGCAGTAAGTATAGACGTCAATGACTATGACATTTAAAATCCTAGTAGGTATTGTAAACATATGAAATTAGTATGACGTCACGTTACTTCTGACGAATACGTTTAAATAAAGAAAGTGTACCTATTACGTGGCTGTGTATTTCCCTCGTGTTGCTAATTTAATTAGAACTTGCGGTTTGTAACTCGAATCATGCCTGATTGGACTTTCACATTTTGAATACTTATTCTCTTGGGAGTTGGAAAATTTTAATTTGAATTAGAGTTGATGAAACGGCTCTTTGGATTTATGTTTTCTAACTTCATAAAGGTTAATGATTGTTTTGTTCGCGTGTTTGTATTTGCGCAATTTGTTCATAAGCTACACGTATTTTATGATTTGATAACTAGAGTAATTTTAACAAATAGATTCTAGAAAACTCAAAGCTAACTAAAATAACGTCCTCCAGACCGATTTCGGCCACGGTGGCCAATCTTAAGAGAGATTAGCCAACTGCGCAGGAGATATTATAGTGCAGAAGTGTGTGCGCGAACACAGGTGCACTCACTATTCCCTAGCTCTCATAATTCGATGGGACGGCAATCCGACACGACCGGAAAGAGTTCAGGCGCAGGACCAACGGCTTTACGTGCTTTCCGAGGCACGGGAGTGTACACACTTCCAATTTCCAGACTCCGGGCTGCCACTGAGATTTTTCTGACAGAAAAACCCAATAACTATTTATTGGCCCGAGCTGGGAATTGAACCCAGGACCACCGGGCCTGCGGCCTTATATCTAGCCACTAGACCAACGAGGCAGTCAAAGCTAACTAACTAACTAGCAAACTAACTTTCAATAACCCTTATAATCATCATTATCATCACTATCTCTGCAAATCATCTAGCCTGGTTCTGTAAATCTGATCCAGATACGTACGACCCACGTGTTTGATAAGGTCGTCGGCCTATCTTTCCGCCGAACTTACAACGTTCAGTTTCTCTTATCTTGGCTTAAACTATCGAATAATAACTTACACAAATACAACTTTTGTTATAGTATAGCTAGGCGGACGAGCAAATGGGCCACCTAATGGTAAGTGGTCACCAACGCCCATAGACATTGGCATTGTAAGAAATGTTAACCATCGCTTACATCGCCAATGCGCCACCAACGTTGGAAACTAAGATATTATGTCCCTTGTGCCAGTAATTACACTGGCTTACTCACCATTCAAACCGGAACACAATAATACCAAGTACTGTTGTTTTGCAGTAGAATATCTGACGAGTGGGTGGGGCACCTACCTAAACGAGCTTGCACAAAACCCTACCACCAGTATAGCATATACATAACATAAAACGAAATCATATATAATAAGCTGTGCCCCGCGGCTTCACCCGCGTATAATTAATAAAAATATAATGAACTATTTTATTACTATAATAACACACACACACACACACTCACACACATATATGGCTACTGGTAAAGAAATACGCAATTAAAGATTTGAAATTAATTTTCACAAGATACCGTAGGGTTAACCGATTTTATATATGGCCTAAAATTTACGCCATCACATGTTCTTTGTGTGTAGCAATTTTCATCAAGATTGGTCAATCCGTTCTTGAGTTATAAGAAGACATACAGACAGACAGACAGACAGAGAAAAGGCAAAAAACTTGTATAATGTGAATCACTGCATCATAAAATGATAACTTATCACAAAATTCGGTGAAAAAAAAATGTACAGACAGAGCCAATAGATTTATATAGTAGTATAGATAGATAGATAAATAAATTTAGTGATTTTTATTTCGTTTCTTATTATAATGGCGTAGTTTTAGTTTATGTCAGCGTAGGCTGACTGACGCTAACTTTGTACACGCTGTAAGAATTTTTAAGGTTACAGAAAAATAACTTATTCATTTAGCATCGTAAACGTGCTACGTTAGCACATTTGAAGCTACGCATTAGAGTGCTACGATTGAATTGCTACAGTCGAGCGTTCAAAATTGTATATAAGAAAATGTTCAGTTTTTTAGTAGACAGTTTTTTAAATTTATTTACTACCAGACAATCACACTTTTTTATTTGTTTTTATTCGCAATAGGTAGGTGTAAGTCGTAGCCATTCTTTATATGGTCAATACGCCACCAACCTTGAGAATTCAGATTTTATGTTCCTTGTGTTTGTAGTTGTAGTTACACTCACTCACCCTTCTAACCGGACCACAACAATGATAAGAAGTGCTGTTTAGCGGTAGAATAATAAGAGTTATCAAACTAGGCAAGCAAAGCTCTACGACAACATTAAGAGACGCTCTATTATTCGAAAGAAAATATCGTTGCTTCTGTTCATTGAGATGCAGAAATCATAGTTACATGTATCCGATTTAATATTTGTTTCCGCACAATTATATAATTATCTTTGATATGATATAAGAAGTTTATACAGTGTAATCTGGTTGGTCATACTTTATAATTATTCATCATTGTATATAAATGAATGAGAACATTGTTGATTGCGAAATAAGTAAATGACTGTACGTGTAACAACTTCCAGACTCCGTGCTGCAATTCAGAAGTTTTAGACAGAAAATCCCAATAACTTTTTAAAGGCCCGAGAAAGGGTTCGATCATCGAACGGGGTATGCAGCCTTACATCTCGCAACAAGACCAATGGGCCAGACACAGTTGGTAATTGAAGGGTGAAATACAAACGTAATGTAAACTGATTGAACATTTATATGTGATCCAAGGACGAATGGGCATTTAGCATTTAATTAGAATGAAATTGTATTTATACAGCTAACCCATTTGGAGGTGTCATATCATGTTATCACGCGTGATGAATGATGATAGCTGATATGATTAATGTGAAACGATCATGGGGCTGTTATTAACGTTATGTTACGACTTACACGCATTTTGATTACAACGCTTTAACAATAGATTTTGGTAATGACTAATTACATATGCTAGCTAGTTAGTTTGTACAAAGTTCTGTCCATAGCATCGAATTTATTTATTTATTGTAGAAATATATTGTTTTAGGTTAGCTAGGCAGACTGACAAATGGGTAAAGTAAAAAAAGTAAAGTAACAGCCTGTGAATGTCCCACTGCTGTGCTAAGGCCTGTTCTCCTCTTTTGAGAAGAAGGTTTTGGAGCTTATTCCACCACGCTGCTCCAATGCGAATTGGTGGAATACACATGTGACAGAATTTCAGTGAAATTTGACACGTGCAGGTTTCCTCACGATGTTTTCCCTCACCGTCAAGCACGAGATGAATTATAATCACAAATTAAGCACATGAAATTCAGTGGTGCTTGCCCGGGTTTGAACCCACGATCATCGGTTAAGATTCACGCGTTCTTACCACTGGGCCATCTCGGCTTTTTCTGACAAATGGGTGATTTGATGATAACCGGTCAGATTGGCATTATAAGATATATAATCCATCCCTTATATCATCAATATGTCAACGTTAGAAACTAAGATGTTATGTCCCTAGTGCTTGTTACTCTCGCTTACCTTTCAAACCGGAACACAATAATACTATTTCTTTTTGACGATATAATTTCTGATGAGTGGGTGGTACCTACCCAAGCGGGCTTGCACAAAGCCCTACCACAGAGTAAAAAAAGTCTGCATAAACTAAAATTAGTCACGAACCCTCTCAAGGGGAGACGAAGCCCACCTAACAGTTGCACATAGACTTGTTATTATTTATTTACTATTCTTTTGAAAAAAATATCGCATGGAAATGAAACCAGCTTAAACCGGTTAAAAATATTTTTTTATATTCAAGCATACTAAAATCTCACACTTTAAAGTAGCATTTAATAAACAAGCCTAATATTTAACACGCTTAGCGTAAATAATGTATGCAATTAGTTGCGGAGCTTTACAGCTAAGGCAAACCAGCTGACTGCGAACGGAATATCTGAACAAACTAATGAGGATACTAATTAATGAATTTCTGACAGCAATTTGGCTATCAATAATTACATTTTGGTTTATTTGGTTCATAATGGCCTTACGTATTAGTTTGCTCAGCGGCTGATTAGTTAAACAGTGTCATCTCTTTCTATCAGCATTGATTTCACATTTGAAACAAAGAAAACATGGTATTGTTTTTTTATTTTTATTGTATAGGTAGGCAGACGAGCTTATGGGCCACCTGATGGTAAGTGGCCACCAACGCCCATAGACAATGTCATTGTAAGAAATGTTAAAAATCACTTACATCGCCAATGCACCACCAACCTTGGGAACTAAGATGTTATGTCCCTTGTGCCTGTAATTACACTGGCTCACTCACCCTTCAAACCGGAATACAACAAAACCAAGTACTGCTATTTTGCGGTAGAATATCTGATGAGTCGGTGGTATCCACCCAGACGAGCTTGCACAAAGCTCTACCACCGAGTGAGTGCTTAACTAATCTCTAACGGCTAAGATATCTCTAATGTAATATGAAAGATTTTCTAAAAAAAAATTATCATTCTGACTATTACATTATGTCGATACAAATGGCCCGATAAACAATCTAAGTCTTACCAGTGCTCACATTACGTCACGTCCTCATATTATCAGGTAGATAAAAATCATTTGACAGTCGTAATAATAATACTGTTCCAAATTTGAAATATATTTTTTTAATCTCGCTTGTGTTCACATTATGTTACGTGCTTTTATATTTATTCATACAAATTACCAACATAAATAGTAATATACAAGAAAAATTAAATTATTTGATGATCGTGGGTTCAAGTCCGGGCAAGTACCATTGAATTTTCATGTGCTTAATTTGAGTTTACAGTTCATCTCGTGCTTGACGGTGAAGACATACATCGAGAGGACACCTGCATGTGTCTAACTTCAGTGAAATTCTGCTAGATGTGGAATAGTCCACCAACCCGCATTAGAGCCGCATGGTGGAATAAGCTCCAAAACCTTCTTCTCAAAAAGGAGAGAAGGTCTTAGCCCAGCTGTGGGATATTCAAAGCATGTTTTACCTTACTTTAATTTTTTAAAATTAAATTAAAAGTCGACATTTAACTTAAATAAATAAATAAACACAAATAATAATAAGGTCCTCCAGACCGATTTCGGCCACGGCGGCCAATCTCAAGAGAGATTAGCCAACGCGCAGGACATATTATAGTGCACAAGAGTGTGCGCAAACACAGGTGCACTCCCTTTTCCTTAGCTCTCATAATCCAATGGGACGGCAATCCGACACGACCGGAAAGAGTTCAGGCGCAGGACCAACGGCTTAATGTGCTTTCCGAGGCACAGGAGTGCCTCCACCTTCCAGACTCCGGGCTGCTACTGAGAATTTTGTGACAGAAAAACCCAATAACTATTTATTGGCCCGACCTGGGAATTGAACCCAGGACCACCGGGTCTGCAGCCTAATATCTAGCCACTAGACCAACGAGGCAGTCAAAATATAAAAAATAAACACAAACGAATTATAAATTAAGATGGGTTGATAACACGAATGGTTAATTATTAAAAGCTTGCCACTAAGTCTGACCGAGGGCTTATTAGTATTAACCGCATGTTTGGTTAGGATACATATGAGCTTATTTATAAAACCAAACGCCATATTTTTATAATTAAAGATGATTCTTTTTTATTTTTAAAGATTATTCTATCTTTAAGATCAGTGGTATTTTTAAACGACATTTTATTTTTATAGTTTTTTTTTGTATTCGTGTATATATTGTAGATGGACGGGAAAATGGACTACCTGATGTTAAGTTTTCACCACCGCCTAGAGACATTGGCGATACATCACCACCACCAAAAGTGGGAACTCAATTGTTATATCCCTTGTGCCTGTAGTTACACTGGCTCACTCACGCTAAATACCAGAACGCAACATACTAAGTACTGCTGTTTTGCGGTAGAATATCAATAGAGATAGAGAGGCATGCGCAAAGTCCTACCACCTAGTTAATTAATCATACATCATGTTATACACATTGTGGAAAGTACACGCGGTTCAATAGATTATCTTGTGGTATTTAGAAGTAAATAAATGACATAGGTCTAGTAGACCTAACAATTTAATTTGGTCAAGTCCACCATTCTTTGCTCCAATGCGGTTCGGTGATTATACAATATTAGTTAATTGTCCCGGTTTCGTACAGAAGAAAAATGTTGGATGGGATTTGCGTAAAATCCTTTATCAGTGAGCGTCTACGTCAGGGAAGAAGTAACTGTGACAAATTTCAAGTCAATCGGATGAATAGTTTAGGAGATTGCTCGCAACTTCGTCCGCGAAAAATTTTAAAACTATTATTTAACGTAAATTAGTATTTGGTAATAGTCTAAACGTAGGACAGTTACATTTTGTTCAAACTGTGACATTTTTCTTATTGGAAATAAATGAGTAAAACTTTTAGGTCCCACTCCCACTCATCTCATATTCTATCGTCAAACATTAATACATAGAAATGTATATCGGTTTGAAGGGTAAGACAGTGTAATTACGGACACAAATTTAGATTTTATTAGATACACATGTAACTAGTTTCAGTTCGCAGCTTCATCCGCGTGGGTAGTTCAAGTGTTTGGTACCTATGTACTTTTTGTACCCCCTGAAAACGAATATACAAAATTCCATAATGATTGGTTGATTTAAGACTTGAAAGACAAACAAACTCACTTTCGCATTTATAATATTAGTAAGGAAAGCATTGAAGAGTTTCACACTAGATACATATAGCGTAAGTGTGAAGAGTACTTTACAAATAATATAAATGAAGCAATTAATTCCGTTGTCGTTGCAATGTCGTTCATTAGTCAGTAATTTAGACGGGAAGTGAGCGCTAATGAAATCGTATGATTTGTTTTCATTAACGCGACAAACGACAGTACACGCCAATTTCGTATTTTATTAGCATTGGTATAATATTAATAAATTAGTAAATATCCGGCCCAGTGCTTGGAACACGTGGTACTTACCCGAAAATTATCTCTATTCATTTCATTTGTATTCTATTTTTTGGCACGAAGTTCTATTTCACGGCTTACAGTAGAGTGAAATGACAGTGGCCCAAGGTCATGTCACATAACGAAATAGCGTTTATATTGTGCCTGTTGGGCGTCCGATTTAAGAGGTCGATATAATAGGAGGTTGAGGAGGCGATTGAGTGTGGCAAAAATACAGTATTATAATCAATTAAAATCTACATTTTAAAACAAGGTTTGAGTCGAAAAAATATCGCTTCCTGACGATAGCACATTTTTGTTTGTATTATTTTGTTTACGTTTTTCTAATTTAATACAAAAGTTTTATCACTTAATATAAGAAGCTTTTTTGTTTTAGTTGTTTAAGTTTCGTTTTTAACTTGTAATGTGTGTGTAAGCTTTACTTTTATTTTTATTTATTTTGAAGCGGTTGCATATAACATTCTGACATGTCATGATCGTAATCCACATTGACTTTGAACTTTGTGAAAACAATATAAAATATTGAGAATTGTTTATGTTATATTTTTAAAGTCAAGGAAGAAATACAAATCTACAGATAACATTACATTACACATTTATTTTTAAATCGGTTAAAAATTAAATTAGAAAGAGATATGAAGTGAACGCAAAAGTAATTTACCTCTGAGAACCCTATAATGGCTACTGATGTACAATACTATGTACTCGTATGGATAGGGCATATAATAATTGATATGATTTTTACCATCAGCTGGCCATGACTATTCCGTCTGTTTACCTATTTTACGTTAAAAGAAGAGATAAACTATACAACTGTACATAAAAAAAAAACAAAAATCTCTGTGTTGTTTGCACGATTTCTGGTGGCTGTCACGGCTTGTCACACGGCTGCATTTCACACGGGATATCTGAGCACAGTGAGCTTAATTATTAAACTGTGAAGTTGTTTTATTATGAAATAATTCCACAAAATCGATCAATGTCAGATTACAACAATGTTTTATTAAAATATAATAGTTTACAAAGTGAATTACGTTGTCTGCAGCCAGCGGATACAGAAAAATACAAATTTACTTAAACTAATTTATTGATTTTAAATAACAAGCTCAAAATATAACTAAGAATACTATAATTAAACTAATTGGGTTAATACTGATCGATGTTAGATCAAGCAGTAAGCATTACGTCTTCTTGCTATACTTAAATTCTTCGGAAGTCACGTACGATTGAAATAAATTGATTGAAGTCAATGCCGTCATGTTGCTACTCTTGCACTTCATGCTGTCGGAGTTTATAGAGCGATGCGTATGCGGCGATTTTGAAGGTTTGGCTTTGTCACACGTGTATCAAAAATAAATGTATATTTTAATAATAAATATACCATATCCATGGTATATAATGGTTCTTCGTAGTTCCGTGTTCTGCGGTCTGTACACAGTGGAATTCGTGTAGAAAATTGCGCATACTTTTCTTCCTGTTCTTGTTTTAATTTTAAACTTGATTTTGTAATTTATTATTAAGCATAATCTTATTCAGTTTTTCGTTAGTGAAATATTTAAATTAGATAATATAATTGCGTTGTAGCCGCATCGTCATCTGCAGTGGAATCCTGCGGAACTTACAAAATTCCTAACTAATAATATTGTTTTTGTGCAAGTAGACAGACTGAAAAATTGAACCCATGATGGTAAATGGATACTACCATAGACGTTGGCATTGTAAGAAATCTTAATCATCATTTACATCCTCAATGCGACGCCAGCCTTTGGAACTAAGACGTTATGTCCCTTGAGTATTGTTACATTAGCTCACTCACGCTTCAAACGGGAACACTACTATACTAAGTAGTGCAGTAAGCCCTACCACAAAGTAAACGAATTTCAAATTTAACTACAATTCTGTCATCTGTGTGTTCCACTAAGCCGCATTGGAGCAGCGTGGTGGAATAAGCTCTAAACCTTGTCCTCGAGAGAGATACCTTTAATCTCAAGAAAATTTCAGCTTTCATAACATCAGCTTACTATTTAAAAAAAAAACGAGAAACGAACTAGGATCAGATGAAAGTAAGCTTGGGTAGGTACCACCTACGCATCAGATATTCTACCACAAAATAACAGTACTTGGTATTGTTGTGTTCTGGTTTGAAGGGTGAGTGAGCCAATGTAATTACAAGCACAAGAGATATAACATCTTAGTTCCCAAAGTTGGTGGCAGATTGGCGAAGTTTTTTGTTAAAGAAATGTACAATGCCACTGTCTATGGGCGTTGGTGACCACTTACCATCAGGTGGCCTATATGCTCGTCCGCCTACGTATACTATAAAAAAATAAAAATAAATATACTCTGCTCAAAAAGAGAAAAGATACAATTTTAATTTCTGTGATCGCTCATAATATTAGGATAATCGGTGATTTGGGGGTCAAATACCTAATTGACCTTTGGACTGCGTATTATGGCTATATCAACAAATTCCAAAACAATTATTCATATAGCTTCTCGTTTGAAAGTTCTTTAGTGTCTGTATGTATGTAGGGCCCTATGCAAGCCCGTCTGGGTGGTACCACTCACTCATCACATAACTATAATATCGCCAATCATGTAATTTGGTTAATATTTGTTACAGTGATAATGGCTATGGGCGGTGGTGACCACTTACCATCAGGTGGCACACAAGCTCGCCCGCCTACCAGTAAAAAAAATCAAGCTTTACCTGTTCATGGATCGGATTCAAATGGTAGTTCCATTGAATACGAAAAGTACCAAAGAGTTTTTATTTACTTATAATTCAATTTATAACCATTAAAGCCAAATATCATGAGGAACTCTCGTGTTAGATGATAATTCTACCATAATATACATATTATACCAATGAGCACGTTAGGATCCTCATCATATAAACTCTACACTTTCTTGTCCAGCCATTTACGTAACTTACTCTAATGTATTCGTTGAAGTATTTGACATATTTTAAGCTTTTATTTTCCACGGTATCACATTTCATCTCCTAGCGGTTTCAGCTAGACAGACAAACATATCCTAGGATTAGTAAATAAAGCCAGGTTGCAACAAGTCGTTAAGCCTGGATCTAACATGGTTGGCACATGGGTCCAAAAGGTCAACGTGATCCAACGTGCTTTTCCTACAACCGCAGACATTTATAACCTCACCTATACGAGACACTATATTTTATACAGTGCTCTCAATTATAATTAATATGTTTTAAATTTCTACGAAGAACATTTTTTTTTAAATGAATTCGAATGTTGTGTTATTAAAATATGAGTGAAAACCGTAAAATAACTATTGTAATAATAATAAAAGTATAATTAAATATAATATATAATCATCATATATAAGCCATTAAGTAACAGATTTGTAAATAATTATAAAGAATCAATATAAATTGTATAAAATTCTTCCAGTTATTGCGTTGTATGTAGTTGCTTATTAATATAATAGATACTTCTTTGTTTGAAGGCTTTATAAATAAATTTACAAAATGATATTGTAATTTTGACATTGACAGTAAAATAGGTTGGTTGACATACGATAAGACAAACATATTGTAATAAACGCCAGAAAAGGAAAAAAATAACATATTGTAATTGCTATTTAAAAAAAAGGAGAAATACAAAATTATTGTAAACTAGTCTTAATTAAAATTATTAGAAGTTCCCGTTAACCTGAATTTGTGGCTACAATAATTATAATATTATATTTTTGTACTATAAATAAAAAAAATATATACAAACTAAAGGGGGACATAAAAAAAAAATGTTTACTTAATCGGGACGGAGTATGTGTTAAGGCTAATTTACTTCAGTCGTTATACCGCATGCGGGGAGTCCCCTAATACCGACTAATATCGACGATATAATGTCGACTAATGAAAATAGGCTATCTATATCTCGGCCGATTTACGGCATTCGTGTATTCCCCGTATGCTGTAAATGAGTAAGTTATCGACTAATGAAAACGGTTAAAGCATGCGTTC
Source organism: Nymphalis polychloros (assembly GCA_905220585.2). NCBI lineage: Eukaryota > Metazoa > Arthropoda > Insecta > Lepidoptera > Nymphalidae > Nymphalis > Nymphalis polychloros. The sequence continues at coordinate 1,364,956 of HG992262.1, forward strand.
CCTATGGCATGCGTGAACAGAAGCACCCCGAATGCGAGCTCTAACGACCAATGAAAATGAAGAACGACCAACGTTCACATTTCGTTTTGAGATTACTGTCTAAGGTCTTCCCCGAGAATATAATAATTCCCCGCATTTTGACTCTTGTCGTTGGAGTAGTGAATGTAGCATGGTACAATTGCTGGTCTACTGGTGTCTGATTTATCGGTGGCACTAAAACGCCCGATTGTTACAAGGCCTTACGAGGGCTGTAATAATGCTGAAGTGATACGATCGTGTACTATCGGACCTTTGAATGGGATTTCATTCACCTCTTGGGGAACGGATCGCTTTACACATAAAGTGTCGTTTGTAGAATCAGTACTCGACTTTTTAGGGAGCTCATTGTTAAGAATATCACAATCGACATTGTTGTATGTAATTTTTTTTTTATATCACAGATAGTAGGAGGATAGGCAAATGGGATACCTGATGGTAAGTGGTTACCACCACCAAAGAAATATTAAGCATTTCGTAAATTGCATTGGGATCAAAGATGTTATAACTTTTGGCTCACTCACCCTTCTAATCAGAGCACAACAATATTTACTATTGTTGTTTTGCGGTATAATATAAAGTGAGTAGGTGGTACTAACCAAGACGGGCTTGTACAAGCCCTACCATAAAGTGAAACCATACTAGTTATATTTCTCTTCATGAGGTAACTTGCTCAATGACTTATTTCTGGCTTACCAAGTGCAAATAATTATTAACGTTTCTAATGTTTAATTTTATTTAACGGGTGATTCGCTAAACGATGCCGTCTTCTTCTTTTGTATTTCGAATTGATAATGATAGAAAGGGAGAAATCAATATTGAACTAATACGTCGCTAAGCGCTTCTAAGTAGGGCCGCTAGTATTTATGTTAGTTAAGTAATTGACCGAAGGGTGTATTGTGAGGTGTTAACAAGCGTTAAAGTTTATGTTCACGTTGGAGTTTATTGTTATGTTAAGCGCCTTACATATATAACAAGTATATAAAATTTTCGCCACCATTAGCTCTCTCAGGCGCTGGAAAAAGCTTATGCCGTATAAAACCAAACTCGCCTTAGCCAACTCTCTGCTATTGCCCCTATTGGACTACGCCAACTTGGTCTATCTGGATTTTTCTGAGGAGCTGTTAGATAAACTAGAACGCTTGCAGAACATGTGTATTCGCTTCATATTTGGTTTACGCAAATACGATCATATCTCCCAGCATCGTAAAGCATTAAAGTGGCTGCCAATACGGTTGCGTCGAAATATACATGTTCTGTCCTTACTTTACACCATACTCTACCTCAAACTCCAACTTACCTTAAAGAGCGGTTCACCTTTCTTGGTTCTCATACACCAATCAATCTACGCTCCGAGCAAGACAATAAATTGCTGATGCCTCTGAGTCACACAAAAAAATGTTACTGTAGAAGCTGCCAGACTATGGAATTCCTTGCCTAGTGATTCGTCAAGCTGAATCCGTTAATACTTTTAAGAGTCGTTTATATAATTATTATTTATCAATATAAGTATGTATTTAGTATATAAGTAAATGTATATATATATATATATATATATATATATAGGGTTTTCCATTAAGGGCGCTTGATCGTGCAGAACTTCCATCGTAGCGTGTGCTGTGTGGCACGTAGCGCCGTCCTGTTGAAACCACATGTTGTCCAGATCCATATTCTCGACTTCAGGCCAAAAGAAGTTGGTTATCATCGACCGGTATCGCTCACCATTGACGGTGACGGCCACACCATTATCGTTTTCGAAAAAATACGGACCAATCACGCCTCCGGCCCAAAATCCGCACCAAACAGTCACTTTCTGCGGGTGCATTGCCACTTGGTGAACCTCGTGTGGATTGGTCTCGTCCCAAATACGGCAATTTTGCTTGTTGACATAGCCATTCATCCAAAAATGCGCCTCGTCGCTGAAGATGATTTTTTTGCCAAAATCGGCGTCAACTTCCAACTGCTCTAATGCCCAGTCAGCGAACACACGGCGCTGTCTATGGTCATTAACCTTGAGCTCTTGGGTCAGCTGGATCTTGTACGGGTGCAGGCTCAAGTCACAACGCAAAATTCGCCAAGTTGTCGTCTGCGAAAGGCCGAGTTCCTGTGCGCGACGCGGAATTGACTGCCGCGGGTTTTCGAGGACACTGTCGCGCACAGCGGCGATATTCTCGGCAGATCTCGCGTTACGTTGATGCACGGGAACCGGCTGATTGTTAACTGACCCGGTTGACTCGAATTTGTCCACCAATCGACGGATAGTCGACTCGGCAGGACGATCATCGCGACCGTAAAACGGGCGAAGTGCGCGGAACGTTGCTCGAACTGAAGACCCATTTTCATAAAACAATTTTATGATTTGCACGTGCTGCTCGACACTGTAACCTGCCATGGTGGTTTGGGAGGACGGAATGAATATAACACACTGCATTTGACAGCTGTCACTCAAACAACATGGCCGCAATCAGCTGTCAAAGTTCAAGCGTCCCTATTGGAAAATCCTATATATATATATATATATATATATATATATATATATATATATATGGTCCTGGATTCAATTCCCAGGTCGGGCCAATAATTAGTTAATGGGTTTTTCTGTCAGAAAAATTCTCAGTAGCAGCCCGGAGTCTGGAAGATGGAAGTGTATATACTCCCGTGCCTCGGAAAGTACGTTAAGCCGTTGTTCCTGCGCCTGAACTTTTTCCGGTCGTGTCGGATTGCCCTCCCATCAGATCTGTTTTTGCGCACACACTTGTGCACTATAATATCTTCTGCGCAGTTGGCTAATCTCTCTTGAGATTGGCCGCCATGGCCGAAATCGGTCTGGAGAACATTATTATATAACACAATAAATTTATATCTTACATATACATCTTACGTTTTCGTAATATTATTGTTAGGAAAACATAAGATATATCTTTATTCCAATAAATAATATGACAAAAAAATGAGTCTACTTAGGGTTGAGAAGATAAGCAAATTATTTTAAATCCACTTTGGTACCCACGGATATACGTTTGATGTAATATTTATTTGATTGAATATTATTCCTTACAGTACTCCACATTTAGGTAAAGGGGAAAAGCGCTTTACTTATTAGTCATTGCGGTTGTGAGCTTAAGTTGACAACCAGTATATTAACTCTATTATTCTATAGCTATGCGGAATATAAATTTGTACGAATCATGCTATTCAGAGACGTATAAAATAGGACCGGTATCTCATTATTCGAAAACGCTAACTCTTCTAAATGCATGTTTTGTTTCACATAAATATCACAAATTCTATTTAAAATGTTTCATTGAAGACTAGTTTATATATGCGTTGCAATATTTCTATATAAAATATGTCAACATTTATCGACTTAAGACACCATCAGACACCATCAAATACAATACAATACAGTAGAATGTACAATCTATGCCATCCGAACAGTATTACCAATTTTTTTATATATCTGATTTGTTAGATTATCTATTATATATTGGCTGAGATGGCCCAGTCGTAAGAACACGTGAAACTTAATCGATGATCGTGGGTTCAAACCCGGGCAAGCACCACTGAATTTCATGTGCTTAATTTGTGAATATAATTCATCTCGTGTTTAACGGTGAAGGAAAACATCGTGAGGAAACGTGCGTGTGTCTAATTTCACTGAAATTCTGCTACGTGTCTATTCCACCAACCCGCATTTAAGTAGCGTGGTGAAATAAGCTCCAAACGTGCTCCTCTAAAATTGAGAAGAGGCCTTAGCCCAGCAGTGGAACATGGCAGCATGGCATGGCCACAGGTTGTTACTATAGATTATATATATTTTTTAATTTATTAGAGAAACAAACAGTATAGTATTACATTAAACAAAGGAATCAATTCCAGGCCATTAGACATTAAAGTTTCCACTTAAAAATAGTAAAAAAAATGCCATTATCTCTTAACAAAGCTGATTTTTTCTTTAAATAACATAAAACCAGTATTAAAATTGGTATACCAAGGGTATAAAGAAGATTGTAGTTGAAAAGTTCCTTGAGTAATTCGTGATTGTTCACTCTTGTTGGAATCATTAAATATTGTCAATTTTTTGGACATTTATGTATTTGTTCCAGGACTAGCGATGATGGAAGAGGTAAAAGAGAAAGACATATAGGCTTAAGATATAATGTATGCAAAAACGAAGCTGCTAGATAAAGCTGGAAGATAAAATCATAATACTCTATATAAAAACACACACACATACACCCACACACGCAATCACACAGGCACATTCATTAGATTCTCATCTCCTAATAGTTTTAATTTACTAACCGTCTTCTCATTAGTAATTCAATATATTATTATGCTTAAACTAATTGTGTAATCCTATTTTGGTATAAGTTACATGTTATATAATACTTAATATAATAAGGTATGTCTGTTAACTGTTGGATTACCAAATAATTAAATAAATATTACATTATTCGCTTTAATTCGTGTATCCAAGCAAGCGAATGAGTATTTTATTGATCTTAGATTCCTTATAATCTTATTCATAGCCTACTCTTAGTTATTCTACCAAATGAGATTCCATTCTAGGATTGCTGTCAAATAAATATTCAAAAAAAGAATGTATTGCTGTCCTTGTCTGTCGTAATCGGTTAAAATCTACTATCAATTTTAAATAGTAGATTCGCTACTTTAACTCCCAAATGCAGAACGGATCGAATAAGGAAACAGAAAACAACTATATTTAGCTGTACCAAGATTAGGGTTGTCCATTTCCAAAACATAGCGCCCATATTATAAATATTTTTTATCTGTATGACGGCACATTTGAGTACGAGAGTAGACGATCTGGCACGAATGGTAACCTAGCAACTGTTATCGGCCAGTCTCGTTTACTCTAACGCAACACTGAGCGCTAGTACGACAGATCTGACATGACCGCCATTACCGAAAGGAAGAGGTAACCGGCGGATGTCAAGAATAACGTGCTACGAGTTTGGTGGAGCGCTATCCAATTGACCATCGACGTCCCTTTATGTATAATATTACAGTCATGCAAATGTACGGCCTTCATTTAAAATTCGAATTTCGTAATCTTATCACGAGTTTTATAATCCGCTGATTTTCAAACTAGAAATCCAGATTTACCTAAGCCCTATAAGCTGGAATCCTATTAATCAAACATAACACGACTAAAATTATCTCTATTTATATTTATTCTCTTATTTTGTAGTATATTTTGCAATTACTTACAGTAACGAATTTACTATGAGGTAAAATTAAAATTAAGAAGTCAAGTGTCACCTGTTCTTTTCATAATATAATAAATAAAAGTAGATAATAAAAAAAAACTTAAAATGAATGAATATAATAGAATCGACATCCCTGTAACGGAAGAGATAAAATTAAACGCATAGAAAATATTTGTTTCACCGGCCGAGGCTCCGGGCTTTTGGCAAAGAATAACAATAGGTAGGAAAGCCTTTTTGTAGAATACTGATACTTATTACTAATGTAATAAGGACTACGGGTATTTATACGACTGTATAATATTTTGAAAACGGTACACACAATACCAATCTTAATTGACATTGTTGGCGTTTCTCCAAATTCGAAAAACTTAAAAATAATGGATGACTTCTCTCGGGAAATGCATAAATAATATATTACTTATTGTCTTACATATTATTGAAATATAGGTCTTTGGAAAACTACACGACTTTTTTAAATAGTTATTTGTTTTAGGTAATGATGGGATTGAAGGTACTTCCTTTTTTTGTACGGTAAACTATGCGACGTCTTACTATGAAAACAATGCATGGCTATGTTGTTAAAGCTAACGCATCGTCGTCGGAGTTTCAAGTAAAATTTATATCAAGACTCAATGAGATGAAGTAATAATGGTTTTTATTTAAACCCTGAAAAAGTAGTACTTTTAATATATCAGCATAAAAATGTTGAAATTATAAAGGTGCGGTCACAGTAAAAAGTAAATCTTCCAAATTATTATTACTCTGTTAAATTTACATTAGCCTCCGGTCTCATTACAGAGACGTCTACCCTTAAGTGGCCTTTTAATAGACCATCCAACTTTACGACATCTGGAACGGTTAAAAGGCGACGAATATTCGCGTAATCAGACGAAATGTAAAATTTGCTATTAAGCCTTACTTAAAAATATCATCCGTTTTGTCAATGAATATTAAAAAGCTTAGTGGTCTCTTGTTGAAATCTCGGGAATTTTCCTTGATTAGAATTGAACTAGAGTGACGTAAACGTGTCTCATGCCGTAATCTTTTAAAAATAGCAGCTTATTTTTCAATAGATTTAGAAGATTTTAGGAGAATTATCGCCTTTTTGACACATTGCCTTCACAAATTTCGAACAAGTAATAAAACAATCCAATAAAAAACAAACAATGTACTCACCATTATATAAATAGATATACAGATAACAAATTTATACAAATTATCATATCATTTAGAGAATTTAAGTTAAGTTCAGACGTGCGCGCTTTAAGTCCACAAAATTTACGGTCACATTAATTTTCCGCAGCGAAATTTAGATTAATGTGTAAAGGGCTTTATACAGACGCTTTCTGTAAAGTAATTTCTATTCGAGCTACCCCTTGACTCTGAAAACAGCCAGTGGAATCAAAAAATTAATATACAAAAACAATTCAACAAGAAGCTAATACTTATATTAACAGTTAATTAAGTTGAATGATGTAAAACCTTCACAATTATTTTAGATTAAATTTCATTTCATTAAAAGTTAATTCAATTAATAAATAATACGAAAGCAATGTCTAAATATTAAAATAAAACGAGCGATTAAAAGTATTTTTAAGATGACAATTTTCATTTCAATTTGAAAATTTATTAAATACATAAAGAATATAATAAAAAAATCGTGGCATTAGTAATACTTAATTTTCATGAACAATTTTAAGCATATTAAATCGTAAATAAGTGTTACGCTCAGAAGGAATTCGACGAGCCGGTTGGCGTGATTGGTAGATACTTGCCTTTCGCGCCGCAGGTCGTGGGTTCGATTCCCACCCAGGACAGACATTTGTGTGCATGAACATGTATGTTTGTCCTGAGTTTGGGTGTAATTATCTATATAAGTATGTATTTACAAAAGAAAAGTAGTATATCTAGTATATCAGTTGTCTGGTTTCCATAGTACGAGTTCTGCTTAGTTTCTGGGTCAGATGGCCTTGTGTTATTTTTATTATTAATTATATTATATATAATACCGGAATTATAATTCACTATATCGTTCGGAATCCAATGTGACACGTTCCTTCCAATCAACGGATGACATTCAAATGGCTATCGATCAACTGTCAGATGGGTTCATTAAATATTAAATGAATGGAATAGGCGAGTGAATGAATGATATACACATATACGAATGATTATAACAAATGTATATATACCAATACGCTGACGTTTGACTACATTAACATTAACATAAGGATTAATGTAATATGAGATAGAACGCGCTTGTCTGACAGATGCCGATTCATTATTGATCCATTATTGACCCGCAAAGGCAATAATGACAACCCTTAGTGCGAAAAGATAGGATGTCGATGATGAGGACTTTAGAAGGAGGTATTAAGTTATATAGCACCAAAAGTATGTATATTATATTCAGTAATCCTTCTGTGCTATAGTTACGCTAGTAAAATAAAATGCATAACTTACTACCTTTACATTTTTAAATCTACGTTCCCTATTAATATCATATCACTACTAATTCATAGACTAAAGAATGACAATGATAACTAATATAATAAATACACATCAAATATTTGATTACGTCACTTCTCAAACATACATACAACATCATAATATAAAAGGCATGAAAAGAAAAATAATAAACTAAGAAAAAAATCATTGATCTATTTTCAGAATTGGCGCCCAAGGTGGGTCTATTTTATAAATGAATACGCAAAGTGCATTGTTGCTTTCGCTGTGTTGTAACGAGATGAAAGCATGGAACCAGGACAAGGATCCCTTTGAGATCTTTTATCTCCTTTTCTTTATTGTATCAAAAATACCAGCATACTTTAATTCTCAGTATTACCTACTTCTAAGATATTGTATTTATTTAAACGTAGATTTAAAAAAAAAGAGGAAATATTGCCATATAATATATTTTTTTTAAGAACGAGTATTATTTACGATAATTTTTTTGGTTAATTAAAAACATAAATTTGTTTTTATTTACAATTAAACTTAACAGCTAAAGATGCATTTGCGTGTAAAGCGATTTCATTACTATTTTAGAGTTCAGAGATATAGCACTAATGGAATATAAAATATACGCTCTTAGATAGATAGATTTTTTTATCTAATTTTAGTTTTTCAAAATTGGATGATGTATTTTAATTTGCCAAAGTTAGACATTAAGAAAAGGATAAAGAATAAATAATGTAGCACAGAAGCGTTATTCCTCTCTGTTATCTGTCTGCGTAGGTTTGAGTTTTTGATGAAATCTAGCACAACTAATAGATACCCTCATACCCTCATAAATTTAGCTATGATATATAGCTAAATTTATGAGGGTAGCACAAATATTTTTTCTTCAACAAAAATAGTATTTAGCTTGTATTAGAGAAAGCTCGTAACCTTACAGCATCCAACTTGTAACGAACCATGGCAGCCAAAATATACTATTTATTGACTGAATCAATTGACGCCAACAAATTGAGGTAATATAAAGTACAATCATTGGACCTTAATAAAACAGTAATATATTTTATTAAGAACAAACATAGGGAATATTCCTAAATGTCATAACTAGTCAACAATGTGGAAGCATTATTATTTGATTGCCATCAGTAAATGTGGGACGCTATAAAATCTGAGTGTTTCTTCAAAGTAGCGTGTTCATAGTGGACACTTGCGAACATACGAACATTAATTGTATCAAGCTTGCTGATGTCTTCAAATTTATATGCTTGGTAAGGGATGGAATGAGTGATATCTAAATATGTATATTTTTTAAGTAAAATTTGCGAAATGCTTGATATATGTATGTAGAGTTATATGAGTAAATTATTTGAATCACTACCTCTGGCTTATATTATAGGCAGGCGGATGAGCAAATGGACCAATTGATGGTAAGTATTTTGTTTTGTGATCCCAAGGTTGTAAGCACACTGGCGATGAATGTCCAAGATGTTGTGTCCTGTAGTTACACTGGATAACTCACCTTTCAATCAAGAACGCTATAAATTGCGGTTTAGTGGTATTATTCGCTCGTACCTCAGTTGCTGTTGGTTTATAGGAGTAAGCACTCAAATAAACAAAATAAAATACTTTGCCATATAAAAATTTAAAGTTTGATGAAATCTAGATTCGTGTAATTCATTTTTTACGTGTGACATAAAACACGTTCTTAAAGCGATAAAGTGTAGTGCCGTGAAGTGGATTCTACGTGAGTTCCAACACAAATAATAACGAATGTACGCAGTGCATTATAGTAGAAAAGCTAATGTCAAGAAAAACTCACATGGAGATGATAATTTCTAAAGTGTGGAATGTAGGAATTCTGTAATTAGTTTATTATAAATAATTTCTGAACTCTTTTTCCTGTATTTATATAATAGTGACGTTAAAATTATTATTGTTCAATAATAAAAAAATATATGACGTAGACCAAGATAGCTTCTTAGGTAGAATTATCAAATCGATTCATTTTGCTCATTTGTAAAATAACAGCGTGTATATGTTTGCAACAGACCTGTTCTGCTTTTGTAGAAGAAAAGGTTTGATCTTTTTCTACCACTCTATATGATTGGCGGTTGATGGTTACTTCACAATATTTTCTACCAGAGCTAACCTCAAGATGTCTTATAAACATAAATAAGGCACGAGAAACCAGTTGATGCTTATATATAACAGCTAGTTAGATTTTTGATTACTAACACGTGTACAATCTTTGACAATGGCAGAATGAAATTTGTCAAAATTGAATGATCGATCATAATATGGTCCATGATTTAAATATAACCAAAATAAATATGGAAAATTATGTGGTGTGTTATTTTGCATATAACCAATCAATGGTATAAAATAGATAAATACTATATCATTATGCCTTATTAGCATTATGCCTTAAATTTAAACAAGAATTAAATTTAAGGTACAGAATTTACTCAAGTTAGTGGGATAGCTAAACTAGAATCAAAATGCAAATTGTCTCAAAACAACACGTCAGAAGCGCATTCTGACCACATCGTCCTCTACAGTCTTATCTGTCTCGTCTTTTCGTAGAAAACAAAGAAGCTCCTACTAAAACGAATATACCACTGAACAAGCGAATATAAACCTTAAATATGAAACAATAGAATATATTAAAAATCAAATCACAGTTTTAGAGCAGCATGAAACAGTTGGTAATACTTGACATCTTTACCAATTTATTTATGTATCTCCTCAAATATAATCTTTGAATAATGAGCCATGTTAGAATAGTTATAAGGATGACAATGGAATAAGAAAGATATTCTGCAAGCTAATTGTAAGTTTGTTAATACGGTTAGACTGTAGGTGAATAGAAATTAAATGCCTATTCAAGACTTGGGCTTACTCGCCTGATGTTTATGTTAATCGGCGTAGTTGACCGTTGCATCCAAAATTTAAATACAAAATTTAGCAAGGCAAAGCAGAAACTACAGTTTTTGTTTCATTAAAATTATATTTACTTATTATTTAATATTGATATCTATGTACTTACTTTCAACTCTGCAATGTAATATTTCTAAATTTCTTTTAGCATTTTTGTATTATTCTGATCTGTATATATTTAGGTCCTCTATTTAAATAATTCTTATATTAATAAATCGATTATAGTAAGATATATCGGTTTGTTTGCTGCATCAAAATCAAATTTGAATTAACCGTTATGAAAATTGGGCAATTGAGAATAGAGAGAGAGGTAAATAAAAGAGATAAATATACAGCTCTGACTCTAAACAAGTGGGTCAAGTAAACAATAATGTATATAATTTAATATCTTTATGGGCATTAAATAATTTTTTCGCTATTATAATATTTTATCAGATAAAGTAATTCTTTGTTTCTTATTTTTAATATATCGTTAAAAATACCATAGGGGAAAGTTTAAAAGAAATAAATGTTCGAATAATTATGTAAATGACACAGCCGTTAAAGTACTTCCTACTTTACAATTCATATAGAAGTGTATCATGGGCAATGGGGCTACTTCTTTCGTGCATGTTCGAGATACCGTCTTCTGACAGAACCCTTGGGAATTTCTTCTTTTCCTTGATAAAAATTGTACGTACGTGATACAATACTGAAAGTCAAAATCATATTTGATACACTTCGCTACTATTACTTTTTGGTTTTCGTATCTGTGAATAATTAAATTAAATTTTTTGATGTGAAATATTTTTGGTGCGCCTTTATGACCAACTTTGCTGCTTTTGTGTGCGTAGCCCGTATATTATATACTTGGTAGCTCCTAAGCGTGTGTGTACTGCATAAGCGACAATAATATATTTATTTATCGGTTTTCATTGATTATAAATTATTTCAGTAATTATAAATTTCGATATTTCACATGTGCTTTGAAGTCTATATATTTTACTTAATACTAAATACATTACAAAAAAGTACAGTCTGAGAATATTCTTCTCCTCTTCTGAGGAGAAGGTTTGGACCTTATTCCATCACGCTGCTCCATTACGGGTTGGTGGAATACACATGTGTCAGAATTTCAGTGAAATTAGACACATACATGATTTCCTTGGCCGTCAAGCACGAGATACGAACGAATAATAATCACAAATTCAGCGCATGAAATTCAGTGGTGCTTGCCCGGGTTTGAACCCACGATCATCGGTTAAGATTCACGCGTTCTTACCACCGGGCCATCTCGGCTTTGTTATGCACCATGTTTATGTATAATACTCACAATGATGGCATTCTATTACAATTTTTTTATGTATAGAGAGAGATGATAATCCTTTACTCTCAAGTGAGCAAGATATTACAAAGCTTCCGAGCGTTGCTCGTTATGCTAAGTAAATTTAAAAACTGCGAGAAACTTGGAAACAAGCCTCGAGGCTCAAGCTGAGTTATTTAAGTTTATTTACTGTAAAGATATATTTATGCAGCAAGTTATATTTTAAAATTTATGGACTGCTTGAAAATCTTTTATTAACATCTCAAGGTTTGTGGCGCATCGGCGTTGTAAGCGATGGTTAACATTTCTTACAATACCATTGTCTATGGGCGTTGGTGGCCACTTACCATCAGGTGGCCCATACGCTCGTCCGCCTTCCTATACATTAAAAAAAAAAACAATACGACATATGCAGTAGGCATAACAATGAAATGAAGACATTTTTTACCAGAACTTCCTATAAAAAGGAAGTATACATTACTAACAAATAATATAAATTAATGATTTGAAATATAGCTATTATAATATTATTGGAGATTCTGTCCCTAAAATGATCTTCTCTCACTATATATACATACTCATATATCACTAGATTAGCTAAGAATTAAGAAATAGGAGTTGTACTAAATATAACCAGATGTATTTAGATTGTGATATATTTCATGTTTAACTAATGGTAGTATTACCAATGAGTACAGATACACATAGAGGCACAGTTCTTATGGGCTCTCTGAAGACAAACTTTCTGGGACCCAAAATGCCGCTTAGCGGCGTGGCAGTCGCGCTGCGGCAGCTGTCTCTCTTACGCATTGCAAATTTTTGTCCGTGCAGTGACGGAGTAAGAATACAATTCACTGCCCCTCTCTCTCCCATGGGTGTCGTAAGAGGCGACTAAGGGATATCTGAGCGACCATCTGCTCATCTGGTGGTAGGATGACTCTCATCCGCCTGGCTTGTTACCACCGTACGCATGGTGAAAAACTCGTGAAGTGGCTGCTCGCAGTCGCGTTTCGAGATCAGTCAGCGTACCGCCAGTGCACGGGCGCGCATTGCCGTGATATGTGGTGATTCGGTGGAAGTTGCTGTTGAACCAATGCCGGGGGAAATTATATTAACCTACCAGACAGGGCGATCCGTAGAAGCGGTTGTTCCGCTGGCCGCCCGTGGCAGAGTACAGGGGCCCAAGCGTTCTTAACCAGCTTGCGAGGCTGCCCCACTAGGTCACGCATAATCTCGGTGTGGACCGTCGTGCCGGTTGGTGACCGGACTGTGGGGTCCCAGCGGCCACTACCGGGAGGGTTCGGGGGCCCTTCCGTCCGGCGGGTCAGTTTATTTTCCCTTCTGGCTGCTTCTTGGGGAAACACAGCTTCACACTTTGACCATCTCTATCGTGGCAATGCGTCGCTCGCTTTACGTTTCGTCCTTTCCTTTTCCAAATGATAGCGCATACAATAAGAAATAACGGTCGATCAGCGGTGCACACCCCCACCATACCATCGCTGTTTGAGGTCGATTTCTCTAACATCCGTGGACTCCATGCTAACCTCAATGCTGTCCACCACCATCTCGAGACAGACACGGCCAGCAATGTTGTTTCTTATGGAGAATCAAACACTCCGTCCTGTCGATACCAGCTACCTTAATTATCCCGGTTACATGCTTGAAGAATCCTTCAAAGCGAAAGCCGGAGTATGCTTATTCGTCAGGACGGATGTTTGTTGTCACCGTCTGCGCTGCTTGGAGGACCCTTCCTTCTCCATGTTAGTGGTACGTGTGGACCTGATTCGTCAGAGTCGAGTCTACGTGTGCCTCTACAGATCCCACAATGGTGACTTGGAGACAAGCCGACTATTTGACCATCTTAGTCGGGTGGCAGATGCTGCACAAGAGCCCTAACACGGAACTGGTGTTTTTGGGGGACTTTAATGCTCACCACGAGTCATGGTTGAAGTCCCTCAAAACTGACCATGCTGGAAGGACTGCTCATGCTTTCGCTCACACGCATTACTTGACCCAACTGGTTGATCAGCCCACCAGGATCCCAGATATTGACGGGCAAGCGTCTTCTCTACTGGACCTTCTGCTGACTACTCACCCTGTGGAATAATAGGTTGAGGTTCGGGCTCCTCTTGGTTCTTCGGATCACTGCCTGATATCTACCAAGGTGCCACAGTCCAAGCTACCGTCACCAGCGGTATGCAAACGTCGTGTTTGGCACTATAAGTCGGCAGATTGGGACGGATTGTGCGATTACTATGCGTCAGTCCCTTGGAAGAAACGTTGCTTCAGTGAGAATGACCCGACAGCTAGCGCCGCTGCTATTTCTGATGATATCCTGTTGGGGATGAAATACTACATTCGCAACTCAGACCTCATCAGTAAGGGTAGGCGTAACCGTTAGTTCACTCGCGAATGTGCCGATGCTGTGTCATCTAAGCAGGCGGCATATCGCGCATGGATCAATGGCTGCGTTAGTGGGGCATCTAACATTGACTCACTGAAAGCAACCTACAACAAGAGCTCCAAGTCCTGTAGGAAGGCATACACGAGAGCGGATGCACAGCGCATTATACAGATTGGTCATGACCTTGTTTCGCATCCTAGGGGCTCCCGTAGCTTCTGGCGTCTGACCAAGTCTGTGCAAAACAATTTCTGCCAACCTTCGCTGCCACCGCTCAGGAATCCAGACGGATCGCTAGCTCACAGTCCGCAGGAGAAAGCCGATCTTCTGGCAAAACTCTTTGCGGACAACTCTGTGATCGATGATTGCAGTGTACAGCCACCTTCAATACCTTCATGTGGCCACACGATGCCTGACATCAAAATCAGGCAGCGTGATGTGCGTGTAGAGCTGCAATCACAATGTTCGGAAAGCTAGTGGTCCCGATGGAATACCAGCCATAGTGCTGAAGAAGTGTGCAGCGGAGCTGTGTCCTGTGTTGACGCGCCTGTTTTTTTTTTATATTACCCGGGATAGCAAATTACTCTACTCCACCTGATGGTAAGTGGTAGTAGAGTCCAAACGCGACGACGGCTAGTGCAGTCAGGACGAATGACTTGCTCTAGCCGCCCCCGCCTTGCCGGCCCGCAAGATGCCTCTTCACGCCTCGTTTGAAGGAACCCAGGTCATAAGAGGAGGGGAACACGTGTGCTGGTAAAGAATTCCATGTTTTGGAGGTGCGACAAAGAAAAGAGTTGCCAAATTTCTTTGTGCGCGATGGAATTGATGTCACAGTTAGGCGGTGACATCGAGAGCCAGCACGCGTAGACTTGTAAAGGAATGGGGAAGCAGGAATGAGGGAGAATAATTCCTCTGAGCACTCGCCGTGATACAATCGGTAGAAAGCACTCAGTGCCGCTATCTCTCGACGCAATTGTAAAGGCTCGAGGGTGTTGGTGACCTTTACGTCGCCAATAATGCGAACCGCACGTCGCTGCGACCGATCCAAGGCCTCCAGTAAGTACTTAGCGGAGCCATCCCAAAGGTGCGAACAATATTCGACGCAAGACCGCACCTGTGTTTTATACAACAGGAGCAGTTGTTGTGGCGTGAAAAAACGCCGCACCTTGTTCAGGACTCCGAGTTTCCGTGAAGCTGTTTTTATAACAGCCTCGATGTGGTCCCTTGGATTGAGGTCGCACCGAACGTCAATTCCCAGTATGGCGACTTTGCTTTGCATCTCCAGCGTAGTGCCACAGAGGGAGGGAGGAGGCGAAAATGGTGACTTTTTCGCTGTGAGAGCACATACCTGTGTTTTCTTGGCGTTAAACTTAACAAGATTGTCAGAGCCCCATTTGGCCCCTGGCTTCTCCCACTCTCTCTTTTCTACCTAAACTCTAATTGATCAATAATTTTATCCGTTATCCAATGCATCTACGCCGGTTATGTGTTAGTCATTACTCATTGGAAACTGTTTTCGTAATGATTTGTTATTTGATATTTATAAAATGTATTATGTACTGTTTGTTTCCATTAAATACAAATAAATAAATAAATCAATTGGTGGTATTGCTTTGCGCAAGCCCGACGGCTTAAGTATAACCCACTTATCGTATATTTTACCGTAGCAACGCAGTACATGTACCATGTTATGTAGCATTTTGTAGGGTAAGCCGGTGTAACTACAGGTACAAGGCACATAAAATCTTAATTCTCAAGGCGGCGCATTGCCTTAATATTTTGTACAGCGCTAATGTATATAGCAACCACTAACAACAAGTGACTTGCCATCAATCGGCCTACTTGCCAGTCTGGTAACCTTTTTTTTTTTTTTTTTTTTTCCCCTCATTAGAAACCTTCTGTAAGGTACCCGTCTCCCTTGGGGGGGGGGACCGGGTTATGTGGGATTCTTACCCACTAAAACCACTGCGATGGCCGTCCTCGGCACGGATCGGAGAGGCTGCGGGATCGTGTTGATATACGCATCCGCGGCCCCTCCCGTGCTGTGCTCCGTTCGTAGCTCGGCGGAGCTCTCCTCAGGGGGCGAAGATAATCTCGCCCCCCCGCACTCCTCGCTAGTGCGTACGACAGCGCGAGGCCATCCCGGCTGCCGTCCTCCTCAGGGCCGCTTAAAATAGGACACGTGAGACCTCCACCTCACGCATCCACGGCCCCAGGGTTACGCCCTATATTTTAAGCCCCGGGCGTTGGGGCTGTGGGAAGGCCGGGACGACGCCGACGTCGTCTCTGCCGAGCAGGATCGGCCCTTACCCGTTCCCGCTCCGCCGTCTCCTTCTGGACCATGACGGTCTCACAGAAGGAAGCTACGGCCCTCCACGCCGATTCCCTGCGGAGCATCGCCGACACGATTGCTCGCAGGGAGAGGTCATATCCGACTTCGTGGATCAGGACCTGCCTTTCCGCACTCCACGCGGGGCATACCTCCAACGTATGTGTCCTGGTCCGCGCCACAATGGTGGCACATCGCCGTCGATTCGCGTCCGAACTTACACAGGTATTCTCCGAAACAACCGTGACCGGTCATTGCCTGCGTAAGTCGGAAGGTGACTCGTCGCTTTTGTCTCATCCAGGCTTCGAAGGCCGGCAGGATCGCTCCGACGACGCGTTTGCGCGCGTACCGTTCTTCGCAGAGACGGTCGCGCCACGTCGCAAGAGCCCTCCTATTTTCCCGCTGCTTCAACGCCTCGAGCGCACTCGGAGGGGGCGTACGAGGCGGAGGATGCGGGTCTGTTCATAGACCCTCGCGTCCATATCCGCCAGAATGTCCAAGGGCGGAAAGCGCGCTAGGACAGTCTGGTCACCTAATACAATAAAAATACTCTAATTATGCATTATTAGTAAGTGGAAAATTGGTCACATGTTGTGTTGTAGATATTATAATTACTTTTCGTTCCAACGAAACTCTTTGAAAGATGATGGATGATGATGGACAGGCGTGTGAAATTTGTTACATAAAGCTAATATATATACTTAATATATCAATTATTTATTAGACAAAATATTTCGCCTGAAGACGGCATATATAAATATAATAAAGTGGTTTATTTGTTATATGTCTGTCAGTCTGTCTGTCAGTCTGTCTGTATGTATTATAGAAACGTTCGGTTCATGGGATTAAGCTCAGCATGGAGCAACGTTTCGGTTTGTTTTCATAGAAATCAGATGACAGTGAAAACAGTTATCGTCATTCAAATTAAATTCTGAATTCGTCTTCTATACATAGAATAATAACGCTTAGAAGGAGTGTAGGCCCAAGCGAATTGAAGTCATTCAATTTGTTACTAGTCTCAATACATTTGACGTCACGTCAATCGTCACGATAAAGTGTCAAAGAAAACATCTCGCGCAATTTATTAAAAAATGACTTACTGTGTAGTAAAAGGCTGTCACAACTCTCCACATAAAAAAATAAGGATAAGAAAATCACATTTCACACGTAACTAGTATTTGGCAACTTATAATTTTAGCTAAAATACATTCATCAAAACTTAAAAAGAATTTGTAAACAAAAGACGCCATTACAATAAAAATGTTGCCAGCTATGGAAATTATATTCACCACGATTGCTTAATATTTTAAATAATAAAAATGTAATAATTATTATTTTAACTTTTTTAAATTACATATAAAACATTAATACTGTTCAAATAATTATATTTTATTCTTTATGATTATACATAAAATAAAAGCAATACTAAATAATATTAATAAATAAATTAAAAAAAGAGATCATTATAATAATAAAAGCTAAAATTAAATAAATAATATTGCAATATATAATTATAATACTTATTGTAATCGATTTTAGCTTTCCTTCGAATCTGATTGCTTCTTCTTACATATCCCGTCCTTAATCCATCCAAATCTACTATTTATCACAATTTACTGTCAGAAGACCTTTCAGCGTTGTTTAATTAATTTTAATGAAAAATTATATATATATATATATATATATATATATATATATAAGCTATATATATATAAGCTATATATATATATATATATAGATATATATAAGCATATATATATATATAGCTTATATATATATATATATAATATAATATAATAAGCCGTGTAATATCAAATTAATTTATCAAAAAACGACTGTGAGCGATAAGAAAAGAGAATCAGAAAATGAAAATGTAAATAATACAATTTAAATTATAAATAAGTTGTTCCTATAGCATAAAACCTAGTTCGAATTCTGCAGGCACTTTAAGTTTTGAAGATGAAATTTGAGCAACGTACTTATGATATACAAACAACGGGCGATAGCTAAATCCGAACTAGCTATTGTACAATTACACGCTCCTGCACCTGAAACTCAGCTGTATCGAATTGGACATCCATTGCGATGCTCCAATACTTATAACACATAAAATAACACAAACTAAGGCAGTTCGAAACCTGATTTTAAAAACTTTAAATCTTCAGATCAGATTCTTGTGGTAAATAGTATAACAAAAGAATAAAAAATTACTGTGGGCGATACGAAATAAAGTAGCATAACTCAGAAATGCATTTTTTTTTAGAATTTAGTGAAATAGGTTTAAAGTTCAGGGTTTTTACTACCAAAGGGATATGTTACGTTTTATATTTAGGTTTCATAAGAATGAGTAATAAGTAATACAATTTTATTTAATTATCTAAAGACACACAACACTAAAAACGTACACAAAACAGCCATTTTTACAGAAATCGATAAGAACTGTAATCTTATGAAAGCTATAATTATTAATTACAATGCTTTGTATAAATAACGATATTATCGATAAACGTTATCAGATATCAAAACAATCCACGTAATCTACTCTAAACGATCCACAAGGTCGGCCTGAAACTTAAGAGAACTCAGTATTTAGGACAAAGGGCTAATTATTGCCCTTTGAAGGCACTTCGATTAAGTTCCGAGAGTAATTTAAATCAGCCCCATTATTTAAGCTTCCGTTGACCCTATTTAATTTTAATGTATTTTTACTTTAGTAACATTTAAATAATTAGATTTTTTAGTAAATTGGTCATTCGTTTCAAAAAATCATTTTGAAGTCCCTTTGAAAATGAGTAGATTATAGAGTACAAGATTATGAAATTAACGCTTGTCACGTCAATAGTCTAAATTTAAAGCGGGTAATACGTGGATATATACGAAATAGCACCCGTGCAGCAATTTATTTTTCAAAAGTATAGATAATCTTAAAGATCAACAAAATCTTATCTAAGTATAAAATTCGAGTCAAATCATTAGAGACGTTTCCGTGATATGCGAAATAAGATAAATATGTATGTATATATAACAAGAATTGCATATTTAATATTATACGATGTACTAAGACTTACTTCAAATCGACTCGTAGTCTTTGATATCATATATTATGTATGTAAACTCTTAACGTGTCGCAGCCTTTGATCGTATAATCTTTGTATATTGGTGTAGTATTTTTTCAATTACATATTACAAAAAAAAGTTTTCTTATTGATTAGCATAGATTATTTATTCGACACATAATTTAACTAAAATATTGAATTTAAAATTATTCCGGTCTGAATGTAGATTTATACCAACAAGTACCGTCAATAAATTGTGTTACGCGTAACTCAAAAACTCAAGATCACTTACTGATGTACAAGAACGATTCAATAAATTTAGGACCTGAGATTAGGATTAATGTAGATTCGATTATATTTTGTAGGAACGATACAGGTTTAATTAATAATATAATACGCTCAAATTAAAAAAGCATCTGACTTTATCTTACTGGCTAAAACGAAAAGGCTTTTGAAATTTAGTTATATGTGTTCACTATACGCAAATCTATACGGATATATAAGGCTGAAGAGTTTGTTTGTTTGATCCGGCTAATCTCAGGAACTACTGGTTCGAATTTAAAAAATATTTTTGTGTTGTATAGTCCTTTTATCGAGGAAGGTTCTAGGCTGATTTTTGGTCATTATATTTTTATTAATGCTGTGCCCGCGGTTTCACCCGCGTATAATTAGTAAAAATATAATGAATAATTTAATAATCATACTAAAACAAAATCCAAAAGATAAATTCATTTTGACTTCGTTTTGTTTCTAATTAGATTATTTTCTTCCTTTAATCAAGAGGACAAATTTTCAATTAAATATTATTATGAAAAATATCAAAAAAATCTAATTACTAATTAGACTTAAGTAAAATTATTAATTTAATAACATATAAGATAATATTAAATATATGATATACTAGCTGTATTAGCGGTTTCACCTCTCCTTCCTCGATAAAAGGACTATACAACACAAAAATAATTTTTAAATTCGAACCAGTAGTTCCTGAGATTAGCCGGATCAAACAAACAAACTCTTCAGCTTTATTTATTAGTATAAAGATATAGAGATACACGGGTGAAACCGCGGGCACAGCTAGTAGTATATAAATATAATATGAATGTAGTTGTTTTTCTTGTGTAAGCGTAGTTGGTTATGCTGAGGGCAATGAACCCGCATTAGTGTTTGTTTGCATTCTATCGTTATTAACGCGAAGTTCACGCTGAATAAGAATTAACAGCTACGGTTTCTTTTTTTAATGTATTTTGTAGGAATTGAAATTAATGTTTAATTTGTGTTTCGTTTCGAATGGTTAGTGTATTTTCCGACACGAGGTGGTTGAACTGGTATTTGCCAGTGTATATGAGTAATAGCCACTTACAACGGCCTGGCAATTTTTCCAACGTAAAATTAAATAAAAGAAGAGTGTTAATACGAAATTATCTCTCTTTTAACATCGTATATAAAATATATCTCTTTATAACCTTTGTCTTTGACATTAATATATTTTTTTATTCAACGTTTGTGTTTCCGAAGTTACATGGTTATTATTAATGAATTAATAATGATAAATTTAATAATACTATACCTGTAATACCATTTCATAATTACTTTATTAACCAACCATTGGCAATGTACTGAATATTTATCACACATGGGAAAGTATATTATACACTGGCTATAGATAAATCGAGGAATATCAGTCATTACATAAAAAAAGTGATATGAGGGCCAAGGGACTCACAAGAATTGATTTTTAACGCTCCGAATCTTACGCTAACGTCATATGACACTCTAAATTTCAGTTAGACCCGTGTATCAAGCGCTAAGATGTTTTCACATCAATAAGTATTATAAATATATAAATAAAACGTCAAGAAGCTATGCCTTAACACAATATGCACGTTGAGCGCAATTAAGCATACAAATGTTAGCGACGACAAGTATTAATACCTGCTTTTGCAAAATAAGTGCTTCTTAGATAATAATCACTCCGCATTCAAGTGAAGCAATGTCAGTATATCTGTGTAATACGTAAGAAAATATAGTTTAATATGACGATATTTTAAAGAATACGCTTAGAAATAGATTTTTATTTTTTATATTTATAATTATATCTTCGCAGTTTTGCGTTCGTGCCTTTTTGGTATTTTTTTTTTATATGTTTCCATATTTATTTTGTCTGTTATTTAGATAAATATAAAAAAAATGATTTAATATAGGTATGGAATAAAATATGTAATTTAAAAAAAAGAACTACAAATAAAAATAAAATGCCGTTTAAAACCCTTCTCTGCGTTCTTTCGAAGTGAAATTGCATTAACCAGTAAAAGCTGTTAAAACGAAATACGAATTTAACGATTCACCGACAGAATTAACTCGACCTGCAATATAGAATGGCAACTATTTGAACAAGTTCATATATAATTTAAAAGGATTGAATTATATAATGGTGGTAGGGTTGGTGGTAGGGCTTTGGCTGTAGTTACCACCCACTTATAACACATGTAAACTGTACTACTTAGTATTGTTTTGATTCAGTTGGTAGGATGAGTGAGACAGTATTACAACAGTAGGTGGTAGTGTACTCTTACCAACAGGTGGCCCATCTGCCCTTCCTACCTATAGTATTTTTTTTTTTATTGCATATGTAGGCGGACGAGCATATGGGCCACCTGATGGTAAGTGATCACCAATGCCCATAGACATTGGCATTGTAAGAGATGTTAACCATAGCTTACATCGCCAATGCGCCACCAACCTTGGGAACCAAGATGTTATGTCCCTTGTGCCTGTAATTACACTGGCTCACTCACCCTTCAAACCGGAATACAACAATAGCAAGTACTGCTGTTTTGCGGTAGAATATCTGATGAGTGGGTGGTATCTAAACAGACGAGCTTGCACAAAGCTAAACCACCAAGTAAAGTATTAAAAAAAATCGCTACGATATATACGATATGTTTGGGAATATGTCCGATCTGTAAGAGCAACACTCTTTGGGATTTTTTTGCGCCAAAACTATTAAAAATATACGAACCAAAAACATATATAGCGATGTTCGTGTTGATCAGTCAAACAGTAGCTATAAATCTATTAATCTCAAACAGATGGTACGGCTGCGTTGTATAATATCAAACACTGGGTTCTTTCAAACGAAGTGTGAAGAGGCAGCTTGCGGGCCGGCATGGAGAAGACGGCTACTGCAGTTCATTCTTTCTGACTGTACTTGCCGTCTTCGCATTTGGACTCCACTACCATTTACCATTAGGTGGGGAGTCATTTGCCTACTCGGAATATATATAAAAATAAGCTAACAAGAAAAAAAATCTGCGGTCGCGGGATCAGGAACGAAGTTCTGTGCTATATTTTTTCAACTAAAACCGTTTTAAAATGTAGATTTTAATTGATTGTATTACTGTATTTTTGTCTCATCGAAAAGCACCTCAACCTTCTTTATATCGACCTCTTAAATTCGAATGCATTGCATTTTGTAGTATTTGGTAGGCACAGTATGAACGCTATTTCGTTACTCACGTGACCTTGGACCATTGCCATTTCACTCTACTGTAAGCGGCGTAAAAGAACTTCGTTCCAATAATTACTTAAGCGGGCCCACCACCATAAACATTGATTTAACATAACGTATAATCAAAACATTTGCGTTATTACGCACTTGGTTCATTCTATTGTATTATAAACAGTGTACAATGTACATCTGAGCTACAATCTGATGGAGTATTCATAACAGTACGTGCCTGAAATATTGGTCGGGTGATTTAGGGGGGGACGCGTCATATATAACTAAGTTGGGTTGTGGTTTTTGTTTGTAAACGTTTGATTTACGTTAGCACGAAGTTAATTTATGTTTGATTTGATTATTAATAATGATTAATATGTTGGGAACATACTGTACATAATTGATGGCTGAAACTATATGTTTTATGCTGTTGCAATGTCTTATTTACGTTTTGTATAACGGCTTATAAGGTTTTCAAAGGTACTGTGATTAATACCCAGGTCAATCCAATTAAAATGTTGGGAGTTTTCTGGCATATAATTGTAAGTAGCGCCCTGTGTTTGGTAATTAACGGCATTTGCACTTCGCAGTTGGCTCCCCCTTTCAATGGCCACGGTGATTGAAATCGGTCAGACGGAAAACTTCAGATGCCTTAAAATCATGTAATACGATTAAATTAAATGAATATATATTTCGAACTGGTTCCAAGAAGCACCGGGTTCAACTATCAATGATCGACATTCGACCGTAATCCATTGCTTGTAAAAATGAGATATAATATTCAATATTTAATTATTTTTCTATGCATAACAGTACAGTACAGTAACAGCCTGTGAATGTCCCACTACTGGGCTAAGGCTCTTCTCCTCTTTTGAGGAGAAGGTTTGGAGCTTAAGCCACCAAGCTGCTCCAATGCGGATTGGTGGAATACACATGTGACAGAATTTTAGTGAAATTTGACACATGCAGGTTTCTTAACGATGTTTTCCTTCACCGGCACGAGATTAATTATAATTTAAAATTGCTTGCAATACCACACAATCAGTAATTAACTCTCACTTCGCTTTATTCACTTTAATTACTCGTACATAATGTATGCTACGACTTATACATATTATACTCTTAGTTTTACATAATATTATATGGCAGCAGAAACTGTTTGTCTGCACATTGAAAATTGAATAAATATACTAAATAACGAGTGTGGGTGGAATAAAAAAAGAATAACAGAACACGAAAATGCACTTCTGAATTTTTGTATGTCCGTTTGTACCAAAAGTACTGAACAGATTTTCTTGCGGTTTTGACAGCTATATTAAGCTAAACTCGGAGCAACATTTGATCTTTGTTTCTATTGCAGACATTTATTTATATATCGTAATAAAATTTTTAATCGGTCGAAGTAGCGGGCACCAGCTAATCTGTAATATATTTGATCCTCAAGCGTCCCAGGTGCATCCACCCTCGTCATGTCACTTGTCACTTGAAATCCAACCCCTTTGACATGTCCGATTTCCAGTCCTGTTAACCCTGAATTCGAATTAACACAAATTAATCTAAAATCAACCATATCCGGTTGTATTATAGTTTATTTTTAATTTGCAACCTTAAATTTTAGGTCAAACATAAAATAGTTTGTATGTAAATTAGTGGAAGGTCCATTTTGTGTTGACAGTTGTATTTCGTAATTGGTTTTAATGTTTTTATTAGAGGTAGTGGAAATATGAAATGAAAACTAAAGGGTTTTTAAATTCGTTTTCAATTGTTTTATCAAATAATAACATATCGTGTTTTTCGAAATTCTTATTAAAAATGTTATGTTTCTTTATTGTAATATTATACAATTGTTTTCACAATATATTAACAAGAATCTATATAATACGTAAAGAGAAAATAAGATTCTCTTTGATAACACTGCGGGTGGTGCGTTGTAAGATTTGGTATTGTTAAAATTTATATGAAGAAAAAGTGCAAAATCTAACACTTACATATTTGTCTTATAAATACTTTATTTTTAATAGCATACTATTAAAAATAAAGTATTTATAAGACAAATAGGCCTCGATGCCTTAAAAATAAATAAATTATTATTATTATAAATTCACTTACATCTTAAATATAGTCTATCGTACGTTGTCAAACGTTATTTTTAAGCATTTCATTTGGTTAAAATTTTCGGTTGCGGTTCGGGCTTAGGTTCCCCGACTATAATTCAAAAAAATATGCATAGAAAGCCGAGATGGCCCAGTGGTAAGATCACGTGAATCGTAACAGATGATCGTGGGTTCAAATCCAAGTGGGCAAGCACCACTGAATTTCATGTGCTTAATTTGTGATTATAATTAGAAAAAAGAAGAAGATAGAAAGTTGCTAGTAAATCTTAATTTCACCAAGAAAGTTTTATGTATTTTAATGATTCATTTTTTTATATATTTACTTAAATGAAAATAATCTCATTTCACAAGACAATGAGAGGTACCGTCTATTTTTTCTATCTAGTTTATGACTTAATGTCATACCTAGATTAATGTGGCTCTATTACGCTTCATTCTGAACAACAACGGATTCAACATTATTGTCTCCAATGACGTAGGTTTAAATTAATTCAATTAATATGTATAATTCTAGTCATCTATATATTTGATATAATTATTGTAATCACTTCTCCGGCTTTGGAGATGAATTGGAGCCTATTCCACCACTTTGGAGCGGCTCCACTGTGCTTTGGTAGATAGATGTAGACTTGTAATTTTATTTCATGTTAATTATAGTGCGTTCCATTTTAAATGTAGTGTAGTGTGTATAGTGTCGTGCTCATATCGTGGTAATTTACTCATTCCTTCTTATTTAAATAATTATGGTGTGTTTTTTGTATTGTTCTTGTTTTTGGTATTTGATAGTTAGTATTTTTTTCTTTTTTTTTGTTAGTGTAATCTCATTTGAATAAGTAAATGTAACAAAGGACGTCTGTAAGATTATGCATGCTGAGTTAGCCTTTAAGTGGGGCATAAGACCATGTTAATATTGTATGAAAGGTTGGTTTCTTATTAAATAACTAAAATAAAGTAAAAAATATGTAAGTTCTCTTACGATTTTTATTTCAGCTTTTCCCAAAACAATGATGCCATATGACATAATTATTATGATTATATCTAAAATTAATGATTTCAACGTTTCCATATCAATAGTACAACTTTAATTTACTTACGTAAATGACATTTAGGTACTGACTCGTCGTCCATAACAAGAATACTGATGAACGCCAAGCGAGTAGCAGCTGCAATTATTGTATAAAGGAAAGTTTGCCCGACTGTTTTCACGTCAAAACTGTTTATCCAGTTAACGTATAACTTTCACATTAACCTCATTGCCATGTGTGTATGAAATATTATTAACCGTATAATTATAGTTGGTAATATCATATCAGAATTTTAGTATCAAGTCGATGATGTATACGTAGCTTACTTTTACATTTTACTCGGTGGTAGAGCTTTGTGCAAGCTCGTCTGGGTAGGTACCACCCACTCATCAGATATTCTACCGCAAAACAGCAGTACTTGGTATTGTTGTGTTCCGGTTTAAAGGGTGAGTGAGCCAGTGTTATTACAGGCACAAGGGACATAATATCTTAGTTCCCAAGGTTGGTGGCGCATTGGCGATGTAAGCGATGATTAACATATCTTACAATGCCATTGTCTATGGGCGTTGGTGACCACTTACCATCAGGTGGCCCATAAGCTCGTCCGCCTTCCTATACAATAAAAAAAAGCTGTGTGTGTTATGAATTTTCAATGACCAAAAATGGTGATGAAATTAAGAAATATAACCCGCGCATTGTTTAAACCCTGATATAGTAAAAAACAAACCCTGATGTTTATCAAACTCAGGAAAAACTATTCAATGAGTTGTGTTCAATGTGTGACTGAAATAATGGTAATGGTAACGGGAGACCTATGTGCAGGTTCACCTGGGTAACACTATCAAATATCCTTCGACTCGGATATTCCACCACTCAACACAGCGTTCCGGTTTGAAGAGTGGGTGATGATAAAATGATGTGCGTTTAGCTAACTATTTTATTGATCGACTGTCAAATGATTTTCATCTACCTGATAATATGAGGACGTGACGTATTGTGAGCACTGGTAAGACTTACATTGTATATCCCTCTGTATCGATATAATATAATAGTCAGAATGATTAAACTATTCAAAAAAAATCATATTACATTTAGCTCTTAGTGATTAGTTAAGCAATGCCGTGTCCTCTTCTTTCGAATTTCAAATTAATAATGACAGAAAGAGTCAAATCAGTACTTAAGACTAGTCACTACGCATCGTTATTCATGGTAAGTGGTTACAAATGCCCATAGACAATGGCATTGTAAGAAATGTTACCATCGCTTACATCGCCAATGCGCCACCAACCTTGGGAACTAAGATGTTATGTCCCTTGCGCCTGTAATTACACTGGCTCACTCACCCTTCCAACTGGAACACAACATTACCAAGAACTGCTGTTTTGCGGTAGAATATCTGATGAGTGGGTGGTACCTACCTAGACGAGCTTGCCCAAAGCTCTACCATCGAGTAGGCGCTAAACAGCCATACTTAGTATTGTTGAGTACCAATTTAAAGAGTGAGTGAGCCATTGTAACTTCAGGCACAAGTGACATAACATCTTGGTTCTCAAGGTTGGTGGCGCATTGGCAATGTAAGAAATGATTAAGATTTCTTACATCACCAGTATCTACACTTACCATCAGGTGTCCCATTTGCTCGTCCGCTTACCTATAACATAAAAAAAATTAACTCATCTACAACAGTATTTAATTTTTTATGTGTGAAGACTATATAAATATTATTCGATGTAAACATTTAAATACATAAGAGTGAGTACAATATCATGTTTGGACAATGTCCGCAGTATACAAATTTTTCAGTATAAAATTTTTCAATTTCAATCCATTCAATTTTCGATATCCCATCAATCCTTGTCGTTTGTTCTGGATAAAAATGGAACACGAGAACGTGTAACCAGTTACACTGTTCAAACTATGTCTTTGTTTGGACATACGAATATGAAATTAAAAACTTTTGTATTTTTAACACCATGTATATATTTTATAGAAGCGAAACGGCTCATAGAATAACACACAAAATTCGAAAACAAATTACAGCCTTAATTTCGCTAAGTTAACTTATATGTGGCTATTAATTCATTCGTTTAGTGATTTTGAGTTTATAATTCGTTAAGTAATTTAAGTATACACTTACATCTGGTAAAATTGTTTCTGTCTTGTTAAAAACAATTGAAACACTTTTATTGAGTTATGATACTGCGAACAGTATTATCTAGTTCAAATGTGTCTTGTCACGGCGTAGTATGTCTTCAGGGCGTTTTTCTCGATGTTAATGCTATAATTGTATTGTCAAGTTTTATTTGAGTCCCTTATGTTATGATTTTGTGGGTAAATTTGAAACTATTTCATTGGGATGCACATTTACCCCAAATATGCATTTGTGATACTCATTTACCCCAAATATGACTTTATAGTAAACGATCAAACGAAGCATTTTTATATTTTACACTTCAAATTTGGAGGTTTTTTTTTTTTAATTGTATTATGTAGACTGTGTACGGGCAAGTGGACCGCCTGACGATAAGTGCTCAAACCGCCTACAGACATTAGCGCTGTAAAAAGGATTAACTATATATTACATTTTTATTGTTTTCAGATATAACTTCATTACATAAGATTAAAATTAATAAGTGTATATCTCGTGCATCACCAGTAAGGTATCTTTTTAAAATTTAAAAAGTGAAATATCAAAACGAATAAATACAACATTTATGAAATTTATTACAAAACCTGGTAATTTCACGTGACAAAATATCACTTTTACAGGAATTAAACTCGACTGCAATGATAAATAACAGGCCACGCTTGAAACTGGGGATAAATAATAAGTACGCTTTACAAGCCCGCATCGATCAGACGGATCACGCTTGTCCGTTTCGATTCGTTCACGTTACATGGTTTACGCTTGAAGGGGACAAACCACACGTATACGCAAGATAATTTATTAAAATGTTTAAATTGAGCTAGTTCTTTGTTTGATTTTCGATTTACATTTATTTCAAATTTGATAATATAACCCTTACTTCAAATGAAATACGAGCTAGTATTAAATAACTTAGTAAAATTAAATTACATAGCTAACCTGTTGTTATCCTCATTGATAACAAGAGATTAACTATAAAAACAACAGCACCTGAATTCAATGGTTCATTGACATATTGATTGTCAAATGAACGGTTTTATGTATAGTGCCCGTCAATAAATATTGCACATCGACCTTTGAAAAGAGACAATCGACCAATTTCGGCAGGGTAGAGCATTATATCTGTCGCACAAAACACTAGCAGTCCGGTATCTATTTCATTTTTCCACAACCTAAAGACAGCATTTATATAAAAACTTGGTGTATTTTATTCAATTACACAGAATCTCATTATTGTTTTAATAACTCTGTAGCGACATCTATCTCGCCACATACGAAAATTAAAACTGACGTACCCTACATCGCGATATTAAGGTTATCCGAGTGATTGAATATATATACAAGAACCCGACAACAACCGTCGGGCAGTAGCCCACCAGACAAACAACCGTCTGGTCGGAGGATCCTTCCTTTTCAATGCTCAACACCAAACTGGTGACCCCGAGCATGAACGTCAGCGCAGCCTTCGCAAAAACTACGTCATCGTGACGTCATCATCACTTCTTCAAGCTTTCGAGCAGCGAGTCATACAGCCAGCCAGCATCCACGACTACTACGGGTATCCTGACAACCAGCATGCAGCGGACGCGCATTCCTGGTCATCACCCACAGTCTTCTCAGCGACCTTGGCACAGCACACTGCACTTCGGCCGGTCAGCAAGCAGAGACGCACTTCTCTCCTGGTCGACGCAGCAGCCAGCCACCACGCAGCACTGCACCACTCCGACTCACTGGAGCATTTGCAGCATCACCCCGACTCACTGGGGCGTCACCTCAGACAGTTCCAACTCACCGTGAACTATGCGGCATCTGGTTCCGACTCACTGGAACATTCCACTGGCCCGGCAAACATCACAAGATATATGGACGACTCAACCTGCTATCGACCTCCGGTCTCGGAGGGGAGTGATGTAGCGACATCTATCTCGCCACATACGAAAACTAAAAACTGACGTACCCTACATCGCGATATTAAAGTTATCCGAGTGATTGAATATATATACAAGAACCCGACAACAACCGTCGGGCAGTAGCCCAAGAGACAAACACCCGTCTGGTCGGAGGATCCTCCCTTTTCAATGCTCAACGCCAAAACTCCTAATAGACACCCGGTGTAAGTGTTTTTTGCCAAAATTGGTCGATTGTCTCTTTTCAAAGGTCGATGTGCAATATTTATTGACGGGCACTATGCATCAACCG
Organism: Nymphalis polychloros; assembly: GCA_905220585.2. NCBI lineage: Eukaryota > Metazoa > Arthropoda > Insecta > Lepidoptera > Nymphalidae > Nymphalis > Nymphalis polychloros. The sequence continues at coordinate 1,395,695 of HG992262.1, forward strand.
TTCATTCATCCTGACGGGATCCCCGACCGCACAATTTTTTTATTTTTTCCATTTCTATTTCCCATTTTTAATTGTTTCAAAATATTAATATATGCTGTCCCCTCAGCCATGTTCTCCCTTATACATAGGTGAATGAAATAAATTCTTCTACAAGTACAATCATATGAACTTTACCGAATATTAACGACTGAGTGTGGTGGCTACTTCATAGAGGATTTTTCCAAAGTTTTATTTCTCGGCACATTGCCAAAACGCGAGTGTATAGGAATTTATAACAAACTCAGCGTAGTGGTACGTGATGGCGTTTCAGATCTCCTGTGTCTTTTGCAGTTTTTGTATAGATTAAATAAAAATTAAATGCATCGATGTATAAAAATAGTGACATAAAAACGTTCTGAAATTTTCAATAGTAAAGTTGAAAAAGTGTTAATAAGCTTTTGTGTGCTAAAGATTATTATAAAACTAACGACGTCAAAATTAAAGCATGAACAAATTAATAATTATAGCAGAGAACAAATAATGAATAAAATATTGTAAACATATTTTTTATATAAAGTAAAGAAATATATATAATTCGGCTGGCTTCCGAAAAATAAGCAAAGCTACTATATTGAATAAAGTTTTATTTTTCACCATAATGCTATTTAATCATTATATTAATGAAATATTCGAGAAACCAAACGTTCTTTATTAAATTTATTTATTTATCAAAACTTAATATTATATCATTACAGGACAAGCTTATCCTAATTCGATCATTTGATTGCTTATGAATTTTAAATAGATAAAATATTTCAAAATTCCACTAAAATTTCGCCTAATAATTAGTAAATCAAACAGTAATTCAAAACGAGTCGTATTTTTGAAATATAACACGATTTAAAATTAACGGCCTTACTATAACTTTGTTGAGCAGATGATTAGTTGCTGTGTCTTCTTCTTTCAAATGTCAAATCATTGAAGACAGAAAGAGAGAAATCAGAGTTTAACTAAGCAATCTCTATGCAACTGTAAATGTTTCTATAATTATATACTTTCAAAGGGCTTTCAAAAAACCTACTGTAATACAAAACAGATTTTTTTTTCTAGAACACTACTGGTTTTGTACCAACTCTGTGAATGATTATTAATGTTTTATATGCGGTGAATATTCCTTACGATCCCAACGGCAAGAGCGGCTGAAGCGGCTTAAAGTACAAAAGCTTTCCTCGTGAAACGGCTTACTATCTTATGATGACCAGATCAGATCTCTTTAGCGTAGATTCAAATATAAATGCCAAAGACGTCCCTTTATATAGACAGTGGTCAGATAGCTATTTATCTATTCAAAATTGTGTAAATCAAGCATTGGTATATTTCGTAAAACTCGACGTGTATTAAGGAATACCAAAACCTATAACTTTGGAAACAAAACACGAGTAACGACAGCGAAAGCCTCGAAGGACCGATTTCGAATTACTCTTCTGATTCTGCGTGTATGGGAAAAGTTATGAGCGAAAAGTATCCAAGATCTCAAAGATAAGCATTACCAAAGACAGTATCTCACATTTCAAAGTTCTGAATGAACAATTTACATAGACATTACTCGGTGGTAGGGCTTTGTGTAAGCTCGTATGGGTAGGTACCACCCACTCATCAGATATTCTACTGCAAAACAGCAGTGCTTGGTATTGTTGTGTTCCAGTTTGAAGGGTGAGTGAGCCAGTGTAATTACAGGCACAAGGGACGTAACATCTTAGTTCCCAAGATTGGCGCATTGGCGATCTATATTTTGTGTTTTGGACTGTGTTCAATGATTGCCGGAAAATGGTAAAAATGTTTGGAAGAAATCGCTTTTGCCTCTGACAAATGCCACGCCACTAAGCATTGAAATTTCTGAATGGAATATGACGTTACATTAGCCGGATTTGTTCCTTTGAGAAGTTTGTTTTCTGTTTGATAGTCAAAGCTCTTTCATTTAAACCGATGTTATTTAGAACCGTCTACTTCCTAGTTTGTGACTAAGTGTTTACACGAAGACGTTGCGAAGGTTTTCGTTATGACAATAGATAAATAACGAGGAAGTTTTGTCTAAAATTTAAAAAAAAGATGGTCTCTTTTATTTTTAATTTACGAAAAATGCCTTTGTTTTACAATTATTTATTTTTTAAACTGAATTAATTTTATGTGCTCTTATTATATCAACGTCGTTCAATCTTCTTTCGCTGCTGGGGGAATGCTAGCAAAATTATAAAAGATTATAATACACATTTCAGGAATAATTTGTTGATTTCCAAAAAGTCTATAGAAAACTACGCAACAAAAATTATAGATTTGGCTAAATATATTCCATTCAACTTAAAACTCTTTTTTTAATAATTGATTGATATTAATAATTCAAAATACATTATCAAAAGAATTACTCACTTAACTATTGATGCAGTTTTGTAGATATTTGTTTGTTGATTTGAGTGCGATACTTGTGTATAAAGATTTTGAACTTGCATGCATTTTGTCAGGACAATCTCATCCTTATTTTACATTAATTTTGATTTTATCACGTCTTAAAGCTATATTATAAAATAATGTTATATTAAAAAAAAAGTAGATTTTTGGTGTATTTTATAATTGGTGGTACTAAATCGTCTGATATTAAGTCCATGACTTCTACCCTCATCTGCCCTTTAATTATGTATACAATGTTTATTTAGGCTTTGAGCACATAATTGTCAATATTTGCTTATGAAAAATACGATTTTGTATAGAAAGGTGAACCTGTTGCTCAGAAGGCTCAAGTATAGCAGCTTGTCTGGGTATCACGTAGTCATAATTTACTATACTACCAAAAATAAATCATTCGTTTTCTTAAGGTTCGAGCATTAAATAAGATGTGTATTAATGACAGGCACAAGGAACAAATAAATACACTTTCGTTTATACAGCCCATTTAAAACAGAAGACAAAATGTTATACAAGATGTGATGAGAGTATGTGAGTTGGCTGAACGTCCTGCCTCAGCTTAATGCTACAATCGATATCGAGTGAAGCGCAGATTTTCCGATATGACTCCTGGTGAGATCACGGACCAAATATTCTATAATAATTATAAATACAATAATAATTTTAACATTCGTTCCCAAAATAATAGCGTAATGACGGTTTTTTATGGAATTGTGAGGCTGTTATGATTATATTGCACATTTTTCCGACTGCATTCCTATATTTATTGTGCTTAGTATTAAATTATTCTCTCATTGAAAAAGATAAAATTACATAGAATATAATTTACCACGGTTCACAATTACAAAATCTGTCATGAAAATCTTTCTTTACAGTGTTTTTCGTTTTCTCTAGTTTTTTATTTTATCTTTTATAGTAGGCGGACGAGCAAATGAACCACCTGAATGTAAGTCATCGCCACCGCCCATAGACATTTTACGAAATGTTAACCATCGCATACATCGCCAATGCTCCACCAACCTTGGGAACTAAGATATTATGCCCATTGTGCCTGTAATTACAATGACTCAACACAGCTCTACCACAGGTCCTTTGTATTTTAAGTTTTGTTTTTATTAAGTGAGTTATTGTATCCGAGAATTTTTATAAATATAATTGACGTTATCGTTGCAGAAATTCTTAAAAATCTGTTTCCCGACTTCGTGAGTAATAAACAAATATTTTTCGTATTTTTTTTTTATTGTATAGGTTGGCGGTCGAGCGTATGGGCCACCTGATGGTAAGTGGTCACCAACGCCCATAGACAATGGCATTGTCAGAAATGTTAACCATCGCTTACATCGCCAATGCGCCACCAACCTTGGGAACCAAGATGTTATGTCCCTTGTGCCTGTAATTACGCTGGCTCACTCACCCTTCAAACCGGAACACAACAATACTAAGTACTGCTGTTTTGCGGTAGAATATCTGATGAGTGGGTGGTACCTACCCAGACGAGCTTGCACAAAGCTCTACCACCGAGTGAATATAATATATATAGTGAGTGTAATAAGGTGAACATATCTTATAACAACGGTATTAGTTACGCGGAAATTCCAATCGATAATAACTGTTATGTTATTATTATTATTATTATATTACATAATTATGAATGGACAGTTCAGATTACTTGTTTAAAAATTCTTCGTTCGTAATACGTTATGAATAGTTTTACCAAGAATGTATTATGTGTTACAGCTTTATCGTGTTTTAAATATAGTTAAGTACAAAAGTTCTATGTATAAAACAAACATTCGTTCAATTCCCGTTGGAGCGTGAAACTGCGCCGACATTCCTTTGCATACGGCTTGCATATTACATGAGCCTGAATTTCGTGGACCAGACTGTCGTCAAATCGTCCGTAAGATGTCTTGTTACATTTGTATTGTGCTGTCGTATATGTTATTCCTATCATGTATATACATTTATATCTTTATCATAAGTACCAATATAACATTTAGTTTCTATAAGGAACAAGGTATAAGTGAATAGCGATTTGATATTGGTAATAATTATATTGTTAAATTTTAGTATTTAGAGACATATAGACACATAACAGATTTTGTTAACCAAAAGTTTGAACAGTAAAAAATCATTATTTCTTGATTTTTTTCTAATTGATACTTTGTATAGTATGGTATATACATATGGTATATAAAGTATCGATTAGAAAAAAATCAAGAAATAATGATTTTTTACTGTTCTGTGTTTGTTATTATAAAATAGTGTCATCTGTTTATTTGATATTTATTTTTGTGTAGTTCCACTTTTTATTTCATTCAAGCCCAAGACCGCGCAATGAGCGGCCTAATCGCTAGCCACTAGACCAGTACAGATATCAGAGGTTGTGGAATAATTGATGGCTATAAATGGTAGCTAACTAACACTCAGCATCAGGCTCGTTAATTTGTTTAATTGGATAAATCATTTGCCTACATATTCTGTGAATCGATTTGAATAACATGTTTGTATTCTGTACAATTGTAATTGTTACATAAAGAAAAAAATGTATTAACTAAAGGTGGAAGGACCCAGCCATCCGTGGATTGAGAATGAAAATTTCTGCGACGGAGAACGGGTTAAGTGATTTTTATTCAAATAACTCTTCCACACACTCACAAACACATATCATTATAGAGACGATGAACTCATCAATTAAGTTTCCATATAGAAAAGGATGACGTGATGATGATGAAAATATACAATAAATTAAATTTGGCTTTGTATGTCGTCATTATATCACAACACAACGGCTTAACTTATATTTCACCGAGTCTCAAAATTCACCGGAACAATGGCACTGTTTTCAGTTAACCCTACACGTACCCAATAAACTTAATGGCTCAACTGTAATGACAAAGGTGCCGTGAGCCGAATTCCAGTTGTGATTACATACCGTAATGACGGAATCGCCGCAGTGGTCCGGCCTAATGTTGCGGTTCGGATATTTTTATGCGATTAGTGTTACGACGAGCTATGATGCTTCGTCCCCAACTGTATGTAGTCCCGCGTCCCCAACTATTCATAAATCAACATTGGGCGTTCCGTTTTCTGTTATGTTCGATTATGAGGCAAACGGATGATGGCTCATCTGATTGAAAGTGACAACCGTCCATGGACATTTTTAACGCCGGAGGACTTGTAAGTGCGTCGCCAGCCGTTATTTGTTAATCATGGCAATATGTTCTGTGTGAGTGTACTTACTTTTGGGTAGGATGCAATTTTGACTAACTATCGGCCAGGCAGGATTTCATATTTTTTTAATTATTTTAGACAAGCTGACGACTAACTAAGTGGAGATATTTTGATCTTCGCTATCGTCAAGAATATTCAAATCAATACGTCATTGTTGAATACGTAATATAATCAATATATAGAAAACATACGTCATTTCAACACATTTTAATTTTATTTATAAATGAAATCGAATTTCACTATTGATTAACTTACAAAAAAAAAAAATTGTATAGGTAGGCGTACGAGCATATGGGCCACCTGATGGTTAGTTGTCACCAACGCCCATAGACAATGGCATTGTAAGAAATGTTAACCATCGCTTACATCGCCAATGCGCCACCAACTTTGGGACTTAAGATGCTATATGCTTTGTGCCTGAAATTACATTGGCTCACTCACCCTTCAAACCGGAACACAACAATGCAAAGTACTGATGTTTTGCGGTAGAATATCTCATGAGTGGGTGGTACCTACCCTTGCAGCTTGCATAAAACTCTACCACAGAGTATTTTAATAATTATACAAATTAAGATAACAATAACACAAGTGATATCAATTACAATTTTACGTTATTAGAAAAAAATCATCATCATCATCATTTCAGCCGGAAAACGTCCACTGCTGGACAAAGGGCCTCCCCCAAGGATTTAAAACCTAAATTACAATGAAAACTGCAAATCACATGATACATCATCTGCTTTATAATATCATCATAAACTAAAAAATAATATAATTTGAAATTCGAACAGTGTTTATATATATATATGACATTTTGTATTTACAGCATAACGCCGCTGTGGGTTCGCTCTATTCGATTATCGTAAACAGGAATACTAAGTGCCAAATGAATATGCTCCTTAATTATGATAAACGCAGCGTAACGGAATCACCGCAGTGGACCAGATTAATGTTGCTTTAAAACCGTAATCGTGATGTCGCTGTCACCGTAATTCAAGTTGAACAAATACGAGAACCGACCGAGTGTTTTAACATTCGTCAGCATTTATAACGCATCTACTGTCTTAAGTAGCAATTGCGATAGTTCGTGATTCATTCTCAAAGCGGACAGCCGAGATGGCCCAGTGGTTACACGTGAATGATAACCGAGGATCGTGGGTTACCAGGTCAAGCGCCGATGAATTAACATGTGCTAATTAAAGGTGCGATGATCGAAAATCAATTTATATTTTCTTTCACACATGTTTATTATGTACATGATTACTATTATATAGTTAGGTACGTTACTACCTAGTCCTGTGAGGTTGCTGGTGTGTTACAAATAACCCTGTATATCTATACTAATATATAAAGCTGAAGAGTTTGTTTGTTCGATCCGGCTAATCTCAGGAACTACTGGTTCGAATTTAAAAATTATTTTTATGTTGTATAGTCCTTTTATCGAGGAAGGTTCTAGGCTGATTTTTATTAATTATACGCGGGTGCAACCCCTAGCACAGCTAGTATATCATATATTTGATATAATCTTATATGTTAATAAATTAATAATTTTACTTGAGTCTAATTAGTAATTTGATATTTTTAATATTTTTCATTATAATATTAAATTGAAAATTTGTCCTCTTGATTAAAGGAAGAAAATAATCTAATCAAAAACAACGAAGTCAAAATGAATTTATCTTTTAGATTTTGTTTTAGTATGATTATTAAATGATTTTCATTTATATTTTAAGTAATATACAAAATCGTAGATTAATATTTTATATTAAACTATGTACTATAAAAATGTAAACGAAACTCAATCACAGCGTCACCTATCGTGTCCAATCTAGATCATCCAGAGACCAAGTTTAACACACACAAAATAATCCACCAAAATTACTTTAGGACACCCCCTCTACTACAACTAATAAGTGTCCTACTACACTACACTTGAATTTATCTATTCAACTGATCAATGTGAAATTTTCCTTACACGTCGACAGGTGTACGAATAACGACAGTGTACATAACACCACCCCCCACAAACGCGGGTGAAGCCATGGCTGGTAACTAGTGTACTATATTAGTTCCTTTTTTAAACATGTAAGCGAAGTCGTATAAACGATTTAATTGTTCTAATTACGTTTAAAACGTCACAAATCAATATGCCTAGTAATTAGAGAGCTATGGACGGAATCATGTCCGATTGTAACGTTACTGTACCACATATGAACAGCCCGGTGTAGTCCTAACGAATAGAGGTCATTGTGGTAAGCGGAACTAATTTGAATTTTGAATTTAGAATGTTCTTTTTGTAAATCAGATATTCTATCGCCAAACAGCTATACTTGGTAATTCCGGTTGGAAGGGTGAGTGATCCAGTGTAATTACAGACACAAGGGGCATAATATTTTAGTGCTCAAGGCTGGTGGCACTTTGGAAATGTACAAAATGGATAATATTTCTTACAATGGCAATTTATGAGCGGCGGTAACCACTTACCGTCTATCCATCTACCTATTTAACAACAAATTTACGCCTTGAAATTGAGCGAAGTTCTTAAAATGTTCGCTAGTACCTTAATAAAAAAAATCAGATCTCACTTAATTAATACCAATAATTTATTATGTTAAAAAAATAATTAACAAATAACGTAATTATTACGCGGTCGATATATATTAGTAACTAATGTTATAGTCTATATAACATTAGTTTCTGATATTTATCGACCGCGTTCTACGGTGAGCCAATATCAATAATGAGATTCAAAAGACTGTAATGAAGGACATATTCAATTTAAATCTAAAATATTTCATTTAAAAAAAATGCCTGAATTAATCGCTCCCGCTCCCGCTTCCGCGAACACTGTGATCAAAATCTCAATTACGTAGCGGTTTCTAATTACGTGTCGGCTCGTCACACTATTAGCGGGTAGTTCAACGTCATTGGTGGATATTATCTTTGTTTATGTATCGAATTAATTATTTACTATTAATGAGCTTCGATCATTATTTTTGATACTGAAATATGTTAGTGGTTCAAATACACCTGTATTTTATATTATGTTCAATTAATCCGTATTTTGTTACTGTGATGTAGTCGATATATATGCTTGGGTGTATGCTTATAATAATGTGTAATGGACGAAATGTACTCAGTATTCGATCATCATTACAGATGTTTTATTGTGTCTAAGTCCCATCCTTATATGGCGTGCCACTTGAGCGGGGATCAAGTTAATCACGTTTAGTCTGGACTGTGTCAATCTGTGTAAAAGTCGTAAAGTTACGAATATTATTATATTCAAAGACATTTATCATCATGTGCCAATCAAAGGTGCAAAACGACGTAATCTTTATAAAGCAAAACAGTGCCGGTGGAGGAAAAAATTCAGCTACAGTGGAAGAAATCAAATTTCATCTGTCAGCAATATAATATGTTTCCTTGGATTATTATATATTGGCTACGGGTTATATAAGAAAAGTTATCAATCTTGGATGAGAGACCAGTTAACGCGACATGTGCTAAGACGTTCTAATCAACCCAGACAATCTAATCATTACCGGAATCCTAAGGTTATATGCGAAGATTGTAATCGTAGAGCTACCAATTCCTGCAAAGAAAGCCCAGTGAAGTAATGAGTGGATAATTGTGCATACCTGTACTGGAACCAGATGACTGATGCTAGAAGATTTTGCGTGATAGTGTAATTAAAAATATGTCAAAGTGATTTTATAATAGTGAATTGGTGTATGCGTAATATATATGAATAAGCATATCTAAATTATATAAATAGCTTATATAATGGACCGTAATGTATGAACATATAAATAATTTGAGTATTGAGCTAAATAAAGTAAGAAAATATTTGGTGAAAATCGGAGCGGGTCAGGTCAGGCGTCAAGGTGAAATTGTATTGGAAAAATTAAAAGAAGCTGATAATTTAGTTAGTAAGTTTAATAGTTTGGAAAAGTTAAATACGTTGAGACCTAAATTAAAGGAGAATGAATCTTTAAAATTAGATGAACAAATTTCACAGTTTTTTGGTTTATATGACAGTATATAATAATAAGTTCACAAACCTTTATACGGAACCTTACAAGGTAATCCGAGATTTGTCACCAAACGTGGAGGGGACTATAAACGGTAAATATATACGATAGCTTTAGATCTTATAAGTTAATGTTTATTAAACTTATTCTAATATAATCCTATCTTGCACTACATACTCGTATGTAAGTAGAGAAGTAGGTGATTATGATATCATTTAATTTTAGATTGTAGATGCTAATGACTTACGAAGTCCCATCCTTGTATTACGACGTGAATGTATACGTGGTACCCAGTAATTGGTAGCCATTAAGTGGGTAACTATTAATTAGCTTTACACATGTACTTGTGTCTAGTTCATCTGTTTCCGACTTTTATATGAAGTATCTGAGTTAAAATAATTGTACCTGATTATTGAGGTCAATGTTAGTCATGTTTTGACTTTGTGGTAAGCCTTTGTACAGGCTCGTCTGAGTAGGTACCACCCACTCATCAGATATTCTACCGCAAGTGCCGTGCTTGCAGTACTTGCTATGTGAGTGAGCCAGTGTAATTACAGGCACAAGGGACATAACATCTTAGTTCCCAAGGTTGGTGGTACATTGGTGATTTAAGCGATGGTTAACATTTCTTACAATGTCAGTATCTATGGGCGTTGGTGACCACTTACCATGAGGTGGCCCATACGCTCGTCCGCCTACACAATAAAAAAATACTATTAAAAAAATGTAACGAAATTGACGGCTTGCTTAGTCGAGTTGCATAGGAGATACCCTAGAACGCGCTGTCATGAGCACAGGGGGCAACCTAGGAAGCACGTATGCTGAACCCTTAAGTATCCCAACATTCGGCAGAGTCTTTTATAAACCTACCCCTGATTTTTTTATACAATAAGAATGTGAACGTGCATATCGCCCTTTATATATTAGTGCTATGAGAAATATAAACAATTCCCTTCCGCGTCAATGCAACGAATATCTTGGGAACTAAGATGTAGTGTCCTTGTGCCTATTGTTACTCTGGCTCACTCACCCTTCAAACTGGAATATAAACATACCAAGTATTGCTGTTTGGCAGAAGAATATGTGAAGGGCTTGCACGAAGCCTTACCACAAAGTAGCTGTCAAGGTGAAGCTGTCAAAGCCACTTAGGCCAACAGCTACTATCAATTCGAGAATAATATTTTGTTAATTTTTGTACGATTCATATGATACGACTATTCGTATAATCTATTAAGCTGTACAGATTTATCTATAAAAACTTTACTTAAAGTTTTTAAGTAAGTTTCTAAGTTGGTTTAAGCTTCGTGGAAGTCTGTGTCGGTACAAAAAAGAATTGCTTAGTATTATTGCGTTATTTGAAGAGTGTAGACAGTGTAATGACAGGTACAAGAAGTATACCATCCTAGTTCCCATTGGTGGTGGCACCACCAGGACCCAGTTTAAAACAAAAAACTACGTCGATACCACATCCAGTCGTGTATATCCGTGTCGCGTTGACGGTATGTAATGTGGAAAATTCCAGGCGAAGCAAATATGAATGTTTCAGCGAAGGTTTTATGTTTGTGGCGTTTGGAGGAAAACATTCGGAGTATGAAAAAATGCTTTATGCAATATACGAGCAGGTCCCACGGCGCTCATCGAGCCAAGCAATGAAAATAATATCGCAACTCAGGACTCAATATGGCGGTACGACAAAGTTATTAAAAGCATTTCTTCATAATATCAGCAGAAACGTTGATGAGGATTTTTTATTATTTATTGAGCCGAGATGGACCAGTGGTAAACGTGATTCTTCACCAATGATAGCGAGTTCGATTAGGCAAACACGAGTTATCGCCTGCTTAATTCGTGTCGTGATCGGTGGTGAAGTTACATTGTGAGGTAGCCTGCATATGTCGGATGAAAGTCTGCCACATATGTAAGCAACCCACATCGGAGTGATGGAATAAGCTCCACCCCTTAGCCTCAAAAGAAGTGGAGGCCTTGTTTGCATTTTTCAGTACTACTTAAATAATTCATAACATGCTTAGGTAAAGAAAAAATGTTAGCTTGAAAATTAAGTATTCTTGTATCAGGGGATACAGACGCGAATATGCTCTAAATTCAAAGTTGCTACCTTTGTGGTTATGGGTATATAGATCAGGCCAACTTTTTAAATAATAAACTTAAGCTGAACTACACGTGAGACTTTTAAACCAAACAACGTTTTAAGGGTATACTTTTAAGTATAATTAATTTTATGTAACATCAAGTCGCTCAGACTATGAAAGGTGTAGTCGTAAATTTCGTGAAATAAAAGTTTTAGCCAGTTTAGTGAAATAAATATAATATTATTGAAATTGTTTAAAATTGTTTCTGAACGTACACTTAACACTTAATATTTAAATAAAATATATCAGAACACATTTTAGTGTTTTTAGTATTAAACCTAGTACAAAAAAAAAAACAGTTGTGCAAAGAGAAATCAATTAATTATATTAATTATTATAACAGATAATCCACACTACGAATGTCAATATGTTTTAATTTTCGTGTTTCTTAATTATATAAATTAAAATTTATAATATAATTATTTGATGTAGATTTTTTTAAATTTCGTCGTCACTTAAATATACTGCCAATGAAGGATCATATTTTTGCGCCCGCGCAGACTGATTTTTGTTAAAGTCACTGTTTAGGCAGATACTATTGCACATGTGTATAGTCATATATTTATTATGCCGACTATGTAACAAAATTATCTATTTATTTTAAATAACAATTTAAATATAATAAGCAAACGGTTAACAATAAGAAAAAAATACTAAATTATAATTAATGTTTATATTTATGCGTCAATTTGTATTTTTTTTATAGTATAGGTAGGCGGACGAGCATATGGGCCAACTGATGGTTAGTGGTCACCAACGCCCATAGACAATGGCATTGTAAGAAATGTTAACCATCGGTTACATCGCCAATGCGCCACCACTTTGGGAACTAAAATGTTATATCCCTTGTGCCTGTAATTACACTGGCTCACTCACCCTTTAAACCGGAACACAACAATACCAAGTACTGCTGTTTTGCGGTAGAATATCTGATGAGTGGGTGGTATCAACCCAGACGAACTTGCACAAAGCTCTACCACCACTATAGAAGGCCGATTGCTAAATATGCCACCTTATATTAAGTGGTAACCAACGCCCATAGACATTGGCAATGTATGAAATATGAAACGCTCCTTACATCACGATACTTACATAAGATGAATAAAAGCAATAGTTCTAATTCAATTTCTGCACTTTCGAAAATTATTTTTGCGGCCTAACATATAAATGACCTCTATAAAAGAGCTCATATTTTGTTCAACTGCGAGCTCAAATTAATTAGAGCGAGCGTCGGAACAAACGGTTGTAAAGGTTTACAGAAAAATTTATTGTCTAACTATTGCGGGACTTCGGTGCAACGAGTGCGGGGATAAAATCTTTCCACTGGTATTTACTCAGTGAGATTACAGAAATTACTGGGTATTTGATGGCGTTTAAATTGGTTTTTCAATCAATTTAATTGATATCTTACGTTTTGAATTATGAATAAATGTATCGGATCTTATTTGCTCTTCGTGAGTTGTGACGCAAAATCAAACAAAAAAATGCTGTATTTCTTATTTTTGGAGAACATAAATACCCTGATCATTTTCTTTTCCCAACCGGTGGTACTTTCTAATTTGACAATCCATAAATTAACGGTTACGTTTAACTGTTAACTTAAACGAAACGTAGTGGAGGACGCCCTGTGGCGAGGTGGACCGACGATTTAAAAAGGTGGCAGGTACGGGATGGATGCGGGCTGCCCAAGATCGGGATGGTTGGCATTCTTTGGGAGAGGCTTTCATCCAGCAGTGGACGGTGGAAGCTGAAAAAAAAAAGTTAACAGTGCTTCTATGTTGAATAATGAATTTCGATTTGATTTAATTTGATCAAGAGTAATAGCAATATCCTTACGTGCTCTTTGAAAGCACGGGAGTGGTAACACAAGGAACTTCCAGTCTTAGAGATGCTACTCGATATTTCTTTTTGGAAATAACCCAATAAAATCAATTTGTCCGGGACTTGTACCATGAATATCGGGATCGTGATCTAGACTAATGAGCTAGCTACTAACCCCATGACTATTCTATCATGTAAGGATAAAAATTTATAAGTACATTTTTTTTTATTGTATTAGGACGAGCGTTTTGGCCACCTGATGGTAAGTGGTCACGAACGCCCATAGAAAATGGCATTGTAAGAAATGTTAACCATCGCTTACATCGCCAATGCGCCGCCAACCTTGGGAACTAAGATGTTATGTCCTATGTGCCTGTAATTACACTGGCTCACTCACCCTTCAAACCGGAACACAACAATACAACAGTTGTTTTGCGGTAGAATATCTGATGAGTGGGTGGTACCAACCCAGACGAGCTTGCACAAAGCTCTACCACCTAGTAAATCATTTAATTAATATGAATTAATTAAACGAATACATTAAATGGACTGAAATCGAAGAAGTCCATATGACACGCACGAAGTATAATCTTAAACGTTCATTCGGTTCGTTTAGACGTAGTATATTAACGTATACCAAAACTAATATAATAGACATCTATATTCATACACCTCGTTATAATAGTCTTCGAGCGGGAATCAATATTGACCCTTATTTGAGCTCTCGACCGGCTAGCTGCCAAGATAAACTGAAAATGATCTTGAGAGGTTTGGTTGTGATTAGTGTATTGTATGGTGAACATATTATATACGAGCGACATATCCTGACTTCGTATGAGTAAAGTTCATACCAAAAATACATAAGACAATATTTATTTAATATTAAACCTAATTTACATATTTATCTATAAACATAATCATAAATAAATGCACTCATTATAATATACTATACATTACCTATCAAAATAAAAAATAAATCGGAACGGCACACCAATTTAAAAACATCAGATAAATCTAATGTGTCACCTTCCTTAGTCATCATTACTTTGTATGCGCACTATATTATATCACAAATATCCATATGTACTTGTTTGCATTGCACTGATATTATTAGGTTATTGTAACACTCATCGTATTATGTACGCCTATTCAATTTAATTTTTTTTACTAATTGTTTTGTAATTTTTTCTGTAAGTGATTTAAATGTAAATCTTTTGAGAAAATAAATGTCTCTAACCGTAAAAATAATTCTTAGTGAATGCTTACATAAAACAAACGATGTTCGAAATTTCAGCTTTTAAAATCAGTATTTCTGGCTTTATGCTCAGTGGTCAACAATTTTATAAATATATATTACACATGTTTTTTTATTGTATAGGTTGGCGGACGAGCATATGGGCCACCTTATGGTAAGTGGTCACCAACGCCCAAAGACAATGGCATTGTAAGAAATGGTAACCATCGCTTACATCACCAATGCGCCACCGACCTTGGGAACTAAGATGTTATGTCCCTTGTGCCTGTAATTACACTGGCTCACTCACCCTTCAAACCGGAACACAACAATACAAAGTACTGCTGTTTTGCGGGTAATAGTCTAATAATATAATTTTCCTAATTCGAGAAATATTATCTAAATGCTCTATGTAGTTATGTACATAATAATGATAAAAATGTCCTTTAGGCCGATTTCGGCCATGGCGGCCAACTGCGCAGGAGATATTAAAGTGCACAAGTGTGTGCGCAAGCACAGCTGCACTCTCTCTTCCCTAGCTCTCATAATCCGATGGAAAGGCAATCCGGCACGACCTGAGAGAGTTCAGGCGCAGGACCAACGGCTTAACGTGCTTTCCGGGGCACGGGAGTGTACATACTTCCAACTTCCAGACTCCGGGCTGCTACTGAGAATTTTCTGAAAGAAAAACCCAATAACTATTTATTAGCCCGACCTGGGAATTGAACCCAGGACCACCGGGTCTGCGGCCTTATATCTAGCCACTAGACCAACGAGGCAGGCCAACGAGGTCAGTTATGTACATAATATACACACGTATTTTTAATATTATCATAAATGCGTAAGTGAGTTTGTTTATTTCTTACGATTTCACGGCTTAAATAAATAATCAACCAATTTTGAAACTTTGTAAGTACGTTGTCCACGGTACAGAAAAGGACACACACATCAGTTATTACTTAGAACCTTAATATTGCCAATGCAAAGAAAGCCTTATTGTATACACCAGTTAAGCTGTACGATCAACTGAGACGTGACGCGTGTGACGTTTTACTGTTAAGAAGGACACATGATGATTATTATTATATTATTTCAAGAATATCCTAACATTCAACGTCTTTCCAAAGTCCCCACAAATATAACGTGACACGCAGATTATTGTTTCTGACAGATTGATCTCTGTATATTACACGGATTTACGTCATGGCGCGTTTTTATCGTTGTCACTCGCCCGTGACATATTGCTTTATATGTTCGTGTTATTGAAACAGCCGTTGTTTTAGGGCATTTTATACACTAACGAATTTTAATTGTTTGAATTTATTTGAATGAACAGTTTCATATTTACGTGCTTGATTATAAATTAATTATGAATGTACTGTTTTTGGTATGTTCAATTACTTGTCAGGTAATGGCGATATCGAAATTTTTTTAGTAACGAAACTTATTTTGTTAAGGTTTATAAATATATTGAATTGATATCTTATAGCTTAGAATTAAATATTTAATTTTGTGTAATAATTTGTTATTCAATAACATTACTTATTGCTTATACTTATTATAATTATAGTACTAGCTCTGACCCGCGGCTACACCCTCGTATAATTAATAAAAACATAATAAATTATTTTATATACACACGCACACACGCACACACACACACATACACACACACACATATGGATACTGGTAAAGAAATATATAATTAACGATTTGAAATTAATTTTCATAAGATACCGTAGGGCTTACCGATCTTATATATGGCCATCAAATGTCCTTTGTGTGTACCAATTTTTTATCAACATTGGTCAAGCCGTTCTTGAGTTATAACAATACATACAGACAGACAAAAATGAAAAAAATAGTATAATGTGAATCACTGCATCATAAATCGGTTACTTATCACACCATTAGGTGAAAAAAAAATGCACAGACAGAGCCAATAGATTTATATAGTAATATAGATTGTTTTTTACGATTTACTTAACTTTGTTGTACTTCATAGCGACTAGCTATAAAGTACAATACGAAATAAAGCTCCTAGCTTCAACATCACCAACTAGCTTACGTAGACTGGGTCCAGTACGTGTCTTCCGTAGGATAGCAGTTGCTAAAGAAACTAGGGAATGTCGTCCACACTTATCCACATGGTGATAAAACTCACAGAGAACACAGACAACCGTTTTTTATTGCGTAAAATATCGACCGGTCAAATCGGATATCGATGAGAAGAGGGTAGTTCAACACATGAGGTACTGTCGTCGCGCGTCTAACCAATAGGAACGTTGCTATTCCGTTCCTTCTATTAATGAATGAAGAAAGTACTCAAATTCATTCACTAAAACAGAAATAAAATATTGTATCGTCTTATAAATTGAAACAAAGATTAATAATTAAATTTGCAGTATAAATTCTGATAAGAAGTTAATTAGAAGTATATTCAAGAATATACTTTTTCGGAGCAGTCGCTAAGATTTGATTTTTTAATTTTTATATACATAAGTTATTTTTGTTCCCTTTAAAGACATCACTTCGTAATATTATCTGTTTTAAGTATTTAGTTATACTTTGATGGTGTAACTAAATAAATAAATAATATCCTGGGACATTATTCACACAAGGCTATCTGATACCCAACTAAGCAGAGCTCGTACTATGGAAACCAGACAACTGATATATACTACATATACTACTTTTCTTTTGTTAATACATACTTATATATATATATATCACATATTACACCAAGACTCAGGACAAACAGACATGTTCATGCACACAAATGTTTGTCCTGGGTGGGAATCGAACCCACGACCTGCGTCGTGAAAGGTGTGTTCTACCAACCACGCCAACCGGCTCGTCGCTATTTACGATTTCAGTAAATAAATAAATTCCTTCAAATTTATAAACAATAAAAAATACTATTATTATAGCATTATAGAAATTATGCTTAACGTAAAATTTAAAAGGGGAATGGGCATTTTGTCGTATCGACGGCAATTAACGAAGGCCGTGCCAAACGAAAGGACAATTACTAAGGGATAACTTTTAGTACGAATACGTTGTAATTTATTTGAATATGTAAATAATGTATAGAGTGATATCGTAGTATATATAAAATCGTTGGCCGCGCTGTGAATTGGTAAACTTAAAATAATTCTAATTAAGCTACGACTACTTTCCATATTCAATATTTATATGATAATAATATAAAATTATTAAATGGAAAAATATTGTATATCAGTATTATACGAGTTAACCCTGGATACAATATTCTTAAAATCGTTTGTTATAATTATATAAGAATGACGTCCGACGCGATTTTAAATGAATAGGTATATTGTATATATGTGAATATTTGAAGTTATAACAGGCACTGGGGTCGTGTCTCTGTTTGTGTGGCGGATAAACATTTTGATGCGTGTATACGCCAAACCACAATGAAGAATCGTGGTGGAGAACACTTCAAACTTTCTCCTCAAAAAAGGAGCGGCGTTTTTAGCCCAGCAGTGGGGTATTTACAGGCTGCTACTGTTACTGTTACGTTGGATGATTTTTTATTATACATCTTTAGTTTGTAGGGAGCCTTTTGGAATTGAGACGTGACGTGTTGCTTTCTCGATTATAGTGTACGTGTAGAAGTGTGTCTATTTTAATGGGATTGGAATTATACCATTCGTCATTATTTCTATAATATTTATAATTATAGCCTGATTCATACGGAATTATGGGTATTTGTCTAAAGTTTTCCAAATTAGTTGACGTTTATGTACTTTTAAGATATTTAGAGTAATTTATAGTATCTAAATTTGGTAAATAATTGGGCAAGTTATCTCAAAAGAAGAAATCAAATTAGATAGTTAAGTCTTTGCATTAACTCTTCAACATTATGATATTAAGTATATATTATATAAAATTGGTTAGCTTATATACCCTGATGTAATCGATGTAGCTTAATAGGAATACAATCATTGGTAAAATTATTTTAGTCAAAATATGAATTTACATGGTATTTGTGTTAACTTCTTTGCCCTAGTGTCTAGATTACGCGCTAGATCTTGAAGTCTTTGGCTTGGAACAGGCCTCAATTTCATACGCCTTCTCCTCAAGCAGAAAGGAAGGATTTACAGGCTGTTAATTGCAGTGGTCTACTTCTATTTCTATACTTTATGATCTTTTATAACTTTTAAATAACCAGTTCATTATTTCATTTTAGATTTAAAGTAAAATTAATACTGTCACAGGTAAGTACATTAATTATCTATACAACTATATAAATCTATTGGCTCTGTCTGTACATTTTTTTTTCACCTAATTTTGTGATAAATATTCGTTTTATGATGTAGTGATTCACATAATACTATTATTTTTTAGTTTTGTCTGTCTGTCTGTATGTCTTCTTATGACTCAAGAACGGCTTGACCAATCTTGATGAAAAAAGAACATGTGATGGCGCAAATGTTCGGCCATATATAAGATCGGTAAACCCTACGGTATCTTATGAAAATTAATTTCAAATCGTTACTTACGTATTTCTTTACTTTATATGTGTGTGTGCGTGTGTGTTATTATAGTAATGACATAATTTATTATATTTCTATTAATTATACGCGGGTGAAGCCGCGGGGCACAGCTAGTAAATAATAAATTCTGTTGTTCATTGCAGTATTATTCTAAGGTCACGCGTGGTAAGGGTCAGTCACATCCGAAACGGACCAGGTATGTAAATTTAGTCACATAAATTATATGTATGCCGGGCGGCCCTTTAACAAGATGTCAAGTGAATGTTCGCTTTGAATTACGCGTGTGTATAAATCTTTCAGTAGAAATGTTCTGACGTAATGGTATGCGGTGGTCTGTTTTTTTTTATTTGACAGAACATCCGGGCATCGAGATTTTAGTGATTAATTTGTATTTCCAGCTCACCTCGTGTTTTGCGGTGAAAGAAAATGTCACTGGAAAAGCTGTAGTGGAATTTGATATCTATCTATCTGACATATTGGGTTGAAGTCTTTAATAAGAGAGAAGTTTCTTCGTAGCAGAGGAACAAATGTTTGTATATATGAGTCATTACTAAGATACTGTTGAGTTATTCAGTAAATTCAATTCGAGGGTGTTACTCGAAATACGCCGCAGAACACGTTCGTGAAAATATAAATTTTAATATCACATGAGAGAAAATGAGGAATAAAAGCATAACCATTTTTTCATGTCAAACACAAAATAAACCAAACATAATTACACCACACATTTTTGCTAGAAGAGACATGTGTATGTAACTTCGTTTATTTAGCCAGAAAAAACGAAATAAAATATTATTTCTTCAGCTACCACCGGTTTGAAATGTAGATTCTACGTAACCAACATACTCAGTAGTTACTTTACACGGAAGCTAAAGTTTTAATGTTGCCCTCACTATGTGAATTTGCTTTCACAAGAAAACGCATCGTAGCACTTTAACGCGTCGTAGCCGCATTCATGAAGGGCCTATTTAAATGAAAACAAAAGAAATCTCCATTTTTCGTAGTACGATCCCCAGCTATGGGGATCCTTAAAACATATAGCATTAAATTTGAAAAGGTTCCATTGTTATCGTTAATTGTACATCAGATGACACCTCATTAGTGTTTAAGCGTTCTCGAAAATAATTATCGTCTTTCAGAGATTTCACACGTGACAATACTTTACAATACTTGTACTAATAAAGAAAATTTTCGATTGCAATTAATGTGTGATGTGTGAAAGCCGAGATGGCCCAGTGGTAAGAACGCGTGAATCTTAACCGATGATCGTGGGTTCAAACCCGCGCAAGCACCGCTGAATTTGATGTGCTTAATTTGTGACTATAATTCATCTCGTGCTTGACGGTGAAGGAAAACATCGTGAGGAAACCTGCATGTGTCAAATTTCACTGAAATTCTGTCACATGTGTATTCCACCAATCCGCATTGGAGCAGCGTGGTGGAATAAGCTCCGAAACCTTCTCAAAAGAGGAGAAGAGGCCTTAGCCCAGCAGGGTGACATTCACAGGCTGTTACTTTACTTTAATGTGTGATGAAGTTTTAATCATATTGGCTAGTGTTCATGGCTACGGATCTCGAAAATCCAAAATTATTTGATTTACCTGCGATGGTATTCTCGACCTTGGCACTTGGATTGAGGAAGTTGGTTGTATTAAGCTTCCGCGTATCGGAAAATGTTCTTATTTGTCTTGTTGTATTGCTGACCCACGGAATTTGAGAGTGTGACACGGAATCTGTGTTTTTATCAGATAAATCTGCGTAGTTGAAATGTTGGAATAAGCTGTTCAGAGGAGCATCATAGTGGAGGAATATTATATATTAAGAAAAGCATTTTGTGCATCCTTACAACAACGACAACAAAACCAAAGGTATAAACATCAATCTTTTTATTATCCTGTTTTCCGCTTTAAGGGAGAGCCAGCACAGTTTCCGGCGCATTCATTTTTTAAGGGATAGGTTATGTTTTTAAGTTGTAGACGTGACGTGTGATTAGGAAGTTTATTACACCGTCTGCGCTTCTGATAAATATGATTGGAAAATATATAAATATGACGGCGAAACTGTGGCGTCGACTTCTGGACCGGATGCGTCCACCAGGCCATGAACCGGAAAACACCGTCCAAAAATGATAAATGTATAAATTGGTATGATTCCATTTTGAATGTATAATTTCATTTCTTAGCCGACTACGGCAAGGCAAATGTGGTTCAGCCTTCTGGATCTTTCAGTTAAATTATATTATAGTATATATGTAGTAATCATCAAGGAAACCGGTGTAAGCAATGATTATAAGAGATTAGAAAATAACTCTTCTCACAGTGACACTGCTTACGAGCTATTTATCCAATTCGTAGATAGATTTGTATAATACCGGAACAAAAGTTAAAATTTTAATATATATGTGTTATACAGACATTTTGAAATTGGAATGAGCCCAAAAATGATTCATCAATTAAATTATAACAAAAGCAGCGAACGTGACGTAGTTAATCTAGGACAATATAAAACTTAGTGTACATTGCTAAAGATGGATTAAAAGTTCCTCCAAATAACTTTTTGTGTACTAAGCCTTAAAGTCGTGTAAATTTTTCGATGATTAACAATGGGTCCGTAAATTTTGCTAGCTATATTAAATGATATTTCAATAGCGAAGTGTATGCCATTAAAAATACATTAGGTTCGCAAATCGGGGTTCATAGGTCATTAACTTAACTTGTGTATTGTGTGTGAAGTCAGGGTACAAATAAAAGGGGAAAGGGGTGACACGAAATGTTTCAAAGATTTCTGTCAAAAGGAACTGTTGTATACCACATGGCCGTTTATGTTGGTAATTCCAAACATGAGTAAGATGAATTATTTATTTACTAGTTACTATCGCATATACATACTGACTGGTCGTTCTCACTGCTCTGGGCAGCTTATTCCCTGGGGACAGCTCCACCGAGCCACGAGCAGAGCACAGCTCTGGAGGTGCCTCGGATGCGTTATAACAGCACGATTCCGCAGCCTCTTCTATCCCCACCGAAGACGACCGTATGTGGCTTTAGTGTGTCCCGTTGTGAAGGTTGAATACCATGCGTAATAAAATCGCTAGCTTATAAGACTCGGATTCTAAGATCCTAGCTATATGCTCTTTTGATATTTGTATCAATTGAATGTTATAATTATTGTAATCAATGTCTCTATCACTATCGTTTCATGAAATTGTTCTAGCATAAAGTTCGAATTTGTTCGTAGATAATCTAAATTTTATGTTATTTAAATATATATATACTTAGACTAGTTCATATGTATATTCTTATGTTTCCATCAAAATGATATTACATTATGTCGTATAAAAATAACATTCAATAAGTCAGTATGATATAGCCTTATGTCTCTACCAGAAGTGCAAAGGTGTTTTATCACACTGTAGAATTATTATAACGCTAAAAATAAAATATATATTTTGTTCTTAGGCGCACATTTATAAAATTATAATGTATGTATGTGTGAGTGTGTGTGTAAGAGAGAGTACTCGTATCTTTTTACTATAATCAATTTAGGAGAAATTGGAACAAGAATTTTTGGTATTCTCACTGAATGATAACTATTAAATAATAAATTATATTCAGGCTGTATAATTATTTAATAAATACACAAACACAACTTTTACTTGGTGGTAGAGCTTTGCGCAAGTACGTCTGGGTAGGTACCATCCACTCATCAGATATTCTACTGCAAAACAGCAGTACTTGGTACTGTTGTGTTCCGGTTTGAAGGGTGAGTGAGCCAGTGTAATTACAGGCACAAGGGACATAACATATTAGTTCCCAAGGTTGGTGGCGCATTGGCGATGGTTAACATCTCTTACAATGCCAATGTCTATAGGCGCTGGTGACCACATACCATCAGGTGGCCCATAAGCTCGTCCGCCTACCTATGCCAAAAAAAAAATACCATAATGATTAATATATACTGTGAGCATATATAAAATATTCATTCTTACGTTATTATAACATTTAAATGTTTAATTTTTATCTTTCTCATAATACTTTTACGATTGTAATACACAGAAGCAATAACTTTGTCCCTATTCAGGCTGCACACGTCATAGTAGATTACTTGATTATTTTCAAACCATGGACCAACTTTGAGGACTCTCGGCAACATATCGTCATATACTTATTGGTCATATATATATTAGGTGCTTACATATGAAATTGGCGTTTTGTACGGAAGGAATATAAAGTCAATTTTTTTTTGTAAAATATATTTAATTAATCAAAGTATGCACCGTTGTTATCTATGCACTTTTGCTATCTCATAGGTGGTTCATTGATCCCTTTACTAAAAAAACCATGGGGGCGGGAATCAATAAACTCTTTGATGGGGGTTTAGACTGTCGCATCGGAGTTAAATTTTTTTCCTTGTAAGAAGTTGTCCAAATTCCGGAAAAAATGGTAATCTGTTGAAGCAAGGTCCGGAAGTACGGTGGATGTCACAGACATTCCAATTGTAGCTCATCTAACTTAGTGATTGATGATTGATGTGTTTGTTGCGCAGTGTGTGGTCTTGCGTTCTCGTGAAGCAGCAGTGGCCTAGACCGATTGACCAGTCTCGGTTGTTTAGCAGCTAGTTCTTCCTTCATGGTTTGCAGTTGCTGACAATAGATATCTGCCGAAATCGTTTGGCCAGATTTTAGAAAGCTGTAGTGAACGACACCGGCGTTAGTCCACCAAACACTTACAAGTAACTTTTTCTGAGTCAATTTTCGCTTAGGGCAGAATTTGGCTGGATCTCCAGGGTTTAGCCATTGCGACGAGCGCTTCCGACTATCGTACAGTATCCACTTTTCATCACAAGTAATGATTCAAATTAAAATCCCTTCATTAATGTGTCGGTTGAGCAAAGTAACACAGCAGTTGACGCGTGTTTGCAAATTCGATTCACTCAATTCATGAGGTACCCATCGTTCAAGTATTTTTACTTTCCCAATTTGCTTCAAGTGGATTAATACAGTTTTATCACTTACCCCGAAGCCTGCAGCTATTTCTGAAGTGCTTTGTGATGGATCCGCTTCCATAATAGCCTTTTATTCTTCATTTTCCACTTTGGTCTCCGGCCGTCCACGGGGTTGGTTCTGAAGGTCGAAATTTCCAGAATGAAAATGTTAAAACCAAAAACGTACCGTGCTTTCTTTTGCGACACCAGCGCCGTTCAATCAACATCATTAATCCTTCGAGCTGTTTCTGCAGCACTGGTGCCACCGTAGAACTCGTACTCGTAAATATACCGATATTTCATGTTTTCCATTGTGCGGTAACAAGCGACGCCAAAGAAAAAAATAATGAGGAAAAAACAAATGAATGACTGTTTTCAAAACTCAAATGTACCAGCTGAATGAATTTATAAATTTGAATTTGGAATTCTTAACCAAAGTGGAGATATTTCAGATCAAAGTGGTCAGTACGACAAAACGCTAATTTCATATGTTAAGACCTAATATTTGTCCACTACTATTACGTTTGTATAAGAATGAAACACGTGATTACGTTCTGTACACACGTGGATACATAACATAATTTCGTATTTTGATATGTAATTATAATATAATATACAATGATTGGCTTCATGTTATTATTATAGCTCCTATATTGAACAACATTGTATGTAATTTCACAATAGTGACTAACTAATTGTTCGTGTGAAGGATTAATTATTATACTAATCATACAGTGGTATATTTAACGATACTGAGAATTCACGTCATTTAATTGTAAGATTTAATTGAGTAATCCTTTATAATAAGGTTATTGACATTATTGACGTTCCAGCTTTGTGACTAGTTGTGTCGATGACAAAAAACCTGATGGACTGACACTTGGTGGTAGAGCTTTGTGCAAGCTCGTCTGGGTAGGTACCAACCACTCATCAGATATTCTATCACAAAACAGCAATACTTGGTATTGTTGTGTTCCAGTTTGAAGGGTGAGTGAACCAGAGTAATTACAGCCGCAGAGAAAAATACTGGAGAAATAAAGACTGGCCTTGACGAATTTTGTAAGAGTAGTAGTTGAAATACTTGTTTAAATGAATGTAAAATAAATTAAATTAAAAAAATTAAAAAGCAATTACCTTTCTAAAACATGTTATAACAACTCCCCGTCTCATAATAATTTAATATGAAACCTCTGACGTATAAAAAAGGCGAGTAATTGTTGCGGCGCGCGTGCGACTTGCTCCCGCGTGCTCCCGAATTTGTTATAAATCAATACAATTACTTAAGAGACAATTACTATAAATAATGATACAAGTGACTAAAGCGCGTGTATGCTGTGTAACTTTAAAATTAACTATTGTTGGGTATGATTACGAAACTATACGAAATGTGAAAATCCTCTTCTATCAAGAAAATCCAGTGAGTATTTCCATCATCTGTTTCCCACACAATAATAAATAGTTAAGCTCTCAATGCAAATAACTCTTAATGTAATAAAATTGTTTAGAATAAATATAGTATTGAACATACATTGCGAATAGACCCTGCACCACGTATATTACCCCAGTGTTAGATAGAATTTCAAATATGTAATCCGATAGAACTGTACATTATTCAATATGGTACCACCGTCTGTATTGAATTTACAATTCTGTAAGTTTTCATTTTGATTGTTTATCGCTTTTGACATGCGTTGCAGCATAAATATTATGCAATATTTTACGCAATCCGATTGGCGATTATATGAATGTTATAGAGTATTATTTAGACTGTATACTTTAATTGCATAAATTCAGATATTTATTTTATCACTAGCTGTTGCCCGCAGCTTCGCTCGCGCGTGGTCTTTATCTATACTAATATTATAAATAAGTAAAAATAGATTTTTTGTATGTTTGTTTGTAGCAAATAAACTATAAAACTGCTATACTGTTTTTAAAAACCTTTTTTACCTACAGAAAGATACGTTATCAGCGACTAATTAGCTGCCCGTCCCGACTTCGTACGGCTAAAATAAGGATTTTATCTCGTACATTTTTTAATCAATAAGATATAAACATTTACCAATCGATTTATTCGCCCATCCAGTATAGTGTATATGTGTTCAGTACAGGGCATATAATAATCCTACTTCCTACTAATATAATAAACGCGAAAGTTTGTATGGATGTATGGACGTTTGTTACTCATTCACGCATAAACTACTGAATGGATTTTAATGAAACTTTACAATAATATAAGCTTAGGGAATACCAATTAAGTGGTACATATGGCAATAATGGAATATGTTTTCTTTACCCAAACATCACTAACATAGTGAAGTTCGTATATTTCTCCCTAAGAGATATTGATATAAGATATTGCGTATTTTGAATTTCATTATTTGCACCCAACTCTCCAAACAAAAATAAGAAACTTTCTAAAAACTTTGAAATGCATGTTTATTAATTCAATCAAAAAACACAAATAGTATATTTCTATTTTTTTTAATTTTTATACTAATGCTTTTACCCCGTTTCTCCCGTTTGGAGTTAAATTTCTAAAAACGACGAAATACGTATGCATAGCTTTAATACCCATACAAACTTTCAACCCCTTTTTTATCCTCTTAGATATAGATTTTCAAAAACGCTGAAATACATTTTTATTTATTTTTAAGCTTGTTCATTAAATTTCATGCTTCTAACTTTAAAAATGACAGGTTTCTAAACAATCGTTCAACTCTTTAGGGGTAGAATTTCCAAAAATCCTACCTTAGTGGGTGTTATAAAATGTATCACCTGCCAAAATTTCAAGTTTCTAACCCCCGCAGTTTAGGCTCTGCGTTAATGAATCAGTTAGGAAGAGTAATAATATTATGTGTATAGATATCAACAAAAATACGTATTTTTTTTAACTTTTGATAGACTCAACTAACTTTAATGAAATAAGGGCTAAACGGAATCTTGAAATAGTTCTTATAATAATTCGGTTATTTCAATTTTTAGACGATTGAAAGATTAGACTGGACATACAGACATGCAGACAGTAAAAAAATAAAAAAAATGATTGCTTTGGTTTTGGTAAATCGTAAATAGCCATATAACCTTTAAAACAGGCAGTTATTTTGAGATAACAGACAGAAACTTCAATTTTATTTATATGTAAAGAGATGTGTGGATAATTTATTAATTGATTCGTTTTTGTTATAGATTTATGTTATTTTATGTGTACAATATAAAGTAAAGGAAAAGTTTCTTCTGTCAGAGACTAAATAAAATCAGATTTAACCAAGGCTATTAATTTAATTAAACAAAAATAAGGGAATTAAAACAAATGTTGTCCATTGAACTTGATACACATCTGAATAAGCTGCTTAAGCGGCCATTTTATGTAGAAAAAGTATATAATATACAAACAAAAGCAGCTATATAACAATTTTAGTTAAAGTTTCAAAAGCAGTTATTCGAACGCTCTGGTAGGTTAAGTGTTAAAAATGAGATGACACTTATAGCATATATATATATAAATATATACATACATTAGCTAAGTTTCCACCAACAATAATTACACAATCATTAAAATAAACAAAACATACATAAAATCAAACAGCTAAACCATCATAATCAGTAAAGGTGTAGCAAGATATATATTTTTTTATAATCAAATATAATTAATTACTTAATGAAAACACAAATTTAACAAAAATAAAATATAAAGGAAATCACATAGCTTAAGCATTATTACATTGAGTAAGGCCAATAAAATGCAGTAAATAAATGATATATATATATATATATATATAATTTATATATTTTTTAACCAAATACAATTAAAAGGCAAGCAAGAATATGACTACAGTACAAAATTTATAACATACTAAAATATTGAATATTAAGATGGGTTGGTAAATTCATTTTATATAAATTAATACATTTAATACATTATTATTTTTATCTTATTTATGTTATTTTTGCAGTGATTTTTTTTTAAATATATAACATCAATATCTGAGTACACTTAATTATATATTATATGTTCGCACAGATCTACTTCTTCCTATTCATGATTATGCTGTCGCAAGCTTGATGTAGCCAAAGACCAATTGAATTAAGCTGAGAGATTACAAAATACTTTTATTCGGTTTATATTGGGATGAGGCAAATATAACCACGTTTCACAATTTGGTTCTCTTCTTAATTAGTTGCCCATCTGACTTCGAAGGAATATGCACATCTTCTCTATTCTGTACTGTGTGTTGTTTAACCCTTTTACTCCCCCTTCATCACTTGATATTCATTAGATGATGACGGTGATGATGACGGTGATGACGACGTCTCAGTGCTTTTATTGATGTGCTCCATATTTTGTTGTTCGATCACTACTATTTTAGCTATCTCTATAGCTTTCTTTAGTGACAGATCAGACCGTTGTAATAATCTTTGATGTTTGGCGAGCTACTTTAACACATATTTGCTGTAAATTTATCACTGACCAATGACTATTAATTCAACGAAATCGCATTTTAAACTGAAATTTTCTAGACTCGTAATAAAGTTGGTTATATTTTCGTGTTTGCTTTGTTTTCTCATAAAAAATAGATGTCAGGCCATAGTTAAATTTTTCCTCGGTTCGAAATACTTGTTACATTTATTAATGAGGTCTTCTAAAGTAATTTCTATTATTTTAATGTTGAATGAATTGAACATTTCGACACCTTTTCAACCAATCGAGTGTAACAAAATTGCTATTTTTCTCTATTTACACTTCTTATACATAACCAGTGGCTAATACTCCTTATATATATCCAGAGGCTAATAAATATAGTTCAAAATATGGTTGCCATTTTTTCCGCGTTAAATTGTTATTTATTTCGTTGTTTAGAAAAACCTTCGGTAGGTAAAACGTTTGAATTTTTATCTGCCGTTTTAAAACTTTTGACAGGAAACACGAATTTATGAAAAAATTATACCTATTTAAAGTTTTAAGAAGTGATATACCACGTTGATGTTTAAAGCAAGCACTTCTAAAACCATGTATTATTGTTATACTTGTTTTTTAGGCTTTGCTTATACACCTATATAACTGACTTGCTCACACGCAGTCTTAAAGCGTACTGTTATGAAAGATATAAGATGAGATCATAAAGATACACACAATATATATGCAATATTAGTTTTTATGCAAAAACAACACACGAAGCTACTGAAAAGACGAAATTGTTAACAAAACTTTTTGATTTTGACAACTAACAGTGCGCGTACTTTTCCTACAGATAATAATTTATTGATTTTTAGTAGTGATACTAAACTTTTAATAAATAAATAAAGAGATTAAAAATTATAGTACAAAATATAGGATAAATCATAAGCAAAAGTGTATTACATGTAATATTTAATCTCTTTTCAGTTTGACCATAACCATTTTTTAATAAATGTTCTACGTGTATCTTTAAATTGACATAACTTTATTATTTATGAACCGATTGAAATAAAACAAACACTAAATGTTAAGTGAAGTTAGCCACAATACATTAGTGAAAACCGCACTCAAATCCGTTAAGCCGTTTTTAAGATTAGCGTGCACAAACGCACAGACAAACAGACAAACAGACAAACAGACAAAAATTCTATTAATCATTGTTTTGGGTTCTATTGTGTTTATAATGACCCCCGATAAAAGTTTTACTCATTTATCTTCCATGTACAGACATCGATCAGTTACAGATTTATTATATGTATAGATATTACTTGACTGCCTCGTTGGTCTAGTGGCTAGATATAAGGCTGCGGACCCGGTGGTCCTGGGTTCAATTCCCAGGTCGAGCCAATAAATAGTTATTGGGTTTTTCTGTCAGGAAATTCTCAGTAGCAGCCCGGAGTCTGGAAGTTGGAAGTGTGTACACTCCCGTGCCTCGGAAAGCACGTTAAGCCGTTGGTCCTGCGCCTGAACTCTTTCCGGTCGTGTCGGATTGCCGTCCCATCGGATTATGAGAGCTAAGGAAAAGAGAGTGCACCTGTGTTTGCGCACACACTTGTGCACTATAATGTCTCCTGCGCAGTTGGCTAATCTCTCTTGAGATTGGCCGCCGTGGCCGAAATCGGTCTGGAGGACCTTATAGATATTACTAGTAATTAAAGCAAATTATAGCCTTATATGTATTCTTGGCCTTGAGGGAATAAATAATAGTAAAGGAATTATTATCGTCGCAAAAATGATAATTGGTGTGTTCAGTCTTAACAAATCTATATTAGTACTAGCTGTGCCACGCGGCTTCACCCGCGTATAATTAATAAAAATATAATAAATTATTTTATTACTATATTAACACACACGCGCACACACACACATTCACACACACACACACACACACACACATATATATAGGGTTTTCCATTAAGGGCGCTTGATCTTTGAAATGCAAAAAAAAATACATGTAGGAGAGATATTTGCGAATTTTTTTTTTTATTTGGAAGGTCTATCGACCCCATTATGTATGGAATATGACATCATTCAAATGACCGCCACGGCTTCGGTTGGTGGCGCGCACACGAAAGGTCCAATTTTCGATGACTCTGGCGCACAAATCGGGCTGTATTTGATCGATGGCGTGGCGTATGTTGACTTTGAGGGCATCGGTGGTTTGCGGCTTGTTGGCATAGACCTGCGACTTAAGAAAACCCCACAAGAAAAAGTCTAGCGGGGTCAAATCGCACGATCTCGGTGGCCAGTTCACGTCGCCTCCGCACGAGATGACCATGTCCAGAAATTGCTCGTGCAGAACTTCCATCGTAGCGTGTGCTGTGTGGCACGTAGCGCCGTCCTGTTGAAACCACATGTTGTCCAGATCCATATTCTCGATTTCAGGCCAAAAGAAGTTGGTTCTCATCGACCGGTATCGCTCACCATTGACGGTGACGGCCACACCATTATCGTTTTCGAAAAAATACGGACCAATCACGCCTCCGGCCCAAAATCCGCACCAAACAGTCACTTTCTGCGGGTGCATTGCCACTTGGTGAACCTCGTGTGGATTGGTCTCGTCCCAAATACGGCAATTTTGCTTGTTGACATAGCCATTCATCCAAAAATGCGCCTCGTCGCTGAAGATGATTTTTTTGCCAAAATCGGTGTCAACTTCCAACTGCTCTAATGCCCAGTCAGCGAACACACGGCGCTGTCTATGGTCATTAACCTTGAGCTCTTGGGTCAGCTGGATCTTGTACGGGTGCAGGCTCAAGTCACAACGCAAAATTCGCCAAGTTGTCGTCTGCGAAAGGCCGAGTTCCTGTGCGCGACGCGGAATTGACTGCCGCGGGTTTTCAAGGACACTGTCGCGCACAGCGGCGATATTCTCGGCAGATCTCGCGTTACGTTGACGCACGGGAACCGGCTGATTGTTAACTGACCCGGTTGACTCGAATTTGTCCACCAATCGACGGATAGTCGACTCGGCAGGACGATCATCGCGACCGTAAAACGGGCGAAGTGCGCGGAACGTTGCTCGAACTGAAGACCCATTTTCATAAAACAATTTTATGATTTGCACGTGCTGCTCGACACTGTAACCTGCCATGGTGGTTTGGGAGGACGGAATGAATATAACACACTGCATTTGACAGCTGTCACTCAAACAACATGGCCGCAATCAGCTGTCAAAGTTCAAGCGTCCCTATTGGAAGACCCCTTACATATGGGTACTGGATAAGAAATACGTAATTAACGATTTGAAATTAATTTTCGTAAGATACCGTAGGGTTTACCGATCTTATATATGGCCTAACATTTGCGCCATCACATGTTCTTTGTGAGTACCAATTTTCATCAAGATTGGTCAAGACGTTCTCGAGTTATAAGACGACATACATACAGATAGACAGACAGACAGACAAAAATGAAAAAAAAATAGTATAATGTGAATCACTGCATCATAAAACGGTTATTTATCACAAAATTAGGTTAAAAAAATTGTACAGATAGATCCAATAGATTTATATAGTAGTATACTATAGATATAGATAGATAAATGCTTTTCTCGGCTTCGCAGGCGTTATATTCAGTTATTTTTAATTTGTTTCATGTTATACATAAATATGTTTTTTTTAACTTGTTTGTACTCCCTACCAGCGTACTCAACCAGTCCCGATCAAACCCTTGGGATTTGATGATATAGAATTCGTTCCTAGTGGATGTATTTGTAGTATATGACCCAGTCAAAAAAGCATTTGAATCGAAATTTCAAAGCGAGCGGCATTTTAGTGAAACAAAGTTTAAAGCATCCTAAAAGTTTTTGTCAAAAAAATAAAAACCGTTCAACTCCGAAGGGTTGAAAAATTGAATAAAATATTGATATTGAAATGGGTAAACTAATGGGGAGCACTTACATAAAAATGGTCTCCGTTCGACTTTGTGGCTTCAGGTATTATATATATATTATAAAACTTACTATAGTAGAAAATCGATTAATCGGACTAATTTTTGTTGTAGGCATTCGGATAATCGAAAATCCGGATAATCGAATGTATGAAGAAAAGCGGATTATGTGCAAATGTACTACATAATGTTATGTGTTTAGTAAAAACAACAAATACATAATATCAACGAAAATCAATTTTTATTATGAAATTATTAAGAGATGCATGTTCCAACATACGATGGATGCATTGATTTATGTACATACATCTTTTCTTAGATTACTTACATACATATATACTAAAATACTGCAGCCTTAATCTGGTTTAAAATATTTGGTAATTTTCATTTGACGTAAGCCACCTTTTTGTCTTCGTTGCTGCTATAACACGAATTCGTTTCAGCTGTAATTAACTCACAGTATCACTGTCTGTTTATTTTTCAAACCAATTGAGAGCTGTTTCCATGGCATGGAGTGCTTTATTATGAAATTGTCCTGCATCATTTTCCACGTATAGATTTTCGACTTTCGTGCATAAATTTGATTTTTAGGTATTTAATATGTTATAATTGGTCGCGTGGTCGCGGATGGTAGTCCAGATAATCGCGAATCCGTATAACTGAGGGCCTGATAATCGAGTTTCTACTTATCACAAAAATGTATATAACGTATGTTTAGGAAAGTTTGCACTGTGTGTACCATATGTATATATTGCGGTTGAGTAAATAAGATATGAATAAATACAAAGGTGTTAAATCAGAACTTGAATCTTTGATCTGCCATGGGTACTATTTATTACATATTATATATACTATTGAACTGAGATAACCCAGTGGTTAGAATGCGTAAAGAACATTGTCAGATCAAATTCAAGCACCACTTATTTTTCATGTGCTTAATTTGTGTTTATGTAAATCTTATGCACGATGAAGGAAACATCCCGAGGTAATATGCATGTATTAGTTGAAAATCTTCCACTGACCCACTATATAACCTTAATTATATTAGGGCCACATGGTGGAGTAAGAACGCGTGAATCTTAACCGATGATCGTGGGTTCAAACCCGGGCAAGCACCACTGAATTTCATGTGCTTAATTTGTGATTATAATTCATCTCGTGCTTGACGGTGAAGGAAAACATCGTGAGGAAACCTGCATGTGTCAAATTTCACTGAAATTCTGTCACACGTGTATTCCACCAATCCGCATTGGAGTAGCTGTTACTTTTATGGTGGAATAAATTCCTCCTCAAAACGAAACAAACAGAACAACTTAGCCCAGTGGGATATTCACAGGCTCACTAAAAACAATGCACTTAAATATAAAAACACAATAATTGGAACAACCAAACTAGAAACATCCAATTTACTTTCACGATATAAAAGAAGATGTCAAACGACCTTACTAATATAAAATATTGCGGGAATAAAAACATAGCGACTATTATAGCAAGTTACAACCAATAACGTTGTCCTTTAAGAGATTAACGCGAAAACAAGCACAGTTGACGGCTAACGTGTTTTTACGACAGTTGAAAACAATTTCCATTTGTCTTCGCTCTTAAATTGTCTGAATAAAGAAATATGTTTTATAGACAACTAGTTCTGATCCCCGGCTTCGCTTTTCGTGCATGACTCGGTATAACTAAGCTCAACTTTGTTTACTTGTGTGTATTCGATTTGTAGCGTAAATCAATCGTTTTGCAGTCGAATACTTCTGACCAAGTTTGTTGTTGAATTTATTTTTAACAAGTTGTGTAATATTACGTTCTGACTGTTTACTATTTCGTATGGATTGATTCCGGTATACTTGAAAAAGCTATTTACAATTCATTTATTTATCGCACAAGATCCACAGTTGACGTTTTTTAACTTCATCTATTAATATCTATGTGAGGGTTAAATCTTGCATTTGATTGTATAGCTTATTCCAGCCAATTGAATGAATTCCTGCAGCAAAATTATCTTGGCCGACAAACAACCTACTTCAATAGCTTGGAAAAGCACTTGGTCTCTTTTCAGAGCCTCGGTATCAAAAATGTATACAAATATTGTATCAGAAATCAATACATATATAGCTGACTTGCAGTCGAAAAAGTGTTTCTTGAAATCATCCTGAGATCTTATACGGTTATTCTGGATCATAATAAACCGGCTTATCGACATACAATAATGTCATTGGGTTTTTTGAACACCTTTACATTTATACAGCTATAGTCATGAGTAAAATTCTTATATAAACATAATATTACAACTCCGTGGAAAACTTTTTCGATCTTTACATTTCACCGTGAAGTTCCCTTTGTCAGCAAAAAATGTCGCAAAATCTCCCCGAAGTCGAAACAAGTTTGACAACATTGAAGTAATTGTTGTTTTGTTTCAGTGAAATATTAAGTAAGAGTTTTCACAAAGGACATTTAGTTGGAACAACGATAACAATATTAAACGTAGTTTAGAATTGTAAAGATAACAATGTAAATACGAAACGAAGTTAAATCAATTAGAGGTGACTTTGTCTCCGTTTGTATTTTTCACGGTCTAACGATATTCAGAAGTTTAGACTGAAACTTAGTTTGGTAAGGTCTTTTTTGAATGGAATAATGATTGCCCTCGACTTCAATCTATAATGTCATGATGTGTTTGATGATGGAATAATCAAATCTATTAAATATCGATTCATTCCAAGTATAGACATTTAAGGCCTAGTAAAACAGACATTGAATTCTACAACTTGGCTGTTTGTATTGTTAAACTTTCCAAACACAATAGCAACAAATTCCTTAGTCCTGATCTTATGGATTTTCACCAGATTCGTATTCTACAGTGCGTTTATGACTCCATTTATAGAAAGTCCATGCTGGGAAAATGGGAAATGTTAGCAGTTAGTTAAATTATTTTATACAGTATAAAGTGTAGTTACTAATCATAAGCGAAATTTATTTTAGAAGTGAAGTAAATTCTGCCTTTCTGTATATGTCCAGTTGCTTTATTCGCTTCTGTTCAACTTCAAACGTAACAAATAAAGCACTCGGTGATAGAGCTTTATGCAAGCTCGTGTGGGTAGGTACCACCCTCTCATCAGATATTCTACTGCAAAACAGCTGTACTTGATACTGTTGTGTTCCAGCTTGAAGGGTGAGTGAGCCAGTTTAATTGCAGGTACAAGGCACATAACATTTAAGTTGCCAAGGTTGGAGGCACATTGACAAATTTTTTTTTGTGAAGAAATGTACAACGCCACTGTCTATGGGTGTTGGTGACCACTTCCCATCAGGTGGCCCATATGCTCGTCCGTCTACCTATACTATAAAAAAAGTTTCATCCCAACCTTGAAATGTTACCCTCATCGGCCCAATTTTATAAATATAACATCAAAACTTCTCGTAAATGTAGTTAAACTGTATTATAGTATATATTTATTCTTGTCACAGTAAATTTAAATTACGAATTGTTCCAACTAAATCCAGCTCAAATACCGCTAAAAAGAGAATTTTGTACAAATATTGCCCGCGAAATTCCGGAACTTTATAATTAGTTACATATTAACTGCCGTATTGCTTTCAAATTTTGGTGACATTTTCATTAAAATTTCAATTTCGAGTTACTGAAGCTTTTTGACGCCTCTAATTTAATGCTTTGGAAAAAAGATTATAAATATTGTCTTAATCCTTAGTTCCCAAGGTGGTCCAGGTGGACCCCCAGGGATCCACGGGAGACTCGCCGGGGGTCTACGTTGGCGTGACAAAGAAATGGGGGTACACAAGTCATAAGCGGGGGTCCATGAAAATTAGTCTGCTTTCGATAGTGAAGAACATTTTATTTATTTAAAAAAAAACGTCGTCGTTTGTTACTTGTAAAAAATTGTTTTACAAGTAACTGTCACTGACCTTTTTTTTAAGTTTTGGGAGTGAGTATATGGTAGAAATGTAGCTGCAGGGGGTCCACCGGAACCAGCTAAATTTTGAAAGTGGTCTATGAATAAAAAGTTTGGGAACCTCTGGTCTAAATAAATGTAATGTAAGTCCTTTTGATCGTCTGAAGTTGATTATTTCACCAGATTGCTTCTATGCGGATTTTCAGATACACATTTAATTGATTTTAATACGACACATTTCTCACGAGATTAATTATAAACAAATTAATCTCGTGAAAAAAGGCAAGTATCTCACCAACCACGCCAACAGGCGTTCACGCCGTAGACATTTGTGAGAATGAACATGTCTGTTTGCCCTGATTCTGGGTGTAATTATCTATAAAAGTATGTATTTACAAAAGAAAAGTAGTATATGCAAGTATATCAGTTGTTGGGTTTCCATATTACAAGCTCTGCTTAGTTTGGGATCAGATGGCTTTGTGTGAATAATGTCCCAGGATATTATTATTATTATTATTACATGAAAATTCGATGGTGCAGTCGAATTTGACTCACAACTTGGATAATGTTTATTTTGATTTTGAACTGTATCATATTGCTGATATGAATGCGTCGTATTTAGTCATTATATGAAATCGTTAGCACTGTCCTGCATTTTATTAAAATCCTATAAGTGATTTCCGACTTCATTGTGAACAGATATACCTATAGCAAATATTGTTGTTTCAGCTAACGATAGGTGGTACTTGAATCTTAAAATTTATTTGAAATGAAACTTTTAATTTATTTAGTAAGCGGTTAGTTTTGTTTCATTTAAAGATGTCAAATACAACGTTTATTTGTTAAGATGATAAACATAGAATTATAACGCTTAGACGCAGTGTAGGCCCAAGCGAATTGAAGTCATTCAATTTCACCGAAATAGGTTCAATACATTTGACGTCACGTCAGCCGTCACGATAAAGTGTCATAGTAAACATCTCGCGCAATTTATTAAAAAATGACTTACTGTGTTATAAAAGGCTGTCACAACTCTACTCATAACAAAATAAGGAAAAGAAAATCACATTTCACACGTAAGTACTATTTGGCAACTTATAATTTTAGGTAAATACATTCATCGAAACATAAAAATAATTTGTAAACAAAAGACTTCATTACAATAAAAATGATGTCGGCTAAAATATATTTACCACGATTGTTTAATATTTTAAATAATAAAAATGTAATAATTGTTATTTTAACTTTATTAAATTACATATAAAACATTTATACTATTCAAATAATTATAATGATTATACATAAAATGAAAGCATTACTAAATAATATTACTACATAAATTAAAAAAAAGAGATCATTATAATAATAAAAGCTAAAATGAAATAAATAATATTGCAATTTATAATTGTAATACTTATTGATTAATTGTAATCTTTTTTAGCTTTCCTTCGAATTCAATTGCTGCTGCTCGATAGATATGGATAGATAAAATACAACTTAATCGAAGAGAAGAATATTTGGAAGCCAACTAAATCCACAAAAATATGTTCCGAGCATTTCGATGACAAAGAAAAGTATACTACTAAAGGTTTTGCTACCTTTTTATCTAGTAAGTATCTGCTCTTTTAATGCTTGCATGCTTTCTTCTTGAGTATCAGTTTATCGTCACTATGTTTTAGGGGCTGCATATTTTTTGGAAAGATGAAAATCAGAGTATTAATGATGACTTCTTTGATCCTCATAATCTGGATAAGACACAGCTGGTTCGTAATTTGCCACATGCAAAATTTGTTATCAATTGCATATCACTATTCCCACGTCTAGTCTATATAACCAAGTAATAATTTTTCAAGGCACATCTTCTAATAAAAACAGTGAAAGTAATCAAAAAATAAATGAAGCACAAGCTTCAGGCGAGCCTATAAATCATAATGAACAGATTACAATACAATTTAGTAATTACGAGTATGTCCTGTTAACTTGTTGTTCGCATCTTCGAAACCCCTCAACCGATTTGGC
Organism: Nymphalis polychloros; assembly: GCA_905220585.2. Lineage (NCBI taxonomy): Eukaryota > Metazoa > Arthropoda > Insecta > Lepidoptera > Nymphalidae > Nymphalis > Nymphalis polychloros. The sequence continues at coordinate 1,434,393 of HG992262.1, forward strand.
TCATATTTTAACTTAAAAACTCTATTGGCTTGATCCGATCGTCATGAAATTTTATTAGTAATACTTAAACAGATTAGCGGTACAACTTGAGTACCGCTAATCCATTCGATTAAAAATACATACAAATAAACAAATGCCGATTTCTCTCCGTAAAAGCTGAGACTTTGCTTCACTATTATTAAAATCCAAATTTATATTGTTTCTTCTAACATATCCAGTCCTTAGTCTATACAAATCTACTATTCACAATATATCTATATCACAATTTACTGTCAGAAAACCTTTCAGCGTTGTTTAATTGAAAAAATAATAATGTCCAATATTATTGTCTGAAAAATTGTTACATTTGAATACAATCTACGTAATAATTCAAATTAATTAAATGCAAGCAAATAAAAAAAAGATCCTCCAGACCGATTTCGGCCACGGCGGCCAATCTCAAGAGAGATTAGCCAACTGCACAGAACATATTATAGTGCACAAGTGTGTGCACAAACACAGGTGCACTCTCTTTTCCATAGCTCTCATAATCCGATGGGACGGCAATCCGACACGACCGGAAAGAGTTCAGGCGCAGGACCAACGGCTTAACGTGCTTTCCGAGGCACGGGAGTGTACACACTTCCAACTTCCAGACTCCGGGCTGCTACTGAGTATTTTCTGAGAGAAAAACCCAATAACTATTTATTGGCCCGACCTGGGAATTTAACCCAGGACCACCGGGTCTGCGGCTTTATATTTAGCCACTAGACCAACGAGGCAAGCAAATATATTTCATAATTCAAGTTCAAACAATATCAATTTCCTCGCTTTATGGGGGAAATGTGTATTCACTTGCAACATAATTTGGTCGAATGTGTGCGTGTCGGTGAATGTAATTACGTGACACTTACGCACTCATTAATTCTGAAGTTACTTCAATTTTGAGCGAAACTTTTATATGAAACTATCCTTCTAAGCGTTATTATTTTATGATGAAAAAGTTCCAAAAACTCTCGAGTGTATGACGTATTATGTATTTGTATAACATATAAAAGAATAAATGGCTGAATGACTGACCATGAAAATTTGAATACGGGTTATTTCAGTCTAATTTTAACCCTTAAAGTAATGATATAGGGGATGAAATATTGTATGATAATGATTCATTTATGAAGAAAGATATTGTATGATAATGATTTTGGAAATCGGTATTTCGCCATTCTGAATTATGACGCGAGGGAAAATGTTAGTATAATATGTGTATGTAACAACTGTTTATATGAAGCCATATGTTATATACTAAAATGTAACCTCGCTTTATCATATATTTAGTAATATATCTTATTGTAGTTCAATAGAGGCTTTCGATAGAGATTGATTGTAAGTGATGAGACCGCCTTTGCGTGCTTTATTTAATTTATGTAACACTTTAATGCTGCCTATTTCTCAGTCATTAAGAAAATACATTCTACGCCAGATACTAAATAAATAAGTTTAATATGTAAAATCTGAATTTGAACCTGCAATATTCTCTTAAGATTAACGTTTACTAACCACATAACTATCTCGGCCTAATTCTAGCGTAATTTCGTCCATATATTATATAAAAAATGCAAAATAGTAGCAACAATTGGCATTAAGGTTGCGGTCAGATTGGTAGTAGCGAGCTAATAAACGTAGTGCTAATTGAAAACTGCGGTCACGATAAAGAGCGTTGCAGCTGCGTTATTATGACCTGTTACTTTAAAATATTACAATTGCCACGTTAGTTTCAACAAGTGTTCATTTTGTGTGGGATTTTTGCTATCTTTGTGTGATGGTTTAATTTTATTTAAAGTTTTTGTTTTTCTGTAGGTACATAATAAAAAAAATATATATCGTAGGTGGACAGGCAAATGGGCCAACTGATGTGAACTGGTCACCGCCCCTAAACAGCGATGTAAGAAATATTAACCATTACTTACATCGTGCAACGCGATACCAACCTTGGGAACTAAGATGTTATGTCCCTTCAAATTCGAACGTAACAATAATAAGTATTGTTGTTTAGTGATAGAATATCTGCTGAGTGGATGGTACCTAGTACCTACCCAGACGAGCTTGGACAAAACCCTACCACCTAGCTTAAGATGTTATTAAGTATATCGCTGAGATTTGGTTCACCAATAATTAAATTATATTTAGTATGTTTGAATCAAAAAAACAACTGTGTTAATTGCATAACCGGCTTTGCACGTATAAGTAACGAGGTAGAAATTATTATATTATGTGAATATAATCTATTTGTTCGACTACCCTATCTTTTAAGTAGCTTATTAGGCTGTAAATTCCTGCATCCTGGGTCCAAACCCAAGGTTGGGTCGAGCAGTGAGGCAAAAGTATAATGCATTTTTTATAATATAATAATTATTTATAAAGGATGACTATTAGAGATTGAGTAGATAAAGGTAAATCCAGCATTTTAAAATAAATACTATATTAATTGAGTTAAACAAAAATATAAATCTTATAAATACGTCTTAAAAATATTACAAGAACTTACGTTTAAAAATATTTTAAAATGGAACTAAAAATTATATTATATTTTGTAATAAGTGATTGCTCAATTTGTCTACGCTCTAATCTTATCAATTCCGAGCTTAGGAAAATCACACTATCGTCCATGTTACGTACAAAAGCTTGGCGCAAGTATCTATACTTCAGCGGTTTAATATAACCGCCTCATATAAATATTCTTGATTTTCTTCTTCATCTCGTGTTCGACGGTGAAGAGTCATATACAAATATCCTATGTAAAAACTGACAATTTGTATTTAAATAATTCTTTACTGTTCAAAAGTAAGTAGACTTCGCACTTTTATTTTTAATTCTATGTCTCACAGCATATATCAATTTTAAATAAAAAATAAATAATTTGACAGTTATATATAGTACTTAAGAGTGAGATATTTAACGGACTACTTGTAATATACAAGTAATACAAATTACTATTTTTAAATTTTAATATAATTAAATATGTGAGATCATTATAAACCTAATTTAAACAAAATTTTATATATCGTTAACTCGATGACAGTCGTTCAGTTGTTTTTGTTTCAAGCGCGGGAAAGACAATTTTTTTATCTTTATCACTAAAAAATACCACGTTCTGAAAGCGATTATATTTTTATTAAATCGAATATACAATATAAAATCATGTAATTATTAAAAATAATAATAATTGAAGTACTTGAATAAGTATTTCTAACATTATATAGATTTCACACGTCAATTCTATACTTAATTTTAAGCTCTATTTGTAATATGCAATTAGATCGCTCATCGCTTACACCATTCAAGAATCCCGTTTCACCGGCACGAAGTAGAAATTAATTAGAAGAGGTTGGCAAACTTGGCCGTAGCGTTGCTTATTGGGCTTTAAGCGAAAATATATGACAAGCGAAATGCCGCGGGCGCCACATAGCTGTCTCCAAACATATGTGTGAACATTAAGTTAATAATATGCGATGTTTGTTATGACGTCAAATACTCGTATTGCATTTAGATTGCAAGTACCTTGTTTTGATTATGTGGATTTTGGTGTTTACGTCACTTTCGTATCTTGTAATATAAGAGATGCGACTTCGAGATTCGTATCTCGTCGTTGTCATAATTGTATCGTAGTCGTATCGTTCGTATGGATATTTAAAAGTATTCCAGTTCTATGAACTTAGAATATTCAGGAAAAGAAATATCACTGATGTTATTTTTATGTAAAAGCCGAGATGACTCAGCGGTAAGAACGCGTGAATCTTCACCGATGATCGTGGGTTCAAACTCGGGCAAGCACCACTGAATTTCATGTTCTTAATTTGTGATTCTTATTCATCTCGTGCTTGTCGGCGAAGGAAAACATCGTGGGGAAACCTGCATGTGTCAAATTTCACTGAAATTCTGTCACATGTGTATTCCATCAACCCGCATTGGAGCAGCGTGGTGGAATAAGATCTAAACCGTCTCCTCAAAAGAGGAGAAGAGGCCTTAGCCCAGCAGTGGGACATTCACAGGCTGCTACTGTATTATATGTAATATGGTGGCGGACGGCCAAATTGCTCCCTGATAAATAGTGGTAAGTGTTAGATAGTAAGGTTAAGATATAACCATTCCTTACAATGCCAATGCGCCACCAACCTTGGGAACTAAGATGTTACGTCCCATATTCCTGTAGTTACACAGTTCAGTCACACGTCAAACCGGAGCGCAATAATACTTAGTATTGCTGTTTAGCGGTAGAACATCTGATAAGTGGGGGTCACCTACCATCAAGGCAATTATATATTATTATATCATTGAAAGATGAAGAAAATTTTTTGAGATAATTATGCTAACATTTTGTTGTACGGTTGCATCACATACTTCTTAGTAATAGTTTCAGTACGGATGGGAACAAGCCTTGGCAGAGAAAATGTCGTCTTCAGGCTATTTTGATATTGAAAATTTTAAACGACAAAAATTTATATTAGCGTTTTACAGGTCGTCTTCTTGATAATAATTTTTTCTTTAACCATCAATGAGTATTGTGCAATATTTGAATAGAGAATAAATAAATTTATATTAAAAAAATGGTTTATATACACATTACACATGCCAACATAAATTTCCTTACAAGGTATAAGTCAAACTGTTTCCCATATTGCATGACGTTTATGGCCACGCCTCCACTCCTCAGGGATATAGCGTAAAGATTTATAGCCTATAACGTATAACAATCAATGGACTGTCTCACGCAAAAACTATAAAAACTCAACTTTTGGTAGTTTCTGGGCTTAGCACTTTACGTAGTCTTTAGATTTATAATCTAAAAAGATTGATTATAGATAAATAATCATTATTTCTATTTAAGCAGAAGATTTAAGCTTAATATAAATCGGAATAGTTACTTTTCCATTAGTAGATTTTTTAACAATAAATGCTTCTATCAACAATAAAATTGGATAATGCTGAAGAGTTTGTTTGTTTGAATGCTCTAATATCATAGTGGTTCAACTTTTTCCTTGGTGGTAGAGCTTTGTGCAAGCTCGTCTGGGTAGGTACCACCCACTCATCAGATATTCTACCGCAAAACAGCAGTACTTGGTACTGTTGTGTTCCGGTTTGAAGGGTGAGTGAGCCAGTGTAATTACAGGCACAAGGGACATAACATCTTAGTTCCCAAGGTTGGTGGCGCATTGGCAATGTAAGCGATGGTTAATATTTCTTACACTGCCAATGTCTATGGGCGTTGGTGACCACTTACCATCAGGTGGCCAATATGCACGTCCGCCAACCTATGCTATAAAAAAAATCTATCAGTCCAATTTGAAATAAAAAAAATTATGTATACGGTATTCGTTTAAATGTGGCTTCTAATAGTAAACGTGCGAGATATTACGGATGGACACAGATCAGCCCGCACTGACGCACCTTTGTTTGGAGTATCGGCTGTGCATGCCCCGGTATGTTCGCTAGCGATTTTCTTTCACTTTGCATTTTGGAATGCCAACATAGCTTTGTATCTCAAGACCGTCACAGACCGACACGTACTGTTGGAAGAGCGTCAGTGCGATATAAGGCTGTCCTTGATCACCGGCCTTGTGTGAATAACAATCTACAGAATCATACATCATGGGTCGCCACCTTAACGTCGGTGAAATCAATATTTAATGAGTAGGTCTATTATTTAAAAAATATTTCAATTTTAACTTCAATATATGATTTATTTATTTATTTACTACCTTTACACAAAGTTTTTATATTAATAAAATTAATATTTAGAAAACTTAATACCCATTATAGCTATCATGCTAAAACATATATGACAAAATGGAAAATAATAATATATAGGACACGAAATTAAAATAAACTGTTCGTAAAGGTTGCCAGTTGTGTAAAGGTTGTCTGTGAGAGATCGCTATAAGCGACAAGACCGCCTTTGCGCACCATTTGTAGTTAGATTGTTTTCTATTACTTGTATGATTTTTTTTTGTTGTTGTTGTGCAATAACTATTAAGTATTATAATAAACTGTTATTTACCCTCTGACTTATAAAAAAAGAATGACAATATTCTTAATATCTCCATGAAGAGTTAACAAGTATTTCCTGATTTGCATAACATTTTTCAAAACATATTTATCATCATCCAATGAAAACAGAGGTCATCGTTATTTTGGCAAACAAATCATCATAACTTTTAAAAGCTTTTCAACGAGGCATTAATGTAGCGTTAAATAACCGAATAGGATGCTCTAGTTAAAAATAAATCATGCGGTAGTTGATTGTGAGCGTGGAAAATAGTGGATCAGTCAGAATGAGAGGGTGTTTCGTGCGCTCCTGGACCGGCGCGTATCTCAAGCGAACAGGCACCATTAACTTTTTAGGACGAGCCTATCGTGATAGCTGACAGCGGTCTTTTTAAATTTTTTGAATGGAGCTGAGAAGACTTGTTTGGAGAATAACATTAGAATATTTTTCATGTGCTCCACGGTGAAGGTAAACATCGCGAGTTTACCTAAATGTATAAGATAAATAATAATAATAATATCCTGCGACAATATTCACACAAGGATCCCAAACTATGCTACTATGGAAACCAGATAACTGACACATATACTACACTGACTTACATATACTATTTTTCTTTTGTAAATACATACTTATATAGATAATTACACCCAGACTCAGGACAAACAGACATGTTCATGTACATAAATGTCTGTCCTGGGTGGGTATCGAACCCACGACCTGCGGCGTGAAAGGCAAGTATCTTACCAACCACGCCAACCGACTCGTCAAATATCTTCCACATGTACAAACAATCAACAACAACCAACAATATCCTTGCCTTCTTCGGAAAGAGGACTCATATCGTCCAGCACTGAGACATTTACAGGATGTAAGATTAGCGATTATATACACTTTAGTTTATACATTACTTTACCCGCGACTTCCCGGCGATTAGGCATTCAGGGAGGAGATATTAAGAAGTAACCCCTGTCCTTTTTTAAGGTTCAAGCTTTCCGCTTATCGAGTTTCATTATAATCGATTCAGTGGTTTAGCTTCGAAAGCGAGATACACAGACAGATTTATTTATAAGTATATATAAGATAATAAGACAATATTAATACTATTATTTATATGAAATGGTAGAAATTAGCTAGATTACCGCTTCTCTCGTCAATAAAGTTTCACCCTCGCCAGTGTCGTAGGGCGTAACTGTGAACGTAATGAACTAATGATGCTGACGCGCTTCTCGTTACCCCGTAGCCCCTGACAGACAGACATGTCATGATATATATATATCTAACGTCTATTCAATTATTCTTTATCGAGTATACAAAACATGCTAAAATATAAAATTAATTAAATTTACTTATAATTCATTATTTGTTGCCATCATTATTATTTATATATTTTATATATTATACTGATGTTGGTTTAGATGTTTCTTAAAAAACAATTAAGAAATTGAAAAATAACAAATTCTAAAATTATAAGAACAGCCAATTACAGACTCCGGGTCGCTACTGAGAGTTCCTCACAGAGAGATCCAATAAAGTGTTCAGGCCAGATAAATCCAATCGCTTTTTATCTTATCCGGGTTTTAACTCAGGACTTCAAAGCGGCCTTAAGCTAGCCACTAGACCAAAAGGTCAAAATAATTCGCTCTTTACAGACAGTAACAGCCTGTGAATGTCCCACTGCTGGGCCACTAAGGCCTCTTTTCCTGTTTTAAGGAGAAGGTTTGTAGCTTATTCCACCACGCTGCCGCAATGCAGAATTTCAGTGAAATTAGACACATGCCGGTTTCCTCACGATGTTCCTTCACGGTCAAGCACGAGATGAATTATTATAATCACAATTGAAGTCTATTAAATTCATTGTAGCTTGCCCGGGTTTGAACTCATGATCATAGGTTAAGATGCACGCGGTCTTACCACTGGGCCATCTCGGCTTTTTACAAAATTTTATCTTAATTCCATACAACGGTACCAGTATTGATAAAACTTCGCATGCGGGCGCTTTGAGTTCTATATAAAGTTAATATAACTACATATTGCTTCGAGGGAAGGCTTTATACCCTTACTTGGATTACAAAGGAATATTATTTGTGATTTTAAAATTATTATCCTTTATTATAAAAATTTCTATACTATTATAAAAGGTTATGTTACTTTATCTTGTCCTCGCTATCGTCCCGGCATCGCACGGGTAGATTAAAAGAAAAATGAATTTAGGATAGGATTAGAAATCCGTTCTTGTGAGCGTCTACATCGAGGAAGGAATAAAATTAACTTTGACAAATTTCTAGCAATCGGGTGCATATATACAGAGTGTAACAAAATTCGTGTCCGACCCGTGAAGTGGTTATTAGGTATCGTGAGTCGGTTCTATTTATGTAATGATTTTGCTATATATATACGATTCGGATTCGAATATTGTGGAAGCCATTTTGAAATTGGTTTTCGTCTAAATTATTCAATTCCTGAATTATTTAACTTGTTAATTACTTTAATGTACTAAAAAAGGAATGTTGTACCTATTGTAACACGAGGATAACAGATCATGTTTGGTCTCACAAGCGCACACTTAAATTAATGCTTTATTATTAAAGCCTTATTATTTTATTCTGTCCGCCATAAATTCAATATGTCATGTCAATATTATATATGATTTCTATACATTTTCGCCTATTCTATAAAGGAAATCGGCAATCACACGTGTGACATCGTCTTCAGGTTTTTGAACGTGACTTAGTCATTTGTTTTTGCGATATAAACTGTATATTTTTATGTTTTTATCTCCGCTCTCAAAACAAGCTTTACGCTTAACTGAACGAGAATATTAGTAACTCCTGAAGAACGGCATGGAAACGTAACTAAAATCTTCGCATTTTTAATATTGGTAAGAGTTAATATGTATAACGGATTTATTAATTTTTACGTACACGAAGAATTTTTCACACAAACAAATTTATTGACGTTAATGTATTCTGAATATTGTCTTGTATGTTATATATACTACTATGTGAATCTATTGGCTCTGTCTGTATTTTTTTATATTTCACCTAATTTTGTGATAAATAATCGTTTTATAACGCAGTGATTCACATTATACTATTTTTTTCATTTTTGTCTGTCTTTCTGTCTGTCAGTCTGTCTGTCTGTATCTCTTCTTATAACTCAAGAACGCCTTGACCATTGGTACACACAAAGAACATGTGATAGCGCAAATGATAGGCCATATATAAGATCGGTAAACCCTACGGTATCTTATGAAATATTCAAATCGTTAATTACGTATTCCGTTACCAGTAGCCCTGTGTGTGTGTGCGTGTGTGTGTGTGTGTGTGTGTGTGTGTTTGCGCGTGTGTGTTATTATATTAATAAAATAGTTTATTATATTTTTATTAATTATACACGGGTGAAGCCGCGGGGCACAGCTAGTTCTATAAACTTTTGTTGTAGTAGAAGTTAAAAGCTATTTTTTATTTCAATAATTGTATAATTTTAAAGAATAACTATTAAAGTTATTGCCGGTTCTCCGCTAGAATTAACATTTCGAACAAGATTAAAAATTTATATTTGAATAAATGATTTGAATTACATAATATGATAATTATACATTTAATGTTATAATACCCGTATGATTTCGTTAATAGACAAATTAGGTTCATTATACTATTATATCGTCAGAGTTAACGCTAATTCCATTTTTATAATAAGAATACGCTTACATTCCTCATCTCAAACACCGTCCAGTCAATATTAGGCTTTCATGCTTAAGACATAAGATATAATAAGAATTGATATTTTACTACGCAAATATTCAGGATTGCAATTCATTGAATAATACACGTCATACAATATTCTCATGATAAAATGTTCGTAATGTAATTGTTCGTAATTACTGTTCTATAAGAAATCACTTTATACGTCAATCGTGATATGAAAATTTAGCTTAGTTTATGGCTTTGTGCAAGTCCATATGGGTAGGTCACCCGCTCATTATATATTCTACCTCGTTGGTCTAGTGGCTAGATATAAGGCCGCAGACCCGGTGGTCCTGGGTTAAATTCCCAGGTCGGGCCAATAAATAGTTATTGGGTTTTTCTGTCAGAAAATTCTCAGTAGCAGCCCGGAGTCTGGAAGTTGGAAGTGTGTACACTCCCGTGCCTCGGAAAGCACGTAAAGCCGTTGGTCCTGCGCCTGAACTCTTTCCGTGCGTGTCGTATTACCGGCCCATTGGATTATGAGAGCTAGGGATTAGTGAGTGCACCTGTGTTTGCGCACACACTTGTGCACTATAATATGTCCGCTATATGAGATTGACCGCCGTGACCGAAATCGGTCTGGAGGACATTATTATTATTATATATTCTACCAAACAACAATATTCATTGTTGTTGTGTTCTGGTTTAAATGTGATCATTATTCATAACTTTTATTGGTTTTAAAATTCAAATTTCTGATATTTAATATGGCAATATTCTTAGATAGCGCTTAGTATTGGTTAACTCGTTAAAGATCGGCCAACATGAAAATCTTTGGAGGATGCCTTTGTCCAGCAGTGGACGTCTTTCGGCTGACATGATGGTGATGAAGATATTTTTTTTGACTGGGGACGGTCTAGCTAGCGGGGCCCCTACACCTGTGTGTATGCCAGGCCATGGCATATATCCGAGAGTGACCATTTCTCAAAATAATCCCAATGTTATGCAAAATGTAATTATAAAAAGTTTCATAATGACCATCATATTCGATCTTGACGTGTAAAATATATTTCAAAACAAAAGCAAATTTCACGTGTATTAATTAAATTAAATTCAATATCAAATTTGAATTTATCTTCGACATTAAATGCAAATAAAATGTAAATGAAATTTTATATTTAAAGGGGACAGCATAACATCTAGTCTAAGAGCCATTCGTGGTCCGTTTTAAAATTACTCTCATGAAAAATAATAATGTGATATTCATATTCAATTAGATCAAAACATGGATGAGAAGTGGACAATTTTCTTAATAAGGCAATCAAGATATATTCAACTAAATAAGTAAAATGTAGGAACGAAAATCCAATCAATGAGGTCTAGTTTAATGAGGAGTTTTAAACTTGAAGTGAATCTTCAGATAACATGAAATCCTCAAGTTTAAATGAAGAAATGAAAACTTAAGAGATCAAGTTGAATATTAAATAAAACTTCTTATTTTAGTTTCTAGAATTCCAATTCCACGATTAATTTGAATTATTATTAAGAAATATCTGAATGAAAAATAAATATTAATTTAAGGACTTCTTAAATAAATAATCATTCTTGAACGAGCTTAGGGCGCGGTTGGGTCGCGCAGCAGACATTATAGTGATAAGTGTGTACAAATGTAGTGCATCTGTACTTAGTAATCCATCAGTCTTATCTTAGTAACATTGAATAAATTTATCAAACAACGAATATGGGCGATAAGAAATAGTTTAGTACACGCTAGTCTCCGAAACTTCTGGTCTGATTGTCTTGCGATTTTCGTAGTTAAAATAAGCTAAGCTTAGAGCAACATATTAGGTTGGTATATTGAAATGAGATGACTGTGAATAAATTTAATGTAATTTAAAGATAATTTTACAATATTATACCTATATATACATAATATTATATGTATAATAAAGCAATAGAAACCTTCAATAAATATCACAACAAAACTGCAATGCAAAATAGTCAGAAAATGAAAATGCATTTTTTTTTAAATAAACCGTCGGTCACGCGGACGAAGTCGCGAGCACCAACTAGTAAATAGTACCAAACAAGGAAAGAAACATGAGCTTACTCTACCTTATATAAATATATATATTTTTTTTTTACTCAAATTCATTCTCTATTCTAATCAAAAACGATCATTCTAGACAATTAATAAAATTGTTAAGGCTTAAAACTACCTAATACACACAATAAAGAAGGTACATTTTCGTCCGTTATCCGAATAGTATCCAGGGTTTAACGGCCACGAATACAGCCAAATCTTCGCATTCCGTTATGCTATAATTTTTCTCATAGCAGCAAGCTCATAGTCGAAATTCTACCTAAAAAGCGCAGACGACCCGCGGAATTTAATGTTTGAACTTATATGTGGTATAGAACATTTTTCATATGTAATAAAGATAAATATTTTAATAAAAAGTTAGCGCCACATTATGTGCATAACTTTATCTCAAGAGCGCGCTTAAAGCCAGCCTAATTTTAGATTTCACCTGCGCGTCCCTTACACATCAATCTCGGTCCGCGATCGCATTTTTATACTTTTCTATTTACAACGACCGCCAATATTATATTTTTTTCTCATGTTGCAGATTTTTTAAATAATATTCTGAAGAATATGTTACACTTATTTAAACTTTAATTGTTGGCTATGGTGCTTGTAACGGGATCATTATTTTAAATAATGCGTTTGAGAGTTCATGTCTGAAGAGCGAACGTTATCAAACTCTTTGTTTTATTTCATAAATACACAATAATATGGGGTTTTCCAATAGGGACGCTTGAACTTTGACAGCTGATTGCGGCCATGTTGTTTGAGTGACAGCTGTCAAATGCAGTGTGTTATATTCATTCCGTCCTCCCAAACCACCATGGCAGGTTACAGTGTCGAGCAGCACGTGCAAATCATAAAATTGTTTTATGAAAATGGGTGTTCAGTTCGAGCAACGTTCCGCGCACTTCGCCCGTTTTACGGTCGCGATGATCGTCCTGCCGAGTCGACTATCCGTCGATTGGTGGACAAATTCGAGTCAACCGGGTCAGTTAACAATCAGCCGGTTCCCGTGCGTCAACGTAACGCGAGATCTGCCGAGAATATCGCCGCTGTGCGCGACAGTGTCCTCGAAAACCCGCGGCAGTCAATTCCGCGTCGCGCACAGGAACTCGGCCTTTCGCAGACGACAACTTGGCGAATTTTGCGTTGTGACTTGAGCCTGCACCCGTACAAGATCCACCTGACCCAAGAGCTCAAGGTTAATGACCATAGACAGCGCCGTGTGTTCGCTGACTGGGCATTAGAGCAGTTGGAAGTTGACGCCGATTTTGGCAAAAAAATCATCTTCAGCGACGAGGCGCATTTTTGGATGAATGGCTATGTCAACAAGCAAAATTGCCGTATTTGGGACGAGACCAATCCACACGAGGTTCACCAAGTGGCAATGCACCCGCAGAAAGTGACTGTTTGGTGCGGATTTTGGGCCGGAGGCGTGATTGGTCCGTATTTTTTCGAAAACGATAATGGTGTGGCCGTCACCGTCAATGGTGAGCGATACCGGTCGATGATAACCAACTTCTTTTGGCCTGAAATCGAGAATATGGATCTGGACAACATGTGGTTTCAACAGGACGGCGCTACGTGCCACACAGCACACGCTACGATGGAAGTTCTGCACGAGCAATTTCTGGACATGGTCATCTCGCGCGGAGGCGACGTGAACTGGCCACCGAGATCGTGCGATTTGACCCCACTGGACTTTTTCTTGTGGGGTTTTCTTAAGTCGCAGGTCTATGCCAACAAGCCGCAAACCACCGATGCCCTCAAAGTCAACATACGCCACGCCATCGATCAAATACAGCCCGATTTGTGCGCCAGAGTCATCGAAAATTGGACCTTTCGTGTGCGCGCCACCAACCGAAGCCGTGGCGGTCATTTGAATGTCATATTCCATACATAATGGGGTCGATAGACCTTCCAAATAAAAAAAATATTTCGCAAATATCTCTCCTACATGTATTTTTTTTTTGCATTTCAAAGATCAAGCGCCCTTAATGGAAAACCCTATACATAAGATTACAAATATTTCAGAAAATAAACCTACGAGCTTATATGAAGACGATCATATAAATTCCAACGTGTTTTCATAACTTCGTCAGTTTTATCATTTATTTTACCGCACAAGTGAAACTTAACTGTCCTAATCTTCCAAAATCCACAGAGCCAGCAAAAAGTGAAATATTTTAATCTTTAAATTATAAGATTCACTGAGATAGACTATTTAGCATCATCCTCAGGCCACTCGCTGTTAGACGTCATTATGGTAATTTTATAGGAACTTTACCTGGAGTGTTCAGTTTTGAGAAACACATTGCCTCAAGGCTTGGCCGATTTAATAAGCTTGGAAATCTAGGTTATGTTATAATTTCTAATATTTATAACCTGTTAAGTTAATAGCCGAAAGTGCGGGTAGCATTCTGGAACAACACCATCGTTTTCATTAATTCATGTCGTGTTCGGTGGAATTGACAAATTTTTTTCATGAGTGTATGCAGCTTATCGCGTAAAGATTGGTCCATAATAAAAGATCTTGCCCAGCTGTGGGGCACAATATTTTAATTTTTTTAATAAAAAAGATTGGTTCAATAATAATAATAATAAAAAATAAATTTTAAAGGTAATACTTATCATTGTTTAAAGAAAATTTGAGATTGCTTGATTTTATTAAAGTTTGTCAACATCTTCAATCGTCAAATTATCTTTCAATTCAGCCTTAGCGTACCTTGGGAGGCTTACGACCAGCGGTGACTGTGATTGTGTGATAAAATTATAAATGATACTCTTAAAATAAAACGAAGTGTAGTTACATTTAAACATTTTATATCCACTGTAAGCTGTCAAAGGATGTTTAAATCAAGTTTAAAAAAGCTTTTAGCATTGTCTCCACAAAGAAATCCTTCTATAACAATATGTGTCTCATCCTGTTTCATTCAACCCTCAATATTTTTTTATCTGATCAATGTTTTTTTGTTCATTGACTTTGTGAGCTGTAAGTATATTCCCATAGGGACGTTAACGTGCCTGATCGCTCTCTTAAGGTATATTCAACCGCTCATTAATCGGGACATCCTCAAGAACGCTGACTGAGGTGAGCTGTAGTGCTGGTCGGGCCATTAAGGCGGCTATAACAATTTTTAATGTAATTTTGAACTATAACCGAAATTTCTTTGGACTTATTTTATTACAATAAATTTTATGATATTAATTAAATTGTAGTTATATCCTCAGCAACTAAAATAAATAAGAAGTAGAAATTTGAAAAAAAAAAAAAAAATTCAGCATTCTATTTCGCAGCAAATAACATAGGTATTTAATTAAATCAATCGTATGTACGATATAGCAGACGAGGAACAATATCTCAGTTTAACATAGCAAAAGCCACACAGTTTTGCTTGAATTACAAGCGCATATATCCATCGCATCCTTTTCAGTGGTAAAATTAAAAAAAAGTATTGTAACCTGTGTATCGGATGACCGCACATCATTTAGCTTCACTGTAACTGTGCGATATTTATAAGTATTTATTTACTTGGTGGTAGGATTTTGTAAGCCCGTTTGGATACGTATCTATATAGCAATACTTATTATTGTTGTATTACATTTTAAAGAGTGAGTAAGTTAGTTAACTAGACACAAAAGACATAATAGCTTAGCAACCAAGGTTGGTTGGTTGGTTACCAATATCTACGCGAGGTGGCGACCATTTACCATCACATGACTGAGTCTGCTAACTACATCAAATAAAAAAATACTTCAAGTAGAATTGAATGTCGTGATTATAGCTCCCTGGCTCCATATCAAAGTCATCGATTGTAAGGCTGACAACGCAGTTTTGACGTTCAAGAATAGCTTTTTGTCTTAAGTGGCCCACGACGTCGTTATTATGAATCCTGATCGAGATTATCAATATCCAAAGACTGTGTTAGTATGTCAATATTTCTTTAGAGAAAATGAGATTGGTTCTATTTAAAAAAAAAATCCTAATGAAGACCGAGACGAAGCAGATAAGTTTTATGCGTTGTTACATAGAGTGGTGGCGGAGTGGCACTAATGTGAATTAGTAGTTTAGTGAATAAAAAGTCAAATATATAAGTAAAATAAAAAAAATATGAAGGGGAAATACGACAATTCAATTACCTTTCAAGCGTCGTGATAGTAACGTTCATTTCTGTTTTTAAATTGATTTTCTTATCCATAATACCAAGAGTCAGAACAAATCATCGTTTTTCATATCAAAAATTATTAAACATTTTGTTTGTTCTTCTTAGTAGTAGTTTATTTTTTATGAATTCAACACCATTCATTCCGGTATACCAATATTCGTTTAAATTTACCATCCCGTACATCACCAATGCGCCACCGTCCGTAAATTATATGTTATGTCCCTTGTTTTTTTTATTTACACTAGATTATTCTGTACTAAGTATTGTTGTCCGATGGTAGAATAAAATTAGTATTATTAAATATATAGATTTTTTTTATTTATTTAATATCGCTCGCCGCACTGGATACAATAACGTAGGTAGTAAATTAATGAACGCAATAAGCAACAATTCAAGAATTAATTGTATCCTATCAGTCGCGAACACAGAACGCAAACGTTTAAAAGCAACTAATAACGTTCTCCAGACCGGTTTCGGCCACGGCGGCCAATCTCTAGAGAGATTAGCCAACTGCGCAGGAGATATTATAGTGCACAAGTGTGTGCGCAAACACAGGTGCACTCACTATTCCCTAGCTCTCATAATCTGACGGGACGGAAAAAAAGCAACTAATAACCACAACATAAACAACTGTCTCTTGAAGTATTGATATGTAGGTTTATCGAGCTTATGGCCCACCTGTTGGTAAGTGGTCGCCAACGCCCATAGACAGTGGCATTGTACATTTCTATATAAAAAAAAACATCGCCAATGCACCACCAACCTTGGGAACCAAGATGTTATGTCCCCTGTGCCTGCAATTGCACTGACTCACATACCATTCAAACTGGAACACAACGATACTAAGTACTGCTGTTTTGCAATATAATATGTGATGAGTGAGGGATACCTACCCAGACGAGTTTGCACAAAGCTTCTTGGCTTACACCACCAGGCAAGTAGGTGAATTGACCCACTTTAAAATTTGAGTCATAACAGTGCTCCGTATGACGTCCATCCTGATACCTCATATGACATAATAGCGCAATGAGTGCGCCTCTGGGCATGATCAGTAGAATGGACAACAGTTCTGCTCGTAGCAGAACTGTTGTCCATTCTACTGTAGCTACGTTGTTTGTCAAGTACGTTTGCGTGACGTCACTTCCCGTTTTTTTTCTATCGAGAGTGCGTTCGCGATTATTACTTGAACTGGAAAACAAAGTTATATACACTTAACATGATGAAAACGTTAGCGTGATTAAAAGATAAGTAATGCCATTTATTGTCAAATTTTGACGAGCTGGTTGGCGTGGTTGGTAGATACCTGCCTTTCGCGCCGCAGGTCGTGGGTGGGATTGCCATCCAAGGCAGACATTTGTGTGCATGAACATATCTGTTTGTCCTGAGTCTGGGTGTAGTTATCTATATAATAATGTATTTACGAAAGAAAAGCAGTATATGTAGTATTTCAGTTGTCTGGTTTCCATAGTACGAGCTCTGCTTAGTTTGGGATCAGATGGCCTTGTGTGAATAATGTCCCAAGATGTTATTACAACAACAGCTGGATATTATAAGGGTATCTTATTTCATGATGTATTTCTTTTTCTCAAAATGGTCGCGTTAAAAAATATTTTTATTTCAATCATCAAAAATAATGAAACGAGATAAAAGATTTCTTCCTCGCTTTATATCCATCTCATTAGCTATAATTTACTACGAGTAGGCATTTCACTGTTGAAATTTCTTCCATATTTCAGCTTCCGTGAGGTCGTTCAAATTACTTAACGGATTATATCACAAGCTTAAGCGATAGCGATTTTGCACTTTTACGTAACGAAGAATTGAAATTAACTGGTAAGTTGGTCACGTCAATCTTATCATCAAGCAAACAGCGTGAAACAATTGTTCAGTAACAGCCTGTTTATATATAAGACACATAAAGGCAGTTTTTTGAATAATTTCACTCATCCTTTAATATTATAAATGCGAATGTGAGTTTATTTGTTTGTTACGGAAAGCTACATTATCAGCACGTAACATAGGCTACATTTTGTCCCCGAATTCCCACGAGAACGAGAACTACTCGGGTGAAACCGCGGGCAAAACGCTCGTAGAAAATAAACTGCTGCTGCGATGCGTTTTGGACTTGAAGACATTTTCTTGTGTTGGAAATATAATTGTCAAAACTGTACCCACCAACCCGCATTCGATAAACGGGGTGAAAAAGATTCAAACATTCTTACGAGGAAAAGGAATTGTCTCAAAACATTTTTATTTACGTGTAGATAAAGATATGAATAAATTTTGCCCATAATAATGACAAGAATACAAACAGTGTTTATTTAATCTTATATTTAAACAAAGAACAATTTTGCAAAGGTTTCCGATAAATACCATAAATTTTGAAATTCGAATCGTAAATGGAACTTTAATTATTTTTTTTACTTATCTCCTTCAAATTAGAACACACAGCCTGCCTGTGTTTGAGAAGATAATTTTCTTCTTAATTAACCCGCTGTTGAATGCCGTATTTAATTGGGCGTTTGGAACGTGTGTGAAGTGTGATGGCTCCTGCAAGGAACTTATTGTTTGAGTTTTTCTAATTAGGCGGATTAATTAAAAACTCTATGTGTATGTAGAAAAGAGTAACTACTGAGTTCCTTGTTGATATAATCTCTATAAACTGGTCATAGATTTGCATTTAATGTAACTTTGTAAAGTGGCGATCAAATTGTGCATTCAGTCTTTTGAATAATAATAATAATAATAATATCCTGGGACATTATTCACACACGGTCATCTGATACCAAACTAAGCAGAGCTTGTACTATGGAAACCAGACAACTGATATACTTACATATACTACTTTTCTTTTGTAAATAAATACTTATATAGATAATTACAGCCAGACTCAGGACAAACAGACATGTTCATGCACACAAATGTCTGTCCTGGGTGGGAATCGAACCCACGACCTGCGGCGTGAAAGGCAAGTATCTTACCAACCACGCCAACCGGCTCGTCACTCAAACGTCACGTTCACGGTCGTCTAATCAAAATAATTTATATTTTGATTAGTTTTATCTAAATTTATTGCTTTTGTTTAAGCTTGTGTGAAATTCTATAACGGATGAAATATATAGATCTCAAACAGTTGAAATCTGGCTATGCATTGTTCAATTTTTCAAGTTCTTGATTGCTGTTTACAAGTTTTATACTCATAGTTGAAGATTAAAAAAAACAAGGAAGTCCTATAATATTTTACTTGGTGGGAGAGCTTTGTGCAAGTTCGTCTGTGGGTCAAGTGGGTCGTACCTACCCAGATAGGCTTGCTCAATATCATATAAAGTTTAAATGAACCTCTAAGACAAAACATTCGCTTATTCTATAGCTTGGAGCGTTCGTTGTCTCTTAATAAGGTCTTAATAATTTAAATCTCATAATAAGGTTATTTATTAAAAACTATAGTAAATAATTAATATTCACTTGTTTACTATTTACGTTCATCAATACGATTTGTATTATATTGAATGAAATTTCATGCACGTGTCATGGACGCGAACTGGGAGCTCCACCTGCCCTCCGACGTCTTCTGCGCGAATTTTAATCGTCAACTTCCATTACACTTTTATTTAATTTATTTCTACGATAAAGCTGCGAACACACTTCACTAACACTAGCGGCCCGTGCAAACTTTACAATATAATGTGTGAAACGGATAGCATACAACGCGAAAGTTTAGAATTTGAACTATATTCGTACTGAAACTTCAACTTCAAAATCATAATTCTAAAACTACATTAGTTCAAAGAGTTTTTACACAAATGTTTCACTTGTAGCTAATAGAGTTTGTAAACAAATCTAGGAAGGAAAACCAAGATGGCCCAGTGGTAAGAACGCGTGATTCTTAATCGATGATCGTGGGTTCAAGCCCGGGCAAGCACCACTGAATTTCATGTGCTTTATTTTTGATTATAATTCATCTCGTGCTTGACGGTGAAGGAAAACATCGCGAGGAAACCTGCAGGTGTCAAATTTCACTGAAATTTTGTCACACGCATTCCACCAACCTGCATTGGAGCAGCGTTGTGGAATAAGCTCCAAACCTTCTCTTCAAAAAGAGGAGAAGAGGCTTTAGTCCAACAGTGGGACATTCACAGGCTCTTAGTGTACTGTACAAGGAAGTTTAATCTACACGTCATTTTCATATTTATTTGGAAAATATTATTATGAAACAAATACACTGTTAAGAAAATTTGTAAATCTTTTACTTGATTTTGCATAGATAAGCCAGTTCCAAAATTAAAATAAATATTGTATGTAAACTACATTATATTTTCAAGTAACTGATCAAAAATATAATAGAGAAAAAAATATCTCGATAGAAAAAAGACATGGGATGTCTTCTCATTCTTACCTTGATAACTGGTTAATTTGCAAATAATACAGGGCTGTAGTATTTCTTGTAAAACACTTTCATTTTATTGTTATAAAAATAAAAACGCTCTTGTCGCTTACAACATTTTCTTCCCGCGAAAAACCACAATTCTGGCGCATGTCACCCGTACATCAAACATACTTGATTCAGTAACTTCGGAGCGGTTGAGATAAGACTACGGATAAAAGATTGACTACGCTGTATAACTTATATCATACATAATTGTGTGTCCAGCTCTCATTTGTTTCTTTTTTTTATTATAATAGTAGACTTTTCCTAAATTTTGATAATTCAAAAATTTCCATACCTCTTAATTATATAATTACAACGGTATTATAAATAATGATAACTTTCTCGTTCTATAACAATTTAAATCTAAACGCCTTAAATTATTACTAAGAAGGTGTTAATAAAGAAAAATAATATATTTAATGGAATTGTATCAAGAGTATATATTTCTATTACATAGCTATGAAGACTACAATAAGAGTATTATAAAAAGAGGACGTTGCCGGCCTTTAACTAATGAAGACAATATTATATTCATCGTTAAACTCTGTTGGCGTTCACGCTCTTTAAGAATACGGCCCAAGAGATCTATAATAATAATAATAATATCCTTACATTTACACACACATTTACATTATTCACACACATTTACATTATTCACACACCATTCCATCTGATCCCAAAACTAAGATCCCAAACTAAGCAGAGCTTGTACTATGGAAACCAGACAATTGATATACTACATATACTACTTTTTTATGTAAATATATACTTATATAGATAATTACACCCAGACTCAGGACAAACAGATATGTTCATGCACACAAATGTCGATCCTTGGTGGGAATCGAACCCGCGACCATCCGGCTCCCCTAACTATATATTTGTGAGATAGAAGCAAGATAATACACAGCTTACAACATTATCCGACTTTTAAACACTGTAAAAATTATACACAACAACGCGGAACATACGACAAAATAATATTATGACTAATGAGAAACCGTTTCAAATACACTACAGAAATTATTTCAATGTCGCGAACTGTGGCCACATTGTCTATGTACTTAACGTTTTTAATTGTAAATGAATGAGATAATTTATGCCAAAATTGTTTTCGAATATTAAACTGTGTTATGGTGAGCCATAAAACACTTCATCGGACAGTATAAATTAGGCACTAGTGTATCCACACAGTAAATTTAAATTACGACTCGCTATGTTCGAACTAAATTTAACGTGATAAAATATCACTATGTGAAAAAGGGTCTCTGATATTAGCTTGTTCTTTATCAAACAAACTATTAGTACGATATAATTTAAATAGTCTTAATTATTACGTTTATTATATTCTAAATTCAAACCTCAAACATTTAGGGAGGCGATAGTTTTATTCCGATATAAAGTCATATAAAGAAACGAATACTTACTCCATACATTTCATCATCTAAATATTTTTGTATCGTATAATGAGCCTTATTGATTAATGATTGTATGATAATTATACTATTTAACTCTAGACCGTTACTCAGAGTCTAATATAATATATGTATATAACATTTTCCGTTATTATAAAGTTCATAATGAGATGTTATGATGTACTTATATGATGTACTTACTTTGTTTTACTCTTAGTCATTTTAATAACTGTTACTTACTTTGTTAAAATTATCTTACTATATTTAATATTTTCGAGCTTCTAGGTTATAATATATCTATTTAAAAGTAACAAACCGTTATAATTCCAGTACTGGACTAAGCGTTCTGCTAGAGACAAATCCAATCAACCATACACTTCCGCTAGAAATTGATTGATATAGATTTCCTCTCGACGCGTGGAAATTTCCTCAGGATATTTCCTTATATTTAAGACAAGTCCCACCGCGACTTCGCACGAGTAAATTAATGATTAAATTCTGTACTGTTTGTTCAACCCATGGCATTTTTTCTTCATTTTTCAACCGATATATCCGCACGTACTATTCTAACGCCTCGTATCGACGGACGTATTTTCTTCATGGTTATATAAAAAAAAAAATCTTATGGCAAATTCAATCGAATAGTAGTATTATTTATATTTAACACTTAAAATTAATATGTTCTGTAAATATGTTTGATGTGATGGATTGATGAATTACTTTTCTATAGAATAAATGTATAGTATATCCAGCTACCTTTTTTTTTTCATCCTGGTAAATCGCATTACGCGTTTCCCCCACGGGAACAGTGGGGTGGTATGTGGGGCTCGCCGTATGTCCAGGGCGCCGAGTGCGCCCCGGTCATCGGAATACCCACTAAAAAACCAGCGGTACCCTTTCCGTCTTAACGGGAGCGCCACGGTATCGCTTGCGCATGCTACCGTGTATATATCCTGATACCTTTATTATTATTATTTTTTTGACGCTGGGAAAACGCCTTACGCGTTTCCCCCCACGGGAGCAGTGGGGGGGGGTATGTGGGGCTCGCCATATGTCCAGGGAACCGAGAGTGCCCCGGTCATCGGAATACCCACTAAAAACCCAGCGGTACCCTTCCCGTCTTAACGGGAGCGCCACGGGATCGCTTGCGCATGCTACCGTGACGCTCCGACGGCTATATATCCTGATACCTATCCTAACCTTTAGCCTAACTTTTATGTAGACATATTAACAAAAAAAAAAAAAACTTACAAATATTTTATGTATATCTTATAGTTTTCAACATATTAAGCTTATACCTATACATTATGATAAGAAATGATATACCGAATAACCGTTGTTAGCTTACAAACTACAATAAAATAAAAGTTATTACGTAACATTTTCTAATTGTCAAAAAGACAAATATGGTAGCTTTATATTAAAATTAAAAGTGCTCGTTATATAGCCTACTTGATTGAAGAATATTTTGAATAACATCTATTAGATTAGTAAACAAACAAAACTAATCTTTTTTATAATATGAATACGGTCATAATACACATTTTATTCTACAAATTAAATTCGAGAATACGATGATTCATTCAAAATTGGAACGTTAATTACATTACTATTGCTCTTTTAACTGTGACAAATTCTGTTCTTTCAATTACGTCAATAAAAAGATTTGAAAATTCAATTAAAAACGGTCCTTCAAATTGAAATTCAACCTTCATTTGACTGTCAATGAATATTCAAATTGATTAATTCATTACGAATATAGTATGAACTTTACAGTGTCATGACATAATGGGAGATTTCATGACGAATGAAGAAGATTGTTTGGATTAAATAACGCATTAACGCACGTTTGGATTTCCTTAGTTCCTTGTTAAGCCACGTAACACATTTTGAACATATTATTATAGAACTATACCCTATTCCAACTACAACAGGAATAAACCCAAATGAACAATTTTGTCCCACTGCTTGACTAACTCTCCTTTTTTGAGGAGAAGATTTGGAGCTTATTCCACCACGCTGCTCCAGTGCGGGTTGGATCTTAATTTATGCATGCTTAAATTTCAAGTTAACGTTTTTTCTTTGTAGTCAATAATAACTTACCTGCAGATATATAATACGCGCAAACGCACAAACACACACACACACATGGCTACTGGTAAAGAAATACGTAATTAACGATTCGAAAAAAAAAATCATAAGATACCGTAGGGTTTACCGATCTTATATATGGCCTATCATTTGCGCCATCACATGTTCTTTGTGTGTACCAATTTTTATCAAGATTGGTCAAGCCTTTCTTGAGTTATAAGAAGACAGACAGACAGACCAAAAAGAAAAAAATAGTATAATGTGAATCACTGCATCATGAAACGATTATTTATCACCAAATTAGGTAAAAAAAAAAATATATATATAGACAGAGCCAATAGATTTATATAGTAGTATAGATTTAGATAATAATCATTAACATTTATGCTTCAGTCTTATATTAACTTGAATAGGGGAAAGACCCGATAACGTTCTAAATTCAAAGTTGCAACTTTGTGGGTAGCGGGTATATAAATAAGGCAAACTTTTAAATAATATACTTTTAAAGCGAGCTAAACTTATAAGTAGTACTTTTAGGAACTTTAAGTAAATAACATTTTGTTTTCGAAATATTATTTTCCAAATTCAAATAGGTCAGGTGTTTAGTAAAACTTTACTGAATCTCTATATTATATAATTTTTTTTATAGCATATGGGCCACCTGTTTGTAAGTGGTCACCAATGCCCATAGACATTGGCATTGTGAGAAATGTTAGCCATCGCTTACATCGCCAATGTGCCACCAATCTTGGGAACTAAGATGTTATGTCCCTTGTGCCTGTTATTATACTAGCTAACTCACCCTTCAAACCGGAACACAACAATACCAAGTACTGCTGTTTTGCGGTAGGACATCTGATGAGGGGGTGGTACCTACCGAGACGAGACAAAGCCCTACCACCAAGAAAGTGAAAAAGAACGGATGAAGATGAAGTGTTAAAGTGAGTTAAGTGGTACATTTTTACGAGTATGCGTTAATTAATTTTGTTTCAATACATAAAGAAGCTTCGTGTCTGTTGGATGGCAAATGAAATTAATTATTAGCGATACAAATTTTACTTTTTTGAGCGATTCGTAATAGTCGATAGTGTTGTGTTCGAGATTGTTCTCGATTATCTGTCTGTTAACTTAATTCACATGTTAATGCCTTAAGGATATTTACTTGGTTAGTATAATATAACAACTAATAGTATGACTGCCTCGTTGGTCTAGTGGCGAGATATAAGGCCGCAGACCCGGTGGTCCTGGGTTCAATTCCCAGGTCGGGCCAATAAAAAGTTATTCGGTTTTTCTATCAGAAAATTCTCAGTAGCAGCCCGGAGTCTGGAAGTTGGAAGTGTGTACGCTGCGCCTGAACTCTTTCCGGTCGTGTCGGATTGCCGTCCCATCGGATTATGAGAGCTAAGGAAAAGAGAGTGCACCTGTGTTTGCGCACACACTTGTGAACTATAATATGTGCGCAGTTGGCTAATCTCTCTTGAGATTGGCCGCCGTGGCCGAAATCGGTCTGGAGGACCTTATTATAGTATAACCTTACAACACAGCTGAAGTAATTAACCTTAAGGCACACAAGAGGTTAAGCTGGGAAATTAGTTTTAATACCCTCTGGCATATGTCGATGACAGCTACTTGTAAGCTTATTGACCATTCATACAAATACTTTTTTTTAATTTTATCGTCTGTGTCACTATATAGTACACTATAATGTATATTTACACTTTTATCAATTTTGTTATTTATTTTAAATTTGTAAAACAATTCTGCTATAAATTATTGTATAATATAGAATTTATTTTTAACTTTATAATATATTTATTTAGTGTAAAGTTATACTGTAAGAAAAAAATCGAAACTAAACTTGGAACACGATCGTTTAATTTCAGAATGTCTTATGCGACATTGATTGTAGTCAATAGCTGCTTGGAAATAAAAACATGAAAGCACATCAAACTATCTAACTAAGCTGATAGAAAGAAACACCAGTGGTGTAACACCACACAAAGACAGCAACACCAGTGATGTTTACGCGTGGTGTGTGGTGAAGACGACAAGATATAACATTAAAGAAAAATAATTCCACATTGATATACTTATTTATTTTATTTAGGAAACAAATAGTAAATAATTTTTTATATCTATAATTTAAAAAAAAAATCTACATATCGATATGAGCATAACAAAAAATTATTAAAAGTAAAAATTTAGGAGAGTAAGGAATTTTTATTTCTAATGGTGTAGCATTAAGGTTCATAGTTAGAAAGCAATCATTTTATCTGTAGTAGCCGCCCTTTGCCATATTAACGTAGTAACCAACATTAACCTAATCCTTAGCGACATCATTTGCTTGGGAACGAAATAAGTGTGGTCACCTTCGCCTTACTGTGACGTAGAAAAACTAAACATTATTTTAACATATTTACCTGAATCAATAATCTACATATCTATAAAATATGGCACTACATACTGCAAAGTGCTGAGCGATATAAAAAGAACACAGGAAAAATAAATTATTTAGCTCCATTCAGGCGAAAATTATTTTAAGCACCTCAGTAATTAGCACCTTTTCATTATGAATCCACCTTAATTTATATTTCACTCAGACGAGCAAAAATGAATCTTGTTTACCATTAATTAATGGAAACGAAAAGTAATTTTGATGAATCACGTACCTTTATTTATATTTAATTTAATATTATTGGATATTAAATGCATTACTCGTGTTTGATTTTTTTTTAAATCGTAATTCAAATTTCCTTTCCTTCCTCATTGCGTCGGAGTAATTTTCATGAGATATAGCAACAATAACAATGTAATAGCTGCTCCGCAAAACATTTGGTATTTTCAATTAAATCGGAGCGCAGAAGTAATTTTAACAGTGACTAATCAAGAAGCTTATATGAACTAGACATTAAATTATTACAATTTTTAAATTGTTTTGGTAAATTTCACTATGCCTGTAGCGCAGTTGGGAGTAAGCCTTCCGTTCCAGCGTTGCGGGTTATATTATGTATTAAGGTACGTATTATGAATTATATCACCTATGTTTGCACACACACTTGTGCACCATAATATCAGTAATATATAATACAGGTGCTAAATTACCTATCTTAGGATAACAAGACCGCTTGTGTACAAAGAATTAATTATTCCATTGAATTAAATTAAAATATACTTTATTCAAGTATGTAACAAGTATGTAATTTTTAATCGTAATTTTAAAGAATTATATTAAACGAGACGAACCAGCATGAAACTCAGTAGTTTGACATTTCCAACGTTTCAAATACAACGTTATCTTAATCAAATACGTTTATGTATGTATTCTGCCTGAATGTCAACAAGTGCTAATTCCACGCGTTTTATAATCTATATAATGTTGTTTTGAGTAATATGGCTTATTTACTAATCTGTTTTTTTATTTATATACCGTATGGTATTCATTGAAACTCTCTATTACTAACACAAGCTCTGCTTGACTCTATATCTTGAGGTGTGAATAGGAATTCACTTCCTTAAAAATGGACATCATCGTTTTCTTTATAAAAAAGTTAAACGATAATTTAAATTTATAATAAAAACAATATTTAATTGTAAATTGAAAAGGCATTGCAGATTAACATTCGGGTAATTCCCGAATTATTTCGTTTGTTATTACAAATTTCATTATTTTCGAATTTCGAAATATGTTGAATAAATTTTATATACAACTATTCAGTGAACAAGTAATCAACATATATTAATTGGCATTGTACGAAATTATTAAACGTTTCATACATTCAATGCGCCAACATCTTAGGAATGTACTGGTATGTTATATTCCTTGTGGCTCTAGTTAAACTGGCTCACTAGACCTTTAAACCAAAACACAACAATATTAAGTATTGCTGTTTGGGAGTACAATATCTGAAGAGTGGATGGTACTTACCCAGACGGGCTTGAACAAAGCTCTACCACCAATTAAGTTATTAATTACCTAATCATTTTAACGAGAGAAAATGGCCTTGGCCAGCAATGGAACATTATAACGAATTGACTTCATTCTTAGAAAATCATTAACGGGAATTCAAACGAAATTAAAATTTGATGCTACAATGTTTTAAATTAGAGTATCTTTAAAAGCATAAATAATTTGTTTTAGAAGAAAACGTTTTCTAGGAATACTTCCTTTGAAGCTCTAGTTAAAACAAGAACATAAATTGTTATGTTGTATATTGTTTTCATTAATTACTATTTCACTTAGATTATTAAATTTTATTTGGTGATCTAAAAAAATCTAAAATCTATTAAAAAATTGTTAAAACTTAGATATACTCGTAGCGTAGTATTCTGCGGTTGACAAAGCACATATATAATGTGGAACTGGAACCTTTTGTGTTTTTTTTTTAAATATTTAAGTTTAAATACATTTTTCATATTCCTACATGTTTTTATTTTTAAATACATATTATTACAAAGTAAACACAAAGTGTTGTGGTAAATATAAGGTCTTCCAGACCGATTTCGGTCACGGCGACCACTCTCAAGAGAGATTGACCAACTGCGCAACTGATATTATGGTGCACAAGTGTGTGTGCAAACACAGGTGCACTCTCTCTTCCCTAGCTCTCATAATCCGATGGGACGGCAATCCGACACAACCGGAAAGAGTTCAGGCGCAGGAACAACGGCTTAACGTGCTTAAACGTGCTGTGTTAAATATAAATATGGCATTTAAATGTTCATGCCTAAACTCAGATTTATTTTTCAATTACTCCATATTATGTCAAAAGACACAAAAGTTTATCAAGCAATTATAATACTTGAATACTCATTTTCACGTGTAACATTCGATTTTGTTCAATCTCTCAATTTTGTCATCATCAATGTAACATTAACAAAGAATCCCCTAGCAACTAGTAAAACGGATCTGACCTTAATGTCCGACAAAAATGTTAGTAGCATGGCCTTTAACGCTTACAATTTGACACCGCCACCCCTAGTTAATTAAATGGGATGAGATTTATCTCTGGAATACACCCCGGCAAATGCGGGGTACTATAATCCGTATTGAGGTCCGTAATCGCAGATTTCGACCTCACCCCGCTTGTGCAAAACTTCAAGCTTTCGTTGCTTATATCCATTTATTTACATCTAAGATTTAGCAACTTCGCTAAATGCTAGCGTTAAAGAGACAATAACAACATATTATTGTGCCAATGTTGGCCAAATGCTGTGTTCCTATTAAGAAAAGGTTACGGAACTTGTTTTAACTGTACTGTTGATTAGGATATATATATGTTTCACCATATCTTCAAATATGCATGTATCATTCAGTCTGTAATAAATATAATAAAATAAAATATCGGATTTCAACCCACCAACTGCGAAATCAAACACCCATTTTTCCGCTGTCCCTCGCGAGACAATAGATGATGACTCAACTCAAAATTTTAATCTGTAAATACCAAGACGATGGGCCTACATAAAACCCACTGGTATGCTCGGCCACTTGGTATAAACTGGTGCTGCTGGATATATTGAACAACAAATAATGAAATTTTGAAATTATAAAATAGTAAGAACTCTCTTAAAGAATTTGGTACATCTTATTTATTAAACAAATGACCTGCATTTTGTTTCGGATTGATGACCTCTCGCTTTCCACTAGCGAAAACATTGTCTTCGAAAGAGTTTATCTTTACTGTCTCCATTTTCACGCGTTAAATGTTAGTTCTAGTTTTATTAAACACATTGTCGTCAATTCTGATTTATTTTGAGTAAAGAGGAAGACAAGCGTATGTTCACGAGAAATATTTCATATCGATTATTAATGTAGAGTGGATAATAATAAAAAAAATGTGTTCTTTATTCCAGTAAACTTTTTTATAAACACTTTTGAATCCTTATGTTCTAAGTAATACCGCTCATAATGCAAATTCTTTAACAGTCAAGAAACTTTTCCTGAAATAAAATACAAGATTATATCCTATTCGTAGTTTTCAAATTAAAGGGGGTAAAGTCTACGAACCAGAATCCAGTCAAATGACTGGACCAAATGTTTTCACAAAAATTTGCCAGAGCGACCGCTCCTCAGTTGGTTTTTTTAAATATTCTAATTTATAATATTAAAATCTGTTCTTTATATATAATGTAATACAGTATAAAACTGACGCAATATATAAACTTAAATACTTGAATTGTAGTGTATAAAAACGAGATTTTTCAATATGACGCATGTAATACGTTCCTCTCAATTTAGGCTATATCAGTATTATCAGTCGTGGCAATCTTCCACAACACACGCTGAGTCAAAGCCTATTCGGATATATCACAAATCTTCGCGTGTTATAAATCTTTCAGACCACTGCTTTACATTACAATATATAATATTTTTTTTGTGAAAAGATGAATTTATATCAAAGGGAATGTTTAAATCAGATTGTATTATTCGGCAAAAAAAATAATTAATTAATATAAGCCGCTACTTATAAATTAATTAACTTCTCAGGTTCAGCCAATTATGTCGACGTATTCGTAGTCTTCCCCTGCTGATTATGTATTTAACGCTGATGAAAGGTACTTAAAATATCCATTGTTAAATTTGTAACTTTGTGTGTTTTTATTGAATTTATTATAGCAAGCTTGCAATACGAAGTGAGGGTATATCGACAAATAATCTACAATGCACTTTATAGTCGTCGTTACTAAATCCTATACAGATATAAACAAGAAATGAAAATCGTGTTTAAATGGAGACGAGTCGTTACCAGTTCGAGGTTTATTTCTTCACTAAAGAGAGGAAAGGCGTGAAAACTTCCCGAGTTGGCTTAAGTTAAGCGGGTAGACATTCACAGCATCGTGTTCTAAGATACCAGAAGTTTGCTCACTTTCATGCCTGCAGACTGATTCACGGTGGCTTTAGAGATACAGTTCAAACTTGTCTCATTGGTGAAGTTTTTGAGAGTGTTGAATTTTTTAAAAGTCTACTTAACAAGTGACGAGAAGCGACTTTAACGTAGTGACGAGAATAATAATTAAAATAGAAAAAAAACTGTTGTCGATTTGTACTTGATTTGTTTAGAAGTTAATAAAATTATATAATAAAAATTTAACATATTTTTTAGTGTAGTATAAGTAGATTGCATAATGATTTTTTATAATATAGAAAATCATATGCGTTATAATAAAGAGAGAAGATTAACAGCCATCAACTATTTGTAAGTTGCTTGAAAAAGTTTTGGTTGATGCACATGTGGTATTCATCTGACTGCAACGGGAGTCGTCTAGCGCGATATGAATTATAAATACAAATTCAAAACACAGCGTTGCTTGTCCAGGTTTGAACCTGCAATCTCCTGTTAAACAGGAGGATAACGCTGGGTTATCTCAGTATCGCATCTTATCTCATCAAGTAACATTATAATTTTATTATTACATTTACATTACTGTATACACTACATTCTGTTACATATTAATTATTATTTTCATGAAAAAATTTTATAATGTACTTACTACATTTTGAATTTGAACGTCAAGTAAGACATTGTAACAAATTATTTATCATTTTAAAATAATAAATCATAGCAAATACATTGGCGGTTGTAAGGCGGTGTTACATATTTCTTATCGTGTCAATCTCGATGGATGGGCGACAACTTACTTAATTTAACAGTCGACCGATTTTATAAAAAAAATAACTGCTAGGTAGGTTTTTTTTATTGTAATAATTCAACGTAATATTGCTGCCTCTTATAAGCTACTCTTAATGTCCTCAGGGAATAAGTCAGAAAAACTGTAAATAACGTGGCACTGGTTTTTTATCTTCAAATATTCAAGAGCGGTTTTAGTTACGGATGCTGTGTTCTCGTCTCTGTGAATATTGAATGAACGAACCATTTCCCGATTATAAATTTAGACAATACATGACAGACTTTATATTTATTCTTATTTAATTTGAATAATTTGTTTTTTTTTTTTTTTGTTTACACTTCAAATGTAAATATATTTTTCTACTTGATATTTACATTTTCATCTATGAGACATTTTTAAATATCGAAATTGGAATTTTTCAAATCAAAGCAAGTTTAGATTTTACTTATCGTCTTCTAGTTAGTAATTCAATATATGTTTAACTAATTGTGTAATCCTATTTTGGTTTTATTTACATGTCATATAATTCTTAATATAATAAGGTGTATGTAGGTATGTATGTTAACTGTTGGTCACCATAGTCAATAGAAATTGACGCTGTAGGAAGTATTAACCATTCCTTAAATTTCCAATGCGCCGCAATCCTCGGGAACTAAGAGGTTATGTCCCTTGTGCCGGAAGTGACATTCGTTCACTCACACTTATATAATACGACAATAATAAGTATTGTTATTTGGAGGTAGAATATCTGATGGGGTGGAACCTACACATAATATTCCAACACAACCAGATTGAGATGATACCCCGACAAAATGACTATATACTTTCCGAGGCACTAGTAGAGACAGTCTAGTGACTAGTTAGTTCAGCAGCAATTCATTCTATAAGAGTTGCTCGGACTTAAATTCCGGGTTGAGCTAATGTTATTAATATAACATAATTATTATAACAGTTATTAATATATATAATTAATAACAAATGTTATGATTATTGAGAAAACTTCAGAAGCAAACTGGATTTGGCAATGTAACCGCCATGTAATTTAACTCTTATAAACACATTCCAAAACATTTAAAGGGTATTTCAAATTAATGCATGTAAGTAATAAAAGAAAACGAATTATTTCTGTATATATGTGCAGTCCCGGCATTTAAATACCTTTAAAAGTTTAATTAAAATTTAAATAAATTTAACTGGCTTTAATTCTCCCAAAGGACTTTAAACTACTAGTAATATCAAGGATAGTTTGATAAAATGAGCAAATTGGAAACTTCGTGTCAGGTTCATTCACCTTACAGAGTAATTTTATGCGGCAGCAGATATTAAGTTAGCACAAAATTAAATCAGCCGTCTGATATCCCTGGGGCTGAGTGGAATAAATGTGCCATATTTGCATTAAACTGAAATTGTGGTTTGCCTTATACTTATTTATTTATAATGCGCAACTATACTCGCGTTTTGATTATACAAGTTGGATTGTTTCATTTCATTAAAGCGTAACTGTTTTCATTTGCAAAAGCAAGTAAACAATTTTAAGAAAATTAAGTTTATTAAAGTTTAGCCATGTGGCGAGATAGATTTCGCTACGCGCATTCCTGGTGGTCAGTATACCCGTAGTAGCCGTGGATGCTGGCTGGCTGTATGACTCGCTGCTCGAAAGCTTGAGGAAGTGATGATGACGTCACGATGACGTAGCTTTGCGAAGGCTGCGCTGACGATCACGTCGGGGTCACCAGTTTGGAGATAGGGAGGAACCGGGTCTAAGGTTCCTCATCTATCATTGAAAAGGGAGGATCCTCCGACCAGACGGGTGTTAGTATGGTGGGCTACTGCCCGACGGTTGTTGTCGGGTTCTTGTATATATGTTCCATCGCTCGGATAACTTTAATATCGCGATGTAGGATACGTCAGTTTTTAGTTTTCATATGTGGCGAGATAGATGTCGCTACAACCATATTAGGTACAAACAGAACCAAAAGTGTTAAGTTCTTCAATAAAACGACCACTTACCAAGACAAAGACATTTTATTAAAATGTATTACGAACCTAATGGTATTTATTTAAGAAAAAGATCGTGGTATTTAGAAAATCGAATAATTTTTTTTTATGTAAGAGGAGGCGAACGAGCAGGAGGCTCACCTGAAGGAAAGTGACTACCACCGCCCATGGACATCTGCAACATCCGAGGACTTGCAGGTGCGTTTCCAGCCTTTGAGGAAAGAGTACGCTCTCTTCTTGAAGGTTGTAATGTCATATCGGTTCGGAAAAGTCGCCGGCGAAAGCTGGTTCCACAGAGTGATTGTGCGAGGCAGGAAATGCCTTAGGAAACGCGCTGTTGTGGATTTCCAGACATCGAGGTGGTGAGGATGGAATTTTGAGTTCTGGCGCGATGTCCGGTAGTGAAATTCGGCGGCTGGGACTAAACCAAACAACTCCTCAGAACACTCCCCGTGATATATGCGATAGAGGATGCAGAGTGACCCAACATCTCTACGCAAATCCAAAGGATCCAAAGGATCAATCCAGTCGGTAATAGCTTGATCGTCGACAATTCGCTCTACGTTGAATGCGGTCAAAAGGAAGAAGCTGGTACTGGGGAGCTCCCGCCCAGAGGTGAGAGTAGTACTCCATGTGGGGCCGAATTTGCGCCTTGTAAAGATTTAGGCGATGGGCCGACGTGAAATACTGTCTCGCCTTGTTGAGCACTCCAAGCTTTTTGGAAGCCAATTTGGCTTTAACTTCCCGTTGACCGCGGAACTGAACAACGTTCGAAATCTCGACGCCAAGTATCCCGATACTGGCTGTGGCAGTGAGGGGAGTATTCTCGAAATGAGGGCATATGACAAGAGGAGACTTTTTTGCGGTTAACGCGCAAACTTGAGTCTTATGGGGGTTGAATTGGACCAAGTTTAGTCGGCCCCAGTCCGAGACTTTGGTAAGCTTGCTAACCAAAGTCTTCTCGACTTCAGACACAACTTTGTTCCGACACTTGTCGACGTGTTCCCGAGAAATATTAGCACGGCCGGTGTAAAGGGCGTCTACAGTGCTGTCATCCGCATAGTAGTGAATGTTACTAATTTGTAACATATCATTGATATGCAGAAGAAACAGAGTAGGTGAAAGAACGCAGCCTTGTGGAACACCAGAATTGACAAATTTTAGGTCAGAGCATGCACCGTCGACAACGACCTTGATGCCATTGCCAAATTAATTAGCGCCACCTATTGATCAATAAAGGAACTAAAACAGGTCACAAAATTATACAGTATTTTGGGCTGAGTCGTGTAAAGACGGGTTTAAGCAATAAGCCTGATGCGATATGGTGGATTTGCCTCAAACACTTTTTTAGGGTTCCGTACCCAAAAGGTAAAACGGGACCCTATTACTAAGACTCCGCTGTCCGTCCGTCCGTCCGTCCGTCCGTCCGTCTGTCGCCAGGCTGTATCTCATGAACCGTGATAGTAAGACAGTTGAAATTTTTACAGATGATGTATTTCTTTTGCGCAAAATAGAATAAAATAAATATTTAAGTGGGGCTCCCAAACAAAAGACATGAATTTTTTGCCGTTTTTATAGATAATGGTACGGAATCCTTCGTGCGCGAGTCTGACTCGCACTTGGCCGGTTTTCTTAACACTTATTTGCCCATGCGATCGTTTTAGTCTCACTTATAAAAATCACTTTCAAATCTTCAATGTAATTCCTTAAAATAAATAAGCCATTATATTCTTTATAATATGATATATAGTGGTTTATCGCGTGTTTGGGGGAGGGGACCACGTTAGTAGTATATTTTTGATTTTATATTAAAAACAACGTGATTTAAACACACTTTGAATTGAATTCACTCCAGTTCAAACAAAAATCTCTGTCCAACATAAAGCCTTGAAATTATTCTTTTATTTTTCAGGGGACGTTGAATGAAAACCGCAAACATTTTTTTAGCTGAAGCGTCATTCGGATTGGCGCAGAAAGTTTGCACTTTTAACAATGGTTAAGTAATCACCCCGTCCCCTAGTAAGAGTTTAAGTTCTTTGACAATAAAAGTGTATTTTTATAACGTAATAGACCCCTTTTTAAATGACATTCTTAAATTTGAATATTTTGAATATTGAATAGGTTACGAATTACACACACAAGAATTATATATGAGTGCGGGAGGTGTTAAGTATCCAATGTACTTTTATGTAACTCTGACAATGCGTACGCAAAATTTCATGTTTCATGACGTGAGCCTAAAAAACTAAGTCTCGTTCGCAATTTTAATATCAGTAGGGATAAAAAAAGTATTTCTTAATTACGAATTGTATAAGCAGGCCATTTAATGTTAAGTCACTGTTGTCCATGCACATTGGTAATGGAAAAAAAAACGAGCCGATTGGGAGCTTTCATCGAAAACGCTGTAGAACCCTTTGAAATGTAACAAAATAATGTATAGTGAAATTGTTTCCCTTTCATAGATCTACAGAAAAGTCCACAATGGCATATGTTTATCTTTTAAGGATAGCTAACTACACACACTATAATGTTTAAAAAAATGGTTACATAATAATGTGATAATTGGAAAGCTATAAAAATGGATATGATATTAATCCTTATCAAATTAAATACGTTATTTACTTTAAGCATTTCATGTATATTATAATCGCCCTTTACACCGCCCAATTTAAATTAATATCTTAGGAGTTATCGTAAAATTAAAACTATCGCGCACTAAATAAATTCAAGCGGTCCCACACCGATCATACTAACGCGTGATGCAACCGCCCGCGCACCCCGCGACCCCTCTGTCGCTCACTGTGGCTAAAAGCTGATTGTTGTATCAGCTTACGACAGTTTTTTTTTAGGAATATTTACTCTGCTACCCGGGTAAGCCGGGGCGGGTCGCTAGTATATATATAAAATCTGACTAACCTCTAAACTTTCCTAAAACAGGCATTTGCAGGCTGTTACTTAATAAATCACCACAATATACGAAGTAAACAAAATACCCGAACTACCCTTGGCGGAGTGTTAGCCCGTCGTTAAACAATGGAACGATGAATTACTGACAGAAATACCAAGTAGAATGGAGTTGGCCTGGCTAATACACCATTGTTATAAATCCAACCGGACAATGACGGACATTTGCCTAGATTCATCACGTGCAAAGCCACAAACGCCACGGCCAGTTTACGCCTAACATACAGAATGATAACTCCGTGAACATACCGTGTTTCATCCGACATCAATTATTAAGAAAAGCCTGCAATTACAATAAAAAATTTACTGTGAAAATCTGAATCTTTTTCCTCAGAGTTGGAAGTCTTGGTCCAAAAGTTGGATATTTATGGGTTTATATATACATCGAGTGTTTTTGTTTATCATAAAATATCTTATTGTATTCTTTCTTCTTTTTAACAATAATTAATTATCACATTTTTTACAATAATACAATCCTTATACACGCGAAAGTGACTTTGTTTATTAGTTTGTGACGTTTTCAAGTTAAGCGATCTTCATGAAATTTAGTAAAGAACATAGGGAAATAGTATTAAATATGTGTTATGTGTGTAATAATATTCATTATTTTAATACAAATAGTAACGGACATTCCATTTATTGAAATTGCATAAATATATGTGTTGTAAAAATTGATACATTAACGATTTTATTATGTCTGTTAAGAAGTCATTAATAATTTATTTAAATATTAGTAAGTTCGCATATTTATTTTACTACGCATTATAAAGCTAGCTTTTACGAGCGGGCGTACGAATAAGATATATATTTAACTCTCTTTCGCGACTCGTAATTACCATAAAATTTTACTCATAACTGGAGTATATTATTCCAATAATATAACGCCAATATTATTTATGATAATATCAGTTATTATGCTCATAATCATGAAATCGGAGAACCTACTCTACCGTATGTCATTCGACATGTCCCCCTCGACTTCTGCCGTTGACTTTGATTGATGCCTATAGACTTACGCTACTCGCGCTCTCGGGGGATTCCCCGACTTGATATACACACGATTCAGATTCTTAAGTTATAAGATTTGGTGCACGATAGGAGATTTAGAAACGGAAAGGTCTGACAGACGTAGTGATCGTTGAAATTGTTTTCAGCGTCAATAGTCACAAGATTAACATTAACCGTTCGTGACAAATATTTATATAGTCCGAATGAGTTTTTAGGTTACATAACGGCGGACATTTGATGTAATTTTTTTTGCTGTTGTGTGTGTATGCGCCATGTTTTGATTAAATTTTTCTCATCGTTATTATATGAAGCTGCCACGCATATCCACCAGCCCGCATTCAGTAAGCTCTGAAACCATCTCATAAAGGACAGGAGGCCTAAGTCAAGCAATGGGATATTTATAGGCTGTTACTCTTACCATAATTATATTTATTACTTATGTTAAATGTTATAAAAAAGAAGAGCAAAAATAATATTTATTATGATAAAAAAATAATAATGTGCTGATTTAGATTTTTTTCATTTTCAATTTAATTTCATACATACCTTTGAGCTTTACCAATCCAATATAACTGAAATATTACACTAGATTGATATAAGACGCTAGAGGTTATATACCTCTAGTATAAAAAAAGAGGTGTTGAAAATAACAGTAAATGCGTCTAATGATAGAATACTTTGTGACAGCACTTGTTCTTCTTACACCTGTTTTTTAAAACAAGGTTTATATCATTTTCTGTTTTTTACTATTCATATATTGTTACAATATATATTTTATATATATCTCTTATATATATAAAAATCTCGTGTCACAGTTTTAGTGTTTATATTCCTCCGAAACGGCTTGACCGATTTTGATGAAATTTTATATGTATTTTCTGTAGGTCTGAGAATAGGTTTATAACTAATTTTTATACCCTTAAGAGTTAAGGGTGGCTCATCCCAAAAAAATTTTTTAAATTTTTTGGACATATTCTTTTATTTTTATTTTTTTAATATGTGGCATTAAAAATAGATACAACCCTAAATTTTCACCTTTCTACCATCAACACCTATTTTTTAATAGAGATATTAGTAATTCAATCATTTTCAACCTTGATCGATAGCTGGATCAATTAACACTTGATCAGTTATCCCCGTCAGGGGTCTTTTGGTGTTACTTCTCACCATGTAAACATGGGTAGGGATGGACAACGGGGTAGGGATGGGAGCGTTCTCCTGTCTCTCTTACAACAAGCTGTACCTCATTTCTTACACAGTTTTCGGAAAAAAATCTGCCTTTATTATTGTTTGTACATCGATCGCAGTAGTGACCTTTACAATTATCATTTTTACATTTCTGTGTAATTCTCAACTAAATTTATTATAAATTTGCAGTGCTGTAATTATTGTTATTATTAATTATTACGAGTATTTCTACTGTATTATTATTAAGAAAAAATATTGTGAAAGGTAAGTTAAATAACAAAAATGTACATGCGTTAGACCTATTATAATAAAAAAAAAAAACAAATAACGGGCCAACTTTTTTAAAAAGGACTATATCATAGCGTGGGACCATTGTACGAGGAGCATGAGCACATAGAAAACGTAGACAGAATCTAAAAATATAATAAAAAATTTGCGATCGGGGGATCCCCGGGAGGAACGAAGTTCTTTTCGATATATTTTTAACTTAAAACGTGTTTTAAAATGTAGATATTAAAGCCGTTGGTCCTGCTTCTTACCTGAACTTTTACCGTTCGCGTCGGTTTACCGTCCTATCGGATTATGAGAGTGCACCTGTGTTTACGCACACACTTTTGCACTTTAATACGTCCTGCGTAGTTGGCAAAGCTTTCTTGAGATTGGCCATCGCGGTCGAAATCGGTCAGGAGGAAATTATTCTTCGGAGTGTGCTGCGTGAGGCCTCAGAGGCATACCCTGGCGACGATAGTCGATGGAGATCTCTCGCTACCGAGCGTGACTAATGCCATGTTGGAAATGGTCTCCTTCTGCGAGAGTGACATGTCGCAAAAGGAGGCCGCGGAGCGGCAGCGCGAGGAAAATGTCTCCGCTGATTCGATCCGTCGAAGAAGACTGCGGAGAAGGCGTTGGCGCTATGCATACCTTAACAGCCACCGGGGCTAAGGGGGTTCCCTGTATCTCGGAACTCCGGAGCGTCACGGTAGCATGCGCAAGCGATCCCGTGGCACCCCCCGACCAGACAGAGAGGATTCCGCTGGTTTTTTAGTGGGTATTCTTTCAGCGCCGGTGAGCCCCACATACCCCTCACTTCATGTTGGGGAAACGCGTAAATGCCTATTACTTTTTTATCACACCGCATTGCCCTTCTTAATCAACTCTCCCTTTCACATGTGTATGTTTTATGTTATTTTTATTGTTTTCAATGCAAATGTAAAGTAAGAATTAAAATTGATAAATTTCATTTAATACTTTAGGAAAATAGTATTTTATTCAAAATTAAATATAAAATAGCGAATTCTAAGTTAAAAAAGTTCAAATTATATTTAAATTTTTATAGAATTGAGGATATCTCATGGCCGCACACAATTCTTTTTGTCAAATCTGAAAATTTGTACACTTACACATATAACCGCTAGAATAGAAATAATCAATAAGAAAGAAAGAGGGGAAAGGTCTCTTAGAGAACAACGCTTCTTTGTTACATGACAATTTCTGCCAGGTCACTCTACTTTGCAGTAGTAAAAGAACTTGGTTCCAATAAATAAAAAAATATGTAGAGCAGGTTGGACTTTACTTTATGCATTATTATTATATGCCCTGTACCGAACACACATACACTGTACTGTATCGCCCATACAATGTTTATGTCTTATTGATTAAAAAATGCACGGGATAAAATCCTTATTTTTCCCGTACGAAGTCGGGACGGGCAGCTAATTACTCGCTGATAACGTATCTTTCTGTAGGTAAAAAAGGTTTTTAAAAACAGTACAGCAGTTTTTTAGTTTATTCGCTACAAACAAACATACAAAAAATCTATTTTTACTTATTTATAATATTAGTATAGATAAAGACCACGCGCGAGCGAAGCTGCGGGCAACAGCTAGTTTATATAATATAAATGTAACAGCCTTCTTAATATTCAATATTTTAGTTTGTTATAAATTTGCTACTGTAGTCATATTCTTACTTGCTTGCCTTTTAATTGTATTTGATTAAAAATATATATAATATAAATAATATATAAATCATTTATTTACTACGCTTTATTGGTCTTACTCAATGTTATGTGTTATTTTATATACATAATGCTATCATCTCCTATAAGTGTCATCTCATTTTTGTTTGTTAAAAATGATTAATGAACACGTAACCTACCAGAGCGGTCAAATAACTGCTTTTGAATCTTTAATCAAAATTGTTATATAGGTGCTTTTTTGTACATTATATACTTTTTCTATATGAAATGGCCGCTTAATTAGCTCATTGAGATATGCTGCTTGTATATATATATATATATTATGTATACAATAAAGCTGTATGTACGCTAATCATAACTACTGAACGGATCATCTTGCTATTTTCACAGGTATCACAATTATGCTTATGGACTAACATTTAGGGTTTGTTTCATTAAAATCAGAAACTGTGAAAAAAGTTATTGTCATTTACAGATAATTTTAAATTCGTCTTGAATACGATATTTATCCGTGTATTTCATTAAATCAAATTTAAAAAAAACGAGTGTGGACGATTAAAAAAAATAACAGAAAAGAGTTTTGTTTTAATATATCGTAATACAATCGACTTTCAATCGACCCGCACAAAGTCACGGGCACCAGCTAGTCTATATATGTATATATATATATATATATAAAGACTTGTAATTAATAAGGCTTAGCTTCATTTAGTTTCCAAAGTCAAAAATTATGATTATCACGATTACCCTTGTCACGGGGCAGTTAATATTTAAGGCCAACACTGATGCTGAAGTAAATCTTCCTTAGAAGACCCTTGTCTGCCTGATTACTACGTTATTGTTACAGAGTAAATATTCCGGTTCTTTAATGACATACTGTGTCATTTAGTTCAAACTGGTTTACACTACAACATTTATTCTGTTTCCCGCTGCTAAATAAATTATACTCTTGCTGTATCAATATATGAAATAATTATTATTATAATATCATACGTGAATGTGTGTCAAATTATATGTTATACTAGCAGCTGCCCGCGGCTTCGCTCGCGCTTAAGTATAAGTAAACAATAAACGATTATTTGAAATTTGGATTGGTATGTGATTTTAAAGTAAGAAGCATGAACATGTCTTCTGGTCTACAATTCTGTTGCTTAAATACCTCGGTCATCTATCCACGACGTTAGATATAGTTACTAATGTAAATGAGCAAGCGTACGAATATATTTTTTTATTATATAAAACTTAGATTAAACAAAACTAACTCTTTAAGGGTCAGGTTGAGGTAAAACTTAGGGACTACCAATTAAGTGGTACACATGGCAATAATGGAATACGTTTTTTTTATCAAAACTTCACTAACATATTGAAGTTCGTATAAAAAATGTATATTTCCCTAGGAGATATTGTATATTTTTAATTTCCCACCCAACTCTTCAAAACAAAAATAAATGTTTCTAAAACTTCGAAATACATGTTTATTATTCAATCAAAAAACACAAATAGGAAATTCCTATTTTATACTAATGCTTTCACCCCATTTCTCCCGTTTGGAGTTGAATTTCTAAAAACGACGAAATACGTATGCGTAGCGTTAATATTAAATATCAATGGCTCTCGATGTCACCGACTAACTGTGACATCAATTCCATCGCGCACGAAGAAATTTGGCAACTCTTTTCTTTGTCGCACCTCTAAAACATGGAATTCGTTACCAGCACACGTGTTCCCCTCCTCTTATGACCCGGGTTCCTTCAAACGAGGCGTGAAGAGGCATCTTGCGGGCCGGCAAGGCGGGGGCGGCTAGTGCAAGTCATTCTTCCTGACTGCACTAGCCGTCGTCGCGTTTGGACTTTACTATCACTTACCATCAGGTGAAGTAGAGTCATTTGCCATCCCGGAAACTATAAAAAAAAAAAAAAAAACATTCTTCTTACATCAAAAATTACGGAATTCCCATACAAACTTTCAACCCCTTCTTTACCCTCTTAGGGGGTAGATTTGAAATACATTTTTATTTATTAAGCTTGTTTATTATTTTTTATGCTTGTAACTTTAAAAATTACAGGTTTCTAAACAATCGTTCAACTCTTTAGGGGTGGAATTTCCAGAAATCCTACCTTAGTGGGTGTTTACATTATAAAATGTATCAACTGCCAAAATTTCAAGTTTCTAACCCCCGTGGTTTATTAGAATGATTGATGATGAATGAATCGTTCAGGAAAAGTCATTATATTATGTGTATAAATAACAACAAAAATACATATTTTTTATAACTTTTGATAGGCTCATCTGATTTTGATGAAATAAAGACTAAACCGAACCTTGAAATAGTTGTTATAATAATTCGGTTATTTGTAATTTTAAGACGTTTGAAAGATTAGGCTGAACAAACAGACAAAGAGTGTAAAAAATAAAATATATATTGCTTTGGTTTTGGTAAATCGTAAATAGCCATATAATCTTTAAAACAGGCAGTTATTTTGAAATCACAGACAGAAACTTCAATTTTATTTATATGTATGGATAATTTATTTATTAATTCGTTTTTTTGCTATAGATTTATGTTCTTTTATGTGTACAATATAGAGTAAAAGAAAAGGTGCTTCTGTCAGAGACCAAATAAAATCAGACTTAATCAAAGCATAATCATTTAACTAAATAAAAAAATAAGGGGATTTAAAACAATTGTTGTGTATTGAACTTGACACACATATCTCAATGAGCTAATTAAGCGGCCATTTCATATAGAAAAAGTATATAATGTACAAAAAAGCACCTATATAACAATTTTGATTAAAGGTTCAAAAGCAGTTATTTGACCGCTCTGGTAGGTTACGTGTTCATTAATCATTTTTAAGAAACAAAAATGAGATGACACTTGTATGAGATAGCATTATGTATATAAAATAACACATAACATTGAGTAAGACCAATAAAGCGTAGTAAATAAATGATTTATATATTATTTATATTATATATATTTTTAATCAAATACAAGCAAGCAAGTAAGAATATGACTACAGTAGCAAATTTATAACAAACTAAAATATTGAATATTAAGAAGGCTGGTACATTCACATTATATAAATTAATACATTATTATTTTTATCATTTCTAATATTTCTATCATTATTAATTTTGCATTGATTTTTTTTAAATATATAAAATCAATATCTTAGTAGACTTAATTATAATTTTGTCACCTATGGCTATCGCAAGAATGAATAATGACCTCAATATCATTCTTGAGTGGAGTGAGAAATCTTTAGCTCTTAATGTCAACCCTAGTAGATTTCAAGCCATAATTATTGGCAGGCGGAACCAAATATCATGTT
The DNA here is from genome assembly GCA_905220585.2 of Nymphalis polychloros. NCBI lineage: Eukaryota > Metazoa > Arthropoda > Insecta > Lepidoptera > Nymphalidae > Nymphalis > Nymphalis polychloros. The sequence continues at coordinate 1,478,394 of HG992262.1, forward strand.
TGATAATATTCTCATCCCTTATTGTGATTATATTAAAAACTTGGGAGTTTTATTCGAATATACTTTGCTTGCCGTGTGAGTGTTTGCCGTATTGAGGTCATTGGGTCATCATCAACATTGTCTTTTAAATTATGATCGCATAGATCTACTTCTTCCTATTCATGATTATGCTGTTGCAAGCTTGACATACCCAAATACCAATTGAATTAAACTGAGAGATTTCAAAATACTTTTATTCGGTTTATATTGGGATAAGGCAAACAGAACCATGTTTCACAATTTTGTTCTCTTCTTAATTAGTTGCCCGTCCGACTTCGTAGGAATATGCACATCTTCTCTATTCTGTACTGTGTGTTGTTTAACCCTTTTACTCCCCCTTCATCGCTTGATATTCATTAGATGATGACGGTGATGAGGACCGAGGTCTCAGTGCTTTTATTTAAGTGTTCCGTATTTTGTTGTTCGATCACTACTATTTTAGCTATCTCTATAGCTTTTTTAGTGACAGATCAGACCGTTGTAATAATCTTTGATGTTTGGCGAGCTACTCTAACACATATTCGCTGTAAATTTATCACTGACCAATGACTATTAATTCAACGAAATCGCATTTTAAACTGAAATTTCCTAACTTGTAATAAAGGTGGTTATATTTTCGTGTTTGCTTTGTTTTCTCATAAAAAATAAATGTCAGGCCATAGTAAAATTTTTCCTCGGTTCGAAATACTTGTTATATTTATTAATGAGGTCTTCTAAAGTAATTTCTGTTATTTTAATGTTGAATGAATTGAACATTTCGACACCTTTCCCACCAATCGAGTGTAGCAAAATTGCTATTTTTCTCTATTTACACTTCTTATATATAACCAGTGGCTAATAAATATAGTTCAAAATATGGTTGCCATTTTTTCCACGTTAAATTGTTATTTATTTCGTTGTTTAGAAAAAACTTCGGTTGGTAAAACGTTTGATTTTTTATCTGCCGTTTTAAAACTTTTGACAGGAAACACGAATTTACGAAAAAATTATACCTATTTAAAGTTTTAAGAAGTGATATACCACGTTGATGTTTAAAGCAAGCACTTCTAAAACCATGTATTATTGTTATAGTAGTTTTTTAGGCTTTGTTTATACACCTATATACTATTCACGTATTAATTATTGTCACTGAGTTAACTGACTTGCTCACACGCAGACTTAAAGCGTACTGTTTTGAAAGATATAAGATGAGATCATAAAGATACACACAATATATATGCAATATTAGTTTTTATGCAAAAACGGACAAACGGACAAACGGACAAACGGACAAACGGACAAACGGACAAACGGACAAACGGACAAACGGACAAACGGACAAACGGACAAACGGACAAACGGACAAACGGACAAACGGACAAACGGACAAACGGACAAACGGACAAACGGACAAACGGACAAACGGACAAACGGACAAACGGACAAACGGACAAACGGACAAACGGACAAACGGACAAACGGACAAACGGACAAACGGACAAACGGACAAACGGACAAACGGACAAACGGACAAACGGACAAACGGACAAACGGACAAACGGACAAACAGACAAACAGACAAACAGACAAACAGACAAACAGACAGACAGACAGACAGACAGACAAACAGACAAACAGACAAACAGACAAACAGACAAACAGACAAACAGACAAACAGACAAACAGACAAACAGACAAACAGACAAAAATTCTATTAATCATTGTTTTGGGTTCTATTGTGTTTATAATGACCCCCGATAAAAGTTTTACTCATTTATCTTCCATGTACAGACATCGACCAGTTACAGATTTATTATATGTATAGATAATTTTACACACATTGATCCCTAACTAAGCAGAGCTACTACGGCAACTATACAACTAATATACTACTTTTCTTTTGTAAATACACACTTATATAGATAATTATACCCAGACTCAGGACAAACAGACATGTTCATGCACACAAATGTCTGTCCTGGGTAGGAATCGAAGCCACGACCATCCGGCGCAAAACGCCAACCGACTCGTCGTCTAACGTATGATCGTCTATCTACGGACGTACGTATGACACTGAAACAACATCATAGTTCAGATGTTTGAATCTCACCATAGTGATAGCTGGATATATATGTATTAGATAATCAGATATTATCAAAGGATTGAAGATATTATCAAAGGATTCGAAGGATTACACAGCGCTTTATCAAAATCGAGTGAAATTAAAATTTAAACAAAAACGATTTAAAAAGGAAATAGGTATAATATATTTGTTTGATTATGACAATGTCCTGAACCATTTGGTCACAACTAGCCGATTTCGCTAAAGGCGTACTCTCTATTCATCTCACGCTCGTAATCTGATAAGTCAGAAATCGAACAAGACCGCAGCAAGATAAACGACAGGCGTCTGACCACTGTCAATACAATTTTAGACTGATACGCCCACGCTTGGTATTTGGACCCAGAAAGTCGAGGTCCGCCGTATAACTAGAATAAGTACTTTTATTAATTACTTTTTAAATATAGAATGCACGAATGAAGCAATTATTTTAAATATTCATTCCGTGATTACCTTTAGGCCGTCCTGTAAATTAACCGTTTTTCCATTAATAATAAAGTAACCGTTCTTTGACCTTTACTCCGTAATGCAATTACTATCTTTTTTTAAATAGAAATTAGAAAAAAAATCTTTTGAAAATAGTTAAACATTAATAAAGTTAGGAATTCATTTGAACAAGCAATTTCTACTTTAACTATTTTTTTTCTTTCACCGGGACGAAGCCTGCTCTGTTAGAAAATAATCAAACTTTTATAGAGAATTTTATTTTGTGCTCAGAGTTTTAATGTGAATAGTAATCACAGAGATTGTCTTTTAGAATTTCGGTCGTTGACAAGAATCGATAAGAAAAATCAATGTATTAAAAAACGTAAGATCGTTGCGAAATTTAAACTTTATACAATAGGAAATTATTGATGTCTTGAAATTTTTGTTGTATTACAAACTTTGAGAAATCGGGGATGAAATATATTATGTATAGGTAACATTAAATCTCCGGAATTCTAAATGGTAATACCGTATCGTATAATAATAATAATGTTCTCCAGATCGATTTCGGACGGACGGATGGACGGACAGTGGAGTCTTGGTAATAGGGTTTCCGTTTTACCCTTTGGGTACAGAACCTTAAAAACGTCATCCAGAATTTCTGCCAGGTCTCAGGTCTGAGATATTTAATTCCGAGCTGATGGTAGGTTTACAATGAACAAGGAAGTGTAATGCTTATATATGGATAGACCAGACCATATATAGACAATACATGGGCAAGTGAATTATGTTAATGAATGCAAAAAAAGATATTGTATATCTCTAATGTTATTTCATTACTCTATTTACTCTTTAGTGAAGTATTGACAACCAATTTTGATGATTGTATTCTTGATATGTTATAATTATTATTAACACTGTCGCATATAACTTTTTGATATTACACAACCGATATTGCGTTAAGTTTTGAGTTTTACAGAATTATAATTTTAGTAGTCTCATAATAATCTCATTAAATAATTGGTCATCACCATCACATTCTTACTTGACATATAAAATTAAAAACATAATGTTTTTCTTAGGTCTAAAAACTTTACGATATAAAAGCAGGAATTAAACTCGATGTTTCCTAAACGGTCTTTAGAGATTGTAATTAAGAATTTCTCTTCGTTACCTTCATCTACTAAATCAGTAGATTTACAACTTGAATTATGGGAAAGGACCGTTGTTTTTTTTTTTAAAAAAAGCTAAAGAATTCGCTCTTTCGTATTTAATTTAAACTGGACCTTTATCTTAACGCTTTGATAATTAACCTTACCTCTTTAAGGCGTTGACGCAAGCTGAATAAAGTTAAATCATTTCTAAAATATAATGCTTATAAGTAAATAAATAGGAGTTCAAATGATATTTCGGTGTATGACATCACATAAGTCTTTTATTAAAATTAGATGCGTTTTTTAGCCGACTTAAATAAGGATGTTAACAATTTGTCCTTATTTCTTAAAGATGATGTTACATTTAGCCTTTTTTTATAGTATAGGTAGGCGGACGAGCATATGGGCCATTTGATGGTTAGTGGTCACAAACGCCCAAAAACAGTGGCATTGTACATTTCTTTAAAAAAAAAACATCGCCAATGCACCAAAATTGGGAACTAAGCTGTTAGTCGCTTGTGCCTGTAATTACACTGGCTCACTCACCCTTCAAACCGGAACACAGCAATACTGAGTACTGCTGTTTTGCGGTGGAATATATGATGAGCGGCTGGTACCTACCCAGACGAGCTTGCACAAAGCCCTACCACCGAGTATGATTTATCTATTTAAATAATTTATGACTATAAGAAAACAAATAAATAAATATGAAGTAAAATAAATAAAATCTATTTTTTATAAGATATAAAGCAACGATGTACGTAATATATAGTATATATGCTACGCCTACCCAATGGAGTAGAGCGGGAACATGACGTCATATTCAGAAAACGTTAAGCAGTTCGCCGTCGACATACGAATCGTTCTTACCAGTAAAAACAGTGGTGTTTCCTAGATTTTCCCTAAAGGGAAAATTTTGATCAATTAATTACATACGTAATGGTGATAAACATAAAGTTCAAATTACAACAATTAAATATAGCTGTCGATTAAATGGAGTTACAGAAACAGGTGCATTTAACTGAATGCAATAAGCCGCGACAGACGTATTAATGTAATTGTTGTATCGAATTTGAGGCTTCGACGTAATGTGTATCAATAAACAGCACACGTGTGATTTGATTTTTTTAAGTGTGTTGGAGGTAGAGCTTTGTGCAAGCTCGTCTGGGTAGGTACCACCCACTCATTAGATATTCTACCGCAAAACAGCAGTACTTCGTATTGTTGTGTTCCGGTTTGAAGAGTGAGTGAGCCAGAGTAATTACAAGCACAAGGGACATAACGTCCTAGTTACCAAGGTTGGTGGTGCATTGGCGATGTTAGCGATGGTTAACATCTCTTACAATGCCAATATCTATGGGCGTTGGTGACCACTTATCATCAGGTGGCCCATATGCTCGTCCGCCTACCTATGCTATAAAAAAAAACAGCTGGTTGATTTCATTGCTAAGTAAAGATATTCGTTTTAACTTTTTCATTTGTTTTTGCGTGAAGTTTTGTGAGCCAATATTGGTAGCGTATCAGCCACAAACGATTGTTGGCAGTGTTTTAAGCAGTGTGTATTCTTTCATCATAGTAGCATGCGCATGAGATCCCGTGGCGCTCCTCGTTAAGATGGAAAGGGTACCGCTGGTTTTTTAGTGGGTATTCCGATGTTCTCAGTCCCCCATACCCCCCCTCCACTATTCCCGTAGGGGAAACGCGTAATGCGTCCAGCGTGAAAAGAGAGGGTCCTTTATCATGCTTGTAGTGTCGATTAACAACAGGGACAGAGTTACACAATACTGACGAATCGACAATATTGACAACTCTGTCTGTTTGTTGTCAATATTTAAGTTTCCTACATTATCACTACAATTATTGTTATTTTCGATTTGTTATTGAAATATATCTTTGAAATATTTATTATTTTATAATTAAATTGAATATTAGTAATTACCTGTAATTAATAGCTTCATTTATTTCACCATCTGTATGTATAAATTGATTTTTAAATTTTTTAGTTCATTTTATAGATAATATATTATTTTGAACATATACAAAGCGTATGCACTTCTCGTTTTTTATTTAAAACTTCTTGTTTCAAGATTCAAAGTATGTCCAATAATGTTTAGTATAAAATAGATGTTTGAAAGTTTATATATACGCCATATTACGCGACGGTTCGTTGTTATTGTGGACGCATTAATCTGAATAATTTATAACAATGGCAGACAATCTCATTACTATTCACGGTCAATATAGCACAATAATAACTATTCTCTCTGCTCAGTTGTTCCAAGTGTAATTTATCACAATTAGCCATTATTATAATAAATATATAATTTATGGCTATCGCTATTTTTAATTAATCTGTATTTTATTATTAACAATGCGACACTTAACAAATAACTAAACAAATTAATATATTTTATTTTAGTTCATTTCAACACCCAATTTTTGCTTCCAGCTTCTCCCTCGTATTAGGGGAAGGAGTTCATGTATTAAGTAAATAGCGTAGCTTATGTCCTTCCTTGAGCATCTAGCTTGCTTCATACCAAATTTTATCAGAATCAATTCAGTGGTTTAGCCGTGAAGGTGTGACATACAGACAAACTCATATTTATAATCTATACTACTATATAAATCTCTTGGCTCTATCTGTACATTTTTTTTCACCTAATTTTGTGATAAATTATCGTTTTATGATGCAGTGATTCACATTATACTATTTTTTTCATTTTTGTCTGTCTGTCTGTTTGTATGTCTTCTTATAACTCAAGAACGGCTTGACCAATCTTGATGAAAATTGGTACACACAAAGAACATGTGATGGCGCAAATGTTAGGCCATATATAAGATCGGTAAACCCTACGGTATCTTATGAAAATTAATTTCAAATCGTTAATTACGTATTTCTTTACCAGTAGCTATATGTGTGGGTGTGTGTATTTGTGTGTGTGTGTGTGTTTATGTGTGCGCGTGTGTGTTATTATAGTAATAAAATAATTTATTATATTTTTATTAATTATACGCGGGTGAAGCCTCGGGGCACAGCTAGTAATTAGTATAAATTTAAAAACGCTCACTGTTAGTTCCTGTTTTTCTCGTCTATGACACTCGACATGTTCGGCAAACATTCGTGTAGACACGAATCACTGTTGACACAATCTCACTTTATGTAATTCTACTAATCAAGTATCTTATTATTGTTAAGTTTCCGCATGTATCTAATTATTAGCAGCTTAAAGTATTGTCTTTCTTACTGTTAGTTTTAAACACTTAACAAACATTAACATACTCACTATCGATTCGTGATGGCCCAGTGGTTCACACGTCAGTCTTAACTACTTCATGTATTAAAAACATTTGCTCGGCGGTGAAGGAAAACATCGCAAATGAAATGAAAAACTTCCATATATTTATCCACAAAATGGCGTTAGAACAGCGTGCTAAGATCAAATATTATACTTAAAAGGAGAATGCGCCTATTCTGCTGAGACATTTACAGTCTTCTACTTATATATAAAGCGATAAATATAACAAACAAAATTCCAATTGAGTTCAATTTATTCTACCGTGGCATCCTCAATTCATTTCAGCAACTCGTTATTACGGTATCATATGTTTTGTCGCTTGGTCTTTATTCGGGGTAAAATAATAATGATCTACTGGAATATAAGTTTACAAAACAGGAAATTCCATTACGTCGCTTTGAAATGTAAATGATGTGTGATGGACCGCTGACAAAAGCCGAGACGCTCTGGATCATAACGATTTACTGATGACGTAAATGTTCAGTGTATGGTATTTTAAAAATATTCAAATCGCTTCCTACCTACAGACAGACATCTTCGCATACGATTAGGGCTGTATTCCGTACAGTATTGATTACATTAAAGATTGATTACAGTATGTAATCAGTTTTACTTTAAGAGAGAATCGGAATTGCGATTCAAAGGGGAAATGCTGCTAGCATTCTTGCCATCATTCCACGCGGTCACGATTCGCACAGTAACTATTTTTGTTTTTTATGTATTTATTTAAGGCTTGAATGTTAATAAATCTATTATGGGAGGCTAGCTGGCTAGAAGTTTGTGAGCAAACACAGGTGCACTCTCTGTTCACACGCACAATCCGGCTGGTATGTTATACGTGTAATGAAAACTGACTTAGAGCATTTTGATACTTGCGTCCTTTAAATGTCAATAATTAAAGTCAATGTTGCATAGCATTTTTATTGGTATAGGATAATTTTATTATATCGTTTGAAAATGAAATCTCCATTTTCAAAAATTTGAATATTGATTAAAAGACATAATCAGAGGACTGGTAGGAACTTTTTTATTTTTTTTTATTTGTATATCCAATTTAAAGGCATTAATTCGCACATCGAGGTTTATGTAAAACAATTAATCAGTAAGAGTTTTATATATATAATGTATATATCGTAATAAAGCCTAATGACATGTGACCACACAATTTAGTACAACGACAGTGATTTACAGTCAGTTCATTATTAATTCAATTTAATTAAACATACAGTTATGTTGGACAGACAATCAGTTCGACGTGATTATTTACGTTGTAAATGGAAACGTTACGATATATTTTCGTTTTAATCGGTCAGCTTAAATGGAAGTTTATTTGATTTTTATATATTTTATTTAGTTTCTACTTTTAAGTATTTATATTTTATTCCAGGTTGTCCATAACAAAAAAAAAATCGTAAATAGTCATGGAAAAAGTTGACGTTTACCAAAACATCGGATCACCTATTTGATTATAAAAAATACTGGTTGACTTTATCATAAGTAATATTTTAATACAAGCATCGTCGTATTGGGGGACAATTTCAAATCAATCGAAACTGTGAAAGTTATTAAGGACCGTTTGTCAAGTAGGAATGAGCTGATAATTTAAACGTCTAAATTTCATAATTCATAGTTAAGAACCATCTTGACCACATCAGGTTTCAAGCTGAAAAAACTAGGATACCACTGACACACAGATATATCCGTTAAACTTATAACACCCCTCTTTCTACGTCGAGTTTGAAATTACAATAAAAAATTAAGTAAGTGTAAGTACTCTGAGAAGAAAAGTAAGAATGCTTTAAGAATTACTTATTGATAGTCAAACTAGAAATTACCACCGGTTCGGAAAACAAATACCCAGCCCTGAAAAGAACCGACAAAGAAACTTATCGGGTATTTTTATCATGTTTTGGGTAAAATATTCTTATCCTTTTGATTATAAATATAATATCCTGGGACATTATTCACACACGGCCATCCGATCCCAAACTAAGCAGAACTGATATACTACATAATATAATACTTTTCTTTTGTAAATACATACTTATATAGATAATTACACTCAGACTCAGGACAATCATGTTCATGCACACAAATGTCTGTCCTGGGTGGGAATCGAACCCACAACCTGCGGCGCGAAAGGCAAGTATCTACCATAAGTACCAACCGGCTCGTCAAATATCAATAAAATTATATAAGGGTTAGTATTAAGAGTGATATAACAAGCTAACTTGATAAGTATATTAGAATAAAACATGTGCGGCCTTCAAGATATTATATTAGCAGGTGGTACAAGGGGGTAGATTATGATGAATTACTCAGTAATTTACTTAGTTTTAAATATAATTATATGTTATAAAAATAGCAGCATACAAATACCACAATAAACTTAATAGTGTACTTAACTGCTTTATAATAATAACGCACTTTCATTATATAATTATTAATTTTCATTTTATGTTATATAATACTGCTTTCTCAGGTCATCCTAGCTTCAATGCCTGAACTAAAAATATTTCTTTTATTTAAATTACTAAAAAAAAAAATAAGAAAAATGCACAGTGGATTATTTTACAAGTTTTTTCAGAACTATCTGAATCCAACAACTACGCGAACCAAAAAAAAAACAACGATCCAAAATATTCATTCATTCATTCTATTTTTTTTATGATATTACTAATTAAAAATAAACTCAGAAGTAAACAACACGGATCAGATTTATTAAACACAGTAAACGAAAAAGCATGAAGATAAATATATAGCCATCTATACAAACTTATGTTAATAAGGACGGTTCATGCAGCACCTGCCGCTTACGGCATATTTACATAAATATTGCAGCACGGCCATTTCGTGCGTTGTTCCACTCGGTTCTCGTCCACAGGTATTTAGAATAAATTTCACTGGCTTGTGTAATTTGAACATAGAGTATATTTGATGTAGAAAAATCATATTAGTCTGTAATATTATAAAACAAAAACATGAAATTCACGCTTTCACGTCAGTCTATGAAAGCGAATCAAATCGTAAAGTTATATAATATATATAATTTTTATATTTTATTATACATGAATAATATTATGATATACTAAAACAAACTCCGATATACGTTTTATGTATAATTTATACATTTTATTTAAAAAAATCCTGTATAGGCTAGTCTCCCTTGAGAATTCACTTTGGACGAAACTGGTCGACATTATTGACCCTGATTAACTTACCTGTTTGTTATTATAATCTTATAAAACAAAACCCTATAAAATCCAGAAGTATATAATAACAGTACATTAAATAATTCATATTTCATATAAAAACGATGCTTAAAATAATAGCTTAGAAAATCTCACGTATCTTTAAATATTTTAGATTGAACCGCTGGAAAACTTTCCCACGATAAATGTTTCATATACGGAGTCTATTTGTACCGTAAGATTAAATATTTTTATTAATATGAAATATTATGAATTAAAATAGGCTCGTTAAATAATTATATTATATTATTTTACTCGGTGGTAGACCTTTGTGCGAGCTCGTCTGGGTAGGTACCACCCACTCATCAGATATTCTACCGCAAAACAGCAGTACTTTGTGTTGTTGTGTTCCTGTTTGAAGGGTGAGTGAGCCAGCGTAATTACAGGCACAAGGGACATAACATCTTAGTTCCCAAGGTTGGTGGCGCAGTGGTGATGTTGTTTTTTTTTTTAAGAAATATACAAACCACTGTCTTTGGGCGTTGGTGACCACTTACCATCAGGTGGCCCACATGTTCGTACACTAAACTATATTATAAAAAAAAATATATGAATCGTCATGTTACTCAAATAATTTGAATATAAAGAAAGGAATTTGGATTCTGAGGAAAACTTGCAAGAGGCTCGATATTCTCCTCTTTTTCAGAATTAAGTACATAGTCGACTATAAAAATTAAATCTATCTGTCCTGTAGTTGAATTAAGGAATATGAACTTCAAGTCTTTATTCCGCCTCACTCTTTTAACTCCTTTTGTCGCTTAAAAATGAGAAATGCATCGTATCATAGATTTCGCCACTGCAGTCGCTCAAAAGCTTACCGCGATAACAATGCCGCGGGCTTAAATATCGTTCCTTTTTTCTTAATGCAAGTTTACGCTTTCACTTTGAGGTAGGGATTTGTGCAAGCCCGCTTAGGGTGGTACCATCCTACTGCTAAACAGCAATACTTAATACTGTTTTGTTTGGTTGGAAGGATGAGTGAACTATTATAACTGTAAATATGTATTGTGTATATGTAAAAGTGAGCCAGTGTAATTACAGGCACAAGGGACATAACATCTTAGTTCCCAAGGTTGGTGGGGCAAGCGATGGTTAACATCTCTTACAATGCCAATGTCTATGGGCGTTGGTGACCACTTACCATCAGGTGGCCCAAAGATTCGTCCGGCTTCCTACGCAATAAAAAAACTGCAGATATTAAGTACATAACATCTTAGTTCCCAAGGTTGGTGGCGCATTGGTGACGTAAGCAATGGTTAATGTCTCTTACAGCGCCAATGTATATGAGTATTGGTGGCCACTTAGCACCAGGTGAGACATTGTTCGTCTAACTATTTTATAAAAATCACACATTTAGACGGTAACGAGATAACTTGTGAATGTGCTCCTCCTAGGTTAAGGTCTCCTATATTTGTTAAGAATAAGGTATGTAGGTTGTTCGTCGAAATTAAACCAATATTTACTTATGTATGAATATATTATTTAAATGTATAAAAAAGTATATATGTCCGTGTATTAACAAATTAGTTAGCCTCTTCCCAAATTTGACTTATCAATCCTTGAGATCGCTCTTTCAACAATAAGGCCGTATTTTCTACCGCAACTTCAATTTTTGACTTGAAAATTTGATTTCTTCGTGCCTATGTTTATTAATTTAACGAGACTGCCTCGTTGGTCTAGTGGCTAGATGTAAGGCCGCAGACCCGGTGGTCCTGGGTTCAATTCCCAGGTCGGGCCAATAAATAGTTATTGGGTTTTTCTGTCAGAAAATTCTCAGTAGCTGCCCGGAGTCTGGAAGTTGGAAGTGTGGACACTCCCGTGCCTCGGAAAGCACGTTAAGCCGTTGGTCCTGCGCCTGAACTCTTTCCGGTCGTGTCGGATTGTCGTCCCATCGGATTATGAGAGCTAAGGAAATGAGAGTGCACCTGTGTTTGCGCACACACTCGTGCACTATAATATCTCCTGCGCAGTTGGCTAATCTCTCTTAAGATTGGCCGCCGTGGCCGAAATCGGTTTGGAGGACCTCATATTAATTTTAATTATTGGTATAATTACTTATTTTATTTATTTGTTTCAAAATTGTATTGACCAACGCAATATGCAGTTGAATCAAAGGCGGATTATAATGCCTGAAGACATTCTCTGACAGTCAACCTTTAGCATAAACAGAAATCCGTGAAGGCTGTAATTAGTAACTGATATCATTAACAATACAAATATATGGACACAAAAATATACAGGACTATAAAAATAAATGAGCCGAGATGGCCCAGTGGTTAGAACGCGAGAATCTTATCTTTGTGCTTAATTTGTATTTATAATTCATCTTGTGTTTGACGGTGAAGGAAAACATCGCGAGGAAATCTCTATGTGTCTAATTTTACTGTAATTCTGCCACATGTGTATTTCACCAATCTGCATTGCAGCAGCGTGGTGGAATATGCTCCAAACCATCTCCTCAAAAAAGAGAGGAAGCCTTAGCCCAGTTGTGGGACATTCACAGGCTGTTACTTTATAAAAATGGACACAAATATATTATAAAAAAACTCTTATTGAATACATGGTTTTCACAGCTAAAACATTGTTCGTTAACCCTTCTAAGATGTCTACTCTGTATAAAATATGATCTCGGCGGTATAATGCCTCTTGGACGTATTTCAAGGCGCCCACGTGCTTAAGATTCGCCAAATATTTCATCCCATGAGATTAATTAAACAGCGCCAAGTGGCTTTGCTGGCTAAGAAACCACTTCGGTAACACCATTAAAATATATAAATGCTATTTTTAGATTTGAAACAAGGAAAAGGAAAAGGATTATAAAGATAAATTAAAAAAGTAAATTTTCACAGATAAGTAATATAATTTTAAGAATTGTTTTTAATAATATTGACAATCTCTCCGGTATGTAGATTATATCAAGACAAGCCGTGCCAACTATGAGTTACAATTTTATTTTAAGCTAGCTGTGCTCGCGTTTTTACTCGAGTATAACGTAAAGAAATTAGTAAGAGTAGACTTATAATATTTCAGTACATGTAATATTTTTAGTTTTATTTTCGTGGGGTATTAGTGTTTATTGGTTTTCGCCACATCTGGATCTAGGGCAACAAATCATTGGCCATGAAAAAAACAGGATTCCCTTAAATCTATTCCGATATACTTAAATGTCTTTCCCTGTGACTTATTTTTGTAACTGCAAGCGATACCTTCATAGGACATTGTCTTTTTAAAAATGAAAAGTAAATCTGTGTACTTATAAAAAATTACTTATTGTCAACTAACTGACGTAGTATATATTTAACAAAACAATGAAAATAAAAATGCCGCGACGGAACGAAATACCTATCTAATCTATAAACTTTAACTTACAAAGCTATTTCCAAACCGAAAACAAACACTTAAAATTAGTATTTGCAAACAACCGATTCAGAAATATTTTGTTTCTTGCTGGAAAAACACCTTTACGCGTTTCCTCCACATGAAGTGTGGGGCTCACCGGAGCTGAAGGTGCCGGAATACTCACTACAAAACTAGCGGTATCTTCTTCGTCTGGTCGGGGGATCGTTTGCGCATGCTACCGTGACGTCCCGATGGTCGGCCCGCACGTGCGGGATTTCTAGGAGGGTTTCCGGATACAGGGAACCCACCTAGCCCCGGTGGTTATTAAGGCGAGGAGAGAAGTTGCGCATAGCGCCGACGCCTTCTCCCCGGTCTTTTTCCGTGGATCGAATCAGGAGGCACTTATGGTGCTGCTCTGCGGCCTCTTTCTGCGATATGACATTCTCACAGAAATAGACCATTTCCAATCAGCACCTCTCGCTGTTGAGAATGACGTTAATCACGCTCGGCAGCGAGATATCTTCGCGACTATCGCCACCAGGGTATGCTTCTGAGGCCACTACGCAGCACACTCCGTCAGGGTTATATGTTTTTGGATTCTGTTGCTTTAATAAAGACCCACCATATAAGTTTTTTTCAATATATTTAATGTAAAGACATTTTTTTATTATATCGGTAGGCGGACGAGCTTATGGGCCACCTGATGGCAAGTGGTCACCAACACCCATAGACATTGGCATTGTAAGAAATGTTAACCATCGCTTACATCGCCAATGCGCCACCCACCCTCGGAAACAAGATGTTATGTCCCTTGTGCCTGTAATTACACTGGCTCACTCACCCTTCAAACCGGAAAACAACAATACAAAGTACTGCTGTTTTGGGGAAGAATATCTGATGAGTGGGTGTAACTACCCAAACGAGCTTGCACAAAGCTCTACCACCGAGTAAAATCAACATCGGCCTGTTACAATTTTATTGTATGTATAGATGTTGGCATTGATCTATGTATAATAAAATTAACGAAATAATAACTGTATATAAAATTATAGTTACAAAAAGTATTACAAAGATAATATATATAAGACAAGTTCTCAGTAAATGTGTAGTTTTATAACGTGATAAAGTAAATTAAGTGAATTCTCTTTACTTTCGGAATATCAGAGATTCAACCAAGTCGTTACTACGTGGAGTTTAACATTACTTTAAATACCTTTGAAGCGTATAATACTATTCATTCTAATTTTAAAGATAAAAGTTTATCTCGGAATTTATTGTCTTTTTTTTATATGGTGGAGCCGAGATGGTCCAGTGGTTAGAACGCGTAAATCTTAACCGATGATCCCGAGCAAGTGCCATTGAAATTTCATGTGCTTAATTTGTTTATATAATTAATGTCGTGCTTGACGGTGAAGGAAAACATCACGAGGAAACCTGCATGTGTCTAATTTCACTGAAATTCTGCCACATGTGAATTCTACCAATCCCCATTGAAGCTGCGTGGTGGAATAAGCTCTTAAACCTTCTCCTCAAAAAGGAGAGGAGACCTAAGCCCAGCAGTGGGACACATTCACAGTCTGTTACTGTTATGGTGGGGTATAAACAAAATGAAGTATACACATTGGATATTAATTTTTCTTTTAATATGTTGAAAGTATTAATATTAGGTATAAGCCGTTGAAAATTATTGTTGATTATGTAAAATTATAATTTACTTATAAAAATAATATAAGGTGATTGCAAAAATATTTTGCCCACAATCATTTAACGTCCCGTCTCGACTTCGTACGGGTAAAATAAGGATTTTATCCCGTGCATTTTTTAATCAATAAGACATAAACATTCGCCCATACAGTACATTCGCCCATACAGTACAGTGTATGTGTGTTCGGTACAGGGCATATAATAATAATGCATAAAGTAAAGTACAACATGCTCTACATATTTTTTCATTTATTGGAACAAAGTTCTTTTACTACTGCAAAGTAGAGTGACCTGGCAGAAATTGTCATGTAACGAAAAAGCGTTGTCCTCCAAGCGAAGGTCACTTTCTTTCTTTCTTACTGATTGTTTCTATTCTAGCGGTTGTATGTGTATGTATGTGTAAGTGAGCAAATTTTCAGATGTGATAATAAGGATTGTGTGCGGCCAATGTGATAACCTCAATTCTATACAAATTTAAATATAATTTGAACTCTTTTTTTTTATAATTCGCTATTTTATATTTAATTTTGAATAAATTACTATTTTCCCTACACTATTAAATGAAATTTATCAATTTTAATTCTTACTTTACATTTTCGCATTAAAATCATAATAAAAATATCATGCGCAACACTTTTTCCTGTGATAAAAATGTAAGAAAAATTTCTTCCTTTTTTTTCGCTGGAAAATTGCATTTATGAGTTTCCCCCACATGAAGTGAGGCTCACTGGCGCTGAAGGTGCCGGAATATCCACTAAAAAACCAGCGGTATCCTCTCCGTCTAGTCGGGGGGCGCCACGGGATCGCTCCCACCGGGAACCCCCTTAGCCCCGGTGGCTGTTAAGGATAGCGCCTACGCCTTCTTCCCGGGTCTTCTTCGACGGATCGAATCAGTGGAGGCATTTTCCTCTCGCTGCCACTCCGCGGCCTCCTTTTGCGACATGACACTCTCAGAAGGAGACCATTTCCAACATGGCGTTAATCACGCTCGGCAGCGAGAGATCTCCACCGACTATTGTCACCAGGGTATGCCTCTGAGGTCCCACGCAGCACACTCCGAAGAATAATTTCCTCCTGACCGATTTCGAACGCGGTGGCCAATTTCAAGAAATATTTGCCAACTACCCAGGACGTATTATAGTGCAAAAGTACAACAAGTGCACAGCACAGGTGCACTCTCATAATCCGATAGGACGGTAAGCCGACGCGAACGGTAAAAGTTCAGGTAAGAAGCAGGACCAATGGCTTTACGTGCCTTTCGTGGCACGGGAGTGTGACAAATATACAGAAATATAATCATTCATCAAATCTACATATTCAAATTTTTCATTTCAAATTCAAAATCTACATTTTAAAACATATTTTAAGTTAAAAAAAATATCGCAAAGAATTTCGTTCCTCCCGGGGGTCCCACGATCGTACATTTTTTATTATATTTTTAGGTTCTGTCTACGTTTTCTATGTGCTCATGCTCCTCGTACAAAGCCCATTATTTGTTGTTTTTTTATTTTTATTATAATAGGTCTAACGCATGTATATAAGTACACACACATTTTTGTTATTTAACTTAACTTTCACAATATTTTTCCTTAAGAGTAATACAGTAGAAATACTCTTAATATTAATAATTAATAATTACAGCACTGCATAATTTATAATAAATTTAGTTGAGAACTACACGGAAATGATAAAATGATAATTGTAAACATCACTACTGCCATCGATGTACAAACAATAATAATAGACGATTTTTTTCCCGAAAACTGTGTAAGAAATGAGATACAGCTTATTGCAAGAGAGACAGGAGAACGCCCCCATCCCTACTCCGTGCTGCTTACATGGTGAGAAGTGACACCAATAGACCCCTGATGGTGATAACTGATCAAGTTTTAATTGATCCAGTTATCGACCGAGGTTGAAAATGATTGAATTACTAATATCACTATTAAAAAATAGGGGTTGATGGTGGAAGCGTGAAAGTTTAGGGTTGTATGTATTTTTAATGCCACATAATATGAAAATAAAAATAAAAGAATATGTCAAAAAAAAGAAAAAACATTTTTGGGGTGAGCCACCCTTAACATTTAGGATTATAAAAAGTAGTTATAAACCTATTCTCATACCTACAGAAAATACATATAAAATTTCATCAAAATCGGTCAAGCCGTTTCGGAGGAGTATAAACACTAAAACTGTGACACGAGATATTTATATATATAAGAGAAAGAGATATTCATTTTATACATATATGTGACAGAACGGTAACCTGTTATGATTTTAAATAAACAAAGTATATTTAAAATCATAACAGGTAATTATACTTATTTCTAAGCACTGATTACAATGAATACATACATATAAAATAATTAACTTAAATAACATAATTAACAGAATAAATACAAAAATGCGCTCACCTGGGTAATCACCAGTTCAGAGCACCGATAGTGCCATGTTCTGTTGACATCTATCTATCTTGTCATTTGAGTCAATTGCACAACCGTGTTATAAGACCGGAATTTGATTAAGAAATATTATCTTCCACATAAATACGTATTTTCAATTGGACAATAAATAACTGTTAAATATAATCTGTAATCAATTCATTCAACTTACATGCAAGGCGTTCTAAGCCAACTGCATAAATAAAACGGCGTCGCTTAAGAGAAAATGTGATGAACTGTCTAGCTTCCACAATTAATCAACTTTTATAGAAAAACATTAAAAAAATCCGTTTTTTTTTACATTCGTTTAATTGGAACTATTTTTGTAAATTTAAATTATAATAATAAATGTCCTTATTTAATTGATGGCTACCTGTCTATCTATAAACACTTCGCCGAAACTGCTGAATAGATTTCTATGCGATTTTAACAGATAGAGTTGCTTCAGTTGATTAAGCTTAGCTTGGAGAAACATGTAGGGTTGCTTCAATGAGATTGGATTGGACAGTGAAAATAGTTCTCGTCATTTAGAGATAATATTAAATTCGCCTTCTATACATAACAGAGCAGTAGAAACCTTGTGTGGCATTGAATAAATTTAACAAAAGCTAGCGTGAACGATTAAAACAGAATAACAGAACGTAAAAAATATTTTTTTCATCGAAATAAAACCGACTTTCAAACTGACGAAGTACTGGACACCAACTAGTCGTTAAAACAAGTAATCGTCATACATTGCGAATTGATTTTTCGTTACATGGTAAAGATAATATTATTCGAGTTAAAAGAAGGACGAAATTAGTGCAGTCAACATTGGAGCCCCATAGAATCAGCTTGTGACCAATATGTGTTGAAACTCTCTCTCCTTGGCATTTATTATTCCCTTCTGATGGTGGGGTCTGTCTTTCTGATTTTTCTCCTCCATTTTGCTCTATCGGACGCGTCCTAGACATTGCAGGAACTTAGATCTTTCTTGACCACATCCGTCCATCTCGTCTTTGGTCGCCCTCGGGGTCTAGACCTCGTGATATTAAGATTGGCCACAATATTACCCACATAGTCAGGAGGTTTTCTTTTTACGTGCCCATACCAACGTAGCCTGCTCTCTTGCAGCTTCTCGGCAACGTCGCGAACACCGAGACTGCCGCGGACGTACTCGTTGCGGATTTTGTCGAGTCTCGTCACTCCACATATCCAATATGTGTTGAAACGTTAAACAAAATTAAAAAGAAACGATTGTGTTTAACTTAGTGTTGTTGCGGTCCGGTTTGAAGGGTGGGTGAGCCAAGGTTGGTAGCGCATTGACGATACATGGAATGGTGGGCATTGGTTTTTTTTTTTATTGTATTGGTTGGCGGACGAGCATATGGGCCACCTGATGGTAAGTGGTCACCAACGCCCATAGACAATGGCATTGTAAGAAATGTTAACCATCACTTACATTGCCAATGCGCCTCCAACCTTGGGAACTAAGATGTTATGTCCCTTGTGCCTGTAATTACACTGGCTCACTCACCCTTCAAACCGGAACACAACAATACCAAGTACTGCTGTTTTGCGGTAGAATATCTGATGAGTGGGTGGTACCTACCCAGACGAGCTTGCACAAAGCTCTACCACCGAGTGAGTGGTGGCTCAGTCTGCCTACGTATAACATAAAAAGAAAGATTTACTAATATATTTTTATACGAAATTTGTTCAACGTTGATATATTTTTTTATTTTACGTTGTTCAATCGTAACAATTTCAATCATCGATATCTATGGTCGATTTTTAGCTTTTGTTTATTTACAAATATGAACCTTTATGATAATATATAGTATAATCCTTTAAATGTATTATTAAAGCCCGTCAGATAAGGGAACGCGGTAAAAATAAATAAAAGGAATTTCCAATATTATGCTCGGACGTGATATCAACGGTTGATAGTGAGAATTCACTACAATCGCGACCACACAAAATATAAAGCTCTTTTTTTACAATTTGCAGTTTAAAAATGGTATAGAATAAAATGAACAAATCATTCTTTGTTAATTTATTATTAAATTTATTTAACTTATCACTTTTGCTTGTGTCTCCACAATACTTAATACTTGTATTGGTATTTAAAGTCATGGGACATTTCTGACTGGCCACATTTAGGACAATGACGTCAAAACTATATTATAGGAAGCATAAATTGAAACCGAATGACCTTTATTTCGCCAACTGTGAATCACTGATTGACAGACAGGTGAAATATATATATTTATTCTATTATTGGCTTAAAATAGGAAGGAAGACTGGCAAATTCGATCACCAATACAAATAACAAAAAATATCTCTCCGTGCAGTGACGGAGTAAGAATACAATTCACTGCCCCTCTCTCTCCCATGGGTGTCGTAAGAGGCGACTAAGGGATATCTGAGCGTCCATCTGCTCATCTGGTGGTAGGATGACTCTCATCCGCCTGGCTTGTTACCACCGTACGCATGGTGAAAAACTCGTGAAGTGGCTGTTCGCAGTCGCGTTTCGAGATCAGCCAGCGTACAGCCAGTGCACGAGCGCGCATTGCCGTGATATGTGGTGGTCCGGTGGAAGTTGGTGTTGAACCAATTCCGGGGGAAATTATATTGACCTGCCGGACAGGGAGACCCGTAGAAACGGTTGTTCCGCTGGCCGCCCGTGGCAGAGTACAGGGGCCCAAGCGTTCTTAACCAGCTCGCGAGGCTGCCCCACCAGGCCACGCATAATCTCGGTGTGGACCGTCGTGCCGGTTGGTGACCGGACGGTGGGGTTCCGGCGGCCACTACCGGGAGGGTTCGGGGGCCCTTCCGTCCGGCGGGTCAGTTTATTTTCCCTTCTGGCAGCTTCCTGGGGAAACACAGCTCCACACTTTGACCATCCCTATCGTGGCAATGCGTCGCTCGCTTCACGTCTCGTCCTTTCCTTTCCCAAATGAGAGCGCATACAGGAAATAACGGTCGATCAGCGGTGCACACCCCCACCATACCTTCGCTGTTTGAGGTCGAGTTCTGTAACATCCGTGGACTCCATGCTAACCTCAATGCTGTCCACCACCATCTTGAGACAGCACGGCCAGCAATGTTGTTTCTTACGGAGACTCAAATACTCCGTCCTGTCGATACCAGCTACCTTAATTATCCCGGCTACATGCTTGAAGAATCCTTCAAAGCGAAAGCCGGAGTATGCTTGTTCGTCAGGACGGATGTTTGCTGTCACCGTCTGCGCTGCTTGGAGGACCCTTCCTTCTCCATGTTGGTGGTACGTGTAGACCTGATTCGCCAGAGTCGAGTCTACGTGTGCCTCTACAGATCCCATAATGGTGACTTGGAGACAAGCCGACTATTTGACCATCTTAGTCGGGTGGCAGATGCTGCACAAGAGCAGTTTCCTAACGCGGAACTGGTGTTTTTGGGGGACTTTAATGCTCACCACGAGTCATGGTTGAAGTCTCCCAAAACTGACCATGCTGGAAGGACTGCTCATGCTTTCGCTCTCACGCAAGACTTGACCCAACTGGTTGATCAGCCCACCAGGATCCCAGATATTGACGGGCAAGCGCCTTCTCTACTGGACCTTCTGCTGACTACTCACCCGGTGGAATATCAGGTTGAGGTTCGGGCTCCTCTTGGTTCTTCGGATCACTGCCTGATATCTACCAAGGTGCCACAGGCCAAGCTGCCGTCACCAGCGGTATGCAAACGTCGTGTTTGGCACTATAAGTCGGCAGATTGGGACGGATTGCGCGATTACTATGCGTCAGTCCCTTGGAGGGAACGTTGCTTTAGTGAGAATGACCCGACAGCTGGCGCCGCTGCTATTGCTGATGAGATCCTGTTGGGGATGGAATACTACATTCCTAACTCAGACCTCATCAGTAAGGGTACGCGTAACCGTTGGTTCACTCGCGAATGTGCCGATGCTGTGTCATCTAAGCAGGCGGCATATCGCGCATGGATCAATGGCTGCGTTAGTGGGGCATCTAACATTGACTCACTGAAAGCAACCTACAACAAAAGCTCCAAGTCCTGTGGGAAGGCATACACGAGAGCGGATGCACAGCGCATTGTACAGGTTGGTCACGACCTTGTTTCGTATCCTAGGGGCTCTCGTAGCTTCTGGCGTCTGACCAAGTCTGTGCAAAACAATTTCTGCCAACCTTCGCTGCCACCGCTCAGGAATCCGGACGGATCGCTAGCTCACAGTCCGCAAGAGAAAGCCGATCTTCTGGCAAAACTCTTTGCGGACAACTCTGTGATCGATGATTGCAGTGCACAGCCACCTTCAATACCTTCATGTGGCCACACGATGCCTGACATCAAAATCAGGCAGCGCGATGTACGTGCAGAGCTGCAATCACTCGATGTACGGAAAGCTAGTGGTCCCGATGGAATACCAGCCATAGTGCTGAAGAAGTGTGCAGCGGAGCTGTCTTCTGTGTTGACGCGCCTGTTCCAGCTGTCTCTCTATACAGGACGTGTGCCGGATTCTTGGAGAGAGGCTAATGTGCAAGCGGTTCCCAAAAAAGGGGATCGGTCAGACCCGGCTAATTATCGGCCAATAGCTATCACTTCAGTACTTTGTAAGGTGATGGAACGGATTCTAAATAACCAACTGATCCATTACCTAGAAGATCACTGTCTGATTAATGATCGTCAATACGGGTTTCGACCGAAACGGTCCACAGGTGATCTTCTAGCGTACGTAACACACCTCTGGGGTGAAGCTATCGACAAGCGTGGGGAATCGTTGGCTGTCAGCCTCGATATCTCCAAGGCTTTTGACAAGGTCTGGCACAGAAGTCTTCTCTCCAAGCTGCCGGCATATGGTCTGCCAGCTCAGCTCTGCACCTGGATTGCCAGCTTCCTACACAAGCGTAGCCTTCGCGTTTTAGTTGATGGCTGCGCTTCAAAATTCCATGTAGTGAATGCTGGGGTCCCCCAGGGGTCTGTGCTATCCCCCACACTCTTTCTTCTGCATATCAATGATATGCTCTCTCTCGGGAACATACATTGCTATGCAGATGATAGTACAGTGCACGGGGGATACCACGGACGCGCAGGAGCTGGGCGGGCGGAAACTGGGGAGAGACGGAGGGATCTTGTTGTTGAACTCGATAGGACGTTAGGACTCATTGCCAAATGGGGCTCTGATAATCTTGTTGAGTTCAACGCCAAGAAAACACAGGTATGCGCTCTCACAGTGAAAAAGTCACCATTTTCCCCTCCTCCTTCCCTCTGTGGCACTACGCTGGAGATACAAGGCAAAGTCGCCATACTGGGAATTGACGTTCGGTGCGACCTCAATCCAAAGGATCACATCGAGGCTGTTATAAAAACAGCCTCACGAAAACTCGGAGTCCTGAACAAGGTGCGGCGTTTTTTCACGCCACAACAACTGCTCCTGTTGTATAAAACACAGGTGCGGTCCTGCGTCGAATATTGCTCGCACCTTTGGGATGGCTCCGCTAAGTACTTACTGAAGGCCTTGGATCGGTTGCAGCGACGGGCGGTTCGCATTATTGGCGACGTAAAGGTCACCAACACCCTCGAGCCTTTACAGTTGCGTCGAGAGATAGCGGCACTGAGCGCTTTCTATCGACTGTATCACGGCGAGTGCTCAGAGGAGCTTTTCACCCTCATTCCTGCTTCCCCTTTCCTTCACAAATCTACGCGTGCTGGCTCTCGATGTCACCGACTAACTGTGACATCAATTCCATCGCGCACGAAGAAATTTGGCAACTCTTTTCTTTGTCGCACCTCTAAAACATGGAATTCGTTACCAGCACACGTGTTCCCCTCCTCTTATGACCCGGGTTCCTTCAAACGAGGCGTGAAGAGGCATCTTGCGGGCCGGCAAGGCGGGGGCGGCTAGTGCAAGTCATTCTTCCTGACTGCACTAGCCGTCGTCGAGTTTGGACTTTACTATCACTTACCATCAGGTGAAGTAGTGTCATTTGCCATCCCGGGAACTCTAAAAAAAAAAAAAAATATAAGGAATTATTCCTTACATCGTCAGTGCGCCATCACCAATGGGAGCTAAAATGCGATCATTTGTGCCTGTCATAACACTGGCTCACTCAATTTTGCACTCACAATGATACAAAGTATTGCTGTTCACGGTTAAAATATAATAAAATAATCAAACTGACTGGCTCACTAATATATACAGGGTTATTTGTAACGAACCAGCAACCTCTCAGGACTAGATAGCTATCACCATAAGCAACAACTATTATTCTGTGCATTTTTTTTCACCTAATTTTGTGATAAATAATCGTTTTATGATGCAGTGATTCACGTTATACTATTTTTTTATTTTTGTCTGTTTGTCTGTCTGTATGTCTTCTTATGACTGCCTCGTTGGTCTAGTGGCTAGATATAAGGCCGCAGACTCGGTGGTCCTGGGTTCAATTCCCAGGTCGGGCCAATAAATAAGTATTGGGTTTTTCTGTCAGAAAAATCCAATACTTATTTATTCAGTTGCGCGTGCGCTGTTGGACGTATAAGAAGAGAATATGGTTTAATCGCATAAATAGTGTTTTTATTGTGTTGTTTTTCTTGTAATGTTGTTAATACAATAATACCACACGTACAGTTTTGTTTGAACTGCAATTTAACAAGCATTCCTATATGTGAGAGGACTATTTTACAGTTTTAGTGGTGATCGTATTTAGTTACGAGTAATACGCGTGCCCTTGAAGTGACCTTAAGAGTGACCATTTAAGAACAAAAGAACTTAATGAGCTGCCCGGCTTTAAACTTCGCCTTAATTATTATAAGTAGCCAAGTTTCGAAGCGATAGCTTAAAGAACGTTTGGTCCAGCGTAGAGCGTGCTAGCTTTTTGAGTTCCTCACTTACCGTGACGACTCCGAGTTCAAACCCCACTAGAACCGATTTGCGTTTTTAAAATTATAATAATTTCTAAGTCGCATTATTTGTAAGACAAATTAAAATGAAGTTTGCCTGCTGCAATTTGACGACAGGTGTCGCTAGTGACTGCTTGTTGTGTACAAAGTGTGGTCATAATTATCACTTTAGATGTTTACACCCAACCGAAAAACGTAAAGAAGTATCTCAAGAATTAAAAAAACACTGGATTTGTCCGGAATGCACAATAAATCAACCCAGAACTGCGAGAAACGACAGTACACCAGTGCGAGTACAGACCAGTGAAAGTAATGTAAACCCGCGTAGAGGTGCTGCTTCCGGTATATATGAGGATTTTGTTTTGGATACTGCTGATAAAACATCTTTTGTTGAATTGATTAGATCCATAATTTCAACAGAATTGGCCAGTTTAAAAGGTGATTTTAAAACTTCTATGTATCCCATTCAAGAAGAGTTAAAAACATTTAAAAAAGAATTTCAAATAATAAAAGAAAGTTTGGATTTTATAAATTCAAAATTTGATGAAATTAATAAACGAATTGAATGCTGCGAAGGAGAAATGAATGTTTTATCTCAAAAATGTATGGAAATCGGTAAGCTGTGCAGTTCTGTGGAAGAAATTGAATTTCATAATAATAACCGAGAACAGTGGGCCCGAAAATCTAATGTTGAAGTTTATGGAATTCCAGAAAGAAAAAATGAAAACCTGATCTCGTTGTTACAAACAATTTTTGATAAAACAAACTTACAATTTAATATAAATACGGATATAGACTTCATCACCAGAGTCGCTTCTAAAAAAACCGATGGGAAGAAATCTAAACCAATTATTGTGCGTTTCATATGTAGATGGAAAAAAGATGAATTTTTGTCCGCGGTTAGGAAACTAAAACTAAAATGTTGTGATATAGGCTTCAATGGTAACAATAACTCAATATTTTTTAATGACCACCTCACTAGTCTAAATAAAGCCTTATTGCAATCTGTGAAGAAAGCGGCAAAAGAAAAAAATTATGAATTCGTGTGGGTCAAAAACTGCAGTATTATGGCCCGGCGTTCTAACACAAGTCCGGTTTTGCATTTCGTGAAGTCTAGTGATTTAAAAAAAATTGTATAAGTAGCTTTGTTTGTCTTTCTCAAATATTTTATATTGTTTTATATATGTTAATAATTCTGTTATTGGAATCAAGTATTTTGAGCACAACTATGGGACGTCAAATTATTTTATGTTACTATTTTGCACACGATTTTGGACATAAAAAACTATTGATATTAATATTTAACACATACCTAAATACGCTCTCTCCTGCGAATATATTTATAAAAACTAGTAACATGATAATTATTCTTTGTGTTTACAGTGATTAAAAATTATTCAATTTTATATCAAAATGTACGCGGCTTACGTACTAAGACTAATTCCTTTTTCAGGAAAATAATAAATGTTGATTATGATATTGTTTGTTTAAGCGAAACATGGCTTTGTGAGGGTATTTTTAGTGAAGAACTTTTTGATTCTAGATATTCAGTGTATCGACACGACCGTAACTATGATAAGCTCGGTAATAGTATGGGTGGTGGCGTTTTAATTGCAGTGAAGTCTGACATATCAGTTCGTTCATCATTATCAATTGTGGTTAAAAATCATGCAGCCGAGATAATTAAGGTCTCTATCGCACTTGACTTAGAACCCATATCAAAACGATTTCATGTTTATTGTTGTTATTTCCCTCATGGCAGTTACCATAGTGAGTGTCTTTGTGATTGTTTTGAACTTATTTCGAATGAAGTATTATTGTATCCTGATGATATTTATTTAGTAGTTGGTGATTTTAACATATCTAATGCTGTTTGGGATAGAGTTGGAAAATTTATGAATCTACGTAATTTTAATGATAACGACCCAGGTATTGATTCCATATTTAATTTTTTAAACTTTACTGATTTAAAGCAGTTTAACTGTGTTCCTAATGTTAACGGACGATACTTAGATCTAGTAATTTGTAACACACATTGCACAGTATGCCCAAGTGACTTTTATCTCGTTAATGAAGACGCTCACCATCCGACACTTAATATTAAATTAAATCTTTCCGATAATACCCAAAACTTTTCAGTTCCTCGTAAAATTCGCTTATTTCAAAAAGCCAACTATGACGAAATCAATAACATTATAGCCAGAACCGATTGGTATGACTTATTGAGCGCTTGTAATGTTTCCGATGCCGTTGTTATGTTTTATGAAACTATTAACTCTATAATATCTCAACATGTTCCAACAAAAGTTATGAAAGGCGATAAACATTTCCCCTTTTGGTATTCTCGCGGATTAATCAAAATTATTCGTAACAAATTGCACTTTCATAGGCGATGGAAGATCTATGGCCGATCATCAGACTACGACACGTTCAGTCTTTTACGGGATCGTCAAAAACAAGTGCAAATTGATTGTTATGATACATACATATGTCAATCTGAGATAAAAATTAATAAAAACAGCAAGTTTTTTTGGACTTTTGTTAAGTCTAAAAAGGCTGCTGCTGGTATACCTGATAATATGTTCTTTGGGAATGAGGTGGGTAATGATGGTAACAAAATATGTCAGTTATTTAATGACTATTTTAAGTCGGTTTATGCAGAGCCTGTTACTAGCTTTAGCTACCCCGGAATAACATCGAGTAATCATGCCTCTTGCTGCAGTAATTTATCGATCGGTTTTGTTACACTGAGTACTAACATCATTAAGAAATATTTGAAAACGTTACAAATAGACAAGGGTTCGGGGCCGGATGGGTTGCCGCCTATTTTTTTGAAATCATGTTGCGAATCTTTGGCTTATCCACTTTTAATATTATTTTCTAAATCGTTAAGTTCTGGAATTATGCCCGACACTTGGAAGCGCTCTTATGTTGTACCAATATATAAGTCTGGTGACAAGCATAATATTGAAAATTATAGGCCAATTTCAAAATTGTCAACTATAGCGAAGCTTTTCGAAAAAATTGTTTATGACCAAATTTACCCTTGTCTTAGGCCAATGTTAATTAATCAGCAACATGGGTTTATAAACAGAAAATCCACGGAAAGCAACCTATGTGAATTTATCCATCATATATCTACTGGAATGGATCAAGGATACCAAGTAGACGTCGTGTATACCGATTATTCTAAGGCATTTGATAAGATACCACATGCATTATTAGTACATAAACTTGAGAAAACCGGTATACATGGCGATCTACTTCGATGGCTGTCTTCTTACCTGGAGAATCGTAGTCAAGCTGTAACAATTAAAGGACATACTTCTTCTTTCGTGCCTATATCTTCCGGTGTGCCCCAGGGTTCGCACCTCGGTCCTCTACTGTTTAATATATTTATTAATGATATACAAATAGTTTTCGAGAATTCAATTATTCTTCTATATGCTGACGACATGAAAATCTTTAGACGAGTAACTCAAACTTCTGATTGCATACTCCTACAAAATGACCTAGACAAATTATGTAAGTACTGCTCAGACAACTATTTGTGTTTAAATGTAAAGAAATGTAATGTTATCTCTTTCACTCGTAAAACTAAAGATATTAACTTCAATTACCATCTAAATAACAATATTATTGCACGAGTTACCGAGGTGCGAGACTTGGGTATTTACATTGATAGCAAACTAACTTTTAAGTCCCACATTAATTACGTTACAGCTAAAGCTTTCCGAATGCTTGGATTTGTTTTAAGAGTAGGTAGGGATTTTAAAAACGCAAATACTTTAATACTTTTATATAATTCGTTTGTTAGATCGGTCCTCGAATATTGTTCAACTGCTTGGAATCCCTTTTATAAATGCCATATTATGCAATTAGAGAAAATTCAACGCAAATTTATTAAACATTTGAGTTATAAGTTTTTGCCGCATAATCAGGATATTTCACACATTCCGTCTTTAGAATACCGTCGCATGGAGAGAGATCAATTGTTTTTATTTAAGATACTTCAAAATTTTGTAGATTCACCCTATCTGTTACAAAATATATGCTTTAGATGTCCTAAAATTAATACGCGTCATCAGTCCCTTTTTCATTTACCTATCACAAAAACCAAATATGTTCAAAATACTTTTATTTTCCGTGCCTGTGATAAATATAATAAATGTTTTTCCAATATAGATTTTACAATGTGTACAAAAAAAAAATTAAAAAAAGAAATTAGTAATGCCTGTAAATTGTAATTAATTTATTTTTAAATTTTTTTTTTATTTTTTTTTAATAATTTATGTTTAACTCATGATTTTTTTTTAAATAATTGTCTTAATTTTCATTGATCATATTATTATTTTGCTCAATGTCATCAATTTTTATATTTTAATTTTAATCTGTTATTTTATATTTTGGCCAACGTGTGTTTATACGTTTTTATTCTTCTTAGCTCCAAATGAACTTGTAATCGGTGGAAACTTAATTGGTTTATGTATTTATTTTTGTATGAATTATTTTCAATTGATTGGTTGTAATACTGTTTGTTTCCCAATAAATAAAAAAAAAAAAAAAAAAAAAAAAAAAATGTCAGTAGCAGCCCGGAGTCTGGAAGTTGGAAGTGTGTACACTCCCGTGCCTCGGAAAGCACGTTAAGCCGTTGGTCCTGCGCCTCTTTCCGGTCGTGTCGGATTGCCGTCCCATCGGATTATGAGAGCTAAGGAAAAGAGAGTGCACCTGTGTTTGCGCACACACTTGTGCACTATAATATCTCCTGCGCAATTGGCTAATCTCTCTTGAGATTGGCCGCCGTGGCCGGTCTGGAGGAACTTATGTCTTCTTATAACTCAAGAACGTTTTGACCAATCTTGGTACACACAAAGAACATGTGATGGCACAAATGTTAGGCCATATATAAGATCACCCTACGGTATCCTATGAAAATTAATTTGAAATCGTTAATTACGTATTTATTTACCAGTAGCCATATGTGTGTGAGTGTGTGAGTATGTGCGCGTGTGTGAGTGTGTGCGTGTGTGCGTGCGCGTGTGTTATTATAGTAATAAAATAATTTATAATATTTTTATTAATTAGACGCGGGTGAAGCCTCTGGGCACAGCTAGCTTTAAATATTTCTCAAAATGGAATGTAAGAAAATACATAGATTCTGTTACTGCTTAAAGGAAGGCAATGGCAATTAATTTTGTAAATAATTAAGAGTTGCAGACGCACTTATTTATTTACAAAATTAATAACAAAAATTCACGATACTATGTTAGTACAATGTGATACACTATTACAGGCATTTGAAACAACCCCGCGAGTCTAAAAGATGTATGATGAAAATTCTCCTAAATAACTCGTAAATAATAACATTACAATGTTACATACATAACATCATACATTTGTGAAATGTAGAAAACGGTTTACGGGGTTACGTTATTCTGATGATTTCATTCTTTATATGTTAAAGTGAATGTCGCCCAGAGGAAGAACACGTCCGACGCGTGTGTGTATTGTAGAAGTAAGTGTTGTATGTCGTAATCCCTCGGACTTAGCTTCTTTCTTCTACCGGATACTTGTTAAGCTTTGATAAACAATTGGAGGAAATGGTGGCTAATTACTTTCAAATTTTATGTCGCAGAAGCCGAGGTGATTGAGGTATAATTTATTCTTCCGACATGGTAAGCGTGTACGTGCGGCACGGTCAAAAGTTCTCAATACAATGATTTCGCTCTACTGACTCACGATAACTCACGTAACCGTCAAAGAGTTTTATGTCACTGTCAGTGCTGCCATTAGTCGTACACGAGTCAAAACTAATATTTATTCTCTAATTATCTACATATGAGTTTGTTTGTTGACTAAAAGGGATTCCTCTTAGCAAAAGGTCATCTTTTATTCATCATTTGTTGTTGTTCTCACTGCAACATTAGAAGTCTCGTTATGAAATAAAGTGTGCGGTTAAGGTTTTAAAGTTTATCCAATTTTCCTGTCTCGAAGTGTAAAATCACCTTTTAGCTTAAGAGCAATATTCATAAAGGGCAACGTGAAGGTTTTCATCGGAAATTAGGACGTGTACCAGCACCTGTTTACTTAAATATACCTAAAAAAAATTAGGTAACAATATTTGGAACATTTCATAACCTAAGTTAGGTGTCCTTTTAATTTTAAATTGGTGTTCCTATTTCAATTGTGTATTATATGCAATGATATTATAAGTTATAAGGTGTAGATAGGTTACGTACATAACATTCAATCTACGAAAATGACACTGTAACGCACACATAAATAAGTTAATATTCCAATATCAAACTACATTACGATTAGTCGCTAAAGTAGTGTGGCATGATCTAAGTATCATGAGTGAAAAAGAAACGAATATAGTTTGTGACAATGCGTCGTCTCGTGTAAAAGAAATGTCATAGAATAAATTAATCAGATATAACGTTTTATCTTACCCCGATTTATGCCTATAAATACGATTTGCTCATAAATTATTTTTTGTAAAAGTGCTAAGAATGCATTGAGAATAGGTAAATAAAAATTATCAATAATTTTATAAAAATTTAATATCAAATAAAGTGGTGTAATTAATTTGTTCTAATGTACACATATGTCCTATACAGTTGGCTAGTCTCCCTTGAAAACAGTCAAATTAAATATTTCTGTTATTCTAGAAAAAAACATACTTAAAAAAATGTACTGATAAATTTTACTTTCACGTCAAAGTCGATATGTACAAAGCCACGTCACTTGCGCTGAATAAAAGTTTAGTGAAAATCGCTGAGCGTGTTTCATAACAAGGCTGCTTATTTTGTTGAATTAGTTTTATGTTTTTCATACTTTAACAAGAAACGTGGGGAATTGGTAGCGCAGACAATGTATGGGTTAATTGGATGGGGAATTAGGTGGCGTGATGGAATATATTACTAGACAATTTTTATATTTTAGGTTTAATTCATATTGTTTATAATTACGAGATTAATATTATGATTTTTTTTTTGTACAGACGAGTTTGTATTATATTGACCTAAAGACAACTGTGCACTGTTGGTCCCAGCAGTGTGATATGTACATATAGGCGATAAATTTACTTTATTAATCAAACATGAGTGAGTATCTATATTTTTATGGTATTATGAAGGCAGACTGTCAAGACGAGTGCAATAAGCATTGCGCTCACTTTTTGGTAGTTAAAGTACGAAAATGAAACTATTCAGGTATGACACGATCCGGCAATGGGATAGCGATGGGACAGCAATTCAATACGATCAGAAAGAGTTCAGGCGCAGGGTCAACAACTTAACGTGATTTCCGAGGCACGGGAGTGCACACACTTCAGAAATCCAGACTCCGGGCTGCTACTGAGAATCTTGGACAGAAAAACCCAATAACTTTTGCCTGACCTGATCCAAGGAATTTGGGATCTGTGGCATATCTTATACCAACGAAGCTGACATGTAAACAATAATGTCCGAATAATTAAATATTGTTGCCTTAATATGAATTTAACTGTGTATGCTTTATTGAATTGTACGTATTTTACATACATCACATTCCAACGCATTCAATTGTATGTACATATGTTCAATAGCATCGTAATTATACGGTTGATTGAGTTTAAGCTCTCCTACATCGGTTCAGGTTAATATAGCAAATATCTGACAACTATCAAATTGCTTAAGCTACTTAAATATTTGTCTCGATATACCGACTTGTGTACAGAGATTATGATTCTGATTAAGCGTTTGATTATTGCAAATAATTTAGGTACGGTTATTTGTTGTTAAAGCTATAGTTAGTTTGCAAGAATTACGGTTGAAATCAGTCAGTTTAGTTAAAACTAGTTGGATTATTATCAGCCCGGAGTACAGGGTAGATTGCCATGTCTCGAAGAACACGTAAAGCTATTGGGGCATCATAAACCCTCCTCAGTTTACACTTACGACAATGACCTCGTTAAACAAGAATTTAATCTGAATTATATATTTATTTAGTCAGAATATTAACTTTAATAATATTATGAATATTCACATCTCATTTGATAGAGAGAAAATTATTACAACAAGAGATAATCTTAATGTAACCTAATTTGTACTCAACAGCTCAGTGCATTTTAGCTTCGTAAACAAACTAAGTCCCGCAGTCAGGAGAGGTAAATATTTGCATTACCCCACTATCAGAACCACCAATGCAGAACATTTGCGTCACACCACTTTAGCCTCAGCATTAACTACTGATCAAATTAAACTTTTGTGTAGAAATCACAGAGATTCATCTCATGTTGGTTACAGTTACATTTAATTGTATGTTTATTTGGATAGATTCTGAGATTGGCTGTGGCTTGAAATTATTATGAAATTTTAGTATGTTGTGTTGCTTTTAGAATTAAATTGTTTCTGATATTTGGCAGAATAATCATTTGAGCTGATTTATTAATTTATGTACCATATAAAAGGCATATATAATGACAGATTTTAGCGAGAAAATAAATATAATAAAAAGAAAAGATTTTAGAAATTTTAGAATATACAACAAATTGATGTAGTCATAATATTCACATAAAGTAATATTTAAGTTCATTAGAAAGAATATATTTAAAAAAACCACTTTAAAAAAATGCCTGTATGGTCGCTTCAAATAATTTTAACAATATTAATTGAAACCTTATTTAAATGTTGATATGCTTTTTTATGTGGAAACTTTACTGATATATATAAAATTCAGCAATTCGATACACATATATTATAATAAGTAACAGCCTGTGAATGTCCCACTGCTGGGCTAAGGCCTCTTCCCCTCTTTATGAGGAGAAGGCTTGTTCCAGA
Source organism: Nymphalis polychloros (assembly GCA_905220585.2). Classification (NCBI taxonomy): domain Eukaryota; kingdom Metazoa; phylum Arthropoda; class Insecta; order Lepidoptera; family Nymphalidae; genus Nymphalis; species Nymphalis polychloros. The sequence continues at coordinate 1,511,840 of HG992262.1, forward strand.
ACGCTGCTCCAATACGGGTTGGTGTGTATTCCACACATGTAATAACATTTCAGTGAAATTTGACACATGCAGGTTTCCTCACGATGTTTTCCTTCACCGCCAAGCACGAGATGAATTATAATCACAAATGAAGCACATGAAATTCAGTGGCGCGTATCCGAGTGAGTTCAACTCACGATCGTAGGTTAAGACTAACGTATTGTAGCCACTGGGCTATCTCGACTACTTTTTATTTTTTATGTATTCCACCACGCTCCAATGCAGGTTGTATTGAAGCACCATAGTGGAATAAGCTCCAAACTTTCTTCTCAAATAAAAACGGAAAGTAGGCCTTAGCCCAGCAGTGGGACATTCACAGGCGGTTACTGTATATAAAACCTAATATCTTTTTATCGGCCCGACTTGAGTTCAACCCGTACTGGATTTGCGGCCTTGTATCTTACCACTACTGACTACAGGCGAGACAGTCCCGTATTATACAAAACACGCAACCAAAGTCAGTGAACGTCAGTTAGCTTTATAAACACTCAAACGAGTTCACAGTTTGCAAACACTTAAAACAGAAACAAACTAAACGTGTCATACATCTGGGAAAGTAAATGTTTGTTCTAGACTTTACTTTGCAGCTAGAAGTTGCCTGTTTTTTCTATTTGTTTTTTTCGTCAGAAGTTCTCCAGCGTTCGTCTGGGGATAGCTTAAAGAAATTGTACATTTAACGCTTGTAATGTTTTCATCCCTTTTATATATTTTTTGTCGAGTTTTAACAGCTTTAATATTTTTGTATAAACCTGAAATGTAATCATTCGGTCACTCAATAGCTTCGTTAATACAGTAATTTATTTGTATTTATTAAAGGCTTAAAAAAAGCTAAAAATCTTAGTGAGCGTTCATATCACGAAAGGAGTAAATATGCTAAATTTAAAGTCAATTATCATTATTTCCGATGATCTCGTGATGGTCAGTCCGTAATTATATAATATACAGAAGATTGCAAAACTACCCAAAAGGGTTTCTAATGTTTTCAGGGTTTATATATTATGTATGTAAGTTTCTTTAATCCACCATAACTTTAAATGCGTGAAAAGATTTGGATGTATAGAGTATAGACAGAATCCTTGCCCTATCCCCAGTGACACTGTTTATACTTTTATAATAATAATTTAATAATTTCCCGCGACATTATTCACACACGGCCATCTGATCCCTAACTAAGCAGAGCTTGTACTATGGAAACCAGATAACTGGTATACTGCATATACTGCTTTTCTTTTATAAATACATACTTATAGATAATTACACCCAGATTCAGGACAAACAGACATGTTCATGTACTCAAATGTCTGTCCTGGGTGGAAATCGAACCCACGACCTGCGGCGCGAAAGGCACGTATCTACCGATCACGCAAACCGGCTCGTCGATTTTTATTACTTTTAAGTTCGTTTTTTGGCAACTATATGAATCATGTTTATGTGTGTGTCAGACCAAACATATCGTTGTCCTATCAAATGGAAATACAACATGTCATATAGTATATGAGTATATAAATATTGAATTATTATAATGTCTCTAGCATTATAATAATTCAATATTTATCTTTAATTACTAAACTAATAATAATCGCACTAATATAATTAATATAAAAAGTTGTGTATGTGGTGTATATTATCACACTTTGTCACAGCTAAAATATATATATTTTGTCCTTTATACCATGTTTGACTGTATTTTCGATTATGGCGCGGGCGAAACCGCTGGCACTCTGCTAGTACTGCGACTAAATTAGAATTTAGGATTATTATTCTTGTAATATCTTCATCGACGTCACGTATTTCATCCATTCTCAATTTAGTAATATTAAATTTGCGTAGCGGTATGAACGAGTTACTTTTTTCCCGCTATCTCATTTTTTACGATGATAAGAATCGGAATTACTTTCTTACCCCTCTTTATTTTGTGACGTCATAAAAGAGGCTTTGAACACGGGAATGTTTACTCGACTTGTGCCAACAAAATGCCTATGGTGTAATTTCTGTTCTAAGCTCATTTCCTCATATCGTTGATGGGGCTGACTTATTTTGTGGCATCATAAAAATTGATCAAGAGGGTACTTAACTTGAGCCAAGAAACTGCAAATGACGTGTGATTTTTGTTCTTAGTGAGTTTTTTTTGTAAGCTTTATATTCACTTTTTCGACTATCTTGTTGGTGTAGAGGTTAAATATAAGATCGCAGATCTAGGAATCTTGGGTTCACAACCCAGATTGGCTCGATAAAAATTTATTAGGTTTTTCTGTCGAAGATTATCCTTAACAGCACGGAGTCTGGATATTGGAAGTTTGTTCTCTCCCGTGCTTTGGAAAGCACGTTAAGCTTACGCCCGAACTCTGTCTGGTAGCATTGCTGTCCCATCGAATTATGAGAGTGAGGGAATAGAGAGTGCACCTGTGTTTGCGGATACACTTGTGTACTATAGTATATCCTGTGCAGTGGGTTAATCTTTGAGATTGGCCGCCGTGAACGATATCAGCCAGAAGAACATCATCATATTCAACATCATACTAAAATAAATTAAGTCCCTTTATCTTTTAGTCATGCTATATTTTTCAAGTCTTTAATAAAGGCAAGGAAATTGATGTAGCTGGAGCGCCTTAAATAAATTTGATAATCATTTTATTAAATTTATAGTGTCGCTTGAAATTCATGAGAGAAATAAAGCTGTTAGTTAGCCTGAATGAAAAATATATTATACAGCAAAAGTTTGTTTAATTTGCAAAATGCATAGTTTATTAAAAACCAATATTAAATATAAAAAGGCATATTGAAATTTGCGCCCAAGTCGTATAATAATCTTTATAAAAAAGTTAAAGCGTGTGTAACAAATCGGATGAACACTGAAGTGTCTGGTTACTTCACAAATACATAAATCTATCAGCCTTTCCTTCCTGTGTCATAAAAATGCAGGCAGTAATATTTAGGTGGAAACTTAGTTCCTCTCTGAAAATGCAATGTAGCGAACATTTTCATACGCGTGCCAAAATTTTGGTGCGTCGATTTTTTTCCCACTGTCATTTAAATATTCCCTTTGTTTCTGATTCGCTTCACATACGACGTAATTATTCATACACAATGACTTCAGTGCAGGCTCGTTTGGATTATCATCAATCAGTTATATGAACATTTAGAATTTTATACCAAGTCTATAAATAATAAGGATGTAAGAGGTCTTGGATTATAATCCAGGGTCAGACCAATAATTTTATCAGTAGATCCTATACGTCCACAGTCAAAACGGAAAAGCAAATGTTCGGCTCTCTACCAATCTCGATCTGCCGTGTCTTTCCAGAATATGACGGTCTCGGCAGTAGGCTCTATCTCTGCCTTGTAATTAAAGGACCACTAGAATGTGACTGACCCACTACACGAACAAGTATCATTTATGAGTGATACTTGTAATCGAAGTAAGTAAAAGGCGAATATTTATGAAATGAGATGTCTCTGTGATCACAAGGTTCAATATAGTGATCACCGAAGTGTACGAGGCACTCTAAATATTGACTATATAAGCTCGAACGCGCTCGTCAAATGAGGTCTACGCGCCGGCCAAAAATGCTTCAAGCCGTGGAGTCTAGGACAAAACCAAGATAATGTTCAATGAACATATCATCTCGGAACCAATAGCTCTTAATAGAGTTCCTCTCGAAATTGTTCAGGAGTATGTGTACCTTGGACAAATTTTGCGGAATTAGATTATGAATATTAGCTATCCATGTTTAAATTTCCCCTAATTAAGCGTTAAGCTTTTGCTAGGAGTGGGAATTGAACCTGCGACTCTTACATCGCTGTGCGCCATTATAACAATATGATTAAACTAGTGTTCTCTCTGCATTTTAATCAAACCATATTCATAATATTCGTGAGTTATTCTTAAACTGGTCGATAGTGTCATTAAATCAATGCTTTTATAGGTATCTCAATTCCCTTAAGGGGTAAATTTGTTGTACTTCATTTGTTTTATTACACTTATAAATCGATCTTTATATCCTACAGTCTGTTTAGCCTCAGAAACCCGACTCATTCATCCGAATTTCGGTGTCTTACATGTCCGTTTTATGTTTAATACATCTAGTCTTGTAGACTTCGTTTCCGAAAATGTATAAAGTAAACAAATATGAACATAAACTCATAGCTTAGAATGATATAAGTAATTTAATAACGAAAAATTCAAATGTATGATAAATATTTACAAACAGAAACGACTCAAAATATCTAAAAATAAATTTAGCATTGAAATAAGTGTAAGATATTTTGTAATAACTTCTCATTAAATAGTGACACATACACCAGTGACTTTCTATTTATAACGATAAATCGTGGGGGAAAATGAAAGCTGCGACTCGTTAGTCGTTAGCCAGTGTTTTCGCCGCGACAACCATAGATTCAGTAATAAAATAGAAATGACATGCGAGTCAAATTTGATTGAAAGTATTCGTAAGTCATCTGCAGAGAAATTAAACGTTATTAAATCGAGAGAATTAGCTATTTATACAAGAGGAAACTGTGTCTTTCAAGCTTGCCTCATGATAAATTTAATCAAATTCGGTGCTGTGGTTTAGTCCTGTAAGCGTAACAGGCAGACACATATTAATGTTAGTATAGATTACTCAGCTTAAATGTTTGCCTTCCTACTAAAGCACAAATTGAATAACAAGCTGTAATTAAGCTAACCAGCTAACCTCTAGAACATTTCAACTTAAACTTTTAATAAATAACATTTTACCTTTCTTATTATAATGTAAAGATACGGTAAGGTCTAAATTGTACGTTGAAATTTAATTTATACATTTGTGCTTTATCGAATAAAGTAAATTTCAAATTGTACACATCAGTTTATAAATGTAAAACTTTATTTATGTAGACTTGCCATTTCTATACAAACTATACTCTGTATAAACGTATAAATTACCATTTTATTCAAGTCAACGCCTTTGCACCGAATACGCTTATTAATAGAAAATTTATACGCTAAATTAACTCAGCTCATGGTGTTATATAAATGCTGGAGAGCTTCTGTACGCGCTACTTTGCTCTCGTTGCCTTTTTATTTAAAGTTGAAAGGCAGACATGCAAATTGGCTTCAGGGACTAGTGACCTCTGACATTCAAATATTGGTCGTTGGTGAAACAAACCAATTCATAGTGTTACGAAATGATAGAATGGTCGATGAATGAAATAACTACATTGCCTGCTGAAAGGCAGATTAAGAGCTTATAATTATCTTGCTATATCTATGGGCAAGGTGACTATAAGGTCGTACTTGAACTTTAATAATAACTTTATATTAATTAAATATTTTAATATAAATGAAATCTTAAATTGTATATGACTAAATTGATTATGGTTGAATTATTTTGGTCTGATTAACAAAAGTAAATTGTCGTCGTTTTAATTTATGTTTGTGTAACGTTTTACTAAAAAGAAATCAAGGGTAAATTAAAATGTATTTTTTAAATACAAAGGGAATGTTATATGGTCGTTTAGAAAAGAAATTTACAAACATAACCCGCTGCTTACCGAGTCTGTTCTTTGTCATTGTGCCCTCGAGGGTATTTAATTTTATTCCTCTAAAAATTAGTATTTCTAATATCTTTATTTTTAATGCTTAATTATAAATGTTAATTACATTTTTACACTGTTTATTGAAAGGAGATTTAATGGTATTTCTTATCAATGTGGTTATGCATATCTAATTGTATATAATATATTATTATATATGTCTGTTGAGTTTCCAGTGGTTAGAGTAATACAGTGATGATAGGGTATCTCGTGCTCGGCGGTGACGGTAAACATCGTGAGGTCTGCATGTTTCTAACGAAAGGGTGGTCAAACTATAACCTGAGCTGTATCGTCAAAACGAATCGGGACCAAGCAGTGGGACATTTATAGATAATTGACTTTTTTATATATTTTTCTAGTATTCGGTAGGTTTTATAAATTTGTGCACCTTCATGTAAGTGATAGTTTGCTCCAAACAAAAACACAGTATATTTAATCGGAGTCATAATTAAAAATCGGACCGATTGTTCTAAATCTTAATAATAATTTGGCAACTTCCAAGCATTCCACCAGCTCATTGCTTCCCGTGTAAATGGTTGTAACTTTAAACCTTTTCCTAATGAAACGCGATTCCGGACGACCTTCCAATGGATGTATAACGCTAGTTTAACTACAATTCACTATTAGTATTTGAGCTACGTGAGCTCAGTTTAGTGAGCTTTAAAACTACTTCCAGAAAATAAAATTTTCTGTTTACACATTTCAATTACAATTTCCAGATAATATTTGACAGAAATGCGTACAAATAGTAGTTTCAAATATTAGTGACGCATAAGCGATGTAAAGGTTAATGTATTTAACAGTGCCATTCTATATGGTTGGTGGTGACCACTTACCATCAGATGGTCAATTTGCCAGTTTGGTTACCTATTTTAAATGAATTAAAGAATGATTAATATTCTCATTTTCTTCTTGAGTTACGAGTTAATTACAAGTTACGGATCAAACTCGCTAGGTACTTTCATATAAGTGCATTCTTTAAACCATAATCATTGAACTGTTATTATTTAATTTATTTATGTAAACAAAGGCCACTGACTATTGTGGCTCTTGATTACCTAATCGTGTGATTTATTTTGCACGCTAATCGAAGCTCGTTGAATCTATCAAAACCATTTGCAGAACGTTGATGCTTTCTAATTAATTAAATCGAAATTTAATAATAGTAAAATTATGTATTTGCCGTCCAGAAGTGAAACAGAACTTAAAAAGATATTAGCTTACAACAATTTACTAACTGCTTATGATTTATACGCATCTCTAACCAGAATCATAAAAAACTTGGTTTTAAAATCCAAATATAGGAATGGACACTTAACAAATCAAAATTCTCGCTAATAACGATGTGCTGAAGTGCAAAAACAAAATGGTGTTTCGGTGGATAAAGAAATCTCCTATTGCTACTGTCGCTAAAGTAACCTTTCCTCAACGAGATTTGCGGAGCGTATTTCACGACGCTGTTAGCAGATTTTCATTTGTGACTTGTAACCTCCCTCACGATGTTTTTCTTGATCGCCAAGCACATGAAAATTCAGTAGTGCTTGACCCGGGGCATGGACTTCGTTTTCAATCTTAAATTCATGGGTTCTAACGATCTGTGATGTGATGTTGTGATCTGAGTGATGGGCTCACCGTCTGAACGCTCTATTCACGTATATATCTCTTTGATTTTTTTTAAGCCAAAATTAATAACTAATCGATTCAAAGACGTAGTCAATATGTTGTTAAAATCGTTTGGTTAGTATTCGTTCATTTTTATACAGGATACATAAAATTTTATTGCTTATGATTATTAAATGTATATAATATATTTATTATTATAGTCTAAAACTAAACTAAATTAAAAAATAAAATAAAATACCCATTAAAATTTTAAAGAAAAAACACGCCGTCTAAAAGATTGTCCTGTGGCATTGTACCCAAGACGCTGGCACTATTGCCTCTCTACACCGTTAGACTCAGCCTTTGGGCTAAATAAGCGACAGCTCTTGGGTCACCAGAAGTGTGGATCAGTTCTCTTCATCAGACGACCATTATGATTATTACTTATGGAGTCAATCTCAAGATGCATTAGCCAACTGTAAATATTATAGTGCACAAGTCTGACTGAATACACAGATGCACTCTCTTCCATCAATAACGTATATGGTACAAATATTAATGGATCCAACATGACCGGAGAGAGTTCAGTCGCAGCAAGGACTTAACGTGTTTTTCGAGGTACGGGAGAGTACACACTTCGAATTTCCATAATCGAGGCTGCTACTGAGAATTTTCGACAGCCAAAACCAAAACCAATAACTTTTTTATTGGTCCGACCTGGGATTTGAACCCAGGACCTTGAGATCTGCGGCCTTATATCCACTAGAACAACGAAGCAGTCAAAACATACATAGTATATGATTGAACATAAATGCTACCTACTGAGTTTCCTGTCCTTTCTTCTCGATAGATGAAACTAAATTCCGAACCGTTAGTAGCTTTAATCTTATAAAATAGAACCGGTGGTGGAGGTGATGGTGGTTTAAATATGAAATTGAATCTAGTAAAACGATGATTCCAAAGTCCTTGTACCTTAAAGTAATTGACTCACTGCTAGGCTAAGGCCTCCTCTCTCTTTAAGGAGAAGGCTTGGAGCGATTTCATCACACTGCTTCAATGCGTATTGTTCACATATGTGAATTTCACATGTGTGAACAATACGCATTAGAAACATACAGGTTTATTCACGATGTGTTCCTTCACCGAGCAAGAAGCGCTTGAAAATTCAGTGGTCTTTGCCGAGACTTGAACGTCGATTGAGGTTTGTAGGCTCAATTCCACTTTCCACTTAGCTATCTCGGCTCACCTAACAGTCTACTTTAATAACGTATATTCTTAATATTAATTTTGATACTCATCCAGATAGGCTTACGTAAATCCAGTAATCTGTTTGAATATTATGAATTTCTCGGATTTAGCAATCTTATATTTGAAAATATAATTTATTATTAATATTATACTTACTTTGATACGGCTCACTGGATCATCAAAGATCTAAACCATCAGTTGGGATTTGGATTTAAATCTCATTAAACATTAATACGTGTTTATTTATTTGATTGGTTTTTATCATTAATCTCGTGCTTGAAATAAATGGCAAGGAAATCAAATCAAAATACTTTATTCATCAAAATACATACTTTATTCAAGATTGAAGCATTACACTTGCTTATTGATAGTCAAACTAGAAACGGGTGGTCCGTTGGAAAAAGAAACACCCAGCCCTGAGAAGAACCAGCGAAAAACTCAGCTGGATTTTTATATCATGTTTCGTTTACAAAAGAGAAATAGCCATACGGTGATCGTCTCATACCCAAAGTGTGCTATCACCCATAAATTCATTAATAGATTATCGATATGGTATACGCTTCAAATTTTTTCCTTAAAAAGGGAGGTTCTATTCTGCTTAGAAAGTACATTTACAAACCGCTACTCTTGTGGAGAGGCAAATGGGCCACCTGATGATGAGTACCCACTGCCCATAGACATTGGAGATGTAAAAATATATAGTATATGTAACGTAAGCCATTTCTTACATCGCCAATTCCCCATCAACCTTGGGAACTAAGATTTTATATCCCTTATGTCTGTAGTTATACTGGCTCACTCACCTTTCAAACCTGAATAGAACATAGTATTGTGGTTTTGATAGAAAATCTAATAAGGTACCTACAAAACGCGCTTAATTTTACACGATTTAAACTTAGAAATTAATAAGTTGAAATGATCATTTATAGAAAAAAGTCTATAAATTATCAATACAATACCCATGTCAAGTCATAGAAGATAATTATTTAGCGTAATTCATGCGGTGGTCGGTGAACCTTACCACGATAGTGGTCGCGCTTGATTAGAATAGAGGGGGTACAAAACTGCCATCAATTCGATTTCACTTCACTGGCCTCGGATAGAAGCTCATTGGATCATAATTCCTACGGTCATTTGTTATTCCAATGAAACTTTGGAATATTAGTCTCTGTATTGGATTAATTTACGATTTATTTCGCTTATTGATCCCTTAGATAACGGATTTCGGTTTTCATTGTACTTAGTTGATATCGATAAAATTAATTGTAATTTATATTTATAATACAATAAGTAAGAATCTGTTAAAAATATTTATAACAGTATATAATAATAATAATAATAATAATAAAACTTTTTATTTCAGGACTAGCCCATATAGTGTTAGTAAAACATATTTTTTAACTTTACAAATTTTAAAAATACAATACAATAATAAAAATAATTACATATAATATTTATCAATAACAATTTTAAAATTTAATTTAATTTAAATAGTTTTTTACATTATATTTAATATTTTATTATTATAATTTAATATAAAATTTTTAAACAAGCAGTTATTTAATTTTAAACAAAAAAAAAACCATAAATAAAAATATAAAAATAAAAACAAAGCAATTAATTACAGCAATTCTTAAAACTACGTTAGTAATACGTGGGCACGATCCCAGCACCTCCAGAGGGGACTATCCAGCTTTGCAGCCAGTGTGTTGAGGAGTTTATTGGAGCTGTTTAGTAATCTGCTCATAGCGGACGCAGTCCGCTTGCGTATGATCGCATAGAAGTCATCTACACGAGCTTCCGCAAACATTGCCGACGCGCTGCAGTATCGAGGCTTCTTCAATAAAATCCTCAGCACATTGTTGTACTGAACACGCAGAGCATTGTATGCTCGTCGGGAGTAGTTCTCCCACAGACCGCACGTGTAGATATATTTAGGTATATTTACAAGAGTATATATTTAGGTATATTTACAAGAGAAATAACTTTTCATTTGCCTAGAAGAATCATGAAAGGCTCCCACTATCCAGTCCTGCAAAGGCTGTAACTACAGGCACAAAGGCCACAGCATAGATGGCGCATGAGGAATATTGAATATTTCTCACTTAAGTCTGAACTTTACACCCTCAAAAGCTGGAGAAGCCGCGGGCGGAAAGTAGTTTAACTAGTTTATGTTAAGGCAGATTGATTTTTAAGGCAAACGTCATAGCTTCCTGGAGCAGGTACTAGATGCAGGAGCACACTTATGGGTTGAATGTTTTCTACGTTGTATTGTGGTAAAAATGCTAGACTTCCTGGCATACTAACGTAATTTTTTACGATAATTTCTGCGGCTAAATAATTTTAGCTCGGTGTTGCCAAGTTTTGGAATGGATGTAAATGTAAATTGCTATGTGGCGATACGCTGACATGAATAGGAAGTTATTTTCTCATTTTGCGTTAGTAAGCTGTTTTAAAATGGACTTGGTGGCAGTATATCGACTTGTTTTACAATTATGAGTCTTATTCTGATGCAGGACGTGAAAATATTTCAGTTTATTTGACCCTAGCACGGTGACGATCGTTAAACTTTTTTTTTGTTTATTTTAATTTTATCTCCTTTTGCGTACGTGACGTTTTTTGTTTTTTTTTTTTATGTTTCAAATTCCACATACATCCACATATTCCATAATTACATATTATATTGTTCGTTGTTAAAGCCCAGCATTTAAAATATTGAGGCCTTATTTAGATACAATTATTCGAACATAAACTTAGCTCGATGCAAAAGTTTTATTTTCTATACAAAGTATTGAAACAATAATTGTTCAACTTCGGCATAATAATCTTAATCCAATATACCAATAAATGAGAAAAATATAAACGAATTTATATGTTTTAAAAACCCACGACCATAGATAACGTTGAATAAGCAATTTATAAAAAGAACAATAAAGTCAAATTTATAAAAAGAACAATAAAGTCAAATTTCGAATTGTTAAAACATTATTTATTTTGAATAATCAGATTCATTATATGCGTTCGAAAATTAAAATTTTAAATGGATCGAGTGAAAAACGATTTATATGTCCCGTTTCCAGCCCGTATCGGTCAGGGAGCGTTTAAATATTAAATGCGACGAAATTCGAATTTCGTTTTCAAACATATCACCTATGTTAAAAGTTTGGTATGTTTTTTTTTCTTCTTAAGAAATTAAACTATATTTTAGTTCCTCTTTATTAACAATCAGAAAATTATATGTAGTAATCAAACAATTATAATTATATAATTGTCCCGTAAAAAGCCGAGATGGCCCAGTGATAATAAGGCGTGAATCTCAACCGATGATCTTGGGTTCAATCCCTGGCAAGCACCACCGAATTTCAAGTGCCTAATTTGTGATTATAATTCATCTCGTGCTTGAAGGCGGAGGAAAACATCGTGAGAAAATCTGCATGGGTCCATTGAAATCTGTCACATGTGTATTCCACCAACCCGCATCGGAGCAGCGTGGTGGAATAAGCTCCAAAAAACCTTCTCCTCAAAAGAGGAAAAGAGGCCCAGCAGTGGGACCTTCACAGGCTGTTACTGATACTGAATTGTTCTGCATGAACATTTACGGATATACAAAATACAAAAAAACTGATATTCATCCATATAAAACTATTATATACTATTAATGATGAATAAAAATGTTTTGGTACTTGATTTGATTTGAAATGAGCAGCCGAAGACGCGTCAGGCGTCCTCAATTCGATCAAGACCTTTTAGACCTTTGACATAAGTTCTATGGCCAAATATATATATACTTGATTTATATACTTGATATATTGATTGACTCATCGTGCGATCTTCAACACTATAGGTTAATGGAGTTGTAATTTGACACTGTTACTCAGTTTGCGACGTAGACGCTCACTAAGAACGGATTGTATTGTGTACTAGTTGTGCCCCCGGTTTCACCCGCGTATAACTTAAAGAAAACAACAAAAGGGTGTTGCCCTTTTGTTGTTGTTTGCAATGAGAAAAACAGCATCCCCCTAAATCTCTGCCTTATTTTTGTTAGTTGCAAGTGATACCTAGGTAATAGGATTTTTTTTAAAACTGGAAACTAAATATTTGTATATAATCTGTTACTATTAACTAACCGACTAAGTATAAATTTACCAAAACAATAAGAAAAAGATATGCCGCGACGGAACGATATACTTATCTAACCTATAAACATTAACTTACAAATAAATACTAAATAATTTCAAACAACCTATTCAACTATCTTTTTTTCTTGCTGGAAAAACGCGTTTACGCGTTTCCCCTGCATGAAGTGAGCCCCACTTCATGGCGCTGAAGGCACCAGAATACCCACTAAAAAACCAGCGGTACTCTCTCCGTCTGGTCGAGGGGCGCCACAGGTCCGCTTGCACGTGCTACTATGACGCCCCGATGGTCGGCTCGCCTGTGCGGGCCTCCATTTCTAAGGGGGTTCCCGGATACAGGGAACACTCCTAGCACCAGTGGCTATTAAGGCGGGGGGAAAAGGTACGTATAGCGCCGACGCCTTCTTCTGCGACATGACACTCTCGCAGAAGGAGACGATTTGGAAACAGCAGAGTGGTTGACACCATTCTCAACAGCGAGAGTTCTCCGCCGACTATCGCCGCCTGGGTATGCCCCTACTAAACGTTAAATGTATTTTATAAATCTTTCTTAAGTTTCTTAATCTGTGATTATGATATTAGAGAGTTCCTATTAACTTTTAATCATCAAATATTTCGTAAAATTGTGTATTAGCTACTCTACATCCTATAAATATTGAATGATGTGATAAAGCCAGTGAGCTAGCATAATTCCAGGCACACGGTACGTTAGCAGCGTCTCAGCCATGTCAAGGATTTATCTAATGCCTGTAGCATTTTCAAATTTTTAATCGAAGCTAGCGGGTTCAGTCTCGAACAAGGAACTCGGAACTTTAATTTATTTCATTCTTGTTTAAAACTCATCTCGTATTGAACGGTGAATTAAAATATCTTATAAGCCTACGTCGTGGTATACGCTCCAAATCATCTCCTCAAAAGGAAGCCTTAGCCCAGCACTGGGCCATTTATTGGTCATTACTATTAGATTTAACCACAGAATAAAATCACCAGCTTCTAGTGACAATTATAATTCATTCACATATGTATAAGTTCTTTATAAAATGAAATAAATCGTTTTATATACAAACTTATTTACGCACATTATTTTTCTCACATGCCGCAATAGAGCACGGTTCAATGAACTCTGAATCCCTTGCTTAAAGGACAGACTGGTTTTGCCTAGCAATGGTATATTTTCAAGTAATAACTAACTTTATTCTTTATATAATCATATTTATATATCTCTATCCTTCATTTTAAGATTATAAATGATATATTTAAGTATTCGATTTGATCTTTTCGGAACATAAATATTTACTATCTTTCGTGTTAATTTAATTATTATAGTGTTATCCGGTATTGACATACACACACGTGGCGTTGTGTTATTAAAGATATTTAGGATAACACCATAGACAATTTAGTATTTATTAATAATTTGACATATTCCTAATAATTAATTTAGAGGAATATACGCTAACAAACATTTAAAATAAGGTATATAATAAAGTTTTTTATGTAACATACTATTTAATACTTATGTTATATTGTTTAAATAAATAAAACCGTGGTTGTGTGTATATTTGTTTGTGACATTTTCACGTCTTAATTACATACTAGATTAGTATCATAAAATTTTGCAACAACGTTGTCAGAGGTCGCAGGACATATGGAGTCTAAAACATCCAGTCGCGGGCGAAGCCGTGGACAGATACTAGTATAATATAAATGTTGCTAACATCCATATAAATCTAATTCTAGAAGATTTTATTAGAGGGAGAGTTATGTATTTTCGCATATATTTGATAAGGGAACCCAAATTCATAAACTTGGTCCCTTGTTCTCTATTTCCATACTAACTTACAAGGATTTCGTATATTTAAATAATTGTATTGTAATGGGTAAAGTTACCACCGGTTCGGAAAGTAGATTCTACTGAGAACTGGCAAGAAACAGTAGTTCCCATTCTCAACCAATTTGGTGATTATGATGATGTCCTCCTGGCCAATTTCGGCCAATCTCAAGAGACTGCCCAGGACATTACAGTGCACAAGTGTGTGCGCAAACACAGATGTACTCTCTATTCCCTCACTCTCATGAACCAATTTAAATAATCATTTACATTGTAACTTATAACTTTAAACAGATGGACAGAGAAAATCCGCTTCAAACCGCTCGCAATGAGCACAATTTCATACAATATTGAATTAAAATCACATTAAATGATTTCAATAAAGCACTAATTGATTAGAACTGTTGAATAAATTCGTCATATACTGTATTATTCAATCGACATTTTAGAATGGTTTTCATTGTGAATCGTGATTTAAAATACACAAATAGAAAATTATCATTTTGATAGTTGTTTTGTTCTGGATTATAGCACTCGCTGGACCACGATTACATTTCGACACGGTGATGAGCCAGGTTCCCTGATCTTCTGCTGACCTCTCATCCGGACGGGTTCCATGTTTCCGTAGAGCCTCCTCTTGGCTCGTCGGACCACTGTCTTGTCCGGAGTACAGTGCCGATTACACGCACCTCACGGCCTCGGTTCGTGGGATGTCGCCGTGTGTGGCACTACAGGTTAGCGGACTGGGATGGGATGCGGTCCTTCTTTGCATCCTACCCATGGGGGCGGATTTGTGTCTCGCCGGATGATCCAGATGTCGTTGCCGACTCGGTCGCTGATGTGGTGTTTCAGGGTATGGAACTCTTCATTCCGTACTCTGCAATACCCATCGGCGGCAGATCCCGGCCCTGGTTTGGTCGCTTCTACAAAACGGCGTCACACCGAAAGGTAGAATGCTATCAAGCCTGGGCTGAAGCATCGGCATCTCGTGATGTAAATACCAGCGCACCTAAAAAGGAATACAACTCTGCTTCCAGATCTTTCAAAAGTGTTATTTCCAAGGCGAAATCGGAGCACATTGGCAGGATTGGCGAGAGATTGTTGCGTCTTCCTTCGGGAACACGCGCATTTTGGTCTCTCGCTAAGGCTGTCTTAGGGAATTTCTGTCAGCCCTCCCTTCCATCTCTGCACAGGAGCGATGACTCGTTGGCCCATACTACGAAGGAGAAAGCCGATCTTTTGGGATCTCTCTTCGCCTCCAACTCGACTCTTGATGATCAAGGAAAGACACCACCGACAATCTTGCGGTGTGATACCATGATGCCGGAAATTAAATTCTGGCAGCGGAGGGCAGTTCGTAAAGCACTTCTTTCCTTGGACATCCATAAATCGAGTGGGCCCGATGGCCTTCCTCCGATCGTTTTGCGTTCTTGTGCTCCCGAGTTGGCACCGGCCTTAACGCGTCTTTTCCGCCACTCCTACACATTAGGCGTAGTCCCGAATTCTTAGAAGACTGCTTTGGTCGTTGTCGACGGTGCATGCTCTGCACTGTAGACGTCCTTTACACCGGCCGTGCTAATATTTCTCGGGAACACGTCGACGAGTGTCGGAATAAACTTGAGTCTGAAGTCGAGACCTTGTTAGCCAAAGTCTTGGACTGGGGCCGACTAAACTTGGTCCAATTCAACCCCAATAAGACTCAAGTTTGCGCGTTAACCGCTAAAACGTCTCCTTTTGTCATATCCCCTCATTTCGAGAATACTCCCCTCCCTCCCACAGCAAGTATCGGGATACTTGGCGTTGAGATTTCGAACGTTGTTCAGTTCCGCGGTCAATTGGAAGTTAAAGCCAAACTGGCTTCCAAAAAGCTTGGAGTGCTCAACAAGGCGAGACAGTACTTCACGTCGGCCCATCGCCTAAAACTTTACAAGGCGCAAAGTCGGCCCCACATGGAGTACTGCTCTCAACTCTGGGCGGGAGCTCCCCAGTACCAGCTTCTTCCTTTTGACCGCATTCAACGTAGAGCAGTTCGAATTTTCGACGATTAAGCTATTACCGACCGGCTTGATTCTTTGGATTTGCGTAGAGATGTTGGGTCACTCTGCATACTCTATCGCATATATCACGGGGAGGATTCCGAGGAGTTGTTTGGTCATCACGCCAGAACTCAAAATTCCATACTCACCACCTCGATGTCTGGAAATCCACAACAGCGTATTTCCTAAGGCATTTCCTGCCTCGCACAATCACTCTGTGGAATCAGCTTTCGGCGTCGACTTTTCCGAACCGATACGACATAAAAAAAAAAAAAACACATTACACTTTTTTTTATATTACTAAAGTATTAGAAATTGTTAACTACATTTCTATGAAAATAGATTTAAAAAGAATATGTTAATAGCATTGAAAATAAAGAAATAAATATTATAATTTACGAGTGCACTAATATAATTTATTGCATTAATAACATGTAACAAAATAATTTAAAAAAACAGTAAATTAATAAATATATATATATATATATATATATATATATATATAGGGTTTTCCATTAAGGGCGCTTGATCTTTGAAATGCAAAAAAAAATACATGTAGGAGAGATATTTGCGAATTTTTTTTTTATTTGGAAGGTCTATCGACCCCATTATGTATGGAATATGACATCATTCAAATGACCGCCACGGCTTCGGTTGGTGGCGCGCACACGAAAGGTCCAATTTTCGATGACTCTGGCGCACAAATCGGGCTGTATTTGATCGATGGCGTGGCGTATGTTGACTTTGAGGGCATCGGTGGTTTGCGGCTTGTTGGCATAGACCTGCGACTTAAGAAAACCCCACAAGAAAAAGTCCAGCGGGGTCAAATCGCACGATCTCGGTGGCCAGTTCACGTCGCCTCCGCGCGAGATGACCATGTCCAGAAATTGCTCGTGCAGAACTTCCATTGTAGCGTGTGCTGTGTGGCACGTAGCGCCGTCCTGTTGAAACCACATGTTGTCCAGATCCATATTCTCGATTTCAGGCCAAAAGAAGTTGGTTATCATCGACCGGTATCGCTCACCATTGACGGTGACGGCCACACCATTATCGTTTTCGAAAAAATACGGACCAATCACGCCTCCGGCCCAAAATCCGCACCAAACAGCCACTTGGTGAACCTCGTGTGGATTGGTCTCGTCCCAAATACGGCAATTTTGCTTGTTGACATAGCCATTCATCCAAAAATGCGCCTCGTCGCTGAAGATGATTTTTTTGCCAAAATCGGCGTCAACTTCCAACTGCTCTAATGCCCAGTCAGCGAACACACGGCGCTGTCTATGGTCATTAACCTTGAGCTCTTGGGTCAGCTGGATCTTGTACGGGTGCAGGCTCAAGTCACAACGCAAAATTCGCCAAGTTGTCGTCTGCGAAAGGCCGAGTTCCTGTGCGCGACGCGGAATTGACTGCCGCGGGTTTTCGAGGACACTGTCGCGCACAGCGGTGATATTCTCGGCAGATCTCGCGTTACGTTGACGCACGGGAACCGGCTGATTGTTAACTGACCCGGTTGACTCGAATTTGTCCACCAATCGACGGATAGTCGACTCGGCAGGACGATCATCGCGACCGTAAAACGGGCGAAGTGCGCAGAACGTTGCTCGAACTGAAGACCCATTTTCATAAAACAATTTTATGATTTGCACGTGCTGCTCGACACTGTAACCTGCCATGGTGGTTTGGGAGGACGGAATGAATATAACACACTGCATTTGACAGCTGTCACTCAAACAACATGGCCGCAATCAGCTGTCAAAGTTTAAGCGTCCCTATTGGAAAACCCCTTATATATATATATATATTTTTTTTTTTAATAATTTATGTTTAACTCATGAATTTTTTTTAAATAATTGTCTTAATTTTCATCGATCATATTATTATTTTGCTCAATGTCATCAATTTTTATATTTTAATTTTAATCTGTTATTTTATATTTTGGCCAACGTGTTTATACGTTTTATTCTTCTTAGCTCCAAATGAACTTGTAATCGGTCGAAACTTAATTGGTTTATGTATTTATTTTTGTATGAATTATTTTCAATTGATTGGTTGTAATACTGTTTGTTTCCCAATAAATAAATAAATAAATAAATCAAGAAAACATGTGACCAATCAGATTTGACGTGGTGGAATACAATCCAAAACCATTTCAAGAGGCCTTAGCAAAGTCATTCACAGGCTGATAATTAACGAAAATTAAATTCGTACAAGCGATGTTAATACAAACGAAATGAAGTCATTTCAAAAACCGTAAAATTCTCGTTAACATCTCATTCGTCAACTACCGCAGGTTTTAATAAAGTCAGCGTGAAAAATTGATTCGAAATGGAAAATCGGCGAAGATATATTAGTCTCATACTTCTACGACAGACGGAATAGATTCAATATCTATGGAGCTCTGAAATTAGGATTTCTAGGAAGAAATTTCAGAACTTGCCTGTTATATTCCATACGTGTTCTCTATTTGAAGCATCTGGACTTCACGACCTACGAAATTTATTTTGCATATATATCAATATATGCTTATTGTATATTTACTATTAGATACTATTATATCGTAGCTTCAAACCCGGGTGGCAACACTGAATTTCATGTGCTTAATTTGTGACGATATTTAATCACGTGCTTGACGGTGACGGAAAACATTGTGAGGAAACCTGCATGTGTCTAATTTCACTGAAATTCTGTCACATGTGTATTCCACCAACCCGCGTTGAAGCAGCATGGTAGAATAAGCTGGAAACCTCCTCAGTAGAGGAGAAGAGGCCTTAGCCCAGCAGTGGGACATTCACAGGCTGTTACTGATACTGATATATATTATTCATAGTTTTACACTTACGGCTATATTTGTAAATGTTTACTTGACTTGTGTCTTCTTCTTTCGAATGTCAAATAAGCTATGATAAAAAGAGAAAACAATATTCAAGTAAACACATAACTAAGCAACGTTCTAATATAAGGCTGTTAGTTTTTAATCATATGTTTTATGTAATGTTTACTATATAATCTTAAAATATATTGACCAATTTAAGCTTTAAGATTGTGCGGGAGAAAACGATTTTTGGCGATACGATAACATTATTTAAGTAGAATAGTAGTTTAGTACTCGATAGTAGAGCTTTGTGCAAGCTCGTCTGGGTAGGTACTACCCACTCATCAGATATTCTACCGCAAAACAGTAGTACTTTGTATTGTTGTGTTCCGGTTTGAAGGGTGAGTGAGCCAGCGTAATTACAGGCACAAGGGCCATAACTTCTTAGTTCCCAAGGTTGGTGGCGCAGTGGTGATGTTGTTTTTTTTTTTAAGAAATATACAAACCACTGTCTATGGGCGTTGGTGACCACTTACCATCAGGTGGCTCACATGATCGTCCACTAAGATAAACTATAAAAAAAAAAGAAAAGTAGAATGATATTTATACTGTCGTGTATGTTTATGTAATTTGTAAAAATATTTGCATTATTATTTATATATCAATACTAAGATTATTTAAATGTATTATTTTAAATCAACAACTAATTACAATCTGTCAGGAAGACGTCATTTCGACAAAGTCGATAGGTTCATGTTTTGATAAAAATTATAATCTGACTAAGGATATTGTTTCATCAATAAATAAGATCGGGTCCATGGCGTAATTGATATTCATGTATTCAACCAGCTAAGCTTCGGTTGTCGGAAGTCGATTCCATTAAAACTATGAGACCATCTTAATAATAATATTTACATATTTTATTTTATGTTATGTACAGTAAAAGATAATAATAATATTTTTGAAGTGATAACTTCTTATGGGAGGGTAAACCGCTTCGTAACGTAACGCGTTACGGTGCCGCTGTCTGCCTGCCTTACCTGAGAGTTACCAACCTAACGCCATCTAGCGAATATAGATAAGTACTTATAATAATTAAATAATAATTGGCAATTCTCAAGTACTAATTTAAATTAAATTTAATATATTATAATTAATAATAAATATTATCACTTCTGTCGAGCGTCCCGAGACGCACACGTTTTTTTTATTATACAGAGTTATTGGTAATTCGACGTATTCCCGTTAGGAAGTGATAGGGGTGACTATTTGCGATAATTTTAACCCCTATATGCATAATGCAAAAGTGAACCATTTTTGAGTTATCATGTATTTTAGCTTTTTTTTAAATAATATGTTTGATGATGCATTTTAGACTTACTAAAATGCATCATCAAACATTTATTTAAAAAAAAAGGATCAATTTAATCTAATTTTTTCTTCTGATTTATAAAATAGATTAAACACTTGTTATTTATCAATCTTTAAACCACATTTGTCGGCCCAAATTTAAAAATGCGAGACGAAAAACGATATTATTTCAATATTTTATTGAGATATTTTCCAATAAAATGCCTTAAAAAAAAAACGTTATGAAACTTGGCTTGCATATTATTTTAACAACATAACCGTTTTCTTAGCTCTCCAAAAATATATAAAAACTAGGAACTTATTACAAAGAAACTGAAAAAAAAAGGTCACAACGGAAGCAGGCGTTCGTATTCGAACTAAGCTTTAGGTCGTTCTTTAAAATTTCCATAAAATTAATTATAAACAATACCAAATGTAAATAAAACAAGAAATACAAATTTGAAATAAAATTAAGAATCAGTAACAGTTTAGTAGTAATAACAATTAAGACATTTTTTAATTTAGCCTATTTAGTTCTTGCTCGAAGTGACTTCCCCTATTGCGTATGCAAAGCTACATTCTTTTTCTAAGTTGTGACTTAACTACCGAAGTTGTCAAATTATTTCGCATCGCATTTGCTGCGTTCACAATTCTTATTTTGAGTTCTTCCGCGGATAACACAGGCGAAACGTCGTAAACTAGGGATTTCATATGACCCCAGACGTAGAAATCAACCGGCGTTGAGTTCGGACTCTTTGCAGGCCACGGAATGGGTCCTCCTTGCCCTATCCAGCGATTAGGAAAATCGAGACATCGCCTTAAATTGACACCAAAATATGCAGGACATCCGTCTTGATATCATGTTTTGCCTTGTAGCCAAAGGCACGTATTCGAGGAGGTCAAGCATTTCATTTGTCAAAAAATGTTCGTAAAATTATGTAGGTCTATGAATATCTGAGCTCATTTGTTTTTTTTTTCTTATATTGTCTTATAGTGTAAAAGATTTTAACCATCGCCAATGCGCCAACAACCCTGGCAACCAAGATGTTACGTCCCTTGTGCCTGTAATTACATTGGTTCACTCACCCTTGAAACCGGAACACGACAATACAAAGTACTGCTATTTTGCGGTAGAATATCTGATGAGTGGATGGTACCTACCCAGACGAGTTTGCACAAAGCTCTACCACCAAGTATACAGAGATCTAAGAAACGGGAACACGGCAGTACAAAGTTCATTAGGATTTTATATTTGTTAATTTATGCTATATATGAAACGTTACATAAAATAACGTTACCATTTAAACCAACGTTAATATTTTGTGTGATATTAATTTTCCATTCAGTAACAGTCAGTAACAGCCTGTGAATGTCCCACTGCTGGGCTAAGACCTCTTCTCATCTTTTTGAGGAGAAAGGTTGTAGCTTATTCCACCACGATGCTCCAATGCGAGTTGGTGGAATACACATGTGACAGAATTTCAATGAAATTTAACATATACAGGTTTCCTCACGATGTTTTTCATCAATACGAGATGAATTATAATTACGTATTAAGCGCATGAAATTCACTGGTGCTTGCCAGGGTTTGCCACGCGTTTTTACCACAAGGCCATCTCGGCTTCCAATTTCCAAATTTTCCATAACTTTGATAAAAACTATTATTATTTAAACAAATTAGAAACAAAGACATTTAAAGGTTGCCTTGACTGGGTTTGAACCCGTTATAATCGGTTGTGTTCTTATCACTGATCCGTTTTGCGTTAATCACTAAAACATTTCCTTTTTTATTTGAAGACTAAAAATTTTATTACAATTAGAATAAGTAAAAAAAAACGATCTATTTTACGCGCTGCGAATATTCACAGAGTTGAGGACTTTGCTAATTAGTTAATTGCCTTTATTAATGCGATGAATACTTCTATCGCGTCGCGAAATAATATTATGCGTTCAAAATTGAGAGTCACTTCAGGCTGTTATGAAATTACTCAATCTGCTCCCATTGTGGATGATTTTCATGTGGGTTAATTAGTCATTAAGAGTTACGTTTGCGTTTTTAATTTTGTCGGTTATAATAATTTATTTTTTACGCGATTGTTGTGAATGTTTTTTTTTTATATTGAGATAGCTTTAGTTGATATAAAACATATTTTGGTGCCGCTTGGGGGTACGGATGAAACGTATGCATTGATGGCAAACTATGTGTGAGTAACACACACTCTCTTAAACTAATATATACTATTGTATGTTAAAGTAAAAACACGAACCTTGCATTGGAAATGGCCTGGTCACATGATGAGATCAACAACAGGAAAGTGGTACCCGCGTGACGGAAAAAGACGTAGAGGAAGGCAGAAAAAAAGATGGGAAGACGATCTGCCCAAAGGCCCACTTTCACGGCTAAACTATTGAACCGATTTTGATGAAAGTTGTTACGAAGCTTTTTTGTAGCAAAAAACTGCCTAACCCCCCCCCCCCCCCTTCACACGCAAAGCTCCGGCGATAACAATTATTATGCATACTAATAAGCAATTTCGATGTTTTCGGTAGTCCTAGACAGTCACATTCGAGCCACTTATCTACATATTTTAGGCGCTGGTACTATAAGATGGTAGGTATTGTTGCATCCCGGTTTGAAGGGTTAGTAAGCCAGTGTTTATTAGAGGCACAAGGGACGTAACATCTTAGTTCCCAAGGTTAGTGGCGCATTGGCGATGTAAGCGATGGTTAACATATCTTACAATGCCAATGTCTATGGGCGTTGGTGACCACTTACCAATAGGTGGTCCATATGCTAGTCCGCCTACCTATGCCATAACAAAAAAGAAATATAAAAAACTACATTGTCATAAAAAGTTTCGTTGCGTTTGTTAATTACCAACCCATATACTAAGATCATCACATAACAAAAGATCGCCTTATTTAATTAAAACCCATCTATTGGTTCATACATGCGCATCAAAGAGATTAGCTTGTAGTAAGGCAGACGGATTAATAACCGTGCTTTGGTTGCCATTATTATGTAAAATATAGGTTTATTATAATAATGATGGCGTGCAGCTTATACATGACAGAAGTGATGTCAGAGAAGTTCAATCTTGATATCTTTTTATTTAGTTAGTCAGAACTCCTGCATCTTCAGTAACCGTTGACGGGACTCAAACTCTACTGAATTTTCAGGTGCTTAATCTATTTTCATCTCGTTCTCAGTAGCGTGAGAATATCGTGAGGAAACCTGTGCATCATGGTGGAATGAGCTCCTAGCTTTCTCCTCAAATGGAGACCCAGTTTACAGACCCAATTAGCCCAGCAGTGGGTCTTTTACAGGCTGTTTTTTTAGCTTCCTTTTTTTAAATTAAAACTGCTTGATATCATAAATTTTCATAGAGGCTCTATATTATAAATTTTCTTGAGATAAATCTAAGAGTTTTGTTATTAATAATTTGCTACTGATCGAGACAATGTTTTTGTTGTAGTCATTCAGGTGTAAAGAAAAATTTTAAGTACATTTACATATTATATTAAAAAATTGTTTCATTAGTAATAAATAAATAAATATCCTGGGACATTAATCATACAGAGCCATCTGATCCCAAACTAAGTAGAGCTCGTACTATGGAAACCAGACAACTGATATACTACATATACTACTTTTCTTTTGTAAATGCGTACTTATATAGATAATTACTCCCAGACTCAGAACAAACAGACATGTTCATGCACACAAATATCTGTCCTGGGAACCGAACCCACGACCTGCGGTGCGAACGGTAAGTATCTACCAACCACGCCGACCGGCTCGTCAGTAATAGTTTCAATACCTCAAAAAATATATAATAATATTTAGTATTATTTAAAAATAACATACCCTACTACGCTTTAAACAAAATGTTGTAAACATTTTTATTACAATGACGAGATTATGTCTGTCGTCGGCCTTTCACCTGCTTCAAATTTTTCACTGTATTACGCGCCGTCAGAGGATTTGAGCGGATTTGTTTGCATATCCCACGATTTTCCCCCAAGCCCTGTCCCATTGTGAAGGAATAAAGGAGGAAGACTTTCCAACCTCCTCATCCTGTTTCTTTATGGCATTGAAATAATGCAAGTTAATAAAACGCCCGCAGTCAAGGATATAACATCTTTTGTACGAGACGTTTTATTAAATTTTTTTAACGAAATTTACAATTTCCGAATCTATTATTCTTTCAAACGTAACGTTATGAATTTATTTTGATATTTCATTAAAATTGTGACATTAAAATAATGTTCTTTTTCTTTGTTTTATAGTAAGTACTTAACGATTGCGTGTTTATCATGATATTTTTAAATTTGAAAGTTTGTTCGTTTGTTTGTTTCACGTAATAATGTGATTTTTGTATAGTTTATAGGTCGAAAGTGACTTTTTATTATTAAGAATTGGCACGAAAGCGAAGTTCGCTAAGCTTAAATCCAAGCACATTTAAGTTAAAGGTATTGTTATAATGAGTATAAGAATTGTTGATTAATTGTATCATAAGATAATTATAGTTAAAGGATATCCGTTTATATGGCCCAGTGCATAGAGTTCGTAGATAATTACGGTTCAAATCCAGGTGAGCACAACTGCCATATTAACTTTAAAAGAAGCAGTTAATTTAAAATCAGAGACAGACACTCTATAATTATTATTTGTATAGATACTGTTGATTTACTTGGTGGTAGAACTTTGTGCGAGCTCGTCTGGCGGCAGGTACCACCCACTCATCAGATATTCTGCCGCAAAATAGCAGTACTTGGTATTGTTGTGTTCCGGTTTGATGGGTGAGTGAGCTAGCCATTACAAGCACAAGGGACATAACATCTGAGTTCCCAAGGTTGATGGCGCATTGGCGATGTAAGCGATGGTTAACATATCTTACAATGCTAATGTCTATGTGCGTTGCTGACCACTTACCATCAGGTGGCCCATACGTTCGTCCGCCTACCTATGCTATAAAAAAAAAAGATATGCACGTCGTAACTATAACAGAATCGTAATCGTGTTCATTCATAGTTCGATCACAATGAATATAAAGGGATAGGATATTAAAATTTTACATTGACATAATCTCTCCTCTATTGCGCTCCCTCAGGGATTACCACGTGACATGTGTCAAGATAATATAGTATATCCAAAAAAAATAAAACCGATATTGGTCGTTCGTCGGATTACGCAAATATTCCCTTTGTAACGTTACCCTTATCAAGGGGTTAGTAGTTAACATGTAAATATGACACAAATGTGAGCTCTCGTCATATTGTAATTTATGTTTCGCTTATTAAGATTGAGAGCATTAATATTATTTAACTAATCAGCATTAATATTATTTTTACTCGGTGGTAGAGCTTTGTGCAAGCTCGTCTGGGTAGGTACCACCCACTCATCAGATATTCTACCGCAAAACAGCAGTACTTTGTATTGTTGTGTTCCGGTTTGAAGGGTGAGTGAGCCAGTGTAATTACAGGCACAAGGGACATAACATCTTAGTTCCCAAGGTTGGCGGCGCATTGGCAATGTAAGTGATGGTTAACATTTCTTACAATGCCATTGTCTATGGGCGTTGGTGACCACTTACCATCAGGTGGCCCATATGCTCGTCCGCCAACCTATACAATAAAATAAAAAATAAATAAATAATCAATCTGCGTATATATAATAATTTAATAATAAGTTTATATAAAGTATAAATTTCGTTTTTATTTCATTTTAAAATGATCTCCAACAAGGAATACACATGATTAAATAAATTATGCTAATAACAAGTCTATGTGCTCAGTTACAGGAAACCATATCATCCATCTTACGTATTTAAGTAACAGTTATTACAGTATGATTAAAATTAATGACTTTAAAAACTATTAACGAACTAAAACAAACTACAATCTACATATATATAGGAAGGTGGACATGCACATGGGCCACCTGATTGTAGGTGGTTACCACCCCCCATAGATTTAATAAATACCACTCCTTTCATCGCCTGCACCTAAAGTCTAGCACCTGAAATCGGTATACATAGGCCCATATAATATCCTTATATAATAATACATATATTATTATCAATATCAATGTTATAATTACTCCAAGGCGCTACTGAGAATATTCTAATTTAACTATTCAGAATCCAGCTTTAAAATAAGCCTTAGAAGCTAGTCTCTAAACGAACGAGACCTTTAAAGATAAGTCGAATACATATCTACACAAACAATATAGATTTTATATTTTTTCATCCGAGATGAAACAAATTTTATGAGAAAATTCAATGACGTCATATCCGTGAATGTTTTCGTCGAAGCAATAGACACGTGGTAGTAAATATTCTTGACTTGTTCCCACCTTACTTCGAAAGTAGGTTGATCAATATTTATCACTGCCGTGAATCATACGTTGAAATATAGGGACATCAAAATACTTCTTGGACTTAAAACTAAATGTTTTAGAAGATCTTTTCAATCGTAGATAAGGTATGGTATCATTTAGGATAATTATGTTGAAGGTTCGGAGAGATATGCACAAAGACACCCATTACTCGTGAATGGAGATCGTATCTTCTATCAATTCATCAGACAAGCCGTACCTAATACGTTAACTGGTCGGATTATCTTTGAATTAAGTAAATACTAATAATATATTATATAATTTAACAAAGCTCGATCAAATTATAAAATAAATATATTTTATATACTATAAATAATAATAATATATATATTATTATATATTTTTTATAAACGTATGAAGTAAAGTGGAATGGAGTATTTATTGTTTTATCTTATCAGAACATTGTAAGTAACAGTAGCAGCCTGTGAATGCCCCACTGCTGGGCTAAGGCCTCTTCTCCTCTTTTTGAGGAGAAGGCTTGGAGCGTATTCCACCACGCTGCTCCAATGCGGGTTGGTGGAATACACACGTGACAGAATATTAGTGAAATTTGACACATGCAGGTTTCCTCACGATGTTTTTCCTCACCGTTAAGCACGAGATGAATTATAATCACAAATTAAGCACATGAAATTCAGTGGTGCTTGCCCGAGTTTGAAACCACGATCATCGGTTAAGATTCACGCGATCTTACCACTGGACCATCTCGGCTTATCAGAACACTGGTCATCAAAAACTAAAAACCAACCCAACATTTTCATTTATACATAATTAAAACATAGTTTATTCAAGTAATTTTGAATCGTTCACAACTACCATTTCCCTCAGAGTGCTCGCCATACTCACAGAAAATGTATTAGTAGAACACCATAAACTGACAAAATCATTTTATTTGTCAACGTACAAGAGGAGCCTATACGCTCCGCTAGCTCGAGCAAGAATCAGACGAGGTATATCATGTGCCCCTATTAATACCAAACTACCTCGTTGGTCTAGTGGCTAGATATAAGGCCGCCGATCCGGTGGTCCTGGGTTCAATTCCCAGGTCGGGCCAGTAAATAATTATTGGGGTTTTCTGTCAGGAAATTCTCAGTAGCAGCCCGGAGTCTGGAAGTTGGAAGTGTGTACACTCCCGTGCCTCGGAAAGCACGTTAAGCCGTTGGTCCTGCGCCTGAACTCTTTCCGGTCGTGTCGGATTGCCGTCCCATCGGATTATGAGAGCTAGGGAATAGTGAGTGCACCTGTGTTTGCGCACACACTTGTGCACTAGAATATCTCCTGGGCAGTTGTCTAATCTCTCTTGAGATTGGCCGCCGTGGCCGAAATCGGTCTGGAGGACCTTAATACCAAACTAAGACGGGTATCCTCCCGTAAAAAACGCTAATTTCATATGTAAGGACCTAATATTAAAGTAACCAAAATGGGTTAATATTAAATGATTTCGATATGTTCTATCAACTGAGTCACCTTCCTTAAGCTCCAAGAATATTTACTTACGATAAATAATATTCTTATTTGCGAATATTAAGTTACTGCGAAATTAAGAGAAAATTTCCGAAAAAGTTTTTCAGAACAAACTTCGTGATATATAACTATCCTATTTCTTACTTAACAGAATACACAATGAAACTAAAATTTTAACTTCGTACAGAAACAAAGTTTTACTTACACGGAAATTTCTTGAAACACATAATTATCGTGCATATTAAAACTACTGGCACCGTGTCTGTAAATGTTACTATTTTGGAGGTAAAAATCAATATTAAACATGAGTTTTTTGAGCGTTTCGAAATAAGACCTATTTTTCGTGGTAAGGCTTTGTGTAAGGTTGGTAGGTGCTATCCACTCACTCGCATATCGCTTAACAGAAACACTTAGTATTCTTATATTTCGGCTTCAAGGGTGAATAAGCTTAACGGCATAAGAGACATAACTTTTTTTTTTCTTCTTTTTTTTATTATTTATAGCATAGATAGGCGGACGAGCATTTGGGCTACCTGATCACTAACGCCCATATACATTGCTGTTGTAAGAAATGTTAACCATCGCTTACGTTGCAAATGCGCCACCAACCTTGGGAACTAAGATGTTATGTCCCTTGTGCCTGTAATTCCACTGGCTCGCTCACCCTTCAAACCGGAACACAACAAAACAAGTACTGCTGTTTTGCGGTAGAATATCCAATGAGTAGGTGGTACCTACCAAGATGAGCTTGCACAACGCTCTAACACCAAGTTGTAGAACTTCTTAGTTCCCAAATTTAGAGGTGCTTTGCCCTGTAAATAATGGTTAATAATTACATCGGCAATATTTATGGGGAGTCGTGACCACTTAACATTAAGTGCCAGTTCGTTAGCATAGCATTTGTGCATAGCGTCGACGCCCTCTCCGTGGTCATCTTCAGCGAAGCGAGTCAGTGAAGGCTATGTCGACACTCTCACTCCGTTGTCTCTTCCTGTGACATGACTATAAATAATATTAACATTAAATTGTTATTTTTAATTTTGAAATCTTGACAAAAGAACTGAATAAAATTTTGCTGCCGACTTGGTGTTTGAAGCCAATCAGTCATAGCCATATAAACAGTGCCAGAGATATAAACTCATGTTAAATTATGTGTTAGTGAATATTGAAAAACTTGGAAATTGGTACAACATCTGAATACAAATGTTATTGTCGACTTTCGTAGTTATTTTTTTCCCCCAAGTCCATTTCATTTATATATAGGTTACATGATACGATGCTTCTTGAATAGGAATCGTTATTTAGCGTAGCCTTAGTATTCTAGAGCCGAGATGGCCCAGTGGTAATAAAGCATGACTCTTAACCGATGATCGTGGGTTCAAACTCGGATAAGCACCACTGAATTTCATGTGCTTAATTAGTGATTATAATTCATCTCGTGCTTGAAGCTGAAGGAAAACATCGTGAGGAAACCTGCATGTGTCAAATTTCACTGAAATTCTGTCACATGTGTGTCACCAACCCGCATTGGAGCAGCGTGGTGGAATAAGCTCCAAACCTTCTCCTCAAAAGAGAAGAAGAGGCATTAGCCCAGCAGTTGGAGGTTCACAGGCTGTTATATACATTACATTATATTACATTATAGTATTCTTACACAGATAAACAGATTTTACTCGTATTGTAAATCTGCAATTAATATCTCATTTTATAATTAAATGATGCAGATATTTTTTCATGTAAAAGATAAAAGTTCATTTAATACGGTATTCATTGCAGACGCTACATAATACGAAGCGTTAAATTAAATACGAAAACGCAAACAATAAATTACTTATACGATTGTTTTTTTATGTTATAGGTAGCGGACGGGCAAATGGGCTACCTGACGTTAAGCGGTCCCCATCGCCCATAGAAATATGGACTACTCCTTACACTGGCTCAATCACCCTTCAAATCGGAACGCCAAGACGTGGTACCACCAATTAATGGTAATGGACTAAACTAAACAAATCAATAATCAAAAATAAATCTAAAAAATAAAAACAAAAATAACAATTTTGACATGGTTCAATTGGTGCGTGCCCTGATTTTTATTTTAGTGGTAGCCTGTGGTTGCCGCTGACGATTTAAATATCAGATATCAGAAAATAATAAAGAAATAAAAGTGAGATAATTTAAATAATAACAATATATTTTCTAGCACAACACAGTTACAGTAAAACCAAATAAAACAAACTAGCTGATGTCAACAAAGGCAATATCAACGGCAAAGAGCGATTTTTTTTAACAAATGTAGACAATGCACTAAACAGGCTTCAAGCTTGCTTTGTAAAAGGAGAGGAGTCCTTACACCATCAGTGTGTTATTTGCAAACAGTTACTTTTGACTTTTAGCCGTAATACCAACACAGCACACTCCTAGCTTAGACGAAGTTTTCAAGGCATAATCAAAATAGCTTTACTTTGATACTATAACGGTGACAACGTTGGTGTCTTCAGATCCAGAGTAAATCGGTTCCTTCTAGGCAAGCGTGTATCCTAAACAGTGTCGATGCTTAACATCCGGCAATACGGGGAAACGCTGGCCGAGATTAATATGTTAATTAATTCAATAAGGATTTTCTATAAATAACAAAGGCAGTTTCAATTCCCAACCCTAGGATAGTGAGCGTTTTTATTTTGGCAATAAAACGATTGCTTAGAAATAGTTTATACGCGAAGTTCGATGGTTACTTTTTGTTTTGGAAAATTTAATGGGAGCGAAACCGTAAAGTAACCTTAAAAAATAATCTGAATTTTCATAATCGATCCGTAAATTAAATTTTAGGACTCTTAATTAAACTTTTCTTCCCTAATCTCAAAGGTATTATAATAAATAAAAATGATCTCATAAATTAGTTAATCAATTGTAGTATTTACGAAATAAAACAAAGAGATCGATTTAAAATGTTTACTGGCTCAGACACGAACAACTGTCAAGCGCACTATTTAAAATAAAACTTCTTAAATAATTACTCCGTTACGAACACTATACAGGGTTATTGGTAATTCGACGTATTCCCGTTAGGAGGTGATAGAGGTGACTATTTGCGATAATTTTAACCCTTACATGCATTATGCAAAAGTGAACCATTTTTGAGTTTTTTGAGTTAATCATTCGTTAATAGACTAAACGTTACAGTTTGTTCAAACCGTGACATTTTTGTTACTAAGATAATTTTTATACCCATCATAACTTCTGAACGAAAAGTGCGATCTGAATAATTTAAAGTTAAATCGTAACAAACAAACAAAAAATCAAATCTTTCCTCTGTATAATTTTTTTTTTTTTTTTTTTTTTTTTTTTTTTTATTTTATAATTTGGCGGACGAGCATATGGGCCACCTGATGGAAAGTGGTTACCAATGCCCATAGACAATGGCATTGTAAGAAATGTTAACCATCACTTACATTGCCAATGCGCCACCAAACTTGGGAACTAAGATGTTATGTCCCTTGTGCCTGTAATTACACTGGCTCACTCACCCTTCAAACCGGAACACAACAATACAAAGTACTGCTGTTTTGCGGTAGAATATCTGATGAGTGGGTGGTACCTACCCAGACGAGCTTGCACAAAGCTCTACCACCAAGTAAATTAATATTAGTATAGATACATTATTACTATTGAGTTTCGTGTTCTATATTTAAATAGGACAAAGGCGAAACATTTCAGTACCTTTCTTTCAGTGCTGATTGGTAGCTATTAGCGAGTCTTAGTGCTGTCACTTAAAACATGGAAATAAGTGTAAAATATTTTTTTTTCCTTCATATCGATATGGTTACTAGTTCTTGTAAAAAACGGTTTATAAATACTTGTATAGATCGACAGGCCGTTCGATTGCTGCTAAATATTTATGGTGGCAAGATTATTTTAGTGATAGAATTATTGTTATATTAGAATAATAAGTAGAAGATAGGTAACATATAATGAAGACAATCAATCTATATAAATGTTTACATAGTCATAATCTGCTGAAATCGTATTTCCCTTTTGGCTTTGACTTTGCCAGAGTTGTCAATTGATTTTTTGCTGACGCTCCTTCGCTCGAGAACTGTCATTTTCGTTATACTTTGACAAAGTTCCATACGATTCCCGTAGCGCGTGGACTCATAGCCATCAATTTTATGGAAATTTTAAAGAACGACCTAAAGCTTAGTTCTAATACGAATTTCTGCCTGCTTCCTTTGTGATTATTTTTTTTTTAGTTTCTTTGAAATAAGTTCCTAGTTGTTATGCATTTTTGGAGAGCTAAGAAAACGGTTATATTTTTAAAATAATCTGCAAGTCAAGTTTCATAATGTTTTTTTTTGTTTTAAAGGCGTTTTAGTGGAAAAAAATCTCAATAAAACATTGAAATAATATCGTTTTCCGTCTCGCATTTTTAAATTTGGACCGATAATTGTGATTTGTAGATTGATAAATAACAAGTGCTTAATTGTTTTTATAAATCAGAAGAAAAAATAAGATTTAAAATGATACTTTTTTTTTAAATAAAGGTTTGATGATGCATTTTTGACTTATTTTGAAAAAAGCTAAAAAACATGATAACTTAAAAATGGTTCACTTTTGCATTATGCATATAGGGGTTAAAATTATCGCAAATAGTCACCCTTATCACCTCCTAACGGGAATACGTCGAATTACCAATAACCTGTATAAATATAATATATTTCAGAGCAATACTGCTGTATTCTTCAATGCAATATACACACTTAGATGTCACGTCATGTAATTTTTCGCACATGTCATTTTCATTTCGTATATCATAAAAAGAATATATATATAGAATAATAAGAATATATGAAGTAATATTATGTTACGTTATGACTTTTAGTTCTAATATATAACGTCGATGGTATCTTCCATATCTATCGATTCCATGCTTGATCTTCAGTAAGCGTAGGTATTCGGGCGAGGAGAATATTTCAACCGTCAGTCGTATAACGCTCCACCAAACACGTAGCACGTTATTCTTGACATCCGTCGTTTACCTCTTCCTTTCGGTAATGGCGGTCCTGTCAGATCTGTCGTACTAGCGCTCAGTGTTGCGTTAGAGTAAACGAGACTGGCCAATAACAGTTGCTAGGTTACCATTCGTGCCAGATTGTCTACTCTCGTAATCAAATGCGCCGTCATATATTTAAACTAGCTGTGCCCCACGGCTACAACGCGTATAATTAATAAAAATATAATAATTTATTATATTACTATAATAACACACGCGCACACATACACACACATATGGCTACTGGTAAAGAAATACGTAATTGACGATTTGAAATTGATTTTCATAAGATACCGTAGGGTTTACCGATCTTATATATACAAGCCTAACACTTGCGCCATTACATTTTCTTTGTGTGTACCAATTTTCATCAAGATTGGTCAAGCTGTTCTTGAGTTATAAGAATACATACAGACAGGCAAAAATGAAAAAAATAGTGTAATGTAAATCACTGCATCATAAAACGATTATTTATCACAAAATTAGGTGAAAAAAAATGAACAGACAGAACCAATAGATTTATATAGTTGTATAGATGAAGACGTACAGAAAATATATTAAATATTCTTGTAACAAACTATATGATAACAAGCTGTTGAAAAGTCCTTTGAATTGATGTCGTCTGATGATATTTTCCTTCTCTATATAAACACTGGATCACTACTTCCAATAAGAATTTATTGATTTAACATTCGTATATATTGTTAAAATATTTAGTTGGAAAATAAAACATTTTTTATAAATTCTTATGTCAGCTTTGACTGAAATTGTACATAAAGGTGTATGACCCTGTTGGCCATAACTATTTAGTGTGTTATGTATGTCTCTTTACGCAACTTTTTCATTCATTCAATCTGTAATTTCGAATTTTATTTTTATTAATATTATTTGATATAACCTTCTCAACGAATGTCTATCTCGAATTCACAATAACTAAAAACCTTATCTTTGTATTTCAATATTATCCCATAAGTCTGAGGGATTGCCATAATCACGCCATTAAATTACCCAATTGGGTCAAAGTTCTTAAGCCTCTTGAGTCATTTGATTATCTAAGGTAAAATAAGGTCATGTTAGAAGAAATGTAATTAAACCTATTTAATTTTATAATTATTTTGAAGAGAATAATTTTAGAATGTACTTTAGACGTAAGATTTCGAGGATTTAGAGGATTTAGATGATTCTGAATATGTTTATCTTAATAATAATTTAAAGTCTGAATAATGTAAAGAGAAAATGTGTTTTACATCTAGAGCATAAATATTTAATTTCTATTATCATGAATTACATCATAAATAATATTTTCGTAAGAGAAATGTTTGTTATATATTCCCAAACATTAAACCATGGTTATATGGGGTTCTTAATCACCAAAACTCCTGTGTTTTGTCGGACTTCCTCCAGTTTTATATGCTGGTCAGTATTCCGGTCCAGTGATATGATTTGGTTTTAAATACTGGCAAACATCACATGTGTCTATAATTCATCATCAGAGAGAATATAAGAATGAGAACCCTTAACGATTCAAATAAAAAAAAATACTCAAAATTATTGTCACAAGAATACAAAAGTTAATAAAATAGTTTGGACTGCTACTAAATTTGTATGAAATTGAGAATTTTTTGAAAAAAAAAAATAGTTTTGTTCATACAAAAATGCTAATTAATTATTATTTTAAGAATATTTAAGAGACGCCTCAGCATGGCGCTACCTTCTCATTATGTAAGTAGGCCACAGCCTTAGGGTATACGACAAACAATGTATATTCATTGGATAGTTGGTATGTCTTTACATTCTGGTGTAATCATTAAATGGGCTGGAAAAGGTCCTTCGACTTTTGACCGACTTTCTGACTTACTCCTCTTACGCTAAGTACTCGACATTTATCGAATACTTGGAGAAGTGGATATTACATCATACTTACTCGTATTTAATGCGCAAAAGTGTACATAATTGTTGTTATACTGATTTCAATATCCTAATATCCTGGGACATTATTCACACAAGGCCACCTGATCCGAAACTAAGCAGAGTTCGTACTATGGAAAACAGACAACTGATATACTACATATATTACTTTTCTTTTGTAAATACATACATACTTATATAGATAATTATTACACCCAGACTCAGGACAAACAGACATGTTCATGCACACAAATGTCTGGGTCTGTCCTGCCAACCAGCTCGTCATGATATCGTATCCATAATTACAATTATAGTGTGTTAGAAGAACTTTCAATATATTTTATTTCATTCTTTGTTTTATTTATAGTATATATATATAACACAATATGTGTTTATAATTCATCTCGTGCTTGACGGAGAAGGAAAACATCGTGAGTAAACCTCCATGTGTCTAATTTCACTGAAATTCTGTTACACGTGTATTCCGCCAATCCGCATTGGAGCAGCGTGGTGGAATAAGCTCAAAACCCCCTCAAAAAAAGGAGAGGAGGTAAGCCCAGCAGTGGGACATTCACAGGCTGCTACTGTTTTACTGTTAAATATATATATTTTAAGTAAACAGCTGACACGTGGAATTAAAATGTTATTGTTAATTGTCAAGCAATATAGGCCAATAAAGACAGGCTAATTGACCCCCGGGCAGCTTGATACGTTTTAATATCGTCATTTGCATTTAAAAAGAGTACTGAAGTTTGCAGCATATAAAATTACGAAAATAAAGTTATTAAAAAAAATGTGATTAGTATATTTTTTAACTCTTATCTTGATGTATTTAAATAGTTAAAATGATAAACCTTATATTGCTTTCCATATTATGTGAGTAATCAGCACAAAAAATTTGATTACGAATACATTATTTCTTTTTACGATTTTAAAGTTCAGAATATATGGAAATTATATTCAATCATGAAAAACCATTACTTCATTATTTCATTATCATCAATAGCTAGATATGACTCTCTATGGGCCGCAGTATTTTCCAATGTTTATTAAGTAAAAACAATGTTAGCAGCGGCCAGTGAATATCCCATGACTGAGCAAGGGCTTCCTCATCTCTTGAGAATTTACCTGACGCGTGCCTCACAATGTTTACCTTCACCACAGAGCACGATTTGAATTATAATAATCACAAATTAAACACATAATTAAACACTTGCATTATTAAGGAAATTTTTTACCAGATAGTCTCTGGGTTATTTAAACTGTTTCATATGTTCTCTATGAATGTGGTAGAACAAAGATATTTTATTCTGACTATGTAAGGAATGTAATGATAGCTTCTAACTTTTATAAAGCTTTTGTGTTATTAACGTGCGGTTTTTAATTACCTTGTAATAAAGTAAATAGAATGTGATACAATGTTGTGTGATTATTTGTGACTTTCTGAAGAATTGGAAGCAGTACCTAATTACCGATTATTTGACAGAAAGTATGCCATAGCTAAGTTAATTCGGGTTAAGGAAGGCGTATATTACAAACATCGGCATAGTTACATCTTTGGCTGCATTATTTTTTTATATTTTTCATACATTAGGATCTTTCCTAAACCCATTAATCGATATTTTTAATAATACATTATAACCCTAAATGTATTCTAGTGTAGATTAATTCCAAAATTCGAAACAAACAATTGGTTCTCAATTTGTAATTCTACCTTCTACATAGAATATCTTCGAAAGTTCTTAACTAACGGGTCTAAATGGGATAGTAAGTTTTAACAAGAATCAATTTGGTGTGGTCTCGGTGTGGCCAATCGTAAAATGGACTAAACACAATTAATCCGCAATCCTAACTTCAAATTTATCCCCGATCTTAAGGGTTTTTCACACACTTACTCACCAAGCTTAGGAACATTACAGACTATAGTTATATTGAAAACTTAGCTGTTTGGCTGTTGTTTCTGTTGTCTGAACTATTAAGGTAATAAAAAAAATATGCTTCATAATTTTCGAGCCAGTGTAACTGAGGTACATGGGGATATAATAACTTATTTTTTTATAATATAGGTAGGTGGACGAGCAAATGGGCCACCTGATGGTAAGTGGTCATCAAACAAATGTTAACCATCGATTACGTCGCCAATGCACCACTAATCTTGGGAACTGGGATATTATGTCCCTTGTGCCTGTAATTACACTGGCTCACTCACTCTTCAAACCAGAACACAACAATACCAAGTGCTGCTGTTTTGCGGTAGAATATCGGATTAGTGGGTGGTACCTACCCAGATAAAGCCCTACCACCAGTAGACGTTTTAGTTCCGTAATGCGGCTAAAATGCACGTGAGGCAGAATTTTAAAAGACACATGCATGTTTTACTTAACACGTGAGCCCCTTACCTTAAAGTCGCGGGTGGAAACTACTCCTCTAACTGAATATATCATCTTCTTTAAAATCAATTTAGTATAATGGTTGTCTCTCAACCCATTCAAATATAATAATCTATAATAAATTAAACTCAATATTTACATTTGAAAGGACTGTTACTGTGAATTAGGCTCAACTTAGTAACTATGTCTGCATGAAATGACTATTACAAATCAAGAACGGGCTCCGAATCCTTGGATTGTTCCAAAACTTGGACCATCGCGGATATTTGATGAATATTTATCTCCGCAGCTTTCGCTCGGTAATAATTCTAAAATTATAACTTAAATCTCAAGTCGTGTTCTGTTGTAATAAAGTTACAACTAGGACTTTCCATACATGTCGGATTGCCGTCCTATCGGATTATGAGAGCTAAGGAAAAGAGAGTGCACCTGTGCACACACACACTTGTGCACTATAATATCTCCTGCGCAGTCGGCTAATCTCTCTTGGGATTGGCCGCCGTGGCCGAAATCGGTCTGGAGGACCTTATTTTATCACAACTAGTAAATTTTCCTATTGGTTAGCAAAATCATTTTCTAATCCACCACAAGGCTTCTGGCCAAGTAGGCGAAGATACACATATAGCAGAATATTATATATTGACGAGCCGGTAAGCGTGGTTGGTAGATTTTTGCCTTTCGCGCTGCAGGCCGTGGGTCCGATTCCCCCCACCCGGAACAGACATTTGTGTGTTTGAACATGTCTGTTTGTCCTGAGTCTGAGTGGGATTATCTACAAAAGTATGTATTTACAAAAGAAAAGTAGTATATGTAGTATATCAGTTGTCTGGTTTCCATAGTACGAGCTCTGCTTAGTTTGGGATCAGATGGCCTTGTGTGAATAATGTCCCAGGATATTATTATTATTATTTTCGATAACATAAACATTTAAACACAAACAAAAACATAAATTGGTACCTGCATGACAAACTGGTAAACTTATGTAAGATATAACGTTATAAGTAGCACTAAATTTTTTTCTGATATTGCTAACATGCGATGGCATTAATATTATTAAAAGAGAATATTTTCATAAAAATATTTAAGTATTTTTTCTAAACTAGCTTAAGGTAAAACATTTAATTCGGACAGTATATATGATGATAATCTAAGACTAAGCTTGGTTACTAATGTACTTCGTAAGTGAAGCAAATTCCGCTATACTGCCTTTTATTGCTGCCTATTTGAACGGGACGTCCCGAAACTAGCGTATAAATATAATATTTTATTCATGGAAATGAGAATATTTAGAATCAGCTGTTTGTTGAATAAAACTGAATCGTATGGACGTTATAAAATACTTATTTCTGTATTATTATGGTTTATTTATTAAAGTTATATAGTATCACAATTACAAAAAGGTTTTGCTTTGTATAGCTGTACATGGTAATTGGCTGGGCAACCGCATCGTCTCCTCGAACTAAGGTTC
Organism: Nymphalis polychloros; assembly: GCA_905220585.2. Lineage (NCBI taxonomy): Eukaryota > Metazoa > Arthropoda > Insecta > Lepidoptera > Nymphalidae > Nymphalis > Nymphalis polychloros. Next base: position 1,551,145 of record HG992262.1, read on the forward strand.
AGTGAATTGACATATAGTAGAAATTCAATTCAACAGAGCCCACGTGACCATGACAGGCAAATTTATAATTTAAAAAAAATGATAGCAATGAAATCCCGAATACAAATGAAATGAATATTAAATAACACTTTTATTAACGCATTCTCTGTAGATTAATACCTACGTTTTAACCACTTCCATTAAAATATTTATTAACTTTTATATATTTTTATATAAAACAAAAATAATTTTAGTATTTAAATTTGTATTTATTTACTTTTATATTTTACGTAAAGCATTATTCAATGCTTTAGGAATTTGGTAAAATTTTACAAATTGGTATTGTTGTGGCATTCTCGTTTATAGACAAGTGTGTCACAACAGACGCTTTTCTCAAATAATAAACGTTATTAACACTAATCCAACTTATCTTTAAAAGTTAAGTTTCCAAATCTATTAATTTCATAAAATAGGATATTTTTTTTATAATGCCTTACTTGACTACTGAACCATCTTAAACTTAAAACTTATACCGAAAGAAGATTCCTTTTTCTGTCGGCTTAAGTATTATATAAAATTATTATGTATTTAAGTAGCTGTGCTTTGCAGTTTCATCTATATGTATAAAATAGTGGCTGATAGATTTACATATCAACGCACAGCCCAAACTGTAGCGACATCTATCTCGCCACATACGAAAACTAAAAACTGACGTATCCTACATCGCGATATTAAAGTTACTAGTACCGTGAAAATTTGCATACGGGTTCCTTTTTGTAAGTAAGTTTGTACGAAAATACTTATTATTTTTAAGAAAGAGCTATGTATTGATGAATTATAACGCCTACGAAGTCGCGGTGTACCGCTCGTTTACGCTAGTTATATAAAATATCCCTTTGCTTGCCTCGTTGGTCTAGTGGCTATATATAAGACCGCAGACACGGTGGTCCTGGGTTCAATTCCCAGTTCGGGCTAATAAATGTTATTGAGATTTTCTGTCGAAATTTTTCAGTAGCAGCCCGGAGTCTGGAAGTTGGAAGTGTGTACACTCCCGTGCCTCGGAAAGCACGTAAAGCTGTTGGTCCTGCGCCTGAACTCTTTCCGGTCGTATCGGATTGCCGTCCGATCGGGTTATGAGAGTAAGGGAATAGAGAGTGCACCTGTGTTTGCTCACACAGTTGGCTAATCTCTCTTGAGATTGGCCGCCGTGGCCGAAATCGGTCAGAAGGACTATTATTATTATATATCCCGGATAACAGATTCCTTAGTAATTCCATAGTACAATTACGACAAATAAATAAATTCAAACAAATAATTAACCGAATTAACTTAGCTGTTTCGTGGCCTCATTTAAAGTATAAGAGTTCCAAGGACTATTAATTGCGCTATAGACCACGTAGTCCCTACATTGTGTAACTTTTAATGTGACCTTATTCGTTCTATTGGCTTCTGGATATTTATTTATCATGGATAATAAGCTTTGTTTACTAATAAAATAATTGGTTTTTTTTTAATTCGTCTACCGTGTTTGGCATTAGAATATGTCATGAGTGGATGGTACCCAGACGGGCTTGCACCTTACCACCAAGTGAATTATCGAATTTGGATTGGACATTGGATTATGGAAGTTATAATAAAATTAATTAATAAACATGCCTACTGAATTGGTGATAGAGCTTTGTGCAAGCTTGTCTGGGTAGGTATCACCCACTCATAAGATATTCTACCGCAAAACAGCAGTACTTGGTATTGTTGTGTTCCGGTTTGAAGGGTGAGTGAGCCAGTGAAATTACAGTCACAAGGGACATAACATCTTAGTTCCCAAGGTTGGTGGCGCATTGGCAATGTAAGTGATGGTTAACATTTCTTAGAATGCCAATGTCTTTGGATGTTGGTGACCACTTACCATCGGAGGGCCCATACGCTCGTCCGCCTAGCTATCCTAAAAAAAAAATGGATGGAACATGTGTGTGACTTGTTGTTATAACGAGAGCGACGCTCCCTTGAAAACAAGATATCACAAAATACTATTTTATTGCTTCTTTATATAACAGAAGAAAGGTTTCATTCAAAAGTCTGTTGATCTTGTTGACTGTTTGTGTTGAATGACTAGTTGGGCAGGATAGATCTTTAGTAGCTGTGTCGCTCTTGAAGAAACTAGTGTAACTACCACAAGGTCTAGCGACCACATCAAATATTGTACTACCAAACAGCAATGCTTTGTAATGTTATTCCAGTGTCATGGGTCATGTGGTGTAATTACAAACATAAAAGACATTTTAGTTCCAAAGTTTGCTGGCGATATAATGAAGTAAGGAATGGTGATCACTTTCCATCAATTAGCCCATTTGTCAAACTGTCCAAATATATTTAATAAATTAAAAACAGAAACAGCTACTCGTTACTTTAAACAAATCATATCTCAAAACACCTGAATGTAAGAAGCAGACAGTGGGTTTATTGACCTGTTCATATCTTGTTATCCAGAATGATAATAAAATATATGATTTCAAGCTCTCCAACAAACCAAAAACAGCCAGTTATAAAGGGCTGGTAACATAACGTGAAAACGACGGAGCAAACGATTCATCAATAAACAATACTGGGTTCATAAAATGTACATAGTTTGATAATAATAAAAATGAGTTTTTTATTCAACAGAAGGTCGGACGTTAAACCATTGTCGGCAAATATCAAAACGGAATTGGCATTTCTCCAGCCGTAAATACGACTAAAGATTTAGATTCGACGGAACGAAAATAACATATTTTCATAGCACTGAGTATTATACGCTATCGACTGGAGAGTTTAAGAAATACATATAGAAAGCTGTCGTCTTATATTTTAAACTAATATGTAATATTACGTGAGTTCTGGTGTAAGTCCCGCCTCGCTGAGGCGTGAGGCTTTGAAGCTTACTTCCTATTGACGTAGGAAAAGCGATCGCTAAAAAGAAATTTGAGTACAAGGTTAAAATACTTTTTCTCAAGCTGTAAGGTACATAACAACTCCTTCAAAGACGACTCATTGTGTGTGTGTGTATGTCAAATTAGCATACATACACACACATAAATAAGGAACATTATTCTTAGAAAATCTTCTCATAAAATGCTTTACATAAATTAGTACAATAAATTAAATACAAAAATCACACAGATCTGCTTCGAAGCGGCTCGATGTTACGTTACAATGCAAGTAATGGTTGAATTTAGCATTTCATATGTCACGTACAAGTACGGAACTGACGTTGTATCTGTAGGTATTTGATTGTAATCCGATGTTGGAAACTAAACAAAGCTTGCTGAATTTCGGTAAGAGTGAAATATTGCAAATTAGAAGAATATCTCCTAATACCAAGAAATTCAATTCAATTTTCTTTGCAATGCCATTGCAGTTCTAATCAAACTTATTGACTATATTATCAACATTTCATTTTAAGTCGAATCGCCTTTTCTATTAAAATGTACTTGAAGGCTTATTTATCACACTCTTATCCCATTCGTTCACCGAAAACATATAAAAGTAATCCCCGAAATTCAATTCGTTCAGTACGTAATAATGTATTTTTAAATAATTTTTGAATTTAATTAATCTACTTTAGGTTTTGTACAATCCCGTCTGGGTCTCACCCATTCATAAGATATTCTAATGCCTAACAGCAATAGTTAGTATTGTTGTGTTCGGTGACGGGTGAGTGAGCCAGTATAACTGTAGGCTAGGGATATAACATCTTAGTTCCCAAAGTTGGTGGAGCTTGGTAATGAAAGACGGTTAATATTTCTTACGGCGCCAACGTCCATGGGCGATAGTGACTACTTACTTTCAGGTGGCTCATTTGCCCGTCTGCTTACATATCTTGTAATTTTTTTTTTTTTTTTGGTCAAATATACATAACGTAATTTCAACATGACTATTTATTAATTATATAAGATGTTAAAAATGTATTTAGTAGAGATTTTATTGGTAATCTTATTACAAAATTTATGAAATCAAATTATTTTATTACTTATTCAACGTTACATGAAGAGACTGCAAGTTGTAAATTATATTGTATACCACAACAAAGTATTATTACAATAACCAATAAACAGAAACACGAAATATTCGGTTCGAACTGGTTTAAGCCGGTTTCACTGTCCTTTGATGTTGATTCAAATTAAAATGTAAAGGAAATACAAGACATATGTATCACTGTTTGACTGTTTGTAACTCACAAAGTAGGTTGCACTATTATTAGACTGGCGACATATAATTACATTAGAAGATTATAAAAAAATCGAAACGCCAAGATGACGTCGTATTAACATCTGAGAACCCCGATTTCTTCTCATCCTATATTGAGTTTTAGTTAATTAATTTCGAATTTTAAATTGGTTTTTATCTGTTATATTAAGCTGTTATATTAAATTTAAAATTGAAGTTTATATTTTTTGAAGTCTCAGGCTGATTAGTTATATCGTTCTGTATATAAATATTATATTTATATATAATAAATTGGCCTGTCCCGTGATCCGTACTCTGATCTCATAATCTGTTGCTAGGCATAAGAAAAACTAGATACCTTATATTTTACAGGGATTTCCCAGTGATTAGAATAACTGAATTTTAACCAAAGATTGTGAGTTCGACCGTAGCCCATTGAATTTTTTTTTAATATTTTTTTATGGCTGGGTCATAAAATAAATGATTATTATATTTTACTCTAGATTTAAGAAAACAAAAGGCAAAGTATTCTACAGTTTTGCAGTGCGAATGATAAAGGAGGATTCGAAGCGCTTCATACGTAGGCGGAGAATTTCCACTGTGTACCTATGGCGCTTTGGTAGCGTTTGCCGTTCGATAGTAAATAGTCTCATGTGCTTAATTTGTGTCTATAATTCATCTCGTGCTCAACGGTGAAAGAAGATAATAATTATTATATTTAATTATGATTTGAATGTAAAAGATAGATAATCTCGTAAAATACTGTTTTAAAAAGAAATATGATGATTATAAATAAAAGAGCTATTTCAATCTCTTGTATAAAATAATTATGAGTGTGAACATTATCTTAAGCGATTAAATCATTGAATATTCATTAATTTCATAACAGTTCAGGCAAACCACTTCAATAGTTTCACAATTGAATCGAATAAATTTACAAAATACTTAGATTTTTTGTTGAGAAAAGGTGAAAGTGTAACAAACAAATAAAAAAACAAATTAATTTTCGCATTTATAATATCGGTAAGAATTTCAAATTTACAACGATGTACGAATTAGTATGTAGTCTCATAATACATAAGTATGTACTGGTGGTAGAGCTTAGTGCAAGCTCGTCTGTGTAGCCTCCACCCATTCATCAGATATTCTACCGCAAAACTGCAGTACTTGGTATTGTTGTGTTCCAGTTTGAAGGGTGAGTGAGCCAGTGTAATTACAGGCACAAGGATATAACATCCCAGTTCCCAAGGTTGGTGACGCATTGGCGATGTAAGCGATGGTTAACATTTCTTACAATGCCAATGTCTATGGGCATTGGTGACCACATACCATTAGGTGGCCCATATGCTCGTTCGCCTGCCTATACTATAAATAATATATATATATATATATATTATACACATATATACATATATATATATAAATGAATGTTCATATATCTGTTTAATATAACAGACTTAAATACTGTTCGTGATCTGTTTGTTATCAATCAACGTGAAAGTTTCACGGAGAAGTTTTATACTTATACACTTGTTGTAGCTCACGTCTACGTGGGGCTGCAGCACATTGACTTATGTACAGTACAACCAATCGCCAATCTATATACTTACTTATATACTAGCAATCACACTGAAATACAAATATAAAATCTTAGTTTCATGCTTAAATATAAATAAGAAAATTAATGAATAATATCATAGAACAAAACAGAACATTGTTAATATTAGAAATTATAATAATACTAGCTGTGCCCCGGGGCTTCCCCGCGTATAATTAATAAAAATAATATAAATTGTTTTATTACTATAATAACACACACGCGCACACACACACCCTCACACACACACATATATATGGCTACTGGTAAAGAAATACGTAATTAACGATTTGAAATAAATTTTCATAAGATACCGTAGGGTTTACCGATCTTGTGTACCAATTTTCATCAAGATTGGTCAAGCCGTTCTTGAGTTATAAGAAGACATACAGACAGACAGATAAAAATGAAAAAAATAGTATAATGTGAATCACTGCATCATAAAACGATTATTTATCACAAAATTACGTGAAAAAAAAATGTACAGACAGAGCCAATAGATTTATATAGTAGTATAGATTAATAAAATAAATTGTTTAAAACACTTTGATTATAAAAGAAGAATGTTAAATATTATATAAACAAAATAGCACTGCACTCATCATGAGATCTACGACACTGAATCTATAGTTCAATTGACTTGTAGCACAGTTGCTTCGTACGCGACGTACGCGCTCACCAAGAATTAATTTTACTCAAAGCCTAATCTGAAATATGAAATATTTTCAACTAAATAAAAAAAGGGTTTACTCGTACAAAGTCGAGATGTACAGCTGTACTTGACAACGTTTGCTAGCGATGATATAATGTTTTTTGAAAGATTGGTTGACGTATGAAGGTTGAGGCGCGTCTAGACGGTGATAATGAAATCATCTCCAGGCAGCATTGGCAGGCAATTACCAGATGTATTTTATAGACTAGCTTTTCCCCGTGGTTTCACCCGTATAGTTCCCATTCCCGTGAGAATACGGGAATAAAATGCACAACAGCCTATGTTACTCGCTGATTATGTAGCTTTCCATTGGTGAAAGAATTTCTAAAATCGGTTTAGTGGTTGAGGCGTGAAAGCGTAACAAACAAATAAACTCACATTCGCATTTATAATATTAGTAAGGATAAGATAAGGACGTTTTACTGTATTAAGAGCGTGCCTATATTATTGCGCATACGGTTCAACATTGGCTCAACATAAATTTAAAACAAACGACAATCGAAAAAAATAAACATCTTCTTGCATTTGAGCCATAACGGCGCAGTGAGCCAGAACAGAAGAATCTTAACCCACGATCGCAAATTTAAGTCTGCTCACCTCGTGCCTTTTAGTTATAAAACAATACTTTTATTTATGACGTTTTAATGTGACTTGTCAGTGGTTTTGTTGTATCTTCCTATCGGACTGTAGCTCTGTAGTTTTATATGCTTGTATGTTTTTATTTCGATTGCATTTCTTTTTTTGTTTATTATTTTTTCTACATCCTGTCACTGATGCCAACTTAGGGGTTTTCCCCATCACGGTACGTGGGAAACTGGTTAACCGAAAAAAAAGGTCACCCGCTGCACCTTGGTTTTCTATTCAATTCAATTCATCAGTGAGGGGGATTTGGGGGGATTTCGAGATGGTTCGAGGGGGAAATGCTTCTCAGAGGTTGGAAACACTGCCTCCCGTTTTGTGTCATTTTCTAGTTGTTATCAGATTCCTAGGATGTTCTGAATGGTGTTAAACCAGTATGTCTATGATGAACTCGTCTCTATTTTTGATCGTCTTATTAAGGTACAATACTTATGATATTTAAGTATTTAACGATTTAGTTAATTATATCTGTTTCTCTCTCGAATGTCAGGTCAATGATTAAAAAGGAGAGTGGTAAGGCTGTAAGTTATTACAATGGGAACAAAAGAAAATAAATGATTCTCTCGTCTTATTTTGTATATTTTTTAATTCGCTTATAGTAATTTATCCGTAGCTTTCACCTTCTGAGTTAATTTTCACTTTTGTAATATTATAATGAATAGAGAAGGAATACTTTTAATTTTTTTTATTTCAAATTGACAGACAAATTGTCAAATGGGTCTTGGTCAACACCCCCATAGACAATGGCACTATGAGAAATATTAAACATCGATACATCCTCAATGCTCCACTGACCTTTGGAACTAAAACTTTATGTTCCTTGTGCCTAGACTGTTTACTAACCTTTAGTAAGGTAACTCCTTGGTCGTAAAATATGTAATGGGTGACCTATCAAGCTGATACAAAGCCTGACCATTAAATATTTCTAGAACATTTAAATCGTCATTTTACGCGATGAATTAAACGTAAGGCTACCATATCTGAACTAGCGCTGAGCACGTAAAAGAAATTATTATGTAGGATTGTCAGGCGATATTAATTAAATAAAACTGTATTTTTTATAATAAGAAATTATATTATAACTCTTTCAAATTCAATGTTTATAGTATAATATAATTTCTTAATTTCAAATTCAATGTTTATTATATTTGTGTTGCAAGTTCAATTTGAAAATTTATTTTCACATGAGAATGAATAAAATAAAATTAAAAATCACAGAATACCTAATTGTGTATATTGCCCGGCTTATAATTAATATTTATGTTTTGAATACAGCAAAATTTTCTTCAAATTTTTCTCGATTTACTTACATTCATTAGATGATGTTTAATTAAACACTGTATTGTCTCTTTCAATCATAATTGACTTTTACATGCGAAAGAAGGAGACACAACATTGTTTGAATAAGCACCCTTTTAGCATTTATAAAAAAAGCTGTAACTGTTCAGGAAATCTAAATCAAATCCTTAAAAAGCGTGATACGTTATATGCAGTACATACATGCATTGCGCAATAGTGAAGAGAAATATTATGGGATAGCCATGGCGCCGGGATGCGGGGTGGGGGGAGCTATCCCGGCATCCATAAGCTTTGCAGCCGCCGCGACGCCCGAGCGTGTCTCGCGCTCCGGGATTCGTATACCTAGTGATGTTCTGTGAACAATGACGTATTGGACGAATGTGATGTGTTGTGACTTTTTATAGGAATCACCGGTTCCGCACATGGTGAGTAAAAATATATATTTTTTTTAATTCGGGTTTATTTTTTTTAAATTACATATAAAGTCAGATACACAAAAATATATTAAAAAATAACTCTACGCAAATAAATATGTTAAAAAACATTAAAATATAAACTTTAATATTTTGATATTTTTTTTTATATTCGTAACGTTTTAAAACACTTATAATAAATTTCAAACTATGATAATTTTAATAAAAATTGGAATAAAATAAAACATTTTGAAAAGTTTATTTAGTAATAGTAATTCGTTGAATTTTAAATAAAAAAAAGCTTTTTTTAAAATTACTTACATATGTTTTGTGTATATATTATATAAAATATGTAAGAAAAAAAAATATAATAAAACAAAAAAAGAAATATATTTTATTTTATTTCTTAATTTATTTACATTAAAACCTTAAATAAATACAAATAAATTTAAGGTGTATAAATAAATGTATTATATTGTCTTATATATATTATAACGTTTTATATACACCGACTACTTTAGGAGTTTGTACTTTCTTGGTAACATTTTGCCATCCATCCCATATTATAAAAAAATACGTAAGCTTATACAAATTATATATATGTATACTTTTGAAGGCTAACTGAAGACAAATACTGTATAAGATCAGTCTTATCAGCATTGTATTTAAATTAAGCTTAGAATATTGGGACTAGACTAGACTAGTCATTGTAAATTTAAATATAACATAAATAAAGAAAATATCTATGATAAATTTAAAGTGAATATTTATATAATAATAAAAGATACATTACATGTATTTAAAAAAATAAAAATAAATAAAGTTTTCAGATAAATTATAAAGCATACTTACTTTTGTCTTAACAAAAATTTTAATAATAAAATATCAAAGTAATAAAAAAAAGAAACACTAAATAAATTTCAAAATCTCAAGTATATTTAAAAGAAAATCGAATAAAAATCGACATAAAATGTTTATTATCACATAAACACCGAACAACGCGACTTAGGTCTGAGATTAGCTTCACTTAGGTTTAAAGCTAACATAAAAGTCCCTAAAACTCGGAGCAAGTTATATTCTTAAAATCGCCATTACGTAAGATATATTGAAGCTTTAGAGTAAGATAGGAGATTTTCTTATTGTTTGCTTTCATTCGAGTTCGTATTATGCTTGTATGTGAGTATGTAATTTACTGAATTTTAAACAAGTTCTATCAATCCGATGGATTTGAAGTTTTTGAATGATGGAACTTACATTTAATTTTATTTGCATATAAATAAATCTACTACGTTATATAATGTATTTATATTATGTATATTTAACTAATTTTTGTATATAGCTTATTATTTATAAGATTCTTTTATCATCGTTTATTTTATTATTATTTATTTATTTTATTGTATAGGTTGGCGGACGAGCATATGGGCCACTTGATGGTAAGTGGTCACCAACGCCCATAGACAATGGCATTGTAAGAAATGTTAACCATCACTTACATTGCCAATGCGCCACCAACCTTGGGAACTAAGATGTTATGTCCCTTGTGCCTGTAATTACACTGGCTCACTCACCCTTTAAACCGGAACACAACAATACAAAGTACTGCTGTTTTGCGGTAGAATATCTGATGAGTGGGTGGTACCTACCCAGACGATCTTGCACAAAGCTCTACCATATGTACATAGTAGTATATATATATAATATTCTTCTCTTTTATTTGTGTGAGATATAGACAGAAGGGGGGAATAGAGGCTCCTGAACACTTGATTTAATTTGTATTTATACCTACTTATGTAAATAATAACTTGTTTTCATCAGATATTATTGTTGGGTCCTCAACCATCTTAGTTCCCAAAGTTGGTGGCGCATTGGCGAATGGTTAATATTTCTGACAATCTATGTCTATGGGCGGTAAACACTTACTTTTAGGTGGCTCATCTGTTCATCCACCAACTTATTTTATAAAAAAAAAAGATATAAATGCGATTTATAAAAACAACGACTCTTAGTTTAGTATTACGAAATATAAGACACTAATACAATTTAATAGTATTGATGTGTAAATATATAAATAATATAATATGCTTAACTAAAATCATCTTTTGCAGCCGTGTTTTATTATATACACTGGCAAAAGAGAATCAGAATAACGATTCAACGGGGGAATGCTGCTCACATTCTTGCGACCATTCCATGCGGTCATGATTTGTACTGTAACTATTTTTAGCTTTGCTTTTTGATATTTATTTAAATCATCAATATAAATTATTCTTATATTATATTGGTCTATATTTTATATACAATTTTTATATAGAATTACGTTCTTACTTTAAGTATTTTATAATCATCTTAGTGTTATCGTGCTTTCATTTCTTTTATTATTAAAGAAGCAAAACAAATCGATGTTAAACACTGTCTATATATTATTTTTATATTAAAGGATACATCTGTCTATTTCGGTGATATATAAATGAAATTAAATAGATGCCTGGATATTAGAACACGTGAATTTTCATGTGGTTAATTTGTGTTTATAATTAATTACGTGCTCAGATGTCAAGAAAAACATGTGTCGAAAAAAATGCTGCCGTAAGAGGGATGAACCCTTTCTTGGCCAGGCTTTTTTTTATATTTACGGCTGAAAATGTAAAATAGGCACCCATAGATGAAAAGTTGAAGAGTAATAGATTAGCGTGGTATGGGCATGTAGCGAGGTGGGATGAAAAGAGTGTTACTAGAAGGGTGATGAATATGAATGTTGATGGTTATAAGGGACAGGGGAGGCCGAAGAAAGTTTGGTTGGAAAATACATTTTGTGCCGACCCCACGTAGTAGGACATCGACAGGAAGAAGAAGAAGACAAGCTCTTATTTTACTTTGTATGCATTGTTGAAGGGTTATTCTACAAAAATAAACTACAATGAGAGCTATTTAATTTTTACGTTTTTTTTATATTTAATTACACATAAGCGTATAGTTTAAATATTCGCTATATTTTATTTATTAAAAAATCTTAAAAATAAAATTCAATTCCTTCAATTTGAACAAGAGTTACTAAGTTTCTAGCAGGTTTTTGGTGATAGAGTTAAACATTCAAATTCAGTGGTAGTTTCATGTCCAATTGATTAATCCTTTTAAATAACTTCAAAGTCTGTAACAATAAAGATTATTTATTATATACATTCAATATATAATGTGTGTATGTCCCACAGCTGGTCTAAGATCTCGTCACTTTTTCAAAATATTTTGAGCTTACTCCTTAAGTGTTTTCCTTCATCGGCGAGCATTAAGCACATACAATTTCAGTGGTGCTTGCCTTGGTTCGAACTCCGAATTTATAGGTAAGATACTTATCTGCTAACCACTAGGTCATCATGGCTCTTTCAACTTTCATTTTGATATGATATAACAATGTGAGATTATAAATTAATCGTAATTAAGTTACCTTAATTATATTAATTAATTTGGCTCCCCTTAAGATAACCCTTATTTGAGCCCAGCATAAATTTGTGTAGTAAAGGGCTATTTACCGGTTGTTACTAAACAATTTAAAAAACTTTTTCTTGGTGGTAGGGCTTTGTGCAAGCTCATCTGGGTAGGTACCACCCACTCATCAGATATTCTACCGCAAAAAAGCAGTACTTAGTATTGTTGTGTTCCGGTTTGAAGGGTGAGCGAGCCAGTGTAATTACAGGCTCAAGGAACATAACATCTTAAATCCCAAGGTTGATGGCGCATTGGCGATGTAAGCGATGGCTAACATCTCTTACAATGCCAATGTCTATGGGCGTTCGAGACCACTTCCTATCTAGTGGCCCATATGGTCGCACGTCTCCCTATGCTATAAAAAAAAATATCTGTGACGTTAAATTTTAAGACTCAACCAATGAATACATTTAAAAAGACCATTGTGACACAATTACTAAAAAAACAAACATAACGCTTGATGCTTATTCGGATGTTTGCTGAAAGCCATGTTACCGTAACTACTAACCATGTACAGACTATGGCCCAACATGATGATAACCGGTCCATCGCTCACCCACCGGTGGCCCATATAGACTCTGTAAGATAGCCATTCCTCATATCTTCAACGCGTCGCAAAACCTGGGAACTCCTTTGTAACACTGGCTCACTCTATGTTAAAGTGGACCACAACAAAATCTAACGTTGCTGTTAAGCGGTGGAATATGGCACACCATAAGATAAATTAATATATCATAAAACATAAAAGACATAACGACAAAGACTGACATTCTTACCAAAGAAAATATGACGGGTAAATTTGGAACTCCACTTAACTGAGGAGCTCAGCGCTGCTTTTCATTGACAGTCAAATGTCGCGTCGCGAATAAAGCCGACAGCGGCACTAGAGAGCTGATTAATATTTTATTGACGCAAATTCTATAAATTATTAAGTGAGTATCGAAAATTCTGGATTTATTTTAGAAAGGATCGCAAAAAAAAATCCGTTCAAAGAATTGTTTGAAATGCACATTTATTAATTTATTTGTTCTTAAATATGTTTCATATATTCCACCAATACATGGCGTTAATAATATTTTAAATCGCGCTATCGTTTTGCTGTCTGTATAATATAAGTTAATTGACTTTTTATTATAAAAATTACAAACAATGTATTCAATTTGTAGTCTATTAAGGGTTTGCTTTTGTGCTCTAGTAATAATTCTAGTATTTTGTGGGTCGAGTTATAGTAATCGTATATTAAACAAAACAAATTTTGTAGTATATTATAATGAGATATTTACAGACCTATTTGGTAATTATTCTTATCGTCAATAAATCCATTTATTTATCTCTCTTAGAACTACCAATAGGATTAAATGTATTCAGATATATAACAATTTCATGCTTATGTGCTAAACACACATTACTCCAATAATATTAAGACAGTATGAACTAAATACGCCTGAATTTATGGATATTCCTAGTTTCAGGACTTTGGGCAGGCTGAGTTATCGTTTATTCATAATTTATTCTACCACGAAGCGTAGTTTTTAATAGCTGTGTTTCAGTTTAAAGGGTGAGTGAGTGTGATAACAATATCAAAAGATTTAATACCTACCTTAAATGCGAAAAAGAGATAAAACATGATATGAAATAAAAAAAGTAATTAATTAATTCGAAAAACACGGTCTCAAAACTAAATTCAGTTGAAGAGCCAAAAATATTGATATATAGTTTGAATTTCGAAAATATAATAATTTAAAAAAAAACATTCAAGTAGTGAAAAAAGTCGTATTTCGTATTCATTTTATTCTATTCACTCTCGAAAAAAAAAAAAAAACGAGGCGAAAAAATAACATTTCAATAAATGGTTCCAACATCCAATTTATCCTAATAGTCTTCAAAACCCGTTCCACTTTAAATTACTTTAACCATTCAACGATTATATTACGAAACCGCGAATGTATTGACGCGCAAAAACTCATAGCTCATCATCGCGCTAAGTGGTGCTATACATTCCGATGAACGCACAGCCCAATCAATTTGTAGTTAAGAGTTAAAAGATCATTGGCTATGATATATAAATGATTTTATCCTACAGTTTTCATTTCAAACATATCTCGCTTGGATTCAACGCTGATTTCGTTATACCGCTTTGCCGCGTATCGATATGATTTTTTGTGTAAAATTGGTTTTGATCCACAGCCTTTATTCGTTTGTATGCGTTTAAGTGATGAATGTAAGCTCGTAACTAATATTATAAACAAGCCGTGCCCCGAGGCTTCACCCGCGTATAATTAATAAAAAAATAATAAAATTATTTTATTACTATAATAACACACACGCGCACACACACGCACGCACAAACACAAACATACACAGACAGACACACGCACACACACAAACACACACACACGCACACATATGGCTACTGTACGTAATTAACGATTTGAAATTACTTTTCATAAGATACCGTAGGGTTTACCGATCTTATATATGTATTATGTATATAACATTTACGCCATCACATGTTCTTTGTGTGTACCAATTTTCATCAAGATTGGTCAAGCCGTTCTTGAGTTATAAGAAGACATACAGACAGACAGAGAGACAAAAATGAAAAAAATAATATAATGTGAATTACTGCATCATAAAACGATTATTTATCACAAAATTAGGTGAAAAAAAAATGTACTGACAGAGCCAATAGATTTATATAGTAGTATAGATTAGCATTTTAATTACAGTTGCTTTCACGTCATAACTAGCGATCGTCATGAAATTATGCATATACGTTGTCAGGGCAAGGAAAACGTAGGGTCCGTTAATCATTTATATTGATCTGATGATGATGATGACGAAATCCTGATTTCGGTTAACACCGGATATAGTATATTGGAAAAGTCTATGCATTAATGCAGATGCACTTATTCTGGAATACATGAATATAGATATAGAGAGCTTCTAAGACTGCCGATTCCGTGGTCCTAGAATCAAACTCCAGGTAGGGCTAGTAAAAAGCTATTGGATAATCTGGAATTGACGGGGCTTACATTTGACTTTTGTGTCACTTACAATTTGGGTCCCTTTAAGACAAGTATACCAGCTACCCATACTATTGCGTCTGCTAGATACCTATTTACCAATTATATAATCTATCTTTCATATATTTACTAGCCATGTTGCAAAGTTCAATAAAACATTGTAAATTATTTTGCGTACAATGTTAAATGTGTTATTTCATTTAAAAGGTTTCTGAAGCCGTTGTCTATGATAGGGTTGATACGCATTTAATCTGATAAACTTATCTTTTCTGTGAAATCTGCTATGTTAATTTACATTGGATCTATTATTGTAACAAGTGAGAATCATTATCATTATCAAAGCCCAGAGGGTCCAGTGGTAAGTACGCGTTAATCTTAACCGATTATCGATTCAAGCCCAGGCAAGCACCACTGAATTCCATGTGCTTAATTTGTGAATATGACTCATCTCGTGCTTGACGGCGAAGGAAAACATGGTGAGGAAACCTGCATGTGTCAAATTTCACTGAAATTCTGGCACATGTGTGGAATACACCAACCCAAATTGGAGCAGCGTGTTGGAATAAGCTCCAAACCTTCTCCTCGAAATGAGAAAAGGCCTTAGCCCAGCAGTGGAACATTCACAAACGGTTAATTAATTAATGAATTAATTCCTTTTTATAAATTTATCTTTACTGTGATCGATAATTCAAATCCGAGCCAACTTCTTTGAAATTTCATGTGCTGAATTTATGTTTATGATGCATCTTGTGCTCAGTGGTTAAGCTAAACAACCCGAGAAACATGGTTAGGTACCGGAAGGAATTCTGCTATTCGTGTATCTATCATAAAAACAGCTTAGTTAGAGGAATAAACTCAAAATCTTCTAGAAATGAGAGAAAGTCGCCTAGCAATCGATCATTGACTGACTGTTCATATTCCTTACGAACTAAATTAATTTAATTGTAAAATTTGTATTATATAGTACTTAAATAAAGACGCATTTTTATTTTATAAACATATGGTTATTAAGTCAATCTCAAAAAAAAAATCCATAAAGTTAGTAAATATCTTTCCCTGATAGTTGCTAGTAAAACTCAATTATCATTGCAAAACGATATAGAAGTTTATTTGGTACATCTCTATCTAGCGGCGAATTACAACAAAGTGAATAAAATAAAAACATTCAACTTGAAAAAATAATTATATATACATACATATCTATGTCTACAATCATGGAAAATTTAAAAATATCATATACATATTTAGACACGTTAATATATAAAGCTGTACTAAAAATGTTATTATCGATAAACGTTTAAGCGCCGGGCTATATTTTATAGAAGCAGGCCACCTTTTTGCATACCTTACTCCATTAGCAGCGAAGTTTTCAACCTCCCGTCACACACACTAATGGCTAAAACATATTGCATGGTTTATATCGATTTAATAGTGACGTTATTTTTAGACAGCTTCCTGATACTGTTCGAATTTTAAACGTTTTAAAATGAAAATAAATAGCAGGATTAACGCTTTGTGAATGTGTTGTGTATGTTTCAATGGTAGTAGGAGTTAAGGTAAACAAACCATAGCCTTACATAAATTTGCCGGTTGGCGTGGTTGGTAAGATACTTGCCTATCACGCCGCAGGTCGTTCAATTCCCACCCAGGAATTTGACACCCAGACATTTGTGTGCATGAACAAGTCTGTTTGTCTTGAATGGGTGTAATTATCTATATAAGTATTTATTTACAAAAGAAAAGTAGTTTATGTAAGTATAACAGTTGTCTGGTTTCCATAGTACGAGCTCTGCTTAGTTTGGAATCAGATGGTCGTGTATGAATAATGTCCCAGGATATTATTATTATTATTATCTATACGATTCCGTTATCGAATAATTCTCGCACTAGGTACACACGATAATAGTTACCAGTTTCGTAGCATTCGGACAGAAATATCATTTAAATATAATAATGACTTATGAATGTATGTTTACCAATAGTTTTATATTCGTTTAGCGTGCGTTGAATTAAATAAAAATTTTGGACAAAAAATTTTCAGTTCTATTGCGTAAATTAGACACGAACTATTATTAGTAGAATTAGTCTTTGCGAACATTGTTTGGAAGTAAATGACGTAATTAAATCATGGTAACATGTATTCTAACAAACTCACAGCCCGCAATAGGAAATATCAACACTTGTATACTGTATACACATGTATGCACATGCATGTATGCACACTTGTATACACATGTATGGCCCATATTAATAATATGTATATTATAATATGTATGTATAACTTAGCCACTAAGATAGTTAAATATATATGAATATAAATCAATCTGTGACCAAGCTTAATAAATGTAATATTTACAGAATTATGTACTATTTGATAATGACTTTTTATTACCATGTAAATAACTATAATTATGCTTAATTAGCTGTATATACTTACATACGTTTATTATTTATTTTTTTTATTTATTGACATTTGCACAAGATTATATGAGGAATATATTTCCGAACCGGTGGTACATTTATAACTAGCAAAAAGTGTAACGCTTCTATATTGAATAAAGGGTTTTTGTTTTTTTTTTTTTAAATACGTATTTTATTAAGTGATATGATTTGTACGAGATAAATTATAAACAATATTTAAACGCGTGGAAACTCACTGGTTCTTTTTTATACCCTCCCATTTTTTTTTTATTATAACAATCGAAATTTTAATTGAAAATTATTAACTTTATAATAAATAAAAAATAACGTTCTTCTAACCGATTTTGGCCACGGCGACCAATCTCAAGGGAGATTAGCCATCTGCGCAGGAGATATTATAGTGCACAAGTGTGTGCGCACACAGGTGCACTCACTATTCCCTAGCCCTCATAATCCGATGGGACGGCAATCCGACACGACCGGAAAGAGTTCAGGCGCAGGACCAACGGCTTTACGTGCTTTTCGAGGCACGGGGAGTGTACACCCTTCCAACTTCCAGACTCCGGGCTGCCATTGAGATTTTTCTGACAGAAAAACCCAATAACTATATTTTATTGGCCCGACCTGGGAAATGAACCCAGGACCACCGGGTCTGCGGTCTTATATCTAGCCACTAGACCAAGGAGGCAGACAAAAGTAACTTTATAATATTACCTAAAGGGTTGGATATTAAAATCAACAAACGACCTTGTAACTTCCCTTTTAAAAATATACTCAGAGGATAATCAATTAAGTCGGGCGTTATAATTTGCAGTAATAAAACACATGTTCTGAGGGATTCCATGATTAATTACAAAAGTTTGTTTGTGCTGACGCTACTGACGTCGACAACACTGTAATTATCACTTGAACCGTTAGCACATAAAAGGGTTTTATTTTCTAATGTATTTGTTTGTTAATGAATATTTATGCTGTTCTCTGGTATATGGATTTAGATTGGGTATATTTAAATGCCTCTCTGGTCGGCTCGTTTATACGGCTTCAAATCATAAGGCCCAGTTTAAGACCCTTGACTAATAATGTAGTAGTGTGAAATAATGGTCCTTTTAAATTACATCGTTTTCATTATTTAATACAAACAAACGGACCGGTAAGTGAGCTAACTAATGGTAAGTGGTTACAAGCCCATAGATATTGCCACTGTATGAAAAACTAAAGGTTTCTTTCATCGATGAACCACCAACCTTGGGATCTTAGAGTTTATGACCCTTGGTCCTGTAGTTACAGTGGCACTCACCCTTCAAACCACATAACAATACTAGGCATTGCTGTGACGTGACACTCTCGCAGAAGGAGAGATATAATGCGTTATCTAGCTAATTCTATACTCGATATTAAGGCTTTTTACCTATACAGTAAAAATTCTTAACATCTAGTAAAGAATTAGCTAGTTTGAGTTGAAGTTTACTCGGTGGTAGAGCTTTGTGCAAGCTCGTCTGGGTAGGTACCACCCACTCATCAGATATTCAACCGCAAAACAGCAGTACTTTGTATTGTTGTGTTCCGGTTTGAAGGGTGAGTGAGCCAGTGTAATTACAGGCACAAGGGACATAACATCTTAGTTCCCAAGGTTGGTGGCGCATTGGAGATGTAAGCGATGGGTAACATTTTTTACAATGTCAATGTCTATGGGCATTGGTGACCATCAGGTGGCCCACATGGTCGTCCGCCTACCTATACAATAAAAAAAAGTATGATATATCCACCAAACCACATTGGGACAGCGTGGTGGAATACGCTCGAAACCTTCTAGAAGTCTTCTGCTCAGTGTAGCTACATAAGCGATATCTAGTTGATGTCTTTCTTTACTAGATGTATAGGCTTTATAACTCATAATATGTTTTTCTTGTTAAATATATGAGTGATGTGTTTATTTTTAGCGTTGTTATTATACGATTATTTATTACGACAATAAAACATGAAAATGTTGAGATATAAACTTTTGGCTTATAATTTTATTAGATGCAGATATTAGGGTTATTAATAAAACAGTGGTTATTGCACGTCAAAGATAGTTAGATGGTAACCTAATTGACACACAATTAATTATAGAATAAATTTATAATTAAGGGATGCCAGAGCAAATGATCACCTGATGGTAAGTGGTCTAAGGACATTGGTAATGTTAGCTAAAAAAGAAGTATTAAGCATGTGATCTAATATGTTATGATCCTTGTTCCTGTTATTAAACTGGATCACTTGCAGTTGAAGTTTGGTGGTACAATTACTGATAATTGAATGGTAGGTAATAAGACTAGCTTGCACAAAACCCTACTGTGAAATATATGAAAGAAAAACATCTTCATTAAACAGATTTTTTTCGGAAAACGCCGATTTAAAGTAAGAAAAATATATAGAATGAAATTCCGAATATTCTCACAACATTTAAAAATGAAAATGGAATACTATTATGATCTGAAATCAAACAAACAAATATATAATATTTTCTCATAATAGTCAAAAATGAATTAACCTTTCAAGGATATATTATAATTCCCGTATATAACTTCACACGAAATACCACGTACAGTTCGTATCCGTTTTTTCGTTAAGCCTTTATTAAATTCCAATGTAGCGTTACAAAGAAACAATTTAAACAATAAAGGGATTTTAATATTGACATCCGATTTGGGAAAAACTGAGGTTCGTCCCGTATTTACACGATAAGTTAAATAGCCGCATACATTTCGTTGCAAAATTGGTTCATGCAAACTAGAACGATATTTATGTACATAAAAATATGTATACAAATATATAAAATTGAAGTGTCTGTCGATGATTTCAAAATATCAAGTTATTATGGATTTGTAAGTTACCAAAACGCAAACAATCGTTTTATTTTTTATTTTGGTCTGTCTGTCTGTACGGGGTAATCTTTAAAACGGCTACAAATTACAAATTGAAATAATTGAGTCTTTATTTTATTAAAATCGATGGAGTCTGTCAAAAGTTATAAGGATTTTTTTTCATTTATTCACGTACGTATTTTTGTTGTTATAATATGCGTTGCGGCCATTATATTTGTATGTGGTCATGTCCTGTCTGTCTAAGGTATATGTATTAAAGGAATATGTATTAAAAGTTTAAAGAAAATATTTAATTATAGTTCTGCTTCCATTTTATACGAAAAATTAAAGATTTCATTCATTCTAAAACTCAGACGGAAAAGACTTTTTAACTCAACAGCACAACACAGAAATATGCTTTACTTTTTGAGTTATTCTTAAAAACAGTTTTCACATCAAGCGTAATATTTTTCAATAAAACTAAACTAAACACGTTTAACTTTCTTTCTAAAATATTGCCTTATGTTGCATTTTATACGTGGCGTATAATTTAATTCATTAACGAAATTGTGATGTCACTTTTGACTGATTGCTGCGGCGGCCATTGTCAAGAGATTAGCTAATTGCGCTAGAGATTTACTGCTCAAGTATGTGCACAATGCTAGTACACTGTAATTTTTTTTATAAAATCCACTACACTTTACTACTGGGCCACTTGATGGTAAATGGTCACCATCGCTTAGACACATTGGTGGTGTAAAAAATATGAACCATTCCTTACTTCATGACAATGCATGACCAACCTTGAGGACTAACTTGCACAAATCCTTACTAATAAGTCTATATCTAGAATAGATTCGACTATTACCGTAAACCGCAGTATAGCTACTGCCAAATCCGGCTTGAAGGACCAAAAAGGACATTCACGATCCAAGAAATAATTTCCGTAGTTTTCATTGAGACTTATCAGAAATAGGTGTCAATAAAATAAAAAATAAAACAAGAATGCCAACGAGATGCTATATTCGAGAAGTGAAGACCCTATGTACTCTGCGGTGAACCAAACGTTATTTTTTCCATGTTGCATGAAAACAACGACGTACTGTTTCTTCTACTAATATACATATCAATCAAGAATATTTCAAACAAAACATATGGCATTTCCGACCTAGTTTCGTTAATAAATCCTTTGTTAGCATAACGCATCCATAATATTATACGTCATATGTTTATACGTCCGTCTGTTACTCATATCCCGTCCACAATAAATCTCTTTTAATAGCCGCAGTAAATTATTTCGTGTGTAATTATTTCTCTGGTGTTTTAATCATTGGATCCGACGTTTTATTTCTTTTATCAAATAAATAACTCAATCAACCAATGTTAGATGTTTCATTTCTTAAGGTTTTATTTATAATATTTAGGTTAAAACAATTGACTATATAAATTTGACTTGTTGACTATTAATAAAACATGGGTAGTAGGCCCAAGCGGATTGAAGCCATTTCAATTCTTCCTAAATAGGTGGAATCACGTCAGCCGTCACGATAAAGTGTCATCACTTGCAACATAGTTCGGTCGTATGTGTGCGTGTCAGCGAATATAATTACGTGACACTTACACACACATTTATTCTAAAGTTGCTACAATTTGGAGCGCAACTTTATATGACACTATCCTTCTAAGCGTTATTATTCTATGTTTAAAGCTATATATAGAAATAGAACTATATAGATGACTAGTTACATCCGCTGCGCCACTGTGTTGGCCGATTCAGATGTTAGTTATAAAGAGGTAGGCTATATATGTTCATTCTTGCGGCTCAAGCTAGCTTTTTACAAAAAATCATCGAAACCTTTTCAATAGCTTAGTCGTGAAAGCGTAGCAGACAGAGTTATTTTCGCATTTGTAATATTAATACAGATAAAAAAAAATTGTATTAGGGAATGTATGTAGGGAACGAAGTTCTGTGCGATATTTTTTCGAGTCAAACCGTGTTTTAAAATGTAGATTGAATTGATTATATTATTGTATATTTGTCACACCAAAAAACACCTCAACCTCCTTTATATCGACCTCTTAAATTCGAACACCCAACGCGTTGCATTCTTTAGCATTTGGTAGGCACAGTATGAACGCTATTTCGTTATATGACGTGACCTTGGGCCACTGCCATTTCATTCTACTGTAACCCGCTTAAAAGAACTTCGTTTCAAAAAGTGTGGAGTTAGTATTTGTGGATTTAGATGCAGGATAAATAATAAATTTAAATGTATTTCATTGACATACTTATGTAAATCAGTTGAAAAAAGTACTGACTTTCTTGCCCGTTCTCGGTAGAAGCTACAATCCAAACCGGTAGCTTTATTTATTTTATATTGTAACGTCGACAAAAGTGGTTCAAAATGCTTTTGTGAGCCTACAATGTTAAAATTGTTTTAAAACAATGTATATACTGGTCCCTTTGTCTGAGTTTTGTTGTAAGCAGGTAAACAGTGATGTAATTGAATGTTTAATTATTTTGATTAATTTCATTTAATAATAAAGCGGGTATCCACCTTCCCGCATTAAAGCAACGTGGTGGAGCAAATGTATTCAATGTACAATACTACACATACAGTGCACATAGCACATACTGCTATTTTATATATTTAGATTACAACAGTACCAAGTACTGCTGTTTTGCGGTAGAATATCTGATGAGTGGGTGGTACCTACCCAGACGAGCTTGCACAAAGCTCTACCACCAAGTAAAATTAATTAAATTTAGAAACATTTGCAGTTTTACATAAGTAAAATTTACTAAAGAGAAGAATTACAAACATTTAAAAAACAATTAACAATATAACGAACAATAAATTTAAAATTGTCAATTACTTTCGTGTTTTAAACACGCTCACGCTTAAACGTTTAAATAAAAGCCGTGTATAAAGTTTCATTGATCTTATGATATTACGAACTCGTGTAGCTTTTTAATTACGTGATCCCGAACAAAACACCTGTCTTAAGAATATCCCAGAAGTTTTCACGTCATACACAGCCGTGACCTACTTCGCGGGTTATTTTAAACGTATTAAGTATTGTTCGGATTTAATCCGCGGTAAAATGTTGGTCCAGGTATATTTTTGAATGATTCCAATTTGTATAATCGGCAATACTTACAAAAAAAAATCCAAGTGATTGACAATGTTACATCTAAAACTACTGTGTCTAGAAAACTGAGGAATAAGTTAGTTTTATTTTGTGACATATTTTTGTAATTTTATTTTGTTTTTGTTTGTAATTTGTATTTGCAGAATATATTTTTTTTAATTTTTGATCTTCATACAAATTTATGTTTTGACGATTTTCACTTGTTTGTATTCATACCGAAATTCAGTTATTTAATTTGTTATTTAAGTTAAAGATGTTTTATTTTTGTTTTTCATCTATTAGAGTGTTTTTGAATATAAATATATATTTATATATATTTTGTTACAATATTATTATATAAGCAATGAGACAATACAACAAGCATGAGATAAGTTATCCATCCATGAACATCCATGAATCACATGAAAATTCAGTAGTGCTTGTCCAGTTTTGAACTCGGAATCATTTGTTAAGATGCAAGTCATCTAACCACTGGGCCATGACTCATTTTAGACGAGAAATAAAAAGATACAGCAGAAAATGTTAAAGTAAAAACAAGCTATTTATAAAACATGATAACTACAAAGAGCTGATAAAACGCATTCTTTAACAAATTGTATATTGAAAAGCAAGCATCTAGCTCGTTAAAACATCTCTAGATTGTTCTAAGCATTTTTAATTAAATTGTTAAAGTGGTGCTTGATTTTACCAAGTATTTATATTTATAAAGACGTTAGTAGTCTTAAGATATTGAACAAATCAGTAATCAGACAATTAATATTGTGGATTACATTATGACGTCATAGTAAATAAAATTAATATGTATGTTCTTTTTTCATTTTTAAAAAAGAAAATATTTTGTGGATTCCACGACTGTGTTTAATATTTACGCAAATCTTACTTTGCAAACTTGCGCAAGTGCGAATTTTTACAACACCCAAGCAACAGTAACATTAAACAGTAACAGCCTGTGAATGTCCCACTGCTGGGCTAAGACCTCTTCTCCTCTTTTTGAGGAGAAGGTTTGGAGCTTATCTTACCACGCTACTCCAATGCGGGTTGGTGGAACACAGATATAACAGAATTTCAGTGAAATTTGACACATGTTTCCTCACAATGTTATCCTTCGCCGTCAAGCACGAGATGAAATATAATTACAAATTAAGCACGTGAAATTCAGTGGTTCTTGCCCGGGTTGAACCCACGATCATCAGTCAAGATTCACGCGTTCATACCACTAGGCCATCTCGGCTCTTTGGCCAACCCAAGCAACACTGGTACATTTATGTTTGGTAAATTCCATATTTAAAAATGAACGTATTTTAAACCTTTATTAGAAAAGTGTTAAAAGGATATTATAATCGTTTGTGGAAAACATTGTAAAGAGTTCAATCAGCGAACGAGATGAAAAATGCCTATAAAATGTTACTTCCCCTCCAATATCAGATTCCACCCTAATTGAGTGAAACGTGGGTGAAGCGAACGTAACAGGCCAACCGCAGGGGTTGGTTCAAGTGATAAATGCTGCCAGAATCATGAAAAATTTTGCCGTTACAATTATTTGGGTATTTTTTTGGCCATGATTCGATTTATGAAATTCCTTCTAGAACTTTCTCATTGTAGTTGCGTTTCTTTTAATATGATTTCACTTATGAAAATATTTTATAATATATATTTATTTTATTTATATTTGTATACGCTAATGTATAAAATACATCAGCCATACTTACAAATAAGAAGTAAATGTTTTATATAAATAAACATATGGTCCAGTGACTAGAAGATGTGATTCTAAAACCGAGATTGCAATTTCAAATCCCGGATAACCACCACTATGTTTCTATGCTTAATTTGTAAGAAAATCTGCATGTTACGGATGAAACTCTGCCGCATGCCCACTAACCATTAAAGTAGCGCGGCGGAATAAGCTCCAAGCTTCAAGAGGAGCATACCCAAAGTCTGAAGAAACTTAGGCGACTAAGCAAAGGTTAAAGCGATAAGTTTGTAACTTAATGCGCATTGTAAAATGAAAGTAGCTCAATGTAGCATAATTAAGTAAATAACGGCGTTTTTTAACACCAATTTAGAAAACAATTTGTTAAATTAAAATTTACATGCGTGTAATTTGAACCGAAGTGGAGAGAATATTTTTAACGTCTGTATTTTATTTATCTAATTAAACAACTGGATTGGAAAATTGTTTTTTTTTTTTGTAATATAGACGAAGGAGGTTAAGTCTTCCATAAAACAGTGTGACAGAAATACCGGGGTGAATAGAAATCGCGGGGCTGTCTACGGATTGTATACGAGTTTTTGGAATGAATTCCCTTTACGCGGCTTACAGTATAGTAAAATGCAAGCGGCCCAAGGTCACATCATATAACGCAATGGCGTTCATACTGTGCCTACCAAATGCTAAAAAAAGCAACGCGTTGGGTGTTCGAATTTAAGAGAATTTAGGAGGTTGAAATGCTTTTCAGTGTGAAAAAATACAGTAATATAATCAATTGAAATCTACATTTTAAAACACGGTTTGAGTCGAAAAATATCGCACATGACTTCGTTTTAAATTAAATCTCCAATAACTTATATATCCGTGCATATTTCGATTATTTGTTTTTTTTTTTGGTTTTGTTTCGTCTCGTTAATTGCAAATTCCTAATACTCAATATACATATATATTTACATACTAAGTAGAGTAGAGTAACATTAGACACAGAGTAAAAAAACTCCCGCTGAGTTTCTTTCGCCGGTTCTTCTCAGGTCTGAGGTGTTTATTTCCGAACCGGGGGTAGATTTATGACAATCAATAAGTAAGTGTAATGCTTGAATATTTAATAAAGATTGTTGACTGACTTTGAATTTATTAATATAATATGTGTCTTATGTTATTCTTATTCTTACATAATATATTATAATTATCTTATGTTTTTGTATTGACAGCCACGGAGCGCAGAGTATTATTATTAAGTACCCTCGGCTACAGTCAGCTTTTCGAAAAACACGATGTCCCTATTTTTTAGCTTGGTTTACGATTTTTCTACGATATATATTAAAAGGTAACAGGTTAAATAATAGAAACGCTGATCTAAGTGCGATCAATATATTTAACTTTAATCCGAATCCAAACAAATCATTGGTCGATGTCAGCCGATGACGTAATCAATGACCAATAAGCGTTCAGAATTTAATTAGATTAGTTAATCTGACGTTATCTACGTTTTAGAATCTATCTATATTTATTCTTTCTAAAGAATAAATGTAAATTAATATCTTATACGAAAACTCTGTAGATTGTTAATTAAAATTATACTTGTATTTTAATAATAAATTTATGTACAGCTTATTCTCTTCTATATTTATTTGATGAATTTAAAATTTCTGAGTTTATTAATTTGAAGCCAATTAAGTTTTATCGTCTGTATCTTATATTTTACTAAATAAGATTTTCCATATTTATATTCAAATGTAATTTCATTTTTATTAATTAATTGTATATAAAATACTAGTTATGTAACAAAAGTCAAGTAAAGCCTGTTTTATATACTGGGCTAAGACAGGGTGTTTGGTGATTTTTTCTCGATTTGGGAATCAGATATATTATTTATAATTCGAAATGGTAAGGTAATAACAACGTTAACACAAATATGAATACTCATTGGTGTTCTAGGTCCAACCCGCAGTCGCCATGTACATTAACTAAGCATGAGATGAATTACAAACCCGGGTTTGTATCTCTCAATCATCGTATATGTATGTAAATGTTAATAATTGGTTACAATTCAGGTATTTGTTCACCTCCGTTCACCTCACCTCCGTTCACTTCGTTCTTTTTTATAAATCTGAGGTAATAAACAGTGCGCACTAATTCAATATACTGAAGTCGTTTCCGAAAATCGGTCAAGAGCACGTTATCGTCACATTATATGACATCAAATCCTCCTTTTATATACTACCATATAAATAAGCTTAAGCGGAATACATAAGCAATTTTGCGCAATATATTGCGTAACTTACTTCGAATCTGTACTCGTATCACGATAACAACAGCTTCAATTTTTTAAGCTATCACAAGTCTTTAGTCAAAATAACCGCAATATCTTACTTGAGGTAGGTATTGGGAAGTCCATCTGAGGTACTCAGAATGTGTCAGAACCGCTAAACAGCAATGTTTTGTATTATGTTTTAGTGTAAAGGGAAAGTGAGCCACCGTAATCACTGGACATATTTTATTACATGACCAAATAAGAAGTGATTATATTTTTCTTATGTTTATTTACTATCAGGGGCCCATCTCGTCACCTACCTTCTTTCTACCTTACTAAAATAAATTAATATTATATCTCACCATTCAGATGTCACGGCTCTCAGTTTGTATTTAAGAAAATAATCGACAATTTAGTCGTTTAATCTTTGAACGAGAAAATACAAATTTTACCCCGAAAATATTTAAATAGCAAACTTAACAGAAATGAGAACTTCAGGCCGCATTTTTAAAGTAAGCGTTCAAACTCAACGAATTGATAATGTTGAATAAACTATCAAACTAATACATAGGCCAGTAGGATCAAATGTCCAATGAAAATTTCTCCGAAAAACTGCCTTTAAAAGTCTGGCTCGGGACCAACCGATCGTATCAAATAGGGTCAAGATAAGAGGCCGCCAATAAAACTGCTAGGAAGGACTGCTGTAATCTTTAAACATTAGCGAAAATGTTACCTAGGATACATCTATATTTTACGCACGAAAAATCAGACGTAGCGCGTTTTTTCGTATTCGTATTTTTTCGTATAAATTTACAATAATAATAAATTTAAGGCCTCCTTTTTCTTTGAGAAAATTTCGAACTTATTCCAAATGTTGCAAATTTATTTGACTCATGCAGGTCCTGTTCGGTCGAATCTATAATCCAAACAAGCTCATATACATACACATATTCAATTAAAATCCTGACATGGTTGTGGATAACTACAAATTCAATTTATTAAATTATATTAATGGTGAATTTGTCTCCCTCCCTTGGTAAATTTACCTTCGATCCACATTATAATCTTTCAGAATACCATTATTATATGAACTAATAACAAAATATTGAAAAGAACTTAAACGTAATGAAATTTTCATAGAAATAAAATGAGGTCAGAGAAAACAACTGTACGCAATGAGGAAATTCATGATGGGGAATGTCGTCGAAGAACATGAATGAAAAAATGTAATTGATACACAAGAGAACTCTTATAGATATTCCGTAGAAATATATTGTCTACAAACAACCAGATTACACTATTATAAGAGAGGGGAAAACAGTGATTCCCCTGCGATTGTGATCCGGATAAAGTGGCTATTAGCGAAATTCGTTAACGATTTTTCTTTTCTTATTTCCATTCATTAATCTTTTATCTTCAATTTCATAGCGAGGAGCAAAAATCATTCATTTTTTAAATTCCATAATAATTGATTAGCTCCACTTCTTTACATTATTAGTATGGATATGTCTGTATAACATATTTATGAGACTTACTACACATTCGAAATTTAATATTATTTTCTACTACAAACAGTTTGCTGAACAAACTCATGATTTAATTAGTAATCAAAGTTATTTAGACCTGGAGAAGTTAATTTTGTCAAACGTCAAACAATCTATTTATGAGAATAAAATCAATGGTCTCCTACATTAGGTATTTTTAGGTAAGTATTGATAAAAGTATTATATAATACTAAAAATAAAAATGATTAATTATTTCTAAATATTTTTTCACAAACGATGGAAATAATCTTTGCCTAATATTCTGGCTTATATAAAAAGACTATCCTTCATATTTTGTTTTTAGGTATTTACGTGAACAAATTTTTAGTTTTCATCGCATTCATTTCCCAAAGAAGGGGCTAAGTTACATGGAATAACTGAAACTTAAGTGTATTATTGTATTAATGTGATATATATTTTATTAATCTATTTTTCATCTGTTGTTTTTTTTTCCTTCTGAGATCCAAATCGAAATTTCTTTTTTTAATATAGATTACATATATTCATTGATAGTTAAAGTAAAAATTACAACGGGAATTGGTAAGAACTACCCTGGCACGATACGAACAAATATTTTTTCATATTTATTTACAATTATTATCGATGATGTTATGCCAGGAAGCAATCCTTATATTATAAAGGCATGATTCCCAAATTTCACCTTCGAGTGGGTTTCAAATATAAAATATACTAATATGCTGTAAGTTAAGAGGGTCATAATATTTTGATCAAATGGTAACACATGACGGACAACCTTAAATATATCTCATTTGCCCAGCAGTGAAAAATTTATTAGCTATATTCCTTTTTTATTAAGATTTTATTCAACCTACCAAGTACGATTAAAAAGCAAATACGAACGTATCCCTTGAGCTTAGTCGTAAGCAAGAAAGTTAATTATATATAGCTGAACCCTAATATACATCTGCGATATATCGTACATTGTATATATTAATATATTTAGTTCATGTTTTAACCTCGATCATAACTTTTCACGAGGTGAAATCTGCGCACTCTCCGACGTAAACTGTATGAGTTTTCTTCATCTATCTCCATCCAATTTTACCAACTCTTGTCTATCTAATATATATACTACTAACCACTGGTACCGGCTTTCCACTGGCTACTCGTACGGCATGGTTAGATTAAGGGCCTATAAAGCGCTTATATCACACATAATTTTATATGTATTACGATATATTTTCTTGGTTTACGTGAAGCAAACCAGTGAAGCTCCCATTCGGCATGATTTTTTCCGACATCTTCAACAATCATCGTCATGTTTCAACCAATTTCCACAAAACCTTCATGAATTATGCACGTAAGCGTTCCTCAGGAGAAAATCCTTTGAGTAGTAGTATTGAGTTTAAAGCTGAAAGATAGATAGACAGATTCCTTCAAACGAGGAGTGAAGAGGCATCTTGCGGGCCGGCAAGGCGGGGGCGGCTAATGCAGATCATTCTTCCCAATTGTACTAGCCGTCGTCGCGTTTGGACTCTACTACCAATCAGGTGGAGTAGAGTCATTTGCCTACCCGGGAACTATAAAAAAAAGATTTATGATACTATTATAATATATATAGTCTAATACTATCATAATACTTCAAAATCACATCTACTATACCATCGAACAACACTGGTGCTTAAAAATAATTCGCTATCAAAAGCTTAATATGCACTATAACATTTAAACATTTTTATTACATTGTAATATTTCAAAATATAAAAAGAACCT
The DNA here is from genome assembly GCA_905220585.2 of Nymphalis polychloros. Lineage (NCBI taxonomy): Eukaryota > Metazoa > Arthropoda > Insecta > Lepidoptera > Nymphalidae > Nymphalis > Nymphalis polychloros. Next base: position 1,582,162 of record HG992262.1, read on the forward strand.
TATTTTCTACCATTTAAGAAATAAAATACATTTGAATACACAATTTAACCAACATATGAAACACAAATTGTCGTAAAAACTTATGAAAAGGCATATTCGTTAGATCTTTGAGGACCCTTTGTGATTTTTTTTTTCACTTTGCAGCTTGAATTTCGGACTGTTGTGAACGAACAAAGGAACGACTCATTTAAATAAGTAGTTACTGAATTACAAATGTATTTTTTCATACAATAAAAGTTTAAAAGGTTGGAAGTAATGCAAATATTGTATGGAAAACTGAATTTATTCTGTGACTTTTAAAGCGAATTGAAACTTATAAAACATAATTGAATAGACTTTTGAATATTAAATGCGTACTGATATAAAAATTTTTGAAATGAAACTTCTTTGAATTTTAAATTTTTACGTTATTTTGGTAAAATGTTCCGAGGAAAGCGGCTGCATGTTGATATCACTTTTTTGCGCTCCGTCGCTTCATATCTGCTCAGATCCCCGTATAGCGTTTGTCTCTTTAAAGCAACTATTTTAGAACAGTAAACAAGCAAACGTAGGGTATTCACGATTATTCTGTGATTCTCATGTAATCGTGATATTCTATTCGATCTACAAAATAAATTTTCTACGATAATAAAAACATCAAGAGCAGTTCTAATGATTGTTAGCTTCTATTTTGTTTAAGTTTATTTCATAAGTACTTGTATTACTCGTTGAAATTATTTCAAAGCCTATTAAGATACATAATTTACGAGGATTCGTGTGTTTTTCAAGAGTATTAACGATAAATTACAATGAGAGTTACTATACAATATCTTACTTTAATATTACATATTATGTAAGGTATTTTTTTTATTATAATAGATAGGTAGACTGACAAATGGGCTACCCGATAATAAGTAGACATTGGCAAACTCAATGCGTTACTGTACACTCTTAAAAATAAAGATGTTACATAAATTATGTCTCAAGCACACTCAGGCACAGGTACAACCTTTAGTTACACTGACTCACTCACCATTCAAACCCTTTATACAAGGTTATTTTTAACGATCCAGCAACCTCGCACTCTTGGTAAGTAACACCATAAGCAACAACTTTTGTTCTACGACTTTTGATAATTTGCTAGATTTTATTTTCATACAAAAATAAGTAGGTATTTATTTATTTTTTTGCTTGAACGTTTATAAATCTACGCGCATCACAAAGATTTACGCGTCGCGTCGTCCTTTCGTTTATGAATGAAATATAGACGTACAAATGTCACGACAGTACGACAAAAACTTGTAAAATCTTTTTTTTTTCATGTATTGAATTATGTCCGAAGTCGTAGAACAAAAGTTGCTTATGGTGTTAGCTATCTAGTCCTGCAAAGTTGCTTGGTAATTACAAATAACCCTGTATATACCATTTTAGTATGTATGTAGTCGACTGCCTCGTTGGTCTAGTGGCTATATATAAGCCCGCAGACCCGGGGGTCCTGGGTTCAATTCCCAGGTCGGGCCAATAAATAGTTATTGGGTTTTTCATTCAGAAAATTCTCAGTAGCAGCCCGGAGTCTGGAAGTTGGAAGTGTGTACACTCCCGTGCCTCGGAAAGCACGTTAAGCCGTTGGTCCTGTGCCTGAACTCTTTCCGGTCGTGTCGGATTGCTGTCCCATCGGATTATGAGAGCTAAGGAAAAGAGAGTGCACCTGTGTTTGCGCACACTCTTGTGCACTATAATATGTCCTGCGCAGTTGGCTAATCTCTCTTGAGATTGGCCGCCGTGACCGAAATCGGTCTGGAGGACCTTAGTACATACATTTAAAAATAGAACAAACCATGTACAAACCAATACACAACGTCAGTTTCTGACTCATAACTAATTCCGTATGGACGTTACAAGGGGCGATAACAATTCTAGCAATAAAGTGGTCATAATACACTTTACAGCACGTCGTTTTGGAAATATGACATTTCCAAAATGTCTCGTGCACGTCGTAACAATAACTCATCGTATATACTTATCATAAAGGTTTAATATACCTATGAGTGTAATAGACCGGCGGTTGTATCGTACTGTCGCTGTGTTTACCCTTTGGGGCATAGTTTTGTTAAGGTAAATGTTATAATATTATATTGTTTTCGGGTAAGTTTGAAATGTATATTTCCAATTAAGATGACGTCATTTCAAAAATTTAGCTTTCGATTTTACTTTACGAAACGGTTTCGAAGGTTTACGTTAATACCGGATCGCGCTCTTATAGAGTTTTTGAATATTTCTATACTCAAAGGAACTCAAAGGAGGGTCAGCATTGACAACTTCCGAACTCGAGCTTGCTTAGAAATTCATAGTGACTATTGCCTTGGAAATCTCATGAAGCTGTTTGTTCTGCACCTGAATAATCAATCTGATATTGAGATCGAGGAATAGAATAATCACCTGTGCTTGTGGACGCCCTTGTGCACGAAACGACCAATGAAGACAGTGGGAGAAATAGGTCAGGAGGACATTATAAGAGGCTTGGAATTTGGCAAGAGCTCGTTAGAGTTACTAGAACTCTGTTAGAAATAAATCAAACTGTCGAAAATGTTATTAATATTATCCAAAGTTACTTCATCATTATCTTAAAAACACTTTATCTATTTGTTAGCTCTAATAATTTAAGTAAAAAAATTCCTCAAAAATAACTATAACTCCCCGTTTAAAATATCTCATTCAATTTGCGAAGCGAAAACAAATGTAATAAAAAGTAAAAGTTATGTAATACAAATAACCTTAAAATGAGAGCTCACCTTATATTGGTTTTCAATAAAAGTGTTTTTGGTTATATTTTTGGATTCTTATTGCCGTGCGAGATTAAATACAGACACGCTTTTAAAAGTTTATATTTATATTTACTTTTTAGTATCTTTTCTAACACAACAGAAGTTCAAACCAATCCCAAACTAGCTTAAACCAGTACAATCTAGTAATTTTTATACCACAAATATTCAATAACACAGACAGTTTTTATAACAATATACTAGCTGCTACGCGTGGTTTCACTCGCGTTAAGCAATTTTTTATAGTACAGGTTAGTGGACGACCATATAAGCCACCTGATGTCACGTGTACTACATAAGTGGTCACCAACGCCCATAGACAGTGGTTTGTACATTTCTTAAAAAAAACAACATCGCCACTGGGAACCACCAACCTTGGGAACTAAGATGTTATGTCCCTTGTGCCTGTTATTACACTGGCTCACTCACCCTTCAAACCGGAACACAACAATACCAAGTACTGCTGTTTAGCGGTAGAATATCTATCTTTTTATTTGACTTTGCTCAAATCCAATTGAAAATTTAAATTAAAATATTGTATGTAAGCTATATAATATCAGTTTTCAAAAAATGTTGACAGTATTTTAGTTTATCATATAATACATTTCCATTACACGAAATGTTTTAATAGCTTATGTAATATAAGTGAACCGAAAATACATTATTGTAAATAAAAAAAATACAATATGGCTATGCAGCAGCTGAAACAAAAGAAAAACAGTCTGAAGCAATATTGAGGAAATAACTCAAAGCCTGTTATTTATTGAAGACCTAAGCTCGAAACAATGTGACGCGGTAGACAGAGAGATAAATATAATAACACTGTCGAGTGAGTGGGTAAGAAACATCTTTTGACAAAGCCATGTAATTATGTCTGGGGCGAAAAGTTTTGAAACAGTAATTACCTTTTAAATGTATTGTGAAATTCATGGACTTTGCAAATTTATTATCACTTCAACCGCTAAATTGTTTTTCATTCATAGTTTTAAAAATAACATTCTATTTTTAAAATCGAAACTGATTTCAAATATGTCTTATTTATATATCTTTTACTGTGCACGACACGAAGGTGTTCCGTAGCTTTCTAGCACTTGTTAATATTTATTTAAAAAAATTACCTTTCAGGACCGGTTAGCGGTATAAAAGCGTCCCTTAATGAAAAATTTAGCTTAGTATAGAAAACCCATTCCCTAATTATTTTATAATTCATTTGACACTTACGTCTGATGTCATTCTTAAAGTTTGAGATGTGCGTTAATAATTCCAGTCAACCATATGCCTTATATATTTACATTTACATACATAGACTACAACAATCAGATAGCAAATTGTAGTTCTTTTGTATAGCAAACTATATATTATGAGTATGTGTTACGTATCTATTCATACGGTTATCTATACTAACATCATAATTGCAAAAGTAACTCTGGATGTTTGTTACACTTACACGGCTAAACCACTGATCCGATTTTGATGAAATTTGGTATGAAGCAAGCTTGCACCTCAAGGAAGGACATAGGCCATATTTTTTTAATTTAATACCTGACCTGGGAGGGGTCCACCAATATACAGGCGAAAGCGAAAGGGACGGTAGCCGAAATAATACACAGTTGTCGTTTTGTTGTGTTATTATAATTTAACCTAAGAAACATGACAAACTCGGCAGAGGGTATGAATTTCACTCTGTTTAACCGCTCAGGCTGTATTTCATTCAAATATGAACTTACAATCAATTCTACCTTTTGAATGAATTAATGAATTAATTAAATATATTCACGACAAATAAAATTATTATCATCATAATTAAAACTATAATTAATTTACGTTGCTTTAATTCAAATTGCAATAAATCCTTATAACTCGAAGTATATAACAACAATTAAAGTATTTATAAATACATTAAAGTATTAATGTTTTAAATAATTTAAATTAATATTGAACGCCAACATAACTTGAACTCTGGTAACCTTTGTAACTTTGTATTAATTTAGGTAAATAATTAAATGATTATTTAGAATTTCGCAGTAGCAAACAGTTGTATGACTTAATAAGTATTTTATCATATCGCTACTTGCTCAACATATATTATTATTATACAAATAAAAGTTACTACAATAGAAACGGTATAATAGTGTAAATAATTAAAAAATATAGTTTAAGAGCAAACGAATTGATAGAACCACTATAGCCCAGTGGATAAAACATAGCGTAATTGACAGTAGCGATTTCAAAAACGAGCTAGTGTCACTGAGTCTCTATGTGGTTATTTTTTTTATAACTCATCTCGTTTCCGTTCGTGGCGGAACACATCGCGAGGAAGCTGGAATGTGTCGGATGAAGTTATACTAAATACATACATAAATATAAATAAATAAGGTCCTCCAGACCGATTTCGGCCACGGCGACCAAACTCAAGAGAGATTAGCCAACTGCGCAGGAGATATTATAGTGCACAAGTGTGTGCGCAAACACAGGTGCACTCTCTTTTCCTTAGCTCTCTTAATCCGATGGGACGGCAATCCGACACTACTGGAAAGATTTCAGGCGCAGGACCAACAGCTTAACGTGCTTTCCGAGGCACGGGAGTGTACACACTTCCAGACTGCTACTGAGAATTTTCTGAAAGAAAAACCCAGTAACTATTTATTGGCCCGACCTCGGAATAGAACCCAGGACCACCGGGTCTGCGGACTTATATCTAGCCACTTTTTTTTTTTTTTTTTTTTTCTCGCAGTGGAAACCTTCAAGAAGGTACCCAACTCTCTTGGGGGAGAGGCCGGGTTATGTGGGATTCTTACCCACTAAAACCACTGCGATGGCCGTCCTCGGCACGGATCGGAGAGGCTGCGGGATCGTGTTGATATAACGCATCCGCGGCCCCTCCCGTGCTGTGCTCCGCTCGTGGCTCGGCGGAGCTCTCCTCAGGGGGCGAAAGTAATCCCGCCCCCCCGCACTCCTCGCTAGTGCGTACGGCAGCGTGAGGCCATTCGGCCTCCTCAGGGCCGTTTGAAATTGGACACGTGAGGCCCCCACCTCACGCATCCACGGCCCCAGGGTTACGCCCTATATTTAAAGCCCCGGACGTTGGGGCTGTGGGAGGGCCGGGACGACGCCGACGTCGTCTCTGCCGAGCAGGATCGGCCCTTTCCCGTTCCCGCTCCGCCGTCTCCTTCTGGACCATGACGGTCTCACAGAAGGAGGCTACGGCCCTCCACGCCGATTCCCTGCGGAGCATCGCCGACACGATTGCTCGCAGGGACAGGTCTTGTCCGACTTCACGAACCAGGATCTCCCTCTCCGCACTCCACGCGGGACACATCTCCAAAGTGTGCTGGGCAGTGTCCCGGTCCGCGCCACAGTGGTGGCACATCGCCGTCGATTCGCGTCCGATCTTACACAGGTACTCTCCAAAACAACCGTGACCGGTCATTACCTGTGTAAGTCGAAAGGTGACTCGTCGCTTTCGTCTCATCCAGGCTTCGAAGACTGGCAGGATCTCTCCTACGACGCGTTTTCGCGCGTACCGTTCTTCACAGAGACGGTCGCGCCACGTCGCAAAAGCCCTCCTTTGTTCCCGCCGCTTCATCGCCTCGAGCGCACTCGGAGGGTGTGCGCTTTCACCGTTCTGACGGAGGATGCGGGTCTGTTGATAGACCCTCGCGTCCATATCCGCCAGAATGTCCAAAGGCGGAAAGCGCGCTAGGACGGTTGCCGCCTCGTATGATATCGTACGATATCCCCGCACTATGCGGATGGCCACTCTCCGCTGCGAACTTTGGATCTTAGTCCTGCAGCGGCGAACGCCCGATAGCCTATGAGACCAAACGGGCGCCCCGTAGAGGGCCATCGATCGCACGACACCGGCATAAAGGCGGCGAACTTCCTCCCTCGGTCCCCCAAGATTAGGCAGCAGTCTATGCATGGCACCCGCTACCTTCTCGATCCGGGGGGCTAGGCGCTCGAAGTGCTCCTCGAAGCCCCAGCGACCGTCCAGTGTGAGGCCCAAGTATTTCATGTACCTGGCCACCCGGACGTTTGAGTCACCTACGCGGACGTGCGAATCGGGCGGTTCCCTGCTCCTCGGCAGTTTATGGAACCATAGCGCCTCTGTCTTATGAGACGCTATCCGTAGGCCCAATTCGCAGATCTTACCGACGACGATGTTCACCCCGAGCTCAGCGAGCTCTTTGGTTCTCTCAAAATTATCTCCCGATGCCAGCACCAATGTGTCGTCTGCATAACAAACGACGCTGACACCTTCAGGGAGAGCGACGCGCAGAACTGCGTCGTACGCAAGGTTCCACAACAGAGGCCCCAAAACTGACCCCTGCGGGACCCCACAGCACACCTCTCTCCGGGTCCTCGTACCGTCTTGCTCCATATACGAAACGTATCTGTCGCGCAAGTAGTCACCGACGATCGCCTGCAGGTAACGGGGCACACGATGGTGTAAGAGTGCCCCCCTAATAGCGTCCCAGGGCAACGTGTTGAATGCGTTGACGATATCGAGACTTATCGCCAACGCCACGCCACCCCGGGCCACCGCCTGCTCCGACAGAGACCGGACGCGCAAGATTGCGTCGACAGTCGAACGGCCCTGTCGGAAGCCGAACTGGCACTCAGCCAGGTCGGGACCGACACGCGACAGATGCCCACACAGACGAGAAGCGACAATTCGCTCAAAAAGCTTGCCAGCCTCGTCCAGCAGACATATGGGACGGTACGCAGAGAGAGATTCTGCAGTCCTGCCATCCTTCTTCAAGAGAACCAAATTCGCCTCCTTCCAGACCTTAGGGAACGTGCCAGTACGGAGGCAGCTGTCGAACAGCCGCCTCAGCCTATTCCCCAATGAAGCCGAAGCTAACACCAACGCTCGCCCCGGAATCCCATCGGGGCCGGGCGCGGTGTTACGAGCCCGCATGCGGTCGATCGCATGGCTTAGCTCCTGTTCGGTCACCCCCAGCTCATCGGACCAGGCTGGTGTTGGTAGGGGGACCCGGGGACTTGATTATATCTAGCCACTAGACCAACGAGGCAGTCGTAAATATACAATCAATTGGAGCAGTATGCTGTAATTTAAAATATCTGGGCACGCCTCGGGTATCCCCAAGTCAACACCGACTCGTATACCGTGACGGAACACGGTATGACGTTCTCTTATTCTCCATCGCCTCTATCTATGTCATTTTTGTGTGCGTGAAGTGTTCTTTGCTATATGTTATTATAACTATAAGAAATATATATTTAATTCATTAACGAAACTCTATGTTTTTATTTATTTTACTTTGTATTTATTGACTGGTTTTCTTACTTTCTTTTGAAAACCATCGATTCTACTGCTACACGTTTGCGTCGTCTCGTGACGACCACATTTTTACTCTCGGCATACTGTTATAAAAATGACATAAAAGACGTTCAGAAACGTTCAAAAGAAAAAAAAACAATGTGTAGGCACAATGCCCTTCAACTTACGCGTTCGGAACGGTTGAAAAAATAAAACTGCATAACGTACAGCGAAATATTTCGCACGCTTAACGTGCATTGTTTTCATGTAAGATGAAACAGTAAAGGGGTCATCGCCCGGAATAACTGGTGGCAGACTGCCAACAGAACTAATTCTATGCATTACAAATTACGCAACGTATGAACGTGGCACGCGGAAATCATTGAATCTTGTCAATCTATAAAATAAGTGTCATGTTACTGTCTGGGTTGCTGGAAGTGACAGGTGTTGGTGGCGATTATATCTGATCGGAAATGTAAACAACAGCAAAACGCAGAAATCTCACTGTGATATTAGATCTTATGTGTTATGTCTTATTTTATTTTATTTGAAAATAATCATTTATTATCTGCTTCATTTTGCTGTTAAATAGTCCAGTTGAAAACCAGTGTTTTCGACTCTGTTATACAGACTAAGCTGGCTCCTTTTACTGCAAAAGATTTTATGTTCAATTTAAATTGGTATCGTTTGTTAGTTATCTAGTGTATGGAAAAATAACCGTCATATATAAAGACATTCATTTATTAAAATTTATATGTATGAATTGTTGTTCTATAAATATTTTTGATGAAAATTAAGGAGACTAATTTGTGTGTATCTTATTTGATATGTTTACCTTATATAAAAAATACTCTAATACTCCAATCGGCTATACTTCGGATTTCCGAAATTATTTTACCTGTAACGGGAAATGTCAAAAAATCATGTGTGGACTTGTCGCTGTTTGTGTGTTTCGTTATCTAATAACAGGCCGTTACACTGGCTCCCTCATCAAACCGGAACGCAACAGTACTAAGTATTGCTGTTTGTCGGTAGAATATCTGATGAGGTGGAACCTAACCAGACGGGCTTGCACAAAGCCCTCCCACCATTCCAAAATATAATACAATAATAAAATATCTTCAATTCCCTTTACATATACAAATGATTACAAAGGTAACTCATAAATCCCATTACTACGAATCTCTCAAAAGTATCTTTCTCGGCCCATCAAATTACCCTTTTCACTCGCAAACTGAAATATTAAATAATTTTTCATTTCATAAAATATCTTTGATCTACAAAGTGTAATGATAACGAGAAAGGGCCGCGGATTATATCTTAAACTCTTATATCTCAGCGAGAAATAAAATGGAATAAAGAAATAGTGTAAATAAATAAATGAAATATCTAAATTTATCTTAAAAGTTCCATTTTTATTCGATACTAGCTACATGTCATGGCTTCACACGTGTAGAATAACTCTACATAAAACGTTTTACTGTAATATCACGAGTAGTTAAGACGTGAAAATATCTCATTGTTGCATTTTTAATATCAGGATGACTAAATTATCAAACGTATTTACTTTACGAAAATAAATTATTTAACTGTGTTCTCAATTTAAATATTCTGACAATTTTGACAAGAAAACAAGTCAAGTTTACGTAAAATACAGTCAATATTTGACACTTCAAACATAGACTATAAAGCGTTTGTTTTGCAACGTAATTATTATTACAAGCGGAATGTCCAAATTCAATGAGTTTACTAGAGCGCTCATCAGCAAATCTTTGCGATCCTCTCAAAAATAGTCACGTTCAGTCCCTTCCCTGCTTTCTCAAGTTATCGAATCTTAATAGAAGTGCTGTTTATACTTTTGGTGTATATGTGGAATTGTTTTGTTTTGCGTTATTTTTGTGCTGTTTTATTAGAATTACAATCAAAATTTTAGGATTGATGATGATGGTGATAGTGATGCCATTCTGATTAATTTCGGGGTCAGAGACCAATCTCAAGAGAGCCCACTGCGCCGGACACATATTGCATAAGTGTGTGGGCAAGCACATATGCGCTGTCTGATCCCTTATCATATGGGACGGCAATCTGACAGTACCGGAAAGAGTTTAAGCAAAATCTTTGACAGGAAAATTCAATAACACGTAGTGTTCTGATTTCGGGTTTGAACCCAATACCTCGGGATCATAGTTTCACATATATATACATGTAAAAAACAAAAAGTTAAAGCAATTTAAGGGATGCGAAGAACGTATAGCGTAGTAGTAACGGACTCTATTCCCATGCGATTGGGTATTGATTCCCCGAACTGAAGAGCCAGGTTGGTTGTTATCACAAACATTTGATATTAACCATTAATCAAGACGAAAGATAGGATAGGAAAGGTGGAGGTTAGTCGCTCCGCGTTAACGATCTCGCGGTATTCGCTTGCTAATGAAATATATTGATAGCTATATATCAATATTTGTTGTTTTTAAGTTTCTAGAGCTGTTTTTCATGTCAGGTATCCTACCAATCTGTATTGATCGGTTTCAGACGTTGATCATAAATCATCTTGAAAACTAATAAATCATTATCTTTATTTTATGAATCAAAAATATATTTTTAAAATAATTTTCTGCAAAGTACCTACTTTTGTATGTTTTGTTGTTTAGTTAGTGTATAAGTGTTGACAATAACAGTGTTTGTGACATCGCCCTTAATACAGTGGAACATATAAAAATGTATGTTATACTAAAAAAAAAAAAAAATTGTAAAATATAATTCTAAAAATATCAATTTGTTCTGTATAAGTTGTGTTTTTAAAAAATACTAATCGGTAATTGCATTGTTAATGATTAGAAAACACCGAAATGAAAAGAATAAAGCGTTAGTAAAAATTAATTTAAATCCTAAAAGAATGCTGCGAAAGACGTCTAAAGATACAATTTAAGTTCTAAAGGAAACCATCCGAAGAGAAATCCTTTTTAAGTAAAGAAGAAAACTAAACGTTGCGTTTTAACAAGCAATCTTTGATATCACACACTTTTATTCTTTTGAAATCGAACTTATAACTTACTGGGAATGCTTTTAAATCTCCGGTGAGATATTTCCTGAGAAGAATAAGAAAGAAAAACGTATATATAATAACTTGATATTAAAAATTATGTACGTAATATTTTAGTAAAAAAAAAAATTGGTAACTTACATATTGTTTTAAGGAGAAAGTTTGGATCTAATTCCGCTATATTGCTCCAATGAAACCTACATTGTGGATGGTGGACATACATGTGGCAGTTTATTTTTCTATATATGAAGATTTCTTCGTGACGTTTTCCTTGCCTATCGAGCATGAGATGAATTACAAAGATTTATTGAATAGGTAGGACGAGTATATGGGCCACCTCATGGTAAGTGGTCACCAACGCCCATTGACATTGGCATTGTAAGAAATGTTAACCGATCACGAACGAAAACATCGACAATGCGCCTCCAACCTTGGGAACTAAGATGTTATGTCCCTTGTGCCTGTAATTAAACTGGCTCACTCACCCTTTAAACTGGAACACAACAACACCAGGTACTGCTGTTTTGCGGTAGAATAACTGATGAGTGGGTGGTACCTACCCTATAAGCTTGCACAAAGCACCAATAAAACTAAAAGGTATTTCGAATAAAATCTCATATATATATATAATATAATATATACAGTATCTCAGTAAAACACGATACTAAACATATAAACTAGAAACATACATTTTGTAAATGAAGTGATGGGTGAGTCTGGATGTGAAATTCTTTTTTTTTTACTCTTTGACTTTGATAAATTGAATCGCACTTTAAAAGTACATTGCGGTTTAACATTCAGCTGAAGTAATGGTTCCGTCAGATATTCAGAGCAAAATAATATAATGTAGAATACTAATACTGATTAATTATCTTCTTGCAATGATTAAAGTCGAAATTGGTTGATTTTTGGTCTGGAGTCAACTTATATGACCATTAAATCTAGGACACAGTACCTTTCGACTGTTATAAATTTATATTCTCCTACTTTTATCATGACGAACGAAAAAATGGAATGAAATAAAACAGTTAGCTCTAGAATTGTAACTCAAAATTGCGACTTCAAGCCTGGGTAAGGATCACTGAGTTTTTATGTGCTGACCTTGTTTATATTTCATTTAGGTTTCGATATAGATTTATACATTGAGGGTTCCAAGATATTTCTGATGTTCTCTTTCGGCCTCGTTATTAAGGTTCAAACCAACTAACTGCGGGTCCGATAATAGTGGAGTCTCGATAGAAAAACCTCAGGCCAAATGGAAAAATAACAGGCAGTGCCTGATACGTTGGTAATCCTCTGAAATTCTTTTGAATTTTTGCGTTTAGTTACCCATTGATTGAGAATATACATAAGCGTTCGTTTCCAGTCTAATATAAGTGTCACTCTGAAAATATGACGTTACATTATAAATACTTATTTTATTACAAATAAAAGTACGTTCTAGCCATTAGTTCATCTAGGTCCTGAATGTCGGGCCTAGATGAACTAATGGCTAGAACGTACAACTCAACAAAATATTTCATATTTATAAAAATAATACTTTAGATAAAGTATATGGATGATTATTTATTTTAGACGCAGGTCAATATCGAAGAGGTTTTAATATATATTTTTAAATAAGGCTTGAGTATTGTGACTTTTCGAAGTCTTATTTATTCAATGTGGAAACTTTGCTCGATTCTCACCTACAGTGCCGCAAATTTCTAAACTTTCCGACTGCATTCAGTGAAGTGCTCGAGAATTCAACGTGTTAAAGTGTTTTCCATTTTGTTTAACTTGTTTTCTGTTTATTTCGCAAACGAGCACTTTTGTGTCACACGTCAATTGTATTTGTTTGTGTGGAATTAACTCCTTATTTTAAAATTCGAATGTGTTAATTAAAGTAGCAGTTTTATTCAAGTTGTGAATTTGTTTGAGTTTTATCGTGCTTAGCGAAATAGAGTGAGCTCGGGATAAATGATCTTGGTAATCTGTCTGGGGTCACCGCACTGGCCCTTGAACCAAGAATGGCGGATGAAATGTCGCGTATTTTTTTTTTACTTGATATTTATAGCTGTTTGTATTTTTAGCACTTTAATAATATAAACGTGAGCAATTTTGTTTTAAATTTATATTATTCAGTTGCATTATGAAAAATGATGAGTGATGAGTGTGTCAATGTACAATTTTAGGAAATTTGCTAATTTATAATTTTTTAATAAATAAAATACACTTTAACAATTATATAGAGTTAAAAGTGTTCACTACGCAAAGATATAAATTGAAAACAGCCGAATTTAACGAATGTATTTTTTTTTGTATGTTCTGTCAAAAACTATAAAAAATATTTTTGAATCGTATTTTTTTTTTTTTTGGAAAATTAATGGAGCGTTACATAGCCTTACTGAAAACGATCTATTTTCTCATGTTCGAGGCAGCTTTAACACGTACATATAACTTATAAAACTAGCAATAATTTCTACATCGTATTAAAATGTTATAGGTTCATAACTTTGGTCTGATGATATTGGAACTAAAAGCTTGTATAATTTTGTTATTCCATTTGAAGTGAAAAAGACTTTGTTTATTATCTTTGACATTAAGCTGTTATCTAGTGTATGTAAGTATTATGTTTACATAAATGTATGTTATATATAAAATTATTTAGATTTTATTAGGAAATGAACCAAAATTAAATAAATATCTATAAGGGTGGTAACTAATTCCTGGTAAAATTTCTAAAATAACAGGATTTTAGGATATACAATTTGAAAATTTATTCAATAGTTAATTGAATATAAAAATAAAATTATCGGAACAAGTCTTTTGAATAATGTCAAAAAGTAAAACATCGAGACAATAATTAATCTTTTACTATACCCTAAGGGCGGAGAAGATAAGTAAAATAAATCCCCGTGAATTTTATCTATCTAAATCTCGAATCTTTTGGAAATTGGTCCCCTGGATTTTGATGTTTACGAAAATTGAATATTTATTGCCCTACATGAAGTAAGTTTTCTTCAAACCTAGAAAAATAAATAAAAACCAAAATACTTTTTTATAGTTAATTTTAAAAAGATAGGAAGTTTTACCTGTTGGCAAATTGTTACCTTTTAACTGTGTCTGCGTAAATATAACCACTTCTAACTTACGTCAATGAAACACCACTCAGAAAATCTAACATGAAATGCCTCTGGTGCTCGTGATTACAATACACTCATGTGTCACATCAATACGAACTATTGATGTTTGCCAGTGGAATAACTCATGAGTACCCAGACGGATCGTACAAAACCCTACCTCCGAGCTTATGAGAAATGGATCATGGATGACTTGACAAATGGCTATGACTAAGCGATGCCTCACACGAGAACTTAGTGTTACTGGGTTGAACTATTTGATCTATACTTCGTATATACAGTTACTAGCAGTTCCCCCGCGGCTTTGCCCGCGACATAATGAAAAATAATAAAATATGTTATGTTATGGTCTATTTTAGCTGTGAAAACAGTAAATTTCAAGCAGATCAGACCATTTTTTTATACTAATGTGACTAACCCATTTCTCCAGCTTGGTTGAATTTCCAAAAATGACAAAAAATGTATGCATTTATTTTTGCTCAGAACCTTTAAAATTTTCGAAAATCCTGAAATAAGTATTTATTCATTTCTAACCAGAAGCTTGTATATAAAATTTCATGATTCTTACATCAAAATGACGGACCCGCTATACTAACTTTCAACCCCTATTTCACCCTCTTGGGGGATAAGTTTCGGAAACCCTGACATACCTATTTATTTATTTCCTCCCAGAGGTTTGTAAATAAAACTTCATGCTTCTCACTTCAAAAATGACGGAGTCACCATGCAAACTTTCAACCCCTATTTCACCCTTTTGCTTCATGCTTCTAACTTTGAAAATGACGGATTTCCATACAACGGTTCAACCCTTATTTCACCTCCTTAGGGAATTTCCAAAAATCCTTTCTTAGTACGCGTTTTCATCATAAAATGCATCAACTATCAAAATTTCAAGTCTCTAACCCCAGTGGTTTAGGCTCTGCGTTGATGAGTCAGTCAGGACAAGTCTTTTTATATATATAGATTACTATAAGCAAAGATAGATTTGATTGCAGATTCGCATAATATTGTTTGCTTTAATATTATAGCCATGTGTACGATTACATGAATCTTATAACAATTATATATCATGTTAAAAGCTATGTATTATATTTTCAGACTGCCTCGTTGGTCTAGTGGCTAGATATAAGGCTGCTGATTCGGAGGTCCTGGGTTCAATTTCTAAGTCTGGCCGATAAAGATTATTCGGTTTTTCTGTTAGAAAATTCTCAGCAACAGCCCAGATTTTGGAAGTTGGTAGGCACTCCTGTGCCTCGGAAAGCACGTAAAGCCGTTGGTACTGCGGCTGAACTCTTTCCGGCCTTGTCGGATTGCCGTCCCATCCGATTTTGAGGGCTAGGGAATAGAGAATTCACCCGTGTTTGCGCAAACACTTGTGCACGAAAATATCTCCTGCTATATAAGCGGAATGTTCAATTTGGGTTTATTATTTACTCAAGTGTTGGTTGAAAATAGACTACGTGTAATCTGCAATCTGCAGAAGAAGAGTTAGCACAGGAAGACATTTACGAGTTATTTCATTGACTTTGCCTTTATATTCAGCTGAGTTATTTTTAAACACTGTATTATCTAGTCAAGCGTCGATAATTCTTGTGGAAAGAATGGATAAAATGCGGTTATATCTTACAAATATTTCCCGAATCGATCTGCGAGGCCGGAACCAACTGGACAAGACAAATAACCTATCCAAACCATTAATCCTTCTAATCTTGACAGAAAACCTCCGGACCGTATGGGGGCGATGTGGACGTTTATCAAAACATGCCAAATAGATCTTGAAATGCGAAATGCGCAGATAGAAAATTATTCCGTCATACTTTGTAAGACAAATTGTGTACCAACGCAATGTTTGACAAATACTTTTTTTTTTTAAATAAATTTTTTACTAAGATTTGAGAATAAGGTAGTATGTGACCAAGCTTTATATTTTTTAATTTTTTTTTTAATATGTTCCTTCAATACATTTGTGAAGTTATACAGCTTAACGTAACACGAAAACTAATAAATATATAATTAACTTTCAATAACTATAGTACAATTTGTATAATAGGTTAGGTTAATATTATGTTACGCATATTATGTTCACGTTTAAGTGGAATAGCATTTAGCAACATGTGCATACTCATATTTCTATATACAATTTATGACGTGATAGTGTAATATTATGTTGGTGAAGCGGACATATAAAGATTAACGGCCTTATTCATAAACGTTGCTTAGTTACTGTTTAGCTAAACACTGATTTGTCTCTTTCTGTCATTATTGATTTGACATACGAAAGAAGAAGACAAAATATTGTTTAACTAATCACCAGGTAAAAAAGGTTTATGAATAAGGCGGTAAAACTAAAAATTATTTCAAATATATATATTCAGAGAATTAGATTCATTCAAAGAAGCAACTAACAGTAATAATTCCTAATTTGAATTTATTATTTTTATAGCATAGGTAGGCGGACGAGCATTTGGGCCACCTGATGGTAAGTGGTCACCCACACCCATAGACGTTGGCATTGTTAGAGATGTTAACAATCACTTACATCGCCAATGCGCCACCAACCTTGGGAACTAAGATGTTATGTCCCTAACATCTTAGTTCCCAAGGTCAAACATAATATTAAACTTAAATATTTAAAGACATCATGACATTGTTTAATTTTAATGTGACTTAATTCGATTTGACTTTAATTTAATTTGGTTTAATTTAATTTGATTTGATTTAATTTGAAATAAATGATTTATTATTATAAAAGAAAAAATGACAATAATAAAAAAAAATGTGCGGTAGGGGGACCGTCAGGAACGAAGTTCTTTGCGATATTTTTTTGACTCTATATTTATATATTATATTACTGAATTTTTGTCACACCAAAAAGCGCCATATCTTCCTTTATACAACTTTCTCTAATCAATGATTAAAAACGATTTAAATTTTTAAATTCATTTAACATTAATTTTATAATAATAGCAATCACTATTTACTAATATTAGGAATTTTAGTAATCTACCCTCCAAATAAATGAAGTTTATGATGGGAAATGTGACAATAGCCCAAGGTTCGAACCTAGGACTTGTGTGCGGCTCGTAATCCGTAGCACTATTGGCCCTTATATGGTTTTGTATTACCTTTATATTTTGTTTTTGTATTTTTAAAAACGTTAGGCAAGTATTTTATGTAAAATTATCTATTTTGATGAGTTTGCTTACATTTAATTATTTAACTTAATTAAAAAATAAAGATCTACAATACTATTGGGTTCTTCCTGACCGGCCCTAAGTCCAGTCCGGGTACGGGCCTCGAGGTTTCCCTCTCTACCCGAGCATTTCCTCTCTGGCAGCCGTAACTGCCGGGTCATTTCCTTCTGACCTCGAAGGTCAAGACCTAATTGGGCCTGGTGGTGGAGGTGATGGTGGTGGTGGTATCTACAATAGGTGGGCGCACTATACAGTTCACAATATATCGTATGGCGTAGTTTGGGGCTCAAAAGTTCGGCATAGATTCTACCTGCAGTAGCGCTCGCGCAGTACTGAATTCAAACCCTCAACTCATCGCATTTTGTAGCATTTTAGAAGTAAGCATAACACTATTTCGTTATGCGGCACATCCTACCATTTTACTCTACTGTAAGCCGTGTAAAAGAACTTCGTTCCAATTTGTTTTTCAAACCTGAAAGCTACCAAGTCTAATGTTTTTCGTGGTAATGAATATACCTACATAATTTAAAGATGTTCTCAGTTATAATATTTTACGCATATTTTTATCCAAGTATCAATACTTAGTATTGTTTGAAGAGTGAGTGAGCCAGTGAACCTACAGGCACAAGACATAATTTTTTCGTTTCAAAGGTCGGTGGCGCAATGGCAATATAAAGAATGATTAATATTTCTTAAGGTTTCAATGTATATGGCGACCACTAACTTTCAGGTGGTCCATTTGCCTTTCACCAACCTATGACAAGTATAAATAAATACTGCCAGCGGCGTTGAAATAATTTATATGATTAAACCCTAATGTATGTAATGTAACCTAATACAAATATATAAAACTTTTTTTTTATATATAGCTTTGTATTCATGTTCGTATTGTTACACAAAAAACTCAGAATCCCACGCTGAGAGAACATTTCGTTCGTCTTTCAAACTTATTTCGACTTTGTAAAAGTTAAATAAATAAATGGAAATATATATATTTTTACTAAACAAAGAATGGACATTATTATTCATCTGGACTGAAATAAAATAAAACCTTTTAAAAATGAAAAAACTTAATAATAGAAGTATTTTTTTTAAATAGTTTGTTCTCTATTGTTACAGGCATACGGCCGATGTAAGCACAAAGGCGAAATGAGATGAGTATGCGCGTGTCGTGGGCTAGGTGGTATTGGATAGTTATCTTCACGACGTGTACCGCGAGGACGGCCAGCGATTGGCTCGACTGCGCCCACATCGCGACCTGTCGCTGTAAGTGGTCCTCCGGTAAGAAAACCGCCACGTGTGCCTCCGGTGACCTACGCCGCCCGCCATCTCTCTCATCAGACATTCAAGTATTGGACCTGCACGATAACCCCTTAAGAAACCTCCCACAAGAAGTTTTTCTAAACATTGGTCTTCTAAATTTACAACGGCTTAATTTACGAGCCACGAAACTTCGATCTATTCACGCAGACGCTTTTTTAGAATTAAGAATTTTAGTTGAAGTTGATTTGGCGGATAACGATTTGGCCATTCTTCCAAGAGATATATTCAGAGGAAACGAAAGATTGCGACTAGTAGTACTTAGTAATAACCCATTGACAATATTAATTTCGGATCAGTTTCCAACACTTCCGCACCTACGAATGCTTCTGTTAGATGGTTGCAGATTGAGAACAATACAAACAAACGCACTGCGAAATTTAAAATCACTAGAGACTATAGACTTACGAAGAAATCAACTTACATTCCTACGTTTGATTACTTTTTCACTACCGGCCTTAAAGACTATGTCATTGTCGGGCAATCCGTGGCGGTGTGATTGTCGTTTGCGTGAGTTCAAGGATTGGTTTTTAGAGAGTAAATTAGGGACGGAAGAATTAGTTTGCGTTGAACCTTCGACTCAGTCAGGAAATAAATGGCGCAATGTACCAAGCGAGGACATGGCTTGTCCGCCAGAAGTTAAATCAAGTACATTAGTTGTGAGAGCAGAAATTGGTTTGGCTGCTACATTTGGTTGTTGGGTCCACGGAGTTCCAAAACCCTCAGTAAAATGGCTCCTAGATGGTGTAGAAATACGAAATAGTACAATTGACTGCGATATGGAAGAAACGGATACAGTAGTTGAAGACGATATTTCAGATGACAAAGTCCCCGGTAGCGTTAGATGGGTGAACATAACATTATTAAATGTAACTTCGAGTGCAGCTGGAGAGTGGACTTGCGTAGCTAAAAGTATGGCTGGAGAATCCAGAGCTGTCATAAGTCTTGTTTTACCTAGATCTCAAACAGCCACAGCACGGACGGCTCCAGGTATACCACAACTGCTGGGAGTTGTTTTTGGAGCTTTAGGTGCACTAGCATGTCTGGGGTTTATTGCCGCTGTAGCTTGTTGGCAATTAAGAAGACGTACAGTACCACCAAGTCGAAGTTTCACCGATCAAGAGAAACGATTAATAGATGCTTCAGTAGTAGTTAGTTGTGATCGTTCGATTGCAGATATGGCTTCACCATGTGATTTCGAATTGACAGAGAGGTCTATCGACGATCAGCCAAGGGGATGTGGCTTTGATCCAGTCCATATAACTATTGAAGGTACACCAGGTGCATTTCCACCTCCACCTGCGGAGTTTGCCGTTCCAGTTCCTTACGGAAATATATTTATATCTGTCCAAGTGTCCGGTAGAGGTGAACCAGGAAAATACCCAGATTTACTAAGCGGTGGTGCCACACTACCTCGTAGGAGTAGAACATGTTGTAATGCACCAGCATATGACAATATGGGCCCCAGAGTGACAGCAACTGGTAGCTCCACGTGGTCACTTCCTGGAGCTAACTCGGAGAATATAGAAATATCAGAGACCCCTGTGCTCACTCTACCGCCCCCGCCACCGGAGTTTGTCTCACTTTAGCCTAGGCCAATGGTACTAGATGCCGCCAATTTAAGGTGACCTGGTACCCAAAACTTTTTGAGTCAATTAGACTATTTCCCAATTTTATTGTATTTAAGATACGATAATTTTAAACGTGATTAATTAAAATTTGTAAATAGTGAGTGCGAGCGATGTGAGACATCTTGTGAGATTTAATAACTTAAGGTTGTTTGTTATCAATATTGAAGATAGAACTGTAAGATAAACATTTTATGTGAATCGGTTGTTCGTACGGAATGTTGGTATGTGAAAGTATTTAGTCTCTACCTATTCGTTTACTAGATGTTCCTTTTATGACTTCGCGTATGTGTCTTCCCAACTTTTGTAAATATTGTTTAGTCATGTTTACAAACTTCCCAAATATAAGACTGACCTATTTGTCTTATTTTCATCTCTCTTTATAACTTATGACTGTATAAAGCTATATACTTAAAATAGGCCAACTATAGCTTCTAAAAATTTTATTTGAAAGCGAATAATGTAAAAATAAACAGATCAAATTATAATAAATTATTTTGTTTCATTCGAATCCTGTATTGCTGATTTCATTTAGCAGCTCAAGTGTCTATGGAGCTGACATTAAATGTCACCAGATGAATAGAGTTAGCAGCGGTACAAGCGAGCACAAAACAGTATCGAACAATTATGTAAGTACAATTTATTGTGTTGACACTTTAGTTGTTGATCGTGTAATGTCGCTATTGCACACAAATGATATAAGTATATAAGTAGATAACTTAACCAGCCAGCCTTTGAGGTACAAAACGTACAAAGTCTACCTTCTAATAAGTATATTTCTAAGTTTTCGAAATATTAAAATGATTTAGACTCAGCTTCAATCTGCTGTTTATTTACTCTGTGTTAAAGCTTTGTGCAAGCCCATCTGGGTAGGTATCATCCACTCATCACATATTCTACGTCCAAATACTACACTATTACTACAGGCCAAATCTATTAATACATATTTATGGACAAGTACTAAGCATACGTACTGCAAGTGGAGGAGTAATAGACATCACCAACTAGCTTAAAGATGGCAGACTGCTTCAAAATAAGATGCATAATATTGCTTGGTCACTTCAATAAAATACCTTTCACATAAAAACTGTTCGATGGAGATTTGAACATTCGATCAGCAATCAAAGACTTGAATAAAATGGGCGTAAAATCTGAAATTGTAGTCTATTTTTTTTTATAGTATAGGAAGGCGGACGAGCATATGGGCCACCCGATGGTAAGTCGTCACCAACGCCCATAGACAATGGCATTGTAAGAAATGTTAAACATCGCTAACATCGCCAACTTTTGGGAACCAAGACGTCCCTTGTGTAATTACACTGGTTCACTCACCCTTCAAACCGGAACACAACAATAACAAGTACTACTGTTTCGCTTTAGAATATCTCATGAGTGGGTGGTACCTACCCAGACGAGCTTGCACAAAGCTCAACCGAGTATGTTAAATCCCTAAATATCAAAAAAATACATTATTGTATCTTGTAACAAAACATATTTTCATGTGCAACCAAATATGAACTTAAATTCTCAAAATGTTGATGCTAATTTAATCATAATAGGCTTTAAACACGTTTTATATGCCAAAAAACGTAGTAATAACCCATTCAAAAGTAACTTTAAACTCGAAGCTATAATTTAATGTGAATTCATTTGTTTCGGTGCTGCCAAAACAATTTTGTATGAACATTCATGTAATCTTTGACCCGTTTTATGTGATTTATAAATTTCCCCTATTAATTTTCCCTTAACCCGGATTCAATTCAATGTATATCGGTGGCTCTCTCAGTAATATTTCATTTTCTTTTGTCAGCTTAAAAGGTAAAATTAGGGGGTCGAATTTACTTGAGCTTTCTATTGTACTGGTTTAAATAAATCTTAGTTTTCACTTATTTTATCATTTAGTGAGCTACTATTATATAAACTAGTTTATGTAATTAGAGTATTATTTAATAATATATTTAAGCTTTATTTTAAAAAAAAGCCGAGATGGCCCAGTGGTAAGAACGCGTGAATCTTAACCGATGATCGTGGGTTCAAACCCCGGCAAGCACCACTGAATTTTATGTGCTTAATTTGTGATTATAATTCATCTCGTGCTTGACGGTGAAGGAAAACATTGTGAGGAAACCTGCATGTGTCAAATTTCACTGAAATTCTGTTACATGTGTATTCCACCAATCCGTATTGGAGCAGCATCGTGGAATAAGCTCCAAAACCTTCTTCTCAAAAGAGGAGAAGAGGCCTTAGCCCAGCAGTGGGAAATTCACAGGCAGTTACTTTACTTAAAAAAAATTGATTCTGTCTGTATCAATACAGTTTTGATTACGAATTTCAATCGGGCAGTTCATTTCATGAACGATAAATTATTTTATTTTGCATGCAAAAGATACATAAAAACGTCATAAAATTCAAATGAATGGTTAAAATAGTTTAATGAAGAATCCGATACTACCTATTTAAAAAAAAGCAGTTGGAAACTAAGCAAGTTTATAGCGTAAGGTCTCCTAAAGCGCACAGCTGTGACAATAAGATCTACTTGAATTTGAATGACTGAATACAACGAATTTATGGTTTCATTTATTGCTGCTCTTAAATTTTTAAATTAATGGCAGCTATAAACGACGGGAAACGAGCAATATCAGCTACCTGGTGTTAAATGGTCGTCACCATAAATAGATAGATAGATAAAACACATGTACTTATTACGATATAGAAAAACATTACCAAGTTAATAATTCTTAATAACACATAATGTCTGTATAAAGTATAAAATGTGCGTACTTTATTGGTATGAAAATTAATAACTGAATATTCGCATTATAAGAATTAATAATAGCCATTTCATTACACAATCAATACGATGCCACGGAAACTAAGAAATGATGTTGTTTCTATTATTACAGCCTTTTCCTTTAAACTGAAACATAGAAATTGAAAATACTGTTTTTTAGCGGAAAAAATGTAATCAATTGATCACCCCGAAAAATAATTCAAAATCAATCCATAATAAAGTGGACTTTTATAAAATCTATAAAATATTATAATATTAATTTTATGTAATTTTTGTCTTTTTATTATTAATTGTTTTGTATATATGATCCTTGTTTGGTCGAAATAAATGATTTTATCATTATTATTATTACAAGCATTTTTAACCATCACGATAGTCGATTAGACTGATAAAACAGACAAGAAACTCATTAATTCATATATAATAATAGCCCAGATGGCCCAGTGGTAAGAACACGTGAATCTTAACCGATGATCGTGGGTTCAAACCCGGGCAAGGACCACTGACCACAATAATTTGTAATTATAATTCATCGCGTTCTTGACGGCGAAGGAAAACATCGTAAGGAAATCTGCATGTGTCAAACTTCACTGAAATTCTGTCACATATGTATTCCACTAATCCGCATTGGAGGAACGTGGTGGAATAAGCTCCAAGCCTTTTCCTGAAAAAGAGGAGAAGAGGTTTTAGCCCGGCAGTGGGACATTCACAGACAGTCACTAAAAAATAATAATAATTCAATAATATTATATACAATTATATTGTCATTCAAATCAACACATACGAACTAACTTATATCGTACACATATGTTTGTATTTTGTAATAAGCACTATAAATTAATGATTGTTTTTAAAATAAGAATATAATTTTCTTAATAAAAATGTGCAGAAATTTATTACACAAACGAATATCGCCGCAAGAACTTTAGTCTTAACTTTAACTAAGTTTAGTTATAAAAAAAAAAACTTTGTTAAAATTACGTCATTCTTACAAAAAAATATTTAGGATTTCGATATACAGCCGTCTGAATGTCAATTAATGATACCCAGCTTCTGAAGTTCCCAGTTAAAATGTAACAAATTAAGGTCCTCCAGACCGATTTCGGCCACGGCGGCCAATCTCAAGAGAGATTAGCCAACTGCGCAGGAGATATTCTAGTGCACAAGTGTGTGCGCAAACACAGGTGCACTCTCTTTTCCTTAGCTCTCATAATCCGATGGGACAGCAATCCGACACGACCGGAAAGAGTTCAGGCGCAGGACCAACGGCTTAACGTGCTTTCCGAGGCACGGGAGTGTACACACTTCCAACTTCCAGACTCCGGGCTGCTACTGAGAATTTTTCTGACAGAAAAACCCAATAACTATTTATTGGCCCGACCTGGGGATTGAACCCAGGACCACCGTGTCTGCGGCCTTATATCTAGCCACTAGACCAACGAGGCAGTCATGTAACAAATTATTGGTTAAATAAACTTGTGCAAAGTATACACGTGGTAAGTGACTTTCTCAATACGCAACGACTTGTTGAAACCGTTACTCAATGTCCGAATAGATGGATCTTGTTAAGAAATAATATCTTAAGATTATATTATCATATTAATACTATTTTAAGTCGAGATAACCTCAGTTGTTGAAATAAGTGACTTTGAACCAAAGATTCAAACGGGTTCAAACACTGACAGGCACTGCTGATTTTTCATCTCGTGTTTCGTGAAGGAAAACATCGTGAGGAAACGAATCTAATGATAAACTGCCACATTTGTATCATCGACGCGTATTGCCGCAACATGGCTGATTAAAGCCAGCAGTGAGATGTTCACAGGTTATTACTTTACTTTTACTAACACTAGTTTCATTATTAAATTTTATTTTCAAAGATAACTAAGTTGCAAACAGATTCAGATTTATACATTACGACATTTTTTATTATGAGCGTCGATTTCAAAGCACACAGCTGTATCGATGCGGACCCACACATCTGAATGAATGAAGAGACCGAATGACTGAATTTATTACTTCATTTATTTTTGCTATCAGCCAGTGGTGTGCACTTCACGGAAACACTCAAATGACTTGCACATTAAATGTTATTTATTTGTACGGTATCGGTATTTCATGTTTTATACACAGCTTATATAGTAAATAATATTTTATTTATTTTTTCAATTAAATAAATGAAATAATCACTTTGCTTGTCCGTCTGAACTAATTTAACACTCGCGTTATAGCGATTTTTCACCGTCGTTTTAGAAAACAACAGTGAAAAAATGTAATAAATATTAAAATTAATTATGAAATGTATTAATTAAAATTAAATAATTATATTAGAGAGATAAATCACATTTACGTATCTTTACCGAAGTGCCCGTTCGAATCCATGTGACAACTGAATTTTTGCTGTTTGTATATAAAATCAATGCAAGTGATTTTATAATAATATGTCACTATTTATTATATAGGGTTTTCCAATACGGACGCTTGAACTTTGACAGCTGATTGCGGCCATGTTGTTTGAGTGACAGCTGTCAAATGCAGTGTGTTATATTCATTCCGTCCTCCCAAACCACCATGGCAGGTTACAGTGTCGAGCAGCACGTGCAAATCATAAAATTGTTTTATGAAAATGGGTCTTCAGTTCGAGCAACGTTCCGCGCACTTCGCCCGTTTTACGGTCGCGATGATCGTCCTGCCGAGTCGACTATCCGTCGATTGGTGGACAAATTCGAGTCAACCGGGTCAGTTAACAATCAGCCGGTTCCCGTGCGTCAACGTAACGCGAGATCTGCCGAGAATATCGCCGCTGTGCGCGACAGTGTCCTCGAAAACCCGCGGCAGTCAAATCCGCGTCGCGCACAGGAACTCGGCCTTTCGCAGACGACAACTTGGCGAACTTTGCGTTGTGACTTGAGCCTGCACCCGTACAAGATCCAGCTGACCCAAGAGCTCAAGGTTAATGACCATAGACAGCGCCGTGTGTTCGCTGACTGGGCATTAGAGCAGTTGGAAGTTGACGCCGATTTTGGCAAAAAAATCATCTCCAGCGACGAGGCGCATTTTTGGATGAATGGCTATGTCAACAAGCAAAATTGCCGTATTTGGGACGAGACCAATCCACACGAGGTTCACCAAGTGGCAATGCACCCGCAGAAAGTGACTGTTTGGTGCGGATTTTGGGCCGGAGGCGTGATTGGTCCGTATTTTTTCGAAAACGATAATGGTGTGGCCGTCACCGTCAATGGTGAGCGATACCGGTCGATGATAACCAACTTCTTTTGGCCTGAAATCGAGAATATGGATCTGGACAACATGTGGTTTCAACAGGACGGCGCTACGTGCCACACAGCACACGCTACGATGGAAGTTCTGCACGATCAAGCGCCCTTAATGGAAAACCCTATATGTATCATTCTAAAAATATTGCGAATACCTTTAATAAAGTAGAATTTTCTTTTTACCTAAATACTGATATTGTATTTTTATGCATCCAAACAAAATCCATTAAAAATTGATAATTTTATTATACTTCTGGCATTTTTATTATAATGTATTTACCTTGATTTATCTTATATATTTTTTATGTAACTAGTTCAAGGTATACTTTTATAGGATCTTAAAAAAACAACTATTATAGTCCGGAAGGTAATAAAAAAGTAATTAGGTCAGCCCTATTTCAAGGCGCAGCCTTCACCGAAGACGGTATTAACTTTTTTTTCCATGTTTTATATTAAATTGAAGATAATATTGTTTTTACTAATACCAATAATATACTTTCGGTATGTCTGTGTTTGACATTTTAAATGATTCAATTAACTTGTGGAAAAAATATCTTTAGATATATAAATCTACTGTAGATGTCTGTTAAAGATCATGTAAAGTCTATCTTAACGACTTGAATAGAATTTAATGTGATTGATTTGGTTTGATTTGATTGAATTTGAATTGATTTGTATTAATTCAAATTGATTTTATTTAATTTGGTGTTTTGATTTAATTCGATATTAATTTAATTTAATTTATCATCTGTAAAATCTGAAATATATTATTAGTGTAATATTCGTCTTTTTATTATTCATTGTCTTGTATATATGATCCTTGTTCGAAATAAATGTTTTATTATTATCACTAATTACGTTGGTAGTTGGGTGGTCTTGTTGGTGTGAAACCTACAGGGGGTGTGTGTGATGTCATGCTAGAGGGCTTTACAGTCTGTTGAGTTCTTGTGGGTTCGTTTCTTTATTGCAAGTATATTACATTTAGTTCCTCTTGTACGAACTCTAACGCCTTTTCTATCGTATCGGGACGCATACATCTAATACGCGATCCTAATGGTTCCTTTAAGCCTCGAACAAACGATTGCATAGTTACTTTTTTATACAGCTCTCGCTTCGCTTGGATAGTCGTAGGGATAATAGTCTCATGTAAGGTCTCATGTCATAATTGTACTAAAGAAGGTTTGGCAATGTTCGTAAAATTCCTGCGGGGTTTTGTTACCAAATGTCATACTTTGTGACTAAATGTCATATTTACATCACGGATTTATTTTTTAGAGACGATGGTTCATAACTATAATAATAATAATAATAATAAATAACTTTAATGCACACTCACAAGGAAAAAAAAGCAACATAAGTCAGATAAAAATAATAAGAAAAAAAAATAATAAAATCAGATAAAAGCTAAGGAAGGATGATGCATGCAAGGGGCGGTCTTATCACTCAAGTAGTGATCTCTTCCAGACAACCCTGTATTAAGATGCTAGCAGGACATAAACGGACGAGTGCATTATTTATACATACATATATATAAATATACATAGTAAATATATACATTTATATGAAATACAACTATATTTGGATTCAATAGTATTGCTATTAGGATTTCGCTGTCAAAACAAATTCCGTATAAAAATGTGTTCGTATACAAAATTCTATAACTAATACACTTTAAATCAACTTCAAGCTTACAGTTTTTGTAGGAACAGAATATTATCAGACCATAAAAAAATATATCTAAAATTCAGTACTGTGGACAATATATTTAATTCAATTCAATATGTATGACGCCCCCACGGATACCTTGCCCGAGCTTTGCTCGTATGGATCTAAAGGCACTTCTATTGACCCCAGGTTCTAGGGTAGTGCTGTGGGAATGCCCACCCTGCCCATAACGGTTGATCTGCGCCTGGGTAAATGGTCACCACTGCCCGTATACATTGGTTATATATGAAATATTAACTTTTTTGTACATCGTCAACGCGCCATCAACCTTTTGAACTAATGTTATGTCCCTTATGCCTGTAGTTTGCTCAGAAACCCTTCAAACCGTAACACAACAATACTAAATATTGTTGTTTGGTTTTAGAATATCTGATAAGCTGATGGTACCTATACAGATGAGCTCGCACATAACTCTCCCACCAATTATCATTATGTCATATTATATTGATTATAAATTTAAAAAATCAATAAGAACAGACTATGAATCAACCAATAGAAATAAATGTATATAGTAGAACACGTTTCTAGTGGCAAATTATCGATTTCCATTGAACGTTTGAATTATTGCATCTCATGTTTGTTCAGACAGCTAGTCAACATGTTCTAGATGTTTCAGAAAAATTCTGAAACCAAAGTTGTTCAGATCGTTTCAAAATCTTAGAATATTTCACTATGAATTCTTTATTTTAATTTTAAGTCGAAACTACCCTGAAGACACATTTGTTGCAACTCATGGGAACAACTTCGAGGAAAATATGTTCTCGAATTTAAATCAAGGAAATTTTATGAAAACAGGTACGCTTACATAACTTGTTCTGCGTACGTTATTCATATAGAGGTTTGGCTTAGTAGACAGATTTAGTCTCGTCGAATTGTAACGATAATCTCACTTTGTCAATATTAATGTCTTTACAACTTTTTGTTTAATCCTATAACTTTATCTTCTAGCTTGTGTCGCTCGAATTGTGTAACTGAATTTTGAATCTGAATGTTATATTTAAATTTATAAAGTAAAAGAAGTGAGAAATTATTATTTTAAAAGTCCTATTTTTATTTCAAATCTTATGGTTTTTTTTTTAATAGCATAGATAGGCTGACGACGACTACATAGGAAATGATTTGATTCTATTGTTCTAAGAATAAAAGTCTTAAATGCGCGTTAATTAGTAACTTCGCATCTATAATTTAACTGGTTTCTTTATTTAAGTATAGATTGATTTACTTTGAAGAAAACTTGGTGTTATAACTTTATGTTTATTTCTCGTCTTTATACATATTTCACTGATTATTATTGTATAGGTAGGCGAACGAGCATGTGGGCCACTAGATGGAAAGTGGTCACCAACGCCCATAGACAATGGCATTGTAAGTTAACCATCGCTAACAACGCCAATGCGCCGACAACCTTGGGAACTAAGCTATTATGTACTTTATGCCTGTGATTACACTGGCTCACTCACCCTAACAACCGGAACACAACAATACCAAGTACTACTGTTCTGCGGTAGAAAATCTGATGAGTGGGTAGTACTTACCCAGACGAGCTTGCACAAAGCTCTACCACCAAGTAAATAGGAGTCAGATTATTTTATGTTCCCAAATTGATTATGTAAAATAAATAACAATATTTCTATTGAAAAAATCTTTCTTAATTTCATTTCAAATTGTATATAAATTATGGAAATTGGACTTAAATACAAATAATAAAAAATATGATAACAGAGATTAAAAATACATGAAGTTGGACAAAGTTTTTGTATTTATACAGTTTCAGACAAGATGTCTTGTTCTACTTTAAGAATAAGATATAAAAGTAACTGATTACTCAATGTAGGTCTTTTATTTATTATATTTCATTTACAGCAAAAAAAAAAACTCGATTTTAGTGATCCTGCTTGCAAGAAATTGGTAAAGCGAGAAATAAAAATCATTCGTGTCATTGTCAATGTAATTAAATCTGAGGTTGAGAGTGTCATGGTAAATAATCACGTATGCTCTCTCAGATACACTGGTCCTGCAAGAAACGTAACCACTTAATCATTAAAATGGAACATTTCATAATAAAAAATTGTTTCATACTATTTATACATTAATGTTGGTCTAGTGGCTAGATATAAGGCCGCAGACCCGCTGGTCTTGGGTTCAATTCCCAGGTCGGGCCAATAAAGGTTATTGGGTTTTCTGTTAAAAAAATCTCAGTAGCAGCCCGGAGTCTGTAAGTTGGAAGTGTGTACACTCCCGTGCCTCGGAAAGCACGTTAAGCCGTTGGTCCTGTGCCTGAACTCTTTCCGATCGTGTCGGATTGCCGTCCCATCGGATTATGAGAGCTGTATGAGTGCACACTGGTGCACTATAATATCTCCTGCACAGTTGGCTAATCTCTCTAGAGATTGACCGCCGTGATATTATTATTGTTATAACATTAATGTTGACGGTAGAATTTTTCCTATTAACAAGCCTATATTACAAGAACAACATTATCAACCCATAAAATATCATTGAAGACGAGTTTGAAAATTGAATTTAAAAAATACATTAATTCATTGATTAAAATTAATTCCACAGTCCATTCAATTCGTCTTTGGAACTCTCTTCCACCAGAAGCAAGACGTGCACCAACTATTACTTCTTTTAAAAAAATGATAAAAGAGCACTATCTTGCTTCATGAAGAAATACTGCAATTAAATATTTTATTTATTATGTAAGTATCTATAGTATGTAAATGTATATATTTATAATGTGTATGTATATTATATTATTATATAATTATATATTTATGGAATATTTATTTATGTATCGTATATATACATATATATATTGTATCTATTTTTTTTTATGTATTAAATAATTTGTACACCCCTACCATCCTATCTCTCTCCTCTACCAAAGGTTGCCTGGAAGAGATCGCTGTTTTAGCGATAAGGCCGCCTATTGTACATTTTTCTTTTCTTTGTTTTTGTTTTACTCCTATTATTTTTGTCTATTTTGGTGTGCAATAAAGAGTATATAAATAAATAAATAAAATTACAGTGTAATAAAAACTATTTGTTGTAACTTGAAAATTAAATAAATCATTAAATCACTAGGGAAATTTACAACGTGTAAAATCCCTTAGGTTAATCCCATTTCTTAGGTTCATCCACAAGGATCACGTTTAAGCGACCAGACGAAATGGAATGATTCGGTGCGGTTTTGAAGCTACGGTACGTGTGATGTTGTCTCTTTTGAAATGTATGATACAGTTGTCTGGCTTAGCACAGGTATGCTTTCCAGTCACTTTCGCTTATCTTGATGGCTCAGACGTATTTGTTAAAGACAATAAAAATATTATAGTAGAATTTTTATTTAATGGAAAGAAAAATGGGTTGATTTTTTTATTAAAATGTGTTTCGTGAATATTCTGTTCGAATTACCACTGATGTTAAAGTCCACAACTTCGCCTTTTTTGGTCTCAGTAAATATTGAATAAAGCCAATAATAACATTTGTGAGAAACAAAACACTCTTCAAAACGACCTTCGCATTATTGGCAACCAACAATTTATTTCATTTCTTCTGTTATTTCAAAATAATTTTTCTTCTATTGTATAGTTCATTTAAAATAACACGAAATGTTTTGTCTACACAAATAATATAAAAAAAGTTTTATTAAAATGAATATGAACACACATCACATAATACATTCTATCACATGTAGTCTGTTTACAGATGACGATGTTAGCAGAATTCAAATGGAATCGAATTTTATTTCTTGTATAAAATAATTGGACTTGATTTAGAATAATTATATTAAATCTAACAGATTTTATTTTTAATATTGTCACAACAATTTAAACATACAATATGTATTAAAGTTTCAAGCAATCAAAATAGAGTCTACTATTAATTAATTATTTAAGCGATAGCTTAAAACAAAAATATCAGTGTTTGACAACTATTGCCGATAGATGGCGATGTGCGCTCATAATTTAAACGACAAAATAATTGATAAATAGTTATTGTTTAATTTATTACTATAAACTACTACTACTACTAGTTACTAGTTTTTTTTTTTTATTGTGTAGGTTGGCGGACGACCATATGGGCCACCTGATGGTAAGTGGTCACCAACGCCCATGGACAATGGCATTGTAAGAAATGTTAACCATCACTTACATTGCCAATGCGCCACCAACCTTGAGAAGTAAGATGTTATGTCCCTTGTGCCTGTAATTACACTGGCTCACTCACCCTTCAAACCGGAACACAACAATACAAAGTACTGCTGTTTTGCGGTAGAATTTCTGATGAGTGGGTGGTACCTACCCAGACGAGCTTGCACAAAGCTCTACCGTCGTTTATTTTCTTTTCTGTT
Organism: Nymphalis polychloros; assembly: GCA_905220585.2. NCBI lineage: Eukaryota > Metazoa > Arthropoda > Insecta > Lepidoptera > Nymphalidae > Nymphalis > Nymphalis polychloros. Next base: position 1,614,696 of record HG992262.1, read on the forward strand.
AGACATGACTCTTCTACCTAAGCATTATAATAGTATCTTCAATGCAAGATACTATTCCAATTTTGAATTCATCAATACTTATTACAGTAGAGCAGAGTGCAATTTGTGTATTTTTATAAATATACTGTTATATTGTATTCGCCTTAGTGCTACCACATCAAAGCTGGTGTCAGATTTGTTATAATATTATATTCATTGTCTATATTGAAATAATTGAATGTTATTGTCAGTTGTGTAAATACTCAGTAAATAAGTATATTTCTCGAGTTAGAAAAAAAATATACAATTTTGTCTCAGTGTAATATTAGTCTTAGTATAAAAAATGGAAATAATATCGTTCAAAATACTCACATAATAACGTTTTAAAATGATTAAAAACAAATTTTTTTTTTTTTTTATTGTAGCCGTCATTTCGTCTATGTTAGGGCTGTCACTATCTATGATACTTTACAATTTAATGAGAATAATTGTAATCATTTGAACTAAAATGTCTCTGTCAAGTCTTAATGGATGGTAAGCGGGTTCTCTAGCATTGTGAATGACAAGTTCAATCCTGGCAATTTGAGTTATTGAGGTACCCACTTCTTGCAAGTTTATAGTTTAGGAGACAATTGGAATGGCTTAGTTATTTAAGATTGCTAGTATTAAAAAACACTTTGATGTTATAAATCTTGGCTAAGATATCAAATATGTGTAGTTGAGGTCAAAGAACTTCGTAAATGATATAGTTCAAAAATGTAAATAAGTCGGCCTAATGAAGTCGCGCAGTTAGTCGAGATATTTAAATGTTATTATTTTTAACAAGCAAATTCTAGTTATCTTAAGATTAAATAACGAAATCAAGTTATTTTTCTTCACCTACTACCAGTCAATTGATAATTCTTTAATGTCAAACGTAAATTGGTACCTCTCGGTAGGAATACCGATGCGAATGCCGGCATGCCACATGTCACTCTCATATGCCGTTATGTCCCCTCTCCGCAGCAAGTCCCAACTTCCTTGTGTGTGCATATATTATCGTAATAAGAAGAATATACTTATTAACGAAACTCAGATTTCATTTTTTTACTCCATATATATTAATTCATTTTCTTTGATTATATATTCTTTCAATAATCATCAATTTCGAAGTTCCACATCTGTTATATATTTATGTATATTTTTGGAACTGTTATATAAATAGTTTTATCTTAATTTATTACATATGTTAAAATGTGAATAGCGCAATGTTTTATAGTAAAGTTATGTAAAAGTCACAGGTTTGGCCCTGAGCCCTTGGTCTATGGTCTTTCCTAACACAAACTGTGCGCTTAAATCGAGGGATAAATACGAATATTAGCCATTTTTTTATAATTAAAATTGTTAGTATTTTTTATATAAAAAAAATATTATACTAAAATAATATTAAATATTTGACAAAATAATTTATGGAAGCAAATAACAAAATCACTAATTGTGTACATAATATTATTTTCACGGCCTTGCCTTATTACAATATTGTTATATAATTACGAATTTCTGTGCGTCCATCGATACGTGAAATGATACCGTCGAGATTTTATCATCTGTAAACGGGATGTTCTCTTGCTATTATTCCATCATTAATTTGGCACTATTTGATATTATAGAACGTTCGAAATGCTTAAATTTTTTATTTGTTTGATTTTGGTGTATTCTATAACAGCACAGCTTGAAAAAGGTAAGATTTACGACTGTATAATGATATCGGTGAATCATTTCATGCGAAAGTGGGTTTGTTTGTCACTCTTTCTTGGGTTGAACACGTTCCCAGGGGTGCTGAATATAGGCTGCATATGGGGGCACCCATTAATAGTAAATAAATATATAAAACGTATAAAAACCAATAAAGTCTACACATATTAATAACACACGCAAAAAAAGCGGTGTTTGCTCAGCTTTAAACATTAAATTCCGCATTCAGGCAAAGGTGAGTTTTCGGCTCGTCTCATTAAAAAAAATTACAAAAATAATTTATACATAAAATTATATCAATTAATTTCTTTTATAAAATAATTAATTACAATAACATTTATATATTCGTTATTACTGTTGTCATCAATCAAGAGCAGGCTTTTTACTACCATATATTCACCTAATCCAAACCACTTCAGTTTTTTTTTATTTAGTCAACTTACTACAAGTGTTCTATATACTCATTAATTTTAAAATTTTACTTTTACTTTAAGACAATCCAATAGCAGCCATGGTACATAAAACTTTGAGAGCCACTGCTCGTTCCTGTATGGAAAAAATTAATGCAACGGAATCTGATCTGATGAATCTTCGCAAGGATCCACCATTCCCGCATAAGGCTGCATGCATCGTCACCTGTCTATTGGAAAAAGTAAGCTAACCGTTTTATTGATATCCCTTCTGCAACTGGCAGACTCATCCTTCAAAACAGAACACATAGACTAACAAAATAAAAAGTATTGCTTTGTGGCGGTAGAGCAACTATTGAGTAGATATATGATGAGCATAGAGAAGCAACTATAAAGTAACTATAAATGTCCCATAGCTGAGCTAAGGCTTACTTTACCTTTGAGGAGAAGAGTCTTATCAACTATTCATCGTTTCTAATTTTTAAATAAAATATATATCTGTAAATTTTATATATATATAATAACTGATTTTACAATAAACAGATAGGTGTCGTGAAGAACAAAGGATTCTCAAAATCTGGTTTCATGGTCATCGTTACTCCTCTCGTCCTTCAAAATAAAAAGAAACTGGATCACATGAAGACTGTCTCCGACAATTGTGACAAAGAGGTAATGCTTAGTCAAAAAAAAAAACAATATGATTATTTTCAGTTGTCCTGCATAATAAATTATATAATAATCCCAATAATATCATAATGCACTGTAAGAAATAGTTCCTGAGCCTGTAGTTACACTGATCAACCATCCTTCAAATTGGAACAAACCAATACTAAATACTGCTGTTTGATGGTAGAATTTGTGATAAGTGAGTGGTGCTTACCCACATATAAAAGCTGTTTCACTTCCATTTAAAATTTTAACGTAATTATAAAATGCGTTTTAACATATGCAAAAAACCGGTCAGTAACAATGAAGAAATTCGTATCAGAAGACTCAACCAGAATGGTAATGTTGATACGTGACGTATTGTTTTATAAACAGCGTGTAATAAAATTCGTGTCCGACCCGTGAAGTGGTTATTAGGTATCGTGTGTCGGTTCTATGTATGTAATATTTTTTAAAATACTACTAAGCAAAAATGTTATTCCAAAATTTTTTTTTAAAATTAAATGACGAAAATTACTTGGCAACACAGGTACGGGTAATAGCGCTCGATAGCTCTTACCTATCGGGTAGCTAAGACACGAGGTCATGACCTCAGTAGTCCACGTTTTAACCACCAACAGTGTCGTTAAGCACAATCAATAAAAAAATTAAGTATTTTTTTTTGCTTTTTACATAAATAGAACCGACACACGATACCTAATAACCACTTCACGGGTCGGACACGAATTTTATTACATCCTGTATATAAAAGTGGGATCACCATGAAATTTTAACAATAATTTTAAACATATATTAACCATGGAGATTTATACATTAAATGGCATTATAATGAATGTTTAATTTCCATGTGTGGTCAATAAAAGGGTAATTGTTCAATTACTGCGCAAATCTTTCCTTTTTCAAGAAAATGTGTTAGCTGTTTTCACTCTGCTCTTATACAGATCTGTAGAGGCACATTTCGCAGAATATCATCTAATGCATGCAAGTTTCTTTTCCCACACTGAGCACGAAATTCAATGCCAAATAAAACATACGAAAACTTGTTCGTCCACGTTTGAACCAGGAAACTTTGACTAGGATAGCATGTTTTAGTAGTTATTATCATTTATTTAATATTATACTTATTATAAACCCTACTAACAACTATTTTACATTCCACAGATAAAATCTGATGACGATTCTTGTAAATTAGGCAACGAAATACCCCAGTGCATTTTCAAATACGCCCCCGAACTACATTTCAAGAGTTAATGGTATTTAATAAACAATAAAATTATTTTAAGCACATATTTGTTATTTTATTATAGATTATTATGATGGATTAAATACATATATATATATATATATATATATATATATATATAGGGTTTTCCATTAAGGGCGCTTGCTCGTGCAGAACTTCCATCGTAGCGTGTGCTGTGTGGCACGTAGCGCCGTCCTGTTGAAACCACATGTTGTCCAGATCCATATTCTCGATTTCAGGCCAAAAGAAGTTGGTTATCATCGACCGGTATCGCTCACCATTGACGGTGACGGCCACACCATTATCGTTTTCGAAAAAATACGGACCAATCACGCCTCCGGCCCAAAATCCGCACCAAACAGTCACTTTCTGCGGGTGCATTGCCACTTGGTGAACCTCGTGTGGATTGGTCTCGTCCCAAATACGGCAATTTTGCTTGTTGACATAGCCATTCATCCAAAAATGCGCCTCGTCGCTGAAGATGATTTTTTTGCCAAAATCGGCGTCAACTTCCAACTGCTCTAATGCCCAGTCAGCGAACACACGGCGCTGTCTATGGTCATTAACCTTGAGCTCTTGGGTCAGCTGGATCTTGTACGGGTGCAGGCTCAAGTCACAACGCAAAATTCGCCAAGTTGTCGTCTGCGAAAGGCCGAGTTCACTCTGTCGCGCACAGCGGCGATATTCTCGGCAGATCTCGCGTTACGTTGACGCACGGGAACCGGCTGATTGTTAACTGACCCGGTTGACTCGAATTTGTCCACCAATCGACGGATAGTCGACTCGGCAGGACGATCATCGCGACCGTAAAACGGGCGAAGTGCGCGGAACGTTGCTCGAACTGAAGACCCATTTTCATAAAACAATTTTATGATTTGCACGTGCTGCTTGACACTGTTACCTGCCATGGTGGTTTGGGAGGACGGAATGAATATAACACACTGCATTTGACAGCTGTCACTCAAACAACATGGCCGCAATCAGCTGTCAAAGTTCAAGCGTCCCTATTGGAAAACCCTATATATATATATGTAATTTAACAAAGCCTATCCTGACAATTATATATTAAATTTCCACTACCAAATGATACACAACAAACAAAAAAAACTAATTTAAGATTTCACACAATTTAATTTAACTAAAATGAAACTATTCATTACATGAACGAATTAGGCAAATCTTGTTTGTTTAAAATGACAAATACGTTCTAAGAATATAAATCCGTTTCTTGGACTAAGCCAAGGTCATCTCAATTCAATTCAATTTATTTGCTTTAAACATAATATACATGTTTAGTCACTATATTTATGATATGCAAATATTTTAATTTAAATTAAATATTACAAGGATTAATTATTTCATTACATTACATTACATTAAATTACACTACATTATTAAGACCACAGATACATTTTGCCGTTAAATTATAAGCCAAGAAATAATTATTAAAATAACACTTATAAAATTGATAAATAATTATAGTTGATTTTTATTACAGGAATTCTTTCACAGCGTAAAACATTTGTCCACCAACCAGTCATGTATTTATTTCTTGAATCTTTTAAGATTAAGATTAATTTATAAAGCATCTCATTTAAATATTGTTCACTGAATAAATATTACCAGTTCAAAAAAATAAGCCTTCAATGTACGGGAGATCGAACTATGAAATGCTCGTATTCAAACGATGGGCTAGAAGCCATACTATACCACCGAGTCATAACATGATCAACCGCCAAAAAGCAATACCTTCGTGCTCCGATTTGAAGGGTGAGTAAGCCACACTTGCTCTACAAGCATGAGGGACATAAAATTTTAGTTCCCAAGGTTGGTGACGCATTGATATTAGGAATAATATTTATGGGCGATTGTGAAAATTTACCATCAGTTGACCCATCTGTTCATCTGCCTTCCTGTTTTATACAATAATATCAATCTATATAATATGGTTAGAAACCATTTTAATCTAAGATTCGATACTAATTGTTTTAAATAAACTCATTTAATATTATATACTTATAAGATAAGGTCCTCCAGACCGATTTCGGCCACGGCGGCCAATCTCAAGAGAGATTAGCGAACTGCGCAGGAGATATTATAGTGCACAAGTGTGTGCGCAAACACAGGTGCACTCTCTTTTCCTTAGCTCTCATAATCCGATGGGACGGCAATCCGACACGACCGGAAAGAGTTCAGGCGCAGGACCAACGGCTTAACGTGCTTTCCGAGGCACGGGAGTGTACACACTTCCAACTTCCAGACTCCGGGCTGCTGCTGAGGATTTTCTGACAGAAAAACCCAATAACTATTTATTGGCCCGACCTGGGAATTGGACCACCGGATCTAAGGCCTTATATCTAGCCACTAGACTACCGAGGCAGTCGAGGCATTATATACTTATATATAGTAAATAAATAATAAGTCAACTAAATTATTAACTTTAGATATATATTTGAACCCGTAAATGTCTTATTATCCTTAAATAAAATAAAAACTACGTACTAATATTATATTCTGTTATAGATACCTATTGTGAAAATCACAAAAATTAATTTCATTTAGCTTTTTTGAAATGGAATGCATCCATTTCATAATTTGCCGCCATTTTGATCCCGTGGCCCGGAGCTGAGCTTACATTTCGATTACAAAATACAGTTATTAAAATGCATTTCGCCGTTTTAAGCGTTATTACTAAATGCAAAATAATTGTAAGACAAATTTTATAAATATTATGCTTATGTTTGTTTAATGAAATTCAAGTTTTATAAATGTATTTATTATTCATATAATAAATCTAAAAGAAAAATTAATACCCTTTGACTTAAAATGACATTTATAAGGGATATTATAAGTTTATTCACTAGGTGGTACTGCTGTTGTGCACGCCCGTTTGGGTAGGTACCAATTACCACGGCTAAACAGCAATACTTAGTATTGTTACGTTCCGATTTTAAGGGTAAGTAAGCCTAAAATGCGACTAGTCAGGACACTAGTGTTTCCCATATTTCTTTATGGTGCCGAAACGTGGACTTTAAGAAAAAGTGAGAAAAAGAAGATAGACGCTTTAGAAATGTGGTGTTGGAGACGAATGCTTTGCATAGCTTGGACACAGTTTCGAACCAACGCCTCAATCCTCAAAGAACTGGACATAAAACAACGTCTTTCTTCCATCGTTCAAGGTCGTATTCTCACTTTCTTTGGACATATTACACGTCGAGAAGGCACGTCTGTGGAGCAAATCGTGGTTCAGGGCAAAATTGAAGGCACGAGGGTGCGCGGTAGAACACCAATGCGCTGGACTGACCAAGTCAAAGCTGCAATAAATGGCCCACTCCACGAATGCACGAGGCAAGCAAAGGTACGAGAGGAATGGCGACGAATTGTGAAGCTTGCCACCACCCCTGTCATGACGACCACGACCACTCTGCCAAGAGTGTAACGACAGAGAAGAGAAGCCAGTGTAACTACAGGCACAATTGACATAACATCTTGGTTTCCGAGGTTGGTGGCACATTGGCGATGGAAGGCATGTTTAATATATCTAGTGGCCCATTGGCCCGCCCAAAAATAAATCTTCATTCCAAATGACTTTTTAACATAATGTGTTCACTAAAGGTTGATTTACAATAATATTATGTATATCTTTAAAAGAAACAGCGACAATCACTTTATAAATACAAGAAGTACTGGTAAGCTTATAAATATCTCCGTTTTGCTTCGTGAGGTCAACACATACTTTCCATTTCTAGGGCGTGGAATTCGTTTCTATAATAATTGAAGACATTTTTTTTTAAGTCTACCCATTAATAAATTTATATTATATATCAAAAATATTTGATAAATCTATGCTAATATATAAAACTGAAGAGTTTGTTTGTTTGATCCGGCTAATCTCAGGAACTACTGGTTCCAATTTAAAAAATATTTTTGAGTTGGATAGTCCTTTTATCGAGGAAGGCTCTAGGCTTATTTTTATTTATTATATTTTGATTAAATATACCGCGGGGCACAGCTAGTGATATCATAAATGATAAAAAACCGTGAAGCTGGTATTCACTAATTTTGACATGACATGCATGATGAATACTTTTAACATACCTGTGTAAATTGTTAGAAAATAGTATTGATTGAGTTTCTTGCTGGTTGTTCTCGATAGAATTTACAATCCGACCCGTGGTAGCTTTTCTTCTAATCCACATAATCGCTCTTGAATATTAACATAATTCATTTTAATTTTCTCCGAGCCAGTTGGCGTGGATGGTAGATATTTGCCTTTCGCGCCGCAGGTTGTGGATTCGATTCCTACCCAGGATAGACAGAATTTGTGTCCATAAACATGTCTGTTTGTCCGGATTCTGGGTGTGATTATCTATATAAGTAGTTATTTACCAAATAAATCTTTAAGTAGTTTAAGTTGTATATCAGCCCAAAACCTGGTGGTCAAATATGGAAAAAGAGATCCAGAAAGAGAATCTGAGTACAAAGATAAGCCAGAAAAGAGCTCTGTAGTGCAGACGTACAAGAGGACCTAACCCCAGCTGAACTGGGAAGAGAGTTTGGACAAAGAAGAAGAAAAAATTAATATAATAAATCCGAAAGTAATTTTGTCTGTCTGTTAGGCTTACACGGCTAAACCACTTAAACGATTTTGATAAAATGGTATGAAACACGCTGGAATCCCAGGGGAGGATAAGCTACTTTTTGTTTACCTTACACATACTCTTTTCCCCCAAACTACAGGAGCGAAGCCGCGGGCAAAAACTAGTTTATAAGAAAACCATTATAATCTTTGTTTATGGCGCTTTTGTCAGAATACAAAGGATTAAAATATTTCAATATATATAACAATAGACATGTTAGCTATGGCGATCGAATCGATATTAAGCGTAAATAGCTGGCACCCCTTTTTCTTTTTTAAACGCGTGGATAATCTTCAAAAAGATACCCGGACCGCTGACTGGAACTGGGGTGTGGGGAATTCTTATTTACTAATACCCTGCGATAGCCCAAAAGGGATCTGAGAGGCCATGCGATCGCTTAAAGCTTTATAAGTAAATACTGATACGCTAAATATTGATGTATCAGAATAAAATCTAGAGAATTCGACGGGAGCAAGGCAGACTTTTAAAAAAAATATATTTTATATTTCAATTATAATTAAAATTGACACGACCGAACAGAAGATCATGCTCTAATCGAATATAATTTCTTTTTTATCAAATCGTTTCCTTACATACTGTAGTGTACACTATGTTAAATGATTCACTGACTCGACAACACATAGTATGCGCAAGCGACACGTCCGCTCTCGCCAATGGCTCTCGCTCGAATGACGTTCGCCCCACCATACCGTGAGCACGATACAGTGTAAATAACTTTTACTATAGTTATTATTTAAATACAAACACTACACATACGATCTTAAAGCATGGAATGACACAACAATTTACATTCCGCTGATTAAGCATTTACTTCTATTGTCTTCATGCTTTGAGCTAACATAACTATCTTTTAATAAGATCCAAAAAAAAATAAGCGACAATCGAAGATATCGACAATCACAACTAGATGGAAAGTCGTTCAGACGTTATGACATTGTTAGTAGCGAACTTCCGCGTTACAAACGTGAACTGGATTACTGGCTGTCAGCTTCGAATTCTGGAACAGTTTGTAGTTTCAGCATTGCATCAATTTGAAATTTTCACCATTTATATGATCGCAAACATTGTTGAAATAACTTGAAAACTTTTCTCTTGACTCCACTGGTTATAACCGGTTAAATTTAGTTTCTTTAACATTGAAATAAAATATACAATTTAAAATTAAAATATACTTCATTGACTGCCTCGTTGGTCTAGCGGCTAGATATTAGGCTGCAGACCCGGTGGTCCTGGGTTCAATTCCCAGGTCGGGCCAATAAATAGTTATTGGGTTTTTTCGTCAGAAAAGTCTCAGTAGCAGCCCGGAGTCTGGAAGGTGGAAGTGTGTACACTCCCGTGCCTCGGAAAGCACGTTAAGCCGTTGGTCCTGCGCCTGAACTCTTTCCGGTCGTATCGGATTGCCGTCCCATCGGATAATGAGAGCTAAGGAAAAAAGAGTGCACCTGTGTTTGCGCACACACTTGTGCACTATAATATGTGCGCAGTTGGCTAATCTCTCTTGAGATTGGCCGCCGTGGCCGAAATCGGTCTGGAGGACCTTATTATAATAAAACAATTGTATTACAAAATATGTTATACTATTTAGTAGTAGGCTTTTGTGTAAATGCTCTCCACTCAGTATTTATTCTAACACTAAACAGCACTAAGGCCCAGTGAGTCAGTGTGATGTCAGGCACAAGGGACATAACTTAAATCCCAAAGTGGTGTGAGTAAGTATTTCTTACAGTGCCAACGTATTGTTAAAAGACTTAGAAAAGTCTGTTAATCAAAATCATTAATCAATCTGTCGCAATATTATATTACTTTTGGTGTTTTTTAAGCATATTTCGTATTTCTGCTTCATTCACATTTATTCCTTTGAAACAAAATCCATTAATAATGGTATTTGATGTTTGTAAACATGTATTTCGATATAGCAAACTTCGTTCTTTTCGATTTGGTAGTATTCGAATTCAATTATAAAATGTAACCCATCCAACCGTACCGATTGTCTTTTTATTTTGCTCGTATTTCAAATTTATCAACGTACCTCATCTGTGGCATCTTTACTTTCCGTGCGCATCTTTATCTAAGCATACCCTACACTAGTTTCTATAGAATATATTTTTTTATATGTGGAATTTTTATAATAAATTTTGGTTAGCCAAAAAGTTATGCAAGCCGGCAACCTTATTACTTGTTAAAATATTATACTTTTCATTCTATATGGTCAATTGTGTTCGCAGCATCATCGCATAGAAATTGGTGTTTCTTACAGAAAATCAAAGTGTAGATAAGTGACTTGTATTTAATAGTATAAGATATATTGTCATTGAGGTGGATCGCAATGATTCAATTATATTAAACTCTCATTTCTTGAGTTATTAGAAAAGGTAATGTTGGTTGAGCTTAGGTAAAGTTAACTCACTAGCACGAAAGGCAACTTTACCTGTGACTAGGGCTGAATTTTACACGAGTAATATTCTGGATTTCAGTCATCCGGTTTTTATGAAATATTTTGATGTTAAAGAACTACATAGGTTGGAAGAAAGGTAATTTGCTTGATTACCTTTCAGATATATTGAAAATGCCTCCAAAAAGTAAAATTAAAAAAAAATTGTTTTATAATTTTTTGTGACAACCTTGCTGATATTTACCTGTTTTTATGATAGTTCTGAAATTCTTGCCTCAACTTTACCTATGTATTGGCAGTGCTTACTTAAGCAAACAAAACGGTGGTAGAGCTTTGTGCAAGCTCGTCTGGCTAAGTACCACCCACTCATCAGATATTCTACCGCAAAACAGCAGTACTTTGTATTGTTGAGTTCCGGTTTGAAGGGTGAGTGAGCCAGTGTAATTACAGGCACAAGGGACATAACATCTCAGTTCCCAACGTTGGTGGCAATTCCCAATTGGCGATGTAAGCGATGGTTAACATTTCTTACAATGCCAATGTCTATGGGCGTTGGTGACCACTTACCATCAGGTGGCTCATATGTTCGTTCGCCTACCTATACAGGGTATAACAAAAACCCTGTCCGACCCGTGAACTGGTTATCAGGTATCGTTAGTCAGTTCTATTTATGTAATCGTTTTTAAAATTCTAAGGTGCTGGTTGAAAATGGTCTCCTTCTGCGAGAATATCATATCGCAGAAGGAGGCCGCGAGGCGGCAACCTGAGGAAAGTGCCTCCGCTGATTCGATCCGTCTAAGAAGACCGGGTAGGAGGCGTCGGCGCTATCCGCACCTTCTCCCCCCGCTTTAATAGCCGCTGGGGCGAAGTGGATTCCCTGTATCCAGGAACCCTCTTAGAAATGGAGGCCCGCATAGGCGGGCCGACCGTCAGGGCGTCACTGTAGCATGCGCAAGCAATGGAGCCCATGGCTCCTCCCGACAAGACAGAGAGGATACCGCTGGTTTTTTAGTGAGTACTCCTTGGCCCGCGTACGCGTAAGTGGGGTGGCCACTTCATGTGGTGGAAACGCGTAAATGCGTTCTTCCAGCGAAAAAAATAAATAGTTTCATTAAAAGAGAAGCACCTATTTGTAAAAAATCATCAATAAAAACTAAAACCCAGAGTAAATTGCAAAAAAGTAAAAAAAATATGGTAATGTTGCCGCAGTTGACGTTCTTAACTATACCTATCGTCCTTAAATGCATTTTTATTTTATTTATAGCTAGACTTCTAACATTTTTGATCATACATTTTTTTACGCATGAATGAAAAAGCTTCTAATATACATAAAACTGAGACCATCGAGTTTCGGAGAACCGGGAAACTTTTAATATATAATATGAATATATAAGTAATTGCTCTTGTTGACGTAACAAGCGAACATCATGTTATTTTATTTAAAAAAATATAGAACGGAGATGTTATTATTTACGAAAATTTGCTTTGTTTATTTATTTATTTTCTAATTCTGATAATCATAATTGAAGCTTTTTTTATGAACTTATCCTCTATGTAAATATATCAAGTTTTGCAAAAGATATACAATTATACTATAAAAAAACTTGTCACCTAAATGTGCTATAAAATTTGAAGTCTGAATTGTATACCAATTTTAATCGAGAAAAAAAATGTTAAAAAAATGTTAAAAGAAATTGTAATGTACACAAGGTACATTAATTACATAAATTAACAATTTTTTCGATAATTGATTATATTACTGTATATTTGTCACACCAAAAAGCGGCTCCACCTCCTTTATATCGACCTCCTAAATTCGAACGCCCAACGCATCGCCCTTTGTAGAATTTGGTAGGCACAGTATGAACGCTATTTCGTTATATTACTTGAACTTGGGTCACTACCATTCTTCACTGTCACTTCGTTCCAAAACTATTAATGTACAAAAGGCGGTCTAGTCGCTAAAAGAGTGATCGCTTCCAGTCAACTTTTGGGTGAAGGACATGAGATAAATAAAGCAGTAAGGAGGTGTTCAGATTAATTTTACTTGTTTTTATATACTATTAGGTATACACTATTAGGTTGTGTGTATCCCAGACCGGTCAACTTCGCCAATGCACCACCAGCCTTGGGAACCAAGATGCTATGTCCCTTGTGTACAAAACATTAACAACTACTGGTGTTTAGCGGTAGAATATCTGATGAGCGGATTGTACCCACCAGACGAGCTTGCAGAAAATTCTACCACCAATTAAAGTAACTTAGATTGGGCGTAAAGTTATTTTATGCTACAATGACCTCAAATTTCTAAAATTGCAATGAAATATATATTTATGTATCTATATTTCGAATAGACTGTTCTCAATATATGCAATTTTAATTATATAATAGATGAAGTTATTATAAAAAACAATTAAAAACATTTATCACAAAAAAATAAATAATGAAAGGCATCCTTACTAATATTAGAAATGCCAGAGTGATTTTGTTTATTTATTAGTTTGTTAAGCTTTGTCATCTTAACTACTTAACCGAAGATCATAAAAATTTTATTTTTACCTCGCCCCCTTTCCCCTGTCATACGCAAGTGTACTGAGCAAGGAAACTAGTATTTTATTTTATTTGTTGAACTCTCACAGCTGTAAGGCAGCTATTTCATTAATGCTTATCGATTTGTCGGTAATATTTGTATCGATTAGTGGCTTTGTAGATAAATAATATACTCATATATCTTTAATTATATACAAAGGTAAATATCTAATAGGCAATCTGATTGTGACTGGTCACCATCACGTTTTTGTAAGTATTATTAACCATTTCTTACACAGTAAACAGGTCGCGAACAATGGGAAATGTTATGTCCCTTGTGGCTGCAATTCCATTAGCCCACTCAACAAACAACTATAAAAAGTTACTGCTTGGCGTTTAAGTAATTAATGAGGGTTATAACGTAAAAATAAGGCTGTTACAAAACATGCTCGAAACATTATTAAATACAAAAAAAGATGTCGAAGAATCTGTCAATAAAAATGTAAGCAAAATCGGAACATTCAATAATAATAAAAATATTTTACATAAATCGATAAATAATCAAAATATTTAGTTATTTATAACCTGTACCTGAGTGATCGAGCTGCTTTAAGTTTGTGAAAAATGTACTTTTTCAAGAAAAAATCACAGACACATAAAAGCTTGAAAAGCAAAACCTCATCTACAGTTAGACAAATCGTTGGACCGCAAAACAGCAGTCCTTGGTATTGTTGTGATCCGGTTTGAAAGGTGAGTGAACCAGTGTAATTACGGGCACACGGAACAAAATATCTTATTCCCAAGGTTGGTAGCGAATTGACGATGTTTTTTTTTAAAGAAATGTACAATGCCACTGTCTATGGGCGTTGGTCACCACTTACCATCAGGTGGGCCATATGCTCGTCCGCCTACCTAAACTATGAAAGATACACAAAATATATATAAGAATTGTTCATTTAATAGTATAAAATTATTTTATTTATAACTGATATAGCTGTTCAGTTTTAACTGTTTGTGGCATTCTATCGCAAACCCGGCACTGCGTGTTGTCGAGTAATAATAAATGAAAAATAGCATTATAAAACACCCTTTTATTGCTGCTGCGGTTTTTATGTAACTTTAAAAGTGCGGCAATTCGTACTGTCGAAAAGATTAATTTAAAAAAAAAATAGATATTCGTTGTAGCTTCTATTGCTTTAGATTTATTTTTAGGAAACCTGATATCGTTCGCGGATACGAGCAATTTGATACAGTTTTATTAAGTTCTTATTGCACACAATTTACAAATAATATAAAAGTAGAACAGGTCTATCACAAAATACGCAAATGCGGCCTTATCACTTGCAGTGATTTCTTCCAGGCAGCCTCTATTAAGGCAAGAACAAAACTCGGACAAAGTGTGCTCCTACAATTAACTTGAGAAAAATAACATAAATATTTTAATTATATAAGAATTTTGATCATATAGTCAACGCACACATAAACAGAAAAAATAGATCTCCTGTACTATATATTATAATGCAATATTTAATTATGCGGATTTTACATTATATATCCAAAATACACTCTCTCTTCTTATCTACCCGTACGAAGCCGAGACAATTAGCTTGTCAATTATATGTGTACATAAAATTCATGGACTATTTCGTAAACATGATTTATAAAAACAACAACACGAATTTTAAAGAAATGTTAATCTGTTTTTAACTATATTATCCACTATTTCGACATAAAATGATCGATGCTTTTATTAAAATATATTGAAACTAGCCGCTATATGATGTTAATATGGCCAATCTTAACATCACGGGGTCTAGACCCCGAGGGTGACCAAAGACGAGATGGACGGATGTGGTCAAGAAAGATCTAAGTTCCTGCAATGTCTCTAACGTGGTCGCGTCCGATAGAGCGAAGTGGAGGAGAAAAATGAGAAAGGCAGACCCACCATCAGATGGGAATAATAAATGCCAAGGAGAGTGAGAGCAATGATGTTAATGGCGAATATATTTTTTGTCAATTCGTTGTCTTTAGCACATAATAATGAAATATCTTTTTCTTTTTTTTTAATTATCCGTACTGTGACGTGACTCCGGAAAAGGCACATAGCAGGAATAAGCACAAGGGAGTGCGTGGCACGTGTCATATTCATTGGTAACGCTCAATCGAGCTAAGTCATCAGCATAGATCCACGGTAACTACATAAATTCTTATATTAATTTAAAAACAGAGCTTAGACGATTGACAACTTAGTTAATTAAACATTTCTCATTAGAAATATTTATACAACATCGGCGAAATTATTTACAAAAGTTAATTAATAATTTATAATTTATTTATCGTTAATTAGTTTTTATAAGTTTTAAATATTAATTAATATTCGGTTATAGCGTTTGTATAGTATAATTATTTATTTGTATTAAGAATTTTAATAATTTTAAATATATGAAGTAAGTATACTCGGTGGTAGAACTTTGTGCAAGCTCATCTGGGTAGGTACCACCCGCTCATCAGATATTCTACCGCAAAACAGCAGTACTTTGTATTGTTGTGTTCCGGTTTGAATGGTGAGTGAGCCAGTGTAATTACAGGCACAAGGGACGTAACATCTTAGTTCCCAAGGTTGGTGGCGCATTGGCAATGTACACAAGGTACATTACAATTTCTTTTAACATTTTTTTTAAACTAAATTTGGGGTTTATTATTCAATCCTGTCAAAGTACGAGTATATATATTTTTTTTTATTGTATAGGTCGGCAGGAGCATATGGGCCACCTGATGGTAAGTGGTCACCAACGCCCATAGACAATTGCATTGTAAGAAATGTTAACCATGACTTACATTGCCAATGCGCCACCAACCTTGGGAACTAAGATGTTACGTCCCTTGTGCCTGTAATTACACTGGCTCACTCACCATTCAAACCGGAACACAACAATACAAAGTACTGCTGTTTTGCGGTAGAATATCTGATGAGCGGGTGGTACCTACCCAGATGAGCTTGCACAAAGTTCTACCACCGAGTATACTTACTTCATATATTTAAAATTATTAAAATTCTTAATACAAATAAATAATTATACTATACAAACGCTATAACCGAATATTAATTAATATTTAAAACTTATAAAAACTAATTAACGATAAATAAATTATAAATTATTAATTAACTTTTGTAAATAATTTCGCCGATGTTGTATAAATATTTCTAATGAGAAATGTTTAATTAACTAAGTTGTCAATCGTCTAAGCTCTGTTTTTAAATTAATATAAGAATTTATGTAGTTACCGTGGATCTATGCTGATGACTTAGCTCGATTGAGCGTTACCAATGAATATGACACGTGCCACGCACTCCCTTGTGCTTATTCCTGCTATGTGCCTTTTCCGGAGTCACGTCACAGTACGGATAATTAAAAAAAAAGAAAAAGATATTTCATTATTATGTGCTAAAGACAACGAATTGACAAAAAATATATTCGCCATTAACATCATTGCTCTCACTCTCCTTGGCATTTATTATTCCCATCTGATGGTGGGTCTGCCTTTCTCATTTTTCTCCTCCACTTCGCTCTATCGGACGCGACCACGTTAGAGACATTGCAGGAACTTAGATCTTTCTTGACCACATCCGTCCATCTCGTCTTTGGTCACCCTCGGGGTCTAGACCCCGTGATGTTAAGATTGGCCATATTAACATCATATAGCGGCTAGTTTCAATATATTTTAATAAAAGCATCGATCATTTTATGTCGAAATAGTGGATAATATAGTTAAAAACAGATTAACATTTCTTTAAAATTCGTGTTGTTGTTTTTATAAATCATGTTTACGAAATAGTCCATGAATTTTATGTACACATATAATTGACAAGCTAATTGTCTCGGCTTCGTACGGGTAGATAAGAAGAGAGAGTGTATTTTGGATATATAATGTAAAATCCGCATAATTAAATATTGCATTATAATATATAGTACAGGAGATCTATTTTTTCTGTTTATGTGTGCGTTGACTATATGATCAAAATTCTTATATAATTAAAATATTTATGTTATTTTTCTCAAGTTAATTGTAGGAGCACACTTTGTCCGAGTTTTGTTCTTGCCTTAATAGAGGCTGCCTGGAAGAAATCACTGCAAGTGATAAGGCCGCATTTGCGTATTTTGTGATAGACCTGTTCTACTTTTATATTATTTGTAAATTGTGTGCAATAAGAACTTAATAAAACTGTATCAAATTGCTCGTATCCGCGAACGATATCAGGTTTCCTAAAAATAAATCTAAAGCAATAGAAGCTACAACGAATATCTATTTTTTTTTTTAAATTAATCTTTTCGACAGTACGAATTGCCGCACTTTTAAAGTTACATAAAAACCGCAGCAGCAATAAAAGGGTGTTTTATAATGCTATTTTTCATTTATTATTACTCGACAACACGCAGTGCCGGGTTTGCGATAGAATGCCACAAACAGTTAAAACTGAACAGCTATATCAGTTATAAATAAAATAATTTTATACTATTAAATGAACAATTCTTATATATATTTTGTGTATCTTTCATAGTTTAGGTAGGCGGACGAGCATATGGCCCACCTGATGGTAAGTGGTGACCAACGCCCATAGACAGTGGCATTGTACATTTCTTTAAAAAAAAACATCGTCAATTCGCTACCAACCTTGGGAATAAGATATTTTGTTCCGTGTGCCCGTAATTACACTGGTTCACTCACCTTTCAAACCGGATCACAACAATACCAAGGACTGCTGTTTTGCGGTCCAACGATTTGTCTAACTGTAGATGAGGTTTTGCTTTTCAAGCTTTTATGTGTCTGTGATTTTTTCTTGAAAAAGTACATTTTTCACAAACTTAAAGCAGCTCGATCACTCAGGTACAGGTTATAAATAACTAAATATTTTGATTATTTATCGATTTATGTAAAATATTTTTATTATTATTGAATGTTCCGATTTTGCTTACATTTTTATTGACAGATTCTTCGACATCTTTTTTTGTATTTAATAATGTTTCGAGCATGTTTTGTAACAGCCTTATTTTTACGTTATAACCCTCATTAATTACTTAAACGCCAAGCAGTAACTTTTTATAGTTGTTTGTTGAGTGGGCTAATGGAATTGCAGCCACAAGGGACATAACATTTCCCATTGTTCGCGACCTGTTTACTGTGTAAGAAATGGTTAATAATACTTACAAAAACGTGATGGTGACCAGTCACAATCAGATTGCCTATTAGATATTTACCTTTGTATATAATTAAAGATATATGAGTATATTATTTATCTACAAAGCCACTAATCGATACAAATATTACCGACAAATCGATAAGCATTAATGAAATAGCTGCCTTACAGCTGTGAGAGTTCAACAAATAAAATAAAATACTAGTTTCCTTGCTCAGTACACTTGCGTATGACAGGGGAAAGGGGGCGAGGTAAAAATAAAATTTTTATGATCTTCGGTTAAGTAGTTAAGATGACAAAGCTTAACAAACTAATAAATAAACAAAATCACTCTGGCATTTCTAATATTAGTAAGGATGCCTTTCATTATTTATTTTTTTGTGATAAATGTTTTTAATTGTTTTTTATAATAACTTCATCTATTATATAATTAAAATTGCATATATTGAGAACAGTCTATTCGAAATATAGATACATAAATATATATTTCATTGCAATTTTAGAAATTTGAGGTCATTGTAGCATAAAATAACTTTACGCCCAATCTAAGTTACTTTAATTGGTGGTAGAATTTTCTGCAAGCTCGTCTGGTGGGTACAATCCGCTCATCAGATATTCTACCGCTAAACACCAGTAGTTGTTAATGTTTTGTACACAAGGGACATAGCATCTTGGTTCCCAAGGCTGGTGGTGCATTGGCGAAGTTGACCGGTCTGGGATACACACAACCTAATAGTGTATACCTAATAGTATATAAAAACAAGTAAAATTAATCTGAACACCTCCTTACTGCTTTATTTATCTCATGTCCTTCACCCAAAAGTTGACTGGAAGCGATCACTCTTTTAGCGACTAGACCGCCTTTTGTACATTAATAGTTTTGGAACGAAGTGACAGTGAAGAATGGTAGTGACCCAAGTTCAAGTAATATAACGAAATAGCGTTCATACTGTGCCTACCAAATTCTACAAAGGGCGATGCGTTGGGCGTTCGAATTTAGGAGGTCGATATAAAGGAGGTGGAGCCGCTTTTTGGTGTGACAAATATACAGTAATATAATCAATTATCGAAAAAATATCGCACCTAACTTCGTTCCTGACGGGGGTCCCCCGACCGCACTTTTTTTTTGTTGGTATATATGAAACTGTATGTTTCTGTAAATCTTTTGGCGTAGAATATATTTTATCGTATTCTATTCTATTATATATGATTTATATGCGAAATCGCTATGTACTAATTTCTACTAATTTCATTAGATCTTTTAATTTTTTTACCGACTTTTAAAAAAATGTTTTCAAATCAATTGCATTTGTTATGTTATTTGTGAACCGATTCGGAAAATTATTCTTTTGTTCGGTAGTGTATATTTTCCGTTTGGTCTCATTTAAATTTGAAGAAAAACAAAATCCCTACGGATGAAGAAATAAATTTATTTATAGGCTCGAATTTTTATTATAATTCGGCACATCACTGTAACTCGTAGCTAACTGCACAAAAGATTCAGTATGCAAAATGCACATCTGTTTTCTGTATTTCCTCACTCTCGTAATCCTATAGAATAGTTATCCGATACGGCCTGCGAGATCAGAGCTTGTGACGGCTTAACGTGCTTTCCGAGGAACGAAAGTGTAATAATTCCAATTTCCAAGTTTGGGGCTGAAACTGTTAATATCTTGACAGAAAATACTGAAAGCGTTCATTTGCCCGACCTGGGCCTTGAACCAGAGATATCAGATCCTGTATCACTTAATTAAGTTACTATACCAACGAGTTCAACGTAAGCAAAAATATATTATCAAGACTTAATCAAGTCATGGTCATCTTAACACATCTTAACCATAAATAAAATGATGATTATGATGAAATTAGCTCACCACGCTGCACGATAGTGAGTAGT
The DNA here is from genome assembly GCA_905220585.2 of Nymphalis polychloros. Lineage (NCBI taxonomy): Eukaryota > Metazoa > Arthropoda > Insecta > Lepidoptera > Nymphalidae > Nymphalis > Nymphalis polychloros. Next base: position 1,635,404 of record HG992262.1, read on the forward strand.
CTTAATATGATCTTCGAGTCAAAATAAAACGCATAAAATATTTATCGTCAATTAGGCTGAATTGTTTTTTTTTTTTTATTGTATAGGTTAGTGGACGAGCATGTGGGGCACCTGATGGTAAGTGGTCATCAACGCCCATAGGCAGTAGTTTGTATATTTTAAAAAAAAAAAAACAACATCACCACTGCCCCACCAACCTTGGGAACTAAGATGTTATGTCCCTTGTGCCTGTAATTACACTGGCTCACTCACCCTTCAAACCGGAACACAACAACACAAAGAACTGCTGTTTTGCGGTAGAATATCTGATGAGTAGATGGTATCTACCCAGACGAGCTTGCACAAAGCTCTACCACCGACTAAGATCCTGAAACTATTCTTAGAGACAAGTATGTCTTAAAATTTCTATCAAAAATTATTTTTATAACGAAACTTAAAACATGCATAATATTCAAAAATCTAAAAATACTTCAAGTTATTTTGTAAAATATAAAATGTCGACAATTCCCTTTATCCTTACAAACACCATATTTTCTCAGAAATAAACACAGCGACATTTTATATACGTTTTCACGAACAGCACACATCAACGGCGTCTTAACATGTATAGAATTCCAAGGAAATACCGCAAGATCTAGCCGTGCCAAGCCCATTGTGTTAAAGCTCTGATGCGTCGGGAATGTAGGATTATTATAATACAGTAGTGTTTGTTGTTTAGGCATTTTCGTATATTTGAATGTAATATGAATTTATGTGATAGAAAGAAATAACTGACGAATTTAAAAATAGAATTTTCATATCAAAATTATATTATTCGTTGATATTTTATAGTTGTACTAAAACTCGTTATATTTTCCAATAATATCAAAGCCTCAAATAAATACCAATAAAAATTAGAAACAGTTGCTGTACAAATCGTGACCGCGTGGAATGGTGGCAAGAATGCTATGCTATTCTCTGGGCCAAAAATGAACTAGCCTACCTGACACCAGTAGAGGCAAACTCGTAATTTTCCACTTTTTTTAATTATTATCGTAACAAGCACGGTAAATTCGTGTAATATAATAAAAGCACGCGAGCCCTTTTTTATTGTATAGGAAAGTAGACGAGCATATGGGTCACCTGATGGTAAGTGGTCACCGACGCCCATAGACAATAGCATTGTAAGAAATTTCAACCATCGCTTACATTGCCAATGCGCCACTGACCTTGGGAACTAAGATGTTATGTCCCTTGTGCCTGTAATTACACTGGCTCACTCACCCTTCAAACCGCAACACAACAGTACAAAGAACTGCTGTTTTGGGGTAGAATATCTGATGAGTGGGTGGTACCTACCCAGACGAGTTTGCACAAAGCTCTATCAGATGGCCTAATTTTTCATACTGCTACACGAGGTATGCATACGCTTAGATTGCAAGCTATGTATGAGAGAAATACTGGAAGCAAATATTAGGTAAGCTTTTGCAAAGCACGAGTCATCCAAGCATACATAAGATAAACATAAAACCCAATATTCATATCCGTCATGCTACGAGGTCATCGACATGCTGACTAAATGTTTATTCTGCATGCATCTTGTTATTATTTCAATCGATCGTTAACAATCCCAAGAAAATCAAATGAAGTTAAACAGAATGGCTGTGTATATCAACAAGTCAAATCAAGAGACGGAACTCGAAAAAGTTACAACTTCCCTTTCAATCACAAAATAAACATCTTACTAATTTTCCTTAACAAATAAACAGGTAACTTCTTTATGTTACATATATATTGTTTCTTATTAGACTTGTAATTTACATCGTGTGTAGCGTACACAGTGACTGCGTTTTAAATATACTAGTAACGAACTGTGACAAAATTCTAGGTATTAAATCACGTTATAATATATACTTTACAGACATCATTCTTACAATTAGTAAAAAAGGCAGATATAATGCCTGAATCCTCAAATAATATTTAATTAAATTACATATATAAACACTATATACGTTTTTTTTTTTTTAAAGTAACTACGACGTTTATTTACAAAACTAGAGATTCGCGCGCGGATTCGCCCGCGTTATAATCGAAAATCAATTTAAACGTGATAAAAAAGTCGAAATATGTTTGTTTATTTGTATATCATCAGTATTGCATTTTATTATAGTATAGGTAGGCGGACGAGCGTATATGGGCCACCTGATGGTAATTGGTTACCAACGCCCATAGATATTGGCATTGTAAGAAATGTTAACCATCGCTTACATCTAACAACTGCTAAGATCTGTAATCTTATGTGTTTTAGCTTGAGAACTTAAATCTTATGTCCCTCGTGCATGTAATTACACTGGCTCACTCACCCTTCAAACCGGAACACAACAATACCAAGTACTGCTGTTCTGCGGTAAAATATCTGATGAGTGGGTGGTACCTACCCAGACGAGCTTGTACAAAGTCCCACCACCAAGTGTATATAATACATATTTATTTGTGGCATAATAATTGTAATAATTATATATTACTAAGAAATATTTCAAGTATTAGTTCAGTCATCGACGAAATTAATTTCATAACATATTAAACGGTAACTCAACATGAATAACCGAAGCGGGCAGTGGCCATTTTCGATATTCAATCTAAAATAGTTAATAGTCATCTTTTATCTATCTTTTGTCTGCAAAGATAAATCGCTATCCTTTGACTGAGAAAACGTTGGATTTGATAAGGCAATTTTCGTACTTAGTCATAATATATTATATTTATTAATAAAGATAGATAGAAAGTATGTATCACTACATATTATGTAACAAACTGCCTTCTGTCTGTCCATCTTAACGAGATAAACTCAAAAACTACCGACATAAATTACAAACGGTTTTCACCAATTGCAATGGACGGAGTGATTCATGAAAAAAGCTTAGGTGTATAGTTAATTAGGTCCTGCGAAAATTGGATGAAATCTTACCATAGACAACCATCGTCATATTTCAAAAAAATAATATAAATAAAATAAAATATCTAAAATAATCATGCTGACTGGAAGCTTTTCTTATAAATTAAAATATATATTTTATAGAGCTTATATTATTCCATCTGTGCTAAACCGGAACGAGTGTCTTAGTTTAATTAAATTATTTAAATTGTTAAAGTTTCAATTGATTTCATCAATTCATAACTTATTGTTAAAGAAATATGTTTTTTTATAAAAATTGAACGTCTTGCATTTTAAATTACTTATGTTAATTTTGGAAACATTCAAAATCATTTGAGTTCAAAGTTTTATCACTCTCCAACGTAACCAGTTTCTTGAGTTTGAATGATCGTGTATTCAAGTGTTTGGTCAAGCAATTGAACATAACTTGATTTCTAGTGCACCTGGACGAGATACTTGATAAGTTCATATGGAAATTCTAATAAGCTGTCTGTAATTAATGTCAGAAGTGTTTGGGCATAGCTTCTTTCTCCTTGAAAATATTGGAGTTTATTCAACCATGTTGCCTCGCTATGGGTTGGTGGATCTATAAATATCATTAGACATCATTTTGGAGAATCAAGCCCACAGTCTTCGATTGAAAGCCTCTTATGCAGTTAAATAAATACAAAGTCAATTCAATTATTAAAAAAAAAAAAAAACACAAAAGCGTGTTACATTTTGATACTTACATATTGATTATAAAAATATACCACCCATTCGCGAGGTAACACTTCAGTCCTGAAAAGAACTGGCGAAGGATTTTTCTTTTTTTTTGTGCTTACAATATTTTTGAAACGGAATTGTTTCACTGTTAAGGCTTCTATCATCTATAAAGTCGGTTTTTTTATTGTAGTAGATAGCCAGACGGGCAAATTATGGACGGTGGTTACCACTTCCATCAGGTGGGCCACCCATAGACATTGGAAATTTAAGAAACATTAACAATCGATTTAACGCCAATACACTACCAAAGTTAGCAAATAAGATGCTATATCCATTGTACCTGTAGTTACACTGGCTCACCCACCCTGCAAACCGGAACACAACAATACTAAGTATTGCTGTTTGGCGGGAAAGTAAGTTTGCTCAAAGCCCTACCATCAGTATGTTAATTTTATAAAAACATTTAGCACGCAAAAGTTCATTGATAATATAATAGAACATTATAAGCCAAACCAGTATTTATAAGTGTAGATTTACCTTAAATCGCAAAGGTGCTTGCACGGGTCAGAATCTGCGAACTCTCGGTTGAGTGGTTAAGTGGATTCGCTTAATTCGTTCACCTCCTTAGAAGACTTACATGACACATTTAGCGCTCAGCGCAGTCTGCTAGCGATGCACTATTTTTATACAAAATGCAAGCCGACCTCATTGAGAATACGTTGAGAAGCTCTTGACACGCTTAATGCTGAAAATAAGGACTTTGACACTTGAAATAGATCAGTGGTTACATCACAGACTTATTATGCAATCGCTGATGAAATATTCATAAAAAAATATAAAGATCATAGATAAAGTGTGGTTCCGATAGGAAAGCAACTGAATTATAAACCTCTAAATCGCTTTATTAAACTCTTGTTCTTTATCAAAAGTTTTCCTGAATGGGAATTTTTTTATGGCATAGGAATGCGGACGAGCATAAGGGCCACTTCATGGTAAGTGGTCACCAACGCCCATAGACATTGGCATTGTAAGAGATGTTAACCATCGCTTACATCGCCAATGCGCCACCAACCTTGGAAACTAAGTTGGCTAATCTCTCTTGAGATTGGCCGCCGTGTCCGAAATCGGTCTGGAGGACCTTATTAATTTTATACTGTTCTGCATAAAGCATATTTCATCTTGTCCTGTCCAGTCAATATTTAAAATTGAAGTAAGTATTCTACAATGGAGAAATAAGAGTATAATACAATATTTATATTTAACATTTATATAAGCGCTGTCTCATTCCTACTGCGCCATTTATATAGACGCATCCTTAGTACAAGCGAATATTGTTGTATGTTATTAAGCTATGTACGTTTTAAGAATGATACATATTTACATTTACCAATACTTTTAGTAAAAACATACTTCCAGCAAGTGATTGAATTACATGATATATTTAAATTATTACCCAAAGTTTATTATAAAATTTAATATAGAGTTTAATAATTTTCTAAGCCTGTCGTATGCACGATTCATTTTAAGAATCTTTATATAACGTGACATTTTTTTTCCTATTTATTGTAATGTAAAATACTTTAAGAGACTTTAAAAGACTTTTATTACTGTTTCGTTCTTTTTAATGTATTAATATACATATATAATTGGAAACTCAATTGATTTTTGTATATTGTATGTGTTGTTTCAATAATTCATATTTTATTATACTTTTTGTTTCCTGCATTTAAATGAAAAAATAAAACCAATGTGAAACATTTTCCACTAAAATAAAAACATTTTAATTCGTGCAAGCACAGTGATGATGAACATAAGCCCCGAATATTACTCCTCAAATCCTCTTACGAGGAGTCGATGTAGGACGACTGTTACTTAGTACTTATTGGGACTTTTACGCTTTTAGAGAAAATCTATCAATTACTCGGTGGTAGAGCTTTGTGCAAGCTCGTCTGGGTAGGTACCACCCACTCATCAGATATTCTACCGCAAAACAGCAGTACTTTCTATTGTTGTGTTCCGGTTTGAAGGGTGAGTGAGCCAGTGTAATTACAGGCACAAGGGATATAACATCTTAGTTCCCAAGGTTGGTGGCGCATTGGCAATGTAAGCGATGGTTAACATTTCTTATATTGCCATTGTCTATGGGCGTTGGTGACCACTTACCATCAGGTGGCCCAAATGCTCGTCCGCCTACCGACACAAAAAAAAAAAAAAAAAAAAAAAAATGAAAATAGTATAATAATTATTTATTTCTGTTGATTCTGTTCCTTATTATAGTGCCTTCTCGTAATTTTTCGTTCTAGTTTAGGAGCCGTATAAGCCGCGCAATTACAGGTACAAAATACGTAATAGTTTTGTTATTTTCTGGTACATCGAGTATGTTAGGATGGCTTACTGTGTTGCGTACAATGCGATTGTTTATGAGCGGTGATGAACGCTTACATTTAAATGGTGGTTAATTTGCTCGAAATTTTTTAAATTTGTTATTTTAAAAAATATATATTGGCATTATGTGTTGCGACTGCTCTGTTATTATATAATAATCTAAAATAAAATCTATAAATATCAACTTTACTATATAAAAAAAAAATCAAAACAATAAATTATTTTCCCAATAAATAAACGAAATATCTATATTAAAAATAGTAAAATGAAACATTTATCTGCTAAACGATCTATCATTATTACAAAACATTTTAATATAATAAGAGATAATGACCCGTGTACGATATCGCTCACATAGTACATATTTTTAATAATACATTAAAGGCTTTACTTGATGGAAGTTGTGCTATTTTCCTACAAACTGCAAGATGTCAACGAGAGTGTAAGAGGATCTCTTGACATGCTTGACGTTACGCCTATCGTTTCACTAGTAATAGGCGACACTATGGATAAAAGTTTAGCTCACCAATATTTTGTTGAACAACGTATAATTTTTAAAAGAAAAATATAAAACATGCAATTGATCGCATGATTGTTGATTAAGTTAATTCATAAGATATTCTAGTGAGCCAGTGTAATTAAAAGCACAAGTTACATAACATCTTAGTTCCCAAGGATGGTGGCGCGTTGGCGATGTAAGCGATGGTTAGGTTAGGTTAGGTTACATTTTTTACAATGCCAATGTCTATTGGCGTTAGTGACCACTTACTCATTTACTGGTCCGCCTACCTATACTATAAAAAATATAAAAAAAAAAATCATTATTGTTTTTTTTTCTCTGAACTTATGAATCTTTGGCTTTGGTGATAAAATTATACCTAGGGCGCAAGGTAATTGTATTTACAGATATAAAATATATAATAAATATATAGCCTGCGTGAAAAGCAACGAATACTAATTCCCTGTAGTGGATTGTATATTGCATTTTTTGTTACTATAGATAATATATGATCATCGGTTACTATGCGACTATTTTGAAGAGTACCACGATAGTACCAAGAATGTAGCAAGATAGGCTTCTTACACCATTGGCTTGTCTCGGAAATAATCAATTCTATTGTTTAAAGAATCTTTAATGCACGTTAATTAGTAATTTCGCATCTATAATATTAGTAAGGATATAGTTAGATAGATTAGCCAAATGAAAAACAATATTACATATTTATTTACAATAAAATAATAACATTCATTCATAAAATTGTATTATTACACAAAATTAAACCAGTATCATCCTTTATTTAATTATTTATGAATTCGTTAACACTATGTAGCCATTGTATTAATAAATTAACTTATTCATGCGCAATCCATTATATAATAGTGACATACTACGTTGCTAAATTCGTTTATGCATCCATTGTACTCTAACTCGATTCTTATTACCAAATCATAAAGTTCAAAATTGAATGACAGAATGTTAGTAAGAGCAAAATTATGTTATGCTACGCTTACCCTTTTGAGATACCTAAAGTGGGTGAAGTGATGTTGGTACAACGAAACTTGTCAGTGGCTCCCTTTACTTTATATAATGAGCACCTTACGTGTGGGTGTTTAGGTCCTACAGAATTTTGAGATACTTTTATGATTGGACGATTTGGTTTCGGAATTTTAAATTTCGAACTATCTTTTTATTCGGTCGTTCTTTTTTTATAATTTTTATTAAATGCAGTAAAACAGAAATAGACGCTTTATGATTTTTGAAAATAGATTGCATTAAATGTCTAATTATTAACAATTGGCATAAAAAAAGTGTAAAAGAATATAAAATAAATTACTTAACGGGGATTTATAGAGTGTGAATTAAAACCAACTGAAATACTACTTCGATTTGATGCTATTCAAAAACGTCATAAGTACATAATGCACTACTTTTGAATACTAATATGCCAGGATTTAAAAACAAGATTGCCTGTGGCCTAATTACGAATCCGTAGTCAAAAACTGAATATCAGAATAACACTGTATACAAATTTCTAAATTCGAAATTCAGATTCAATTTCGATTACGTCAAACATGACGTCATAGTAACCTTGCATATGAGCAATCTGTTCCAATTGATAATAAATAATTATCATATTTTTGACTGCAATCTTGGATTTCATCGTTATGTTAGAAACAGGTTTATTGTTTTTTTTTTGCATCCTACGAAAATTTCACTATCCAGATTTCAAAGCATCCGATGTATGAATAAGGTACGTTAGCTATTAAAATGAATGGGTTTACCTACCTAGCTTGCACAAATCTCTACCACCAAGTAAACTTCGATTATATATTGTAAGATATAACTTTTTTTTTTATGTAAGAGGAGGCAAACGAGCCTGAAGCTCACATGATGGAAAGTTACTACCATCGTCAATAGACATCTCCAATACCCGAGGGCTTACAGGTACGTTGCCGGCGCTTAAGGAATGAGTACGATCTTTTCTTGAACTTTAATCAAAAATAGTTCAGTAGATTCCTCTTCGATTATTCATCTTCCATCTTCAATTCTCTAGTGAATAAATATGGCGTAATCGATTTACTTGTTTACAAAATACTGTAAAATATAAAGAAAAGCCCGGTATTAAATTATATTAGAATCGAGATGGCCCAATGGACACGACACGTGGATCTTCAAGGAAGATTGAAAGCTTAATGCCCTTTTGTGTTTTTAATTTAAAGAAAGTTATCGTGAGGAAACCTGCACGAGTCGTTTGAAATTCTACCACATACGTAACAATCGGCACTGGAGCTGCTAATAAAATAAGAGCTCCTAATCTCCTTAATAATTAAATATACATCGACTCACCTTTACCCAACATATGTTGAACCATATAATACCAAAATAAACAAAAAAAATTTGCGACTAAAAGAAAATATGTGTATATTAGGTACCTGATTTTCGTCGTCATTATATATATTTCTCAAATAAAAGTATAAGAAGAGACAGTAGGTAGTTAGTATTTATGTAGTGCGTAGTACCGTAAAGTTATTACTTTAATAATTAAAACTCACTTATTAATAGAAATCGTTTTTGAAGTGACGACTTCTTATGGGACGGTAAACCGCTTCGTAACGTAACGCGTTACGGCGCCGTTTTACCGACGCGGACTGCTTTACCTGAGAGTTACCAACCTAACGCCATCTAGTGGATACAGATAGTTCTTATAATAATTTAGCAACTCTCAAGTACTAATTTAAATTATATTTAATATATTATAATTCATAATAAATATTATCACTTCTGTCGAGCGTCCCGAGATGCAACGTTTTTTTTTTTAAATTAATGTGTAAGAGAATGCAACAAAAACTTGAAAATCTATTTTTGGAAAACCATTTAGGTTAATATACACAATCATAGAACGAAATTGATTATTTTTTAATGTGTATACTATGTATACAATTTTAAATAACATACAAATGCCGCTTTACATATCTGATATGCTTTTGCAGGTTTTATAGCTAGCTATTGAATCACGAGCGTAAGCCCAAGAAAGCGCACAAATGTGCGAAAATCTGTCACAATTAATAATAAGATTGCACGAAACACCGCCTACCCTGCCGCAAAGCGCAATCTTGTGCAAGTGTGCTTAAATGTTCGCACTCGTTCAATTTAAATATTTATATCAATGTATGGAATGACATTTTAATTAATTATCATTGAAATATCTGCGCTGCGCCAGATGTGAATTAGCTTTAATAAAATCTAAGCCAAAGTTTAACTAAAATATTCAATTGAGGGCTTAATTAACATACTTTAGATGATAAACAAAACTTCTGTATAATAACTTTGAATCACACTAAACATCAACTTAATTGCATGAATTTTGATAATGATTTAAGCTATAACATTCCAAATTGAACCTTAAGTTAACCCGATAAAGTTGCAAATGCTTTAGCAAAAAACATGTTTCATTGATAATATTTTAGATGCCTAACAGTTATTTATAATGATGACACTCATTACTGTGATTTAATTACGAAATTTATATATAAATAGAACTTTTTTATGACAAAATATTATAACTCCTAAATTGTTCTGTCTGCACTTTTATTTATAAAACTACCAAGATTATTTAAGCGAACTATATAAATCATTTTTTAACATAATAGTATAGTGGTATTTACTTTAAAGTAAAAGTAAGTAAAAGTAAAGTGGATGTTGTTCTTATGACCGGTAGTCATTTCAACGGAGAATAGGCACAATGTGTAGCCACAGAAAAAATTGTATTAATATAATGAAAGTGGTGAAAAATGTTGTTGAGGAAAAATCCTATTTGTACACGTCGTTTTAAAGACGTTATGTCCGCCTCGCCACGGTCTCGGTGTTATTATTGTTGACAATTTACTGAAACTCTTTGAAAACTGGTGTCGTGTAAATCGACTTATGTGTGATGTCCGGAAAATTTATTACTCAGTTATGGCGAAGCAAAGAAGAGAATAATGATTTTAATCCAAAAACAAAACAAATACACTTGTATTTACAAAAAATCTGCAAAAAAAAATTATAATATTTTTACATTTCATTCAACTATTGCTCGATAAAGTTTTGCTAGAAGCTAGCTAAAATTTCAGATTTCAGCTCCACGTTAAATGTCCCTTTTGCCATCCTTTTCATGCTTTTTCTGTCTACAACAAACGACAGTATTGTTTTTATTTTCATATTGCACATTCTAAACTATTCTTAATTAACTATAATATCATAATTAATACATAGCACTGAATAAAAAAAAGTCCTATCATGACTCATCATATCCGTAGTCCTATCATGTCACCAGCACCGCAGCCACTAACTTAAGAAACAAATATTTGGGTGACATGCGACAGAAGATGTTGTTTCTCGCGAAAAGAAAATGTAGTAATCGCTAAAAGCTTTTATTGTATTGTAAAATAAAAAAGTTATAGCATTACGCGTATAATCAAATACATTAAATATGGATTAAAAAATTTTTTAAGATTACAAGAGAAGAAAAGAAATTTCTTTTCATTTATATTTATTACCTGATACACAATCCTTGAAAATAGAATGATTTGATTATTATACAAAAACCTTTTTACCTTTGAACTGGATTTATCCATGCAAAATAAAATAAATATTGCTCTATATTATTATTTGTTTCTTAACGCAAAGGGAAGGAAATATTTTCATAAAAGCTTATTAAAAGTTATGAAAATATAATATTGAAACTTATGTATTATTTTGTACAGGATACTTAAGTAGAACCAGATAAAAACAGGCACAGGGGACATAACATATTAGTTCCCAAGGTTGGTTGGCACATTGGCGATGTAAGCGATGGTTAACATTTCTTACAATGCCATTGTCTATTTGCGTTGGTGACCACTTACCTTCAGGTGGCCCAAATGCTCGTCCGACTAACTATAAAATAAAAAAAAATAAAAAAATGGGTAGAGTTTCAGTTAACGAATAAATAACCCTTATACTGAATCGTAGTGTAAAATTTCAGTAAGCGATTAAGTTAATTTAGCACGTATCTATTAAGCTAATTACTGTAACGTGATAGTTATAATGGATCGAAAATTGATAGGGAATTTCATAAATTGATCATAATATCTTCGTTAGTTGGATAGAAATATCGCCAACCTGCCAAGCAAGGTGGCTATGCCATGGCCCCTCAACGATAGACCGTCCATTTTCTTAGTCTTGTTTGACTTAGAAGGTCCAACAGTAAACATCTTTCGACTTAGCTGATTGAGTCTAAATATGAGTTGGACGTAAAACAGATTCAATTTGATATTCACATATGTTATGTAATTACCCTCTTGACCTATCGATTCCAGAACATATTAAAGTCCTTTAGACCTCTTTGATTGGATCGTATTATTCATAACATAATGACCTTTATACAGCGTGTTCAGGTTACATCACAAGTTATATATACACACGATAGTTGTAAAATAAATTCAGCGCAACATTCGTATTTAAACCATTAAATGCAACGTGAAACAGCCGCTAACAAATTGAACATTTAGTGTATCCGACTGTACCATATGTCAAAGTCTATATAGAACTGCTAACGTGCATTTGGCACATACCAAAAATATCGGTATGAAATCGGTTATTTAAATGGACTTTTAAGGTTATCATTGGTACAAGCTTAAAAATAATATTTTTTCACTGATATTGTTGTTTCAGGTGGAAATAATTGAAGAATTATGAACCCAAGTTACAGCCTATTATTGTCCTACTGCTGTTCAAAGGCCTCCTCCACTCTTGAAGAGGTTTGGAACTTATTCTACTTTCAATGCAGATGTGGCAGAATTTTATCCGGCACATGCAGATTTCATCGCGATGTTTTCCTTCTTGAGCACGAGATGCAATACAAACACAAATTAACTATTTAAAAATGGATTGGAGTTTTTATTAGAAGTATTACATATATTATTATATATAAATTTCGCTATACTGTACCGAGTGCAGGCAGTCTAGCTAGCTTTACGTGAAAAACGGCCGTGGCTGAAATCGGTCCAGTCGATGTATAGCTTATCTTTGGTGAAATAATAATCTACGATATTATGGAACTTTCATTTTAAATGGAATTAGTAATTTTGGGGTAAATATGCAAAAAATTAACAATACATATCTATTGTAAAAATTTGATTCATGTTCTTACGAGAATTGCTGAATTGCTGAAACCACATTCTACCATTACTCGCACTTCTAAATTTTGATTCTATTATATTTTATTAATTTGAAATATGGAACTCAAAAACTTTAAGTTTACTAATAAGTCAGGTATTGCTATTTGTTTAGGTCCACTACCTAATTTTCAATTTGCTTCTGCTTTTAATCTCCTGGTCCAAATAATATTTTTGTATATATGTATAAAATTCAGGAAATAGTTGAAATCAATTTATTTTTCCATTCAACTCACTCGCTAGATTTTCTACTGCTTTTAATTAGAAGTTCCGCAGACGGAAAAAATTAGAGTTCTCAAAGCTGGTATTGCACATTGCGATATGTTAAGCTAGCTACATCCAACATCCGACATTACCTCTGATAAACATTGCAATCCCCAAATGTAGTTCAACCAAAACGTTATCTGGTACGGCTTGAGTTCAAAAATTAATATGCTAGATCGTTGCTCGACTTGCTAGTATGACGGTTTGGCACGCGTCACCCGATCTGGACCAATCGAATGTGGTAAACTGTAAACTCAAATCGAATTCGAAATTCGAACCTTTCAGACAGATTCAAATTTATCAGACCAAGTTTAACAATGACATTAAAATTCGAATAAATAAGATAAATAATGATAAGTATGACAATTAAATAATGAACACTATAAAGATGCCGATGCAATTCATTCAGAAAGACTCGGTTTACAAGGAGCTAGATTGAAATACCCGCAAAATATTACGAGTGATCGTGGGAGCGAGACGGAATTACATTCTTCGTAATCTCAGAATTAAATCCGCGAATTGAATATTAAATGAAGATATCCAATATGTATATTTTTATATTTCACATAAAAATGTTACCGGACTAATTTAAGAAGTATTTATAGATCTTATTGATATGTGATTTATATGTCTGAATTATTAATTCTATCGTGTAAAAAATCAAGATTTTATTTTGCACAAGAAAACTCATATTTTTAATTGGTGATCTGGATATGGTGATCCGATTTTTGATCTTCTGACCGAATCTGACTACGGCCACTCAAATAAGGACATCCAACGTAGCACGTATTAATTGCACCAGTGAATACTAATCCCTAACAAATCTCAATGACATTTTTTATTGACTCTTGACCGAGGGATCATGAACTTGTATATCAGTTAATACTGTAATTAAAATGCTAATCTATACTACTATATAAATCTATTGGCTCTGTCTGTACATTTTTTTTTCACCTAATTTTGTGATAAATAATCGTTTTATCGATCGATTCGATTCAAATATATATACTATTTTTTCATTTTTGTCTGTCTTTCTGTCCGTCTGTCTTATAACTCAAGAACGGCTTGACCAATCTTGATGAAAATTGGTACACACAAATAACATGTGATGTTGCAAATGATAGGCCATAATATACAAGATCGGTAAACCCTACAGTATCTTATGAAAATTAATTTCAAATCATTAATTACGTATTTCCTTACCAGTAGCCATGTGTGCATGTCTGGGTGTGTGTGTGTGTATTTGTGCGTGTGTTTGTGTGTGCGCGTGTGTGTTATAATAGTAATAAAATAATTTATTATATTTTTATTAATTATACGCGGGTGAAGCCCCTGGGCACAGCTAGTATAATATACATGACATAAATACGTATATATTTTATAAAGTCCACCGCTATTGTATTTGGATAGAGGAAGCTCGAAACCAAATTTAATTAACCCATTCATTAGCGATCTGAACCTATTCGAAATCGGTCAAGAGGACTAATTATTTATTCCCTCTTATGTATGGATTAAAATATAAAAGAATGTTTGTTTTTCAAAACGGGTTTCTTTTAAATTATTTATTGTATACTGAAAGAAATATAAAGGGATAAGTGCTACCATTAAAACTGGATTATTTGATATGTAATTATTATTTAGAAATGTTAAGGATGATAATATATTACGGTAATGCATGTAGATGGAACTGTAAATATCCATATGTGGTTATTATTTACATATATAATATAATAATAATAATATCCTGGTACATTATTCACACATCTGATCTCAAACTAAGCAGAGCTCGTACTATTGAAACCAGACAACTCTATTTATATATTTTTTTTAAATTTGGACACCTTCGTGAATATGTTTTTATTAATATTGGTATCTTGTTATTGAATGACAGTATTTTAATAATCTTCTTAATACCACTTCAAACCAACTTTTGCCTTTTATACATTAAACATTTGACAAATTTTTGGCGTAAACATCTTATTAATATATAAAGTTGAAGTGTTTGTTTGTTTGATCCGGCTAATCTCAGGAACTACTGGTTCAAATTTAAAAGTCGTTTTTGTGTTGTATAGTCCTTTTATCGAGGAAGGTTCTAGGCTGATTTTTATTAATTATACGCGGGTGAAACAGCTACATACACACACGCGGCACAGCTAGTTTTTAATAAAGTTTTGCTGCTTACACTTAACTGCTACTTGATAAACTTCAACGGATTATTAGAGTTATATAATAAGTTATACTTAAGTATTAAATAATCACAGCCTTACTCATAAACGTTACTTTGAGGCAATTTTTATAAACACTGATCCTCTCCTTCTTTCAATATTGATTTGACATTCGAAAGAAGACGACAGCATGGTTTAACTAGTCACCTGCTAAGCAACAGGGAGGTCGTTAGTATTTATTAAGCTTTTTTTTATTTAAAATAGGTAGACACTGGCAAATAGGCTACCTGATGGTAAGTGGTCACCACCATCACGAATATTAACCATACCCTACATCGTCAATGCGACCTTTATTTTGAGAACTAAGATGTTTTGTCCTTTGTGATTTTATTTATATTGGCTTATTCACCGGAACACAACGATACGAAGTTTTGCTGTTCTGCGGTAGAATATCTGATGAGTGGGTGGTACCTACCCAGACGAGCTTGCACAAAGCTCTACCGTCGTTTATTTTCTTTTCTGTTAGACATGACTCTTCTACCTAAGCATTATAATAGTATCTTCAATGCAAGATATAAGGCCATGAGATATGTAAGGCATTCCAATTTTGAATTCATCAATACTTATTACCAATTATGATTTTAATTAATAAGCGTAAGCCTATATAAAAAAAAACAAAACTGTAAAAGAGTTTTTGTTATTGAATTGTAGATATTAAATTCTCTCACGCTAATTTCTATTCATCAGGATTAGCCATCCATCAAAATGGGAAACCATAACAAATTATCATGGAATATCACGAGATAATCGTAATTGCCTGATCCAAATCTGCGGTGCCTTCCTAATGAGAAGCTGGTCTATAGCAATTTATCTCTGGCAACGATTATTAGTCCATTGTTAACAAGATTGTGCTTTATTTAAACTTCCCGTTATTCTAATATTGAGGATGTGTTTAGGGACAAACAAACTCTTCAGATCTATTATATTAGTACGGGTAAACTTGAATTAATCATAATAAAAAAGGTGCGTACCAAAAAAAAAAATTAACTGTCCTGAAATAATTTCCGATTGATGAAATAAAAGATTCATAATCATATTCTAAAAATGGTTTTCAAAATATTTTCAGTAGTTTATGGATTTTATTTATCCTTTATTATTTTTAATCATACAATATTTAATATTGTTATATAATGCAAATACATTCGTCCAGAATTTTATCAATGCGAAACCTGAATGTGTGGAAAAACTATGTATTAAACAATGATCCTTATAAGACTTTCTGATTTGACCATTAGCAATATTTATTTAGTTTAAATTTCCTTTACTAATAAAAGCAAATTTATTTTTATTTTTAATAGAAAGTAGCAAAATTATCTCTAATTTTTGGAAACTTCTACTTTTCATCCAAAAAATATATCATGTAAAAGTACTAAATCAAATCTTGTCTTTCTTTCAAGGACGATAACAAGGATATTATTTTGCAAGAGCTCATCACATACATGTCTATCAAATTATTTCCTTTCAAGATAAATAATTGAGCATTATTTATAGGACACTACAAATAATATGTTTCTTCAAGCATATCTGTATATAATCATAACTTTCTCTTTTAGGATGATTGTGTTTTTTTTTTTTATATAATATTATCATTACTGGATAATAAACAAAAAAAAAATGTAATAAAGGTAGGTTTTTTTTTATATAGTATAGGGAGGTGGAAGAGCATATGGGCCACCTGATGGTAAGTGGTCACCACCGCCCATAGACATTCGCCTTGTAAGAAATAAAAACTATTCCTTAAATCACTAATGCGCTGCCAATCTAAAATGTTATTTCCTTTGTATCTGTAGTTACACCGGCTCACTCACATTTCAACCCGAAACACAACAATACAAAGTATTGCTGTTTGGCGGTAAAATATATGATCCGTGGGTGTTACTTATAAACAGCCCAACAACCAAGTTACAACAAATTTACACACCTGTGCCGGTAAAATAATTATACAATATTAATCATAATATGGCTCACATGTGGAATACTTCTGCATTATTATAACTCTAAAGCCAGTCAGATTTTCGGGATGTCAACTTACCGTAGAAATTCATAATAAAAACAGTAGCCGGTGACCCTTTATGAGCTTAAAATTTGTGCAAGCTTCAATAAACTCTTTTTCATGCAAACGAAGAGATTAAACCGTTTCCAGCTTTCCAAGAATTAATGAGCCTACATCCCTTTATTGGCTGTGTTACCTGGTATATGAATCATGATATTTACTCATTTTAATTATCATGAATCATGATATTTACTCATTTTAATTATCATGAATCATGATATTTACTCATTAGAATGACACATATTTTTTTATTGTATAAGTAGGTTACCAACGCCCATAGACAATTGCATTGAAAGAAATGTTAACCATCGCTTACATCGCCAAGGCACCACCAACCTTTGGAACTAAGATGTTATGTCCCTTATGCCTGTAAATACACTGGCTCACTCACCCTTCAAACTGGAACACAACAATACAAAGTACTGCTGTTTTAAGGTAGAATATCTGATGACTGGATGGTACCTACCCAGACGAGCTTGCACAAGGTCTACCACCGAGTAATATTTAACATTTCAGAATCGAATTCATTATTTTTTTATAGAATATAATTTTGTTAAACTTGTAAACCGAATAATATGCTGTTTTTTTAAGAATAATATTTTGTTCTTAATATAATTGTCGATTTTTAAAATTGGGAACCTTATAATAAACTCTTTTTATAAGAACGTCTAGAGATAAGATGTTATTGCTCTGCAAGAAATCGTTGACGTAGAGAAAACTCCATTCATCTTAATGTCGATTCCGTAGCCTATTTCTTTTAAAAAATATTTGCTGGCAAATATTGTTCGTCTCTCAATCATAATTACATATGAACTTTAGGTTTGTAAATAAAGATCAATCATTTTATATAATAAAGTTATAATTGATTTATTATTTTCTAAATAATATTTTGGGACGATAATATAATATATATGTTAACTAAAAATATTTTATATTATATATATAATTGTGAAAAGTTAAGTAACGGCCTGTAAATTTTCCACTGTTGGGCTAATGACTCCTCTTGAAGAAACGCAAATATAACGAAGCCACCTTTTGTAACAATAAATAAAGGAATAAATAAATCAAAGATACTTAAATTGAATTATTTACTATAGAATATATAAACAATAAATTAAAAGAAATAAGCATTTGCGATACATTTAATATGCTTATATTAGAATTTAAAATGAAATGTTTTATAACAAAGAGAATAATTTATTTTATATTTCATTATAATAGAACTGTTATTATTGTTTGTTATAATGGAATTAAATTAATTTGTACTATTGAAAAATACATCATATTTGTATTATTTTATTTGTCGGACTATTTAATGATTTATATACAATCAGCCAAACAGCCTTACTTATGTTGTTTATCGAGATATTAGTTAAGCAATCGACTGCCTCGTTGGCTTAGTTGCTAGATAATATAAGGCCGCAAATCCCAAGGTTTTTTTTATGTAAGAGTAAGCATACGAGCATGTGGCTCTCCTGATGGAAAGTGACGACCACCGCCCATGGACATCTGCAACATCCGAGGACTTGCTCGTGCGTTGACGACCTTTAAAAAGGCCCAGGCCCAAGGTCCTGAGTTCACACCTGTATTAGGTTTTCCTGAAAATTCACTGTAGCAGCTCCGAGTTTGGAAGCTTACACTCCCCTGTCTCGGAAAGCACGTTACCCTATTAGTTGCGTTGCACAACATTGAATTATGATCCCACGACGGAAACGCTTGTTTGACCAGTGTATTTCCAGCAGGCAGTTCCTGAAGAAGTGGAGGGAGGGCAATTTGGTCCTGTTGCCGAAAGAAGGGCGTCTATTAAATTCTTCTTCTGCTTAGAGGCCAATTGTGCTACTGAATGAAACGGGTCAGCTCTTCGAGAAGATCATCGCTGCCCGTCTTATTCAGGAACCCAAAGAGGTGGGACCGGATCTTTCAGAGGTTCAGTACGGGTTCAGGGCGGGTCGATCAACTATCGACGTCCTGGACCCCCTGAAGACCCCGAACACGGTGGCAGTAGCCCAAAGGGTTGTGGTCCTGACGGTATCGCTGGACGTGGCGAACCCCTTTAACAGTCTTCCTTTCGAAGCAATCCGATACCACGGGGGTACCTTCCTATCTCAGAAGACTGTTGTTGGCATACCTCCAGGTCGGATGGTCCTCTGGGAGGGGGGCAATGGGCGACTTGTCCGGCTTTGGGTAGGCTGCGGCGTCTCACAGGTTTCACTTTGTTCTCTGCTAGGAACATCGGTTTCGACAGGCTCCTGCGAGAATTTGTCCTTCCTGAAATGGGCGTATTATGTTACGCGGATGACACGCTCATCACGGCGACTGGAAGGTATTTTCAGGAGGCGGCCCGCCTAGATGCGGCGAGTTACATCTGGGCCTGCACCTTGATACTCGCCCCTCGAGGAAAGTCCTAAGCAGTAACCGAATGTTATGCCATTTCCAGCTGATTTTATCGAAAAGAGCTGACGATAATAACTAACAATAATTAGAATTGTTTAAATATATTTTATATATATTTTTTAAGCCTTACCTAACCTTATTATTAAAAAATAAAAATGTTTTTCTCTGCTCATGAAGATTACGATTCACAAATAATATTAATTCGCAAAAAATAAGGGAATCAAGAGATCGATATTCAAAGCATTATTCCAATTAGTTATAATTCTTATTAAGAACCACGTGTAGCCACTACACATAAAGGTTATCTATAAATGGCAAAACATAGGCTATGATAATAAAATTCTTAGACGTCGGCCCTTGGATTGACACGAAGAGCACTTGTCTTCAAATGTAATAAGATAAAATATAAAGTACGTACTTTAGTTGTTATTTTTTGTATTCAAGACAAAACATTGACAATTACATAACAAAATATTTTCTATTCTTGTTATTCCGTTATAATATTTTGGAAATGAAAATTTCCAAGCTCATTTACCTGTTTAAGCCATACAAACTTCATACAAATTTCAACCCCTTTAAAACTTAACCTTAGCGATTAATTTTTATAGTATAGGTAGGCGGACGAGCATGTGGACCACCTGATGGTAAGTCGTCACCAACGCCCATAGACATTGGCATTATAAGAGATGGAGATGAACCACCCCTTACATCGCCAATGCGCCAATCTTGGGAACTAAGATGTTATGTCCCTTGTGCCTGTAATTACTGGTTCAAACCGGAACACAGCAGTATCAAGTACTGCTGTTTTGCGGTAGAATATCTGATGAGTGGGTGGTACCTACCCAGACGAGCATGCGCAAAGCTCTACCACCAAGTAAAATTTTCAAAAAACCTCCGTTAGTGCTAACCGCTTGTGCCCATAAAGAACCCCATATGCAACTTTTCAAGGTGGTAGCCTTGGTAGTTCGGGCTGTATGTTGATATATCATTCAGTCAGTCAGATATTCCTTCATATTTATAGATTAGTAAACAATTCACTTTTAATCGTTTTAGGCACTCACAACTGGAGAGAGACAGCTAGCCTCTAGAGTCTAGATCAAAAGGACAGGCAAATAAACAAAAGTAAAGATAATAATGATTTATAATACAAAAATTATGACTGTGTATATTATATTAAATACGAATAACTGCTTATAAAATCTTACTACAATATATATCCGCTTAAGGAAAATATTTCGTCAATAATAAGAACATTCATCGTATAATCAAATAATACTCAAAATGTCTTTCCTTTTACATTTTGTACAAAACAAATATTGCTCGATTTCTCGGCAATGCTTGTAATCTTTAACAAATATAGAAGGTAAATGGCCCATGGCTGTTTTCTACCACCGTAATGACGTCATCACGGCGCCCAAGTAATAGAGGTGTGGACAATTCGGGCACTCATAAGAAGGAAGTGGGTCACACCGCACGTTTTAATAAAAATAATATATTTTAAGTTGTTACAGCCGAGATGGTCCAGTGGTAAGGACGCGTGAATCTTAACCGATGATCGTGGGTTCAAATCCGGGAAAGCACTACTGAATTTCATGTGCTTAATTTTTGATTATAATTGATCTCGTGCCTAACGGTGAAGGAAAACATCGTGAGGAAACCTGCACGTGTCTAATTTCACTGAAATTCTGTTACGTGTGTATTCCACCAACCCACATTGGAGCAGCGTGGTAGTATAAGCTCCCAAAACCTTCTCCTCAAAAGAGGAGAAGAGGCCGTAGCCCAGCAGTGGGACATTCACAGGCTGTTACCGTTAAAGTTGTTATTTAATTGCACTATAAAAGTAACATTTACCCGCTTTATAATAACTCGATAGTACATAACAAGGATCATGGAAACGAAATTGCTTATATTTTTATAATAAAAGAATGAGTTATCTTATAACAAAACAGAATAATTATAAGCAATTCTGACCCAATAATGATATAAAAGCTTGGAGCATATATTTGTTGATTTTCATATAGCATACATGAGTATTATGGTTTTTCAAAATTTTCTGATGGAGGAATATAACTTTAAAAGTTTGAATGAATTACTTGAAAATTATTAAGCTTAAATACTGCTTAAAAGGATGGTAAAAATATAGATATGTTAGAGACAAAATGTGGTAGAAACGGAAGCGTTGGCACAGGCTTGACGTTTGTATTAAGCGTGAAATCTTAGAGATAAATCAAGTATATCAGTTAAATAAAAAACATACACTTAAATACTTTTAAATCTATTTACAGACATTTGACGTCATACAAAAATGTGAGCCGTCACGGGACGCTTGGCAGATGTGAAACATCGAATGAAATAAAATGATGACGGCTTATTTAATAATTTAACGTTTATTTTCATTAAATACAAAAAATTAAAATTCAAAAATTTATTGCAAGTTGCGACAACTTCATTCTTTTACTCATTGACTTCAGTAATCGTTACACTCGAGGTTACCTGAATTAAATGAATATAAAATTATTAATTAATTAAATTAATAATTATTATAATTTTATTAAATGTTTAATATGAATTATTTGGCCACACCGTATGCACTACTACGCATAGACTGTTTATATATATAACATCGTATAGCGTGGCGATGCGTCGCCACAGAATGCCTCGCCACTCGCCACGCCAAATCAGTTTAACCCGCAGCAATAGATGTTTCACATCAAAATTATAGAACAATTAACTATACAACAAATAACATAAAATTTCATTTAATCAACAATAATTGCGTAATTTATGAATCAGACGGCAATGACCAATAAAATGGTACACATTAAAAGACCTTTCGGTGTAACGGGCAGTTTAAATGAATGTTTATATACAGGATATTATCCCGACCGAACATTTTGTATAAGTCTTATCTAAATACTCGATCCCAAGCTGTAACTGGTTTACCGACTTTTGAATTCATTTAATTCCGTTCGTTCACTTCGCTGTGTAAATAAATAATTAATTCAACCTTTCATGGTTGAATGGATTGGGAACAAATATTTGTCATATAACAAATGTGTTTATGCGACGTCGGTGTAGTGTATCTCCGGCCTAATAACTGGAGATCCCGAGGTTCTTATTTCAATCTGTGGATCGGACCAATAAATAAATAGTGGGATTTTTTGCTAAGAAATTCGCAGTAGTGGCCCGAAGTGGAAGTCAGCAATATGAATTCAGTTGGCCTTACACCTGAACTGACTCTGGTCATGTCCCATCGGATAGATGAAAACGGGTTCTTATCAGGTCAAAGTATTTCTTTTCCGTTAATTTCCAAATTGACAATCATAATATGATGATTCTATGTTAAAGAATGGTTATGATTTATTGTTTTTGAGGAGTGTACTTATGTTTTTCGCACACATAATAGCACTATAATATCTCCTGAGTAGATGTATCTTCTCCTTTGAGAAGGATATCGTCTCATGTTTAATTGATCGTTAGGATTTTAATCCGATTATGGATACCGTCATTATTTTTTAAGAGCGTAAACTAATTTTTAAACACTGTCTGTATTTTTTTAATACGTAGGCGGACGAGCATTTAGACATTGGAATTGTAAGAAATGTTAACCATCGCTTACATCGTCAATGCGCCACCAACCTTGGTACCTAAGATGTTATGTCCCTTGTACCTGTAATTACACTGGCTCACTCACCCATCAACCTGGAACACAACAATAACAAGCACTGCTGGCTTGCGGTAGATATCTGATGCGTAGGTGCTACGTACCCAGACGAGTTTGCACAAAGCTCTACCACCAGTAAAGCCAACCTTGAGACCTAAGATATTAATAAGTACATTGTACCAATGGAAATGAAATGGCTTATATTTTTCAAATAAACAGAAAATAAATGTATCTAAAAACAATAAAGATTTAATAAATAATGATGCCAGCTATAAGTTTATAAAATATAGACAGTAAAACAAAACACCAAGAATATAATAGAACTGATAAGATAAGATAAGATAAGAAAACATTTATTCAGGACAAACATACATTGCAAACATAAAAAATAAAAAAATAAAAATACAAAAAATAAAAACAAAAGGAAATTAAACATTAACTAATGATTAAAAGAAAACAATAAAAAAATGAAAAAAACTATATTAAAATTACAAAAAAAAAAAAGAAAAGAAAGTTACAAATTTATATACATACACAAACACAATCTTATCTTATGATGTCTGCAACCGTGAACTGCTATATGCGAAAATAAGTTAAATATTTGTTTTTATCGTAAAATTCATACACGCTGTCAGGGGTACAAAAAGGACATAGGGTAACACTTACCTCCCCCCCCACAAGCGGCTTAATAATATACTATACTAATAACTAAGTTTAAAATCGCAGCAAGAAAACAACTGCCAATTCAAACTAAGTATTATATAACTATGTAGGTATAATCTCAAGCAAATAAAAAAACAGACAGTTTGAAAAATCTTAAGGTTATGAATATTATAAGTCATTGTTCAAGGAAACAATTCATAATTTTCAACCCACGCGTAATTCCTCCAAGCTCCGTAGACATTCATAGAGAAATCAATAAATTCTGGCATGAGTCCAGAACATTCAGAAGGGAAATATGTTTACCGGTTTGTAAGCAATGTTCCGATCATTGTTTTTGTAGAATGAAACAGATGGGTAGGCGCAAACAGGTCACTTCAGGTCGTAAGAAAATAGTCTTATCGAAACGACATCAAAAAATAAGTTTTATTCATATTATTATAAAATTATTTAGGATTTGTCACTTATAACCTTTTTTATTCAATATTTTCAATTATTTAAGACTCCAATAGATAGACGCATTCAAAGGACGCTCGTATCTCCAAATTGAAATGGATATAAGAAATCATATTATATTAAAATTTACTCTTATTAAACGATATTAGAGTCAAATCAGCTTGGAGACGGTTTTGCGTTTGTAGTAATGTACCGTCAGCAGCTAAATAAATAAACGTTTTATATATTTTTTTTTTATGTGTATGTAATATTGTAAATATATTATATACACATAAATATCTTCAACAGAACAAGTCGAAGTAACATGACATACTGAGACAGAAGAAAAATTTCAATATGCAATGACTTGGTTATAAATCATTTTAAGTCCAAAATGAGCATTTCTGTTTTCATTTCCACTCATGTGCTTAATTTTACCCTACGTGTAGTACAGAAACGTTCGCACTGACGGCCACGAATGAAATCAACGTTCATGCACAAACATTCTAAGTGTATTTAAGGAATGAATGATTGCTTTTACATAATGCTCAGTGCCTACTTTCCTTCGAGGTCCTATTACAGACGGTTGAATGCAATACATTATTAAAAAATAAATCAAACCATATATTTGTCACTTTATCGCAATTGAAACGAAGCGTGATCGTTGCCGTCTATACATTTTCCTACTCTTCAATGTAATCATCTACTATTGGCATAAAAAAAACAATTAAGTTTGGTTTTAACATAACGGTCGGGCGCCTTCAGCGCCGGTGGGCCCACTTCATGTGAGACGCGTAATCGCGTTCCAGCGAGAAAAAAAGATGCTTATCGTCAAAAAAAACTATCAAAAGAAAAAAATACTCAAATGTTAAGTTCAGAAATGCAAAAAAATACCAAAAACAAACACTCAACGTGTTTAAAATTCCTAGAGAATCAAAAACAAAATGTACAGCATAATGTTACATTGGATCATACCTGGCTTGATATATAATAGGATATGGTATGAGTGCATATCGCTATCTATCAGCAACAATTGTCACATATCGATCTTTTTGTTTTAAGTTATCGTTGAAATGACTTTATTTTATAAATGTCTAAAACACGAAATTTATATCCAACAGTTATTGAAAAATATTAGACCATTATTTATTAAGCTGTTAATATTTTATTTATAGTAGACTCTGTTTTGATTGTTTGAAACTTTATTGTAAAAATATTTAATTTAATGTGATAAGATTCAAAATAAAATCCTTTACAATTTATATCATTATTCTGAATTAAATTTAATTATTTTATGCAATTAGTAAAACTTAATTCCATTTGAATTCTCTTTTTTATATTTAATTTATAATAAATGATTATTTTCCTAAATGTAATATATTAATTTAACTCCTTACTTAAAATTAAAAAATATACAAATCGGAGAGAGTATATAGAGGAGGAGATAGTGAATAGAGGAGGACTGTGCTTTTTGGTATGACAAAACTACAGTAAAAATCTACATTTTAAAACACGATTTGACAAAGAATTTCGTTTCTGATGGGAGTACTCCGACCACTTTTTTTTTTTTAATTATATATATATAATACGATGTCATATTATTATTTATCATTCAAACTGCAAAACTGTGGAAAACTTTGCCTGATTCTGTGTTTCCTGATAGGGTGGTGTATTCAAATCTAAAGTAAATTTTTCTTCTAGGCAAGCGTGCTACATTCTAGACCGTGTCGATGCTTAACATCAGGCAAGACAACGGTCAAACGCTGGTATAGAGTAAAAGAAACTATAATTTCAGAAGTTATTATGATATACTGTCATTTTGTATTTTTATTTACGAAAGGCAGGCTATTCAAGACTAAAATAACTTAAAAAATATTGTTCTAACAACGTTGTAAAAATTCCATAAATTTAAATTGCATTTAGAACTTTTTCAATAAACTAACTAACAAAGCGAAAAGTTAAGAAGTTACAAGTGAAAATTGTTCAAAGAACGTACGGACGTTTTTTTTATTTTTTTATTTACTGCAAATACTTGGCATAGTTTCGCCTGAGTTACCATATACCAGCAAATTTACAAATGAATAATCGTTCAATACAAATGAAATGAGCTGTTTAAAACAATCAATTTTATAACTATGTGGAGACGCCTAACGAATATTAAAATTAATATACTGGTTAAGAATTTAGATGGATTTATGAATAAACTTTATCAGCTCAAGTAGATACAAGGATTCCTTATCGTGTTTAAGGTATGTTTAATCCTGTCTCCTGAATCTGAGGTTATCGGATTGAAACCTGCGTGAAAGTTAAAGCCTTCGTTGAACGGAAACCACGAATATTAGAAATGTATTTCTATGATCTAGCATTAAAAAAGTGCCGCTTCGTTATGATTTCTCGTAGCTTATAATCATAAGATTTCATTCTCGGTTAATAAACGATACCAATTAAAATTAGCCAATAGATTAGCGGTGTTTTAATTTTTTATTTAATATAACAACAATATAACAAATATCTACAGATGTGCTGCTTTTGTTTTTAGGTCACATTGTATTATTTTGATTGGAGTAAGTTATTTAAAATATACCAGTTTTTTTGTTTATTATTTCAAAGCAGTATTCCAGTTCTGTTACACATTAAAAGTTGCGGCTTCTGCGACTGATTTATTTATTTATTTTTATAGTATAGGTGGATGGACGAGCATATGGACCACTTGACGGTAAGTGGTCACCAACGCCCATAAACATTGGCATTGGTAAGAGAAGCTAAGCATCGGTTACATCGCCAATGCGCCACCAACCTTGCGAACTACGATGTTATGTCCCTTGTGCCTGTAATTACACTAGCTCACTCGTCCTTCAAACCGGAACACAGCAGTACCAAGTACTGCTATTTTTTGGTAGAATATCTGATGAGTGGGTGGTACCTACCCACACGAGCTTGCACAAAGCTCTACCACCGAGTGGAATGGTATTTGCACTCATATTAGGCTACTAGTTCGACCAATTCTCTTATAAATGTCATTTCATTGTATATATTTACGATACAATTTAGTATATATGTATTTATTATATTATAGATATTTATGTAAGCGTAATACTTATTATATTAAAATTATTTTATATTATATATATTATATTATATTAAAATTGTTTCTTTTATATAATATTATTAAGAGCATCTAATGTTGCACTATTTATACCTGCTACATAACACTATCTCTTACAGCTGTGGGTTGGCTGGAAGAAATTTCTTTTAGAAATAAGCCCGCCATTGTGAACAATAATTTCATGTGTAAAATTACCATGTAAAATTTCTCAGTGCAATAAAGAGTATTATTATATACAAGTAAATCGTGAGGTGATTCATGCAAATACAGCAAAGGTCGATGCCATCATGAATTTCAATTAACTTGGATTATTTGTACCTCCTGCGGTTTTAATTACGTTGTCTACAGATGGAAACGAATTCATGAGAGAATTGAAACATTGAGAGATATTGAGTAATGTAATTTAATTCTATGCGGTACATATACTCCTGGTACAGGAAGATGAATGAATTTCTTCTGGGTTAATACTGATTGAGATCTAAAGTCACGGTGTTAATATATGACGCAATGATTGCGTTCTTTTTCTAAGGTTAAAAATGGAACGTTAAAAAAACACGCGTTGTAAGAAAAACTGTAATATCAACACACATTATAGGAAGGTAAGTTATAATATTTATGAATTGACACTTACCTCGAGTTTTGTCGAGTCAAACTGCTTTTTCTAATCGAGTGGTTTGACCAACGAGATATATTATAAAGCTGCAAATCCTGATGTCGCGGGACCAATAAAAAGGTTATTGGGGTTTGCCGTCACGAAATTCTAAGGAATTGAATTTTGAAAGATCACTCGTGCCTCAGAAATCACGTAAAGAGAGCGCCTGGTCTCATTCCTTTGAAAATACCTTTAACAAGATTTTCTGACTTGTGTGTCGCCACTGAAAATTAATTTAAGAATATTGATCTCGTTAAAGTGGCCTTTAATAATATAATTAAGTGAAGCTAAATTCGCCTCGAGTTGACATTGATTATTCTAGCGTGAATATTTTAAAAGAAAATTTATAGTCTCACAAATTTGTACACAATTTTATCTATTAAGTTAAAAAGTCAAATGAAGTGTCTGTTTGTGATCACAAAATAACTGTCACTTTTTAAGTTAAAATGGCTATTTGTGCAAAATCAAAACACTTGATTTTTTTTCGTCAAAGGCTGCTACCTAATAATTTAAATATTTTATTTGTTTAATTCAAATTTACACGGTATATATCACCACTCATCACATATTGTACTCCCGTCATCAGATCTTGGTATTATTACGGTATATTTCGGTTTAAATGCCGAGTGAGCCGGTGTACCTACAGGCACAAGGAACACAACATCTTAGTTCCCAAGGTTGATACCGCGTTAGCGATGTAAGAAGCGGTTAATATTTGTTACAGAAGCAATGTCTATGGGCGGTGGTGACCACTTACCACCATTGTCCATTTATCCGTCCTGTCTTTAATATATAAAAAATAGATATGTTTGTGCGGTTAGCGGCGAAGTTGAAAGACTATAAAAACTTTCTTCATGAAAAACTACATACATTTGCCAACTTCCATGGTAATCAGTCAAACGGTATTGGAATCGATTAATCAAATATAAAAACATCAATTTAGGCCTAAGATCAATTGTATGCGATAAAAATTCACCACTAAACTAAAAACATCACATTACAGAAAGCTATTCAAATTTAATTTATACAATAATTTTAAGACTGTATAGACATAGGCTTTGCACCTTAACTTTTTAAATTTATGCTAAAATTATACAAGTTAATTTATTACGTGGGTAGTATGCCAGTTATAATTAAAAGCGCACGGTTCGCTTGCACCTTAAAATGTTACTGCAGTCAAGTTCCACTAAATAACCAACGTAGTTATACGTACACCAGAGACGTATAACTACGTTGGTTATTTATGTAATATTTCTAGGAAATAAAGCCATGCTGCCGACGGTAAATGAAAAACTCATATTATTACTTCCTTACGTATATTTGACGTCCGTCGTTTAATTTGTAACTTTTATTAAAATAATCGTAAGCATATACAGTATAGTGTAGTAGCAGCCTATGAATGTCCCACTGCTGGGCTAAGGCCTCTTCTCCTTTTATTGAGGAGAAGATTTTGGTACTTTTTCACCACGCTGCTCCAATGCGGGTTGGTGTTATACACATGTGACAGAATTTCGGTGAAATTTGACACATGCAGCTTTCCCCACGATGAATGATGATGAATTATAATCACAAATTAAGCACATGAAATTCAGCTTGCCCGGGTTTGAACCCACGATCATTAGTTAAGATTCACGCGTTCTTACCACTGGACCATCTCGGCTTAATAATAACTATTATAATTATACTAGAATAACTAAACTAACTATATACATAAGTAATAACTATTCAATTCAATTAATAACTGTGCTGTTTGTTTCCATAAAATACAAATAAGTAAATAAATAAAGTTATCTTTTTAAAAGACAATCTATTTTAAAGACTTTTTTTTTAATATATAAACTTATTATTATAAGAATCGTTAATCAAGTAGCTATTTTATATTAAGAGCGCAGAGCTCGTGATCATGTGTTCAAATCCCGGATCAAAAAAGTTATTCCGTCGAGAAATTTTCAGTCACTCTCCGGAGTTTGGAAGTACACATAGAATTAATCAGATTATAAGAGCGAGTGCATTATGAATAATACTGTGTGGATCCACTCATCAGATTTTGTACCGCCAAACAGCAATACCGAGCGAGTCGTTGCGTTCCCGTTTGAAGGATGAGTGAGCCTGTGTAACTATAGGCACAAAGGACATAACATCTTTGTTCCCAGGGTTGGTAGCATTGGCGGTATCAGGAATGGTTAATACTTCTCACATCGCCATTCTATGGTGGTGGTGATGGTGTCTTTATACACTTGCGCACTATTAATGCTTCCTTTGCCAGTTGGCTTTAAAAACTGCCTTAGCGTTAATGGTCAGGAACACGTCAACAATTTTAATTCAATCATGATTTATTAATTACAGTAAGAGTTTTCGAAATTGCAGCACTTTATTTGTAATCCACGTGCAAGATTTAAATTTCAAATTAACCGGTGAATAGGAGCTTGTAAAAATCAAGAGAAAAAATGCTAGCCCAGTAATTACTTAATTCTCCAATCAAAAATAACACAATAGCGTACATTGTAACTCTCTACCTGTGTTTATCAAGTCCGAAGCACGTTATAAATTAGGTATGTAAGCCACCTGACGCCGTACGATATTAATTACGAGAGTTTAATAATAAAAGGGATTAATTACGCTTCATTTGGTAGAAACTTTGGGACATTATTGCTCCTAACTAGCTCTTAGGCCTCTATTATGTCGTTACAGTTCTTGGTTTGGGACAATTCAAGAAATGGTCCTTTCCCTACAATAATCCTTTCAACGCAACTCCGGCTGTTGAACTTTATTACGTTTTATATTTCTGTGATACGGTGCAGATTCCCATGAAAGTGTACCAACAATAAAATAGTTATTCTACCGATAAAAATAAAATCTGAGTCCCCCAGTAATTATATATATAATTTGACTTAGATTATTTATTTATTAATATATAGATTAATGCTTATTTTTATAAGTATTCTATACACCCGTGTATCTTTCATTTCGTGAAGTTCCTAATCCAATGGGACTTCAGGAGTGACTTCAGGCGCAGGCCCAATGGTTTCACATGCTTTCCGAGGCACGAGAGTGTACACACTTCCAACTTCCAGTTTTCAGCTGGTTTTAAACCAAATACCATTTGCTGGGTTATATTAAGCTATAAGCTTCACTATCACGTTTCAATAACGTATGCACAATGATTTTTTTATCTATAAACATAAATCGGCAATACGTTTTACATAAAATAATGTATTTGTACTAAAATGCGGAAATAGCTTTATTTTGACATTTTCACTGTGACAAGTAATATGTTACAATTTCAGTGTCCATTATTCTGTTTCGGACAAAATATATTTGCAAACTGATTTTAAATTTGGAGCACTTGTATTTTTCTTAGTAATAAGAAGACGCTACCGACATTCCATCTCCCAATCGTAAACTCAAACAAAAAAGAAACCCTGAAACCTTCAAGCCCGAGGTTATTTAATAAAATAGTTTTGCCATTATCAATATAAACAAGGCAAATGCCTGAGATATATTGTGCTCAAACGTAGGCGCCAACACAAGTGCACTCTTTATTCCCTTGCTCTCATAATCGGACACGACCTGGATTAGTTCAGACAAGGACACTTTACGTGCTTTCCGAGGCACGGTAGCTTAATCATTTTTAAGCATACGGGGCTTGAACTCAAGGGTTTGGGAACTGCGGGCTTATAAGCTTTAAAATTAATTTTAAATCACCGAGACCCATTGCTGGTCAAAGTTGTCCTCTCTTTAGGTTCTACTAATTGTACAAGGAAATACTTTATCAATCAATCAATCAACAGCCAATCGTAGTCCACTGCTGAACATAGGCCTCTCCCGAGGTGCGCCAAAGCTCCCGGTTCTCCGCCTTCCGCATCCAGTCGGTACCCGCCACCTTCATAAGGTCATCGGTCCACCTGGCTGGGCGTCCTACGTTGCGTTTGCCGATTCGTCTCCTCTCTAGGACTCGTCTGCTCCAACGGCCATCGGTCCTACGACATACGTGACCAGCCCACTGCCACTTCAGCTACTAATTTTGCAAGGCATGTCGGTGACTCCGGTTCTTTTCCGGATAATCTCATTTCTGATCTTATCCTTCAAAGATACTCCGAGCATAGCAGAGAGCAAATTTGTGGACTAGTCCTTTCTAAATACTTTATAATTTATTTATATATAAAACATCACTTTTAATACGTAATATAATATAATGATACTTGCAAATAACGAAGAAATTGATCAAGATTTCTATATCAATTGCAAACATCACTGAAATTATGGATATAAAGAAGTGAATACATGAAACTGTTAAATATATTTGTTTAATTTCCACATCTATTGGCACTCCAAATTATAATTCTATCCCTTCTTATTATACAGATTTTTATTCATAAAAATACACAGTATGTCGCAAACTAGGTACAAAATCTTAATACAACTTAATTGAAATATATTTGAATCGTTATTATCCTCATTAATATTGAAATTATTATTAGTACTTTCAACAATATCATTATATTAACATTAGCATTTCGGTGTCCCCTACGATAAACCCGCGCAACGCGCCTAAAGAAGTTTTCACTTTAAAAAACTTTCCGTATAAGATAGCCCATTGATTGAGCAAAACTATATTATTATAACATCAACCTACATCTCACGAGGATGAAACCTTAACATGTAACGCGGGTTAAACGGCACGAGTTTTTTTTTATCGCATATGTAGGCGGACAAGCATATGGGCCACCTGATGGTAAGTGGTCACCAACGCCCATAGACATTGGCATTGTAAGAGATGTTAACCATCGCTTACATCGCCAATGCGCCACCAACTTTAGGAACTAAGATGTTATGTCCCTTGTGCCTGTAATTACACTGGCGCACTCACCCTTCAAACCGGAACACAACTATAGCAAGTACTACTGTTTTGCGGTAGAATAACTGATTAGTGGGTCGTACCTACCCAGACGAGCTTGCACAAAGCCCTACCACCAAGTAAGTAATTGAAACGGATTAAAAGTTTTAACAAACTATAATTTAGAAATTATTTAGTTTTTTTAATTATTTTAATAAATGATGATAAGTGATCACCTTAATTGTCTATATAAGACAGTTTTTGAGCACATGGCTTAGAGCTATATATCTGACCATCAATTATCAAGTAAAAGAGTATCAAGTATGAGATTAATGTCCAAAATATGGAGGGAATGTCCTGCAAAATAGTCATCAATGGTAACACAATACGATACCCATTGGATAGTGATCGGGAAATTAAACCTAGTTTCAATATATAATGCAGATGTATTATTACACGGAAATGGCTGTTTACTCAATTTTCATATTGAAATTATTTGTATAATATAAATCAAAAACATGCGTTAAAAAAGTTGCAATTTTTATTCCTAATATTGTCGAAATTTGTAACAAATAATATAATGATTATTATTGCAGTATTAATGAGCAAAAGTACAAATACTTCAAAGAACCGGAAGTGCATGAAAATCGACCTGCAAGTTCAAGTTACATGCATACATATGTTTTTAAATAAAGCCAGTACAAAACAATGTCGTTCTAATTTTAAATATATTTTTTTATGACGTCATAGAAAATACCAAGTTTGACTCGCTCTCTTGCACGATATTAGTACACAAATGGACATAAGCGTATGAAAAACAACTGGTCATCCTTGTTTATAAACTTACTCTTATATACATAATGTATATATCTCATATTCAATTTGTTATGTTTTGTTATAATTTTAATTATGTATTACCCCTTCTCTCCGAAATTGATATTTGTATTGGGTTCAAGTTCAATATTTCGCCCATTTTTATTAAATGAAATAATACTTTTTATTTCCAAACTAAATAAATAAGTTACGACGTTAAAGTAAAAATAGAGCAAAAAATGAATTCGACTTTTGTAACTACGAACGATTTGGAACGATTTATTTTTCGTATCAAATATTTTAGAATACTACAATTAAAGATATAAATACAACTTTAACACACACATAAAAACACTCACACACATGCAACACTCACAAACTCATTCATTAGAATCTCTCTCTCTCTTAAAAATTTTACTTTATTTAATGTCCTCTAGTTAATAATTCTATATATGTTTAAGCTAATTGTGTAATGCTATTTTTGTTTTAAATAAATGACATAAATTACGCAATTTACTAAGTTATGTATGTTAACTGTTGTATTACCAAAATATAAATAAATAAGGATGGATGATGTTAAAAGCTTAACGTGCAATAATTACTAGAGCTAGCGCTCCTTAAGAAAAATTGTGCGGTTGGGGGACCCCCATTAGGAACGAAGTTCTGTGCAATATTTTTTCGACTCAAGCCGTGTTTTAAAATGTAGATTTTAATTGATTATATTACTGTATTTTTGTCACACTAAAAAGCACCTCAACCTACCTTATATCGACCTCCTAAATTCCTACGCCCAACGCATCGCATTTTGTAGCATTCGGTAAGCATATGAATGCTATTTCGTTATATGACGTGACCTTGGGCCACTGTCATTTCACTCTACGCGTACTTGTAAGCCGCGTTAAAGAACTTCGTTCCAAAAACGATAACAGTATATAAAATATAACTGCACATAAAATATTCAGTTATTTATTTGTTAAATCAATATGATCAGCACGAATAATAATCTTAAGCTCCATAATTAAGAAACAAATATTATTATTGGAAAAGGTAACATTGGCGCTGCAAGAAATATCAACCATTCCTTATATAAGCAATTTCTCGGGATTACTAATCATATAAACTCACTAATATACTAACAGGCTAGTTAGAATATTAAAATATAAAACTAAAAAAGGTATCAACCGTACATCAACGCGTTTCGCAATTTTGCCATCGCGGCAACAGGAAATTGAATTGCCAATGCTTCAACTTCTGACGCTAAATGACACTATAATATAAAATTAATGTTGTATTTATTAAATTATATATCAAAATAATTCATTATAAATATTATTATTTACAATTTTTTATTTAAAACAGATAGACATCCTGATAGATTATGAGAGTTAGGGAATAGAGAGTGCATTTTTTTACGCACACACTTGTGCACTATAATATGCTCTGCGCAGTTAGCTAGTCTCTCTTGAAATTGGTCGCCGTGACCGAAATTGGTCAGGAGACCATCAGGGGTCGTTATATACACTGGTAACACTTGACAATATGCAAGGGCCAATGGTAGTCCTCACGTAATAGGGTTGCGTTTTTTATGCTCGAACAATGATGATAATGTACTTCATTTAATAGCATAATTAATATCAAAGAGCGAGATGGCAGAGAACTGAATTTTCATGTGCTTTATTTTTGTTTTTAAATGATCTCGTGCTCGATGATAAATAAAAGTTTCGTAAGAAAACCTTCATTTATGTCAGATCATCGGCCACATAACAACCAACCAGCATTGGAGCCGCGTTGTGGAAAAAGTTCCAAAACTTTTCCTGGCTTTACACCAGCAGTGGGACATATGCAATTATACAGGCTGTTACGATATTATGTTATGAATTATAAGATAATATTCTATCACATTGCGGTGATAGGGGGGTACTAATAGCTGTCGTGCCGTTAGCAGGTGGATACAAAATTGATGCTTTGCCACCCCCCTCGCGATAATTAAAGGTTAACTACTCTCATCTTCGTTATACGTGACGTTAGGAGCACTCACAGATTTAAGGAATGAATACGCTTATATCTCTGTACAGTAGAACATAAAAATACATTGAGTAAATAAAATAAACGTTGAGTAAAATCAATAAAAACATGGAGTCTTAATAAAATTAATATATTTTTATTATTTTTTTAACATTACTTAGCAACGAAGCGTATAGTATACATGCGACGCACACAGAAGGCATGACGTCATAAAAGAGCGTAATACCGTAACAGCATACGAGTCGGTTTTACACCCTAGGACACTAAAGATGATGTGATGTGTATCAAATCAATAAATTCGATTAAGGTAGCATAACACTGTTTAAATCTAAATCTATTTGACCGTCTCAAAATAATTCACTCACACATTCTCATACACACACCCACACATAAATAAAAACACACACTTAAGCTACACTACACTGTGAATATCAAAGCTATTTCTTAAAAAAGTGTATCTCGTGTCTCATTTAAATAAAATATATATGCCCTTTTATGGCCTTACAGTAAATATTCATTTGAATATTTAATACAGTAATATTGAAACACTATTGAATTACCAAGATTAAAGTAAAAAAAGTGTTTTACTTGGTGGTGGTAGGTACCACCCACTCATCAGATATTCTACCGCAAAACAGCAGTACTTTGTATTTTAGTGTTCCGGTTTGAAGGGTGAGTGAGCCAGTGTAATTACAGGCACTAGGGACATAACATCTTAGTTCCCAAGGTTCGTGGCGCATTGGCGATGTAACCTATGCTTAGATTCTCTTACAATGCCAATGTTTATGGGCGTTGGTGACCACTTACCGTCAAGTGGCTCCATATGCTCGTCCGCCTCCCTATGCAATAAAAAAATGGATGTAACATCTATTTTATTTATTGTTATCATTAATTTGCTTTCGTTTTAGATTCCTCGTTGGTCTACCAAGGAATCTAAAACGAAAGTAGGTAGTTTATACGAATACAAAAACGGAGATTCTATATTCAATAACTTTTCAACATTTAGAATAAATTCTAACAGAATATATTTGACATTCAGAGAAAATGAACAAATACTAGCACCACGCTAATTCCATATCGCTTTACGCATCAAAAATATTGATTAAAACACCCTCCATGAGATCGAACATAAAGCCAATATCAATACACAACAAAATAGTTGGTCCAGGCTTATGTTACAGAGGTGATAAATCAGTGGTAGCAGGTAAAGTTTCAAACTAAGTAACGCTATAGCCCGTTTACAATATATCGTAACGATATGAACACGACAATCAAATCAAATTGTTTTTATTTTTTGCTTCTTTCGAAGTGTATAATCCTTTTAATAATGATTTGATTTATTATTTCGTTATTGTTAATTAAAACTAAGGGTTACAATAATATAAATATCACCCAACGTAAAATAAATATAATCTACACCTAAACATGCTAACAAGGCTTCTGGAAGTGAAAACAAAAATATATATTTTGTTGTTATAAATAAATATAAAAGTAGAAAATAAGTGATTTCATATGAAATTTATTTAAAATTTCAATAACCTGTCAAAAGATTTATATATAGTAAACGAAACAGAACTGAAAGAATTTTAATTTATATAAATTTTGCATTTAAACTGATTCATTCTAAACGTAAAATATTAAATCCGTTTTCAAATTAAACTAAATGAATGAACATAAAAACTAATAATTCATTAAAAATATCGCTCCGTTATTATGTAAACGTTTTCCGATTCGCTATAGAGGCGCGATATCCTTTGAATTATGACTCACTCGCATTACACTTGGATCGTTGCCATAGTATATTGATTGCCACTACGGGAATTTTCAAACGTTATATATTGGACGAGATAAGAAAAATACAGTTGTTACAATTGCAAGTAATGACTTGTAAATTGAATGCGAGTTAATAATAATAATAATATCGCGGGACATTATTCAGACAAGGCCTGATCCCAAACTATGCAGAGCTCGTACTATAGTCACCAGACAACTGATATACTACATATACTACTTTTCTTTTTTAAATACATACTTATATAGATAATTACACCCCGACTCTAGACAAACAGACATGTTCATGCACAGAAATGTCTGTCCTGGGTGGGAATCGAACCCATGACCTGCGGCGCGAAAGGCAACTATCTACTAACTACGCCAACCGGTTCGTCAAAGTTAATCAGCACTATACGAAATGAGAAGTAAAATAAACTCTTTCTACTTTTGATTCTTTTGAGGAGTCGCTTTTGTTCTTGTTCCACCAGGCTCCTCCAATGAGTATAAATGGGGTAGATTTTCATTCAACACATACAGTTCACTATGCTTTCATTCACCGTCGAGCTTGAGATGAAACACACAAATACGAAAATTCAGATGTGCTTATCTGAGCTCAAGCCTGCAATCTAATCTATGTATCTCAGCTCTATTATAAAAAATAGTTATACAAGTTATTTAAATAAATATTTCATAGAGTTGGTTTCGAATGTAGTTTCTACCGCATCCTTAAAACAACACCAGTTTGATCGAAGCCGCGGTCGAAACAATTTCCTTACAGTCTAAATACAGAGGCTATGTAACTTCAAGCACATGGAATGAATATTTTTATGAACTTTCCAAGTCTTCCCTTGGGAGAGTTTAAATTTTTGTAGGGAAAATTAATTTTTATATTAATATGTTAATTTAAAGCACTCTTATTACAGGCTCTAATACGACGATTTAAAGGCGGAAATTCAAAGACCGATTTATATACACTCTCGGATGAAAAGTAAAATGGAATAAGTCTTAAAGCAAGTTATGTAATTAATTATACTTTAGCGAACTTTTGTCAAATTGACGTAAAGTACAAACGAGACATCAGCCTCGATCTCTTAAGACGCGGAGCAGATGAAATGTCAAAAGTAAATTTTTCGTAAAGGAAGATGTGATTTAACTTCGAATCCACTTATGTTGATTACATCACATACGTATTCCGTAAATATTTCAAGTATTTATTTTCGCTGTTAAGCGTCAGTCATACTCGCGCCATTCGCGATCGCGTTCCAGCAATGATCGCTTTTGTTGTAGATTAATAACAGGGCATTCATTCACTAAGATTATATGTACTTCTAGTTCACTGCTGATCTTCGGTAGAATATAAATACAAGTCTCTAGTACCAGCGCAATGGCATGACCCTGATTTTAACAGCAAGAGTTGACTATTGATATTAGAATTATAATAATTAAGAGACCATGGAACGGCTAACAATTCTTATATTTAGGATATAATTTTCAGCTTAATACCCTTTTTTTATAGTATAGGTAGGTGGACGAGCATATGTGCCACCTGACGGTAAGTGGTCACCAACGCCCATAGACAGTGGCATTGTACATTTATTTCAATGTATGCCTGTAATAACATCAGCTTACTCACCCTTCAAACCGGAACACAACAATAACAAGTACTGCTGTTTTGCGGTGGATTATCTGATGAGTGGGGTACCTACCCAGACGAGCCTCATGTGACACTTTTATAAGGAAAGGATTTCGCTTGGTTTCACATAAATGTGACCGTTGCTTTATACATGCGCCATTCTCCTTTGCTACGTTAAATCACGCAAGTGACTTCGTTCCTAAGCTCATTGTTATAATATTTTGTTTGTTTCACTTTTTTTTAACGTTCTGGCATTTGTAAATTTATATATATATTTATTTATAATATAAGGCATAGGGTATGTTATGTACAACGTTATGCAATTGCACAACACAATGTTACGTAAAACGCGTATTTATCCGCTAATTTACCAACTCATAATATAATAATAATATCATGAGACATTATTCACACACGGCCGTCTATGGAAACCAGACAACTACACATACTTATATAGATAATTACACCCAGACTCAGGACCAACAGATATGTTCATTTTTTTTATTGTATAGGTAGGCCGACGAGCATATGGGCCACCTGATGGTAAGTGGTCACCAACGCCCATAGACAATGGCATTGTAAGAAATGTTAACCATCGCTTACATCTCCAATGCGCCATCAATCTTGTGAACTAAGATGTTATGTCCCTTGTGCCTGTAATTACACTGGCTCACTCACCCTTCAAACCGGAACACAACATTACAAAGTACTGCTGTTTTGCGGTAGAATATCTGATGAGTGGGTGGTACCTACCCAGACGAGCTTGCACAAAGCTCTACCACCGAGTTCATGCACACAAATGTCTTTCCTGTGTGTTAATCGAACCCACAACATGCGGCGCGAAAGGCGAAAGGCTCGTCATAAAAGTAAAAAAATATGTCATTTTATTAGATAACCCATCAGCTTGTATATAAAATTACTAAATTTCTCTTAAATGAACCCAAAAAAAGGGATAAAATTGTATTAAAACTAAAAAACAGTAAAGAAAATAAAATTAGTTTAATTAAAAATCAAAGTAATGAGTATTTTAAATATTCCATTGTAATTAAATACAAAAAAAAAAGATACAAGCGGCTCCTCGAAAAATAAATTTAACTAAAATTTCATCTGAAACATGCAAGCTTTCTTAAAGGTTCAACTAGTATAAGATGCATTGTAAACACAAATTAGGTGCTTGGAAATCTCACAAATTGTCTCCCGGAGTCTGATCCTCTTAACCTCTCTAAGGATATATCCTTACTAATTGGCTAGCTGAGCTGGAAGCTGTGTAGCTATTCTGGAAGACCAAACTCTAACTCGAGGTAGAATTCAATCGTAAAATATAAGTAAACGACCTTTGTTTACGAGAGATTGACTAAAGTAAGTAAAGGTAAGTAACAGCCTGTGAATATCCTACTCCTTTCGTTTTTTTTTTTTTTTTTTTGTGGATTTGGTTTGGAACTTTTTCAACCACGCTACTCCAATGCGAGTGGTGGAATACACAATCATGTGGCAGAGTTTCAGTAAAATTAGACATATGCAGGTTTCATCGCGATGTTTTCCTTCGCCGTCAAGCAAGATGATAAACACATATTAAGCAGAAAAAAAAAATCGTGGATTCAAACCACATAAATAATTGGTGGACAGACTGAGAAATGTGCCATAGGATTTATTTTAATAGGATTAATTTATTTCTTAGTGAATAAATGCACAGTTCAAATAAGAATTAAAAAAACTCTTATCTCGTAATATTAAATTTGTTATATTGACTTATAGTTTAAGAGAGTGAAATCCACTCAACTTTATAAACTTGTTCACACCATTGGGTTTCAGCAAAATCCATTCTCGGTAAAAGCATAGGAAGCGTAATTATATAACAAATTTTGTTTGGAATGATTATTTTTGGTCAGTTTAAGTATATTATATTATGAAAGATTAAATAAAAAAAAATCAAATTAGAATTTAATTTGAGTTGAGTTGATATTATATTATATAAACTCAAAACAATTAATTCAAGCAGAGCCGTCAGTGGAATACACATAAAAACTAAGCAGTTTATATTTCATTTATCTTGATCAACAGAATTATACAATTACCTTCCTAAAAGTACAAGTGCGATTCTTTCCCATTTAATGTGACAGTGACAAAACCACCATTCAAAGACAAAAAGAAAACATTCTAGATGTCGTGACTCGAAACGTGAAAAGTCAAGTTGTCTATTGTGAATGTGAGAACAAAAAGTGATTCTGAAACTCTTTATTCAAAGGACAGTGAGACAATACGAAGCTATTTGAAAGAGGGAGCGTATCGCATTCAGGTGAAATATAAGAATTCATAGAAATAAATAAATTCCTATCATTTTATGTCTTTCAAATGAGTGACATAGTTGTTGATTTTTATATATGAAACTTGATTAACTTCATTGCTAACGATTCTGCGTTTAAATCACATTAGCACATGAAATTTTATCACTCTCAACTTTATTCATAATATATGAAAAGGACATCCTGCAATGCCAACCATTATTCGTGATCTTTATGATTTTGTACCAAAACTGACTGACTATAAATGTATAAATCAAACTTAACCTGCAAATACTTTCGCCGTCAAAGATATTTCCTATTAAGAGGGTACTATTTACACCTTAACCCACAATTATTTTGATTATATACAAATCATTGACAAGCCTAGCGCTTTTGGTCAGTAACAATATAACCAAGCGTTTATACACGTTACATATACAAAGCGTGAAATAAATATTCCTTTTTTTTAAATGAATAGTTCGAAATTTAAAATACAAAACGAAATTCACAATAAATTCCAATGTCAGAAATTATTTACACACATACCACGATTTCAGCGATACTTACAGTACGCAAAGGATTGTAAATCATAATATTTCAACTGAATTGACAGACGTTATTGTTTAAATAATCACAATTTATATGTTAAAATAGAAATTATGAGTTGTTATGTATCTATAATATCAGCTTAAATCAATAACTTGGGATAATCATATCACAGTTTTACATTAAATATTTTTTCCAAGCTTAAGTAAGGTTTGATGAAGTTAAAGATAGACGACCTTGCTTAACATACATGTTATTAAACGAGTGATTAGTCAAACAACGCAAAGAAGAAGTTCTTTCAAATGTCAAAACAATTATGATAGAAAGAGAGGAATCATTGTTTAACTAATCAGCCGCTAAGCATTGTTTACAAGCAATGCCGAGAGTATCTAGTGTGTTAACTATACAGTAATAACTTGATACCTACCGCTGTCTGAGAGAGTTGGTCTCTTAGGGCATGATTTCGCTGGTGGGTTGATCTCCCGATACCATTTTATCGCCGGTATGATTTCTTTTGGTAATATCATTAATCTTTAAAAGTTAAAAAGTTCCAATGTGAAGGATTTATCATATCTTTCGAGTTGTATTCTGCCATCTTCTAGAATATGACTGTCTCAAAAGATTCTTCATCTCCTTAATTATCTCATATACCAACTATTATACAATGTTGACGTATTTCTAATTAAAAAAAAACAAAACTCATTATGATATGCAATTTATGTATAAATATTACTTAGCATAATAATTTCCATTAAAAATCTATATAAAGTTAGTGTTCTAAGCTGTACCTAAAACACTTTAAAAGTTAGCTCATATGATTTTATTCCTCGGTCACCTTCCGCACTGGACTATTAAAACTCCTCTTTATGTGTCGAAACTTGGCTTCAGTGATTAATAAACTTTTTAAAGGTACCCGGATCGGATGTATAGTTTTATTGCAAAATCTACAATATCTAATAACATGAAATCATTTAATTAACATGTAGATTTTAATTGATTATATTACTGTATTTTTGTCACACCAAAGTGCCTTAACCTTATGCAACTTTAGAGAGAGTTAAGCAAAAATGACTTAATCAAAGATTAAGTAACGATTAAAATTTTTAAATTCAATTAACATTTTTTTATAATAATAAATCAATAAATTTACCAATATTAGGAATTTTAGTAATTTACCCCTCCAATTAAATAAAGTTTATGATGGGAATTGTGATAATAGTCCAGGGTTCGAACCTGGGACGTGTGTGCTATTGGTCTCTATATGGTTTTGTATTACCTTTATATTTTTGTTTTTGTTTTTGTTTTTTAAAATAAGTGTTTTAAATAAAATTATATATAATCTTTTGATTGCATTTTATTATATTTACTTAATTAAAAAAGATCTACAATAGGTGATCTGCTATACAGTTCACGCTCTATCGTTTAGCGTGGTTTGTCGTCATACATCTAGAAACGCTCGCGCAGTACTGGGTTCAAACGCCCAACGCATCGCATTTTGTAGCATTTGGTAGGCATAACGCTATTTCGTTACGCGACACATCCTATCCTACACACTCTACTGTAAGCCGCGTAAAATAACTTCGTTATAATAAGCCAATCAAACTGCATTCATAAAAAATAAGATTAAATGTCCCAATTTATCTTAACAGTATAATTCAATTTAAAATTAATCAACAAATGAAATCATCAACGTAAACAAAAATTCAAGACAATATTATAGAATAATTATAATAAATAAATACAAATTTTCACAAAAAGGGAATTATTATTATTAAAGAGATTTATTTCTTAATGAGACGAATTAATTATAACACTTAACAAAAATGGATGAATTTCAAATTTTTTACAGAAAGCAAAGAAATAAATCTCTTTAATAATTATTATTCCCTTTTTGTGAAAATTTGTATTTATTTATTATAATTATCTATATAAATATCAATAAATAAATAATTGCTTAGTTTTGTATTGAAAAAAAGAGATAGTCTAGTGGATAAAATAGCTCACAAGGATTGAGGCTACAAGCCTGGACAAGCAAGTTGGCCATTATCATTAGGACACCTGCCTCAAACAAATTCTGGCAAATTTAATGATTGTTTTGGTATATAAAAACATTTGAAATAAAGCTTGTAAACATTTAAAATAGTAGCTATTTTATTATACATTATACAAATCATAAATTGATTAGAGTGTGTGAACATGGCATAGCTTCCCTTTTGGGCAGGAGGTGCAACCGAAATGGCTTCGATGCAGTATAAAAAATGTGTTATTTTAATCAATCACCTTGCATATAATATATAGTAAGATTGTATAACAGATATACTATATGTTGTTAAAACACGATCCCTACAAAAAACGGTAGAAAATAATCACAAATTTACTTCGAAATTTTAACCAAATACCACCGTTATACCGATAAAAAGTTTAATTTTATAAAAATATTTAATAACAACGAACGTGTTTTTGTAAAGAGAAATGAATTAGTTTGGGATCAGATGGCTCTGTGTGAATAATGTCCCAGGATATTATTATAAATAAATATTATATTATAAAACATTTAGAATTATTATTTGTTGTGGTTACACAAGTACCCAAAAGACATAGAATGCAAGATTGAACGA
The DNA here is from genome assembly GCA_905220585.2 of Nymphalis polychloros. NCBI lineage: Eukaryota > Metazoa > Arthropoda > Insecta > Lepidoptera > Nymphalidae > Nymphalis > Nymphalis polychloros. The sequence goes on from HG992262.1 coordinate 1,680,087, forward strand.
TAAATAAACAATCTACTTGGTTGTAGGGCTTTGTGAAAGCCCTTTTGGGTAGCTACCACCCACTTATCATATATTCTACTGCCAAACAGCAAAGCTTAGTATTGTTATTTTCCGATTGGTTTGATTGGTTGAGTGAGCCAGCTTACAAGCGCAACGGACATAACATCTTAGTCCCTAAGCTTGGTGGCGTAACGGCGATGTGAGGGATGGTTAATATTTCTTAGGGTGACTACTTACCATCAGGTGACCCATCGACCATCGAAGTTCTGTGGGATATTTTTTCAACTCAAGCTGTGTTTTAAAATTTTAATTTTAATTGATTATATTACTGTACTTTCGTCACACCGAAGAGCACCTCAACTTCCTTTATATCGACCTCCTAAATTCGAACGCCCAACGCATCGCATTTTTTAGCATTTGGTACCCACAGTATGAACGCTATTTCGTTGCTCACGTGACCTTGATCCACTGCCATTTCACTCTACTGTAGGCCGCGTAAAAGAACTTCGTTCGAAAAAAGTATATGTTTTGTGTTTATGTTGCGGTCACACTTATGCAAAGTTAGCGCAGAGTATAAGAGACAAAACTAAAATGTTATGATACGAAACAGCGTGTAAATACTAGTTACGTAATACCTAGTCAGTTAATGATAAACCAAACAGTATTAGGCAACAATAAGCTCAGCTTATAGATTATAGATTAAGCTAGAAATAATTAATGCTATTTATTTTGATAATTATGTGTACATTCAAATATTGTAATAATTGAAACAATAGACATATTTGGATAATGTCTCATGATAATTTAGAACAGTATAATACATAATATACTATTATTAGTAATAATTGACTATATGTTAATATAAAAATAACTGGTTTTCTTCCTGTACAATGTAATTATTTATGTAATAAACGTAGGGAATTAAATAAAAAACATTCCATTGACATTCAATATTTATGAATTATTAAAAAACTGGCAAAGTGCGAGTCCAACTCGCCCACCGAGGGTTCCGAACAAATTTGTACAAATTTTTGAAAAAAGAGCTCTGAAAATTGTTTTCCAAATATAACGAGAGCGAAGCCACGGGTAAAGCGCTAGTTACATATAAAAGAATAAAAAATGCATATAGCAGATAAAAAAGAAAAAGCATTAAATTTCAGAGCAGAATTAGTAAATTCGGTATTTATAATAATTAATATTATGCTTTGTGAAACTATCAATATGGCCGCTGGGTTTAAACAAAATACTGTCATCAAACACAATATTGCACACGTTTTGAATTAAAGTAAACATTAATATTTGCCTCGCATCGATAATACAAAATAAATATTTAGTTATGATTAAATAATTTATATAAACTTTATGTAAATAAATGTTTGGAGTCAATATTTCAACCACGACGATGGTGATTGTTCAATGACAATTCACCCACTTACATTCCATTATTATATTTACAATTTAAGCAGAATTATGTAAGACCTTTCCGGTCTTTCCTTAGTCTGATTAAGTTACCCATTTCAGCACGAGCTAGTGCCCGCGACTTATTCCACGTGAAAGTTTTATTACGATATACAAAACATTAAATAGTAAACTTGAAATATAAAAAGATTTGGAGCTCATTTTACAATACTCCTGCATCTGGATAGGTCAACAAAAATGTGTTACACGAGCACTTTGCCCGCGTCCGCGAAAGTTATATAAAACGTTTGCGTCTCGGGACGCTCGACAGAAGTGATAATATTTATTATTAATTATAATATATTAAATATAATTTAAATTAGTACTTAAGAGTTGCTAAATTATTATAAGTACTATCGGTATACGCTAGATGGCGTTAGGTTGGTAACTCAAAGGTAAAGCAGTCCGCGTCGGTAATAACATAGTATAAAGTGTTACGGTTTACCCTCCCATAAGAAGTTATTACTTCAAAAATTATTATTTAACGTAAATTAGTGTTTGGTAATAGACTAAACGTAGGACAGTTACAGTTTGTTCAAACTGTGATATTTTTCTTACTGAGAGAATTTTATACCCGTCATAACTTCGAAATGAAAAGTCCCATCCGGATTATTTAAAGAGGAATTTAGATGTAAATAATCATCCTTAATTATTAAACCATTTAAATGGGTAAGAATTAATAAAATTATGTTACATAATTCTATCACCGTATTAACTTTTTTTCACTCAGTGGAAACCTTCAGAAGGTACTCGGCTCCCTTAGGGGGAGGAACCGGGTTATGTGGGATTCTTACGCACTAAAACCACTACGATGACCGTCCTCGGCACAGATCGGAGAGGCTGCGGGATCGTGTTGATATAACGCATCCGCGGACCCTCCCGTGCTCTGCTCCGCTCGTGGGTTGGTGGAGCTCTCCTCAGGGAGCGAAGGTAATTTCGCCCCCCCGCACTCCTCGCTAGTGCGTACGGCAGCTCGAGGCCATCCCGGCTGCCGTCCTCCTCAGGGCCGTCTGAAATAGGACCCGAGAGGCCCCCACCTCACGCATCCACGGCCCTAGGGTTACGCCCTATCTTTTAAGCCCCGAGCGTCGGGACTGTCCACCGTATTAACTTAACTTAACTTGAACTTAATAATTTAAACGAAAACTGTTATTGTGGCTTAATTATAATAGTTAGTCGGTATATGACTAACTCGTGGATTTTTTTGTGAAAAATCATGATCCCGATGCTTCCCACCGACAATAAAAACACTTACAAATGTAACAGATATAATTATACAAAGCATATTAAATCAGTATCATGGTGACATTGTTGTCCTAGATATGTTTGAACCGTGCTAAATAGCTCACCCATTATGGGTGATGCATTTTTTCTTCTAGCCTGCTTGCTATTCCACTATGATCCCTTTATATATAAAAATATAATATAACTCGTTATGCCGTATTAACAGTATGAAGGTATCCTACAGTCGATCCCGAAGTCGATTAATAAGTGTCGAGTAACAGAACGGAGAGTCTCATTCTTTTATATACAAAATACCGTCGATTCTTTATAGCATGAAAAAAAGTACAAACAAACAAACACTTTTTCATATTTATTAATAAAATAACTAGCTGTTAATGTCCCACTGCTGGGCTAAGGCCTCCTCTCTCTTTTGAGAAGGCTTGGAACTCATTCCACCCCGCTGCTTCAATGTGGGTTGGTGGATATACAGAATTTCGTTTAAGTTAGACATGTTAGGTTTCATCCTTTCATCACAGCTTAACCGTCAAGAGCGTGATGTTAATCAGATGAAAATTCAATGGTGTTTGCGTGGGTTTGAACTTCTCATTCATCGTTTTAGACTCACACGTTATAACCACTGGGCCTCCTCAGCATGTTATATGTATATATTTATTTCAAATTAAATTTTATACTCAACTCAAAATAAAGCTACCAATAGTAAGCATCAGTTCGATTATAACTGTTACCAAAAATACTTGAAGCCGTAAAGTTTAAATTAATTTCACGATCGTATTGTTTTTGACCCTCATTGTGGTCTTCGGATATCTGATTTAAAGTTATCTATTAAAGTTGAATTGTCCAATATATTAACATAGTAAATAAATAGAGTTAGAAGATATTATTACTTGTTTGTAAAAGTGTTTCTTTCATTATGGTAGTACTTATTATATTTTGTCATGTAAAATATTTTTTTTATACAACACATATTAATAGGGAACCGGCATGGTAGTGCTCAATTATAGCCTGAAAATAAAATCAATCACTAAATTTTTTTTTTTTATATCATTGTTAGGTGGACGGGTAAAGAGGCTACCTCGTAGTATGTGATCAGCACTGCTCATAGGTACTAAGATTGTATGTCCTTAGGACTCACCGATGTAAAAGACACTTATTGCGCCCCGAGCATCGGAATACCCACTAAAACACAAGCGGTACTCTTTCCGTCTTAACAAGGAGTGCCACGGGATAGCTCGCGCATGCTAGCATGACGCTCTGATCTGCCTCACTCACCCTTCCACAACCACAACAAGGTTTAGCGAACGAGTATGTTCGGGCGGTCACAAAGCCCTACCACCAAGTGAATAGACTAAACAATTTTCACATACGACCATCGGGCCGGAGTAACGTTACAACATTACTTCACTGACCTGTTAAACTAAACTAAAGTCTTGTAATCCTTAATCCTAAATCCTGGTAAGTTTAATTAAACGTCTAGGTAATGTTAAAAGTTTCGAACATGTTAGGTCTAGACTTGTTCTAATAGTCTTTAAAACGGAGCTGAATATGTAGGTTAATGGTATGCATTTGTTTAGTTATATTGAAAACTTGGTGTTATGCGTGGTTTCACCCGCGTTCATGCGCTCCCAGAGCGTGAAGAAGCGTGATTTTATTTAGTCTTCTAGTTATCAACCGCGGCTTCTGTTTGAAGATTCGCTTGTCGTGTTACATCCAATATCAATCTTCTTTATTCAATTCTTAAATCAATGGCTAATATTTTATGAAGTGTCTCCAACAAAGGAAACACACTTAAAAGTACATTGAATCGTTGAATAATATTATAAAATATGTGTGTTCCTTCAATTATAGAAGACCAAATCAAGCACATAAAGATGACTAAACAGAATTAAAAATAATTAAACAAAAAAATATTCTTCTTATTATTCTCAATAAATTTAGCTATGTTGTGCGAAAGTGAGTTAAGTAGGTATTACAAAACTATATATATATATATATATATATAGAGATTAATATTAGAATAACAAAAATAATAGTAATAAATAAATCAAAATAAAACATTATGTATTTTATTTTGTATTACAATTTTTTGAGATATTTTTCAAACTTGGATAATTCTAAAGTATATAGTATCTTTTTTTTTTATTGTATAGGTTGGCGGGCGAGCATATGGGCCACCTGATGATAAGTGGTCACCAACGCCCATAGACAATGGCATTGTAAAAAATGTTAACCATCACTTACATTGCCAATGCGCCACCAACCTTGGGAACTAAGATGTTATGTCCCTTGTGCCTGTAATTACACTGGCTCACTCACCCTTCAAACCGGAACACAACAATACAAAGTACCGCTGTTTTGCGGTAGAATATCTGATGAGTACCCACTCATACCTACCTACCCAGACGAGCTTGCACAAAGCTCTACCACCAAGTAGTATATCTAAGTCAGCGTGCTGTTTAGAAAGCATGTTGTATAGTCTGCAGATCCTTGACAAAGCAGCATAGCAAGCGGCAGACGAGCCGGTTGGAGTGGTTGGTTAACACTTGCCTTTCGCGCGGCAGGTCGTGGGTTCGATTGCCACCCAGGACTGATATTTGTTTGCATGAACATGTCTGCTTGTCCCGATCTGGTTGTAATTATTTATATAAGTATGTATTTACAAAAGAAATGTAGTATATCAGTTGTCTGGTTTCCATAGTACAAGACGTTCTGCTTAGTTTGGGATCAGATGGCTTTGTGTGAATAATGTCCCTGATATTATTATTGTTATTATTTTAGTGTCCAAGTGTTTGTTTTGAATTCACTTGAATAAAGTATTAATAACTTAGCATTGACAATCATAAATATAAACAGAAATGTTTTATTTTCATACGGCTTAACATAATTATCTACAAAATATATAATAGCCATGTGTCTGTACATTGAATGAATTGATCAAAAAGTGAGCGTGGGCGATAAAGAAGAAGTCAGACTACCTTTTTTAATTTTGTCTGTCTGTATATACACGCTAATTTTTCAACATTACTGAACGGATTGCAATGCGGTTTCACATATAGATTTAGCTCAGCTTTGAGCAACATTTACGCTTTGTGTTATTGTAATCTTACGACAATGTAAAGAGTTATCGTATTCTATACATATAATAAAGCAGTAGAAACTGTATCATTACATACAGACACTTAATACATTTATCAAAAAGACGAGTGTAATAAAAACTACTTAGATGGATGAATATGCGGGCACCAGCCAGTTTAGATATAAAACGTACTAACTACAGCAAAGATTTGAACCTATATAAGGGGTTTTCCAATAGGGACGCTTGAACTTTGACAGCTGATTGCGGCCATGTTGTTTGAGTGACAGCTGTCAAATGCAGTGTGTTATATTCATTCCGTCCTCCCAAACCACCATGGCAGGTTACAGTGTCGAGCAGCACGTGCAAATCATAAAATTGTTTTATGAAAATGGGTCTTCAGTTCGAGCAACGTTCCGCGCACTTCGCCCGTTTTACGGTCGCGATGATCGTCCTGCCGAGTCGACTATCCGTCGATTGGTGGACAAATTCGAGTCAACCGGGTCAGTTAACAATCAGCCGGTTCCCGTGCGTCAACGTAACGCGAGATCTGCCGAGAATATCGCCGCTGTGCGCGACAGTGTCCTCGAAAACCCGCGGCAGTCAATTCCGCGTCGCGCACAGGAACTCGGCCTTTCGCAGACGACAACTTGGCGAATTTTGCGTTGTGACTTGAGCCTGCACCCGTACAAGATCCAGCTGACCCAAGAGCTCAAGGTTAATGACCATAGACAGCGCCGTGTGTTCGCTGACTGGGCATTAGAGCAGTTGGAAGTTGACGCCGATTTTGGCAAAAAAATCATCTTCAGCGACGAGGCGCATTTTTGGATGAATGGCTATGTCAACAAGCAAAATTGCCGTATTTGGGACGAGACCAATCCACACGAGGTTCACCAAGTGACAATGCACCCGCAGAAAGTGACTGTTTGGTGCGGATTTTGGGCCGGAGGCGTGATTGGTCCGTATTTTTTCGAAAACGATAATGGTGTGGCCGTCACCGTCAATGGTGAGCGATACCGGTCGATGATAACCAACTTCTTTTGGCCTGAAATCGAGAATATGGATCTGGACAACATGTGGTTTCAACAGGACGGCGCTACGTGCCACACAGCACACGCTACGATGGAAGTTCTGCACGAGCAAGCGCCCTTAATGGAAAACCCTATATAACCATGTATATATATATATACATGTATATATATATATATTACCTTTTATATATTTTCGTAACTAAAAGCAATTATTGATACAGAAAATATACTCTTAAAATAATAAAAATAATGTTATTGAATGATAAAAATAAATTATGTATTCAAATACGATTTCAATCAATGGAGCCATTTTATATACAAAATATGTTTATATTTTCTAAGAACCTACAATAAAGATTCCTTTTTAGATATTCGTACTTCATAAAGATATAAAATTTTTGGTAACGTCATATAATAAATATTTATTTTATAAAACTTATCAAATATTAAATTTATATAACATATTTATTATTATAGTCCAAAACAAAACTAAATTAAAAAAATAAAATAATATACCCATTAAAATTTTAAAGAAACCATAATTGAAATAAATGTTATGTTTTTTTTTTTACGTCATATTATTATTTCCAGAGACGTGAAAGGAATTCGAGGAGGCTTTTACCGCAACTGGCGATCCTTACACTGACGATGAATAACTAATATTACTAACAGGATATAAGTACTGAAATACCAACCAACTAACAAACCTTCAAATAATTATTATTGAAATAGTGCTTGGAAAAAATAAAAGCTTTTTACATTTACATACTCTTATTAGAACAAAGTGTAGGTTCCGAATGTTGTCAGAATATCAGTGTTATTGCTCGCGTCGTTTTATACTGAAGACTTTATTGCTATAAGAAGCGAGCGTACAGAATAGCGAATGAAATGGGTGTACGAGAATAAGGACAGTATTCTATGGGTTTTAGTTAATAGGTAATTACGACCTATAATCTAAACGCATTTTATAACATTGCAAGTTTTCTTTATCTTGTTCTTTGTGAGGTTAAAGTGAATTAATTTATATATAAAAGTAATTTCATATTTCATCAAAATTACTTTTACTTGGTGGTAGAGCTTTGTGCAAGCTCTTCTGGGTAGGTACCACCCACTCATCAGATATTCTACCGCAAAACAGCAGTACTTGGTATTGTTGTGTTCCGGTTTGAAGGGTGAGTGAGCCAGTGTAATTACAGGCACAAAGGACATAACATCTTAGTTCCCAAGGTTAGTGGCGCATTGGTGATGTAAGTGATGGTTAACATCTCTTACAATGCCAATGTCTATGGGCGTTGGTGACCACTAACCATCAGGTGGCCCATATGCTAGTCCGCCTACCTACGCTATAAAAAAAATAATTGTTGATTAGACGTGAACATTGTGAACGTGTAACGGACATGCAACAATTAAATTTATCTGTACAGATAATTTTAATTATTTCATTTTCATATGTTAATGTTACTTTTAGGGTATCACATACAATTTATTTATAAAGTCATTTATAATGGAAGTATTCAGAGTAAATATATTATATTTTTTTGGTGGTAGAGCTTTGTGCAAGCTCGTCTGGGTAGGTACCACCCACTCATCAGATATTCTACCGCAAAACAGCTATTGTTGTGTTCCGCTTTGAACCAGTGTAAGTACATAACATCTTAGTTCCCAAGGTTAGTGGCGCATTGGCGATGTATGCGGTGGTTAACATAAGAGATGTTGTCAATTTCGACAATGTCTATGGGCGTTGGTGACCACTTACCATCAAGTGACCCATATGCTCGTCCGCCTTCCTAAGCCATTTATATATATACACGACGAATATACATATATATATATATATATAACAAATGTCTATTCGTGACAATTACAACATGGGTCTTAGTTGCAAAAGTAAATAATTTATTCATAATATCGCTTACATATAACAAACTGAAAAATTATAAAGCCCTTCTGGCTAACTGTAGGCGAGTAAAAAATGCAATTAAGACCAGCTTGTGTTGTTTGCATAATACTCTAAGCTTAGTCAGTTATATAGTGCTGATGTTAGCTCTTAATTAAGTGATTCGTATGTTACACATAACCTCGTGTTTCGTTAATGCTATAAAGCTTTCTAATGTATTTCATTGTTTGTAAACTGAAATTCGATACTTCCAATTTCATATTGTCTTTCCCTTACTCTCATAACCCGATAGGACGGCAATCCGACACAACCGGGAAAGAGTTCAGGCGCAGGACCAATTACTTTACGTGCTTTCCGAGGCACGGGAGTGTACACACTTCCAACTTCCATACTCCGGGCCGCTACTGAGAATTTTCGACAGAAAATCTAAATAACATTTTATTGGCCCGACCTGGGAATTGAACCCAAACCACCGTGTCTGCGGCCTTACATGCGGCGTAAAAGGCGACCCGAGGGAATATACACCAGAGAACGGGCAGCAGCGTCTCTCTGAGTACTATGACCAACCTACTGCGATCGCCAACCCGTCTGCCAAGCGTGGCGATTATGGCAAAACCCCCCAATGATTGGCACAATTAAACAACGGCCCCTAGTCCCCGGTAGCCCTGCTATTCCTAGCCTCGGTAACAGCTATGGTAACGGCGGGGCAGGGGGTGCTAAGAATCCCCGGCAGATTTCGTGTTACCAACACCGACCCTGGCAACATATAACACGCGTACACTGCGGACCGATGAGAAGATTATCGAACTGGAGGAAGAACTGAGGAGGTTACACTGGGATATCGTCGGATTATCTGAAGTCCGAAGACAGGGGGAGGATACGATAATCCTGAAATCCGGTAACCTTCTCTACTTCCGCGAGGGCGATCAACTGTCCCAAGGTGGTGTCGGGTTCATAGTCCACAAGTCCCTCGTTAACAACATTGTGAAAATCGATAGTGTGTCGACTAGGGTGGCGTACCTTATACTCAGAATCACCAAACGGTATTCGTTGAAGGTCATACCGGTATACGCGCCTACCTCGACACACTCCGACGGTGAAGTCGAGGTAATGTATGAGGATTTATCTAGAGCCATACATACCTATAAGACTCATTTCACAGTTGTTATGGGGGACTTTAACGCGAAGCTGGGCAAAAGATTCGGCGAAGAGCTAAAGGTGGGACCACATGGAATTGGAGACCGCAACCCTCGGGGCCAGATGTTGGGTGACTTTATGGAGAAGGAGGGACTCTTTATGATGAACTCCTTTTTCAAGAAGCCTGGTCACCGTAAATGGACCTGGGTGAGCCCTGACGGTGAAACTAAAAATGAGATAGACTTCATCTTGTCGACGAGAAGACAAATATTCAATGACGTCTCTGTGATCAATGCAATGAAAACTGGGAGCGATCACAGACTAGTAAGAGGGTCATTGAATCTCAATGTCAAATTCGAGAGATCCCGACTAATGAAGTCTACGCTCCGACCCTCACCTTCCCACATCCATAATCCCGGAATCTTTCAGCTCGAACTCCAAAACCGATTCGAATGCCTAGCAGACTGCGAAGAAGTGGACACATACAACGACAGGTTTGTGGAAGCTGTCCATACGGCTGGGTCTAAGGCCTTCAAGACCAGCCGTACAAATGGAAATAAAAAGATCTCTGCCTCTACCCTGCAGCTAATGGAGGAAAGACGGAAAATGATTCTGTCGTCCTCAGATGATGCCGCTAATTATCGGCTGCTCAATAGACGGATTTCAAAGTCTCTGACTCGCGACACTCGCCAATTTAATACAATGCGTATTAAAGAGGCCATCGAGCGGAATAAAGGCTCAAAAGTGTTCGCCAGAGATCTGTCTATTGGGCAGAGTCAACTGACGAGGCTGAAAACTGAGGATGGTAGAGTCGTCACGTCTAAATCTGAGTTGTTGGAAGAGGTTGAGAAGTTCTACGGTCAGCTTTACACGACAAGGCAATCACCTGTCAGTAGTCAAGCTGCAGATCCCAGAGCAAGACTGACCCGACATTACACCGAAGATTTTCAGGACGTCAGCCTTTCCGAGATTAGAATGGCTCTCGAACAACTCAAAAACAACAAGGCACCTGGTGATGATGGTATTACAGCTGAGCTTCTGAAGGCAGGTGGTACACCAATCCTCAGGGCTCTTCAGAGGCTATTTAACACCGTCATAGCCAAGGGTCAAACGCCAAAGGCATGGCACGGAAGTGTGGTGGTGCTTTTCTTTAAAAAGGGTGATAACACCCTTTTGAAGAATTACAGACCCATCTCATTGCTGAGTCATGTCTACAAGTTGTTTTCGAGAGTCATTACGAATCGTCTCGAGCGAAGGCTCGACGACTTCCAGCCACCCGAACAAGCCAGTTTCCGAAAAGGCTTTAGCACCATAGACCACATACATACGCTGCGGCAAGTTATACAGAAGTCTGAGGAGTATAACCAGCCACTTTGCTTAGCGTTTGTGGACTATGAGAAAGCCTTCGATTCGATCGAAACCTGGGCCGTGCTAAAGTCTCTCCAAAGGTGCCAAATCGATTATCGGTATATCAAGGTGTTAAAGTGCTTGTACGAGAACGCCACCATGTCAGTCCGACTCCAGAATCAGAACTCAAAACCTATCCAACTGCAGAGAGGCGTAAGACAGGGAGACGTGATATCTCCGAAACTGTTTACCGCTGCATTGGAAGATGTTTTCAAGCTTCTGGACTGGAAGGGATTTAGCATCAACATCAATGGCGAGTACATCACTCATCTTCGATTTGCCGACGACATAGTGATTATGGCTGAGACCTTGGAAGACCTCGGCGCTATGCTCGATGACCTCAGCAAGTATCTCAACAAGTGGGTCTACAAATGAACATGGGCAAGACGAAAATCATGTCGAACATCCATGTTGCACCCACTCAAGTAAAGGTTGGAAATTCTGCACTCGAAGTTGTGGACGTTTATCTAGGTCAGAACATCCAACTAGGTAGGTCCAACTTCGAGAAGGAGGTCAATCGTCGAATCCAACTCGGCTGGGCAGCGTTCGGGAGGCTACACGATATCTTCTCATCCAAAATACCGCAGTGTCTTAAGTCGAAAGTCTTCGACCAGTGTGTGTTGCCAGTGATGACTTATGGATCAGAGACGTGGTCGCTCACTATGGGCTTCATAAGAAGGCTCAAGGTCACCCAACGAGCAATGGAGAGGGCTATGCTCGGAGTTTCCCTGCGAGATCGAATCAGGAATGATGATATCCGCAGGCGAACCAATGTCACTGACATAGCCCGAAGAATTGCTAAGTTGAAGTGGCAGTGGGCGGGGCATATCACTCGCAGAACTGACGGCCGCTGGGGCAGAAAGGTTCTCGAGTGGCGACCACGAACCGGAAGACGCAGCGTGGGCAGGCCCCCTACAAGGTGGACCGACGATGTCGTGAGGATTGCGGGAGCCGTTGGATGCGGGTAGCGCAGGACCGACTATCGTGGAAATCCTTGGAGGAGGCCTTCGTCCAGCAGTGGACGTTTTCCGGCTGAAATGATGATGATGATGATGATGATGAGTGCATGTTGATCAGAGAAAGATCTAGCTTAGCCTTTTCGTGGTTACTGCACTTTTGTGATTTCTTGACTTTGAATTCCTTGAGAAAAAAAAAGAAAATGATTTATTTGGTGAGAGGCTTTTTTGCAAGGTCAAGGTACTACCATACCGCAAAAGAGCAGTACTTAGTATTGATGTTCCGGTTTGCTTAATAAGTGAGCGAGTGAGCCAGTATAACTACAAGCAGGAGAGACATCTTAGTTCCCAATGTTAGTGGTACATTGGCGATTTAAGGAGTGATTAGTGTTTCTCACAATACCAATTGTTTACCAATGCAAGTGACCAGTTATATTATTATAACTGGTCACTTGCATTGGTAAACAATGAGACCCATCAGCACGACAGCAAAGCTAATTCTAAAAAAAAAAAATGCTGACTGGGTCGATCCAGGTACCTTATCTGAAAATTTTCCACATGACCATCGTGTATAATCGTATGTGTAAATACGTCAAACAATTTGAAGTTACAAATGGCGTGCTTAAATGTAATCTTAGTGTCTCGAAACTCGATGATGACACACTCCACATCTTAATTGTATGTTAGTTAACAATTAATAATAACAACGCTTACGTGTGTCTGTGTGTAAGGTAAATGCACAATTAAATCCAAGTTTGTTGACATGATACTTCGATGTTTGTGCTGGCAAGACTGTGTGTTCAACTAAGTTGGTCCTTCATTTATACATATAATAAAGTAATAGAAACCGTGTGTCCGTACGTACATTGGATAACTTTATTAAGAAACGTCTGTGAGTAATAAAAATATAAGTCAAACATTTGCTTTGTTTGTCTGTTTGTACACGCTAATCTCTGAAATTACTAAACGGATTTTCTTGAGGGTTTTACCGGTAGATTAAGCTCAAAAATATTTTCATTTAAAGAAACTACATATCAGATCGGTTGCTCAAGTACTATTTTTATAGTGGCAATTTTTGAGTCTCATTAGTAGAGAATCATTAATAAATTATAAACATAACAAAAAATAATTGTTTAAGTTGCATTAGCTGCATAAACACAATAATTTTATCATCCTCAAGAAATACGAGGTAAAATTGATTTAGTAATATTTTATTTAAGTGCAGTTTTTACTGCCTGTGCCTAAACAAAGCAAAATACAAAAAATAAAATATTACAACTTCAAAAAAGTTTAACTAACACCAAACGTGTACAATTAATAAATATATATTAAAACAAGCCTTTATTTAATTCAACATACAAAACTGTTGTATTATGCTCTTGCATCAATATTCACAATTTGGATGCGGAAGGCGGACAACCGGGAGCTTTGGCGCACCTTGGGAGAGGCCTATGTTCAGCAGTGGACTACGAATGGCTGTTGATTGATTGATTTATGGCATCAATATTTATTTACTTAGAAGGTCACTTATATATAAAATTATTACATAACATATTATTAAAATTATAAAATAATATGATTCTTAGTACTATTATTGATGAAACTGTTTTGGGATTTATTCGAAAGATGTAACCCACACATAATTAACAGCTACTCGGTGGTAGAGCTTTGTGCTAGCTCGTCTGGGTAGGTACCACCCACTCATCAGATATTCTACCGCAAAACAGCAGTACTTTGTATTGTTGAGTTCCGGTTCGAAGGGTGAGTGAGCCAGTGTAATTACAGGCACAAGGGACATAACATCTTATTTCCCAAGGTTGGTGGCGCATTGACGATGTAAGCGATAGTTAACATTTCTTACAATGACATTGTCTATGGACGTTGGTGACCACTTACCATCAGGTGGCCCATAAGATCGTCTACCATCATGACAATAAAAAAAAAAATTACGTTTTATGCAATTTGTTACGAATAAATAAACGTTTTTATTAGTGATCGAAAAGCGTATCACATAACTAATATTGTCAATGTGAAAATGATTTCGTTCCTATTTCACGCTTTCATTTCTCAATCGATCAACAGATCGACCAATTGTTGACACATTGAGACGAGTATTACTTATATACATTTATCTGCCCATAGTTGATGGCGTATTACCGGTTAATATTATTTCAAAATTGTCACAAACTATCAAAAATGTTTTACAATACTATTAGTATATAATAATATTTATTCTGATACTTTTTTTTTTAAGTTTTATTGTTTTCGTTATTTCAATTTTCATTTAAATAAATTATATATTTTGTTTTGTAATGTGATAACATTTACATAACATAGTCTTAATAAACCATTGTTTACCGTTTTGTAGTTTCTGTCTTAATTTATTGAATACCACTATGTAACATTTCTTTTTCTTTTTTAATTCTGTTAAGTCATCTATACTACTAAATATAGCCTGACTGCCTCGTTGGTCTAGTGGCTAGATATAAGGCCGCAGACCCGGTGGTCCTGGGTTCAATTCCCAGGTCGGGCCAATAAATAGTTATTGGGTTTTTTTGTCAGAAAATTCTCACAAGCAGCCCGGAGTCTGGAAGTTGAAAGTGTGTACACTCCCGTGCCTCGGAAAGCACGTTAAGCCGTTGGTCCTGCGCCTGAACTCTTTCCGGTCGTGTCGGATTGCCGTCCCATCGGATTATGAGAGCTAAGGAAAAGAGAGTGCACCTGTGTTTGCGCACACACTTGTGCACTATAATATCTCCTGCGCAGTTGGCTAATCTCCCTTGAGATTGGCCGCCGTGACCGAAATCGGTCTGGAGGACCTTACTACTAAATAAATCTATTGGTTCTGTCTGCATTATTTTTCACCTAATTGTGTGATAAATAATCGTTTTATGATGCAGTAATTCACATTATACTATTTTTTTCATTTCTGTCTCTCTGTCTGTCTGTATGTCTTCTTATAACTCAAGAACGGCTTGACCAATCTTGATGAAATATGGTACACACAAAGAACATGTGATGGCGTAAATGTTAGGCGCAAGTGTTATATAAGATCGGTAAACCCTACGGTATCTTATGAAAATTAATTTCGAATCGTTAATTACGTATTTCTTTACCAGTAGCCATATGTGTGTGTGTGTGTGTGTGTGGGTGTGTGTGTGTCTTATTATAGTAATAAAGTAATTTATTATGTTTTTATTAATTATACGCGGTTAAAGCCGCGGATTACAGCTAGTTATTTTATAAGCTTGATGTGTATGTGTGTGTGTGTGTATTCTTATCTAATCCGCAAAAGTACATTCAATCAAAGAATATTTCCAAAAATGTAAAAAATAAAATCGTAAAACTTGCAACATTCCGCTTTCACAGATATATAGAACTTAAGGTCTAAAAATATTCTTCCTCTATTTCCCGCTTTCATTTCTCAATCGATCAAAAGATCAACCGATTGTCGACACATTGAGACAGGCACTTACATGTTATCCTGATGGAATTGTACGACTATCAAGATGGGAATGCAAGTGGAGACACAAGATAGGAATTTAATAGACTAAAACTTTCACAAGCACTAGCTTGATGTGTATAATAAAAACGGAGAAAAAAAATCTTGACGAAATATATTTCGTTTTTTCATTTTAAGTGTGATGTTAAAGTAATTAATACACAATTCTATAATTTTGTTTTGAATATGTGCTCAGATGAACTCGAATTTAGGTTTTCTAGTAGAAGGACCTTCCAGTGGTAAAGTTTCTGCTCACCCATCTACCTATTCTACTACCGATTATACATTTATATCACTGTCATGACTTAAAGGGTGAGCCAGTGTAATTAAACACAAGGGTGATATCTCAGTTGCCATGGCTGGTAACGTATTACCGGTTAATATTAACGTTTATTCTTATTTTATCTGCCAAAATAATTTACAAAGAACTTTTTCGAAAATTCGAATAATAGAATTAAAAGAATTGCAAACATTCTCTTCTCACAGATATAGCTGGAGCTTAATTAATGCTTAAAAATGTCGCATCCGATTACAGACTTAGACTATTTCCATGCAAAATGTGCTCAAAGTGCAAATAACTATCCGGACAGGTCATAATTGAGTTTTTTGCAGAGCACAGATGCGGTTGGTATCCTAATATGCATTTAACGCACGTAGATGAGGCAATTTCATTGACTGATTGGTCCAGTCATTACATACATTGGCTGCTACTAAATCGGAAAATGGATTTAATCTCAAACATTTCAAATTTTGTACAGAAAGAGTTTGGTCAATGTGACAATTTTTTTTTTAATTTAAATGAGAACAACCTTGTGGTTAGATCAGTGGTTCCCAACCAATGATCCGTGGACCACCAGTGGCCCGCAAGAACTGAAATATGGTCCGCGATAACACAAACATTCAATGAAAGTCCGCCGGTGGTAGCGAGCGCAACGCTTGGTGAGGTGTCCGGGAGGATGGTAGGTGATGATATGCATGTAGCTTTGAGCAAAAATATCATCCCAAGAATTCAAAAAATTGTACTCCAGGCGGAGGTGCTCGCGGAAGTGTACAGGTTCCGGGTGGAAGCCAGGGCGAGTGGTGGCCATCCAGGACCAGCGGGTGGGGCGAATCAGGATTCTAGCCTAACAAGCCCTGATTCGCAGATGAGAGGAAAACCTGGGGTCTCCATCAGCAGACCTGGTGACAGTGGTGGCGATCCGCCCCCACTTGAGTCACTGGGTAGCAAGAAGAAGAGGCATACTCACGTATAGGCTGACGCCACACTCTTGCGGAATGTGCTGCGTGGAGGCATTTCCTTGTGGCAACAAAAGGTGGACATCTCTTGCTGTCGAGCGTGATCAACGCCATGCCCAGCAGCAAGAGGTGCTGGTTGGCGATGGTCTCGTTTTGTGAAAGTACTATGTCGCAGACGGAAACCGCGGAGCGGAGGAGAGTACCTAAGCTGTTTTGATCCGCCAAAGAAGACCGGGAAGATGGCGTCAGTGCTATACGCACCTTCTCCTCCCGTAATCGTTGCCAGGGCTAGTTGGTTTTTCTTTACCCCGGAACCCAACTAGGATTGGAGGCCCGCATTAGCAGGCCAAGCTTCGGAGCCCTCCCCCCGAGAGATAGTGAGGGTACCGTTGGTTTTATAGTGGGTATCCCGGTACCTTCAGTGCCGGCAAGTTCCACATACACCCCCTCCATACCTCACGAGGAGGAAACGCGTAAATGTTTACTTATGTCAATCGTTTCTAATGGTAACTATGATTTGATTTATACAGTTTATTTTTAACCTTGTGGTCCCTACCTATAATAAGGAAGTCAAAGTGGTCCTTGTTAAAAAAAAGGTTGGGAACCTCTGGGTTAGTGTAACAGCAGCTATTATATAAGAACTCACTTCATTACTCACCCGATATGTTGATAACCGACTTATAGTGATATAAGTATATAAGTATTTATACTTATATTTTTATACATAATAAACGAATTGAAATGTTATAATTATTTTTATATATATAAAATCATCTGACAGAAACTTGTAGTACATAGCAATGTTTCTCTATATTATGTAGTATATAGCTATTATTTAACAATACTTCAAGCAGAGATAATTTCAATCTCGAATTCATCATACAATTTTATTTCTGATCGTAAAATTTCGACAACGTTTCATAAAAGTCTGTTCTTGTGACAACTGAATTGACGTTATCAGACGGGCATAAAGGAGACGTAAATAAACGAAATACTGTAAGATAGCAACTTTTATATGACTGTGGGGGTCAATTTTACACTTTGTAGTAAAACAATGATTATAAAATAATGATAAGGATTACGTCCAAAATAATTATTATAATCCATGATTTGGATTATCATAGCACTAAGAGTATGGATATAGAGATCACTCTTGTGGCTTGCAAGCACATTGAATTCTTATTTTACAAAATGGAGTCTATCTCTTCTAATAATTAAATAACATTTACTTCAAATTCAAATTTAAAATATATACTTTATTCAATAATGAAGTATTACACTTTCTTATTGATAGTCAAATTAGAAACTACCACCGGTTCGGAAAAGAAATACCCAGCTCTGAGAAGAACCGGCGAAAGAAACTCAGCGGGATGTTATTTTTTTTTTTCTTTTTTTTATTGTATCATGTACTGTTTACAAAAAAAATAATTAAATAGCTATCGTGTCATTCCCAAGGTGCGCTATCAATTACTTAGTGGTAGGACGCGGTTGTTTTATATAAAAAAGCAAAAATATGATCACCTGTCGATATGAGCGTGTGAGGCGCGGGTGAAATTTGATATGCTAGCTTTAGCGGCTCTTAAGAGTAAAGGACAGGACGCTGTCAGTTTAAGACACTTGTTTTGATTTAAATGATATCACAAGCCTTTTCACAAAAGTAAGTAAGTATCTACCCTGACCTACACTAGGCTATGTCATTAGTGGAAACGTTAAATATAATTTTGTCCTATTAAAACTCAAGCTGGAGTGAAAACGCTGTCTCGAAATTAATGAGCCGAAATCTGAAAGTGGGTTACATAAATATATTAAAATTTTTTTTTTCTTACAGTTTTGGATGGATATTTTATGACATTTTCTGTGTAATTTAAAAATTGTGTTCTTATTTCAAATTTGGTTCAGTTTAAAGCTTATAATGAATAAAATCATAGATAAGGGATATTTAAATTGAATGTAATAAAAATACGTCACCTTTAAATGTCTGAGCTGGCTTTGGTGTTCTCTCCTCATTAAAGAGAAGGAGTTGAGCTTATTTCACCAGGCTGCTCTAACGCTGGTGGGATTATTTCTCCGCCAGCATAGATCAACTCTAAAGGAAGGCACAATGACGATTAAGGGTTACGTATTCTAACCACTGAGTCATCTTGTCCATGTAATTAAATAATATAATATAGAATCTACAATCGAAACCCGAAGTAGCTGTAAGATATATTTATTTCTAAAATTTCAGTTAAAAAGTACTCGTTAAAGTAAGTAAGTTTATAAACAATAATGACAATTAACAAAAACATATTTTTTTTTATTGTATAGGGTAGGCGGACGAGCTTATGGACCACTTGATGCTAAGTGGTCACCAACGCCCATAGACAATGGCATTGTAAGAAATGTTAACCATCACTTACATCGCTAATGCGCCACCAACCTTGGGAACTAAGATGTTATGTCCCTTGTGTCTGTAATTACACTGGCTAACTCATCCTTCAAACCTAGAATATCTTATGAGTGGGTGGTACCTACCCAGACGAGCTTGCACAAGGCTCTACCACCGAGTAAAATATAGTGATATATATTTTTATTCCTTATTCGTAAAAAGAACGAATCTTAATTATTTTTAATATTCGAATGATAATCACAATCACAAGTGGAGTTGTAATTAAATTTTCGAAAGTAGGACAATTCAGTTGTCCTGGAATTTGTACAGCCCTCTATTCATAAAGGCTCAGTTACCGAATGGGTTTCAATTATGTAAGCAAATTAATAGTTAAGTTATACGATTTATATTATAATCTCGTGTTACGGTTCAATAACTTTTGTAACTTATAAATAAATTGCTTTTTTCATGTTACTTTACATTTTCGGTATTTCATAATGTGGCCGATTTTGAAGTTTTGTTAAGTATTGAGATGCGTTTATGTTTTTTGTATGCAAAGTTGAAAGTCATAGATAAAAACATATTTATGTATAAAATCGCAAAATTCATTCATTGATTGTTTAAATTAAATTACCGGTTCGAAAATTAAGTAGCCGATTTTTTTTTGAAGTGATAATTTCTTATGATATGGTAATCCGCTTCGTAACGTAACATGTTACGGCGCCACTGTCTGGCTTCCCTTTCTCTCCCGCATATGGCAGCAGTAGGCAGGCTCCTTCTCTCTCACTTTATTATTTATTTATACTATTTTATTACCGACGCGGACTGCTTTACCTGAGAGTTACCAACCTAACGTCATCTAGCGTATACAGATAGTATTTATAATAATTTAGCAACTCTCAAGTACTAATTTAAATTATATTTAATATATTATAATTAATAATAAATATTATCACTTCTGACGAGCGTCCCGAGACGCACACGTTTTTTTATACCAATTATAGGCGGGCGCGTATATGGGCCACTTGATGGTAAGTGGTCACCAACGCCCATAGAAATTGGCGTTGTAAAAGATGCTAACCATCGCTTACATCGCCAATGCGCCACCAACCTTGGGAACTTAGATGTTATGTCCCTTGTGCCTGCAATTGCACTGGCTCACTCACCTTTCAAATCGGAACAAAATAATACAAAGTACTGTTTTGCGGTATAATATCTAATGAGTGGGTGGTACCTACCCAGACGAGTTTGCACAAACCGAAACGAATAATTTTTGCTTACATTAAATTATCATTATTATTTGAAACGGTCAACATTATCATGTTTTTGTGCATTCTCTAAACACACTGTCTGTTCAAATTAATTACAAAAATGTTCGTTTTAAATGTATATCCATACTAATATATAAAGCTGAAGAGTTTGTTTGTCTGATCCGGCTAATCTCTGGAACTACTGATTCGAATTTAAAAATTATTTTTGTGTTGTATAGTCCTTTTATCGAGGAAGGTTCTAGGCTGATTTTTATTCATTATATTTTTATTAATTATACGCGGGTGAAACCGCGGGCACAGCTAGTATGATATATAAATACTTTAATTAGTTTTTTTTTGATAGTTTGCCGATCCCAATATACTTGATTAGAAATAACATAGAAATATTTTTATCAATATTAAGTAATTCTAGGAATATTTGAAAGTTATCACAAAATTTATATTTGATGTGAAACACATTAGGCGTTAAGACCGACTCGAATGTAGTGACGGCAAACAGCATAACTGCTGCCATGCTCCCTTAACTATTTACTTACTTATTGCTATTAAATATTTATATTATTTATTTATTTGCTATATCTTATTATAATAATAATAAAAACATATTAATTTTAATGACGAAATATCTATATTTTTAATTTTGCTCCTCTCCTCCAAAAAGAAGAGGGGGCTCTCATTTTTCGACCTTAGTCCAGCAGGGACATTCACAGGATTTTACTTTTGCTTTGTTTTTTTTATCTATACTACTATAAAAAATCTATTGGCTCTGTCCGTACTTTTTTTTCACCTAATTTTGTGATA
This sequence comes from Nymphalis polychloros, assembly GCA_905220585.2. NCBI lineage: Eukaryota > Metazoa > Arthropoda > Insecta > Lepidoptera > Nymphalidae > Nymphalis > Nymphalis polychloros. The sequence goes on from HG992262.1 coordinate 1,701,466, forward strand.
AATGATCGTTTTATGATGCAGTGATTCACATTACTATTTTTTTCATTTTTGTCTGTCTGTCTGTCTGTCTGTGTGTCTTCTTATAACTAAAGAACGGCTTGACCAATCTTGATGATATTTGGTACACTCAAAGAACATATGATGGCACAAATGGTAGGCCATATATAAGATGGGTAAACCATACGGTATATTATGAAAATTAATTTCAAATCGTTAATTACGTATTTCTTTACCAGTATCCATATGTGTATGTGTGTATGTATTAGTGTGTGTGTGTGTGTGCGTGTGTACGTGTGTATGTGTATGTGTGTATGTATGTGTGTGTGTGTGTGTACGTGTGTATGTGTGTGAGTGTGTGTGTGTGTGTACGTGTGTATGTGTGTGTGTGTGCGCGCGTATGTGTTATTATAGTAATTAAATAATTTATTATGTTTTTATTAATTATACGCGGGTGTAGCCGCGAAACACAGCTAGTTTTTAATAAAGCTATTATAAGTTTATTTTAACATTCATCATAAAACTATAGTAACGTTAATCAAAATCCAAACTCAACATAAATAAAAAAAAAACAATTTATTTAACAGAATAATAAAATTTTCCGTTTTATCACACAATGTCTAAAGAAGCATACGTTGAACGCATACGGTTCGCTGCAAGTGAACCAACAAACTGGACTGTTCAGGTCGTAAGCATACAGAGGCGATGTGAAGCGAACATAACGTTGTTTGTTTATCATCGGATGCCTATCAATGGCTTAACATAGGTAATTTTGGTTAACCATTCGGAAGTAAAATGTTTGACGCGTTATATTTGTTGAACTCTTGAACATGCAAATTATGGAAGGGAAAATTGATCAAATTCGTTTTTTTATTTTTTTGTTTTATTGATTTTCGACCAGTATTTTTTAATATCAGCATGCATTATTAAATTAGCCTGATACTAGCTCACATTAAAGACGAATCTCATTTATAAAAACAGTAGGCTCAATATCATTTAATTTAAAAAAAATGAACCTCATATTTGGTCTATTCTATTACTAGTTTCAATTATTCATAGTTTTATTGCATAAATGAGGTACAGGTGGCCTTAGAATCATGTTTACGACGATATCGACGACATAATATGGTCGTTGTGCTCATATATTTAAGGTCGATTTTCGCTAATCATGTCCGGTGGTGCGTCCTATAATACACTATATATAAGTCCCAACTTGCTTTTGCAAAATTTTATTGGGTTTTATGTATTTTTTTTTTATGATACAATATATCCAAATATAATAAGTCAGTAAGTATTCAAACAAATATCAAGAAATACAATCGACTAAACGCAGTGCTTATACTGTGATTTTACTGATTGTCCCTTGTCAGAAAATAGGGTATATTTGTAAAATATAATTTCTAGAAGCAACTCTCATAGCTTTCTTTCAAACGATGTACGGTATGAAACATTCACAAACACGTGTAATTAAGATGGCGGACAAAGTTTGCCTCTTTACCAGACCAAACTTGGATTTACGCTTACTTAGGCGTATCATCGTCTACCTCTGACGACCTCATCCCTGGTTCATAATATGCAAAAGTAGTTAATGTATAACTATAACTTTTAACTTAAGTAGTGATCTATTGCAGACAAAATTTAGTCAAGTTAGACATATTGTTATTGTTACTTTTTTTTCTTTAGCTTTATAGTTTTTATGTGGATTATTTCACTGAAAGCAAAATACTTTAATAACAGTACATTGTATACCTTTATTATTAATCTCATTAATATATATTAATATTATTTTTTTATACATTTATAGAAAGTGTAATAGTGTAGTTAATTCTGGGTCGTCATAAATTCAAGTCACGTAAGGTTAAATAGCATATCAGAAATGGACAAACCGATGATTTATGTGCCTCCAATCACAGCAATGGACAAGTTACGACCGTCATAAGCGACATAACGCTGTCGACATATTAGGTAACTGCCACAATAGATATTGCTTCGTACAATACAGACATCAATAAATAAGTTTATAATCAAAATAAAGAAGAAATAGCAAGAAACACTCAAGGTCTGTTCACACTTCACACTATGTCAGAATATATATTTAAAATATATTACTAAAAGAAAAATAAAAAAGAAACTAAAAATATTTAGTTTCTCGTAATACATTGTCCTTTTATATAAAGGTGATCCATTTGATTCTAGACTCTATTCTCATATAACTACCACAACTTATTATAAAAAAAACTTTAAAAATGGAAATAAAAACGGAAAATCATCTCTTACGATCTATAAAAAGGCCCAAGTGAAATTACGAAGCCTGAATTTTGAATGGAAATAGGTAATTCATTGGAAAATATTGACACAAATTCTTTCTAAGCTTGAAGCGTCAAAATCGCAATAACACAGGCGATGGTTTACGGCCACCAAGCGATGTAAATAACGCTGTCTCAATCCTGACCCCATAAGCTATTGACGTCCCAAATCCTAACACAAGTTGTACTCTTAACTTAACTTTAAATAATTCCTTAAAAACGGGCATTACTATAAGTTTTATTTAAAACAAAAAAGGCAGTATAGGGACTGCCGATAGAAGTGAAAGCTTTTTATTCATCAAAATACACAGTATGTCGCAAACAAATATTAATGCAGCTCAATTTAAATAAATAATAGATAAAATATACTTATATTACTTGTATATACTGTTAGTATTTACATAAATTTCAATCATTATTATCATTATTAATTTCCATAATACTTAAATTATTTGTACTTTAAAATTAGCATGTCGGTGACGCAAAGCCACGAGTCTATTCCCTACGATAAGCCAGTGTACCGCAACAAAAGATGTTTTCACTTCAAAAAAAGTCCTTAAATTACTACAGAAAACGCACTAGTATGGACGCAAATCCGTATCGTTAACTGATTTTCAATAACGCAACTTCTAAACTTTCAAAAATTGATCAACATTCAGGCATTATACAATATGTAACAAAAACCCTGTCCGATCCGTGAAGTGGTTATTAGGTATCGTGAGTCGGTATTTATGTAATAATTTTTAAAATACTAAGCAAAAAAATTACTTTAAAAAAAAAATGTGTTGAACGACACTGTTGGTACGACACTCTGTATACAGTAATTTAAAACAAACAATTATATAAGAAATACATTTCACTCAACTTGTAAAATGAATAACCTTTACTTGTAGATTCAATGAAATCTTTTCATGATTTATAATTTTCTAGAAGACAATTATTATAATGAAACATAAATATTAAGAGAAATCATATTACGAGAAGAAAATACAACAGGTCTACAATTAAATGAACATAAAAAGCTACTTGTTATTACGTTAACAGACATCGTCTTAGCAGGCAGTTTAATTTTTCAGGATAATCGAATAGCGTCCCGAGGTGTACTCATTTTGCTAGCAACGCTCTAATTGCTTGCCAGGCATTAAATTTGCAATTAGGAGACTCGGTTGAAAAAATATTTGCTGACTTTTAATATTAGTCGTTTCATCTTTAAACGAAAAAGGTAATCTTTGAAAAAGATAAAATCAAATATGTTATTTTGTTACTTGTCAACTTTTTGCTTTTAACGGTGAAGTTTGAGAAACGTATCCGTTATTTTAATAATTTTATAAAGATATCTAATAATATGATGTATGTTTAATATCTAATAATTTTTAGTGATTTGATTCTTGAAATATTTTAATACAAGTACCATTAAGAAATATAACACTATAAATATTCTATGGATGGGCGATATATTTTTGGGCTTGTAGCAAAAAAACACGAAGAAGCCTTTTACCAAGTAAGTGAGTCCAACGCTGTAGAAATTAGATCAGTAGGTAATATATTTAAGCATTTATTTTGTTTAAGAATATATATTTTAAATGATGTGTATGAAATAATATTTTGTACATTAAATATGTGTTATTGAAAAACATTAAGAATAAATAACATAATAAATAATTATACAATGTAATGCGAGCATTTTATCCTTTTGTTATAAATATATAACGCACCAAAAAGCACCTCAACCTTCTTTATATCGACTTCCAAAATTCGAACGCATCGCATTTTGTAGTATTTAGTAGGCATGTAATAGGCATAGTATGAATGTCATTTCGTTATATGACGTGACCTTGGGCCACTGCCATTTCACTCTACTGTAAGCCACAGAAAAGACCTCTGTTCCAAAAAAAAATGCAATAATTCGATATAACCGTATTTCATATATTTACGCACAGTTTTAATCAACTCATTTAAAACTTTATCAAATATTGCTTATATTACGCTCAATATACATTAATCCGTATCAGTTTACATTAATCTTTTATATATTTATTACAATCTGACGTTATTGTTTTGATTAAATTCTAAATTCAAAAGAAAACTTTCGGCCGTACTGAAACCTTGTTTAGGGTATTAAGTTAAGCAATAATTCTTCTCTTTCTGTCTTCATTGATTTGACATTTGAAAGAAAAAGACACAGCATTTAAACCAATTGTTCATTATATTAAAGTTGATACAATCATTTGTTAAACGAACATTTTTCTTAAATTAGTACTTCCGATAAAATTACACTTATAAATGGGATGTTACAAAAGTATTAATTCTTGGAATCCAATTACATCCCGATGAACTCAACTATTGCTATAGAAGAAAATAAATCTTAGAACAAATTCGAAGGTGAGTAACCTAATAAGTGAAGTACTAAACAGGGCAAGTGGGAATAGAAATTGAATAAAATGGGTTCAGTAGATCAGATAACGTCATAATCAATATTTATTGTCATAAAACAAGTTGTCTGTAAAGTCGGTTTAAGGACGTTAATTTTACGTAATAGCGTCATTAGAAAACATTGATGAATACTCGGATGGAGTGGAACAGAGATAGATGCGTCAGAAGCCGAACGCTTAGGCCGATCGTGCTTCTCTATCGCTTTTATCGCAACAGATACTATATAATAATAATAATTAATTGTAGATGATAGATAGGATTTTACAGACTTTTGAAGATTCTCCTATTTTATTTCATTTGACTGCCTCGTTGGTCTAATGGCTACATGCAAGGCCGCAGACACGGTGGTCCTGGTTTCAATTCGGTCCACGGTCCAACGGTGGTCCTGGTTAGGTCGGGCCAATTAAATGTTATTGAGATTTTCTATCGAAATTCCTCAGTAGCAGCGCGGAGTCTGGAAGTTGGAAGTGTGTACACTCCCGTGCCTCGGAAAACACGTAAAGCCGTTGGTCCTACGCCTGAACTCTTTCCGGTCGTGTCGAATTGCCGTCCCATCGGTTTATGAGAGTAAGGGAATAGAGAGTGCACCTGTGTTTGCGTACATACTTGTGCACTATAATATGTTCTTCGCATTTGGCTAATCTATCTTGGGATTGGCCGCCGTGGCCGTATTGTGCAATATCAAGTCCTATCAAGTTTTAAACGTATATAGTATTTATGCTTATTCAAACATATCTGTGTCCCTAACGTTGTAATTTTTTGGTCATGATGAGAATAGAAGCTTAAATTGTGTATAGTTCCTAGGAATGTAATTTGTCTGAAATGGGAACTAACTCACCTAGAGGAGAAGCCTTGTCCAGCAGTGGATAACGATTGATATATTATTATTTTACTACTTAGGAGGTACAATTCTGTGTATATATCAATCGGTTCAACGAGTCATACATAAGGTGATCTACTGCATCGCCATCTAGCGGCAAGTTACAGATAACTGATGACAGTTGAACCATGAGCTTTCAGCCAAACATCGTCGATATCCAACATCCGTGTCTATATAAAATTAAATCAACAACCACGACAAAGGCCAATTTTATTACTATAGCTAATGATAAAAAAAAGTTTTGTTCTGACCGATCTCCAAAAGCCATTCTTTTAGTGGAGACTCTGAGTCGACGAAACGTGCGGTAACGTCAGTACGTGACGACGGGGCCGCCGAGCTATCTCATAATGGCGAGGGCAAGACAAGGAATCAATATTGGATTATCGAGATTAAATAAGTCAATTAATTGTGAGGGGTATACGGTTATCGATGAAGACATTTCTTTATTTGATATACGAGTTTGGAAATGTTTCGAGAAATTGTTTTTTGCTGTTAATGTGTTGAAGCGCATTGCGGTAAAAGACCGACTCGTATGCCGGGACGACAAACGGCATGGAGCTCTCTTATGCCAACATACCTTCCTTCATGACTTCATACTCATTTCCTCCGCCGCTCTATCGATGCTTCCTTGAGTGCGTGGTATGTATTCTGTATACTTTGTTGCTATATATTTTTATAATAATTTAGAAATATATACTTTACTGTCAAAAGACTCGGTATACATTTTCTTTTACGGCATGTTCATATATTGGTAATTTTAAATTATACAATTTCACTTACCATTAATTTATGTTTAACAACTATCGGGCGACCTGACATCTTTTTTTGAATAGACGAATTGAAAAGTAATTGCCAAGCTACGAATGATAAAAAATCGTTCAGTTAACATTCGTTGGATGCAGGAGAAATAATATTTATTTAAAATCCATTACGTAACTTTTTGAAACAGAGTGATAACTGACTGTCAAGGACACAATAGCTGCAGACATTGCATTATATAAAAATTTTATTGTGTCATTTTATTTTGATTTGTAGTCAATTGCGAAGAAAGTGTGTGTTATTTTGTACAACATTTATTTGTGCAACAACCTGCTTGTGTCCTACGTAAACATATTCTAACTTGTATAATTAATATATCGGCTTGATTACATAAAAATAACACTATAACAGTACATAACGTTTTAGGATTTAAAAATGCCAAAGCCGACAAATGAAACTATTTGACTGTTAAAAGCTCAAAACTAAAACAGAAAAACTGCATTCAAGCTCCGCTCTGAATAAATGGTATAAAAGATACGAAATAATGTTATTATTAACATAAAATGTTTTTTTCTCTTCCTACTGTTCCTTTTGGACAGGATGATTCATTCTATTTGTAAAAAGGATATTTGATCGTATTAACTTTAGTCTACTTATGCATCAGCCATGTCATCATTTACTTGGTGGTAGAGCTTTGTGCAAGCTCGTCTGGGTAGTTGCCATCCACTCATCAGATATTCTGCAAAACAACAGTACTTGGTAATGTTGTGGTTCGGTTTGAAGGGTAAATGAGCCAGTGTAATTACAGGCACAAGGGACACAACATCTTAGTTCCCAAGGTTGGTGGCGCGTTGGCGATGTAAGCGATGGTTAACAGTTCTTACATGGCCAATGTCTATGGACGTTGGTGACCACTTACTATCAGGTGGCCAATAGGTTCGTCCGCCTACCTGAGTTATAAAAAAAAAATTGAAGCTGTATATATGAAGAAACTTAATATGTAAATATATTTAAATCGAAAATTGGTCGGTTCAGAAACTTTTCTAGCAAAGTTTTAGAAAAGTAGGGCTTTGTAAAAACCCATCTGGGTCACCAGGTATTCTACCGCTAAACAGAAATATTTAGTATTGTTGCGTTTCAGTTTAAAGGATGAGTGAGCCAATGTAACAGGCACCAGGGTCATAACATCTTCGTTCCCAAGGTTGGTGGTGTATTGGCGATGTAAGGACTGGTTGATATTTCTTACGTCGCCAATGTCTATGGCGGTCGTAACCATTTAACATCAGATGGCCCATGGGCCCACCCGCCTACCTATAACAAAAAAAATCCTAGCGGTAGTTTAATTACAATTTTAACCAGTTTAACATTATTTTTGCCAAAAACATACGCCGGCTCATTTAAAATTAACTTACTTGTACATGATCTCTGTTTTAGTATTTAGTGTGGGAATTTTCGGCTCACAAGCACCGACGCGGCTACGTTGCGGCTTTTATGTGTCTACGCAGTTTTACATTAGACCAATGACGGTGCGGCTGTTGCGTAGTATACACGCAGTCTAAAGACATTAAAACGACGATAAGACAAACGCAGTAAAAAGATTTGCAGTTTGTAGTACACGTATTATGTTGCTTATTGTTGTTTTTAAAGAAAGGTTCAACATGTGTAATAAATATAATTTATATGTGTGTGTTTGTATGTGTGTGTGTGTGTGTGTGTGTGTGTATGTGTGTGTGTGATCAAGATACAAATGTCCTTGTACCTTATACCAGAATATTCTAGAAAATCTGGTGGTACTATCTTAATAAAACATGGCTAGCTCTGTACTTATTTATGATATCTATACTTCCATAGTTTTATTGGAACACGCAATTGTTCGTCTTTATGATATAATTAAAAGAATATTGTCGAGTAGTATCTTTCGCGATATTAATAAAGATGGCGCAGTGAGCTTTTACATCGTTGCTTTATGTTGCAACAATTATTGCATGAATTCATCACTTTTAAGTTTCAACGTCTTCGCCGAGGAAAATTACAAGTTTGTAACATTAAAATGGAATTGAATTTTATTTTTAAATGTGGCAATATTTTTTTATATCGCACTTTCGTTTATCGATTTATAAAATATAACGTATCTGTAATAGCTGATAGATTATTACTTTATACTACTTTATTCATTTTTGTCTGTCTGTATGTCTTCTTATAAATCAAGAACGGCTTGACCAATCTTGATGAAAATTGATACACACAAAGAACATGTGATGGCGCAAATGTTAGGCCATATATAAGATTGGTAAGCCCTACGGTATTTTATGAAAATTAATTTCAAATCGTTAATTACGTATTTTTTACCAGTAGCCATATATGTGTGTGTGTGTGTGTGCGCGCGTGCGCGTGTGTGTTATTATAGTAATAAAATAATTTATTATATTTTTAATAATTTATTAATTATACACGGGTGAAGCCGCGTGACACAGCTAGTCTTCTAATAATAATAGGAAATATATATATATGTAATTATAGCCTTTTTTTGTAGCATAGGTAGGAGGACGAGGATATTGGCCATCTGTTGGTAAGTGGTGACCAACGCTCATAGACATTGGCATTATAAGAGATGTTAACCGTCGCTTTCATCGCCAATTCGGCACCAACCTTGGGAACTAAGATGTTATGTCCCTTGTGCCAATAATTACACTGGCTCACTCACACTTTAAACCGAAACACAACAATACAAAGTGCTGCTGTTTTGCGGTAGAATATCGGATGAGTGAGTGGTACCTACCCAGACGAGCTTGCACAAAGCTCTACCACCAAGTAACTAAATTGTAAATTTCCTTAATTTATTTTACTTCAGGTTATCTTGTATGATTATAATTTTTTATAATGTTTTTTTTTTGTGATTGTAGGATACACATAAACTCTACCTACATGTAATTCAACAAATGCAGTATTTTCATAACATTTTCTTTCACTACAAAGAATAAGATTAATTTTAAACATTAAAAAAAACATATACTTTAATGTAAACTTAGAATATTATGGATCATACAAACATTCTTATTAAAAAACGGCTAAGCGCTATTTGAAATAGATCATTGTACTAATGCATATTGTTAATAAACTTATGCAATTAAATCGCGCAGTATAATCGTACGTATATTGTTTATATGGACTCGATACAATGCCGTTTTTAATTACACGCATATAATTATTTAGTTCAAATGCAGAATTTTTTAATGGAATACAATGCGTTGTCTCGCTGTGCTGGAAATTCTATGAAGTTATAATTCAACCATCAACTTTTCTTTGAAATAGGAAATATGATATTTTTTCGTATAAAATGACTTCAATATTTACAAATAAAATGCTATGAAAAATACTGACGATCATTAAAAAATTCTTTGAAAGTGACTTTTTTATTAATGGCAATGTTTTATACAAAAATCTGTAATTAAATTTAAAAGAGAGACACTAACTGCTTGGCAAACGCTAACAAAACACGAATTATAAAATTAAGCAGTTTTAACAGATCGGAGGATTTTATTCGGAATTCATCCACAGATTCTGTTTTAAATAACATAATTATAATTTTAATATTCACATGTATAACCCACCCGCATTAGAGAAGCATGGTGACATTAATTCCAAATATTTTTTTTAACAACTACTCGCATACTGAGTAAACCGCCTTAAAATTATGAGATATATATGTGAGTTCATAAGACCAAACTTGCAGATAGTGCTATGCAACATTGGCTATAATAATCATAACATTCAAAGGATACACGCATCAAAATAGCGTATCAATGTAAGTTGCTCTTCGACATTTCACGAGTGATCCATTGTACTTGGTAGGGCTTTCGCGTCTCGAGTTTCGCGGGTCTGGGTTGGTAAAATCCAGTCATCACATGTTATACCGTCAAATAGCTATTAATACTTACAAGGAGGCATTCCTTACTCGTCATCGTCTTAATTATTTCTGGATCTAGCACACGTTATAAACGTCTCATTTTTTCTACCACATCGTTGTTTCAACGTTTCGATTAAATAGCTAGAAACATTTTTATTTTCTATACGCTTGGCCATCTGGAGTTCCCACTTCGGGTACTTTCATTTCTAGCCAAGCCCTGCAAGTGCTATGAATTTGAGTGAAATCGGCGATGACGAGTAGGAAATGCCTCCTTGTTAGTATCGATGCGTTCGAGTTTGAAGATAAGCTAGTGTAACTACAGGCATTAACTAAAGGGACCCAATCAAGAGACTTTATGTCTCAATTCTCAAGATTGCTGACGCTTTGAAAGCATTACTTTCAATATATAGTTAATAGTCCGTCTATCAAATTAATAAAAAAAAGTTTTCGACGTTCCACGTTCATATATAGCGCATAAGATCTGTTTTTTCATAATAAATCTAAATGTAATGTACTAGTTACTGTTAAAACAACGAAGAAGAAATCTTACAAAACATCTCGTAAATTCAACGTCGAAACGAACTGAGAAACAACAGAGAAACCTTACATAAATATACAGAGTGTGGTATAAAAATCGTTCCTGGAATGTGAGGGGAACACATTCAGTCATTTAATTATAAATTAAAATTGTTTATTGTTAATAAAATTGTTATTTAAGTTAAACATCCTTCGAGAACGTCGGAACAATGTTTTTGCGTTAAGCAAAGTGTCTTATAATAATAAAATCAAACTATTGTTTATTCAAGTACTCATTGTTTAAATCGTCATGTAAATATACCATCTGGTTAGAAATAATCTATACAAAAGAATAACTGACTCACTGACATATAAACGCACAGCCAAACAGCTGGGGGGAGCACTTAGAAATGTGGAAGGATATTTGAAAATTTAACCCCTAAGATAATGGGGTTCATCTCCATTATAGTACAGTAACGGCCTGTGAATGTCCCACTGCTGGGCTAAGGCCGCCTCTCTTTTATTTAAAGGAGAAGATTTGAAGTTTATTCCACCACAATGCTCCAATGCAGGTTGGTGGAATATACATGTGGCAGAATTTCAGTGAAATTAGACACATGCAGGTTTCCTCACGATGTTTTCCTTCACCGTCAAGCACGAGATGAAATATAATCACAAATTAAGTGCATAAAATTCAGTGGTGCTTACCTGGATTTGAACCCACGATCATCGATTAAGATTCACGCGTTCTTACCACTGGGCCATGACGGATTATGTTAGTTTGTATAAAAATCCTCCATTTTTGCAGGATAATTGGATATTTTTCTGTGGAAATTTTCAAGACATTCCAGTGTCAACATATGCTGTATAAATCGGAGACGCATTCCGTATATTCATCACTTCGTTAGCCTTTCTGTATATGTATCTATCAGATCGTTATTCCGGTATTTAGGAGAAACAGATTAATATCTAGCTTTGACATTTACTGAGCTCTAACTATCAAATTGTATGCCTTGATCGGTTTATTGAATTATAATGTTAATTTTAGTATCGTCGTAATAAAAAATTGGAGCGTGCGCAAATAAAAATATACTTCATTTAACACGTTATATATGAGCCCTTTTGAATCGTAATTTTACATAATTATATTCAATGTAAAGCTAAAACCGGTTCATAAGGTTTTCAATTGCACTTGATGCCGGTCAGTCTCACACACCCGCGAGAAAACGCGAGGAAATGCGTTTTTTTTCATATAATATAAATAAATGACTAAAAATTAAGATGTTTAAGAAATAAGTTATCACATTATTTTCTGTAAAAGAATCGCGTGATTATTGGAAGTTCGCTAATTTACTGTTTGTGGCGAGACGAGCTGATTATTTTTGAGAAATAGAATTGCAAATGAAAGGGCTTACATACTAGCAGACTATTTCATTTAGTCACTTATACAGCATTTTAAAGTTAAATATTTATTGGAATCGTTATAAGCTAAATTCGTTTCTATATAGTAAGCTAGTAAAGTTATTCAAATTTTAGTAATAATTATAGAAACGCAATTGAGACTACATATATAATTTTAAAATGTAATGTATTCATAGGATAGGACAGACATTTGTGTGCATGAATGTCTGTTTGTCCTGAGTCTGGGTGTAATCTATACTACTATATAAATCTATTGGTTCTGTCTGTACATTTTTTTTGTCACCTAATTTTGTGATAAATAATCGTTTTATGATGCAGTGATTCAAATTATACATTTTTTTTCATTTTTGTCTGTCTGTCTGTATGTCTTCTTATAACCCAAGAACGGCTTAACCAATCTTGATAAAAATTGGTACACACAAAGAACACGTGATGGCGCAAATGATAGGTCATATATAAGATCGGTAGTCTCTACGGTATCTTATGAAAATTAATTTCAATTAATTATACGCAGGTGAAGCCGTGGAGCACAGCTGGTTATCTATATAAGTATGTATTTACAAAAAGAAAAGTAGTATAATTATGTAGTATATCAGTTGTCTGGTTTCCATAGTACGAGATCTGATTAGCTTGGGATCAGATGGCCTTATGTGAACAATGTCCCAGGAAAGTAAGTAACGTATTTAAAATGGATTTTTTTAATATCCTGTTATAAGTATTTTGTCAAAAATATAAGATAAATAATTAAATTTGTTACAACTGTTTTTCTTAAATATTTGTTAGTAAAATTAAATCTTGAAATAAATACTCTATACTATAATGATATTATCCTGACCGATTTCAACCACGGTAACCTTAAGGGTAATCTCAAGGGAGATTAGACAATTGCCCAGGACATATTATATTGCACAAGTGTGTGCGCAAATACTGATGCACTCACATATTCCTTCACTGTCATAATCCGATTGAACGGCAATCCGACACAATTGGGAAGAACTCGATCCCTAAGATAAACTCCAAGCATAATACCATAACTAGCTATGCGACCTACAACTGGCAGATAAGCCACACGTGAGTGACCCTACTGCAGTGACCAATAAGATAGATAGCTCGGTGGTAGAGCTTTGTGCAAGCTCGTCTGGGTAGGTACCACCCACACATCAGATATTCTACCGCAAAACAGCAGTACTTGGTATTGTTGTGTTCCGGTTTGAAGGGTGAGTGAGCCAGTGTAATTACAGGCACAAGAGACATAACATCTTAGTTCCCAAGGTTGGTGGCGCATTGGCGATGTAAGCGATGGTTAACATTTCTTACAATGCCATTGTCTATGGGCGTTGGTGACAACTTACCATAAGGTGGCCCACATGCTCGTCCGCCTACCTATACAATAAAAAAAAAAATCATTAAAATAATTCGAAATCCATTCAATTTATATAAACAAATTTAATAAAATTATTAAAACAGAGAAATATTGATATAAATCAATGTAATTTACGTTACGAAATCGGGCCATAAGTCTGGGCCGTAAATTGATTAAACTTTTTCAATCATAACTGTCGGTTATTGTACGCAAAATATCTGACAGTGGAGTATTGAAACTTGGACAGGCGTTTGTCTTTCGTTCTTTCGGTTCATTACCATTTTAGATGATACTCACTTTGTTTAATAATTAAAATCGATGATGTCGAGATAAAGCTTGTGATAAATTTTAAAACTTTCATTACTTACAAGTAAAGGAAGTACATACCGGATGAAAATGGGATGAACGTTGAAACGCCGTTGGAATTGTTTTTATTTTTTTATAGTATATGTAAGCGGACAAGCATATGGGCCACCTGATGGTAAGTGGTCACCAACGCCAATAGACAGTGGCATTGTATATTTCTTAAAAAAAGGAACATCGCCAATGCGCCATCAACCTTGGGAACTAAAATGTTATGTCCATTGTGCCTGTAATTACCCTGACTTACTCACCCTTCAAACCGGAACACAAAATACAAAAAACTGCTGTTTTGCGGTAGAATATCTGATGAGTGGGTGGTAACTACCCAGGCGAGCTTGCACAAAGTTCTACCACCGAGTGAATCATATAGAAACAATAACATTTAGTCCCATTGACTGATGCCCTCTTACTCAGTGAGAAATTATACACAAACGTGTTATAAAAATACACCAGGTGACTTATATCAACAATATATATCAGATTCGAGGTCCAAGTATTGTATTTAATCATCACTCATCTTTAAATTTCGATTGCGCTGATGTGTGATTTTCTCCTGGCCGATTTCAGCTGGGTAGTCAATCTCAAGTGAAAAACAAACCAACTACACAGGACATAATATTACAGTGCACAAGTGTGTGTGGAAACACAGGTGCACTTTAAGCCACTCTAATGGCTAAAATATATTAAATATAAAACACCGAATGTACGACCAAAGTCCGTGAAGATTTGTTTATTAAGATATAATAAAAAGTGCACGAAATTCCTCCCAAAGCTGTCTTGATCCAATGACCTATTTAACCACAAACTGTGCGTACATTATAATTATTAATGCATTATTAATTCCGTCTATCATAATCTCACATAACCCTAACATGTCAGCGATAAATTATGAAGGTCTCCTCTATGTACAAAAGTATCAATGAGGCGTCGGATTAAATACGAACACTTCCTACTTACGTTAGTAATCACTAAGCAGAGCACGCCATAGCGCAATTTTGCGCTATAGTTAAATGTTGCAGCATATTTATTTTTATTTATTCAATCCAGATTTGATGGCATAGTAAGGCGGATATGGGCCACCTGATGATAAGTGGTCAGCAAAGCCCATAGACATTGGCATTGTAAGAAATGTTAACCATTGCTTACATCGCCAATGCGCCACCAACCTTGGGAACTAAGATGTTATGTCCCTTGTGCCTGTAATTAAACTGGCTCACTCACCCTTCAAACCGGAACATAACAATAAGAAGTACTGCTGTTTTGCGATAGAATATCTGGTTCTTCTCAGGGCTGGATATTTCTTTTCCGAACCGGTGGTAGTTTCTTAATTGACTATCAATTAGGAAGTGTAATACTTCAATATTTAATAAAGTATTTTGAATTTGAATTTGATGAGTGGGTGGTACCTACCCAGACTAGCTTGCACAAATCCCCACCAAGTAAGTAATTGAAACAGATTAAAAGTTGTACCAAACTATAATTTAGAAATTATTTAGTAGTTTTAATTATTTTAATAAATGATAATGTTATCACCTCAATCGTCTATATAAGAAAGTTTTTGAGCACATGGCTTAGAGCTATATATCTGACATATACGTAGGTTTCCTCAATATGTTTTCCCTAAACGCCGAGCACGAAATTTTATATTCAAAGTTTAATTTTAACAAACGAACTCAAGTGGAAGCATTTTATGCGATATTGACTACAATTAAAGAGGATATATGCATCAGAGTAGCATATCAAAGTACGCTGGTTTAGCAGGACTCGAGTGATCTTTAGTGAGATCCTATAACCAAAAACCAAAAAATGACATCAAAGTATCACAAACTATTACTTCAGTACCTGTACTTTCGTTGACTAAAATGAGCAAGTTTTATTCTCTTGAATAAAATTGTATTTAAACCGAAGCTACTTTTGATGACTTTATTAAATTTAGAGTTCAAAACTGCAGTCCTAAATAAATATTATCCTTTGAAAATGTAATTTGTAAAGTTGACTCGCGTTGCTTTTAAATGTGTACTATTCGCGATTCAGAAAGTAAATGAATTAAATATGTAGCTTACATTTAGTTAGCTTTAGGTCTGTGTTGGTACCACCTACTTATCACATATTCTACTGCCAAACAGAACGACAAAACGACATAATTTTGTGGTGTTCCGGTTGGACGGGGGAGTGAGTCAATAAGGTAATTTGTTACACAAATTGGGTTATGGTGAGTCTGAGTAATTACGTAAACGATTAATATAACATTGACCTTACTTATATTTCCTTCGTACCCCAACTTTTCCTTATTATATACTTTATAAAAATTATAATAGACTATAACAATTATTATCATAATATATATATTTTTAATGTGTTTGTTAATTTCATATATTTGTTGAATTCAATTTGTTCAATAAATGTGCTGTAGAATTGGAGGGCGTTAGTAGCTACGATACAGTTTAATACTATTGTAGTTACTTTCGTTTATGTTGTTTATGATATGTATGAATTGCTCAAAATAAATAAATACAATAAAACAAGAGACGTAACATCCTACCGTACCCAAGGTTGGTGGCGCATTGGTGATGTGAGGAATGGTTGGAGTTTCTTGCGGAACCGATGTCTTGTGTGTCAGGCTGCCCATTAATTGCCCGCAATTGTTTCTAATCTCTGTAATTAAAAGGATGGCAGCGCTTTGGCACAGCGTTGTAAATGTAAGATTTAGTTTATTTCCTGTAAGACACTAATGTCTACGGCGAACTTGTGTTATTCGGAGAACTTTTGAAATTACCAGAGTCTATTAGGAAAGTTCAAATAAAGTCATAGTGTTATGTTTAGGTATAGGATGGAAATTTGAGATTAGGATAAGACTTACTTTAATTGTCTCAGCCTCAAGAGACTGTCGACGATTTTTGAAGATAATTCGATAGGCATTCATAGACTTTGAGAGAATAGTAAGCAAAAACAGATAACAAAATAGTAATCTTCCTTATTATAAGGACCTAAGGCTCCATGTCAGATTACGATAAATAACCAATAAATGAACGATAAATAGAATTATTAGGTTTTTTATGACTGGAAAAAAATTAAATAAATTATATTATTTTAATAAAAATATGATTACTGCTGCAAAGAGTTACGAGACCTGTTGAAGCAATGACAGTGATTTGATCTATAGGACATGTTAAGAATGCCTCAATGGTTTAGTGGCCATAAGGACGCAGATACAAAGGTCCTGGGTTCAAATCCCAGGTCGGGGCAATAAAAAGTTATTGGGTTGTTCTGGCGAAGATTATCAATAGCAGCCCGACGTCTAGAAATTGGAAGTGTTAACACTCCCTTGCCTCGAAAAGCACGTAAATCCGACGATGTATGTATGTGATACGTCAACATTTAATTACACACACACATATTTCACGAAATATGGAGTGATGAGTGAGATTCTATCAAGGGCCATAACATCAAAATATTGATACATTTCTTTCAAGAAAAAAAAGCGCTTCTGAAATAGTCTTTGTATCCAATGTCAACGGAAAGAAATTCGTGCCGTGAATCATATAAAAGCTTGGTTTTGCTTTTACTACGAGCTCAGGTGTATTATCATTTATTAAGACTAAGCAACGTTCTCCGCCATTAGCACTAACAGCTACCATGTTTTGAAATTTACGCGAACATTGTAAGAAATTGTTAGAGAAATAACTTAGATGTAACGCGGTGGTTATCACCCATTAAAACTTATTCGTTGCTGTTTTTTCGTTCCCTCACATCTCATCACTAGAACGACGTTAACAAAGAAAATCTACTTTTATTTTGCAAACAACAATCTTGTAATGATGTGAGTAGCTTGTAGTTATAGTTTAAGGAAATGTTTTTATTATACAGACAATCTTGACTGCCAGACTCGGCATAAGTGAAACAGCATATTAAGCTGCAGGTCTAAGTCGTGGTTTCCATTCCCGGTTCGAGGCTTCTCATTACAATAATTATTTATTTGAACGAAGTTCTTTAACGCGACTTACAGTAGAGTGAAATGGAAGTGGCCCAAGGTCACATCATATAACGAAATAGCGTTCATACTGTGCCTACCAAATGCTACAAAATGCTAAGCCAGTTTGTTTGTTTGCACTTTCCCGTCTTAACTACTCAACCAATTAATATGAAATTTTGTATACACATACACATAATTATGTAAAATAATATATAAATAAATAAATAGTTAAAATTCTTAAGAAAATCACGAGAATATTTTTGTAAATGCTTACATTGTTCAAAATTAGATCTTTACAATGTCAGCTTATCCAACAGACTGTTGACTCAAGCCTAAGGCAGGCTTGCGGACAATAACCTTTATTGTATCTGTGTCAATCTAGACAATACTATACAGACATGGAATAATAACGCTTAGAAGGTGTTTAGGCCCAAGCGGATTGAAGCCATTCAATTCAACACAAATAGGTGGAATACGTTTGGCGTGTCGTTAGTCGTCACGATAAAGTGTTATAGTAAACAGCTCGCGCAATTTATTAAAAAATGACTTACTGTGTAGAAAAGCGGTGTCACAACGCTACTCATAAAAAAATAAGGATAAGAAAATCACATTTCACACGTAAGTACTATTTGGCAACTTATAATTCTAGGTAAATACATTCATCGAAACATAAAAATAATTTGTAAACAAAAGACGTCGTTACAATAAAAATATTGTAATTCTAAAGCTGCTTTAATTTCGATTTATACGACATTATCCTTCTAAGCGTTATTATTATATGTATTCTGACATGTGACTTATGTTTCTTATGTATAATATTGTAGAAGAAAATCTGTAATTTCATATGATAATTGACTTTAAAATGAGAACATTGTAAAGAAGCATGTACGTTTTTAAGATTCGAGCTCGCAATAGAAAAGGACAACCAGACCTTTCCTCGAAATTTACGGATTACATTTATTTCCAACTGACTTTAAAAAGTAGGTTCTTGTAACTTTAAAAGGTAGGTCTTGTCATTCACATTAATATACACATTGAGCTATATCTTCTCATGTATTTAATAATGCTTCAAAAATAATTCATTGGGATAACCGATGGTAGACAGATTAATAGATATATAGATGAGATAGTAATAATAATAATATCCTGGGACATTATTCACACACGGCCATCTGATCCCAAACTAAGCAGAGCTCGTACTATGGGAACCAGACAACTGATATACTACACTACTTTTCTTTTGTAAATATATACTTATATAGATAATTACTCCCAGACTCGGGACGAACAGACATGTTTGTAGACAGACCCGACCTGCGGCGTGAAAGGCAAGTGTCTTACCAACCACGCCAACCGGCTCGTCAATATAAATAATTCTCAATGGTATTCTTTATAAATAATTCTTGAACGGTATTAAGAATATAAGTTAGATATTTTTTATTTGTATCTTATCTGTTTTTTTAAATATAAGTCGTTGATGTCGGCTAAACGGAATTAAAGTAATTTATACATGGTGATTCAGGGAAAGGTCATTTACTCGGTGGTAGAGCTTTGTGCAAGCTCGTCTGGGTAGGTACCACCCACTCATCAGATATTCTACCGCAAAACAGCAGTACTTTGTATTGTTGTGTTCCGGTTTGAAGGGTGAGTGAGCCAGTGTAATTACAGGCACAAGGGACATAACATCTTAGTTCCCAAGGTTGGTGGCGCATTGGCAATGTAAGCGATGGTTAACATTTCTTACAATGCCATTGTCTATGGGCTTTGGTGACCACTTACCATCAGGTGGCCCATATGCACGTCCGCCTACCAATAGAATGAAAAAAAAAAAAAAAAAAAAAGGACGGCGAGTACAATCGTTCTTAGAATTTAATAGAAATAAACTTTGAATCACTGTGTTTTTTCATACTTACAAACTGACAGCCAAGTAAGTCATACCAACAAATCTTGGCTCCAATCATTTAATATAATCTAATAGTCTTTGCAGAGCGCTTAGAGCGCCCAGACAAAAGTAGCTTAGCAGTTGTTTAGATAAACACTGATTTCGCTCTTTCTGTCATTACTGATTTAACATTTGAAAGAAGAAGACAGAGCACTATTGAACTAATTACTCGTTAAACAACGTTTAAGAGGCCTTCAAGGCCTTTTAAGCGCTTTATTTATTTATATAAGTTATGCATAGAATAACGCTATGTTTTGATAAAAACCGTATTGTTTAAAAACTGATAATTTTATGACCGCTTTTTATAATAATTGAATATGTATATATTCAATTATTCATCAGTAACTGATCAATTTTGAGTTATCAGATACAAATCGTTAAAGTTCTATCGCTTATCTAGTGAGGCTTATGATACTAAATAAATATATACATCAGTAACTGATCAATTTTGAGTTATCAGATACGAATCGTTAAAGTTCTATCGCTTATCTAGTGAGGCTTATTACAATAAAAAAATATATACATCAGTAGCTGATCAATTTTGAGTTATCAGAAACGAATCGTTAAAGTTCTATCGCTTATCTAGTGAGGCTTATTACAATAAAAAAATATATACATCAGTAGCTGATCAATTTTGAGTTATCAGAAACGAATCGTTAAAGTTCTATAAGTTTTTACGACACGTACGAATGGCTTCAAACAAACGAAACGTTTTCTATTGATACGGATTTTATTTATACTTCGTAGACAATTCTGACGGACGTGAATCGTTTCTTGAATAGAGTATATACGTTATATTATATACGTTTTCTGTTGAACAGTTACGAAACAGGAATTAACTGACTTAGTTTATTTTAATGGTGGTTAGTTTTAGAATGTTATTTCCAATATTTAGTTCGAGGCAATTAATCGAATTCCTTAAACTAATGTTCATGATTTGAAATTCAAAGAACGTTTACGCTTTTAAAAGTTTTAAAAACATATTATGAAATCACTAATATGTTATTTTTACTTCTAAATGTTTTATAGTTACGAAACTCAAAAACAAATGTAACAATTAGTTCAAAATCGCAGCGGGAAGTCTTTATTTTATCTATACTACTATATAAATCTATTGGCTCTGTCTGTACATATTTTTTTTCACCTAATTTTGTGATAAATAATCGTTTTATGATGCAGTGATTCACATTATACTATTTTTTTCATTTTTGTCTGTCTGTCTGTCTGTCTATCTGTCTGTATGTATTCTTATAACTAAAGAACGGCTTAACCAATCTTGATGAAAATTGGTACATCCAAAGACCATGTGATGGCACCTATCAACTATCATCAACGCAGAGCCTAAACCACTGGGGTTACAGACTTGAAATTTTGACAATTGATGCATTTTATGACGAAAACGTTTAGTACACGTTTTCGTCAATGGAAAGGATTTTCGGAAATTCCACCCCTAAGGAGGTGAAATAAGGGCTGAACCGTTGTATGAAAATCCGTCATTATAAAAGTTAGAAGCATGATATTTCGTATACAAGCTTCTGGTTGGAAATAAAAAGTATGCAAATTAGAGTTTTGAAAATTTACCCCCCAAGAAGGTCAAATAGGGGTTGAAAATTTGCATGGGAACTCCGTCATTTTCGAAGTTAGAAGCATGAAATTTTGTATACAAGCCTCTGGTTGGAAATAAATAAATACCTATTTAAGAGTTTTTGAAAATCTACCTTCCAAGAGGGTGAAATAGGGGTTGAAAGTTTGCATGGGGACTCAGTCATTTTTCATGTAAGAAGCATGAAATTTTATATGGTAACTTCTGTTTAGAAATAAATAAATACGTATTTCAGGGTTTTCGAAAATCTACCCCCCAAGAGGGTGAAATGGGGGTTGAAAGTTTGTATCGCGGGTCCGTCATTTTTCATGTAAGAAGCATGAAATTTTATATACTAGCTTCTGTTTAGAAATAAATAAATACGTATATCAGGGTTCTTAAAAACTACCCCGCAAGAAGGTAAAATACGGGGTTGAAAGTTTGTATGGCGGGTCCGTCATTTTTTATGTAAGAAGCATGAAATTTAATTTTAAAGCTTCTGAGCAAAACTAAACGCATACGTATTTTATCATTTTTAAAAATTCAACCCCAAACGAGAGAAATGGGTTGAAACATGGGTTCGTATAAAAAATTGATCTGATCTGCTTGAATTGTACTGTTTTCACGGCTTAAATAGACCACAACTAACAACTTTTTTTATTTTTTATTATATCGCGGGCAAAACCGCGGGTGAACCGCTAGTTTATTATATTTTATTAATTATACGCGGTTGAAGCCGCGGAGCACAGCTTGTAATATATAAAAATATTATATCAAAATTTCCATGTATTACATATATGAATTTTTTTTTTTTTTTTTTGTGCATTGTAAGAAATGTTAACCATCACTTACATTGCCAATGCGCCACCAACCTTGGGAACTAAGATGTTATGTCCCTTGTGCCTGTAATTACACTGGCTCACTCACGCTTCAAACCGGAACACAACAGAACCAAGTACTGCTATTTTGCGGTAGAATATCTGATGAGTGGGTGGTACCTACCCAGACGAGCTTGCACAAAGCTCTACCACCGAGTATTTAATAACTGTTTAGCTAATATTTAATAACTGTTTAGCTAATATTATTTACTGTGTAATGTGACAGTGCTGAGACTACCTGTAGGTAGTAGAATATTTAGCATGATAATTTTATAATATTGTTTTTGATTTGATATTCTGTCTACTATTAGTTGGAGGTCTGATCTAAAGGTGTGTGTCGTTTTTAATTATGCAGTTGATCAGTTGAATCAAACGTACTAAAACTAAGGTGGTCGGTCGAATAGGCCATCTGATGAAATGGTCACCACTGCCTGTGTGAAATATCATTATTTACATAAGCGCTGTGTGAAATGTCTTTTCTTACATCACAAATGCAGTACTAGCCTTGGGTAGTAAGATGTTTAAAGCTCAGCATCAATTTTTAAATTCTGATTCAAAAGATAAATATTTCTTATTCAGGAAATGGAAGATACTTTTAGAAATACTAGAATAAGTACAAAATCAGATGGTTTTACTAGAAAAACATGTTTCCCTTCTTTTGATCAGTTCGTGTAATGCTGCAAGGATCACGTTATCAAAAAAACATCCGAAATTTTATTCAATATTAAACTCACTTCTGGTAGCTAACTGTTATTTTCTTAATAAAGCCAATTTAATTGAAAGTAGATTAGTGATATTGATTTTTTATTGATATTTTCATTCTCAGCAAATTTTTGTGTACGTCTTGTTAGCTAAAACAGGGCCTTGACTGGCTAGCAGGCTATTGGCTAGATATGAGGCCACCTATCCCGAGGCCCCGGGTTCGAATCCACGGTCAATGAAATCTTATCGGGTTTTTTCGTGCGGAAATAGAGAGAGGACTTGTATTGGTGCACACACTTCTGCACTATAGTAAATCCTGCACAGCTGCTTAATTTCTCTTGAGGTCGGCCACCGTGGTCGAAGTCGATCTGGGGCACATCATTTAAAACAATAAGCGTATGATCAATACATATACTCAGAAATTGAGTTGAGCAACTCAAAGCCAGCATTTAAAAAACTACGTTAAGTATAATAGCCATTACAAAAACACACACTTACGATTACACAAACACACACGCACGCACTCAAACTCATTCATTAGATTCTCATCTCTTAATAGTTCTACTTTACTTACCGTCTTCTAGTTAGTAACTCAATGTATGTTTAAACTAATTATGTAGTCCAATTTTGGTTTTAGATATATGTTATTTTATATTTAATATGATAAGGTATGTAATATAAAGTAATAAGGTTATAAGGTATAAATTTTTTCAACATTTTCATAAGGTAACTTGGAGAGACCTATGTCCAGAAGTGGACGAAAAAGGGTCGGTGATGGTGATGAACTAACCATATTATGCCAGTATGTTGGATTATATACTGTTGGATTACCAAATAAATAAATTAATAAATTAAATATAAGTAGCTGATTTTATCCTCGCGAAGTCGGGACGGGTAGCTCTTCATTTATAATATAACGGCCTGCGTTCATTCTTTTCTTATTATTTAAATCTCTAATCCGATCATTTAATATAAAACGATTGTGAAGACCTACGTTATTACGCTGTTGCTACGTTAGAAGATTTCTGCTGATAAAATAAATTCACTGAATGAATATTTTTCTTACCTTATTATATATAAGCATTAATTGGTTATCAGATATAAAAATGGAGTTCTTGCGGAATAAGATCATGATTTGAATTTCTTAGTTATATAATTTCTATTAAATTAGATTATGATGTAGATGAACAGATATAAAAAATTATGTTCGTATTTCTGTTTGAAATTATTTTTTCTTTTTTATGTAAGAAGAGGCAACTGATAGGAGGTTTACTCGGTGGTAGAGCTTTTTGCATGCTCGTCTGGGTAGGTACCACCCACTCATCAGATAGTCTACCGCAAAACAGCAGTACTTTTTATTATTGTGTTCCGGTTCGAAAGGTGAGTGAGCCAGTTACAGGCACAAGGGACATAACATCTTAGTTCCCAAGGTTGGTGGCGCACTGGCTATGTAAGCGATGGTTAACATTTCTTACACTGCCAATGTCTATGGGCGTTGGTGACCACATACCATTAGGTGGCCCATATTTAAAAATCAAGAATAATAAATAGACTTCAACATAGCTTAACTGATGTATGTATTTTTCATGGATGAATACTTTTATACCATCCACTTTGTTGCAACACACTACTAAATATCGTTGCAGACCATGAACTTACAAACATTATATAAAAATGTGTCTTCGTTTTTTAAATTATTATAGAAAATAAAAATCATGACCTTACTTACTTATATTGTGTGGGTAGTGAGTGATTAATTAATAATAATAATAATAATATCCCGGGACATTATTCACACACGGCCATCTGATCCCAAACTAAGCAGAGCTTGTACTATGGAAACCAGACAACTGATATACTACATATACTACTTTTCTTTTGTAAATACATACTTGTATAGATAATTACACCCAGACTCAAGACAAACAGATATGTTCATGCACACAAATGTTTGTCCTGGGTGGGAATCGAACCCACGACCTGCGGCGCGAAAGGCAGGTATCTACGGTCTTATGTATACTGTATACTGTGACTTCATAACAAGTCAATAATAACCGAAAGAGATAAAACCGGACACGCGGACAGTGGGGGTATGTGGGGTTCGCCATATATCCAGGGCACCGAGTGTGCCCCGGTCATCGGAATACCCACTAAAAACCCAGCGGTACCCTTCCCGTCTTAACGGGAGCGCCACGGGATCACTTGCGCATGCTACCGTGACGCTCCGACATCCTTAACAACTACCGCAGGATATCCGAGAAGCTAACATCGTCACTCTTTCCAATGGCAGAAGCGACCACGGTGACTGCAACTGCCGTTTACCGCGGAATATCCCTTCTTAACATCGTCGCAAAGCCTTGGGCCCTTCCAATTTTAGGCAAACTACAGAAGCTAGCCGACCGCGTATACCCTGACGCACAATATGATTTTAGCTCCCAACGGCCAACTGTCGACATGATATTTTCTCTCAGACCATTACAAGAAAAGTGTAGGGAGCAACAGACACATTTATACTTTTTGCCGTTACATTTGTAGACCTAAACAAGGATTTAAACACCGTGAGCAGAGAGTGCGTTTGTAATAGTGTGCGTGCGAGTATTATCAATGTAATTTAATGCGTTTGGTACATATATATTATTCATGATATATACTTATTATTTATATTGTTTATTATTTAATTTTATATCTTTATCAAATGGCACAGACACTATTATTAGGAGAAAATGAAACGCGATACTTTAATGTACACAAAGGTAAATTATCTGCTATCTCAAAATTAATCTACGTACCTTCTAGAACATTAACGTCAAGTGCAAACAACCCCTGTATAATTAGTCTAGACTCACAGATCAGACGAAACATTATCTTATAAAATGGTACTGCATTTGATTCGGTATATAAAAGAAAAAAACTTACCACTTGATACAAAAAATGTATAATATGTTATAATATTTTTGGACTGACGTGATGTAGGAGAGACTTGACTGAAGAATTGGGAGCTTGAAGAATTGATACTACAAATATTTTATCGTATTAATTTTAATTAAATCGATACTACTACTACTACTACTATAAATACAAATCAAGTTTTAGGCTTTTTGCTGCCCATCAGGGGACAACGAACAACAACACTTGGTATTGTTGTGTTCTGGCTTGAAGGAGTGATCCAGTATGACTACAGGTAAACGTAACAGCCTGTGAATGTCCCACTGCTGGGCTAAGGCCTCTTCTCCTCTTTTGAGAAGAAGGTTTTGGAGCTTATTCCACCACGCTGCTCCAATGCGGATTGGTGGAACACACATGTGACAGAATTTCAGTGAAATTTGACACATGCAGGTTTCCTCGCGATGTTTTCCTTCACCGTCAAGCACGAGATGAATTATAATCACAAATTAAGCACATGAAAATCACTGGTGCTTGCCCGGGTTTGAACCCACGATCATCGGTTAAGATTCACGCCTTCTTAACAATGGGTCATCTCGGCGGACCATGACTACAGGTACTAGGGATAATCTTAGATCCCATGGTTGAAGGCGCATTGACGATATAAGGGATGGTTAATATAGTAATAATAATAAAATAGATGGTAATTACCACCGCCCATAAACATTGGCCTCTGGCGGTGGTCACCATCAGGTAGCCCATTTGTAAATCATATTAGAAATAAAATAAAAATTAATTACATGAAAACACAACGAAGCTTGCAATTTTCATTGCTTAATAACAATTTCATTGAACGAATACATAGTACTGACGAGTTTAACGATTTCTCCGCTAAGTGGAATCAGCTTATCACTCATCAACTCGAAGACTGAATTAGTTTAGACAACATTGTTTATCTCGTAAGACAAAACTTTATTATTTAATTTGTTCAAAACAAAGCTATCCGTTCAGACATCGCTAGGTTATAACTCTAAATAATGCATTTATATAAAATAACAAATATAACTTTGCAGGCTTACAAAGAGTAATTCGCTGAAGTTTCATCACAATCGCATAAATAGTTTAGGAACCATAGAGAACAAACATATGACGATACACTAATTTTCACTTATTAACATTTGCTTTTTTTATAATATAGGTAGGCGGACGAGTATATGGGCCACCTGATGCTCTGTAAGAGATGTATGATGTAACCATCGCTTACATCGCCAATGCGTCACCAACCTTGGGAACTGAGATGTTATGTCACTAGTGCCTGTAATTACACTGGCTCACTCACTCTTCAAGCTGGAATACAACAATACCAAATGCTGCTGTTCTGCGATAGAATACCTGATGAGTGGGTGGTTCATTACACTCACATGGAGTACTGCTCTCATCTCTGGGTGGGGGCTCCCCACTACCAGTTTCTTCCCTTTGACCTCATTCAACGTAGAGCAGTTCAACTTGCCGACAATCAAAAAGAGATGTTGGGTCACTCTGCATCCTCTATCATATATATCACGGGAAATGTTCTGCGGAGTTGTTTGATTTAGTCCCGGCCGCTGAATTTCACCAACCAACATCGCACCAGAACTCAAAATTCTATCCTCACCACATCGATGTCGGGAAATCCACAACAGCTTGGTGATTCTTAAGGCAATCCTGCCTCGCTCAATCGCTCTGTGGAACCAGCTTTCGCCGACGATTTTTCTGAACCGATAAAACTTATGACATAAAAACTTTCAAGAAGAGAGCGTACTCATTCCTCAAAGGCCGGCAACGCACCTGCAAGTCCTCGGATGTTGCATGTGAGCCTCATGTTAGATTGCCCCCTCTTAAATAAAAAAAAAACTACCCAGACGAGCTCAAGAGCACAAAGTCCTACCACCAATGATACATTTAAATCTGGATAATTATGGAAACTTGAATAATGAAAAATTTAAAAGCAAAATATTCTTTATTTATAAGCTCTTTTGAAACGTTATATACAAGATTAAATTGAATTACAGCTACCTCTGGTTCGGAATAAAGATTCTTCAGAAAATAAACCAGAATGAAACTCACTTAATTAAATACGCAGTCAAAAGTATAACCCGTTTGGATATTGACGAATTCTTCACATTTTTGTATCATATTCCCGCATTTCGGTAAAAGATTTCAATGTATTTTAACATAAGATTTTTTAAATAAATGAGAATATAAAAGATACGATATAGAAAAATTGTACAAAAACAATATACATAAAACTAATACTAGAAGATGCAGTGCATTTCGGAGAATTAAGTACATAATTAATATTATTACGTAAGCAGTGTCACCCATTTTATTCTTTATCATTAAGACTACGAACAAGTGTGTTATTTCATTGTGTATGTTTTACTGGTGGTCGAGCTTTGTGCAAGCTCGTCTGGGTAGATACCACCCACTTATCAGATATTCTACTGAAAAACGGCAGTACTTGTTATTGCTGTGTTCCGGTTTGAAGGGTGAGTAAGCCAGTGTAATTACAGGCACAAGAGACATAACATCTTAGTTCCCAATGGTTAATATTTCTTGCAATGCCAATGTCTATGGGCACTGGTAGCCACTTACCATAAGGTGGCTCATATGCTCGTCCATGAACCTGTACATTAAAGAAAATAATAAAAATATATATCAAACTAAAAATTACACGGTGACAAGATGTAACGGAATTTAACAATAAACGAATTCAAATTAATGATACAATGTTAATTGAACAAAGAAAAACAACACAACACTTAATAAGCCCAAGGCGAAATCACTCGAAACTTACGTCATTAAAAAAGTTAATTAAGAAAAGAGGCTTTATCAGAAAGTTCTTGATTCATGCCGTTACGAGGATTCCATTAAAAATTGAATCGAAGCTACACAGGAAATACTTATCTATGGCTTTGTGGTAATTAGGCATAATTTATAGAAAATCTCTTTAAATTAATGTTAATTACAAAAAAGATGCGATTTTTGTATACAAATTTTTATATATAACGTTTTTATGTAGATGTGTGATTGTAACTAACGCAGTTGCCGGTTCTCCTTGTATTTAGTTTTGGAATATAATTACATTTTATTCGATAGTTAAATTTGCATATTAATTATAATATGAACTCAAAAACCATATTGAATATAATTAAATTAATATTAATGATGATGATGTATTCAATGTAATTATCTTATTAAAAAGTAGAATCAGTTCATTACAGAAATGTTGCAAGCTCTAAAATCTAAACTGATCAGCCTGTTTTTAATATCTACATAAGTAATAATAATAATTTTTGAGTCTGTTCCTAATGTCGGCATTTAAATGCCCGTGTTATAGGTAAAAGCTGACTTATAAACATACTAAATAAATGTATAAAAACATAATACATATTTTTTATATAATATACCCAGACTCGGGTGGGAATCGAACCCACGGGCACGCCCGGGAGCAGAGTCACTGCCAACTGCGCAAACGGGTGAATCCGTTGGCGCAGTTTGTTATAATTATTAGTGTATTACTCTACTCTTTATATGTGTATAGTCCATTAATTAAATTACATTCTTCATACTTACATTCAGCATTTTATAAAGAAATCAGACGAGAAAATGATTAGCAATTAAGAAAAACGACTAAGACATTTCTGTCTGTGATATTTTCATCTCAACAACTTCCTCGTTCGAATGCGCCTGGAAAACTGTTAACGCGTATAAAATACGATTTTTATTTAACTGCATCAGCTTTTGGAGTCACATCCTATTTGATTTTCATAGCCCATTCAATTATATGATCTATGTATACAGTGTAAGATTCATTTCGCTTTGTGTTGCATGTTTGTTAAGTCGTTTTGTTTCTTATGGTGTATTATGGCCGATTTTCAATGTATCTCACCTCATTCCACTCAGGTAAGGCTTCACGCGTCGTGCTGTGATTTAGGTCTTCATAAAGTACTAGGGTTTTTAATATACGCGTGGCTTTATGCTGTTCAATTCTACTATTCTAGTAACAAACATTTAATTTCTCATTGCTGGGCTCATTTGAAGGGAATTCCTAGTATGTAGGCGCATAGCACCAGATGAATGTAAATAATAATTTCAAATTTGAAACATTATCAACAATTACAAACTTTAGGACGTGATTCAAAAACATTGAAACTATGTATAAAATTTAAGTTTCTGTTAAGATATAGTAAAGCATTTATTTTTTTCCCAAAATCGACGGAATCTCTCTAAAATAAAATTTAAAAGCATACAGAAACAATAATATTTCGAGAATAGAAAATCCTTAGCATTAAATTATTAAAATATAAAAGCTCATCCGTAATATGTCTTTCTGGGTCATGATAAAATAAAAAAAATAAAACATAAGCAAGCCTATTTTAACAGAGAAGACATCATTTTTTAATTTAAATATAGAACAAACGTGGAACTAACCAATCCGCAGATAATGCGAACCTTAGTAAGGTTTTATTTCATTTATTAAACTCGATCAGCTCTTTATGCTTCGAGTTCTAATATCTATTTTGCATACAATATTATATTGCAAAAGATTTATATAATTTTATTATAGTGCATCTTTTTAATAGCATATCATAATTTCTCATTAAAGTTAATATTTTTATAAAACTTTATAAGATAATGTATCTTATAAAGTTTTATAAAAATATTAACATGCATACTTTAACGTTAATATAAAGCAATACACAAATATTTTTCCTTTTAATTATCATTAGTGGAATGGCCCTTTGCTTTTATTTTAATATTATTATAATTATATCAATCTAACTTTGATTGTATTATTGTAAAGACATTCAAATTAAAACAACCTAACGAATATAATAAATATAAAAATGAGTTTGTTATGCATTCTCGTTACTCCTTAACATTATGAAATTTTGCAAACACGTCGGGGCTAAAGAGAAGCCATGGCTTACGATACCCAACACGCGAACCAAACTATGGTTGAAGACTAGTAAATTAATGGATCATCATTTATTATAATAAAAGAAGCTCAACAATATAATAAAATGCATTCATTTCGTATATTATGTCTAATTGACTCTTCATAAAAAGAGATTAAATATTTTATGCATTTTAATTACGAGCTCTGAAACATTAATTGTATAAAAATCTTTTTATATATTTTATTGCATTAAGCATAAATTGCTATTAAAAAGCGCTGTATTTTCCTTTATACATTTATTTATTATTATTTTATATAGAATTTATTATAAAATGGAAGATAAAAATAAAACAGCTTTTTAAATAAAATAACGCCTAAATTCTGTTACCTTTTTTTCTTGAAGTTATTTTCCCTCTGTTTCCGCTTCGATAGTAAATTATTGTTATTCGCTGAGCAAGCACCCGTGACTAGAATAAGCTGGCTTAAAATTGTGTAAAAAAAAAACGTAATATGTTGCCTATTTTAGAATTTCTATAGAACTAAATGTCGAAGCTTTTTTTTATTCTTATTTTTGTTTAGACTCGCCGTAAGTCTATTTCGTTCGAATTTCAAATTACTTGTTTTTTCTTAGAAACATGTGTGATTGTTTTAAATATGATATAATTTAGTATATTAATAACGATCATACTATTAAGATACTATTATTATTAAGATACTAAATCAATAGGCAACTTTTATATAATTTTTTTCTACATAAGTAACGTTTATATATTTTAGCAGGTTAATACCGTTGAAAATTTTTGAGATATATATAGTTTAATACGCTGTCGTAGTCGGAGAATTGTCGGTCCAAACGCTTTTGAAGCGAACGCTGCCAAAACTATTACGGATAAACAAAAGTTTGTATGAGATATTTGTTTGTCTCCTAAATGTCTACAAAAAATTCATCGGCAGCATAAGATCGTATCTATTATAGGAAACATAGAATCCACTTTCATGAACAAATAGGGTAAGGTTTAAGTTAATTGTCACAGTGGGGCGTCACGGTAGCATGCGTAAGCGATCCCGTGGCGCCCTCCGACCAGCCGGAGAGGATACCGCTGGTTTTTTAGTGGGTATTCCGGCGCCTTCAGTGCCGGTGAGCCCCACATCCCCTACCCCACTTCATATGGGGGAAACGCGTCAAGGCGTATTTCCAGCGGTAAAAAAAGTTTGTCACAGAGTATTTATTTATTGGACTGCGAACGATATCGTGCAAGCTCGTCTGGGAAGGTACCACCCACTCATCAGATATTCTACCGCAAAACAGCAGTACTTTGTATTGTTGTGTTCCGGTTTGAAGGGTGAGTGAGCCAGTGTAATTATAGGCACAAGGGACATAACATCTTAGTTCCCAAGATCCCACTCACCCTTCAAACCGGAACACAACAATACAAAGTACTGCTGTTTTGCGGTAGAATATCTGATGAGTGGGTGGTACCTACCCAGACGAGCTTGCACAAAGCCCTACCACCGAGTACCACGACAACAGCTTTAATACTTATGTATAGTTGATTACGTTAACACGCACAGATTATATTATTTACGATTAAGCTCATACCACGAATATTCATTCTAATTACTCTCTGCGGCCATAAACTAACAGATGTGCACTGCACTCGTACTTTCAGCCGCAGTGATAATAATTAGTGGCGAATATCTGGCACTACGTTTAACTTAAGATAGATTATGTGACCTTCCCTTCACGATTGAGGTTAATAAGCTTTTAGCGGTACCAGCAGACATGATAAAATGTATCACACCATATTATAAGTCTATTGTCGGTAGTACTGCGTTTATGATAACAAATTTTTTTTCCGTCGATCGACTTATTTGCAATGTTATTGTTTTATGTTAATTTGGTTACACTACAGTAAACGCGAACTTCTACACAATTTTATGTTATAATATTTAATAAAAATATACATACATATATATGGTTTATACAGATTGATGATATCTTAATACTAAATTTGATAATGTTTCAGCTTAGAGCTGAACTCATCACTCTTCACTACTTCGAGTGGATATTCACATTACTCGCAATCCCTTAAGAACCTGCGAGAACGCTTTACTTTCTTAAAATCCATCTCATTCTCCTAGTCATTTCAATATACAACTTCAAATGCATACCCCATCTCATTCTCCTGATTTCTATTTTTAATGTTTTACTGTATATTAATGCAGATAAGCTATGGAACTCACTGCCGCATTCTGCTTGCACAAACATGTCTATTTACATTCTTAAGAAATAGTTAAAACAGAATTTTTAGTCATTACTGTAGTTCGTACGTTAAAAGTATGTTTGTATTGAAGTATAATATTTTTGTTTGTTATTTCGGTCGACTTTAAAATTTCTTATGTAAATTTATTTGCTTGTTTGTATGTGCTGGTATAATATATTATATAAAAATAAAAAATATATAAAATTTACTAAAAGCTTTTTACAGAGGTTGCCTGGGAGATAAGCATACTTTATGTACTAAATACTTAATAAATAAATATAATAAAATAAATATAATAAAATAAAAAAATATATATATTTGAGAACAAAAGGCCTGCTTGTTCTAAGAATATACTTTATATTTAGTTATCTTTTGACATTTTTTGAACCTATTTTATTTCTGGTACGGTGGTAAAATTAAGTAAATATATTTTCTAATTATGTACATATCTTTGAATCACACTTGTGTCTTTCCATAACATTACACTTATCTTCTCTTAGCTTTTCTACTTAAAAAAACTGTTGACTTAAAAGTAAGACTAATTCGAAAACAGAATAATAATTTCATTATTTTAAATCATTATCACACATGCAATCGGAAACATAGCAATTCTAAATGTAAGCCAGGCACTTAAAACAATGAGAGTTTTCCCGCAATTGATCGTTACAGTAACAATATCTAGAACAGCGTACATTACATAGATTTCGAGATACATCTATTTACAATTCACCGCTTTGGTTTAATGGCTAGCTTGAACAGCATGCAGAGAGGTTCGAAGCACGGGTCAATTAAAAAATTTGGGTTCTTCTCTCAAATTAGTAACAGTCTACACTTAGGAGTTTGCTATGTTATTACCGCATCTTAGAGTGAACTTAAGTTTGTAGGTCTTGCACCTGATCTCTTCAGCTCATTGAACTGAAATAAATAGAGTATTAACGCAATGCACATACAAAAATGTGCACTAAAATATCTCCTACACATCTTTACGATTGGGCACCGGCGTCAAAATCTGATCAGGAAAATATCATCAACCTTATTTAAATTAAAATAGAATTCGATATTTTTTCAGTAAAATACAGAATCACAAACCATTTCATCGGGTACTATGTAAAAGCAATTCGGTATTCAAATACAAGCCACAAATATTTCAAACGCTAATACTGCGGTTACAGACTAACAGATGTGTGCAGCATTTTTAGTCGCAGCGATTAGTCACAACAATCTGCAGTAGGAGATTGATTGAGAGAATGGTGAGAACGTTTGGTAATACGTTTTAGACTACAACCATTCCGCCAATGTCAATGTTAGTTGATAGAATGTAACAGGTCAAAGATAAACTTTTATATAATAGTTTTGAGTCACTAAAGATATTTTTCCTTTTTTTTCCAAACAATGTATATGAACAATGCTTGTCTTCAAAGAATTATTAATAGTTCTATTTTTCCCTGAAGATGTGAAAGGCACCACAAAAGCTCAACTTCATAGTAATAAGATATGTGCTTCTATAGGAATCACGCCACTGAATTAACAAAAGAGCATTTTGAATGATTTATGAAAATAATAGGACGTTGGAGAAAGGCCGATTTACGGGTGAGGAAACTAAGAGATTACTTGATGAAACTATAAAGCACTGTAGGACAATACCAGAATCAGATAATTAGAGTAAGTTTCCTTGTTGTTAAGCCGTAAAAATTATATAAATATTTGTGTTAAAACTTTGATAGAAAATAATTAATTTCCTGAATCACGCTAACGTTTGGTTCAAGGCGATATATATAAGGTCTTGACTTTTAAACTTGGAACTATTGGTATGTTTTATATATTTTAATAATATTTAGTGTAAAGTGTCAACCGGATCTATGGAATGGGTTTTTATGATCGCAGACACTTTATGCAAATAAAATGTTTCAGCCACACCTGTTAAGAATATAATATTTTAAGTTAGAAACTGTATATGAAATCTGTAAAAAGTTTGTAAATAAAAGGTCCAATATGCCGTAACCAATGACGTTAGATCAAAAATGTATTTACGCCAATCTCTCACGACTATGCCTGGACAGGACATATTAAAACAAGATTTTTGTGAGCAATGTGTTACATGTATTTTCATTGTGATTTTACTAAAAGACTATCATTGTGTACATATGAATAAGAATGTAATAGTAATACTAACCGTCTTTTTTATTCTTTGATTGTGTAAAAGTGCCATTATTATACAGCCTTTTATCTGTTCAGGATATTTATTTTATTGCTTGTAGTCTCAAAATGTTTCAGCTGGAAAACAGCAACAAAGTATTTATGTTTGATGGTGGAATAAGGTCCTCCAGACCGATTTCGGCCACGGTGGCACACTTCCAACTTCCAGACTCCGGGCTGCTACTGAGAATTTTCTGACAGAAAAACCCAATAACTATTTATTGGCCTGACCCGGGAATTGAACCCAGGACCACCGGGTCTGCGGCCTTATGTCTAGCCACTAGACCAACGAGGCAGTCAATGGTGGAATACATGACAGTGGTACCAACACTGTCTTGCATCAGTTGTCTATAACATTTCGTAAGTTTTTTTTTATCGTTATATGTAATGTATTTCTAATTTTTTTTAATCAGAATAAACTAAATATAATATTAAAAAATACATGATTATTTAGCTGCGCTAATGTCGCTATTACGAACGATTTATGGAGAAAGTACATGTTCAAGTCAAAACAATTTACATTCGGAATATTTTAAAAGGCAAATGCATCATAAATATTCATGTAGTATTTAAGGTGTTATGTACCTTATGGAAAAAGGTAACACAAAAAACGGTAAATTATAGTGTAAATTGTACTTGCCTACAGGAATAATAAGTAAAAACTTAATTATATTCGAACATTTTCATAAAATATTACGTTAGCGACGGTAATAAAAATGAAACATTAACAATAATATTCTGGTTTCTGTATAAACGAAACGACTAGGTTGTGGAAAGTGCGCGGAATCGGATAAGCTGTAGCGACTAGCGTAGACATTTCAGGATAGCAGATTGGCGCGAGCTTGCGTCGAGTATACACGTCCCCGTCAACTGTCGATCGATCGAGCGACCGGTCGGGCAACGCGTCCGAGTAATTGTTTCCGTTCGTGATTTTTTTGTGAAACTAAAATGTTTAGTTAACTTGTGCTTTGTGGATTGTGAACGGGATGAAAGAGTAAGTAGTTTTATTAAGTTTGTTCGTTGTTTGTTCTTTAATCGTATTGAACGGTTTGTTCTCAATCTATTCGATCATAAAATTAAAATCGGACTAAAAATATTTGTTCTCAATTCAAGTGTATTTATTTCATTTTGATCTATTTTATTAAAGATGATTCTTATAATTAAATTTAGTAACGACTAAAGGAATATATATTATACGAAAGAGACAAAACATATTTTTCTATTCAAATAATATTTGAAACCACGTTATAAATGAAGATTTCCGTCAATGCCTGAGATACGCTTGATTTAAAATAGTTGACAAACCAACAATAATTATTATGTACTGATATTTTTTTAAAGAAGTTTCAGTTATTTTTATACATTATATTCTAAGGTATTATCTAATCTACGGATATTACTTACGTAATTTTGATTACCCATAAGATATATAAAAACATTAATTTAAATTTTGTTTTAATCCTACAAACAAGGCGTTTAATTAAAACAGATTGACCGTTAAAATCGACCGTAATCTGATCCCGTTTCTATAAAATTAATTTGACTTTGTCTTATAGTGAGTGAGGATACTTCCTACCTGGCGAAAAGCCAGTTTGACTTATGATCATAAATATGTGTTTAGTTTAGTTTATGGCTAATAGATGTCGCTATGATGAAAAAAATCAAGCTATCGTTTGGTTCACTAAACATTACAAATATCAGTATGAAATTAACTAATTAACTTACAAGCTAACGAGCAAAATTGTAGCTTACAACTTATATTTTAGTAAATTGTAATTTATAGTAATTAATGGTTTTTTATGCTAACGCTACTTTAATAAGCTGCATTTACTGGCTTATGTTTGTTTAGCGGATTAAGTTAAATATAAATGTCTCTCTTTCTTTCATCGTTGTTTCGACATTAGAATAAAGAAGATAGCATTGCTTAACTAACCCACACACAGGCTTTATAACAAAACACTGTAGCTTCGAGTTGTCCTTTATTGCAATGATTTTATTTCGTAACTTATTATGTTGTTGTATGTATTAGTTCTCGTCCGTGACTTTGCTCGCGTTTTAAGAGGGGAGTGGGGAAGAGGATGCAGGTACTAGTTATAAAAATATAGTTGGTCTTTCCATGGAATTTAAACGTGCTACGGACCAAATTTCATAAATATCGCTTCAATTGTTTAACAATAATAACTTTCGCATTTATAATATTAATTTATATTATGTATTTTGACATAGATTTTCTAGAATAATTGACCGTGGTATATAAACAATAACGTCATTCGGTATTGATTATATAATATAAAAAATATCAGAAATCGTAGTGATAATTATTTTTAAAAATGTTATTTATAAAATATTTTTTGAATATTTTAATATTATTATAATTTAATATTATTATTATAATTTTTAAAAATTATTCTATTTATATTATATAATTACATAGTTATTTACTCTTCAATCTTAGTCCTTCAAGCAAGAAATTGAAGTTATGTATGTCATTATGTAATTAATGGTCTTCGTAAGCTGTTGTCGGTTTGTTTTCCATAGTTTGGTCTTAATTGAGTCTCAATATTAGATAATTAAACTGACTTATTGATGAGACTTGTAGAGCATCATATTCAGTCCCACCTCGCTAGTTATTCTACTGCAAAACAGAAATACTTTGTTTCAATTTGAATGTCTTTGGACTTAAGAGCACGTCTAAAAATAGCAAAATTTTACAGCACGCGAGCTCGTACCTAAGATTTTTCTTAAAAAGACTTGCAATCTGGTAAATTGAAATCTCCCGTGCAGTTAGTCCCTCTTGATACTAGTCTTGACCAAAATCGACCAGGAACAAATCAACGTCACAATCACTAACATCACTTTATAGTTTCTGACAACACGTATCATGATTCAATAAAAAAATTTACAACTAATTTAAATTGAAATAGCATTGACCTAGTTTTTATTCCATAATTTCGTTCCAGCTTCATTAAGAAAATATTTATTCAAGGAAGAATGGAATTATATCCTTTTTATAATTAACCACAGCAATTAGATATCGCGTTTTGACTTCTTAATGAGATTATGGTGCTGATTTATGGTAATGGCGGCCAAAGGCAAGCTGGTCGTTACTTCACCCCCTCTTTGAAAGTACGTGCTTTCAAACTCTTGTAACAGACATCAGTGAAGTTGAAGCCGTTGAGGTAGAGAAACTATTTAAGATGCGTCCCTTTTTACTCGACTGCGAAGACTAAGAGTGGGTAATAATTTTATATTCTATTAAATTATAGGCTTTCTACTCATAAGATGAAGGCTCCATAAAGAAATAAATTTGACCTAGGAGCATATTCCATACGTAGTGGGTACTGCTGGTTTTTTAATGAGCACTAGGCGCCCTAGACACTATGCGTCCCACATAAAACCCCATTTCACGTGAGGAAAACGCGTAATGCGTAATACCAGCGACTTCAACAAAAAAACCGCCTCTTACAATCCCTGATGGACGGTAGTTTTATACTAAGTATTAGTTATTTTATGACTGCCTCATTGGTCTAGTGGCTACATGTAAGGCCGCAGACTCGGTGGTCCTGGGCTCAAATCTCAGATCGGGCCGATAAAATGTTATTGAGATTTTCTGTCAAAAATTTGACTTATACCGCTTAAAATATCTAACATTACATTCAATTAATTTATTCTGAATAAATATGTATGTGATAGTAAAAACTTTTCAGAAGTTACTGAAAGTTTTTAAAAACTAAAATCTGTTAAAATGAAACACAATAAAAAGTTATATAAAAAGCATTGAAAACGTTAGGACTCGAATATTTTCGAAGTTTACCATCAAACTACGTATGTTTTCCTACATCAGTGCAAAACAGTTCGTTTCTGTTTTGTAGGGTATTACATATTGGCTATCGTTTAATTATTTTAATATTACCAGTATAGTTATTATATACAATTATACATAGTAAGTAAGTAAGTAAGGTCCTCCAGACAGATTTCGGCCACGGCGGCCAATCTCAAGAGAGATTAGCCAACTGCGCAAGAGATATTATAGTGCACAAGTGTGTACGCAAACACAGGTGCGCTCTCTTTTCCTTAGCTCTCATAATCCGATGGGACGGCAATCCGACACGACCGGAAAGAGTTCAGGCGCGGGACCAACGGCTTAACGTGCTTCCGAGGCACGGGAGTGTACACACTTCAAACTTCCAGAATCCGGGCTACTACTGAGAATTTTCTGACAGAAAAACCCAATTATACATACATATATTATATGCAGTAGCAAAAACACGATACGTAATAGCACAAATAACGATGTTACTTGTGTACTATTAAAAAATTCTAAAAGAGCATGCTTTTAAAAAAATGCGCTACTTACTAGCACACAAGTCATTTTTTATGGACTACATACCAAGAAGTACGCTAATGAGCATATTATGACCTAGAGGAAAACAAACTTCAATAGCTTGACATGTATTCCAGGCATTATAAAGTCTATCAAAATCTGTCCACCAGTTTTGGGACTCAATAATTTCAAGCAAATGCGAAATTTTCATCCTTCAAAATGCCTTTTTTTTTGTGTTAGGCTTAATATTTTTATTTATTAGTCGAGTTTAATATTTATATATGCGTTGAGTTTAGTATATCTCCAAGATGTTAAGATGATGTTACGTCCATCTCAATTTGTCTGGTATTAGATATTGTTAAGTTTGAAGCTTAAATTGAAGCTAATTTATGGAGTCAGTTTTCATTTGGTTAATATACAACGAAATTGTTGTTTGTGTTTCCTTTTACACTTGCTTGGAATTCTTTCTACTGTGATAACATTTTATCGATCTTATTTTTTACACAAATGGTATTCGTAATATAATTTCAGTAATTTGAGAACAAAGGCACAAGAAATAGTTTATTGAATATTAAGATCGTCTATTTATAGAACAGTAATGAAATAACAATGTTTAACAAACTGTAACAACGAAGAGCAGCTACTTCTAGTACATTAAGTGGTGAAATAAATATACTTTCTTTTCTAGTCGATAGAAAGCAGAAGTGATATAACTTAAAAAAAATGACTATGACGTCATTCACATGAAGTCTCCAAAAAATGTTCAACGGCCATGATGTTTACGATGACGCTGACGTCATTCACATTAAGTCATCAAAAATATTAAACGTCCGTGTTGTTTACGACTAAACGATCGGTGAGTCCGTTTGCCACCATCTTAATTTCTTCGGTTGAGAGGCGGCATCTGTTACAAATTCGTGCCCAATTTAACCGTTTGCTCACAAAGTTGATTTTAATTAAAATCATCGGCCAAGCGTACCCTCAAAATTAGTAACAAGGGGTTGATAATTTGGGATCGCCAAATATTTGGCGTGGACGGTGACCCGACATCTAGTGTCACTTAGTGACACACAGTATTATATTAAGTCTACTATTTGTTATCTACAAAATAACGTCTTTCTTTTTTCTCTATTTTTCTTATCTATATTTATTACAGTCAGTCTCCAAATATCTCTTCTTCTTTAATGAATCAATGTCTATTTGTAATGTGTGGCTTGTGTTGTTTAGATGATCTGATCTATTTTGTTTGCTTCCGTTATCAATATAAACGTGAAGTACAGTCAGCTGTATAATCATGTATACATAATATAGGCCTAAATGATTAATATAATGAGCATACATCACACAATATCTAACATCAAACGTTTTCTTGAAACAATAAGCCTTTATGCGAAAAGAAATAATGGAAAGAGTGAAACGAGAACTATGTTGGATTTTAAAAGGGAACGCTTTGAGAAGTAAACGCCATGTTGTAATTAGTGCATTAAAGCAGCTTGCCTTTGAGACGATTACACACAAAAGTCTCATGTTTATTTTCTAAATCTGTGTATATGTTATTATCTCAACAGTTAGTGGCTATAGCAAGGGAAACATAATCGAAGATTTCGGGTTCAAACTGAAGTAGAAGCAGTTGTCATTGTGATGAAGAAAAACGTCGTAAAGATACTTGTATTGTATGTAATTTTGTTACTTGTGTATTCATCAACTCGAAATAAAAAAGTGCGATAGAATAAAGTTTCTGCTCCCAACAATGGGACATTACAGGCTGTTCCGAGTACAAACGCTTAATAAATCTTTAATTCAGATCATTACTGAGACAATATTAATGTTATTTAAACATTTTTTATTCTTTTGTTGGTATATTGAAATAATGCTTTATTATAAGGCATCTTCAATTTCATCGCCTAGAAAAGTGGTACTTCAAGTAAAACCGTTTACATAAAAAACGAAAATCTGCGACGTGGAACGCAGCTTCAGAATTTTTTTCCGGTTATATTACAAAGGTTGCAAGTCTATACGAAGTCTGTTAAACCAACTAATATTAGTCACACTCTGGTGCGGCTTAAAGAAATCTTTTAAAGCTAGCTAAAGGTTAAATTGCTGGTTTTTGTGATTAATCCTAAGCTTTTTGCATTAATAATAGCAATAATAGAATATATAATAGAACAAAAGCAATGGTACAACAGTCCACGCTTAGCAAAAATTTACTACAAGTAATTATTAAGTAGAGTAACAGCCTCTAATTGTTGCCATGCTGTTTAAAGGATTCCTTTCGTCATGAGGAGTAGGTAGGTTGTTATTTGGCCACGCTGCATCAAATCGGGTTGGTCGATACACATTTGGCGAAATTTCATCCAATTCGTGCCGGGCTTGCCATCTCAAAAGTCTCATACAAATACGAAATAGGCCTGTATACCAATGATTTTATTTACAAAATTGTTAATTAGTTTTTGGTAAATAAGAATTTTAATTTTTTAAAGTAGGTAGCGACTCCGGTAACGGCGTCATCTGCGCAACCACAACCTGTGTTTCTATTCAAATTATCATTCAAGTATATTTTTATCCTATAGTTTTAAATAATAGCTTGATGTAGTATTTAAGTTAAAACATTTTTCGAAATATCATTTTTAAATACAACCATCTCTTTGACAATTTGACTTTTAAAAGCTCGAAAAATTCACAACGCAACGTTAAAAAATCGTAAATAACCTTATCAATTCCAGATAACAATACCTTTTTACTTTATTGTTAATCTTTAATGAACCTGTCAGCGTCGCCTGAAGTATATTTCCCTTATTTCTGTATTTTCGGCGGCAAAATGCATGTTCGGTCAACCATAAAATCGAAAGTTGTCGGAACAACGACTCGAAGCAATTATTTTTTAATTGCTACGAGATTGATGTCACGATAAAAATTGTTTATTTATATTTAGTAAATATTAATTTATTGTATTGTATTGTATTGTAATATGAACGTCAATATAAAATAACGACATACTAGCAGAAAGTTATAAACTTTGTATGGGGTTTTCCAATAGGGACGCTTGAACTTTGACAGCTGATTGCGGCCATGTTGTTTGAGTGACAGCTGTCAAATGCAGTGTGTTATATTCATTCCGTTCTCCCAAACCACCATGGCAGGTTACAGTGTCGAGCAGCACGTGCAAATCATAAAATTGTTTTATGAAAATGGGTCTTCAGTTCGAGCAACGTTCCGCGCACTTCGCCCGTTTTACGGTCGCGATCATCGTCCTGCCGAGTCGACTATCCGTCGATTGGTGGACAAATTCGAGTCAACCGGGTCAGTTAATAATCAGCCGGTTCCCGTGCGTCAACGTAACGCGAGATCTGCCGAGAATATCGCCGCTGTGCGCGACAGTGTCCTCGAAAACCCGCGGCAGTCAATTCCGCGTCGCGCACAGGAACTCGGCCTTTCGCAGACGACAACTTGGCGAATTTTGCGTTGTGACTTGAGCCTGCACCCGTACAAGATCCAACTGACCCAAGAGCTCAAGGTTAATGACCATAGACAGCGCCGTGTGTTCGCTGACTGGGCATTAGAGCAGTTGGAAGTTGACGCCGATTTTGGCAAAAAAATCATCTTCAGCGACGAGGCGCATTTTTGGATGAATGGCTATGTCAACAAGCAAAATTGCCGTATTTGGGACGAGACCAATCCACACGAGGTTCACCAAGTGGCAATGCACCCGCAGAAAGTGACTGTTTGGTGCGGATTTTGGGCCGGAGGCGTGATTGGTCCGTATTTTTTCGAAAACGATAATGGTGTGGCCGTCACCGTCAATGGTGAGCGATACCGGTCGATGATAACCAACTTCTTTTGGCCTGAAATCGAGAATATGGATCTGGACAAC
Source organism: Nymphalis polychloros (assembly GCA_905220585.2). Taxonomy (NCBI): domain Eukaryota; kingdom Metazoa; phylum Arthropoda; class Insecta; order Lepidoptera; family Nymphalidae; genus Nymphalis; species Nymphalis polychloros. Next base: position 1,744,969 of record HG992262.1, read on the forward strand.
ATGTGGTTTCAACAGGACGGCGCTACGTGCCACACAGCACACGCTACGATGGAAGTTCTGCGCGATCAAGCGCCCTTAATGGAAAACCCTATACAATTAACAAATATTTCCTCGTAGAATGGAGCGTAAGATGTATCAAAATCATCTGTTGTGTAGATAGACGGTAATATGATTATATTTTTGACCGATTTTGGGCATAATGAGCAATCGTACGAAAATATACGCGTACTCACTCTCATAAGCCGAGGCGGCAATCCGATTAAATCGAGGCTGATACAGTCGCACAATTAGGCCTTATGTGCTGCCAAGTACTAAGCTTTACAATACTATTAAGAATTGCAAGACATTAAAACTAAAATAACTTTTTAGTGGTCTGACCCAAGTTTGAAGCCAGGACCTTATAAGCTAGCCACTAGACGAACGAGGCATACACACAAAAAAAACTATATATGATGTTCTACTTAACAATTTAGGGTAATGCGAATAGTCCCAAATAAGGCTAGTTTTTACTAACTGCGCGGAACATAATCATTATAGTGCATATGTTTGCGCGCAAACATAAGTGCACTTTTCTATTATGTTATTCTCTTAATCCTATGGGACACAAAACCCATTACGACGGAGCAAATACAGGCCGAGAAATGTTTTGCAAGGCACGGGTGTGTAATCACTGCCAATTTCCAGACTCTGGGTTGCTATTGAGGATTTCTCGACAGAAAAACTGAGACCTTAAAACAAGCCAATAGACCAAAGAAGAAATGTTAGCACGATAAATAAAATACTGAGTCTCATTTTTACATATTTCTAACTCAAATAAATTTAGCTATCTGAAATTTTAAACTTTACTTAAATAGTTAAATTAAAATTAAGTTTCAAAGCAGTGGCTGTAACAGTTTAAGAAACAACGGAGGGAGCCGAACTCTAATGAAAGCCACCGAATTAGATATACTTCCCAAACACCAGTTTGCAGCTTAGACCGATCTAGACATGCAATACAGTTAAGATAAAGCAATTGGCATACTGGACTTTAGAAGGCTGTCTTAGAGAATTAGAACTTTTTAGTTTTGAATTTAGTCTCCTTGATTATAATTGTTTACAAGTTACATTTTATTTAATCTGGACTTGTAAGTAAGCTTTTATTATTTAATAATACGGAGGTGAAGGAAAACATCGTAAGGAATGAGAAACCTGCATGTTAAATTTCACTGAAAATTCTGTCACGTTTAGAAATCGACACGCTTTTTAAATAAAAAAAATAAATTATTTATTAAAAATATCTCGTAAAATAATGCCTCATCATTGTGTGTATTAAATTAATAACTGATTACAAATAACAATAATAGCAGATTAATTTTCGTCATCGTCATTCTTATAATTATTAATATTGTTTACTGTTTCTTTTCGGTTAATTTAATTTCAGAATACTTATAATTTCAAAATACGTAGTCTATCTAATATTATCGAATTCAAACAGGACGAGATTAGCATTAATCTCAAATAATGGAAAGACCAACTCGAATAATAACCAAATCAAATACCAAATTGTGATTGGATTGTGATTTCATTTATAGATCCTCGTCCCAATACCATTATTTTATTTGCAGATTTTTAAAAAGTAATTTTTTTTATCCTTGTTTTAGCGTCCAATATCTAACTGCGCAGGAAATATCATAGTAAACAACTATGTGCTTAACATACTCAGGTAACATTGGCTGCCTATGAGTTGGTACTGGGAACTTCTTGGCAACAAACCCCAAAAGGTTTTATTCATATCGGCTCAGCCTGTGATTTGATTTGTGAACTTTAAGATCTGCAGATTTATAGAAACGCTACCAGACCAACATCACCACATATACACCAAAGAGCAGCGATGTAAAATAATTTCCAGTTGTTTATTCTTATAATCAGAAAAGTCGTATTCCTAGAAGTAATATTCATAAGTTGTGTCTATTTTATCAAAGTGACGCTTCTTAAAAGTAGCTCGGAAAAGAAACGGCTTATCTACTTATTTCGAGGCTTTCATCTGTAACTCTATATCCTTTCACTGTTATTCGCTTACGAAAAAAAAATACTCACAACCTCTTAGCACTGTTTTGATAAATAATAATAATTACTTCTAATCGATATTAAAATTGTACCCTATATTGTTTTGTTTTTTAAGCGTGATCATATTTAGTTATTTTTATTATTTATAATAGGTAGGTAGTGGCAAATGGGTATGATGGTAAGTGATCCCAACCGACTTAGATATTGGCAATGGTAGAAATGTTATACCATTCACTCACATCGTCAATGCGCCGCCATCTTTAGGTCATAAGGGACATAAAATCCTAGATGTTATGTCCCTTGTGACCATAGTTACACTAATTATCTCACCCTTCAAACCGAAACACAATACATTTACTACCTACAATTCTAAGTATCGCTTTTTGGTGGTAGAATGTGTAATGGTGGAACCTCGCCAAGCTTGCGCAAAGTCCCCCTAAACCACCAACTATACTTATAACATATTTAAATTACAATATAAAATACATTGTTCAACAACTGTCATAAGCAAGTACTTGTTACTTCCGTAAGTAAATTTCTCAAACGTCCAACTGTCCAGACATTCAAATTGCTTATCTCTACATATATTATATACATTCTAAGTAAGATATGAGGACGGTACGTATAAACAGAGCGGAAAGCGATCCGGATTGAGGTTTGTATATATGAATCGGCTTTGCGACGTTTTTGCGTTTGTAGTAGTGCAGACATAAAGTGAACCGAAATAAACCAGTTTGCGCTAGTTACCGCATGTATCGAACTCGCATACGTGATGTTAGAAGTGTCGTTTTATTATTATTATTTTCTTACCAATTGTTTCTTAATAAAGTAAGTATGTAATGGAGGATAGTGGAAACTACATTAATAAAATTTAAAAACGTGTATGTGTAAAAAAATAGTAACAGAACATGACAATGAATTATTATTTAATAAATCATAATAAAACTGAATTTCACGTGAACGAAGTCGCGATCGCTAGCTCGCGACTTCGTTCTACTAGTAGTTAATATAATGAACTAATAAGGTATTTATTGAATATCGTTATTACAAAAACCCACATAAGCCATATGTAATTTACGTTCGAGTAAAAATAATATTATTAGATTTGTTTTCCGCTATCCGCTCCTTATTGTGACCTGACTCTTACTCTTCAGGAAGCAGTACATGACAGATCGCAAGCTGCAGTTTCGCTTCAGGCCGTCTAATTAATAGCCTCATCTTTAGTAGCTTATTTGTATTCAGTTATAAATAATAATTCCGCTTTCATTCATCTTTTAATTGGCTAAGTTAATTTCTTATATATTTTTTTAGTTGATAAACTTTAAGATCGACATCTATGGGCAAAGGTCGCATATTTGACGGCCTTCATATTTAAAAATATGTAACATATGTAAATATATTTTTTAATTTATTTCCATTGTTACAGGCGAAAGCGCTATTTATTCATATAAATGCTAATATTAAAAATATTTCTATTGCTGTAGTTTCTACTACTGTAGAAATAATTCCATAATTCCGAATATAAATTATTAATGTTCTTATTAAAACATGACTGAATATTTTTTTTTCATTTTATATAAATCATTTTGCTACGCCATCAACATAATAATAATAATAATAATATCCTGGGACATTATTCACACACGGCCATCTGATCCCAAACTAAGCAGAGCTCGTACTATGGAAACCAGACAACTGGTACTGCATTTACTGCTTTTCTTTTGTAAACTCATACTTATATAGATAATTACACCCAGGCTCAGAACAAACAGACATGTTCATGCAGACAAATGTCTGTCCTGGGGGGAATCGAACCCACGACCTACGGCGTGAAAGGCAAATATCTTACTAACCACGCCAACCGGCTCGTCAACACATAATAAATATGGAAAAATATGCATAGTCTTATAAAACATTACATATAAAGATCAAAATTACATTTTCAACTCAAATACTAAGTAATAAAACTCAAACCAATAGTTATAAATATAAAAATGTCTTAACGGGAATTTTCTTCCAGACCAAATAAAATTACCGGAGTCCTGGCAAGAGGTGTAAATCTGTCGACAAGCAAGGCAGGTCAACAACCCGTGTCGGAATTATTTATTAGACTAGTCTTTGCGCGTGGTTTCATTTCTTTATACAATTCTACAATTTAAAAATAACCAATTTTTGTTTTATATAGTAATATCAATGTCCTCCGGACAAATGTTTTTATATCGTATCAACGATACAAGTTCAATATATTTTAATATAATATATAGGATTGTTTGTAACGACCCAGCAACCTTGCAGGACTAGATAGCTAACACCATGAGCAACAACTTTTGTTCTACGAGTTCGGACAAAACTCAATACATGACAAAAAAAAATGATTTTACAAGTTTTTGTAAAATCATTCTTTACAAAAAATCTGATTAGTGGGTGGTACCTACCCAGACGAGCTTGCACAAAGCTCTACCACCAAGGAAGTGTTATAACTATTGTTGTTTTTGTTAACCGTTCTGATTGTTAATCAGTAAACCAGAGTTGGAGTACTCTCAGCCTCAGCAAGCACGTTCTGTTATTGGTTCTGCATTCAAACTTTCTTCTGACGTGTGTAATTATCGTCTACTTAGATAACTATCAATGTTTCTCACAAACTCGTGCATAAAAATGGGCTGTTGACTTATCTCTGTAAGGAACAGCCGATATGCCCATAATCGGTTAGGTTAGTGTCACCAGTAAGATTATTCAATATATATATAATATATAAAACCAATTTCTGTTATATGCAGTAAAACGATTGGTAAATATACGATGCTGCCTAGAGGCTGTAAAATATGTTCCTCATAGGAAATTGAGTTCTGAAACTGATCAATCGTTTGCCGTTCGTTTGCTCGGAGGTAGAGTTTTGTGCAAGCTGGTCTGGGTAGCTGGGTGGTACTCATCAAATATTCTACCGCAAAACTGCAGTACTTGGTATTGTTGTGTTCCGGTTTGAAGGGTGAGTGAGCCAGTGTAATTACAGGCACAAGGGCATAACATCTTAGTTCCCAAAGTTGGTGGCGCATTGGCGATGTTAGCTATGGCTAATATCTCTTAGAATGCCAATGTCTGTTGGCGCTGATGACCACTTACCATCAGGTGGCCCATATGCCGGCCTGCCTACATATGCTATAAAAAAAAATTGCCATTTTACTTTTACTTTGGAGTTTTTTATACTGATTTGTAATATATAATACATTTCTAAAATGTGTTTTTTTCATTTAATATTAATTAATTTAAAAAAATGATAAATTGAATTGATTTTAGACGTAAATTTTGGAAAACATTAAATCGTTCGCACATATATTTAATTTATACATTTTCTTAAAATAATTTAGTGTAGGAAATCAGAACCGTGTGGTGATTTGAAGTTGATCTGCTTACAGTATTGGGTTAGTGACGTTACTCGAATCGTCTGCCTATAATTTGTATTGTAAAGCAACTAAATCAACTGAGCTAAGTATTAAAGATTCATCTGAAGTTGATGAAGCAATAATTAGTAATGATTACCGGTTTGAGCGATCAGTAAGCTAGTGCACACGCACAAGGGATATAACATCTCAGTTCCCGAGATTGGTGGCGCATTGGTGATGTGAGAAACGGTTACTATTTCTAGCAGCGCCACTGAAAATTTGTCAGGACAACGCTGATAGTTTATCGGTCTACGTCTTATATGCCTATATATAAACATATTTTTATCTGAAATCATATAAAAACTTGTATTTAAAGAAAAACAATGAATTGGTGACAGCGCTACTAACTAGCACTGCTAGCGCACTACCAATAAGGGGTATTGGTCAAGTCCATCTTCAGAAATCTCCAAGAAATAGCCAACATTTCCATCTTTCTGATGGAGGCTTAAAAAATTGCTATATTCATAAAATTAATTGCAACATCTCAATACATAGGTAACAGTATAAATTATATAAATTAAGAATTAGAATTATATAAATCATATTTAATTTATTTATTCAAATAATAACGTAACAATAAACACCTCATACAAAATAACCTTATCAGGTGAAAATAACCTTGTCGGTAATAGTGGCACCGTAATGCGTTACGTTACGAAGCGGTTTTACCCTCACATAAGAAGTTATCACTTCAAAAAAAAATTATATACTTAATAATTAAAATAAAAATTATAATTAAAATATAAAATTTTATTTCTAATGAAATTAAAATAGTTTATTCATTGTGTTTATTTGAAACCTTCACTCATGTCATTTCTTTTGTCACTCACTGTTCTGTGTAAGAGATGCCGGTCAATAGCCTCGCGTCAAAAACAATTGTTTATAAGACGGATATAGACTTAGGATGTCTGTTTATGAGACATCAAAGGACGGGGACACACTTGCTTAGCAATTAAATTATTATAACATAATAAACTAAGACCAAAGAGTAAGATGGATGGAGAGCGTAACTTGAAGGCTGAGAATAGTAAGGTTTCAATAGCGAAGTTATTAAAACACTTAGGTACTAATTTGTGCATATATTATTATAACGCACTGCATTTTAACGCACCTCACTAAGTTGTATAGGATTGCACTGCGTTTATTTTAATCATAAAACATATTAAAACTTTTGTGGAAAACGTGTAGTTTATAGGTGTATGAAGTGATTCTGTGAGATTTTATGTTGATGTTTTTTAAATATATTTTTTTTAATTTTGAAATATAAAATGAAGAGGTAAAAGAAGTAAAAAAATGTGTAGAGAAAGGTAAAGCGTGTACCTTATTATTTTTGTCTAAATCAGCTTTCATTTTTTATATTATATTGGATTATGTTTCTAAAAACCATAAAAAATTTAAGAATAAATGAGAATTCTACCATTTAATATGTAATATTAATTGATCTCTAATGTGAATTTTAACCTTTATATTTACCGAAATATTGATTCAATTTTAGTCTACAATTTCCAAAATCGAAAAACACATAATCACTCACATTGTCTACCAAGAACAGAAAATCATTAATTCTGGCAAATCGAACTTTCAAAGAACCTGCAAAAGCTCCGATAGTTAGGTCACCGAGCTTTGGCTTTGTGCCTAGGTTTAAAGGTGGTAAAGCGTCGGAAAGTATTGGTTTGGGGTTAGTCTCACTTTGTTAAAAGTAATGGTCCTTTTGTATCGAGCTTCTGGTCAAATTTTCTCTATTATTACATTTTTGCATTCGAGCTTTCTTCGCATTGCTGCGTATAACGCCATTAGACATGAGTATATAGTTTGTGGTTTTGTATTAAAAATTTAGTCATGCTGAAATAATTCGAAAATCAAATGCTAAATATTAGAAAAGATGGTTGGAATCGTTTTAAATATATGTATCAAATTCAAATTCATAAATCTTTATTCAATGTAGAAGTGTTACACTTGCTTATTGATTTTCATAAATCTACCACCGGTTCGGAAATAAACACCTCAGACCTGAGAAGAACCGGCGAAAGAAACTCAGAATTTTTTTCCCAAAGATTTATTTCATCATCGAGATTCAGAAACGTTAGTAATTAGATTAATATCATTTACTCGGTTGTTATATCATATATAATCATTGTGATAAAAGCAAACACATTTTGATAGTAACATATCATATATAATCTATGACAAGTTTGATAATCAGTCGCCAAGAATAATGATGATGAGATCAGTGACTTTTTCTAAATTCAAAGACTTAAATTAATCTTCTCATATAAGTAAAACGTAGGAGCACTAGAAGTGATGCATAAGACTAGCCTTTAATTTTATTCCTGCACTAAATATTCAAGTAAAAAACTAAAAACGGTAAATTAATAGTATGAGCAGAGAAATAAATACTAACAGTGTAAATGTTGCCAAACAAAACGTTGATGAATATAGCAACGGCTATTTATTACATAACGACCAAAACAGTGAACTGACGGTCGAGTATCTCTAAATCTAAATTGCTTTATACCCAGCGGCAGTTTCCAGGTTTATGCATTGTTTTGTCATTCCAACCATCACTATAATTTGACCAACATGCAAAGACTTCCATCAAAAAAATATTATATGGATAAGATGTAATTCCAATCAGAAAACTGATCAATCGATATCACTTATTTGTTAGATATGGGTGCTTATCGTTTGATATAAAAGTAAACGGTACGCTGTATCTTGTGAACATACCTTTATAAATATACTCGAAATTTCTCATTCGAATTCACGAAGAAGTCACGCCTACTGCGTTCTACCTAGTCAAGTATACGACGAGCCAAATTGTATTTTAAAAAAAATATAAAATAACTAAGGAGTGAATTCAACACGTCTGAACAGATTTGGATGCTCAGTTTAATTGAATTATTAATTACACATTTCCCACTGTCTAACTAAAATGATACATTCCCACGAATTTGTTTAGTTATGTTTCCCAGTAGACCACCCAACGATTAAATGCAAAAATGCAATTTTAGGTTCTTACTGTAAATATTCTTCGTGTTACTGGTTGCATAACTACCTAAACTTTTGATGTGTTTTTTTTTTCTAATCTTGTTGATCTATTTTCTAATGTTTGATTTTTGTAAACAAAAAAGGTAATTACAAAAAAGTAATTAAAAAGAAAAGTAATTTATAATTTCTAAATATGGTCTAGAATTTTCAGCTTAAATCTTGTAACCATTTTTTTTTTGGTTTTATTTATATTTAGCATTGGTATGAGATATAAACATTCTGTCATCGTTAGTTTGTTCAAATCACATCATAAAACAAAAAAGTTGACTTTTAACGTCGACCCCGGCAATGAACATTCAAAAATCCAAAATGATTTTTTTTTCTACAGTACAATTGTTTATATATCTAAATATTCCAGAACATTTTCCAATTACGGTTAACATATAACACGTCACGTTATCAATTGCCGACAGATGCCAGATTTATTTATTGTGTTTCAGTCTGCCTGTCAGAAGTTGCAACTGACGTATCTCATGACCGCAGGACTCGTGTAAACCCTGAGACTTTTCAGCTTAATTCACCACACTATTCTTCATGTCGATCAAAAAACACACTTGTACGCTACGAATCGTTTTCAATATATAAAAAAAAAAAACTATGAGCGGTTTTTGAAAAAGAAAAAAAATATCAGAAATTGATTTTATAAGATCAAAATAAATGAGAGCGATATTGTCAATTAAATATAGAGATCAATTATTAACCTGATGGTAAATGATCATAGAAATTTAAGTGAATATGTTATTCCTTGTTCCTGTAGTTACACTGGCTCATTTACCCTTCTAACCGGTTTGGTGGTAGAATGTGTGACGAGTGGGTGGTAACTACCCAGACTGGCGTGCGCGAAGCCGTTTCATTATAACGAAAAAATCCTTCTTATTCCATCTAGAATTTAATAACGCGAAGCAGTGTGTGTAGTCCCTCTACTGAAATGGCGCCAACTTTTCTATTTCCAATCTTCTTTTAGTTGTTTCGCGAATTTTATGCTGTCTTGTATTTCCAAGTTGTATTTTCGATAACAAAGACGATATTGCAAATGTTTCTTTTTTTCATTTCAATAAACGAAGATGTATCTAAGTGTGAAAATTAAAATTGCTTATATTTTTATTCATGATACCTGGACTCATATTGCTTACAAAATTTGATTGATTTCGATATCACTGCATATTATAAAACAAATTCTTTCGCCACGTCTGTTTATCTATCTTTTTTTTATAGCATATAGGCGAACGAGTTTATGGTCCACCTGATGGTAAGTGGTGACCAACGCCCATAGACATTGGATTGTAAGAGATGTTAACCATCGCTTACGTCGCCAATGCATCACCAACCTAGGGAACTAAGATGTTATGTCCCTTGTGCCTGTAATTACACTGGCTCACTCACCCTTCAAACCGAAACACAACAATACCAAGTACTGCTGTTTCGTGGTAGAATATCTGATGAGTGGGTGGTACCTACCAAGACGAGCTTGAACGCGATAAACTCAAAAACTACTCACCAATGGACGGCGGACCTTTATATATAAAAAGTACTTGTCTCTTCTTTTAGATCAAGATTGCTTCATACCTAATATTTTCATTAAAATCGGGCCAGAAGCATTTATATTGGCATTAATATTGGCTAGAGATTATTGTGAAATTGTCTTTCCCACAGCCACCACTGCTGATCTTCATGACTCTTCATGATCATGCATCGTTAGTTTCGTTGTTAAAATTCAAAACAACATTTAAAAATATACAGCGTGTAACAAAATTCGTGTCCGACCCGTGATGTGGTTATTAGGTATCGTGTGTCAAGCAAAAAATTTATCCCAGATTTTTTTTTAAAATTAAGTGACGAAAATTACGTGGCAACACAGGTGCGGGCAATAGCGCTCAATAGCTCTTCCCAATCGGGTAGCTAAGACACGAGATCATGACCTCAGTAGTCCACGTTTTTACCACCAACAGTGTCGTTAAACACAATTAATATATTTTTTAAGTAATTTTTTTGCTTAGTATTTTTAAAATGATTACATAAATAGAACCAACACACGATACCTAATAACCACTTCAAGGGTCGGACACTGCATTTTATCACATCATGTATATCAAACTAGCTATTCCACACGGTTTCACTCGCGTTATACATTTCTACCTAGCTATATCGAATATACAATTAAAATTCAAAATGTATGTACACAAATGTTCAGCATCATAATATTGAAATATTCCTCCAGTTGGTTAAGTCAATTATCAATAAACGCTCAGTGAGTCGAACCGATCAGTTAAATGGTTTTGATAGTTAGGACGTGCTGTTAAGTGTCAAACTACAATTAAGCAAGCATTTAGTGATGCGATTACTTTGAACGTTACGAACAGCACTACTATAATTTGACACTCAACAACTGTTATTATTCAAGGGAATAAAGTTTATATTTACTTGGAAGACTTGAAAATAAAATGATGAAATATTTTTTTTATGTAAAAATTTAATAAGTTTCTTATTTTACGCCGGTAGCTTTCGACTGTCTCGTTTGTCTAACTTATAAGCCTGAGGTTCTGGATTCAAATACACTAGTAACAATAGTTTTAATCCTGCCACAACAATCATAACATGTTATGCAAATGTCATATATTTATGAATATATATACTACAAAGTTACGCGCAGAGTACCTTATTTCAATACATTAAAATGTCATAACGATAATCAAGAAAATTTACATCTATAAATAATATTTCCAAATTTCAATCATTTACAATAAATTCCATTATCTTAAATATTCTTTTAAATTATAGTAACATACATTAATCAACCAATGCTTTAATTTTCGTTTAAAACAATTTAAGTTTTTGTATTGTTTGATGTCATTCGGCGACTTATTAAAAATTTTTACAGCCATAAAATAAAAGTTTGCACTGCAAAAACTTATCCACTGAAAATAAACTATCGATAATTAAAACGTAATTATTTTTAAATGATATTCAAACATACGTCGCCCCGAATCACCTTCCTTGGTTTTATAGTTTAAAAAAGTGATCTTTTTCCTTTTTTTATTTGCATTATCCAGATAAACTAGCAACTGATATAAGTGGCTTATATAAAGAATACAAATATAAATATATTATAATAAAAACTCGTATATAAATAAGATTTACATTATTCGAATCGTTAGAAGCATTTGTGAAATGATATTGACAAGATAATGTCAGTTAAGTTTCTAGCAACCTGAAATGTGTGTTCTACTAAGATTTATTCAGATGGACTGCCACTAAGATAAACAGAGAAAACTGAATTGATTACGGCATATTAACATAAGATAAACAAATATTCAGTGATTAGGAAATTGCAAACTATCAATGTATCATTCCAATTTCAAATATCGTCATTTCCGACAACATTTCCTTCATTTGAATGAATAGTCATATTGCACAAATTCAATAATGTGGTTTTCTTAACTTGATTATTGAGGTGAAAACTTCTTTAGCGGCGTCGTACACTTTTTTATGATGGGTAAAAAATGTTAAACTCGCATCAGATCACGTGACCCTGAATGAAAATTCGTAAGACGGATTCTGACGTGTCAAATTTTTAAAGTAAAAACTTCTTTAGCGGCGTTGTGCACTTTTTTGTGATGGGTAAAAAATGTTAAACCCGCATCAGGTCACGTGACCCTGATTGAAAATTCGTAAGACGTATTCTGAACTGTTAAACTTTTAATGTAATATAAATTGTCATGTTTGTGTACGATAGCGCAATAAATGAATATTGTATTTTATGACATAAATGATAGTACTTTTATACTGATAATTAAAGCAATTCGAGCAAAATTTTTCCCTAATCATTCCAAAATATCAAAAATGCACAACGTTATTATTCAAGTTTTCACTTCTGCCGGCACTCCCGAAGTGCATCCGTTGTTTTTTTTTATTTGCTTTAAATTAGATAGCCCTAGTGTTCCTGACTATTCTTTCGAAAGGAACGATCCTACTATACAGTAACTTCATTTCACTCTATCAATTTACACAGCGCCTCGACTTTGACTGCCTCGTTGGTCTAGTGGCTAGATATAAGGCCGCAGACTCGGTGGTTCTGGGTTCAATTCCCAGGTCGGGCCAATAAATAGTTATTGAGTTTTTCTGTCAGAAAATTCTCAGTAGCAGCCCGGAGTTTGGAAGTTGGAAGTGTGTACACTCCCGTGCCTCGGAAAGCACGTTAAGCCGTTGGTCCTGCGCCGAAACTCTTTCCGGTCACGTCGGATTGCCGACCCATCGGATTATGAGAGCTAAGGAAAAGGGAGTGCACCTGTGTTTGAGCACACACTTGTGCACTATAATATCTCCTGCGCAGTTGGCTAATCTCTTGAGATTGGCCGCCGTGGCCGAAATCGGTCTGGAGGATCTTACACAGCGCACGCCATAGAAAATCCCAGGCGATTTCTGACTAACCGACATACTATGATAATATATGATATCTTTCTTAATTATACCTCTAAATCTGCATCATAAATCAATACGAGTATATAAAATTATATTGATGACAATGCAAAGACAATTCACAAGTTTCTGAGATTACTGTTGACGTAACAAACAGAGCTTACGGGTACTTTTATTGTATAGATAATGAGTTTGCTTAATATTTCGTTACCTAATACTAAACATCAAAAAATAACCAGTTATATACTAATTTACAATTTAAAAAAATATAAATATAATTTCTATTAAAATTCTAAAATGAAAAGTTACCCAACAATTTTGTTTTTCATTCTGTTACTAAACTTTAATATGATTAGCTGGTAAAGGCGCCCGTTCAGCTGCCAAGTTATTATTGAACTAATTTAAATGAAATTTACCACTTCATACTTTCTATTTAAAAAGTTAAACTCATCATTTAAATTATTTAAACGGTATTATATTTTAAAACTAAATATTTTTAAATTTACTTTTAGATATTATATATTTTTTTATAAATATTGCATTTAATAATTTGAGTTGTGATTTTGAAATCGTAAGTCTATTTCATAATAAGCTGTCAAATAAAAAAAAAATTAACCTCAATGTTCTGAAACGCTGATCAAACCCAGATATACTTGTCTAAATGAATTGGTCACGTATTGCGTCATCGGCAGCTTATGACCAATAATAATTAAGCTTAAATACATTTAAATTTACATTAAAACCTTAAATGAATACAAATAAAAATAAAAAATAATTACTGTACAATGCGTGACCGCGTGGAATGTTGGCAAGAATGCTAGCAGTATTTCCCCTTTGAATCGCAATTCCGATTCTCTGGGCGAAAAATGAACCAGCCCTCCCCTCCTGTCACCAGTAGAGGCAATAAGACGGGGTGTAATATTTTGGATGAATTTTTTTGCACTATTACTCCAAGGTCCAAGCGTTTCAACTGCAAACGGAACAAAAATATAATTTAGAATAAGCGACGAATATTTGTTACGTTTGTTCGCTTCAGCTTTTTTCGCGGCAGCTCCGGCTTTTAACATTAATGTTGATCTGCAATTTGAATAAAAAACAAATAAATCACACACATAATATCTGATTACTAGATTTTAAAATGTTCTCTAATATATCTTTATTATTATAAAACTTAAAAATGTCTGTTTGTTCTACTGAACAGAAGCTGGAGGATCACAATAAAACCCCTAAAAAAGTACCAGAAAAATAAGAAATAAAGACGTAATAAATAAGAACTATACATATGCATTCATGATATAACATCCCGAGCTTAATAAATAAATAACAAGTAGGAATACATTCACTATACGCGAAGTTACGTGTTTTGATCATTTTTCAAAACTTCATCACAAAATTTTAGGAGGTGATTATACAATACAAAACAAATACATGCTGTATTGTACACAAAATTATAAAATAACTTACAGAAATAAAATAATTGTTTACTTACCTAAGTACCTTATGTTACCTTTCATCACGTATTCTACCCTCATTAGCAATTACTCGGTGGTAGAGCTCTGTGCAAGCTCGTCTGGGTAGGTACCACCCACTCATCAGATATTCTACCGCAAAACAGCAGTACTTTGTATTGTTGTGTTCCGGTTTGAAGGGTGAGTGAGCCAGTGTAATTACAGGCACAAGGGACATAACATCTTAGTTCCCAGGGTTGGTGGCGCATTGGCAATGTAAGCGATGGTTAACATTTCTTACAATGCCAATGTCTATGGGCGTTGGTGACCACTTACCATCAGGTGGCCCATACGCTAGTCCGCCTACCTATGCTATAAAAAAAAAAAAAACTCTTACGGGGCGCCTAGCGATTTTATAGTCCCAGTTTCTTTCCTGACCCTTTGGGCTGTTATAGCCACTCCTAACACAAGCTTTACGCTTAATTTGAGTAGTAAATAATACATATAAATAAATATTTATACATTGTAACTATTGTTATACATATTTAGTCGCTTGCTCGGTATATTCGTTATCAGTTAAATCTATCGAATGTTTTATAATCATTTCCTTTTTATATTGTAAGAATCTACTTCAATATACATAATAAAGTATTTTATTATATCGTTAAAATAATTAACATACATAAAAAGTGTTAAGGTGACAATAAAGAATATATTTTTTAGATATTGTAATAGTCACAACACAATTAGATATTATTATGGAAAGTTTGATTCGCGTTCAAAGCAAATATTTTGATATGACTTTGTCTAATTTCATTCAACTTGATATCAATGAAAGTTCGTAGAACTTGTAGTATAAACTGAGAATTAAAGATAATTATTTTTATTAATTAAAACAAGGATATCCATAATCTCTTATTCTTATCGTCAATAGGATTCGTATTCTGGACTAAAACAATATTAACGCTAAAGCACGACTCGCACTTGGCGACACGCCAGCCGCACTGCCGTATCTGCGCGCTTGATTTTATACCAGAAATTCCGTAAAGTGATTCAGGAGATGTAATTAAATTAATAATATATACATATAATATTGTTTAAATTTATGAGCAAATATTATTAATACTGTATCCGAGTTATTTATCTATGAAACTCACAATATACAATAAAATCATAGTAGTAAATAAAAAGTTACAAATGAGGTTATAATTATCATCATCATCATCCCTGCTGGACTTCTCCAATGGCACGCCACTGAGCTCGATCTTCAACTTTCAATCTCCATCCGCTGCTAGTCACTTTGCGTATATCATCACTCCACCTAGCTGGAAGGCGCCCTACGCTACGCTTGCCAAGGCGTGGTCTCCCCTCCAGAACATGTCTACTCCAACGGTTGTCGGTGCTGCTACATATGTGTCCAGCCAACTGTCACTTCAGCTTACAAATCCTTTGGGCTATATCGATAACATTGGTTCTCTATCGAATCACCACATTTGGGATTCGAGCCTTCAAAGAAACTCCGAGCGTAGCCCTTTCCGTAGCTCGCTGAGCGACCTTAAAATGGTGGACCAAACGCAAATAGGATCGTACATTGTTTATCCCACTGAAAGGATAACTTAGCATGTCTAACATATTGCCTACTCTAAAATATCTATCTCGTCCAAATACAATATGAAAACAAAAAGAATGAAACCCAATTAGGGTTTCATCAAACACGAATAAAAACAATGATACAAATTATAAAATAGGTAAGATTTTTTTTATATGACTTTTTAAATTTATTTTTGTATTTAATTTGAAACTTTGAATAGGAATTTTCTACATAATTTATATTTACAGATAACTGTTATTTAAAAGCCAAGATCAAGGACGTTATTAATATATTTGTTCGTGTTAGTCGTAGTGTTCCTAAGCGACATCACTCCATACACCCGGTCTAGTACCACATACATCATCACAAGCACTTTCTCGTATCACAATTTAAATCCACTTCCATAGCAGCACAAGTGAGCAATGAGAATATGTATCGATCGAACAGCTGCAACAAAAATATTTGGGAAGTAAACACAGTGTAAGGATCAGGACGATTGGTTGAACAGCACGTAAGTGGATGTGTTGCAACGCCATGTAGGGGTCGCAATATATACAACCTCTAAATTAAACATGTTTGAACTTTATACCATCACGCTGCTCCAATGCGGGTTGTTGATTACACGTGGCAGATTTACATCAACTACACGCAGTTTTCTTCACTATGTTTCCCTTCCAAGACGAGGACGAAATGAATTTTTACTAACGCAAATTAATCACCTGTAAAGTGGTGCTTGAATAGGTTTGAACTCAATATATTCGATTAAGATTCACGTCTCCTAACCACTGAGCCCTCACAACTCTAGCTGCAGCATCCATGACAACATACATAAAAGTGCCATTTTAATGAGATCGGTCAAACAGTGTCGAAATCTATTATATTAAACTGTTTACTAATAGCTTTATTTATATATAAGATCTTTAAGAACTTCACATAGGAGATGTTTTATGTATTAGTTATAAAATCAGCAAACAGAATACACTGCTAGTTGCTTACTTTATGATAATTTTTATGTATTATGCAACAACCATGTCAATATGAAGTTCTTCAAGTAAATGACTCAGAAGTAGATATTTAGGTCATTTTATATTTTACGCATTATAAGCTGACAGCAGATAATTCTTACTTATTTTTAAAACACATGGCATTGGTACATACACATATACACAAGAACACTTAAGTATTTGTAACATCATATGTTTTGAGCTTGACTAACTTTCTGGTCTAAGGGCGATAGTGACCACTTACCATCAAGTGGCCCATATGCTCGTCCGCCTAACTATCCTATATAAAACGTTTATATGAATGCATATATTTGCACATAAATATATACCGTATCTTTAAAGATTACATCAGAGAGTCAAATGTGTTTTTAAGTCAGAAATAATTATCACTAGAAATAATTAATCTATGAAAAAATATATTAACAAAACACTTGAGTTACATAACGTGCAATCCAAAACACGAACTATTGCAATCGATTTTCAACAGACTACAAAACAAATTTACCGGAAGGGCTTGTCAACCTTTAAAATTCTGGTCATAACGACCACCTAACCTTATTTTGCAAAAAGTAGAAATGATTTTGTATAAAACACGTAATCTACAATGTATAATGAAAGGAGGACAACGTGATCAAGAAGGTCGTTTCGACCACTTACGCGATGAAAGTTTGAAGGAGTCTTCATCGTGAGAAACGTGCTTGCAAAACGCTTGATCAGCTGCAGGATTTTTCCTCGACTAATTCTCTAATGGTTTAATATTTTAAACCACGTTATAAAATCGTTTTTAAACTTATTATGCTGTCATTGTCAAGTTATATAAACTACGGTTATTTTATGCCTGGTATATTTAACGAATCTTTATTATACATCTGTATATGATAAGGTTTTTTGTCATAGTTCTTGAAAAATCTTGAATCTGAATTATTTTTAATATATGCACCGAGAGTTTGAGAAGCTGTCGAAAAATTTTATATAAGTACGTTTTGAATAACGCCTCGTGGACAATTCTCATCCGTGAGTTCTATTAGTTTAATTATGTATATTGTTAAGTTTAAATAAATAACATATTTACTTAAGACTAAATACTTAATCAACGAATAATTTGTCAACTTCGAGTTGTTACTAAGATTACCTTTACAGAAAAAAAAACATTATTTTTTTATTTCCCCGGTATTCGAACACGGGCCTCAATATCTGCAGTCGGACATACCAACCACTGACCCAACGAAGCATTTATTATTAACCACTACACGAATATGTGCTTAAACACATTACTCACAATTTAAGTATGTTATTTAAACGGTAAAATAAATTCACCTTTGATGTAAGCATATTTTTAAAAACTCCACGAACGCCTCTTAATATTAAAAGCTCTACTCCAACTATGAACTTTGTAAATAACCATTCATTTCTCGCTTTCTAGAGAACTAAAAACTTAGCTGTTTATTCATTTAAATTATGAAAGCGTAAAGTGAAGCCAAGTGAAAATAAATGAAGTAGGAATTTTGTAAACATTTGACGCGAGACGATTTATAAAATTACAAAAACTAATTTGAAAAAATGTGTGCGTGTCGGGACTCGCCATAGAAGATAATATTTATTATTAATTATAACATATTAAATATCATTTAAATCAGTACTTGAGAGTTGCTAAATTATTAAGTACTATCTGTATACGCTAGATGGCGTAAGGTTGGTAACTATCAAGAAAAGCAGTCCGCGTCGGTAATAGTGGCGTAACGCGTTACGTTACGAAGTGGTGTACCCTCCCATAAGAAGTTACCACTTCAATAAAAATGGTAATTATGTTATCTTCTCTTACTGATATTTTAATCGATCGATCGTATGTTTTTTCGATTACTCTCACTTATCTATATATTTTTTTCAATTATGTAATATTCTGTCAATAATTATTTAATTTAATAAATCCTTATATATAACAAAAAATAACTAATAAATATAGATATATTTATTATGATGAAAGAAAATTATCTGTAGACATATATAACTAAATCTTAATCAGTGAGTCTGCACCTTTAAATAGTTAAATTAAAAAAACATCTTTACTATTTCAACAATTAATGCCTTTATTTCTAACATTATAATGAAAAAGTCTTCCGTACCAATTTAGGCCAGGACGGCCAATCTCAAGAGCAGGACTCCGGAAGAATATTCGACAGGAAAACCCAATAACTTAATTAAATCTAGTTAACCTGGCTAACTTCTAATGCAAAACAGTATCATACTTCAACGAGTAATTTTTTTTATGTAATTTGTAGGCGGACGATCCTATTGGCCACCTGATGGTAAGTGGTTACCAACGCCCATAGACGTTGACATTGTAAGAGATGTTAACCATCGCTTACATCGCCAATACGCCACCAACCTTGGGAACTAAGATGTTATGTCCCTTGTGCCCGTAATTACACTGGCTCTCTCACCCATCACAACAGTACCAAGTACTGCTGTTTTGCGGTAGAACATCTGATATATACGCTGTATACAATTTTGATATTCAATTGCGAACATTAAGTAATATCATTTGAAACTGTTAAACAATACCATAAACAATGATTGTAACAAAATAATAGACAAGTCGAATTGCAAATGCTGTAAATAGTAAATTCCGAACGCACTCGATGAAGTTTGTGAATAACACGTGACGTACATATTTGCATTGTAAAATTTAATGTTTCGCTAAATGCATACTAAACAGAAATCGAACTATTCTGAAAATGATTACATATTTTGGTGTAATTTTTTAATAGTTTAATGTTATACAGAATTTTCACGTGCTTAATTTGTATTTATAATTCAGAAGGGAAACATCGTGAGTAAACGTGCATAGCTAATTTAACTGAAATTCTACCACATGTGTATTCCACCAACCCGCATTGAAGAAGCGTGATGGAATAAGCTCCAAACCTTCTCCTCAAAAAGAAGAGGAGGCCTTAGCCCAGCAGTGGGCCATTCACAGGCTGTTACTGTACTGTACTGCATACGTTTAATTATACTAGCTTCCACCCGTAGCTTCGCCTACACGTGAGGAGACATAGACGAGATCAGGTATGTGTTAAAGCAATGTCAAATTTCGTCAAAATTCGTTCAGCTGTTTTTGTATGATTAAGCATCAATGATAATATCATCATCTCACAATTAATAAATAATCGATGAACCTGACTTTAAACTACAGATAAAGAATTGATTAATTGAAAATATTTTTGAAAGACAACGTTATTTTTTTTAAAATTAATTGTAATTATATACATAATTTATTTGTAGCGACATCTATCTCGCCACATATGAAAACTAAAAACTGACGTATCCTACATCGCGATATTAAAGTTATCCGAGCGATTGAACATATATACAAGAACCCGACAACAACAGTTGGGCGATAGCCCACCAGACCAACACCCGTCCTCGGTCGGAGGATCCTCCCTTTTCAATGGTGGATAAGGAACTTTACACCCTGTTCTTCCCAACACCAAATATTACGTAATAGAGATACATACGTATCGTCGTCGAGGTCGTTTGGTGTTGATCAGACGCTACGTGCGTACGTCGTCACAATACATTTAATTGACAGCAATAATTCGAATAAACCGAATTAAAACATTACTAACAATTTAAAAGGATAAGTATTTATAATCGGAAAATAAATGACAATTTAAAAAAAAAAATCCAGAAATGTATTATTCTCCATTTCTACAGCACATAGATTGCAAAATACAAAATATATTCATAAATTCTGATATATCTTTAAATATATTATAAGACCGTTTCTGCAAATTTCGCCTTTGAGATGACAAAATGGTAATAAGTGATAAGTATCTTAAAATATTGTGATTTCGGAAATATGAGTTCATTGAAGACACGACTCCTCCAAACAAACCCCTTAAAACAGAATAAGTTTTAAGTATATTCTTTAATCAGCTTAAGTTTTAAAAACAATCAAAATGTATATCAATATTTAATTTAATAATTTTCACGTTACTAACCACATTTTAATCATAACCAACCTATAACTGTATCTATGTTGCTTAGAACACTATAATTAAATATATCACATCTCGCATACATAAAAATAATGGCCTATAAATTCTGTAACAATTACGACGTAATTGCCAATTTTATGGGTAATCACACCATTTCCGTCTGTACATATGAAGATTCCATAAGACTTCATAAAGCTATGTCAGTTTACGAGTAGGCCGTACGCTCGTAATGCCATTAGAACTGAAATTGATGGCTCGCGTTATCCAATTAACCTTAAACACTTCTGCGTAACTCGATACGGGTAGTATTGACCCAGTCTGTCTCGTGTAGGTCAGAACACAAGTGGACGTAATTGACGTACAACGAAACCATATAATTCAATAGTGTTGGAGGAATTCTTCGTCTTAAGACATTACGTAATACAATCATGCTAAGTTCAAATATCACAGTGGATTAGCATCATGGAATAAACTCCACTTTAACAAGATAGAACAACTAAACTTGGTTATAAAAAAAATAAAAAATATTCTTTATTCCAGAACAAAGTTCCATATTCACACTAAATAATAATAATGATAATTAGAATTTCAATTACAATTGGAATTAAATTTAAAAAAATAATTAAATTACATTGAAAATAAAATTAAAATTAAAAATGATATCATAGTTTAATAATGATATATAAAATGATCATGACCTCAGTAGTCCACGTTTTTACCACCAACAGTGTCGTTAAACACAATTAATATATTTTTTTAGTAATTTTTTTGCTTAGTATTTTTAAAATTATTACATAAAAAGAACCGACACACCTAATAACCACTTCACGGGTCGGACACGAATTTTGTTACACGCTGTATATTTGGTGGTTAGAGTTTTACCCAAGCCAACCTGGGTACCACCCTTTCCGTCGGAGCGTCACGGTAGCATGCGCAAGCGATCCCGTGGCGCTCCCGTTAAGACGGGAAGGGTACCGCTGGGATTTTAGTGGGTATTCCGATAACCGGGGCACACTCGGCGCCTTGGACATATGGCGAGCCCCACATACCCCCCCCCCCACTGTTCCCGTGGGGGGAAAGGCGTAATGCGTTATGACAGAATCAAAAAAAAAATGGTAGATACCACCCTGGGTAGATTTGAAGGGTGAATGACCGAGTTTAACTATAGACCAAGTTTAACTATTAGTACCCCAAGGTTGGTGGTCCATAAAAAATATAAGGGGCAGTTAATATTACTAACAGTGCCAATGGCTATAAGTTGAGGTAACCAACCATGAGACTGAAAAATGATATCCATTTGCAAGTCCTATTAAAAATAATCAATTTATTTTTCAACTCAATGAAACTTGACCGAGTTTGATCGCACATCTTCTATTTTATGAAATTTCATTTTTCACCTTTTTATGTAAGATGGTGCAAATTAGACAGGTTCACCGGATGGAAAATGACTACCTTCGCCTTTTACATCTGCAACACCTTAAGGCTTGCAGTATCATAACACCTTACATAAATAAAGTTTTTATTGGCCCGGCCGTGAATTGGAGCCAGGATCTCGAGTTCTGCGGCCTTATAATCTGGCCACTATACTGATTATAGATTTTTGCGTAAATTATAAAAGTAGCAACTGAAACTTACTTCATATTATTAGTGTGGCCTAGTGGTATATATATATATATCAGCTCTAATAATAACCGCATGGCGTGGTTAATCACGCCTTGTAAGCAGACAGCTTAATTGCGAAATCTGACCCTCGACTAGGCCATAATATATATGCTGCATAATATTATCTGTCCGCCCTAATGAAATTAGTTTGCGTTGCTGAACTCTGAAATTTCAACGAAACTGCACTAAATAGGTTTATCACATTAAGTTGATAAGCGCATCCGTTTAGCTAAAAATTCAAATTTTCATTTCGATCAAAAGTAACACAACTCTGAGTTTACAATGAATTTTGACACATATTTTTTTACATTTTTACAAAAATGCACAAAAATTAGTGTAATATAGTCAGGGTTCATGAATACTTATTCTTTGTGTTCATTGTCATTGTTTCATGTTTCTTTATTCGACCATAATTTTAAAATGTCTTAACCTCCTTTTTATAGCATAGGTAGGCTGACGAGCATATGGTAAGTGGTTACCAGCGCCCATAGACATTGGAAATGTAAGAGATGTTAACCATCGCCAATGCGCCACCAACCTTGGGAACTAAGATGCTATGTCCCTTGTGCTTGTAATTACAATGGCCCACTCACCCTTCAAACCGGAACACAACAATACCAAGTACTGCTGTTTTGCGGCGGAATATCTGATGAGTGGGTGGTACATAAAAATAATCTTTTAAGTCCCGTAATATGTGTTATATATATCACGCTTATTTATGACATTTAATAGCTTTTTCATGATGATGACGACATAAAGACTCACCGATTTTGGCCACGGCGATCACCTGGGCAGTTCTGTGATGATAAAAAATTCTTATCTTACTCGAATACGTTGCACGATTACAGCTTCGTTTGTAAAATCTGTAGTTTCTAGAAACATACTGAATTCCTCACGTTGGCCTTCATCAAGACGCACGACTTGAATCGTACACAAAGTGTCTTTGGAAAAAAGTCTTTCTCGTGTGTTTACCATCAGGTTAACTTGGTTAGGCTAAGGATCCCTTTATTTTTGTAACATTGTTCGATTGAATTTGTGATTGGAATTTCTTATAACAAATGTGTTTGAATATATGTTTCAATCGCTATATATAGTATTTATTGAGTGATTTGAGTGTAATATGGCTTCGTTGATTTTGTAGCTAGGCTATAAAACGGCATGTGCCAAGGTCCAAAGCTTAAGCTCCGGGTTGGGCCTATAAAAACTTATACGGTTTTTCTGTACACAAATTCTCAGTAACAGTTCAAAGGTAGGCTTTCGCCCCTCAGAAAGAAAATATCATTTTATCAGTATCATCTTAGTATATATAATACTAAGGATATATATTCAGACAAATCGAGAACATCTACTTCTTATTGAAGTCGCTTAAAAATAATTACAGTACAATATTTGTTAAGGTACATACAACGCTGTTCTCTCTTTTTTAATTAAAGTCTCCTCTATTTGGAAGAGATGGACTTTAAATCAATTAATAAATAAAATATTCTAAAACGTAATTTATTTTATTAAATGAATATGATTACATATGCGGTTCTTTGGAAATTTAATTAAAGTAAATTTAAAATAATTTGTATCAGACATTTTCGACTCATGGGAAATTTTAAGTTTGTTCAGTTAATTCTTGTACGTAAGTTTGTATCAATTGAGAGATGAATTTCATAATATAATGAAAAATACAAGCACATACGTCTATATACAAGAAACTATGGAGGTATATACTTTTTTTTTTTTAAATGTATTGGTAGACTCGCAAATGCAACAGCTGATGATGAAGTTGGTAGCGCATTGTCGATGTAGTATAGTACAATAACAGCCTGTGAATGTCCCACTGCTGGGCTAAGGTCTCTACTCCTCTTTTTCAGGGGAAGGTTTGGAGCTTATTCCACCACGCTGCTCCAATGTGGGTTGCTGGAATACACATGTGACAGAATTTCAGTGAAATTTGTCACATGCAGGTTTCCTCACGATGTTTTTTTTCGCCGTTAAGCACGAGATGAATTATAATCACAAATTAAGCACATGAAATTCAGTGGTGCTTGCCCGGGTTTGAACCAACAATCGTCGGATTTGATTCACGCGTTCTTACCACTGGGCCATGTCGGCGATGTGAGGAATGATTAATATTTCTTACACCGTCAATGTCTGTGGGTAGTTGTGATCACTTAACATCATGTAGACTATTTACCTGTTAGCCTACCTCTAACATGAAAATAGTCACCACTGCCCAAAAACATTGACTAAAGAAATATTAAACATGCCTAACATCGTCATTGTACCACAGACCTTATGAATAAAATGTTATGTCCCTTGTGCTTAAAGCTACACTGCCTCATTGACCTTTCAAACCGGAATACCACAATACTAAGTATTCCAGTAGTACCTGCCCAGATATTCTTGCACAAAGCCTATCTGGGCAGGTAACACCTACCTTATATCTGATTGAGATTAGTAAATGTAACACCGTTTGATGAAAACCGTTTGCTCGGTTGAGTTGCAATACGTTTAAACAGATATTGTAGAGATTCGCATAAGGTTCATATTTAGTACATACAGTGCCATGAACCAATTAATGGAAATTTAGTATTAAATCAACATGATCAATAACTTTACACGCTTTCAAATGCATAATTCGTAACTGGGCAGATAAAACAATAGCAATCATTGACAAAAAACGAATTACGTTTAAAAGTCCAAACCCGGTTTTGAACCTGGAAATTCGGGTTCTGCAAATTTCTATACTAGTCACACGACCAACAAGGTAGTGTAACGATAGGAGAAAAACGTTATACATGAAAACTAATAGGTCATATAACTCAACACAATGTTATTCAAAATTAACTTTTAAATATAAAACATACTAGGACAAAAAAACAAAAAAAAAAAAAATTAAATCAAGTTATCCGTTTAGGAGATACGATGCCATAGACCGACATACAGATTCACAAGTTAAACTTATAACACACCTCCATCTGCATCAAGTAGAATATATTTATTTTTATTATATATCAGAGAGAAAACATCATACTATTTCTCATTTTATTAAAAAAATAGTTTTCGTTTTAAAAATATATAAGCTAATACAAACAGCTAAACCTTTGATACATTTCATTTGCAGTAACGTCGGCTGTATGCAGCAAATACAATTTATTTATACTCAGAATTTAAAGCGTCCCTTTAAAATGACAGAGAAAATTATATTAAATTCTGCGAATATCTCTTAAATAAATAAAAACGAATTTCAAATATCTACATTCGTTTCAATTACGGGTTAAAGGTTTGCTTAGCGAGTTATCAGTTAAATACTGCTGTGTCTTTTTATTTCGAATGTGATGACAATTCTATTGTAAGATTTGACGAGCCGGTTGACGTGGTTGCCGTACTTGCCATTCACGCCGCAGGTCGTCGGTTCGATTGCCACCCAGGACAGACACTTGTGTGCATGAACATGTCTGTTTATCCTGAGTTTGGGTGTAATTATCTATATGTAATTACAAAAGAAAAGTTGTATATGTAGTATATCAGTTGTCTGGTTTTCATAGTACAAGCTCTGCTTAGTTTGGGATCAGATGGCATCGTGTAAATAATATCCCAGGATATTATTCAATGTCAAAGGATATCATAAAACTAATGATTTTTCAATGATATAAAACGTGGTGAATAACAATAGCTTCCAGGCCGTGTCAAACACTAATATTAATCAATTTTGTTCCGTTTGCAGTTGAAACGCTTGTACCTTGGAGTAATAGTGCAAAAACTTTTATTAAAAATATAACACCCCGTCTCTCTCTACTGGTGAAAGGAATTTTCAAAAGATTCATTTATCGCCCAGAGAATGGGAATTGCGATTGATTGAAGTTTCGACTAGAGAAGTATTGTAGCTGTAATTAGTTTTTATTCGTATAGGGGAAAGTGGGGGAATTGGGAACACTTAGCTTCAAAAGCTCAAAAATAATAGCAAAAGTCACAGATTTAATCAACTTTTATTATAACATAAACTATGCTTATCTACCTATTTATTATTTATAAGATATTCTAAAAAATCAACATTATATAAAAGATATAAACAAAAACACAAAACATTGTCATTCCTTTTTACCCGATACCCTATGGGGTAATTGAGATCAGCCCGCGGGGGAAATGGGAGCGGTATGGGATAATTAGGAATGACATACTTAAATCTTTATAATAAACTACAATATTTTTGGTTGGCACAATTCACACACATAACCTCTACTAGTCTGGCCGGCAGTACATTTTTCGTGTGCCCAGAGTTTACAGATGGCGCACATGATCCAATCCTCTGACGGTGGGGATTCGTACTTTTCATTGCACATTATACAATAAAACTCCTCTTCGTTTTCCTTTCCTTGTAAAGCCTTTTTCAAATTTCTTACTGTTTTACCCTTGACTCGTGGCTTCTTTTGTATGCTTTTGATGTTCTTTTTCGGTTCTTTTTTTGGAACGTATTCTTTTTTAGCTTTTCTCTCAATTTGTCTTTTCTGTTTTTCCTCGAGTTGAATTTTTGTTGGTGTGCTGGATAAAATCTGAGAATGCCTCTTATTATGTCGCGCAGAACTGGTTCTTGTTTTAAGAATGACAGGCACATTAATAATTTCGGCAAGAGGCACAGAAGTATGTGGAGAAGAAGTATTCATGGTAATGCTCATATCATTGGCATTGTCAGTTTGACTCCGACTGACAGTGTTAACGGACTCATTCAAACTTTGTTCAACTACAGTTTTATGAACATTGCATTCTTGAGTCTGACTGGTATGGGATGGATCAAATACCATATTTTCAAAGATGTTTTTAAATTTATCGGGATCAATAGGATGAATCCCAGCAGCTCTAAATCCACTGACAGCCTTGTTTATGTTAGCCGTTTTGTTGTACGCCTTTGTAAAAAGTTCTGCAACCTCGTATTGGGTTATTCGTTTTCCAGGATTGTTAACCATGTAGAGCTCACATTCCTTATTATATGCCATCTTCAGTGAACTGAAGATTGTAAGATCCAGTGGCTGCATTTTGTGAGATACATGGGGAGGCAAGGAAAGAACTTGTAGGTAATGTTCTCGAAAAAGCTCGTATGCTCCCAGACTGATATGACTTTCGTGATTATCGAGTATTAATAATACCGGTTCTTCTTTGGTAGGTTTTACAAAAGAAATGAAATGTCGTAAGTAGTCAAGAAATATGGACTCGTTTATCCAACCGGAATCAGAAACCGTGGCAATCATGTCGCTGTTACAGCCTTTAAGTAACAGTCCGTTCATTCTTTTTCTTTTAAAGATAAACATGGGAGGTACATATAAGCCACAAGCACTTACAGCACAGACTACTGTTGTTGTGACACCGCGTTCTCCGCTTGTTGCTTTTGATACCTGTTTTAAGCCTTTTGGAGCCAAAATCTTGTAATTTTTTTGAACTGTGCTAATGCCACTTTCATCAATATTAAAAATACGATGACCATATTGTGTTTTATTTGGATCATTTTTAGTTGCTCAAAAAACAGATTCACTTCGGTGGCGTTAAAAGCGGTTATTCTATTAAGTGAAGTAGCTTCTGGAATCCGTAAGCTGATGGAAGGATGTCGAGACATAAAACCATAGTACCAGTCTTTGCCTGCCAGCTGGGTTTCTTTGTTAAAATTGTGTTTCAGTTTATTAGCTTCAGCAAATCGATAAGCAATTCTACGTAGTGAACTTGGTGTTATACCATAAAAAGTCTTACAGCAATCAAGTATGTATTTTTCTAGTTGGTCTTCCTGTTCTTTGTTAAATACAGCAGACCGACCTTTTTTAGGTATTTTGAATTCGTTTTGTTTTAATTGTTTGAATAATGTTGTTTTTGGTATTGAGTATGTAGTAGCAGCTTTGCTTAATGTGTGCTTTTTACTTTTTATATCTTCGATTGCACGGCGAAGATCTTCAATTTTATATGTTGGTTTAGTCTTTCGTATGTAATTTCGAGGCATCTAAAACAATTTAAAATATTAAAACATTTTTAAACAATCAACCAGTAGTACTAGAGTAATTAAGAAAGAACGCAAGGGGTAATTGGGAACGTTCCCAATTACCCGCCCGATGCCGTTCCCAATTGCCCAGAGTAGTTAATAAATAAATAAAATGGCCGCCATCTTTAATAGTATTTTTTTTAACTGCAAATCATGTAGGGTTTGAAAACAGATAGTACATGTATGATAGTAACAAAATATGGTGCCTTTTAACTTAAAAATATGATAGTTACATCCATTATAATACACGACAAAAATTATAACAGAAATGCAAAAAAAATTGTTCGACTCACCGTGACAGCAAGCATACGGCGTTTAACTCTCACTGTTGCACACCTACTGAGGGGCGCTGAATGCGTCTGTTGAACAAGCGTAGGGCGGGGGGAAGTATTACTTACCTAGCAGTTCCCAATTACCCGCCGTTCTTAATTACCCCACTCTCCCCTATATTTGAAGTTTTAATGTAAATAATCCTGTAATAAATAATGTAAGAAAAAAATAACATAATAAAAATTATTGTTGAAATAAAACCCTTTAAACTAAGACTAAAGTATTTAGTCGGTTCCTCTCATGCCTGAGATATTTCTTTCTGAACCGGTGGTAGAATTTTTGATACCCAATAAGTAAGTGTAATGCTTCTATATTAAATAACGATTTTGACTTTGAAAGAAATAAAGAAATCAGTGTTTAACTAAACAAATACTAATAAACGTTAATAATTAAGGCTTCGTTTAAATGATTTTCGACATCAAGTAAAATGCTGCTCTATCCTTATTCAACGAAAGGGTTACATAATAACAATACTGTTTAATAATGTTAAGAACTTTCGTAAGCTGCCATAATGAATGCCAGTGGTGCTTTCTTAGATTTTAACCCACGTCCTTCCCCAACCATATAAATCGAATGTTTGAACTGTAATTTTAAATTAAGATTAAATTGTGTGTGTCTTACTAATGAAAAAGAGTTATTATTGTATTCTAAATCTTTATGTTCATTGTTTCAATTTTTACATATTCTTTAATTGTCTTAACTTTAATTACTATTAAATATTAAATATTAATGAAATGTTTAGATACCAGCTTCATATTTAAATTGTAGAGATGTGCACGCACAAACTTTAATTTTCTTTTTTGCTCATGCTTCGTGTCCGTTGTTTTTCTTCACTTTTCGTTTTTGTAACAAATAATATTAATTAATGATTTAAATATCATGTATTGTATACTTTTAACTGACTTTACATAATTTGTGATATTTTATAATTGTGTATATGTCACTAGGTCGAGTTTAAAAATCGCTATCAAACCTAATAAATAAATATTCACTCGTTCTGTTCTTTGAGCTTTTCTTATATTCTTTACCTTGATCTAAAAAGAAATTGTAAAATTTTACAAGAGCCTTCGTAATAAGAAATGTTCGTAAATGTGCTCTCAAACGCCATCATCCTCCTTTGTGCTGCGTTCACAGTAATTACAGCATTACCTCACGTTCGATCGCTCTAAGGCTGTATTTAGACAGAGTACTAAAAACCGACGATATTTATTCAATTATTTTGTATGTATAAAGGCTTCGTTGTTCGTTTAATTACTGGATCGGCCTAATAAAATATATTGATTTCATGTCAATCAATTATGAGCAGTTGCAGCTCAGATGACTATGAAGTGTTGCACTCCCGGGCTGCTAAAGCTTGCACATATGTTAAAAAAAGAGAATAAAGTAGCAATTTTATAATTTGCATTTTTGTAGAATATTATTACATTTAAAATAAATTATACAATTTTTATTTTCAAGTAGACGTAGTTTTCTATTCCGATAATGATGAATACAAATTAATGCCACTTAAAAGCCCGTTTAAGGCGCGACATTTCTATTTCAGATTTCACCCGCCCCTCTCGACACACGATCTTCTTTTATGCTTTCTATAATTACCGGAAATATTGTGGTTTTTTTTCATGTTGCAAATAATATTTTCAAAATTACCACCGTATTAACTTTTATGCTAATAATATAGAACAAATATTATTTTTTAATAAAATATTTTACTATTTTATAGCACATTGAAACAACCCGTATCCCTATTCCATAATCAAATTAATGCAACTTCCGAGTTGACACAATAAAGCGCTTCAAAGCACCTATTGTGGAACCGTAGCCTACAGCACTCAGGAGATAGGTCATCGAGATACAGGGTGAAGTGGTCGCTATTAATTATAGAGCACAAGGTGCAAACTTTGAACATCTATGTCGTAGGCCTATGACCAAAAACTATGCCAGAAATGGCATAGTTTTTGGTCATAGGCCTACGACGCGTTATATATTTTTTTATTAGTTTTGTTAGTCCATTTTATATACGTCCTAAGTGGTTGGTGGATAATGCTGTAAATCTGAAAAGAATAATAACATTTATTTCTTATAAAATAAGAAGACGATGCATCCTTCCAACCGGAACAATAATTCTACGTATTACTATGTGGCGAATGAATGTATGATGGGTGGGTAGAAACTAGCCAAACGGGATATTACATAGTGTAGTACATACCCTACCACGAAGTGGTTCAAAAAATCATTTAATACATTCACTAAAACCAATAAAACTAACCGCCTTATTCATAAACGTTATTTAACTGGTGATTAGTTAAACAATATTTTGTCTTCTTCTTTCGTATGTCAAATCAATAATGACAGAAAGAGACAAATCAGTATTTAGCTAATCAGTAACTAAGCAACGTTTATGAATAAGGCCGTTAGTATATGCGTACGTTAATTTATTTCTGCCGCAAGTGTGATGATGATTAATTAACAATAAAAAGTATAAATTAAAAATATTCCCCGCTTCTTACTTTAGATACATAAACATTATGAAACATAACATGGTAATTTATAAGATTTATATCAAAACACTGTAACTTTTTATTGTGGAAAAAAACCACATATAATATAAAAAAATCTAGCATTACTATATGCCACTTCTAACGGGTTATCTATACTATGGTAAATTGATCAGTTTTCAAGATAGAGCAAAACCCTCATCGTGAACATTGCTTACAACATGTTGTTAATTGAGATAGAATAAGTAAGTTACTCGTGCATCATTAATCTGAAACGTTACACTAGATTAACTTTTAATAAAATTTACATAATATCATTTCATATTAACATCATACTGAGTCCCTTTAAATTATATATAATTCACAATTTTCTTGCTGTAATAAGAAAGACATTGAATGTAACCCACACGAGACGTAAGTTTTTATTCCTAAGAGTTAAGTTAATTAAGCAAGTAAATTAATATCAAAATCTCAACCAAAGGAATTATGGGTTCAAAATCGAGTAAACACCATTGATTTATCTTATGCTTAATCTGTGTTCATAATTCATCACGCGAACTTACCCGCATGTATCCAGCATGTATCCGCCAACCCGCATTGGAAGAGCACAGTGGAATGGGCTTGAAACTCCTCAAATGAGACCCCTAAACTTAGAAATAAAACATTTACATACTACAACTTTACTTTTACGTTTAATATACGAATGAGGATACATTTATTCATGTGCATACTCAAAGTATTTAACGCTATTTATTACTTTTTTTATTTATATTTTAAGGTATTAAAACTATATACAAGAGCATTCATATTTTTCATTAATATGATAATAACTCTAGGGCAAGAATTTAATGATAAAAAGATACAACATGTATACAAACAACAACAATTGTTTATCGCCTACGAAGTTACTGGAAACTTGTATATAACCTAAAACAACTTAATTATCGTCCATTTATTTTTCAAATATTATTCCGAGCAATTAATTTCAAAAGGCAAACAAATGAAGAGCAACAGTTGATATATATTGCGGACAAATTTTATTGCTGCCAACAAACAGCGGTCATGTTATTTTAATATATCGATTCTGTTTATTCACAAACAATGATGCTTCGGAATAAAACTTTTTGGAACATAAATATCAGTAAATTTCAAAACATTGACAAACCAATTTGTACTATAATTACACTTCACACTTTACTTTATTGAATCATAAATTAAATAAAAGTTTAAACGTTTAAAATAATAAAAATGTGTGAAATAAAATCATTATTTATATATTTTTCTCGTTTATTTTCAGGTAAACCAACCCCGAATCTGATATGAAATGGGCATGCGTGCACTGTTGTGCGCATTCCTGATCGTTCTAATCAGACCTTCAGGAAGCGACTGGCTAAGTTGCGGCCACATCAGAGAATGTCACTGCAAATGGTCCTCTGGCAAGAAAACTGCCTCATGCATAACGTCAGGTCTGACCCAGATACCTCGATTAGCAGCAGATATACAAGTTCTAGATTTACACGGGAACCCTTTAAACGAACTCCAAGAAGACGCGTTTGCGAGCATAGAACTATTAAACTTACAACGACTGAACCTCAGCTCTACAAATCTACGTTACTTGCATCAAAACGCCTTCAACGAACTTCGCATTTTGATAGAATTAGATCTTTCGAGGAACTTCCTCACCGAACTTTCACCTAACACGTTCAAAGGAAACGAACGTTTGAGGCTTTTAGTCCTTAACGACAACCCTTTAAGTAAATTAGTCGCACAGCAATTCCCAACCTTACAACATTTAAAGAAACTAGAACTTTCGAGATGCCGACTCCGCAAAGTTCATCCCTTTGCCTTTGTGAATTTGCGGGCGCTAGAAACTGTCCAAGTACATCAAAATTTGCTTTCATATTTACACCAGGATACATTCAACCTACCTGTGTTAAAAACTTTAACGCTCTCAGACAACCCGTGGTACTGCGACTGTAGGTTAAGGAAATTTCACGAATGGTTTCTAAACAGCAATCTTGGAAATGAAGAAGTGTTTTGCACTGGTCCAGAGAATAAAGCACATTTATCATGGTTAGATATAAAAGACGAAGATATGGTTTGCCCCCCCTCTGTCATAACAAGTCCATCCGTAATAAGAACGGAAACGGGAGCTGATATTGCCTTTGGGTGCTTCGTCCGAGGTGATCCTACACCAAGCGTCACGTGGTCTTTCCGTCACATGGTAATTACAAATAAGACTAATAGTGATAGTGAAATTTTCGTTTTTAATTATTCTATAGAACACTTTAATGAGGACCTTAACGACTTTATCAATAAAAGCGCACAGTGGTTTAATGTGACAGTGAGTAATGTTACGAGTGATTTAGCAGGCGAGTGGCGCTGCAACGCTAAAAGTTCAGCTGGCGAATCTAGTGCATATCTCACCTTATTCTTACCTAAAGCCAGAACTGCAACCGCGAGAAGTGCACCAGACTACTCAAAATTTTTTATAGCTATCGGAGCTGTACTCGCTATGGCTAGTACAGGAATTATAGCGGCCTGTGTTTGTTGGAAGATAAGGCGTCGACATGTACCACCAAGCAGAAGTTTCACAGATCAAGAGAAGAAATTACTGGATACATCGTTGGCTGTCAGCTGCGATAGAACCAGTGTAGAAATGGGCTCGTCGTATGGCTTCGAAATGTTTGACAGATCAATGTCGATGGAAAGTGAAGACACTCAGAGGTGTATGGAACCTGTTCAAATAACAATCGAAGGGCCATCTGGCTCATTTCCTCCGCCACCAGCTGAATTTTCGATACCAGCGCCGTATGGAAATATTTTTATATCAGTGCAAGTGACTGGGCATAATGAAGAATATCCAGATCTGTTAGGTGGGGGCTCGACTTTACCCAGACGAAGTAGGACATGTTTTTTGAAATCTGCATACGATAATATGGGACCTAGAGTGACGGCTGCTGGAAGCTCAACTTGGTCATTGCCTGGAGCCAAGGCCGACTCTAAATCAAATAAAGATACTACAGCAATGGCTCCACTATCGACTTTTTCAACTGAATTTACTGCTCTGTAAGCTTTAATGTTACCTTTTTATAACATCCGTAGTATAGATACAGGGATGTTTTATCCATCATGATTGTTATTTAAAATTATTGTATTATATTTATAGCAAATTTCAATAGAATTTGAATCATATAATAACAAAATCAAACCTCTAATAGCCTCTTGTAACACAATTGCTGACGTCATAGCTAAAAAAATCTGCGTGTACGGAGTGTTGTATGTAGTTGAAATATTATCCTTTTTGTACATAATTATCAATACTTAAAAGAAATACATTTTTTTTTTATAAATTGCATTTAATTTTTATAATAGCTAGCTTAAATTTAATCCATTCTTATCTAAAGAAATTGTCACGATCAAAATACTATATTTTCCTATCGAAATTGCACAAATTCTATTGAAATAAACTACATTTATTTATTAATTCGATAGAAGAAGGTTTTATATAATGTTATAATAATTTGGAAAAAAAAATAGGATACTTTTGTGAATGACTATAACATATCAAATTTAGCGACGGCGTGCTTTTTAAGTTTAGGTACATTTTTTTTTGTGGATAGACATGTTTATAGTGTGAATAATAATTAATTATAGTTTTAAAATTTTGGATCGAAAATCATTGCTTTAAATTTTATGAGAGAATGAATAAAGAATTTACCAAACTTTCGTTTTTTTAATTTTT
The DNA here is from genome assembly GCA_905220585.2 of Nymphalis polychloros. Classification (NCBI taxonomy): domain Eukaryota; kingdom Metazoa; phylum Arthropoda; class Insecta; order Lepidoptera; family Nymphalidae; genus Nymphalis; species Nymphalis polychloros. The sequence goes on from HG992262.1 coordinate 1,780,205, forward strand.
TTATTTCTGTGTTTTATCCTATGGTAATGGTTAATCCATGATTAAGGTCCTCCAGACCGATTTCGGTCACGGCGGCCAATCTCAAGAGAGATTAGCCAACTGCGCAGGACATATTATAGTGCACAAGTGTGTGCGCAAACACAGGTGCACTCTCTTTTCCTTAGCTCTCATAATCCGATGGGACGGCAATCCGACACGACCGGAAAGAGTTCAGGCGCAGGACCAACGGCTTAACATGCTTTCCGAGGCACGGGAGTGTACACACTTCCAACTTCCAGACTTCGGGCTGCTACTGAGAATTTTCTGACAGAAAAACCCAATAACTATTTATTGGCCCGACCTGGGAATTGAACCCAGGAACACCGGGTCTGCGGCCTTATATCTAGCCACTAGACCAACGAGGCAGTCGAGGAAAACAAGGCTTCCATGATTATAATACTATAATGACAGAATAAGTCCCTGTAATTTACACTTTATTGTACACCAGAAAGAAAAAAAAATACGAAACATGGACACAACCTAAATATAAGTAGCTTATAACTTTGGCGGCCTTATCACTACATAGCGATCTCTTCCAGGCAACCAATGGTATAAGAAACTCATAGGATATGGGGTGGGGCTGTAATAGCAAATAAAATAACATAAATCCTTAAAAAACGTCTATATAAATATTAAATACACATAATTATATCAATAAATAAATATTATTATCAATACATACTAAAATTACAAGTATAAAATAAAAATACTAACTAATATTATAAATGTGAATGTGAGTTTGTTTGTTACGCTTTCACGCCTAAATCACAGAACCGATTTTAAAAATCGTTTCACTGATGGAAAACCACATTATCAGCGAGTAACATAGGCTTTATTTTATCCCCGTATTGCCACGGGAGCTGGAATTACGCGGGTGAAGCCGCGAGGATAAGCATGCAATAAAAACGATATATATTATTAGAAAATTATGTATAATAAGGAAACCTGCATGTGTCAAATTTCACTGAAATTCTGTCACATGTGTATTCCACCAATCCGCATTGGAGCAGCGTGGTGGAATAAGCTCCAAACCCTTCTTCTCAAAAGAGGAGAAGAGGCCTTAGCCCAGCAGTGGGACATTCACAGGCTGTTACTATACTATATGTATAATGCAAAGATTGTTCATGTCCCATGAGCGCGATAAAGTATAATGAGCGAACTTCCTCTTCAAACAAAACAACAAAACAAACGTAAAATATAATTAAATAAATGTGACAAGTGCATTTGTGCGCTACTCTTGCTTGATATAATTTCCACCATAATGCGCGTTCTAACGCGTGGTCATTAGACGTGGAGAGGCATCTTCCGCGCTGGCAAGGCGGGGGCGGCTAGTGCAGATGATTCTTCCTTGGTCATACTTAACCAGGTAGAGTGGAGTCATTTCGCAACCTGTAATTATAAATAATAAAAATTACATAGATTTACTTTACACTAAACTAAAGACAATTCACACTAAGCCCTTCAACACAATAATATGAATAAAAACAGATATAATGTCACCTTTGAAATTTGTAATAATTTGATATAAGATTTTTTTAACAAAGAAAAAATTATGAAAATTAGCTTACTAATTAATTTATTCGATATATTCAAGTGGTTTACAACAATACCCGAAGCGAGCTCACTCGTCCTTAAGTGTTAACTAATCACTAAGGCACTAATCTAAGCTCTATATAACTAAAAAGTATTTAGTAGTAATATGTAATTCGATATATATCTTAATTTAATTTCAAGCCTGTAAATTTTACATATGAGGCTGTGACTTGACTTCATAGTTAGTCACAAAACAAACAACCAAACATTGGCTTAGTTTATGCTTATATTTCAACTTTCACACATCTTATTTAGATTTATCTAAATATTAGAAGAGAGAGTATACGGGGCAAGTTAATAGTTCGCTAATGATCCAATTCAGGGTAACATATTTTACTCTCTAAGCGAGAAAATTCTGATGCTCTCTGGATTATATTTATACTCACACACGTATTAATTTTTTATGTGCCTAATTTGTGATCATTATTCATCTCATACTCGCGAGGAAACCAGCACATGTCAGATTAAAATCTGCCAGATGTAACCAACCAACCTGCAGTACAATAACATGATGGAATCAAACCTCTTCCTTGAGATGAGACCAGAAGAAATACGAAAATCTCCATCACTATATTCAAACTATAGGGTTTTCCATTAAGGGCACTTGATCGTGCAGAACTTCCATCGTAGCGTGTGCTGTGTGGCACGTAGCGCCGTCCTGTTGAAACCACATGTTGTCCAGATCCATATTCTCGATGAAAGACCAAAAGAAGTTGGTTTTCATCGACCGGTATCGCTCACCATTGACGGTGACGGCCACACCATTATCGTTTTCGAAAAAATACGGACCAATCACGCCTCCGGCCCAAAATCCGCACCAAACAGTCACTTTCTGCGAGTGCATTGCCACTTGGTGAACCTCGTATGGATTGGTCTCGTCCCAAATACGGCAATTTTGCTTGTTGACATAGCCATTCATCCAAAAATGCGCCTCGTCGCTGAAGATGATTTTTTTGCCAAAATCGGCGTCAACTTCCAACTGCTCTAATGCCCAGTCAGCGAACACACGGCGCTGTCTATGATCATTAACCTTGAGCTCTTGGGTCAGCTGGATCTTGTACGGGTGCAGGCTCAAGTCACAACGCAAAATTCGCCAAGTTGTCGTCTGCGAAAGGCCGAGTTCCTGTGCGCGACGCGGAATTGACTGCCGCGGGTTTTCGAGGACACTGTCGCGCACAGCGGCGATATTCTCGGCAGATCTCGCGTTACGTTGACGCACGGGAACCGGCTGATTGTTAACTGACCCGGTTGACTCGAATTTGTCCACCAATCGACGGATAGTCGACTCGGCAGGACGGTCATCGCGACCGTAAAACGGGCGAAGTGCGCGGAACGTTGCTCGAACTGGAGACCCATTTTCATAAAACAATTTTATAATTTGCACGTGCTGCTCGACACTGTAACCTGCCATGGTGGTTTGGGAGGACGGAATGAATATAACACACTGCATTTGACAGCTGTCACTCAAACAACATGGCCGCAATCAGCTGTCAAAGTTCAAGCGTCCCTATTGGAAAACCCTATATATACAAAGTCGTCGACGTCTTTAAAATAAAGTTTCAGTAAAGAAAAAAGAAGAAGAGTTTTTTTAAATTTCTATCCATATTAATATTACACCGATACTAGAAAAACCTTGGCAAACAAAACAATTCAAGTTTAATTACAACATAAAATAAATAACAAGATAACAGAAACTAAATAACGCTGTCTTGATCAAGCGGAGTACACCGGTAAAATGAATTGGACATTTGGAAAATTCGAGGTAAAAATACTTCTAAAATAGAGAAAACTTTAAAAAAACATTATAAATTACACTCGTTATTTTTAAATCCCTTAGAATATCTTCTTCGTTGCAATCTCTTAAAATATATTGCTTATTTCATCGCCTTTGTTTTATTCCTACCTTGTCCGTATACATTTCTATATTTTAATTAAACTATGATAATGTCACACTTCAACGCGTAAACTATTTGTGCAAAAAAGTCATTGCTCTATTGTTGCACATGAAATGGATAAAAACACAAATATCCTTTCGTATTTATGATATTATTAAGGGATTACATATTATACAGATGTAACAAAATTCGTGTCCGACCCGTGAAGTGGTTATTAGGTATCGTGTGTCGGCTCTATTTATGTAATAATTTTTAAAATACTAAGCAAAAAAATTACTTAAAAAAATATATTAATTGTGTTTAACGACATTGTCGGTGGTAAAAACGTGGACTACTGAGGTCATGACCTCGTGTCTTAGCTACCCGATAGGTAAGAGCTATCGAGCGCTATTGTCCGCACCTGTGTTGCCAAGTAAATATCGTCATTCAATTTAAAAAAACAAAAATCGGTGTAATTCTTTTTCTTACATGAGTGTTAAGGGTGAGTGACCCTTCAAACCGGAACACAACAATACAAAATACTGCTGTTTTGCGGTAGAATATCTGATGAGTGGGTGGTACCTACCCAGATGAGCTCGCACAAAGCTCTACCAGCGAGTAAAGTTTAAGTTTAAGTAAGAGTTTAAAAGGATTACTTCAGAAGTAATCCTTTCAAATTCTTAACCCTCTTACTGAGGAACTTATTAACTTATATAATAAAAATCAATTAAGTATGTATTTACGAAAGAAAAGTAGTATATGTAAGTATATCAGTTGTCTGGTTTCCATAGTACAAGCTCTGCTTATTTTTGGATCAGATGGCCTTATGTGAATATTGTCCCAGGATATCATTATTATTAATTGAAAGTAGTTTTGCATCAGGCATGTAAATACTGATTGTGTTATGTTACGTTTCATTTTGTGTTATGTTATGGTTTTGTACACCTAATAACCGTGCAAGACCTCAAGATTTCAGACCATTGACCGAATGACACGTTGTCGGCTAGCAGACACTATTAATACAACAAACAATTTCCTTACACAAACTGGATACATCGGTACGAACGTTATCTTCAAGTGATTGCAATTGGTATAAAGGGAAATTGCTATTGCATTTCGAAATAGAATTTTACGGAAATGTGAATGTATCAATGAAATAAACATTCACGTTCGAATCGAATTGAATGAAAATAAATTATCATTGTTTTAAAAGATTCGGTTCAATTTTTTGATACTTCTGCTTTTAATTGGCAATAAATATTGTTTGTTAGCAATTCTTCGGGCTATGTCGGTGACATTGGTTCGCCTGCGGATTTCATCATTCCTGATTCGATCTCGCAGGGAAACTCCGAGCATAGCCCTCTCCATTGCTCGTTGGGTGACCTTGAGCCTTCTTATGAGGCCCATAGTGAGCGACCACGTCTCTGATCCATCGTCATGAATCGTGAAGTCATCACTGGCAGCACACACTGGTCGAAGACTTTCGACTTAAGACACTGCGGTATTTTGGATGAGAAGATATCGTGTAGCCTCCCGAACGCTGCCCAGCCGAGTTGGATTCGACGATTGACCTCCTTCTCGAAGTTGGACCTACCTAGTTGGATGTTATGACCTAGATAAACATAATTGTCCACAACTTCGAGTGCAGAATTTCCAGCCTTTACTTGAGTGGGTGCAACATGGATGTTCGACATGATTTTCGTCTTGCCCATGTTCATTTGTAGACCCACTTGTTGAGATACCCTGCTGAGGTCATCGAGCATAGCGCCGAGGTCTTCCAAGGTCTCAGCCATAATCACTATGTCGTCGGCTAATCGAAGATGAGTGATGTACTCGCCATTGATGTTGATGCCAAATCCCTTCCAGTCCAGAAGCTTGAAAACATCTTCCAATGCAGCGGTAAACAGTTTCGGAGATATCACGTCTCCCTGTCTTACGCCTCTCTGCAGTTGGATAGGTTTTGAGTTCTGATTCTGGAGTCGGACTGACATGGTGGCGTTCTCGTACAAGCACTTTAACACCTTGATATACCGATAATCGATTTGGCGCCTTTGGAGAGACTTTAGCACGGCCCAGGTTTCGATCGAATCGAAGGCTTTCTCATAGTCCACAAACGCTAAGCAAAGTGGCTGGTTATACTCCTCAGACTTCTGTATAACTTGCCGCAGCGTATGTATGTGGTCTATGGTGCTAAAGCCTTTTCGGAAACCGGCTTGTTCGGGTGGCTGGAAGTCGTCGAGCCTTCGCTCGAGACGATTCGTAATGACTCTCGAAAACAACTTGTAGACATGGCTCAGCAATGAGATGGGTCTGTAATTCTTCAAATGGGTGTTATCACCCTTTTTAAAGAAAAGCACCACCACACTTCTGCGCCATGCCTTTGGCGTTTGACCCTTGGCTATGACGGTGTTAAATAGCCTCTGAAGAGCCCTGAGGATTGGTGTACCACCTGCCTTCAGAAGCTCAGCTGTAATACCATCATAATTAAGATTTGCTAAGTTGAAGTGGCAGTGGGCGGGGCACATCGCTCGCAGAACTGACAGCCGCTGGGGCAGAAAGGTTCTCGAGTGGCGACCACGAACCGGAAGACGCAGCGTGGGCAGGCCCCCTACAAGGTGGACCGACGATGTCGTGAGGATCGCGGGAAGCCGTTGGATGCGGGTAGCGCAGGACCGACTATCGTGGAAATCCTTGGAGGAGGCCTTTGTCCAGCAGTGGACGTTTTCCGGCTGAAATGATGATGATGATTGTTTGTTAAGGTAAGTTTCATTCATTCACATTCGATTGTCATTCCTAAAATTTGTCGTTACCTGCTTGTATCCCGCAGTGCTTACTGTAAAAGTTCACTTCATTATTCACACGTGAAATATTGACAAGCGACTTTTTGTGATACACTATTTTGATACGTGTATTCTTAAAATATGATATTATTAAGGTAAATTTCCCGTATCACTTTCTGTTATTACACGACCGTTTTCTATTGTGAGTTTCGAGTTTGTTCTAACAGAAGAGCTCTACTGTTGTCAGTGATATTCTTACTGTTTGCAAGACTGGTAAAATAAAGATACGTTTTAAAGATATTTGTTGAGGTATTTCATGAGGCAGCTTTACTAGAATCTATTAACTGGCAAGATTATATTATTATTTTTGTATAAGATTTTTGGAAATTACGAATTGGCAAATAACAAAATTAGCATAATATCACCTAGCTCTACACCACTGTGTAGTAAACAGCCTCTATTGATAAGATTAATACTATTTCCGGATTAAACTTTGATAAATTTTATTTTTATTATTGTGGATTATAGCTTAAGTATGAATTAACAAAGATTAAACTTTAGAAGTGAAGTTGTTAAATCACAATCTGACGATATAATCTAACAGTATTTACACGTTTAAGGTGACATATATAGCAATCGTGACTCACTGAAGAAGTTATCTCTCCCAGACACCTCTGCATTAAGATGTTTGCAGAACACATCGGGCAAGTACATTATAAGTGTAACTGACTTTATAAAAACCTCGAATTAATGTTTTTAAAAATAGAACACCGTATAAAAAATTTGATGTAAATAGCTTACTCATTTGCTCTTCAAAATCCAAATAACACACTTGAACACATTCAACGAATCACAAGTCACGCCAATGATTTCTTTTTTCTTTTTTTAACAACACTATTGTATGGGTCAAGTTATTACATAATAATATATATAAATATAGACACATATATATATATGTATATATTTATATACAATAAAATAGCCGAGATGGCCCAGTGGTAAGGACGCGTGAATCTTAACCGATGATCGTGGGTTCAAACCAGGGCAAGCACCACCGAATTTCACGTGCTTAATTTGTGATTATAATTCATCTCGTGCTTGAAGGTGAAGGAACCTACATGTGTCAAATTTCACTGATATTCTGTTACTTGTGTATTCTACCAACCCGCATTGGATCGGCGTGGTGGAATAAGCTCTAAAACCTTCTCCTCAAAAGAGGAGAAGAGGCCTTAGCCCAGCAGTGGGCCATTCACAGGCTGTTACTGTTACTGTACTGTCTGTTACTGTACAATATATATAAATATACTTGAAATGCGTACTCTAAGTGCATTCAAACAAAATTTAGTCCTAAGGCAGTTTCAAATAATGGACTTCGGTAAAATTGTTTCATATGTTAAGGTCTTGGTATCGATTTTAAGAGTATATCGAACAGAAGATGAAACCCAAGTTTTCACAAACTTATAAGCCCAAAAAATAGCTTTTGAGATGTAACATAGTTCGAACTTTTGCGAAAGCAATATAAAGTGTAAGTACGAGTGATAGCGTATTTTATCTTTTTTTTTTTCATAGACTGGAACTTAAGACAATAAACCACTTTATACAGGATTACAAAATAGTGGCTGTGAATTATTTGGTCCTGGGGACCCTTTAGAACGAGCCTGTCTAAAATCATAATTTTACATGCATTATTTCTTTATAATAATAATAATTCATTTATTAAAAGCAACACCGACTCTATTTATTAGTTTACGTCTACTTAAAAGCTGATATTATCAATTAAAATTAATTACATATTATATTCATTACTGCGATCTTCCATAAGATATGGCACAGCAATGACCGACGTACGTACAGTCCAGCCTACTCGCAATCATTTTAAGAATACTGTTGGTACTGACTTGCATTCTCCGCACCAGGGAGCCGATTCTGTTCTACGATCGCTTCCTACATTATAATTAATAAAAAAGTATTTATATTTATTGAATCTTTACATTATTTAATTTTTAAATCAATTCATTTCGTGATTGCTCATAACTATTTAAAAAAGTAACAACATAAACAATGCACTTTTTTTAAACTACCGCTGTGATTGTAACAACTTGGTTGGCTCCATCAAGCGCTTCCATCACTGTGCATAATATTTTAAAGCGCTCACACTCAAACCGTACCAGATATTCCGTATACGAATCGGGCGCTGACATTTCAATTTGCACAAAATAATGGGCGCCATTGTGAGGCGTAAGGCGTCCACGGTGTGACGAGCATATCAAGATTCAAGGAGGCGAATTTGCGTTTCCAACATCAGGGTGATTGGCGTATATCAAATAAATATCAACGTGCCATTATATGATATGCATTATGTTTGTTCGTTGTGATGTTTGGTTCCTGAAAAGGGTTGATTTTATCCAATTTATTAACAAGTCGTTGGTTATCGAAACGGATCATGTGTTCGCTCGCCTGATGGTTATTTCTTCTTGATATTGTAAACTGCTAACAATAACGAAATTTTATATTATATTAAAAACCCGCTGAGGTTCTTCTCAGATCAAGGTATGTTACTACGATCTACAATGGTGCTCTTATTTTTTGCAATTATAATCAAGTTTAATGTACATGTGTGTGAATGTGTGTGTCCTAAATAAGTCCATTTTATTAAAATCTGAAAATTCGCACACTCACGCAAGCATACACATACGACCGCATAAAATAGAAAGAGTCAGTAAGAAAGAAAAAGAAGAAAGGTAACTTGGAGGGGGCATAAAGCTTTTTTGTTACATGAAAATTTCTGCCAGGTTACTCTACTCCGTAAGCCGCGTAAAAAATCCTTGTTTCAATAAATGAAAAAAATATGCAAGGCATGTTGTACTACACTTTATGCATTATTATTATTTGCCCCGTAGTACACATACACTGTACTGTATGGGCGAATACATTGATTGGTGAACGTTTCTATTTTATTGATAGAAAATATCCTTATTTTACCCGTACGAAGTTGGAAAGGTCAGCTAGTTACTCGCTAATAACGTAGCTTTCTGTAGCTTAAATAATTTTTAGAAGTAGTACAGCAATTTTTGAGTTTATTCACTACAAACACACATACAAAAAATCAAATTTTACCTCTTTATAATATTAGTACAGATTTAGATTACGCGCGAGCGAAGCCGCGGCCAACAGCTACTTTATCAATTCTTTATCAGGACTAGATAGCTAACATCATAAGCAACAACTTTTGTTCTACGACTTTTGATAATTTGTTACATTTTATTTTCATACAAAAATAAATATTAATTTAATTTCCCGCTTGCATGTTTATAAATCTACTCGCATCGCAAAGATTGCGTAAACAATCCCCTGCGAAGCGCGGGGAAGTAGGAGCGTGCGAGCGTCGCGTCGTCCTTTCGTTTATGAACGAATGAAACAGACCTACAAATGTCACGACAGTACAACAAAAACTTGTAAAATAATTATTTTCTTGTCCTGCGAGGTTGTTGATATTTTACAAATAACCCTGTAAACATAATGTAATCGGTTACTATGGCAACGGTTACTGATGTTTGGTATGGGCTCTCTTACATATAGAGAGATTCAATAAATGTGTGATAATTCCGCTTTGGATAGAGAATGACCAAAATCCATTCTAAGTGAGCGTCTACGTCGGGGAAGGAGTATCTGCGTCAAATTTCAAGGCTATCTGGCGAATAGTTTAGGAGATCTAGTGATGAGTGGGGAATCGATTATATATACATATATATAGAAGATATCAAAAATAATGAGAAAAAAAATATATATAATTGAAATATTAAATAAAACGGTAAACAATTTACGGTAACGGTAACATATCATAAATATGTGTGTGTGTTTGTGTGCGCGCGTGTTTGTATGTGTGTATATGCGTGTGTGTTTGATGTATAAAAGCAATGGATCCGACTTTTGTAGGTAGTGGGAACAGAGTAGTTGTTCTGTTTCTAATGTATAATATTCATACATTAATCGACTAAATATATAAGTCAATAGTAATTATTACCACTGTACCGGTCCGTGCGAGTGGGAGCCTAATCTGTAAAACAATTAATAATAACGTCCTCCAGAGTGATTTCGGCCATGGCGGCCAATCTCAAGAGAGATTAGCCAACTGCGCAGGAGATATTATAGTGCACAAGTGTGTGCGCAAACGCAGGTGCACTCTCTATTACCTAGCTCTCATAATCCGATGGGACGGCAATCCGACACGACCGGAAAGAGTTCAGGCGCAGATCCAACGGCTTAACGTGTTTTCCGAGGCCCGGGAGTGTACACACTTCCAACCACCAGACTCCGGGCTGCAACTGAGAATTTTCTGTCAGAAAATCCCAATAACTTTTTACTGGCCCGACCTGGGAATTGAACCCAGGACCACCGGGTCTGCGGCCTTATATTTAGCCACTAGACCAACGACGAGGCAGTTGTAAAACAATTATATAGTATGGATACCAGTCTCTCACAAAGAAATGTGAACATAGTCAACGGTTTAATACTACTGATTAATCATATTACCTGTACTTTTCCTTTGTGATGAGAAATAAATATCATTTCATTTCATAAACAGAAGTGGTTTCAAGTTAATATTGAACAGATTAATTTAGTTATGCAATGTTAAATATGGTGTAATTTTCATACATTACACGAATACGCATTATGTATAAGCTTTAATTAATTGGTGAATGTTGAAATAACTACGGTATTTTATAATTATATCGTTATGGGCTTTTTAAATAGTACACTTTAGCCGAATAAATAATAAATAAAGCCTTAAAAAAAAAAAAAAATTCTACATCACGGTCTAATTGGTCAAAATAAGCGGGATTTAGTCACGACTTAATATAACCGCACTGATTTCCCTTGACGTTACATTTCATTACAAAACTTTTCTCTGGTGCGGGTTCAATTCCCGGGCCTCGTTACGACCCATTGTCGCTATAAATAAGGTTGGAACAGTTTAACAGCTGTACGTATAACTTTTTGTAAAGGTAAATTACACGTGGAGTGTAAATTGTCGCTGAATTTTATTTATGATAATCGTATTAGATTGTTTTAATTAGTTTGACAGAATCTAATCACAGATTATAATTAACGCACAGAGTAAATTAACTCACAACGATCAAAGGCAAACTAGGATACCCTCATAATTAAAGAAAAAAACATGCCGCTCTGCGTTTGTTTAACTGTCTTATTTATTTTGGTTGGGATTAATAATATTTTATTCGAATAAATACAGCAAATGAAACTTTTTTATTTTTAAAGTTCGAAGGTTCGATTTTTGAAAAAAAATATATACCCTACACTGCAAGAGCTCCAATTAAGCAACAACTATATGAAAATAAAACCTTTTCATAAGCAGTAACAGTAATTCAATAAACGTAAGCAGAACGGTCACCCATCATTTCAACGGCTCATTCAAGGTAGCTTAACCAATTTTTTTTTAATATCGCCTATTATATCAGATATGTGACAATATCACGGAATCCAAATTAATTATAGTAATTATTCGTAATGAACGCCCAACGACGGTGCCTCATTTGTAATGGTTAAAAATTGTATGAATATTTATTATGTACCGGTTCATATTGGGCCGACTACTATTTTAATGCAGTTATTTTAATTGGATATTTAATGGCAATGATATCTCATGTGTTTTTAAATATTGCTTTTATTATATTGTATAAATAAATGTCATACCCATTAACGTAACAGTTTATATTCATAGTTCAGTTCTAAAATTTAGTGGCATAAATAATAATTTATTTGCTTTAAACATAATACACATGTTTAGTCACCACATCAATGACATGCAAATATTCTAACCTAAGCCAACCATTAATTTAAATATTAAAAGGATTAATTATTACATTTCATTAATTACATTACATTACATCGCAGAGGTACAAGTCACAATATATAATTTGTGTACGAAATTGTAGACATATAAAATAATAATATATAAATCTATTGGTTCTGTCGGTACATTTTTTTTCACCTAATTGTGTGATAAATAATCGTTTTATGTTGCAGTGATTCACATTATACTATTTTTTTCATTTTTGTCTGTCTCCTTATAACTCAAGAACGGCTTGACCAATTTTGATGAAAATTGATACACACAAATAACATGTGTTGACGCTAATGTTAGGCCATATATAAGATCGGTAAACCCTACGGTATCTTTTGAAAATTAATTTCAAATCATTACGTGTTTCTTTACCAGTAGCCATATGTGTGTGTGTGTATGTACGTGTGTTATTATAGTAAAATAATTTATTATATTTTTATTAATTATACGCCGGTGAAGCCGCGGGGCACAGCTAGTATAAAATAAAATTTAATTAAGATTAACAATAATTATTTGAACTAAATATATTAAATAATTTACTAATGCTTAACCAAATAATATAATATGCATAATATTAATACTTGTTACTGATTAAAATTCAAAATTTCAAACTCATTTTCAAAAAATCTAGGAAATAATTATTCATTCATTCAATACATTCTTACATTATAAATATTCATTTATAGAGTAAAAATGGTTATCTATTAATCATTTCTTATGTTTATGTTTAGATTTTAATAACCTTAATGGTAACTGTCTCAAGCTTTTTGGTATATCACTACATATTATAAAACAAAGTCCCCCGCGGCGTCTGTCTGTCTGTCTGTATGAACGCGATAATGTAAAAAAACGACTGAACTGATTTTCTTACGGTTTTCACCAATGGATAAAGTGATTAAAGAGGAAGGTTTACGTATATAGTTCATTAATGTTTTCTGTAAATTTGTTGAAATATGACGATAATTGTTGAAGAAGTCGGAAAAAAACGAGCCGTTTGGGAGCTTTCGTCGAAAACGCTGTACAATCCCTTTGAAATATCACAAAATAGTGTATGGTGAAATTATTCCCCTTTCATAGATTTACAGAAAAAATGACGACGGCATATGCCTATCTTTTAAGGAAAGCCAACTATACCCAATTTAATGTTTAAAAAAATGGTTACATAATAATGTGATAATTAGAAAGCTATAAAAGCGGATATGATATTAATCCTTATCAAATTAAATACGTTATTTACTTTAAGCATTTCATGTATATTATAATTGCCCTTAACACCACCCAATTTAAATTAATATCTTAGGAGTTATCGTAAAATTAAAACTATCGCGCACTAAACAAGTTCAAGCGGTCCCACACCGATCACACTAACGCGTGATGCAACAGCCCGCGCGCACCCGCGACCCCACTGTCGCCCACTGTGGCTAAAAGCTGATACAATACTAGGACATATTTTTTTTTAGGAATATTTACTCTGCTCCCCGGGTGAAGCCGGGGCGGGTCGCTTGTTATTAAAAACTAGCTGTGCCCCGCGACTACACCCGCGTATCTATACACACACACACACACACACACACACACACATATGGCTACTGGTAAAGAAATACGTAATTAACGATTTCAAATTAATTTTCATAAGATACCGTAGGGCTTACCGATCTTATATATGGCCTATCATTTGCGCCATCATATGTTCTTTGTGTGCACCAATTTTCATCAAGATTGGTCAAGCCGTTCTTGAGTTATAAGAAGACATACAGACCGACAGACAGACAGACAAAAATGAAAAAAAAAATCAATATAAAAAAATAATGTGAATCAGTGCATCATAAAACGATTATTTATCACAAAATTAGGTAAAAAAATGTACAGACAGAACCAATAGATTTATATAGTAGTATAGATTTAATGGCAATTATTTTGAAAAAGAGCACAGTGGCAACGTGGGAGTAGTAATCTCGTTGGATCCCTTAAATTGATCCTATTGGTTGATCATCATGCTCAAATAAGGTGCGGCTTTAGTTTTCTTTAATAATGTTTATTTTAACCAATCGATCGATTTTCAATATGCGTGCCAACTAAATTGGACTGTCACAACATTACTGAACTACGAACGATCTGTCAATCCTTTTTCACTCAAACGTTTCTTTGTTTTCATGTTACATTAGAAACAGTAAATATATTTTGTAACCATTTTTATGTGAAATATCCAATGAAATGCCGCAGGGTTAAAACAGACTTGTAAGCCATCATCGCAGTGGGTAAGAATCCCACATAACCTGGTGGGAGCTGGTATCTTTCGGAAGGTTTCCACTGCGTGAATAAAAAAATATTGCCGTGACGTCAAACGGAATTACGCTCACGGTCGTATACACAGGTCTTGCAACTGAGTCCAATTTTAGTGGTGAGAGATGAGGTGCGAGTGTGTTACAACTGCTAATTCGCACGTCCCTGCTATCGAAGCTGATATTTTTCTCTCCCAAGTGTTATTTAATCATTGTTATATCGTTTTGTTGAGTTTTGCGGATTTTTGTTATTTAACTGTTTTGTTTGGATTTGAAAAAGTGTTCGGGATAATTATTACGCGAATTGTCATACCTCTGGCGGCCGTAAATTGAACTTAACAGCGTCATTATGTCAACGTACCCCATATTGAAGTTGCAAGACCTGTGTATACGACCGTGGTTACGCTCTCTTATGCCATCAAGCCCACCCTCACTGAATACAATGTTATATATTTAATTTATTAAAGAAATTCTGTTTTATGTATTATATCATTTCAAAATTATTGATTAGTTTACTGTTGCTATAAATTCATTCATTTACCATCAATATATCTATTAATAAATAATAATAATTATGTACAGTGTTACATTTGACTCGTGTATGAGTAATGGCGACAATGACAGTGACAAGACGCTTTGACAGTTGCGTGAGTTATCGTGAGTAGTGCGAGGTTCAAAATCATTGTGTTGAGAACACTTGACTGTGCCGCACGTGCACACTGGCCATGTCGGACGAATAAATAACATACAAAATTTCTCTCTTCTGCAATATAGACATTTCACATATGATGTGATGTGACGAGCCGGTTGGCGTGGTTGGCAAGATACTTGCCTTTCACGCCGCAGTTCGTGGGTTCGATTCCCACCCACGACGGACATTTGTGTGCATGAACATGTCCATTTGTCCTGAGTCTGGGTGTAATTATCTATATAAGTATGTATTTACAAAAGAAAAGTAGTATATGTAATATATCAGTTGTCTGGTTTCCATAGTACAAGCTCTGCTTAGTTTAGGATCAGATGGCCTTGTGTGAATGTCGCAAGATATTATATCATTATTTATTAAATATTCGTAATTCGCTAATTTCTAATATAAATGACCTTGAATGAAACTTGTACACTACACTTTATATAATAAATAGCTTTGAAACGCTTACCATACCACTTCTAATTAATTACAAGTCCAAGGACTGAAAATGCAATAAAAACTAAGCATCGGTCAGTTTAAACGAGAATTAAATATTTTCCCGCGCTTGACATAGTTTATTAATGTTTCTTGTCTGTTTTTTTATTTTATTTCATTGCTTTTATAAGCGAAGGCTGAGAGCAGAAAGCCACAAAGGATTGAAATAGGTTAAATTCATATATATTACCTATTAATATAAAATCATTTTGCGTGTCCTTTCATAGATTAACGTTTTGTAGACGTGTAGTAGACTAACGTTTTTAATTATCGATACAAAAAGTACTTAAGCTATAGGCTAGGTTAGATATCCTTAATTTTCTTCCTTTGAACGTTATTTAGTCTGGATCGTATCGTTTCTTTACGATAACGATTTTGTATGATTATAAATCGTTAATATTTCTTAAAACTATATTTTTTGCACACAATTTACAAACAATATAATATAATAAAGTATGGAAAGGCGGCCTGGAAGAGATAACTAAGGCAACCTCTATTAAAATTAAGACAGGAACAATAAATATTCGGAAATAGTATACACTAACAAACAAATAAAAATATAATAATAATAATGTCCACCAGACCGATTGCGGTCACGGCGACCAATCTCATGAGAGATTAGCTAATTACGCAGGAGATATTATAGTGCACAAGTGTGTGCGCAAACACAGGTGCACTCTCTATTCCCTAGCTCTCATGATCCGATAGGACGGCAACCCGACACGACCGGAAATAGTTCAGGCACAGGACCAACGGCTTTAGGTGCTTTCCGAGGCACGGGAGTGTACACACTTCCAACTTCCAGACTCCGGGCTGCTACTGAGAATTTTCTGACAGAAAAACTCAGTAACTTTTTAGTAGGCCCGACCTGGGGATTGAACTTTTGGGAAATGATCAACACTAAGTTAGTATAATCACACTTTATTACACTTCACAATTAAGATTACACACAAAGTACTTATGGAACTGTAAGACAGCACAGTACAGTACTCGACCATGCCATGCAGTAAGTGTTCTGCCTGGACCCAAGCGTTGCCTTCACAACTCTGTCGAAAGCGCACTCAAGTTCTGCCGAACCACATCGAAGTCAAGTTCACAACCGTAGGCGCGCTTTTAGTTCCATTGAGTGTCTGTACGAATGACCGGATGCGACATGTATATATATGCTCGTATCTATTAAAATATCTAGAAACTCACACATACATGTACATATTATTATTGATTATTAAATAGTATTTATATATCTTTAGTAATTAACAAAGACGTTGAGTTATATCATTTTATAATACACGCCACTTGTTGGTAGAGCTTTGTGCAAGCTCGTCTGGGTAGGTACCACCCACTCATCAGATATTCTTCCGCAAAACAGCAGTATTGTTGTGTTCCGGTTTGAAGGGTGAGTGAGCCAGTGTAATTACAGGCACAAGGGACATAACATCTTAGTTCCCAAGGTTGGTGGCGCATTGGTGATGTAAGCGATGGTTACCATCTCTTACAATGCCAATATCTATGGGCGTTGGTGACCACTTACCGCCTACCTTTTGTTCTTTACCTTAACAAGGTTATTATATTCATTGTCTTAAATATTTAAACATAATTTTAAAGGAAATAAATATATTCCTGATTAAATTAACATTATAAATATATTATGTAAAACACATACGCCCAGTTATTTTTTTTAATAAAACTACCCCTCTTCTCTTCATACTAGGGAAATTGCAATTCAAATGAAAAATGTTGCTCACATTCTTGCGACCATACAACGCGATCATGATTTCTATATTAGTAGTATAATATATATGTGTGTATATTTAAGTTGATTTGTATAATCTTATAACATATACATCATTTGTATAAAATATGTTCGAACATTATATTGTATTTAAAAAAAAGGAATTTCCCCTTTTTACGATAAAACCCACTACTCTATTATAATTTGTTACGTCATTATTATTTCCTACACCATAAAATATAGGATAATTTAAAAACAAACGAAATTATAAAGATTATAAAAAAAAACGTGTACGAAATGTGGATGACAAAGACAGTTTCAGTAACGCGTACTCACCGAATACCAGCTTAGCAACCAATAACATTAAATATACCGATATTTTGTATTGTTTTCACCCGAGATTCGAACCCGGTATCTCAGAACCGCACAAAGCCAACAAGGCAGAGGTTATACGTGTTTAAAATAAAACCTTTATCATAGACTTTTTGTTGGGATTACCATTATTTTTTGTAGGCAGGTAGCCTTATGTTGTCTCAAACATGGATTTTAGTAGATTGACAAGGACACACGAGTAATATAACAAGGGTTAGAGGTCTAAAATAAGAAAACATTTTCAAAGGATTATTCGAGCCGTAAGCCCAGTGGTTAAAATTCGTGAATCTTAACAGACGATTGCGAGTTCAAATCCTGGCAAGCAAGTGCTTAATTTATCTTTATAATTCTGTTGCTAAGCGTTGAAACATCGTAAAGATTCGTGCATTTGTCGAAATTTATAATGAGAATATGTAACTAAATTTATTTTATTATAAAAACTTTATTGACAAAGTTATTGAGATAAGTACAAAAAGCGAACTTAACCCGAAGGCACTCTCTACCAGTCAACCTTTAGGCTAATCAGATATACATTAAAATATATTAAAAAAAATCAACTCATATAGTACATAAATTATCCCGCCAAATTATACGTTCAATTTATAGGCAAATATTTTCATACATTTTGTATGAGTAAATTCATGTAGGCTTTATGTAGATGTCCTATTAATTTGTAAATCATGTAATTAATTAAGAACACGATATATGTAAATTATTGGTATAATTACTATTACTGGTTACATATATTTCTACCATTTAATGAAATTAAGTATTTTGAAAAGGTATTTCAACATACATACTCACAACATACAACTCTGTCCTGTCTGTATTAAATTATTTATTTTATTTTATAGAATAGGAAGGTGAACGGACAAATATGGGACACAATGTTAAATGGACACCATCGCTTATATAGAATTCCCACATTTTTGACGGGTTTCACCCCAGGACCTCATATTCTTCAGCCTCATATCAAGCCACTAGACCAACGAGACTGTCAATTCTACTTATATGAAAATGTAGTACACTGATTGTTTTAAAAGATAATTTTCCTTTATCTTAAATCTAAATAGATCTGTTAAATATTATTTCTATTAATATAGAAGAGGAATAAAACAATCAGAGTAGTAATATTAAAATGAAGTCACCAGGAACAGTCTGGTCATTTAAATGTATAACTTCTACGTTTAGGAAAAATATATTTATATCTGCCGAGAGTTAACTTTCGGTACGCTCGCCGTTGAGGCATTTTATCATAAGTAGAGAATGGCACCACTAGGAACGCTTATTTTAATGTATGGAAACATTATTGCACGGACGGGCGCTTTCAGCTTTAATTGAATTTCTAGAAATCCTTGATGTTAGACAATTAGTATCTTAAATAGAAAAAAAGGATATTCATAATGTCTATGAGTCCAGAATTGAAACTATTTTAAAAAATCTCGAATTGCTCTTTTAAAAATAGAACACCAAATCATACAAATTGATGGAAATGACACACTCAGTTACTCTTAAAAATCCAAATAACACAATTCATCAAATCACAAGTTGCGCTAATAATGAAAGCTTTATTTTCTGTCCACTTATAAAATGGCGCGTCTTTTTAATAATGCCGTTGCAGTGATCAAAAAATATCCTAGCTATATAATTATATTTCCACTGAGTTGTAAATATAGTATATATATATGGTAGTTCGCAAGCCAAAAGTGTATCAAGAATTTACTAATTCCAAGTATGAATGTATAATCGTATATAATTACTATATACCCGCTCCAGCTTCTCACGGCTCGTTGATGAGAAAATTATGGATAAGATTTGCGTTAAATCTTAGTGAGCGTCTACGTCACGAAAGGAATAACCAAATTTCGAGTCAATCGGACCAATAGTTTCAAATATCTCGGGTTGAGTCAGTCATTTAGTGTTACTATTTAATTTGTATATATTACAATATTTATAAAATAAAACTCATTTTTAAGACTTCCTTAATTTGTTGCATTATCTGTAAAATATATGACAGACAAATAACAGAGGAGACGATTGTCCTCAATCTCATAGCTCATCACTGTCCACAAAAGCTGGGATGGCTCAATAGTTAGAACACAAGAATGTTAATAATCTTAACAGAAGAACGAGGGATTCAAATCTGGGAAAGCAATTAAAATTGTAAATCTATTTTTTTTATCGTAATGGAAATAAAAACATATATAACAATTAAACGGTTAAAACTCAAGCAAAAAAATTATAGAAAGATATTTTCAAAAATAGTAAGAAAAGTAATTCTTAAAACTTACTTACTACAAAGAAATAACAAAAAGAAAAGATAAAGTACTGTTTTTATATCAAATGAGTAATTCTTGTATATAAGCATGTTTGCTATGTTTATTTGATGTTTCTCAGACACTAGTCTGACGGTGGCTCGACAATTGTGCTTAGATAAGGTTTTTCCTATTTGTCCCTTTATTACACTTATTATTTCCTGAAAAAACGCAATGTTACACAAAATATAAATAAAAAATTGACTAAAGATAAGTGTTGCTCGGTCGCCCCGGTACTTAATTTATATACCAAAACTTCAATTCAATGAAAATTTCACGGAACAAATTAGTATCTAACTATAAATCCGGCGTCCATTTTGTGCGCATAGCAGTTTTGAAAGCATGGTCATAAGTTTGTATATAGTGGACTAAAATATTGCAATGAGGGGCTTAGGCCGGCAAACAACAAAAGTGATTTAACTTTCGTAAACCACGGCTCGTTCAGCTGTTTATTACGAGTTCTTGATAGAAGTTTTTAAATCATCGGAGCTTATTAAATATGGGAATACTGAAAGACATATAAATATCAGGAAACAAATGCGTTCTAGAATATTCTCTCTCTTGATATTTCATGGGATATTGAATAAGGAACCGATGTGATTGGTGTCGTAAAAGACAAATAGTGATAACTTAAGTAATTGTGCTTATTTACCTAAAATCACTGAGATTTTTTTTTCGCTGGAAAAACTCATTTACGCGTTTCCCCCACGTGAAGTGGAGGGTATGTTGGGCTCACTGGCACTGAAGGCGCCGGAATACCCACTAAAATACCAGCGATATCCTCTCCGTCTGGTTAGGGGGCGCCACGGGATCGCTTGCGCATGCTACCGTGCCGCCCCGATGGTCAGCCCGCCTATGTGGGCCTCCATTTCTAAGGGGGTGCCCGGATACAGGAAAACTTAAGTCACTTAGCCCTGGTGGCTATTAAGGCGGGGTAAGAAGGTGAACATAGCGCCGACGCCTCCTCCCTGGTCTTCTTCAACGGATCGAATCAGCGGAGGCACTTCCCTCATAGGCACACTCATGCAGAAGGAGACCATTTCCAACCAGCAGCTGTCGAGCATGGCGGTAATCACGCTCGACTATCACCGCCAGGGTATGCCTCTGAGGCCCCCACACAGCACACTTCGTCAGGGTGTAGTGCGCCATGCCCAGTGGCGCACCACACTCGTGGCAGGAGGGTGATACCTCCCGCCTCGCTATCTTGTGCAGGTAGTTACCGAAATAGCCACGTCCGGTAAGCACCTGCGTCGGCCTAAACGTAAGTGTGCCACTTTTCCTTACCCAGCGACTCAAGTGGGGCCGAATCGCCCTCACTGTCGCCAGGTCTGCTGATGGGGACCTCAGGTCTTCTTCCCATATACGAATCAGGACCTGGTGGGCTAGAGCCCTGTATCAATCGTTCTTGATATATGTATATATGATGTAATTAACATTGTATTATTTAAATAAGTATTTTATTTAACATGGGATTTAATTAAGATTATTATTTTGAGGTTTTATAACTCTGTGTTATATCTAAGGCGCTTTAATTAAATAAAATCTACCTTTTCCCTAAAAAACTTACAACTATACAAACAGTTTCATTCATGAAAATAAATACTGTTTCATAATAAAAAGTTTGTAATAAATAAAAATTTAACACCTATGAAATTTATTAAGCGAGATTTCTATTACTAGCTTTAATATTAAAACTTCCGACACATACAGAGAAGTTAACTGCCACAAATTCAATATAAATAGTTCAATCTCGTACCGGCTTCAGTTAATCCCGGGAGAATGGTAGACAGTAGGAGCAACTTGCAAAAGTTGCACCGACTTGCCCGAGTTCTTGCAAATGAGATCAATATACCAACTTTTATTTCAATTTACTTATTAGGTATTAATATTTTATTTGAATATATTATTTACTTTTAACATTTGAAATTTGGCTATGAGTTTCAATATGCCATGTTTTTCTACAAAACAATATACAATACAAGTTATTTAAATGAAAAATTCGAATATATTAATCAAATTAATTGTATCTGGGCAACTGAAGTTCGCTCGCTTTGTGCAAGCTCGTCTGGGTAAGTACCACCCAGTCATCAGATATTCTAAAGCAAAACAGCATCACTTCGTATTGTTGTATTCCGGTTTGAAGGGTGAGTGAGCCAGTGTACAGGCACAAGGGACGTAACATCCCAGTTCCCAAGATTGGTGGCGCATTGGTGGCGCAAATATACAATGCCACTGTCTATCGGCGTTGGTGACCACTTACCATAAATATAAAAAAGCTCTATTTTTATTTTTGTTTAATTGCGTTTTCATAAATTTCACTGAATATTTGATAACTAGACACTATATACATAGGTACGATTAAGAGTCGTTTCCGACATACATACATAAGATAATTTGGATATATATGCTAAATTTAATCATTTTATATTATAATATGTATTTTTGTAATTACTGATAATTCCTAAAAACTGGAATTACTAATATTCCTATTTATGGCTTGTGATAGGAATGACGACTATAATAGTCCGAGGGGTCAAGATTGAAACGACGACTATTACACCGCAAGGCAGAATAAACTGCGCTATTGGCGCTTTTTTATATTATATTTGTAAAGCTAACGACCAATACTAATATAATATATTCATATTATGTAAATTATCATAACTAAGTATATAACTAAAGCTGGAATATCAGTAAATAATATGTATATGACGGGTGATTTTCCTTGTAATTGTCGAAATTTTCCAATAGATCATTGACCTTGTCATAAAATCTTAACAAAATAAAATTAAAATTTATCGGATAATATAATTACATATTATGAAGCATTCTAATATAATAATCATAATAATAAAATCTTTATTATTCAGGCATCGAGGCCCATAATTTTGTGTACAAGATTACATATTCATAATTACCTTTAATAACATAACTTTTGTTATGTTATTAAAGGTAATTATGAATATTCATTAATAATTATAAATTAAAATCAGAAAAATAACAACTAAAATATATAAGAATTAATAAATTAATTAATGACATAAAAAAAAATATGATTAAAGATTAAATAAAATTAGAGACTATAATATTATTGGATTATAATTTATATGTACGAGGCGTATAAACCAGAGTATTATATAGAATATGAGCTTACTTAGTTAATTTAAAGAAGAAATGCCGTCGCCCACTGATGGGATGCGTGAAGCATTTATTTAATAATTTATTAGATAACACATTATATACTGTACAAAAGACGGACTAAGTGCTAAAAACTATTAATTAAATTTGTCTGTTGGTGTACATTAGCACAGTTGAATATTTCAGTATTAACAATTTAATATACACGTGCATACATATGACACTCCATCCCTTCAAAGTCAATGACTACGTCAACGGGGTATGTAATGTTACCACTTATCATTTGCTTACCTGCTTTAAACAAATAAATACACATAGGATATCCTTTATATCTGCAGTAAATCAACTTCTAAAGCGACCGCCATGGCAATTTATATACGAGAAAATTTAGGCGTGGAAAATATTTTAACGCATGTCGAATGGGATAATAGTTTATAAAAAAATTAAAGAGGCATGGCAACGTATGCCTGACATTAGCTTTTACTGAATAATGATAAGGTTTTTTATGGATTTGGATGGACGAATGGTGGTAGGTGGTCGCTATCAACCTTCCGAACTAAAAATGTCCCGTGTCTCTGTAGTAACACTGGGTCAATCAGCCTTCAAACCAGAACAAAATAACACTACTATTTACCGGTAGAATATTTGATGGGCGGTACAAACCAATGCCTTACCACCAAGTAAGTTATATAATTAAGTGATATTCGTTGCTTAAATCAGTATTATCTATACTGATTTAAGCTCCGTGGTGGTACTTAACACTTGAATATTGTATAAAGATTTTTGACTTTGACTTATAAAATCCTTTAACCTGACTATCAGCGAACAGCCAAAACTATTATTCACGAAGCAGAAATTATTTAACATATTTTTATTTTACAACGTAAATATTCGTTAAGAAAGTAGAAATGGTCTAGCTTTGTAGAAACTTTACTTATACGAAGTCGGGACGAACAATTTGTATATTTGTGAAACATTGAGTAACGAAATCTAATTTAGGATAATTCGTCAAATAATTGAATACACCTGTCCCCGTTCTCAAGTATCATCCTAGCTGTGAATAAAATGAAAAAAGTAGGTGTTGCGCTGAGGAAAAAATACTAAAAACATCGCCGAAAAAATACGAGGCGGTGTTGAGCATGCCTACAGAGTGGAATTTTGTTTTGCGTTTTTTTGCCACTTTTATGCGAAAAGTCTGATATATTTACAGCTTTATTCGGTTCGTAAATTCATATTTCTTTCTAGACTTTTTGGATGATAACGTTACTAGGTCGTAAAGTTTTTTTTCTGTTTTCCAATTTTTTGAAAGGTGCTTATATTTTTGAGTGATGCTGTACGCCAGAAGTCCGCATCGGCTGTTCTGACTGGTCATTATTATTCACCGGATTTTCCTGCAACTTCTTTTTAGGACATATCATGTAAAAAGTATGTTTCAGGACTTTGTAATTGAATTTAGATTGAATTTTCATATTTCTTTTACATCATTATTTGATTAAATGTATACGCTATATTTTTATAGTATAGGTAAGCGGGCTGAAAGGCCACGTGATGGAAGATGGTCATCACTGTCCATAGACGTTGGCACCGTAAGAAATATTAACCATTTCTGTCATTCACAGTGCGTTACCAACTTTGGGAACCGATTTAATGTCAATGACAAAATATTTAATACTTTCTTGATAAAAGAAACGCAGTTAATTATTAACAAATAATTTAAAAAAATACATTTTGTTTTAATTTTTTTTTGCCAAATTAATTTTCATAAAGAAACTAATTGTATTTCATTTTTATATTATAGGCTATAAAGAACAAATACAAAGATCACACTATACGATTGTGTAATGTCAGAAAGAGCGGTGCGATATTGACTACAATAATATTTAAACGAAACGAGTTCTTATATAACGACTCTCTTGATTCTAAGCTGGCTGCGATTTGTTTCCTGTCACAAATGAAATTTTATCCTTCTAAAAGCGATTTTTTCAAATATCGTTAGGATTGACTGCTCGAATTGAACACGCTTGTAAAATATTTTATAAAATAACCTTTTTGGCTTTAAGGTCAACGCTTGGAGCTCATTCAAATATACTGCTACAATGCTGTTTGATGGGTACACAAGTGGCAGATTTTCATCCGAGATATGCAGGTTTTTCTTATGAATGAAAACTCAGTGATGCCTGGACATGACCCCGGAATCAATTTGAAATTCTGGAGATCTAATCACTGGGCAACATTAGGAGTCAAATCAACTAAAATTTAATCAGCGCCAAGCCAAGTGCTGTATGTCGAACCATGCTTTACATGCTTCTTATTCTTCATTGTGTCCCTCAGCTGGGCAAAAGATTTATTTCCTTTTAATGTGAATGTTTGCAGCGTCAATGAGGTTTGGTAAAACATATAGCGTAATTGTCATTGAGCAATTTCGTTTAATAATAATAAATGTTAAAATTATTATTATTAATTATAGTGTTAATTATAATAAAAAATACAAATGCAAATCGGGTAATGACAGGTGAAAAAAAAAACAAATGAAAAATTTTCATATCATAAAATATAATTTGACAATCAATTCGATAAGTAATCATTATATAGTGTAACTACACGCGCAAGGGATATCACATGTTCGTTCCAAAGGTTGGTGGCGCATTGGCGATATAAGGAGTGGTTAATATTTCTTACATGGCCAACGTAATCATACATCGTGAGGAAATCTGCCTGTGCCTGATCCGAGTCTGCCATGCTTTTAAAATGCTATAATATATAATGCTAAATTTATGTATATTGTTTTAATATTGCTGAAAATAAATTATGTTGTGAGCTGTCATAGTTTAAAACGCTGAAAACAGCAATGCTGCAGGCAGTAACATTTACAAAGAACGCATACAGTATAAAATTTCTGTTTGCAAGAATAAACATTAGGATACATAAAGAGAAATATTATTTCTATCATTACATACTATTATGAATTATATAATTATTTCAGGCGACGGCGTGAAGTTTTTTTTTTTCTAGGAATTTTATCAGTCCACGTTAGTCTGTGTGATTGTGAAATTATTCATAAAATTAATTAAATAATATTTTTTTGTTTCTTAGTTATAACTCAGAGTTGCTTGACAAAAGTTTCAGATTCACGCTTCAATTATTCTATAAATATATACTATGACTACCTCGTTGGTCTAGTGGCTAGATATAGGGCCGCGGATCCAGTGGTCCTGGGTTCAATTCCCAGGTCGGGCCAGTAAATAGTTATTGGGTTTTTTTGTCAGGAAATATTCAGTAGCAGCCCAGAGTCTGGAAGTTGGAAGTGTGTACACTCCCGTGCCTCGGAAAGCACGTTAAGCCGTTAGTCCTGCGCCTGAACTCTTTCCGGTCGTGGCGGATTGCCGTCCCATCAGATTATGAGAGCTAAGGAATAGTGAGTGCACCTGTGTTTGCACACACACTTGTGCACTATAAGATCTCCTGCGCAGTTGGCTAATCTCTTTTGAGATTGGCCGCCGTGGCCGAAATCGGTCTGGAGGACCTTATAAATATATACACTCAATTCGCATATGTTTTATAACAATAATAATTATTATTATTATTATTTATTTCAAACAATTATAAAACTTGTACCAGTTGCGTTACTATTCGAAATTAATAAAATCAATGTACCAATAAGTTCACAGGAAAAAGATCCATAATACATTTAATATATTCGTTCATTTAGCTCAATCTTGCTTGTATAAATTAAGCGTAAAACCGTGCAAGATTTAAATCCACCTACGTTGAGCTTCCTGAAAATATTTTTGCATCTCAAGAGAAGTTGAACTTTCGGTACGGTTACCTTAGAGGCATTTTATCATACGTTTAGAATGGCACCACTAGGAACAGTTACTTTGATGTATGGAAACATTATTGCATGGACCGATGCCTTGCGCTTTAATGGAATACCTTGAAATTCCATTGAAGTTCCTTATTAATATAATATAATAATATTTTGGACGCAATCAAGAATTACTACCTATTATTAATAATATATTACTGATTATAATTTTTTTCTTACGAATAATATTTTTTTTATTTATTATGTAAAAGAGCAAATATATCATACCAAATATTGTTATTATATAAATTGTTAATTTAGTTTTGTTAAATGCTGGAGCTGCTGCAGTGAATGCTGCTATGAACTGAGAAAATATTCGTTTCTAAATTATAATTCAAAATTATATATCTGTAGCGTTTGCCATTGAAGGCCGTAGATCTCGTGGTCCTAGTTAAAGCCTATGATTAGTAACAGCCTATGACTGTCCCACTGCTGGGCTAAGGCCTCTTCTCCTCTTTTTGTGGAGAAGTTTTGGAGCTTATTCCACCACACTGCTCCAAAGCGGTTTGGTGGAATACACATGTGACAGAATTTGAGTGAAATTTGACACATGCAGATTTCCTCACGATGTTTTTCTTCACCGTCAAGCACAAGATGAATTATAATCACAAATTATGCACATGAAATTCAGTGGTGCTTGCCCGGGCTTGAACCCACGATGATCGGTTAAGATACACGCGTTCTTAATATGCCTATCATGGTCAGGCCAATAAAACTTTGAGTTATTCCGTCAAAGATATCGAAGTAGGAGACCGGGAGACTTTTTCATTTTTTGCATAGTGATTAGAAATTGCATTCAATGCAAAAATACAGTTAGCATTATTGTAACCAATCCCTGTGGTCATAATTGTCTTATTTTTAGTTGCATTTGTATTTATTTAAGTCCTTTAAGTAAATAAATGTTTATGTATTTATTTACATATTATTTTGCGTAGCTTTGTATTACCTACGCTTTCTTTCATGAGAGAGTATATTATTAAATATGATTTAAATGGTCAATTTTAAAATTACTAGGAGTTAATATTACCACCTGGGTAGATACCACCCACTCATCAGATATTCTACCCCAAAACAGCAGTACTTGCTAAAGTTGTGTTCCGGTTTGAAGCGTGAGTGAGCCAGTGTAATTACAGGCACAAGGGACACAACGTCTCAGTTCCCAAGGTTGGTGGCGCATTGGCGATATAAGCGATGGTTAACATTTCTTACAATGCCAATGTCTATGGACGTTGGTGACCACTTACCATCAAGTGGCCCATATGCTCGTCCGGCTACCTATGCAAAAAAAAAGACTCTTACCGGTACGGGAAGTAAGTACAAAAAAAACAATATCTCTTAAGCTGTTTTTTTTTTTAATTCAATAATATGAAATTGAAACACATATAAAAATACAGCGAGAAGATAGAAAATTCTTTGACGCAGTAAATTCCTAGATTGAAGCTATTTAATTTATATTCATTGAAATGTTACTAGTGGGATTCAATAGGATGATATACGATCTTGCAATAAAGTTTGTTCAATTGATTTAACTTTGTCTGAGTTGCAGTTTTGTGAGCACGGTGGTAATAATTTCCCGCATGGAATTGATAAGCCAGTGAGTTAAGTCTCAGGCAGGCATACGAGCAAATTGCTGATAAGCGGTGACTTCACTTCGCTCATAGTCTAAGAAATTACACCAAAGTGTGACATGTGTATGTAGACCAAATTTGTGCCTAAGTTGCACTAAGTTTATTTGTTTAACCCAGATAACTGAAACAGACATTATTGCTGTTACCGTGACATTATATAGCAAAGATACGAGCCAAAATGTGACGTTGTGCCAATAATTGGACTGGTTCAATTACTTTTTGGACCGGCAACTAGGAATAGCGAGTATTGCTGTACAGTATACTTCTTAAAAGTGAAGACATCATCGTTACTTGCGTAAAAATTATATAGCGTCAACGTTATAACATTGCCATTGTAACAAAAATCGAGCTAAGTTCTACTTTATTTGAAGAAATGTCCGTACAGTCCAAGCATTCTCAATTTTTTTTTCAATGTTGTGTCCTGTATTATTTATTACTGTAGGTCCTGATGTAAGCCCTAGCAGCATTAACACTGGCACTCCTCACCCTCTTTGGGAATGCCTTTGTTACAAATTAGGTTACCCGCTTTCATATGAGTAGATGTTAACGCACTGTCGAGATTAGGCTCTATTGTTTTCAAAGAAAACTTCGTGACTTGAATTACATTCAGACATAGTATAAATTGCAAACATAAAACTATAAATCTTAAGTGTGAAGAATTCATTAAACATTTCAATTTACTAACTCGACTTGTTAACAATCAAACAAAAGAAAACCTACTTACAATCATTTCTTCACTCGATATTCGAACGACAATACAAAACTAAAATAAATACCCAGTTCCTTGCAACGTCAGTGTTTCCCCAAGGATCGTACGATGATAAGATCGAAACTCGCACAAGTTGCACGAACTTGCACAAACTTGCACGAATTTGTCCAAGCCAATGACATTGATAGATGGGTTCCTTATGCTTAATTTGAAATTTGTTTTAAGTTCACTATCTGAAGGGAGGATTTATTACTTGCACGTGTTTTTTTCCATAAATAATAGCTGTTACTTAGCTCGACTTAATTAAAATTCCTAAGGTTTTTTTTTATTTAATATAGACAGAGTGACTAATGGGCCACTAGAATGGCTAGACACATTATAAGTATCATTGTCTATTTTTCCTATTATATTAATTAAAACAAACACCTTAGACATGAGAAGAGCTGGTGAAAGGAACTCAAGCGGGATTTTTTTTTTTCAACGCTGTCTTATTTTTAAGACTTTTGCTGCAACGCACAATGACTCAGTGGAACCAGCTTTCGCACCTTTTCCGAACCGATATGACAAGGGAACCTTACATAAAATAATATATAAATAATTATAATAATATCCTGGCACGTTCACACACGGCCATCTGATGTCAAACTAAGCAGAGCTTGTACTACGGAAACCAGACAACTGATATACTACATACAGGTGCAAAAAAATTACTAAAAAAAATTATGAATGGTCTTTAACGACACTGTTAGTGGTAAACACGTGGACTACTGAGGTCATGACCTCGTGTCTTAGGTACCCGATAGGTAAGAACTATCGAGCGCTATTGCCCGCTCCCAGCTGCCATGTCATTTTCGTCATTTAATTAAATAATGTTTTCTCCGGGATAAATTTTTGATTTTTTTACTTTTTAATAAATATTGCCAAATCTCGACCACATTTATGTAAAATTTCATATTACTTAATAAAATAATACTTTTTCAAAAGTACACTGCTTACACATACAAGAACATGAAACACGCTGTATAACATCATAGTAAGTCACGAGGTGATATAGTTTACGTCGATTTTCAACATTCCTCGAGTAAGACTCGAAGTGAATTCTTACTGAATAAAAAAAAAAAATAGTTTCCAATCTTAAAATTATAGTTACAAGATTTATAAGAAAATTATCTGCATTTCATCATTACCTATGGTAAAGAATTCAATATACATTAAATAAAAAATAAAAAAAAAAACAAAATTTCGAACAGAAGATAGCTATCGAATAACTTCCATATAAATTAGATTTCAAAATGTAAGGCGTGAAATACTTACGTTACCAAATGAAAATACAAAGTTTATTCTAAAAATATTCCATTTTCACCGTATTTTCCTGAATATGAAAATGAAATGTCAAATTTTAGATCCTTTGCATGATTTTGTGAAAATTGATCTAATTGAGCAGTTTGAACCGGTAATATGAATCATATTGTAAAGAATATTGGAATCAATTTAAAGGGGTTTGATTTAGTAATTTGAAATATCAGACTTTATATTATTGAATGTAACAATTCACATTATATTTAGTCTATCGATATAATTAAAACTAATTATTATTATTTATTATGCATATTATGAAACTGCAGTAAGTTTGATTATTTGAACGCGAAAAACCCAAAATCAACTTGTGCGATGTGAAAAAATCTCTTAGAATTAGATAGCCCATTCATTAGGATAGACTACTAGTTTCAGCCCGTGACTTCGCCCACGTGGGGCTGGGCTAACCTGTATATTTTAGATGTATATATCGTGTATGCAATTTCATAATGATCATTTGAGTAATTAAGGCCTGAAAGTGTAACAAACAAACTCACGTTAGCATTTATAATATTAGTAAGGATATATCAGGCTACGACTCGATCGAAGAGTAACATTTGACGTCAGACAACCAACTAACCGTGTCGTAACCAACCAAGTCAACCGTGAAGTGCAATGCCTGCGCCACACAAGATGGAACCCAAAAAGAAGTTCATTCCGTCTATTGTACACCTTGATAATATAGTTGCTCAAAATGGCTCTGACATTGCAAATCTTTTTGCTAGGCATTTCTCTTCTGTATATTCTGATCAATATATTGACAATCAACATCGTGTCGTCTGTCAAAACAAACATACAGAACATTTTCAATATACCCACAATGACGTTTACAAGCTATTAAAAACTTTAGATCTATCTAAAGGAGCAGGACCTGACAACATTCCGCCTTTATTTATTAGACACTGCGCAGCCCAATTATCTCATCCTCTAACGACAATCATCAACCGATCACTAAATGACAGTAGATTTCCTCAACAATGGAAACAAGCTGGAATCTTACCAGTTTACAAGAAGGGAGCTCAAAATGATATCAAAAACTACAGAAAAATTTCTATTTTGTCTTGTTTTTCTAAGATTTTTGAGTCCCTTGTCTATTCTAGCATATCTTCTGTCATAATAATGTCTTGACTCCCCATCAACATGGCTTTAGGCGAGGCTACTCATTACAGACCAATTTAGTCTCTTTTGTTACCGATATTTCTCAATCGGTAGATGCTGGTCATGAAGTGGACGCTGTCTATACGGATTTCGGTAAAGGTTTTGACACAGTTAATCATATAACATTACTTGAAAAGCTGAAAACAATTGGTTTAAATGACTCTTAAATGATCTTAAATTGTATTTGATTGACCGTCCTCAAACAGTGTCTATAAAAGGACACGAGTCCATTGTATATTATGCGAAATCAGGAGTCCCCCAAGGTTCACATTTAGGACCTTTGTTATTTTTAGTTTACATAAATGACATTACTAAATATATCCGCCATAGTAAATGTTCACTTTTTGCAGATGACCTCAAAATATATCGAACAGTAAAATCCGACTCTGACATAAAATTGATTCAAGAGGATTTAAACGGAATACAACAGTAGTGTAAACATAATAACATGAAATTAAATCCAAAAAAATGTTTTTACATTCGTTTCACTTAAAAAAAAACAAATCTCATTCAACGGGCTACAAAATGTATGGGGAATTTATCGAGGAAGTTAAAGTTATTCGAGATTTAAGAATTACAATCGATAAAAAGCTAAGTTTTACACCTTATTTTGAAGGCTTCACAAATGATTGGTTTCATAAAAAGAAATACAAAAGCTTTCAACGCTAAAACTAAAATTACATTGTATGATGCCCTTGTGCGTAGCCTTCTTGAATATGCATCCCAAGTGTGGTATCAAATATATTCAGTTCATTCACAGAGAATCGAATCTGTACAAAGTGCATTCACTAGACATCTTGCTTTTAATTTTAGAGGTATATCGCATAGAGCATCATATGATACAAGATTGGAATTCTTTAATATGACTACTTTGAATAAACGTCGGAAAATACATGACTTAATATTTCTTTATAAAATTATCAACGGTATAATTAAGAGTGAAAATCTTTTACAATGTATTAACATTTCAGTACCTCCAAGACCTCCAACTCCCAGAAAGCCCATAACGAATTTATTTCACATATCCTTGTCTCGTACAAATATTGGCAAACACAGCTCTATGAACAGAATCTGTGCCGAGTATAACAACATGTGTTACAAAATTCCAAATCTTGCCATATTTTTTGATACCTTAACATCGTTTAAAAAGAAAATTCAACAGCAATTATCACTTTAGTTCATATTTTATTTAAATGGTCTTTTTTTGTTGTTTTTATATATTAATTTTTCGATTTTAAACTTTTAACTTAGTTTAGATAATAATTTAGTAGTTACATATTTTTTATTTGTATCGAATAGTTAGACAATAAGTTTTGTAATGTTGTGTACGTCTATAATTGTCACTCATATCAGATGTAATAATAGCCTTAAGTCGTTAATTTATAAGTGCTTAATATGTGTTTTTTTTTTTATTGTATAGATTGGCGGACGAGCTTATGGGCCACCTGGTGGTAAGTGGTCACCAACGCCCATAGACAATGGCATTGTAAGAAATGTTAACCATCACTTACATCGCCAATGCGCCATCAACCTTGGGAACTAAGATGTTATGTCCCTTGTGCCTGTAATTACACTGGCTCACCCTTCAAACCGGAACACAACAATAGCAAGTACTGCTGTTTTGCGATAGAATATCTGATGAGTGGGTGGTACCTACCTAGACGAGCATGCACAAAGCCCTACCACCAAGTAAATATAAACCATTCCTTACATCAATAATGCGCCATCTTGAGAACGAAGTTGTTATGTCTCTTATAGATACAGTTACACTGGCTCACTCACCCTTCAAATCGTAGCAAAACAATACTTTTTATTGCTGTGTAGCGGTAGAATATATGACGAATGGGTGGTACCTATCCATGTGGACTCGTACAAACCCCTACCACCGAGTATTTAAAATAATTGCTATTACATGCTGTGCATTCTTATACTAGAACGAGCGCGAACGAAGTCATAACTCTTAATAATAATAATAATAATAATAATAATATCTTTATTTTTCAAGCATCAAGGTCCATACTTTTGGTACATGATTACACATTGAATAGATTCAAATCACACATTAATAATTAGAATAAGATCTGATATCAGACGTGCACAAAGCTCTGCAACCGAGTAAAGTATTATATGCCTTTAACAGTTGACGACTATTAAGCTATTCTTATTTATTATATGTTTTATCATTTTATTTGTGCTTGACAGTAACTTATGCTTGCCCAAGAAAGTCTTTTGTCTTTAAAATTTGCAAACAAAAGTAATATATTTGAACGAACAATTGCTTTCCTTGTAAGCTGACATCCATTGTGAATTCGTATGCACCTCAACATGCACCTGGATTTTATTAGAATTCATTCTTAGACAAATTTTACACCGAATATATTTTGTGTATAAGTATAAAAGTTAACATAACACTAACACGTGGAAAAAACTTATAAATGTTATTAAAAGGCTTAATTAATTAAACGACCGTGCCTTATATTTGAATCTTAACCGAAGTAACTTTGATGCTTTGTTTCTTGTGAAAATCGTATTGAGCACGGCGTTTAGCACCTAAAGAAGCCTGAATGTGTCGTATGAAAATATTACCATATTTGAATTAACCAAAATAAATTGGAACAGTAACATGTTTTTGGGTATTTCTCAATAGGAAAGCTCTTTGTCCAGTAGTGGGATTTGCAGCATGTTTCTTAAAAACCCCCCGACTCAAAAGGAGGGTTATGAATTTAACGTTTCTATGTGTGTCTGCATATACACACATAGAAACCTCGAAGTGTCATCGTACCTCCTAAGCGGATGAACCGGTTTGACTTAGTTTTTCTTTTGCTTGAAATATAAAATGACCTGTACGTTCGTCTTAAGCCGTTGGACTGGTTTTGATGGCTTAGACTGGATCCGACCACTAATATTACTACTCACGAATTTTTATATATTCAAATAAATAAAAGTCATATTACACCCATGTAAAGTCGGGATGCGCAACTATTTATGTATTACAAAATTCATGGTATACAAAAAATATGCCTGAAGTTGCTACTTTAGATTCCAATATGCATAGAGACGCTTACTTGAACTGACGTTACTTCGTTCGAAGGAGACATAAATTAGAATTCTAGTCTAAATCTAGATCTTCCGTTCGCTTAGTCGACTTTATTTGGCGTTATATGTGATCGGATATATATGTAGATTGAGCTGAAAGATCAAAAAAGAAAATGAAATAAAATAAATGTTAAATTATATTTACAACCATGTATGATCAATGTTTTTCAATTAACACATGTGTCCCCGTTTCGCAAGATTATATTAATTACTATTTAAAAAAATATCTATTGAAGGACATAGAACAACATACAAAGTAAAACAGTTTTTTTATTTGGCCAGGAACCTTCATAGGAGTTCGCAGAACAACTCAGTAAACTTTTGTAACAACCTGATGATCGGTTAAGGAACGCATAGAGGACTAACATATAAATAAACTAACGGTTCACCTGCAAATTCAAATTCAAATTCTTTATTTGCAAAGTTGTAGGTACATTTTTGATGTTACAATACTTCAAATCCTGCCACAACAACCATAAGATGGTATGCAAATGTCATATACTATTTATGAATATAACCCCTATTGAAATAGAGGTTGAAACTTTGTTAGATTTTCGAAAACCCTGAAATAAGTATTTATTTATTTTCAACCAGAGACTTGTATGTAAAATTTTATGTTTCTAACTTAAAAAATGCCGGACTTCCATACAGACTTTCAACCCCTATTTTACCCCCTTAGGGGTAGAATTTCCAAAAATCCTTCATTAGTGGGTGTCTACTCAATAAAACGACTCTGCTCACCAAATTTCATGGCGTCAGTCAGGACATGTTATTTTATATATATACATATTGTAATAAATGGGGCTTCTAGCGGCGGATTGGTGAAGAATGGCGATGCTGCGTGTTGCAGTATTAATATTTTACGCCGGTTTGCCGCAAGAAACTCAATTCCGAGTCACACCTCCTAGTGGTCCCTCCCGGTAACTGCTGCTCACCAGCTCCTCCCTTCGTGGGAGGAGCTGGTGGGGAGCAGGCCAACGTGACAGGAAGACTCGCCAAGCCGCTTGGCCAGCGTGGCGTTTTAAGGCTAAAAACCCCTCTCAAATGAATAGCGCACCAGAACCACGGCCCTCAGTCCCCGGCAACCCCGCTATTCCTTGTTACGGCAGCGGCTACGGTTCCGGCGGGGTGGAGGGTGCGAAGAATCTCCGGAAGAGACCCGGCTGCCATACAATGACCCTGGCTACTTATAATACCCGGACTTTGAGTGCTGACGAAAGGCTTTACGAACTCCTAGAAGAAGTGCAATGTATAAAATGGGATGTGATAGGTTTATCTGAGGTAAGAAGACAAGGAGAAGATCTTATGCGCTTATCTTGTGGTCATCTGCTTTACCATAGAGGCCACGAAGACTCTTCTTATGGTGGTGTAGGATTTCTGATACACAGAAGCCTTTACTCACATGTTCAAAAGGTAACGAGTGTATCAACACGAGTTTGTTATCTCAATTTGAAGCTAAATAAAAGGTATGCTATCAAGATCATACAAGTATACGCTCCAACTTCCGACCACACCGGTGAAGAGGTAGAGGCCTTCTACGAAGACATAAGAAGAGCGAGTCAGGAAAATGCCTGCTATTATACAATTGTAATGGGTGATTTTAACGCAAAAATAGGACCTCATTTAAAAAACGAAACATCGGTAGGACAGTTTGGGCTAGGTAGTCGAAATCCGCGGGGGCAAACCTTGGTAAATTTCCTTGAGCAGCATCATCTATTCGCAATGAACACCTTTTTCAAAAAGCGTCACTCAAGGAAATGGACTTGGGCTAGCCCGGATGGTCGGACGAAAAATGAGATCGACTACATAATTAGCTCACATAAGCCAAACATAACCGATGTATCCGTTTTAAGTCGCTTTAAAACCAATAGTGACCATCGCCTGGTGAGAGCCGCATTCAGGTACAACCTCCCCAAAGAAAGAGCAAAATTGCTTAAAACATCAATCTCAAAATATGATAGAGATAGTTACAAACTCTTACAAAAAGAGTTTCAACTGGAACTCAAAAACTCTTTTGAAGGGCTTATAGAAGAGAACTGGAATGTCGACTCATTGAACGACTTGCTGTGCAAAGTACTGACGGAGACCACGAAGAGACACATAGGGGGAAAGAAACCATCTAAAGAGGCTAAATTAACATCTCATACGCTCTCTCTTTTAGCCCAAAGAAGAGAGCTGATAACATCAGACCGGAGAGAGATTAATAAGGCTATAAAAAAGACTATCCGTAATGACATAAGAGCTTATAACACCAAAACTATTGCAAAAACCATCCAAGACAATAGGGGCCCGAAAATGTATAGAAAAAAGCTTAGCATGGGCAAGAGGGAAATAAACAAGCTGACGGATCGTACCGGCAATGTTGTGTCTGATCGTGACCAAATCATACAGATTGTTGAAGAGTTTTACGGGGACCTGTATGCATCAAAAACACCGCAATCGGCAAATGACTCGACGGACCCAAGAGCAGCGCCAGTGGAGCGAATCGAAAAAGGCGAATTACCAACAATAACCGCAGATGAAGTAGAGCATGCTCTAGGAAAAATGAAAAACGGTAAAGCTGCTGGTGAGGACGGGGTGCATGTCGAGATGATGCAGGCAGGTGGAAGACCTATACTTAAAGTCCTTGTGAAGCTTTTTAATGAAATTCTCCTACAGGGTTCTACACCCGAACAATGGAAGAATGCGATTGTTACGATACTGTATAAGAAAGGCGACAAATCAAACTTGACTAACTACCGTCCAATAAGCCTTCTCTCTCATGTCTACAAACTGTTCGCGAAAGTATTGTGCCACCGACTCAATAACACCCTCGACGAATACCAACCTGTCGAGCAAGCGGGCTTCCGGAATGGATATTCTACTATAGACCACATCCATACAGTCAAGCAGCTAATGGAGAAGTGCGATGAATATAACCGACCCCTGTGTTTTGCCTTCGTTGACTACGAGAAGGCTTTCGACAGCGTCGAACACTGGGCCGTGTTTCACTCTCTTCATCGCTGCGGTATTGACAAGAGATATGTAGATATCCTCCGTGAGATATACAAATCCGCGACTATGCAGGTGCGCATGCATAAAAACACCAACCTCGTGTCTGTCGACAGAGGGGTCCGACAAGGTGATAACCTCTCGCCCAAACTCTTCAACACCGTCTTAGAAGATCTGCTGAAAACGCTGGACTGGGGGGAGAGAGGAATCAACATAAACGGAACACGCATGACGCACCTTAGGTTCGCCGATGACTTGATCCTCGTTGCCGAGAGCATAGAAGAACTTCAACATATGCTCGCGGATCTGCAAGAAGTTTCCCTGAGGATCGGTCTGAGGATGAACATGTCCAAGACCAAAATCATGACTAATCGTCGCATACGTGTACCTAACATAATCGTAGGTAAGGACACCGTACAGGTGGTCAGCGATTATGTCTATCTTGGACATCGTTTATCGTTTGATCTTAAATCTCAAATACAGGAGATCGAACGACGCATTGGCTTAGGGTGGGCTGCTTTTGGAAAACTCAAGGACACCTTAACATCCAAACTCCCACAATGCCTCAAGACCAAGGTGTTTAACCAATGTGTCTTGCCTATCCTCACCTACGGTGCCGAAACATGGACGCTTACTAAGCATAACATGCAAAAAATAAAAGTAGCACAAAGGGCGATGGAGCGTGCCATGCTAGGCATCTCTCTCGCTGATCGTATACCAAACGCGGAAATTCGACGAAAGACGAAGGTCGAAGATATTGGGAAGCGTATCGCGAGATTAAAGTGGAGATGGGCTGGACACTTGATAAGACGCGAAGACGGAAGGTGGACTAAAGTCGTCACCGAGTGGTGGCCTAGACAAGCAAAGAGACCAGTGGGCAGACCACCCGCCCGATGGTCAGACGACTTTAGAAAAATAGCGGGTGCACAGTGGATGCAATTAGCACAGGACCGGGAAAATTGGCGCGCCGGTGAGGAGGCCTATATCCAGCAGTAGATTCATGTGGGCTGAATATGATGATACATATTGTATATTATATACCTTATTTTTAACAACTTAAAAAGGCCTTTACTTCATATAATTATATACCTTTATATATTTCATATGTATGTATCATGTTTGGTATTTGAGTAAATGTTTATGTAAAAATTACAAACATTGTTTTCCTTACTAACGTAATGCGTCTCCATTCTTGGGAACTAAAACGCTTTGTTTTTGTGCCGGTAGTTACATTAATTCTATCACCCTTCAAACCGGACCATAACAATATTAAGTATGACTGTTTGGCGGTAACTTGGCGATTGAATTTGTAATGAGTGGTTGGTTCTTACCCAGACCTGATTGCACAAAGTGCTAAAATCGTACCTAGTAAATTATATATAACTATAGTAACAAGTAAATTATATTATAGTGAACTCTTGAACTCAACAAAATCTTGCTAAATGCGTGCGCAAGCCCGTATTCCTAGTCCGATCGGACGACAATCTGACGAGATCGGCTAGATAAGGAGCAAGATCAATGTTTGTGAATAATTTTAGTTGGGAGAAACAACCAATACAGGATTTGAACCAAGAACCCTGACCTACGGACTTATTTACTAACAATGCAAAAAAATGGAAGTAGTAAAAAGAAAAAAATAACGTTTGAAAATGTTTGACACGTACCCAAATCGAATTAATGACTTCATCGTGGTGCGTCAATTGTATTGCCTGCGTCAGTTTACTATATTAATCCGGTTAAAACCGGAAAAAAGTTGTTTCACTGGTCCAATGAATGTCAAGCTAACTCCCACAGCACTACTCAACGTTCTCAATAATTTTTTGTGTGATTTTTATGTTTAAACGTTAACCGATGATACAGCGACGTGAGCTAACAGCTTTGATTTTAATGACTGTATTTTGATATCTGTACCGCTAAGCCCCATAGATTTAGCACTTTATTGTAAAGTAAAAATCTGTGACTTTCAATTATGAACATTTTGTTAGAAGAAATACGAAAAGATAATGTGCTTTATAACAAGAACTCCCCGTATGGGAAAATGTATGGAAAGTTTGGAAACAATATATATAAGGTCCCCCAGACCGATTTCGGCCACGGCGGTCAATCTCAAGAGAGATCAGCCTACTTCGCAGGAGATATTATTATAGTGCACAAGTATGTGCGCAAACACAGGTGCACTCTCTCTTCCCTAGCTCTCATAATCCGATGGGACGGCATTCCGACACGACCGGAAAGAGTTCAGGCGCAGGACCAACGGCTTAACGTGCTTTCCGAGGCACGGGAGTGTACACACTTCCAACTTCCAGACTCCGGGCTGCTACTGAGAATTTTCTGACAGAAAAACCCAATAACTATTTATTGGCCCGACCTGAGAATTGAACCCAGGACAACGGGTCTGCAGCCTTATATCTAGCCACTAGACCAACGAGGCAGTCAAGTTGGAAACAATAATAGATGCACAAATAGCCTACACTACGAAACACATGTAGCTCTTAAAGAAGAAAATTTCATAAGAGATCTGAGAATGTAAATTCAGACACAAGGGATAAAACATAGTTCAACAGGTGCATTGGAGATGTAACGGTTGATTAGTATTGATGCAACGGCCACTTACTATTAAGTGGCCGTTTTACCAAAATATTTTACAGGAAAGAAATAAATAAGCCTGTTGCAATTACTTAAATTATAACTTTGGTGATTTGACATCGAGACAATATCGACAACTTCGTATATAAGCCACATTTGGCAAAGGCCTCGTCCATTTCATTTTTTATATTTATTTTACAGGAACTAACTATTAAAGCACAAAGGGTAAAAATATTTGTTTACTATAAGGTCCTCCAGACCGATTTCGGCCACGGCGGCCAATCTCAAGAGAGATTAGCCAACTGCGCAGGAGATATTATAGTGCACAAGTGTGTGCGCAAACATAGGTGCACTCTCTTTTCCTTAGCTCTCATAATCCGATGGGACGGCAATCCGACACGACCGGAAAGAGTTCAGGCGCAGGACCAACGGCTTAACGTGCTTTCCGAGGCACGGGAGTGTACACACTTCCAACTTCCAGACTCCGGGCTGCTACTGAGAATTTTTTGACAGAAAAACCCAATAACTATTTATTGGCCCGACCTGGGAATTGAACCCAGGACCACCGGATCTGAGGCCTTATATCTAGCCACTAGACCAACGAGGCAGTCAACGTTTACTATAACGAGGAAGGTGTAAATGATTTACATTTTTTATAAAAAAAAAACATGATTATAAAATGGAAGCTCTGTATATTTTTTGTGCCACCAGAGTTAACATTGCGAAGTCACATCGACGGTTCATTACTGCAGGAGATGACGCGGCGTTGTGCGAGGTGCTCGCGGATAATTTTATATTTATTTAAACCCGTTGTGTGATTTGATATCCCGCATACGTTCTATCAATTTATTTTACAAATCGTATTCGTGCTAAAAATAAAACAGTATTTTCACACAAACGCCGAAAGTCGGTTGCGCATTATTTCACAAACGATGTAAAATAAATCAGAGTTGAAATCCAAGATTTTCTTATTTACAATAACGTATTACAGTGAAAAATAATAAAGTGGAGTTGATTGGAAAATACATTTACTGTATCAAACTATTGAAACATTGTATGAAGTTCTTTCTACACAATAAAATAAATTGAATTTTGAAACGGACGTCGACCTTGGCTTTGGTTTGTGTCCCCAGTTTAGTCAGTATATAGAGACATGTCATATTTTCTTATTACCTGTTTTATTATAATCATATACCTAAGTTTATATAAACAAATGTATATTCATGCATACAGAATGCAATCTTTTACCGATAGAAAAATAATTTAATATTTAAGATAATATTTTATGCATTATGGGACCAGAGTAAATTTGTGATGATAATGCGATAGGATGATGTGCTCCGTAAAATCATTTGTTAACCTAACCACAAGATCCGAGGTACAGCAAGTCGTTGAATATTGCTTGTGACAAAATTGCAAATAACATTAAGGATGAAAGATAACTTATTTAAATTTTTTCATTAGAGGCGAATTTTCAAAAGGTGTACAAGTATTTAAATTCAAGTAAGTTAATCTCATTTTGTTTACTGATATTATTGATGGATGGTTACGACGAAGAAAACATAATAGAGAGAGACAGAGGGATAACATTATACTTGGTGGTAGAGCTTTGTGCAAGCTCGTCTGGGTAGGTACCACCTACTCATCAGACATTCTACCGCAAAACAGCAGTACTTGATACTGTTGTGTTCCGGTATGAAGGGTGAGTGAGCCAATGTAATTACAGGCACAAGGGACATAACATCTTAGTTCCCAAAGTTGGTGGTGCATTGGCGATGTAAGC
Organism: Nymphalis polychloros; assembly: GCA_905220585.2. NCBI lineage: Eukaryota > Metazoa > Arthropoda > Insecta > Lepidoptera > Nymphalidae > Nymphalis > Nymphalis polychloros. The sequence continues at coordinate 1,822,551 of HG992262.1, forward strand.
GATAGTTAACATTTCTTACAATGCCAATGTCTATGGGCATTGGTGACTCGCCATCAGGTGGCTCATATGCTCGTCCGCCTACCTATTCTATAAAACGAAATATATAGTATAGACTGAAACTGCATGTAGATTGTACGCAAAATTATGCAAATAGTTACATCCGGAATATCCTTGTCAAATTTAAAACCTGTATCATACGTACTAAACCACAGGCGTGTTTTCAACTCTAACAATATTTTGTCCTCTCGGAGATAGATTCCAGAAATCCAATAACGTGTTATTATTATAAAAATAATAATAAAAAAAGAAACGACCGTTAGTTTTAAAAAAAATAGAAATTTATATATATATTTTATTCTTTGTAACTTATATAATAAATCCGAATTTTAATGATTATATTTACGAAAATCATAATATGTTTCATATTAAGACTCACATTCTAATAACTTGAAAGCTATGTTACACATACAGGTCTTCGGTCACCTATGGGCCGTATGGTGGAGTCGTACAACATACAATTTGTAGATATATATATTTTTGCACGTTCTATTATTAAAGTTAAAAAATACTTTCACAATCGTTGTGTTCGTTTGTGTACTTATCTATACTACTATATAAATCTATTGGCTCTGTCTGTACATTTTTTTTTCACCTAATTTTGTGATAAATAATCGTTTTATGATGCAGTGATTCACATTATACTATTTTTTTCATTTTTGTGTGTCTGTCTGTCTGTATGTCTTCTTATAACTCAAGAACGGCTTGACCAATCTTGATGAAAATTGGTACACACAAAGAAAATATGATGGCGCAAATGCTAGGCCATATATAAGATCAGTAAACCCTACGGTATCTTATGAAAATTAATTTCAAACCGTTAATTACGTATTTCTTTACCAGTATCCATATGTGTGTGTGTGCGTGTGTGTTATTATAGTAATCAAATAATTAATTATATTTTTATTAATTATACGCGGGTGAAGCCCGCCCGAATTTAATACAACCCTTAGTGTTGTGGGTTACATTATTGTTACTTTCCTTCAACAAATCAATATATTTTCTTTAAAATGTATAGTGTAACTATTTAATGTCGACACACACAAAGCAAAAACAACCAGAGAATCGAAAAAGATACCCTGACCTAAGAATAGTCAGAACAGTTGAAGAAAACTTAGAAAATTTGATTTTGTCTAATTTTATAATTTTTAGATACCAAAAAATGCCGTGTAGCCTAAAATAAAAATATGTTTGTATTAAATAGCATTTCTTCAGATTTGGACGAACATTATCTCCAAAGGTGTGCCTTTGAGTTATGGATACAAAGGGGATTAAAAAGGTAAAGGAATGCGTTTATATACAAAACACTTCCCCTTTTAAATGCGTAAGATATTTTCTATGTTAGATAACATATGATGCTGACGATGGGTTTTAATAATATTAAACCACACTACATACTTGAAAATATTAAATTTTGATGAGCCTAATACTCTCCGTAAAATTATTAAAGATTGTTACAATAATATTTAAATGTCGATGTAAGCTCGTATTATTTTGTAGTTTCTTTTTAAGCCTATATGTTTTTTATATAATGCTATATCCTATATTGGTCGCATATTTTTTTATTACTGAAGCACTTATTTTTATGGAATTGTAATCCGCGCAAGAACACTATGCAGTGTTTGCTTTCAAATGGGTGTACATAAAATGATTCTAGTTTTAATAAATGATTTATTAAGATATTTATGTAACATCCGCTAGTTAAGCTTTAATATATAAGTAAATAAATAATCAATAGATGCATTCGTGTACTTTAAGGTGAAAGGAATTATAGTTAAAAAAGAGGGTTTTTATCCACGAATTTTATTTTTTATTTCATAAAATACTGGCAAATGGATCCGATTGTGAGTGGTTACAACCGCGCACTATTATAAATAATTACAATCATTTACATTTTCAGTGCACCACACACTTTGGAAACTAAAGTATTATTGCCCTTGACTTCCTTGTGGTTGCAGTTAGATTGGCTTACTCACCATTCAAACCGGAACACAACATTACTATGTATTGCTGTTCAACGGTAGAATATGAAATGAGTACTACCTACTCAGAGCAAAGTCCTACCACCAAGTACGAATATTTAGTTTTTTCACATAGCGAAGCGGGCGGGCTAGCATGATAATAAATGAATATATAAGGACTTGGGGTGATGTGAAAAGTGATGCAAATCCGTGAACTGCGCCAAGTTGCTTAAAGCCACTCCATCGTCTTACGACTTGGCACAAGCTTAAGAGTTACACTGCTGATAAAAATTAAAACGTAAGGTTTTAAAACGAACGTTTTTTTATCTTACAAAGATTTCGAAGTCATGATAATTTAAATTTAAATGGGTCATAACAATATCACTTGATAAGTAAAAAGAAATAGTACAAAAGTAGAAGCAGACCAATGACATTTTATTTTTCTGCATTGTATGTGTTTTATTGTATCTTCTATAAATTATGTTAATATTGTCTACTTGGAGCAAAATATAAATATGGAGTTTTACTTTAAGTAGCTATTATATTGTTACTAATATCATATAAATGTATGTTGTATATCTTTATTTTTTTTTATTGTTTAGACGGACGAGGTTCTGGGCCACCTGATGGTAAGTGGTCACTAACGCCCATAGACAATGGCATTGTAAGAAATGTTAACCATCGCTTACATCGCCAATGCACAACCTTGGGAACTAAGATGTTATGTCCCTCGTGTCTGTAATTATACTGGCTTTTAAACTGGAACACGACATACCCTTTAAACTGGAACACGACAATACAAACAAATATTATTTAGACTAACTAAATGTACCCAGTGAGTTAACAAGAAATATTACAGAAAAATAACATATGAATAAAGAAATAAGTGAGCCACAACCTTAAGCACATACGCACTCCTTTTTCAAGTGTGTCTCAATCTTTACAATCTCAGTTGGACTTGCACGATTTATCATTGTCCTAGTTTTTCGTACAATGCACGAACCTTTATATCAACATCTACGAATCCGTCTTTGTTAAGCTTTTTCTCGCGGATTCATTTGTTTCGTTGTGACAGTTTTAATTAATATATATGTTGTATGTGTGAGTGTTAACAGGTGGCTGATTTGTGGTTGTGCACTAACACAAATAAATTATTATATTATACATGTAATACCCGACTATTTAAAGTTGTTAAAAAAATTATGTATAGAGATTATATAGCATTCAACTTTAAAGACATTTTAATTTAGTCCTGTTGTATTTTTATATTTAGTAGTAGAGTAATGCACAAGGGTCATTATTCGTATGGATTGATTGGCTATGTATGTATGTAGTAAGTCTAATATTTATTCAAGCGGCAATATAGATATCAAGTTTTTATTTCATCACCGTACTAAAACGGATACAATTTTGTGTATTCGATTTTACTGTAAAGCCAGCAACAAAAATGTATGTGAAATTTCAGATCAATCGTTTGGATGACACATGATAGATATAGTACACTGACCGTTGAAATGATATAAAAATTTGAACAACTAAGAAAATATCATAGTGTGAATTTAAGCTTTTGTCACCTTCAATGTTTTATAGCTTCGAAGTAAAAGCGAAGTTTTTGTACATAGCCAAAAATGTATTTAACGTATTTTAGTAAAATTGTATTCATTTTATTTTAAATTTTACATTTTATTAATTCATTGAAAACTGCCATATTTATAAAAAGTGATGCGAGGGTCTTTCTTTAATTTACAAGGATATCCAATATATATGGCGCATTGGCGATGCGAGAAATGTTTAATATCTATGGGAGGTGGTGACCACTTATCGAGTGTCCCATTTGTAATATAAAAAAAAAATCTCTAACCATTTCAAATAAATCCACATTCAAATGCTGCTAAAGGTATAAAATTGACACGTAATAAAAAAGAAGAAATACGCTTTTGTATTTCTTTGTTTCAAACATAGCGTGACGATTTCATGGCTTCCATTTTATTGTCGCGTGCCTTAACACCACTATCCCTGTAACCATCGCCACTATCACTAACAAGCCGTTGTTAGTTTGATATAAGGGAACGACTTGATTACAAGATAAGCAAAATTCGTCTACTAATCTACATGAAAGAATAACTAAGATATCAACGGACAGTCAGATACCTTTTACATTGTAGGTTAGCACTAAGGAACGATTTGAAAGTTTAAGCTTCTAAGGTAGGTAGGTAGGTATAAAAGTTAGTATGAAAATACTTAATTTTTGAAGAATAAGCTATATATATAAATTTCTATATGGAAATTGCTACTTAGCAATTTAGAATGATGACGTAATCAAATCCGAATTTAAAGAACTAGAAAGAAATAATCGATATACTTTTTCGATTATATTATAAATCCTTTTTTTTATATCTTCCATAAATCAAATCATAGTTATTATTAGAAACGATTGACATAAGTAACCATAAAATAAAAAAATACCATTAATGATTACTGAAGACATATCATTTTTTGTAGACTGTATCAATGAGATTTTCGAGCTTGCGTCTTCTGTACAATTTCTTGACCGTTGAGGTTCAATTTTCGCGGACCATATTTAAGTTCTTGCGGACCAATGGTTGCGAATCACCGAACTAGACCAACGAAGCAGACGAATGTCACATGTATTCGGTATGTATCATATCAATTCATTTGTTACGAGTATAATCCATTGTTAATAAACTGATGGACAAAAACCGCATTAACGTATTGGATTACACTGCATATAAATTTATACGCTTTTAGTGATATTACTTTGAATCTAGTATAAGCAATAAGTTTTAGTTATGGTTTTATAAGTTAATTTTTTTTCTTTCAATGTTTTATATGTATGTTGTAAGTGTAACTCTTACAAATAAATAAATAAATAAACATGGTATCACATACCATTGATTGCGACTTTACACTTATCATTATTATTTCTACTCCAACTGCAATTCTCTGTATTGCTGTGATCCTGTTCTAAAAATAACTTGACCAGATTAAATTATAGAGGAAGTAACCGTTAAACTTTCATTTGCGACATTACATTTACGTTGTTAGGAATAGTTTATAGGCAAACAATAAATTTATTTATTTATTTAACATTTTATTGCATAATACTATCTATACATATAATAAATCTGTAACTGGTCGATGTCTGTACATGGAAGATAAATGAGTAAAACTTTTATCGGGGGTCTTTATAAACACAATAGAACCCAAAACAATGATTAATAAATTTTTTGTCTGTTTGTCTGTTTGTCTGTTTGTCTGTGCGTTTGTGCACGCTAATCTTAAAAACGGCTTAACGGATTTGAGTGCGGTTTTCACTAATGTATTGTGGCTAACTTCACTTAACATTTAGTGTTTGTTTTATTTCAATCGGTTCATAAATAATAAAGTTATGTCAATTTAAAGATACACGTAGAACATTTATTAAAAAATGGTTATGGTCAAACTGAAAAGAGATTAAATATTACATGTAATTTACACTTTTGCTTATGATTTATCCTATATTTTGTCCTATAATTTTTAATCTCTTTATTAATTTATTATAAGTTTAGTATCCCTACTAAAAATCAATAAATTATTATCTGTAGGAAAAGTACGCGCACCTGTTAGTTGTCAAAATCAAAAAGTTTTGTTAACAATTTCGTGTTTTCAGTAGCTTCGTGTGTTGTTTTTGCATAAAAACTAATATTGCATATATATTGTGTGTATCTTTATGATCTCATCTTATATCTTTCATAACAGTACGCTTTAAGACTGCGTGTGAGCAAGTCAGTTAACTCAGTGACAATAATTAATACGTAAATAGTATATAGGTGTATACACAAAGCCTAAAAAACAACTATAACAATAATACATGGTTTTAGAAGTGCTTGCTTTAAACATAAACAGTATATCACTTCTTAAATCTATACATATAATAAATCTGTAACTGGTCGATGTCTGTACATGGAAGATAAATGAGTAAAACTTTTATCGGGGGTCTTTATAAACACAATAGAACCCAAAACAATGATTAATAAATTTTTTGTCTGTTTGTCTGTTTGTCTGTGCGTTTGTGCACGCTAATCTTAAAAACGGCTTAACGGATTTGAGTGCGGTTTTCACTAATGTATTGTGGCTAACTTCACTTAACATTTAGTGTTTGTTTTATTTCAATCGGTTCATAAATAATAAAGTTATGTCAATTTAAAGATACACGTAGAACATTTATTAAAAAATGGTTATGGTCAAACTGAAAAGAGATTAAATATTACATGTAATTTACACTTTTGCTTATGATTTATCCTATATTTTGTCCTATAATTTTTAATCTCTTTATTAATTTATTATAAGTTTAGTATCCCTACTAAAAATCAATAAATTATTATCTGTAGGAAAAGTACGCGCACCTGTTAGTTGTCAAAATCAAAAAGTTTTGTTAACAATTTCGTGTTTTCAGTAGCTTCGTGTGTTGTTTTTGCATAAAAACTAATATTGCATATATATTGTGTGTATCTTTATGATCTCATCTTATATCTTTCATAACAGTACGCTTTAAGACTGCGTGTGAGCAAGTCAGTTAACTCAGTGACAATAATTAATACGTAAATAGTATATAGGTGTATACACAAAGCCTAAAAAACAACTATAACAATAATACATGGTTTTAGAAGTGCTTGCTTTAAACATAAACAGTATATCACTTCTTAAAACTTTAAATAGGTATAATTTTTTCGTAAATTCGTGTTTCTAAACAACGATATAAATAACAATTTAACGCGGAAAAAATGGCAACCATATTTTGAACTATATTAGCCTCTGGATATATATAAGGAGTATTAGCCACTGGTTATGTATAAGAAGTGTAAATAGAGAAAAATAGCAATTTTGTTCAACATTAAAATAACAGAAATTACTTTAGAAGACCTCATTAATAAATGTAACAAGTATTTCGAACCGAGGAAAAATTTAACTATGGCCTGACATGTATTTTTTATGAGAAAACAAAGCAAACACGAAAATATAACCAACTTTATTACGAGTCTAGAAAATTACAGTTTAAAATGCGATTTCGTTGAATTAATAGTCATTGGTCAGTGATAAATTTACAGCGAATATGTGTTAGAGGAGCTCGCCAAACATCAAAGATTATTACAACGGTCTGATCTGTCACTAAAGAAAGCTATAGAGATAGCTAAAATAGTAGTGATCGAACAACAAAATACGGAGCACATAAATAAAAGCACTGAGACGTCGTCATCACCATCATCAATATAATAAATAAAGATATACAACATACATTTATATGATATTAGTAACAATATAATAGCTACTTAAAGTAAAACTCCATATTTATATTTTGCTCCAAGTAGACAATATTAACATAATTTATAGAAGATACAATAAAACACATACAATGCAGAAAAATAAAATGTCATTGGTCTGTTTCTACTTTTGTACTATTTCTTTTTACTTATCAAGTGATATTGTTATGACCCATTTAAATTTAAATTATCATGACTTCGAAATCTTTGTAAGATAGAAAAACGTTCGTTTTAAAACCTTACGTTTTCATTTTTATCAGCAGTGTAACTCTTAAGCTTGTGCCAAGTCGTAAGACGATGGAGTGGCTTTAAGCAACTTGGCGCAGTTCACGGATTTGCATCACTTTTCACATCACCCCAAGTCCTTATATATTCATCTACTAGCTGTTGCCCGCAGCTTCGCTCGCGCGTGGTCTTTATCTATACTAATATTATAAATAAGTAAAAATAGATTTTTTTGTGTTTGTTTGTAGCGAATAACCAAAAAAACTGCTGTACTGTTTTTACAACCTTTTTTACCTACAGAAAGATACGTTATCAGCGAGTAATTAGCTGCCCGTCCCGACTTCGTACGGGTAAAATAAGGATTTTATCATTTTTTAATCAATAAGATATAAACATTTACCAATCGATTTATTCGCCCATCCAGTATAGTGTATGTGTGTTCAGTACAGGGCATATAATAATCCTACTTCCTACTAATGTAATAAACTCGAAAGTTTGTATGGATGTATGGACGTTTGTTACTCTTTCACGCATAAACTACTGAATGGATTTTAATGAAACTTTACAATAATATAAGCTTAGGGAATACCAATTAAGTGGTACATATGGCAATAATGGAATATGTTTTTTTTTATCCAAACATCACCAACATAGTGAAGTTCGTATATTTCTCCCTAAGAGATATTGATATAAGATATTGCGTATTTTGAATTTCATTATTTGCACCCAACTCTTCCAAACAAAAATAAAAGTTTCTAAAAACTTTGAAATTCATGTTTATTAATTCAATCAAAAAACTCAAATAGTATATTTCAATTTTTTTAAATTTTACTAAATATCATTCTTCTTACACCAAAAGTGACGGAATCCCCATACTAACTTGCAACCCCTTTTTTACCCTCTCAGATTTAAATTTTCAAAAACGCTGAAATACATTTTTATTTATTTTTAAGCTTGTTCATTAAATTTCATGCTTCTAACTTTAAAAATGACTGGTTTCTAAACAATCGTTCAACTCTTTAGGGGTAGAATTTCCAAAAATCCTATCTTAGTGGGTGTTATAAAATGTATCAACTGCCAAAATTTCAAGTTTCTAACCCCCGCAGTTTAGGCTCTGCGTTAATGAATCAGTTAGGAAGAGTAATAATATTATGTGAATCAACAAAAATACGTATTTTTATAACTTTTGATAGACTCAACTAATTTTGATGAAATAAAGGCTAAACGGAATCTTGAAATAGTTCTTATAATAATTCGGTTTTTTCAATTTTTAGACGATTAAAAGATACAAACATGCAGACAGTAAAAAAATTAAAAAAATGATTGCTTTGGTTTTGGTAAATCGTAAATAGCCATATAACCTTTAAAACAGGCAGTTATTTTGAAATAACAGACAGAAACTTCAATTTTATTTATATGTATGGATAATTTATTAATTAATTCGTTTTTGTTATAGATTTATGTTATTTTATGTGTACAATATAAAGTATAAAGGAAAAGTTTCTTCTGTCAGAGACTAAATAAAATCAGACTTAACTGAGGCTACTAATTTAATTAAACAAAAAAAGGGAATTAAAACAAATGTTTTCCATTGAACTTGACACACATCTGAATAAGCTGCTTAAGCGGCCATTTTATGTAGAAAAAATATATAATATACAAACAAAAGCAGCTATATAACAATTTTAATTAAAGTTTCAAAAGCAGTTATTTGACCGCTCTGGTAGGTTAAGTGTTAAAAATGAGATGACACTTATAGCATATATATATATATATATATATATATAAATATATACATACATTAGCTAAGTTTCCACCAACAATAATTACACAATCATTAAAATAATCAAAACATATATAAAATCAAACAGCTAAACCATCATAATCAGTAAAGGTGTAGTAAGATATATATTTTTTTATAATCAAATATAATTAATTACTTAATGAAAACACAAATTTAACAAAAACAAAATATAAATGAAATCACATAGCTTAAGCATTATTACATTGAGTAAGGCCAATAAAATGCAATAAATAAATGATATATATATTATTTATATATTTTTTAACCAAATATAATTAAAAGGCAAGCAAGAATATGACTACAGTACAAAATTTATAACAAACTTAAATATTGAATATTAAGATGGGTTGGTACATTCATTTTATATAAATTAATTCATTTAATACATTATTATTTTTAACTTATTTATGTTATTTTTGCAGTGATTTTTTTTTAAATATATAATATCAATATCTGAGTACACTTAATTATATATTATATGCTCGCACAGATCTACTTCTTCCTATTCATGATTATGCTGTCGCAAGCTTGATGTAGCCAAAGACCAATTGAATTAAGTTGAGAGATTACAAAATACTTTTATTCGGTTTATATTGGGATGAGGCAAATATAACCACGTTTCACAATTTTGTTCTCTTCTTAATTAGTTGCCCGTCTGACTTCATAGGAATATGCACATCTTCTCTATTCTGTACTGTGTGTTGTTTAACCATTTTACTCCCCCTTCATCACTTGATATTCATTAGATTAACATTTTATTGCATAACAACGTATAAATAATACAAGAGTAAAAGGAAACACTCTAAAAAAAATGGTGCGCAAATGCGGTCTTATCGCTTATAGCGATCTCTCACAGACAACCTTGCCAAACATAAATTAAAAAACCAAAACCAAAAAATTTGACAACATTATAGTAAAAAATACAAGTTTAATTTCTTGCAACTATCTATGCATTCATTACTCTGTAATCACTGAATAAATTAAAGAAACCTAACAAAGTGATTGTTTGTAATGTAGGTCAATGAATAGCAAAAAAGTTTCACAATTGGTCACAGAACATAACTAAATATAAAAAAAAAAACAATAATAAAACTAGAAAGATCCCAAGGGCTTAACTTGGACACACCTTAAATATAAAACAATTACACGAACTATTTCAAATAAAAATATCATTATATTAATCTTATTCAAATATGATTATATTTTATTGAATTTTGCTATTGACGAGCTTCAGTCTAATCATCACATCTGACATCAGTTGTATTCGAACGTGCAATTTAATTCATATAATAGAGCCATCCTGGCTTTATATTAGATCCTTATAATCGTAACCCAAGCCGATAATTCCAGAATCCTCTATCAAGCAGTTATGTTTAATATTGATCAGAGTGGGTTGTAAGTCTAGACCCTGCATTAAGATCTACAAACAGTGATGTGGTATTAATATTGAAAATAAAGTGTACATATATAAAATATATAAAAATATAAAATTCACTAGCTACCCAGATTCGCACGGGTAGTATAAAGGTCTGCATACAACGTTACCATCGTAATACTACTAATCTACTATTACTATCGTAAAACTATATTGGTTTAGGCCGCGAACGTTAGTAAAACTTCCAATCCCATGTTTTTTTTCGTGACATTCAATAATAATCTTCATCATATTTCAGCTAATCTACACAAAACCTTAATAATTTGTACACTTAAATCTTCCTCGTGAATAATTCCGTCTATTGGTACAAGCCGTATGAGATTCCGTTCTATAGATTTTGAGTAAATCGCTTTCACACAGACAGACAAACAAAAAGACGCGGCTCAAGACTCAAGACTTTTTATAATATGTAATAATTTAAGAAATATATTGTTATAGAATATTACATTTACAAAATAAATAAAATCAAATTAATTGAACGATGAAGTTTTATAGGATAAAGTATAAAAATATTCAAAATCAAAAAAGGTTTCATATAAAACTCGACGCTTAAAACAAGTTCAAATTCTTAACAGTATAAATCTACTTACACTAATATAAACTTGTATTAAAAGAGATACATTTATACAATAACGCCTTAACAAATCATGCACCACCACATACATATATAAATAATAAAACAAGCCTATTTATCTGTAAAACCTCGGTACCACAAATAAGAGCGGCCATAATAAAAATTTATAGCCAATTTGCGAAAGAAATACTACCAAGTTACTTCGTAGACTTTTGTATTTCACTAATGAAAGTATCTTTGAATGTTGAACTAGATTTAACCCGTGATTTTGTTGAACAAGCTGCATTCAAAAATATTTATTTATAATTTTTTGTCTTCTTTTTAATTAATATGTATTTTTGTTTATCATCAAAATCAAATATTGCTTTATCGAAGAGGCTCTTGTTAGCGCTTTTAAAGCCTCATGTTACAAGATTTAATTAATTTGTTTTACTACCATAAAATATGTTTTTTTCTTTGATTATTATTTTTCAAAAACATAAACAATTAAATTTAATCTTAAGGTTAAAAAACATTCAATTCAAAATAGGTAGTCAAACTCAAAGTCAAAATATTCTGTATTTAAGTACTGTACTCGGTGGTAGAGCTTTGTGTAAGCTCGTCTGGGTAGGTACCACCCACTCATCAGATATTCTACCGCAAAACAGTAGTACTTTGTATTGTCGTGATCCGGTGTGAAGGGTGAGTGAACCAGTGTAATTACAGGCACAAGGGACATAACATCTTAGTTCCCAAGGTTGGTGGCGCATTGGTGATTTAAGCGATGGTTGACATTGGTTACAATGCCATTGTCTATGGGCGTTATTGACTTGACCACTTACCATCAGGTGGCCCATATGCTCGTCCACCGACCTATACAGTAAAAATAAAGTACTTCTGCAGTTTTAATTTTAACATAAAGCTTGCACCGGTTCGAAATGAAGATTCTGCCGAGAAGAACGAGCAATCATTTATATAATCCCGTAGAGTATTATCAGTTCAGCTCAGTAAGAATCTGTGAATGTCCCACTGCTAAGATCTCCTATTTTGAGGAAAAGGCTTGTAGCTTATTACACCACGCTGCTCCAATGCGGGTTGGTGGAACACACATGTGGCAGAATTTCAGTGAAATTAGACACATGCACATTCTCACGATGTTTTCCATCACCGTCAAGCACGAGATGAATTATAAACACAAATTAAGCGCATGTAAATCAGTGGTGCTTCCCGGGTTTGTGCCCACGTATATCAGTTAAGATTCACGCATTCTTACCACAGAGCCATCTCGGAGTATAATAAGGCTTATTTATTAGAAAAAAATTACAGGAGCTTCAAATTTGGCTTAAAATGTAAAATGGTCTGCGGAATTTTATTATAATAACAATAATATCCTGGGACATTATTCACACAAGGCCATCTGATCCCAAACTAAGCAGAGCTCGTACTATGGGAACCAGACAACTGCTATACTTACATATACTACTTTTCTTTTGTAAATACATACTTATATAGATAATTACATCGAGACTGAGGACGAACAGACATGTCCGTGCACGCAAATGTCTGTCCTGGGTGGGAATCGAACCCACGACCTGCGGCGCCAAAGGCAAGTATTTACCAACCACGCCGATCGGTTCGCCGAAGATAGAACTTTATAAAGTTTTCACAGCTTAACATTTTCTTAAGCATAATTCTATTAATATGTGCACTTATTTTAAACATACCAAAATGGCTGATTTATTTTCTAAACTTATTATCAATTTTCAATAAATGAATTCTATTTTTTTAATACTATAACCTTATACTTTTATTAAACAATTTATTTTATTTTGTTTTATAGTTATAGTGTGACAGTATCGATGTGAGTATTATTTCTTACGCTATGGTATTATAATTGTTCATCAAAGTAATATAAAACACAAAACAATTCTAATCCAGGTACAAGTTTGACCATTTATCCAAACTTTACTCGTTATGTCGTGACCATCTCGCGGGTGTCATTTGTTACAGTTAGCCATTATAACGTCTTACTCACGAAACTATTGTTGCATTTAGTCTGGATATTATTGTGATAAATTATCTATAAAACTATTAAGTGTCGAGAATGCCCAGTGGTTACTAGTCGTGAATCTTATTCCATGATTCAGAGTTCAAAACCCTGTCAAGCACCACTGAATTATAATGTACTTATTTGTATTTATAATTCATCTCGTGCGGCGGTGAAAGATTTTTTCGAAAGGAAACTTACATGTAGATGTAAATCTACCACTTGTATCCACAAAACCACATCGGAACAGCGTGGTTAAATAGGCTTCAATCCTTCCCCTCAAAAAGAATGTGGTAACCCAGCAGTGGGACATGTACAGGCTGTTACTTTCAGGAACTTCCAGTCCGACTTCAGTCAACTTTACCACGGGTTCGATGCGAAGATTTAACCAAGAAAGAACGCCTTGAAACTGAATAGTTTAATTATTAAATTAATAAAATCACTTACATTAAAAATATCAAAAATTTTTGCTAATATCTCATGAAAAGTTCCAACTCAAATAATATACGTGATTTTATAAAAAAGCTGATCTCAGTTTAAAAATCATATTTAAAATCGAAATATTCACGCAAAAATTCAATGTATATCTCAGCGTATCGTTTTTATGGATTTAACGTACATAATAAGGCTATTCGCATGCATTCGTATCGCATCGCACAAATGCGATGGGAAACGGTAAATGGGTAACTCATATTACCGGTTATGTAATAAAATCTGATGTGACATTCGCCTGGATGCTTAAACGCTTTTAGACTATACGACATATTGTAACATTAGCATTAACGAGCCTTAAACCAACGATAAACATAAAAATAGATCACAAAATGCGCCTCAATCACTCGTACATTATTTAGACATCCGAGTAAGAATCAACTTACGATAAAAACCTTAACCTTCGATCCTGTAGTGCCTCAGAAATGTTTGCACAAGCACGTACAGATGATTTTTATGCGATCATTTATTTTTTTTATTGTATAGGTTGGCGGACGAGCATATGGGCCACCTGATGGTAAGTGGTCACCAACGCCCATAGACAATGGCATTGTAAGAAATGTTAACCATCACCTACCATTGCCAATGCGCCACCAACCTTGGGAACTAAGATGTTATGTCCCTTGTGCCTGTAATTACACTGGCTCACTCACCCTTCAAACCGGAACACAACAATACAAAGTACTGCTGTTTTGCGGCAGAATATCTGATGAATGGGTGGTACCTACCCAGACGAGCTTGCACAAAGCTCTACCACCGAGTGAATCATTAGGAAAAGATCTGCATCTTTGGTACGTAGAATCAGAGACAGTCCCAATACTATCCTAATCATTACGGCGAATGATGTAAACGGTTATATGATGAGGCGGATGATCCAGAAGTCTGTGTAATACTCTGGTTTATGTGCCTCATACATGATCAATTATATTTAATCTCTTATCTGAAATTTGTATTATTTGTTTTTTTTTTTACGTCATTAATTATTAATTATTATACATTTTAATTTTAATTTTGTGATTGTGATTCTTATTCTAATTATTAATGTGTAATTTGAATCTATTGAATGTGTAATCATGTACCAAAAGTATGGACCTTGATGCTTGAAAAATAAAGATATTATTATTATTATTATTATCAAGAGTTATGACTTCGTTCGCGCTCGTTCTGGTATAAGAATGCACAGCATGTAATAGCAAATATTTTAAATACTCGGTGGTAGGGGTTTATGCGGGTCCACCTGGATAGGTACCACCCATTCGTCATATATTCTACCGCTACACAGCAATACAAAGTATTGTTTTGCTACGATTTGAATTGTGAGTGAGCCAGTGTAACTGTATCTATAAGAGACATAACAACTTCGTTCACAAGATGGCGCATTATTGATGTAAGGAATGGTTTATATTTACTTGGTGGTAGGGCTTTGTGCAAGCTCGTCTGGGTAGGTACCACCCACTCATCAGATATTCTATCGCAAAACAGCAGTACTTGGTATTGTTGTGTTCCGGTTTGAAGGATGTGTGAGCTAGTGTAATTACAGGCACAAGGGACATAACATCTTAGTTGCCGAGGTTGGTGGCGCATTGGCGATGTAAGCAATGGTTAACATTTCTTACACTGCCAATGTCTAAGGGCGTTGGTGAGCACTTACCATCCGGTGGCCCATATGCTCGTACACCAAACTATCCTATAAAACAAAATTAAGCACTTTACCTATACACCTGAAACTATATGTGACCATAACAGAACCCTTAAGAACACTTTTCGACTCTTTTCAATTTGCAGCTATCGTTTCACCCTTTCTTATTTGAAACTCTTGTATTAAGACTAATATCAACAGAACTGTACCTAAAGAAACATATTCCCTTACCGTAAAATAACAATCCAAACCTTTTGCCTTTATTATCCGTTTTTTCCCTCATTGTACTTTTATGGTCGGTTGCTACACTTAAATTGGAGAGGAAGGGCCTTTGTCCTCCTTTCGGCCCTTGCTGATAGTGTTAATGTATTGAACAGATGGACGTTTAATGATGTGTGAATTGTAATCAATCTGTCTTAGTTGGAACAGAGAAATCGTTTTTTTTCTAAATAATTTATTAATCGCACGTGTTATACACTTTAATGCCTTTAAATGTTATTGTGAAATTTGATTCAATAATTTTTGTAGTACTACATCTGAAATCTGAATACCATGTGAAGTAATTACGGTTACGTAACGCTTATGTATACCACTGCTGGACTAAGGTCTCTTATTTTTGAAAAGAGTGGGTAGACCTGCTCAACCCCAATGCAGGTTGCTGGATACATATGTGATAGATTCATCCGACACATGCAGGTTTCCTCACGATGTTTTCCTTCTCCACCGTTCATGAGATCAATAAATATAAAAACACATGAAAACTTCGGCAACGTATAACCCCATTTAAACCCATAGGTGTCGTAAACGGTTCAATCAGAAAATAATTTACAAGTGGACTCGCAGTCAAGGTATCTTTTTACTGAATACATAGGAACAAATTATATGGCGGAATCGAGGCCAGCGAATCATCATGGTATATCAATTATAAATTTTATTACAAAATATTTTTAAAGAGACTTACAAATCATGGAACACGAACCAAATGAAGATACCAAATATTTCACTGCTGAACGAAAGCCTCCTTTCTTCTTGGGAAGAAGATTTGAGGCTTATTCCATGCTGCTCCAAGCGAATTCCTGAATACTCATAGTAACTGAATTGCAACCAAACACACGCAGGTTTCACTTGACAGCTGAGCACGAGAAATTTATAAACACAAAACTAAGCACATGAAAATTTCAGCATGACGCTTGCCACTTGTTAGATATATTGTCAATTATTATGTATTAAGACGTAAATGTGTGTCACTAAAACATAATGTTTTCAAAGCAACATAGACCTACAATTTACTTTCGAAACTTCATCGCTACGGAGTTCAGAATGACAATCAAAGCATGAAGCATCAACAAGAAACTTAATGCTACAAGTTAAATTATACAAAGATTCACATGTGGCTTTATTTGAATCAAATATTTTCGTAAGTTAAAAGAAACAATGAAAGTTGATATAAGTCCTTTTATCTAGATAAACACTGTAAATCTTCTTATGTAATATGATATGGAAAACGAGCCAATAAAAACGATCAATACGGAATAATTCACCGATCATTCGTCCCACAAAATCCAGTTCCAAGTATTAAATACGTAGCCACGGATACCGGCAAGGATCTCCCTTAAGCACCTAAAGCTCCGGACAATCTTGTATTGTGAGAAAAAATATTCAAATAAACGTATTCAAAATCTCATGTATCATGCATTAGATTTTATATAAAAGTACTCGTTGCAATAACTACAGAATTTTTAATAAACATAAACAAACTAGCTTTCTCTCTACAATGAAGATGCTCAATAATAGATTAATAAGGGTAATAATAATATAAGAATATTATTTATGTCATTATAAATTTTTATATAAAAAAAAATTAAAATATATTTGAATAAAAATCGTCAGTAGCAGTACCTACTAGGCTTAACTGTAGCTAAGAGCCACTCAGGGGACAAATGTACAAAAATATATTTATAATAAAAGTTGATTACACCGTTTAGGATAAGAAAAATTACGAACAGTTACACACTACATATATACTATTATATATAAATATATACAATTTATACCCCAAGGTAAGGGTAAATATTTTTTTATTCTTTTTAAGTATACACTTGCAAATAAATTTGAATAGTTTGGAACATAGGTTCTACCTAGAACTGGCGAGATACTCAGTACATAGATAAGCCGAGATGGCCCAGTGGTAAGAACGCGTGAATCTTAACCGATGATCGTGGGTACATACCCGGGCAACCACTGAATTTCATGTGCTTAATTTGTGATTGTAATTCATCTCGTACTTGACGGTGAAGGAAAACATCATAAGGAAACATGCATGTGTTGAATTTCACTGAAATTGTGTATTCCAACAACCCGCATTGGAGCAGTAGTGGAATAAGCTCCAAGCCTTCTCATCAAAAACTGAGAAGAGGCCTTAGCCCAGCAGTGGGATATTCAAAGGCTGTTACTGGTGATAATATAAGCAAATAATATCGTCAAAAATCAAGAAATACTTACTGTTCGCTTTTTTATCGCATATATAGTTTTATATAACTAACATATCTTGAAAAGTTTTAATCGCTCATACTCAAATATTCCAGTATTAAGCATCGGTTTAAGCCCCGTATGTTTGTCTAAGGGTGGGCTTGAAAGGGGTAAATTTTAGCTAATTTATTGTCGCCGAATCTCGGGAGTTTGAATATTTTCCCAGATAGCTCTCCTTAATGACGCGTAAAACTTGTAAACTTCAGCGGAGCGTTAAGCTTATTAAGTTATAGAATGCAGGCGACTAAGCGACAATTCACTTTAGAAATTCGTCACTTAAAAATCGTTTTCATATAGTGATATAATCTCCCAGCAATACATTTTCGAGGAAGGATTTTCTGTCATTTAATCTTCTTAAATCTGATCTGAGTTATTCAGACAAATTTAATTATGAATAAAAAAATATATCATGATCATCACCATCTAATTGCAATCAACTGCTGAACATAATCTCCCAATGATACGAAAGCACCTTTCACACTCAGGTCATCGATAGACCAAACTAATGAAATGCTTATGAAAATAATGTTACAAAGTACACCAATTCGGGCTAACTTAACATTAAAATAAAAAAATCTCTAATTGACGAAAAACAAAAAAATCCGTGTGGTGTCGTGGGACACCAGATAGGAACGAAGTTCCTTATTATAAAAATATTAATTTCAAGTTCTATTCGAGGTATAAAGAAAATAATTATACGGGTATACATTTTTTATTATGATTTTTTTATCGATAAAAGTCAAAAAAATCTACTTTACGAAATTATCGTAACACCTTTATTTTGTTTACAATGATTTATAAAAAAATATATAACAGCAAACATACAACAGCTAATTACATAAATAATAATAATTAAGACGAATCATATTCTATCATAGAAACTATAGCTTTATGGAAACTAAAACAAAAATTTAAAAATCGAATTTTGAAAAAAAAAAAAAATATTTGAGAGTAAATCTTACGCTTTTTTTAACTTTACGTACGTTTTTTGCCGGCTAGGGTACCCCTCCGCAACGACCCTTAAGGAACTTCGTTCCAAAAAAATCTTTAACTTAAATATCAAAAAATATAACTGATTTTTGACATCAACATAAACTTGTTACGTATAGGCAACACTTGCAAACCGCCGCATAAGCATCACTCTACAAATTCCGACAGCATGAGGTGCAAGCTCAGCAGCAACATTGACCTCAATCGACGAGACGCAGCAACAACCTGAATTTCTTTCGATCGTACGTGACCTCTAAAGTATTTAAGCATAGCAGGACGGCGTAATAATGACGGCTTGATCTAACATAGATCAGTAGTCGCCCAATTTGTTTAGTAATAATTTTAGCTCGTAATGATTATTTGATCCCACTTCGATCGGTAGCCATTAGTTTAATTAATAGGTTAATAAATTAATTTAAGTAAAATTGTATTTTTCTGCATCCACAGGCTGCACCCAACGTAACTAACTAGTCAATAGTACTAGTACTGTTATTTATTTATACTTATTTATTTATAAATAAATACCACTTTTAGTATAGATAGAGAGTACTTTTATATATTTGTCTAGTTTAACATGATTAATTGTCAGTAAATCGCTCCCGCCACCTCTCAATACTCAAATACACAAACCCTACAATTTAAATTAGTTTACTTCCTAACCTAAAGATTCAGAAACATAAAACTCGGATCAAAATTTTATTTCAAAGTGTATTTAATCTATTAATGGAATTGTTCCTTCAACGTTGTGATTAATGCCAGTTCAAAGGGTACTCTAACGGAGAAAAATGGTTTTACAATTCACAGGTGCTATTTCCTTAAACGTTTTTTTAATTAAATTGATTTAAGGATTGTGACCTGTATTTTTTTTAATTTCGTTTTGAGAGATATTTAACAAAGGAAATTATTTATTAATTTATTTTGGAAACAAACAGTATTAATAGAAGGAGAAACATTAATAAAACTTAATCAATAATAATTTTCGATATTACATAAATATTAAAATCAAATAAAATTAATCTTTAAAGCCCATAATTATAAGCGTTACTTAGCGGCTTAGTAAAACACTGTTACCTCTCTTACTGTCATTATTGATTTGAGAACGAAATATAGACCTACAAATGTCACGACAGTACCAGAAAAACTTGTCAAATCATTTTTGTTTTCATATATTGAGTTATGTCCGAAGTCGTAGAACAAAAGTTTTTGCTTATGGTGTTAACTATCTAGTCCTTCGAGTTTGTTGGTGTTTTACAAATAATCCTGCATATAAAGGCATACTAAGTAAAGAAAGGGTGTTTGTTACGTTTTCACGTCTTTACTGCTTAACCGATTAATCATGACATTTTTCATACACGTTGTCAATGATACAGAAAACGACTTTACCTCCCCCTCCTTAACCGTGGACGAAGACGCAGGTGGTATTTAACGAAAACAAAACAACAAGATAATGCCAGGTTAAAAAAAAAAAAAAACTTTATTTTTTAAATTTCGATTTACTATGTTCTCTATTGTTTCTTTTATCACCGGCCAGTTTTTAAATGCAGGAATATTTTCAAATTTCGAATTGAATTAATCATCCAATGTTTTTCTGTAAACAATCTATTGTAGATACACCACAAACATATTGCCGGTTATTAAACAATGGTTCCGGTATACGTGATCTAGAAGGCGTTGCTCGGATTAAACTTAAGATGGCGGCCGTACTGCGTACACTATCTCGTTTTGATTCATAAGAAAATGAAATATATGCCCCTGTTTCAGATAATCATATTATCTATAAATATAAAAAAGCAATAGAAACCGGGTATCTGTACATTGAATAAATTAATCAAAAAACGAGCGATCAAATAGTAACAGAAAGCGATTATGCACTTTTTTATTTGATATCCGTCTGTCTGTATGTACACGCTAATCTACTCAACTACTAACGGTTTTTTGCAGTTTTCATAGACAGATTAAGAGCAGGTTGGACTTTGGAGCAACATTTAGGCTTTGCTTCATTGAAATCTGATAGGAGTGAAACAATTAATATCACTTAAAGATAATTTTAAATTAGTCTTTCAAAGGAATTTATAATGAAACCATGTCTGATATTGAATCTATACTAATATATAAAGCTGAAGAGTTTGTTTGTTTGATCCGGCTAATCTCAGGAACTACTCGTTCGAATTTAAAAAAACGTTTTTATGTTGTATAGTCCTTTTATCGAGGAAAGTTCCAGGCTGATTTATCTATTATATTTTTATTAATTATACGCGGGTCAAAACGCGGGCACAGCTAGTATTGAATAAATTTATATATATTTATAAATATTTTCACTAGCTGTGCCCGCGTTTTGACCCGCGTAAAATATAATGAATAAAAATCAGTCTAGAACCTTCCTTGATAAAAGGACTATACAACACAAAAATATTTTTTAAATTCGAACCAGTAGTTCCTGAGATTAGCCGGATCAAACAAACAAACTCTTCAGCTTCATATATTAGTATAGATTAAATCTCTATAGAATTACCTAATATTTTAGTTGATGAAAAGTTTCTACATATTGAAAAAATATGTGTTTCATTTGTATTGCAAAACCAATGACAGTACATTGACACACATATGTTGATTGTATTCGCTAGACCACTACGTGTAAATCCAGCCTTATGGCTCAGTGTATCAATTTTACGAGCAGCTCAACGTTCAATTTGAATTTAGAATTCAAATCCACCAATGCTCCGTTCTGTTCGCTGATTGGCTATTTGACAATGACGCAGTATTTATCGCACATACCATAAATTAATACTTGAATGTATACAAAATAAAATTTTATTTACAAGCGTAGGAGATAAGGTCATATTTATTGCTTATGGGCGATTAATAAAAAGTATTATTAATGTATGCATATCATATATATGTAAATATATATTTATAATATAGGTAGGCAGCCGGGTAAATAGGCCACCTAATGAGATGGAGGCCCTTAGACATTGCGCTGATCTTTGGCAACTGGGACAATTCACTTACCACCTGAAGGTAAATGTTGACTATGACCCATAGACATTAGCGCTGTAAGAAATATTAACCATTCCTTACATCATCAATGCGGCACAAATTTAAGAACTAAGATGTTATGTCCCTACAGTTACACTGGCTCACTGACCCTTCAAACCGTAACGTAACGATTCTAAGTATTGCTATACCCAGCGGCGGCGGCGGCGGCGGTACCCAGCCAGGCTCGCACGAAGCCCCACCACGGATTACAATTTAAGATTACATTAATAATAATAATGCAACAATAATTGTTCCTATTGTCGCTTCAGCTAATGGACTAATATAACGAAGGGCTTCGACCAACATCTAAAGAAACATTCCCTTAGTTGTTGGATCATAGACCGAACACAACTATGTTGAAATGGCACGCATAGTGAGAATCTTCAGTCTACAACCTTAACCACAAATAGCCAGGGTTAATCTCCACTACTGATGGAAGATATTTTTTTTTTATTTCACTAGCGCTATCGCTTCGCTCGCATAATAATTCAGAATTGCTAAATACGAAATTTCCATAATTATTTTTTGAAAATGAAGTATTTTCATACAAATTTTTATCCCATTTATCGCTACCTTATAGGTTTAACTTCAAACCTTCCTTAGTGCTAACCTACTGTGTGAAAGGAACCCTAGTTTGAGCTGTGAATTGATATGTCAGTCACTCAGTCTATTTTAAATAATATATTTTAAAATGTAAAGAAATACGGCAAATAAAATAAAAAGTTATAAATATTTGAACTAATATTATAAGCAATTCTATTGCTATGTCTGAAAATTACACTCAACGAAACTAAGAACTGAAGTAATGAGTTCCATAAACAGTATTCCACTATCAAAATCAACTATTATATATGGTTTGTTATTAGTGTATATTATATCACACATATACATCATCATTTCAGCCGGACAACGTCCACTGCTGGACAAAGGCCTCCCCCGCATCCAACGGATTTCCGCGACCCTCATGATATCGTCGGTCCACCTTGTACCACCTGCCCACGCCGCGTCTTCCGGTTCGTGACACATATACACTAACTACCTAATCGTCGCGGCTTATATACATAAATAACTAAGTATATAATTGATTATGTTAATGGCACGCTATACATAATTGTATGAACGATAAAGTATTACAATTTACAATTCTGATAAAACATAGGACCACAATTATAGTTTCATCACAGAATCACAGATGGGTTCAAACTAATTTAAGTTAGCCGAACGAAAACAGACCCCGGCGAGCGTTCACGTCCAAGTAACAAAATATATGTGACAGCGTTTTATGTCTACACAAAAATGATAAACATACATGTATTCGATTTAAGAACCCGTCAATCTATATCTAGGATCATTTCAGATTTCACCCACGCGTCCCTATCTATCTAAAACGACCGACATTGTATTTCAGTTTTTTGCTTCATATTACTCGTATTTTATAAATGTTTTATAATATATTAATACTTTCTTAAATAGTGTTTATAACTGTATGTTTCTGTAAACTTCTATGTGTTGTACAATAAAGCATATTCTATTCTATTCTATTTTCAGGAATTTGGTACAGTTCTTGTAACTATATATTTTTTAAATTTAAATTTACAACAATAATAAGATCAAAGTTTTAAATAAGTCTATACACAAAAAAGTCTTGTAATAAGTACACAATCAAATGTGTTTGTTGACCCCTTAACTTTATTACAGCTAGGTAACTAGTATAGTTACTAGGTAACAATATTTTACAAGCGTCGTCGCGTGCAGCGATCGCAATTTCAAATCAATCGGGCCTATGAAAGTTGATAAGACGGGAGGACATTTGATATTTTTGAGAGGGCAAATTACTCTACTCTACCTGATGGTAAGTGGTAGGTTTTTTTTATATTACCCGGGAGGGCAAATGTCTCTACTCCACCTGATGGTAAGTGGTAGTAGAGTCCAAACGCGACGACGGCTAGTGCAGTCAGGAAGAATGATTTGCACTAGCCGCCCCCGCCTTGCCGGCCCGCAAGATGCCTCATCACGCCTCGTTTGAAGGAACCCAGGTCATAAGAGGAGGGGAACACGTGTGCTGGTAAAGAATACCATGTCTTGGAGGCACGACAAAGAAGGGAGTTCCCAAATTTCTTCGTGCGCGATGGAATTGATGTCACAGTTAGGCGGTGACATCGAGAGCCAGCACGCGTAGACTTGTGAAAGAATGGGGAAGCAGGAAAGAGGTAGAATAATTCCCCTGAGCACTCGACATGATACAGTCGATAAAAAGCGCCCAATGCCACTCTCGACGCAATTGTAAAGGCTCGAGGGTGTTGTAGTAGATCCAAACGCGACGACGGCTAGTACTGTCG
Source organism: Nymphalis polychloros (assembly GCA_905220585.2). Lineage (NCBI taxonomy): Eukaryota > Metazoa > Arthropoda > Insecta > Lepidoptera > Nymphalidae > Nymphalis > Nymphalis polychloros. The sequence goes on from HG992262.1 coordinate 1,846,979, forward strand.
GGAAGAATGATCTGCACAAGATGCCTCTTCACGCCTCGTTTGAAAGATGTAAGCAGATGATTTTCACACGCCTGAAACATACCTTATAATCATATAATCTTCATAATTTATACCAATCACTATGAACTGTCGCGATCACATCAGGTTTCAAACAGAAAAAACTGAATCGGTCTATTGGTTTGGGAGCTATGATGCCACATATACACACTTCAAACTTATAACACTTCTCTTTTTACGTATCTAAGTACAGCAGTCAGTTTTTATAATAATTGAAACAATATATTTTATAATTTTTGACCGTCAAAACTGCTAAAAAACAGCTAGTTTACACACAAGTCCCTAAGTTCATGTAACGCTTATTTCTTATAACAAAGACAGAGCCGGCTACCAGTAACTTAAAACTCACTTATTCTAACTAAACTTTGACTTTCAGTACTGATTCACTTCAGCCAACTTTCTTTCAGTGTTAAAGGGTTGACTTTTAGCTAAATAATATCGAATATTGAAGCATTGAATTGTCTTATGTAAAGTCTTTGTTGATATACTTATATCTGCAAAATATCTTTATTATAGAATATTACTTACTATCAAAATATTATAATGTAGAAAGTGTTCTTGTACAGCTAGTGAGCTGCACTTCTTATAGTGCCAATGCAAGTGTAGTGTTTATGGGTGGATGTAAGAAATTACCGTCAGCAGCCATATCTGCTCGTTGTCTGACTAAAATAAAACAAGGACCTTACAGAATTAGCAAATGATGTAAATGATTGTCTATAAATATTCTTCGCATACAGAAAATTAGTCCGTCCATTTTTTACTCACCAAGTAAATATTACATCACCAGTCCACCAATTTACACCGAAATTATAAATATGCCTGTTTTTATCTCGCTCTAAAAACGCTTTTACGCGTGTCTTTCTCATGAACTGGGTATGTGGAACTCACCAATGCCGAGTGCACCGATAACTACTGTAAAACCAGTGGTACCCACTCTGTCTCTTCGGTGGGCCTCACGGGGTCGCTTGCGCATGCTACCGTGATGCCTCGACTGTTGGCCCCAATATGTTGGCGTCCAATGCCAGTCAACAATGTTAGTCAACTGCTTAGGAGTTAAATTACACAATTAGTACATGCGCAAGCAAAGATGCTTTCTATTCAATTAAACTCTCAAGACACGCCGTAGTCTTGTCGTTAGCAAATTCAATATTTATAGAAAAATATTCATTTTCACAATTATATGTTCAATAATATATAATCACAAAATCACGACCCGATAGGTCGCTATAGTCGAGTTATTAATAAAAAAAATTATTCTATATTCGCGAGCGACGCCGTCACGTTTTTAGCTAATAATGCTTTATAATAAACATGCACATGTCCAAAAGTAAAACTGTATTGTTTTATTAAATTTCAAGTTTACGACATACTTTATAGGAACATATATTTCCAATTTTATGTTACGAGCCCGTAATAAAAGGGTAAAATATGGGATGAATGGGTACGTTGTGGAATTTACGCTTTTCAATAAAAATTTGGTTTGCTTCCAACCTGTTGACGTTGATCTCCTTTTGCTATTTATAGTTGTGTTTCAATTCGATTGCTAAGTATCATACGAGTGACTGTGTGTTATCGGTCGAGTCGACTAGTGCATAATAACATTATCTGTAGTGATGATTGTGTAAACGAAGCAATTAATAGTACATAACTAGCAGTTTAAATTCGATGTGACTACCGGTTCTCCTCGGTAGATTCTGCCGAGATAACTGGCTGGCTGGTTATTACGCGTTTCTATGAATCAAATAACGTAGTATATTCATGAAATTATTATCTATCATTATATATTAAAATCAAAGAATGCTCCGCCCTCGTTTTTCTATGAGTTAGTCTTATATCGAGTATTTATGAATAAAATAAGTATGTAATAACTAATTACTAGAGTTTTGTGCAAGCTCGTCTGGGTAGGTACCACCCACTCATCAGATATTCTACCGCAAAACAGCAGTACTTGGTATTGTTGTGTTCCGATTTGAAGGGTGAGTGAGCCAGTGTAAGTAATTACTCCTCTTTTGAGAAGAAGGTTTCTCCATAAAAGCAATTGTTAACCTAACCACAAGATCCGAGGTACAGCAAGTCGTAGAAAATTGCTTGTGACAAAATTGCAAATAACATTAAGGATGAAAGATAACTTATTTCAATTTTTTAATTAGAGGCGAATTTTCAAAAGGTGTACAAGCTCGTCTGGGTAGGTACCACCTACTCATCAGATATTCTACCGCAAAACAGCAGTACTTGATACTGTTGTGTTCCGGTATGGAGGATGAGTGAGCCAATGTAATTACAGGCACAAGGGACATAACATCTTAGTTCCCAAGGTTGGTGGTGCATTGGCGATGTAAGCGATGGTTAACATTTCTTACAATGCCAATGTCTATGGGCGTTCGATCACTTACCATCGGATGGCCAATATGCTACGAGCATACCTGTACAATAATTTAAAAAAGATCGCTCGATCATAATTCAGAATTCCTAAATATCAAATTCAACAGTTCCTACTACCACTAACTACTAGACTATCTAGAACTAACATGTTATGTCCCTTGTGCCTGTATTTACGCTCACTCACCTTTCACAACAATACTACGTATTACTGTGAAAAATTATTTTCATTTCATAATAGGAAAGTGATATCAAAATTCCAACTTTACATTACACTCTTCGCACTAAAAGGAATTTCACTTAAATAAACTATAACATATATTGAAAACTACGGAAAAGGGGAAAATGTAAAGACAGCTATCGTAAATTAGATTCCAATGTCGACCTCAGTCAAGGGAAGTTAAAAAAAACCGCTACTAACCGACCAAATTGGAAATCCACATTTATTCACTGGTTTACTTTTAATTTACGAAGAACCATCTTCCATGTAAATTGAACCATGTGAATTGCTTATATCAAACGAATGACAGCTTCTCTGATAAATCTTAAAAAACGTAACGTAAACTGGTGTTTACGGTAAATTTTAATAACTGCAACGATCACGAAAATTCGAGAGCCCTAGTTTTAATATAGAGACAGTAATAATATTGTCAGATAAAGAAGTCAAGAAAAAAAATCTAAATGTAAATATGAACCATTCCTTACATCGCCTATGTGCCTATTTGCTGGCTCACTCAGCCACCGAAGTAGGACACAAAAATCCTTATTACTGCTGTACAGCAATAGAATTAATGATGAATTGTTGGTAACTACCAGGCTTGTATGAAACCTTACCACAAATTTGCTATTACTATTGAAATATCTTTAAAAAAAATGTTAAGAAATCGCGTCTTATTTTTTTTTGGGTGTGTTTGGCATCTTACAAATGGCTTCACATAAATAATGTATTCATTGCAGTAAAAAAAATACCGAACCGAAATAAATCACCATTCTATGTATATGCATGTGACGCGTATATATTTTTGGCGTGATTTTGAGAAATGACGCAAGTCCGCCTCCGGAGGGACTGTTTTCATTGTTGTTAAATGATTTTACATGACGGTCTTTATTGCTGAATTAAAAAAAAATAACGGAACGTTTGTATGTGAGAAGCTATTATAAAATTGAGTCAATATCTAGTAACTTAAACCTTTGGAATTAAATGAACACCTGGCTATTTCTATTGAGTCTATTGACAAGTATATAATTTGCCAAAAATCCAGCCAGCTTTCTTGCATCATCGAGGTTCATCTCAGGTCTTGGTACTGTCTTTTCCGAATTGGTAATAGTTTTACTTTGGGTATCAATAATATGTTCTTCTAACGCTTCTATATAGATTAACGAAATTTCAATTTGGACCATACATCGAACATTTTTTATTATTGAAAACGTTATTGTATCACAAATTTATCAAATATATATTCACTACACTACACAATAGAGAACAAAAATCTTCCGTACGTATATATATAATTCTTCCGTACGTGTGTTTGTCACCTAAGTCTTCCTAAACGGCTAGACCGAATTAAAGAAAATTTTGGTAATTTGAAATAATAATTGCACCTGGAGGCGTTGTCGGTATATCACCAAATACAAAAATATCTATATGGCAGGACGACGTTGTGTGTTGGAATGGATATTTTTCTTGACTAACAATTGCATTAATCTCCATTACAATTGTATGATTCTAAATTCAATTTTGAATCTCGAGTGACAGTGAATTTATTGTTCATACGAGATGAAATTGAATTCGGAATGTCGTTTCTTATACAATGGAAACATTTAATACGTCCACAATTTTACAAACGCTACCTGGTTACGACATTTGATTGATAAACCGCCGCGAAAAATATTTCTTCTCACGTTTTTGTACGATTCTTTTCATTTAACGAATACGATAACAGATCGTCTCGGTGAATTCCTAATTGTTTTTTAATTACTTTTAATATAATTTTCGTTTTGGAAAAATTTAACAAGATAAGTTAAAACGTAACTCTGTCCCTTAATCCTCCTGAGGAAAAGATTTTGGAGACCTTAACTCCTTTTGAAGAAAAATTTTAAGATTATCACGTCGCTCCAATCTCAGTTGGTTGACACACGCGTGGCGGACTTTTATCCAGGGACATGCAGGTTTCCTCACAATATTCCGCCGAGTATGAAGTTAATAATAAACACAAATTAAGCAAATGAAAATTCAGTGTTCCTTACACAGGTTGTACGTGACAGAATAATACTGTGAATCCGCAGATTAGAAGATTCATGTGTTTTCACCACTGTGCCATCTCGGCTCAATATTATCTCTTAGAGCGATCTTTTTAACAATCTGCCACTTGTATATTCACTAATCCACAGCGTAGCAGTGTTAAGCTATTGAAATTCTCACAAGAAGAAAAGTCCTTAGCCCACTAGTGGTACAAAGGCTAAAAATTCAAATGTTATATAAATAAGGATAGTAAAAAGAATAAGGAAAATAATTTATTTAGGATAAACAAACATTGCAATAATGTTAACGTACGTATAGTTCGTATTATATGAAAAAAAAAATCCATTTAAAATTAATCCTCAAATAATATAATTAATATAAGAAAAAAAAAACTACAATTTCAATAAAAAAAATACAATATATAGATGAATCCAATCAATCAATCTTATGGTGATATACTATTTTGAAACTTGTATTCTTGAAATATTATAATTATTGTGGTCAATGTCGCATATGACTTTTTACACATTACGACTGTTTTCTGCGGTGAATTTCCAGTTTATTTTAATTGAATAACCTCACTGGAATACCGTGCAGCACATTTGACATGAGATATAACAGAAACGGTTTCAAGATGGCGGCCATTATACAAGTAATAATGGTCTGATGAAACCGTAATGCCGGTAATTTGCGTAACGCCGGCTTTTTAATTAGACGTTGAAGAAACCGCGAATCTACGATGCAAAGATAATAAAAAACGAAATGTACTAAGCAATCATTTTTTAAAAATTTTCTGGCTGTCCGTTCATCATGGGTTATCTTAAAAATGGCTTAAATATATATTTAATATCTATAATTTTATAAGGCATTATGTACATTACAATGGGAGATTATGAAGGAATTTCATCACAAACTGAATTCCACGCTGGTGAAGCCACGGGCTTTGCTAGGGATTACAATATTAATTAGCATTACTTTCATTTTTAATTTAAATAGAACTCACAATATTCAAATAAATCTAAATAAGAATGAATTTGAATTGCAAGTGTTGACAACACTTCCAGTGACGTCATATCTGTGAAAGGCATTCTTAAGTCAAAGGCAGTTTTATAAATTAGCTTTTTATTCCTGTACAATTAAAATCACGCTAATAATACCGGTTTTTGAGGAAGGAACATTTTATGGACGCTTATATGAAGAAAGATCGGTAATTTGTACAGGATCCCTCAACGCTTCCGTTAAAAGGCCCACAATTTGCTTTGTGCCTGAAGCGGTCTTTTATTTATATAAGAAAATGCTTTGATTGATGGTGAAAATTTTCCGTATTGTTATCTTATATTATACTGATCATATATCTCTACTTTTGTAACTCGTGCTCTAAACATAATTTATGCTTTCAAACAAGAATATAACAAAACACGAAAATGCATTTTTTTAATATATCGTTATAAAATAGACTTTCACGGGGACGAAATCGCGGGTATCAACTAGTTAGTTAATAGTTATCCTTCTTGACTACAGAACTTATAATCAAAATATTAATTTTAAAAAGTTAAAAATCTTTTATTTTACAAATGAACCACGTGATGGCAGGTCACCACTGCTCATGGACATTAGCGCTTTTAGTAATTTTAACCATTGCTTACATCCGCAATACACCATGAACCTTGCACAGTAAGAATTGACTTCGTGCCTGTAATTAAACAGACACACTCACTAATAATAAACTGGAACACAACAATACTATAGTGCCCGTCAATTAATATTGCACATCGACCTTTGAAAAGAGACAATCGATAAATTTCGGCATGGTAAAGCGTTATCTCAGTCGCACAAAACATGAATAGGCCGATATCTATTAGGAGTTGTTAAAACAGTTATGAGTTTCTGTGTAATTGAATAAAATATACGAACTTTTTATACAGGGTTATTTGTAACGACCCAGCTACCTCGCGGGACTAGATAGCTAACACCATAAGCAACAACTTTAGTTCTGAACGTTTAAAAATCTGCGCGCATCGCAAAGATCGACGCGTTGCATCGTCCTTTCGTTTATGAATGAAATATAGACCTATAAATGTCACGACAGTACGACAACACCTTGTAAAATCATATTTTTTTTCATGTATTGAGTTGTGTCCGAAGTCGTAGAACAAATGCTTGCCTGTATAAATGCTTGCTCTAGGTGGTAGAAAAATAAAATAAAAAGATCATGTTTATATCACCGGTTTAGAGCACAGATAGTTAAATGGGAGGAATTGGGAATTTAGATAATTAAAAGTTTTTATAAGAAGGTGTTCGTTTTATATGTAAAATTAAAAGAAAACAAGTACAGTGACGATGTTATCTGATCAGATATAGTATATAATATATGTATATTGTATAAAAAATCTTCCTGTGGGAATACGGGGATAAAATATATCCTATGTTACTCCCTGATAATGTAGCTTTTCATTGGTGAAATTAAAATTGGTTTAGTCGTTTAGACTTGAAAACGTTACAAACAAACAAACTCACTTTCGCATTTATAATATTAGTTAGGATAGGCGTAAAAAAATGGTTAATGAGTCGAAAAAAAAAGCGAGACAAAGATTGTGGCAGAGGTATTATTGTTTATATATCTCGTGCATGACGGTAAAGGAAAACATCGTGAGGAAACCTTTATGTGTCTAATTTCACTGAAATTCTGCCATTGTCCACGTGTCAATTGTCAACCTGCATGTGTCTATTCCACTAATTCAAATTGGACCAGCGTGGTGGAATAAGCTTCAAACCTTCTCCTCGAAAGAGAAGAGGAGGCCTTAGCCTAGCAGTGGGATATTCACAGGCTGTTACTTTTACATTAAATAAAACATATTAATATTATCTTATTTTTTACGCTCTCCGTGGTGCTTCCCCGGATTTGAACTTGCTGTCTTCGGATCCATTCTATTCATTAGACCATGTCGGTCTAATAAAATGTCCAAAATATTCCCCTTACAAATAACGTCTAATTTAAAACAAAATTAAGAAAACGTTTTTTTACGAAATAAGGTCACGTCAAGATCATTTAACTTGTGAATGTCTAATTTAGATGATTTTAATTAAAAAGATACAAAAGAAGTCCAGTAAGAAATACTTAGAAACGTTTTATAAAATGTCAAATGTCGTATACAATTTTCAATGGAAGTCATAGGAAAAATATAAAATACAAGCACGTTGCCCTATTTAAATTAAAATTAAAATTTAAAAACTATTATTCAATCTGAATTAGTATTTGGTAATAGACTAAACGTCACGTTTGAACAAACTGTAAAGGACAGTTACAGTTTGTTCAAACTGTGACATTTTTCACTTCTAAACGAAAAGTCCGATCCGGATCATTATGAGTACTATTAATATATAGAACATTTTTTATATACTGTCAATATTTTTCGCAGCGCACGCCGAATAATGACTTTTATGGGCAACAATTTGATACCTTGGGTTACATTGTTCCTTTTAAGGTAGGAATCACAATTTTTTTGAAAATATAATATATGTTACTCGGTAAAGATGAAGCTTTATAGTGGTGAAAGATTTTTTAAAATCGGTCCAGTAGTTTTTGAGTTAAATCGTAACAAACAAACAAACAAAAAATAAAATCTTTCTTGATCAACATTACTAACTAAAAATGAACATTGAATTAATAAACAAATGGATAGAATATATGTACTTTATTGTACAAAACGAATATAAAAAATATATAGTAACAACTTTATCCTTATAGCAATATCTTCCAGGTAATACTAACATATACTACATAAGATAAAGATTAAATGAAGGGTTTTTTTCATTTATTCTCTGTGAGGTTTAATTGTGATGAAAGTTTGTATGGCTATTCAGGATTAAAACGCGTGGAGTTCCATACACGATAAACAATTATTAAATTGTATAATAATATAGGGTTTTCCATTAAGGGCGCTTGCTCGTGCAGAACTTCCATCGTAGCGTGTGCTGTGTGGCACGTAGCGCCGTCCTGTTGAAACCACATGTTGTCCAGATCCATATTCTCGATTTCAGGCCAAAAGAAGTTGGTTATCATCGACCGGTATCGCTCACCATTGACGGTGACGGCCACACCAATATCGTTTTCGAAAAAATACGGACCAATCACGCCTCCGGCCCAAAATCCGCACCAAACAGTCACTTTCTGCGGGTGCATTGCCACTTGGTGAACCTCGTGTGGATTGGTCTCGTCCCAAATACGGCAATTTTGCTTGTTGACATAGCCATTCATCCAAAAATGCGCCTCGTCGCTGAAGATGATTTTTTTGCCAAAATCGGCGTCAACTTCCAACTGCTCTAATGCCCAGTCAGCGAACACACGGCGCTGTCTATGGTCATTAACCTTGAGCTCTTGGGTCAGCTGGATCTTGTACGGGTGCAGGCTCAAGTCACAACGCAAAATTCGCCAAGTTCCTTTCTTTATTTTGTTTTAGTAAAAATATATTATATTAATTCTTTTCGTGAGTTATACCACTTGAGCGCAGACAGGTAAAAATTTACGTAGCTGAAATATCTTTGAATTCATCTCCAGGACATTAGAGACCCTCGGCTTTTGAATCATATTTCTTAAAAAGGGACGAACAAACTTTACGAACCATATAAATTCCATCCTTACCTTGAAACTTCTAATAACATGCCTAAAACTATTCTAAAGGAAACGGTAGTAACTCGTAAATTTATCATATTTTTCGAGTATTTATATCTTGATAATCTTATTTATATAACAGTGTGTGTTAACAAAAAATATAACTGAATTCTGATACGACTTATAAGATAAACGTATGAATATTATTATAATCTACTTCTCAAAGGGAGTTCACTAAAACGTCAACTTAGCTATTTTTCTTTTTTAGTTTTAATATTTAAGTTTTAAAACTACCAACGTTAAGTAGTTCAGTGGAACTTACCGCTGAGTGCTTGAAGATAACTGAATAAAATTGACAATCCCTACACACAAGTAAGTGTGGAGGCTGTACAGCGTAGTGCAAGAAAATAAATCATACATGACCGTAAAGTCAATTTTCTTAGAAGCTTAACAGATGTTAGAGAGATTTTCTAGCTTAGCCTATAAAATTATTTTATCTTTCATAAGTGAACTTATAAAAATATGCTTAGCTTTACGCAATTTTTACGAGCTGCTCTTCATGCATTTTTCTCATAATATGGTCATTGGGTGTATAATGTGTTTATAGTTATTTTACATTTAAACGTCCTCTAGAACCCCTTTTGTGTCTAGACATAATAAATTCTTGCATTATATCTTACACTGCGTATTATGTAGTATATTACAACTAGGAACGATTTAGATAGACAGTGATGGGCGTCATTTATTAAATAAGTTTATATAAGTATGTATTTATTAAAAGAAAAGTAGTATATTATGTAGTATATCAGTCGTCTGGTTTCCATAGTACAAGCTCTGCTTAGTTTCTGATCAAATGGCCCTGTGTGAATAATGTCCCAGGAAAAAACAATAAGTTACCCCCTTAGTGAGTATATCATATATATATATATAGGAACTTTTTATAAATATATATATTTTATATGTAGTGTATATATATATATATATATAATAACTTTGTAACTTTTTATATTCCAAATATAAAAAGTTACAAATGATTGTTAAAAGCTACATTACCCATATACTATGACGCAGCCATTAGTGCCCGTCTCCAGGAAGGAGACAGCGTTCCAACATTCAATATACATAATTTACTTACTTATTACTTATATGTGTGAGATGTGTGTGTAGTGGGTTGTATTCGTGTGAGAATGGACAATGTAAGTGGGGAAGTGCGAGTGAAATGTAGTATTGTTTTTTTTACAACCGACTTGTTAGTTCCCACAATATTTGGCAGTGACTAATGGTACACTTAAAAGTGAACCAGGCTTTATTTTCACGCAGTTTTCTAATTCATCATAGGTTAGAAGAAATTTCTTTTGAAATTATAATTACCTTTACTCATAGAATATTTTATTTTTTTACTTTACTCATAGAATATTTCATATATGAAATAAAGGTAATTATGGCTAGAAATCTGGTGAGCATTTGGATATTTGATGTGGTTATATTACATATCCGGGATGAAAAACTCCAGTAACATTTTTTTTTCGGTTTGACCTGGAATTTGAACCTTGAACCTCTGGATCTGAGACCTTATATCTAGCCAGCCAACGAGACAGCCACAAAAAGAAAACAGGTCAACCTATGTATTATTGTTCAATTTACCAGTTGTACACGAAAAAAAATTCTTAGTGAAAAACAAATTTATAAAACATTCTTTCGCTGACTCTCCAAAGGTCTACTTTTTTCTTGTTTTAATAATCAATACGCAGTTACTTATACAAAACACGCAGAAAGTACGTAATGGAGTTTTATAGAAATTGACATAAGAAGGGATATTATTCCCAAAGGATACTGAAAACCAATATTTCAACACGAACATAAAACAAAATCTTCTATCTTACTTCAAAGATAAAATCCAGACATAACTTTTAAAGTGGTCACATAATGAATACGAACTAAACTTTAGTGTACAGCTACAAACATAAATTCATTTAAGAACTTAAATTTTTCACTAACATCCACAAACTCAATATGTATAGGAGTTCCGGATATCGAGGATGATGAATGGTTCCACAACGCTATGTAATTCAATACGAGATATGAAGTTTTAAAAGCCGGTTTAACCTTTACATTAGACGTGGAATTAAACCAGAAATTATTTGAAAGGAACTAGAATTTCTAAGGCATGACGTAATAATTGATTAAGTCAGCAAATAAACAGATATGGTTTATTGAAGTATGCAGTTTTGAATAGACGTTTTAAGTTTAATTTAAACGACAACAAAATTAAATTTAAAGTTAGATTTGAGATTTCTAGGTAGACTTTGTGCAAGCCCGACTGGGTGGATGCCACCTACTCATCAGATATTCTACATCAAGTGGCCAATTTGCCCATCCACAACATAAAAAGATGTCGATTCTACCGAGAAGAATCGACAAGACAGACAGATACTCTTTTAAAAAAAAAGTGCGGTCGGGGGACCGTGTCAGGAACGAAGTACTGTACGATATTTTTTCTACTCAAGCCGTGTTTTAATTGATTATATTATTTCGTTATATGACTTGACCTTGGGCCACTACCATTTCACTCTACTGTAAGCCGCGTAAAAGAACTTCGTTCCAATAATTAACTAATATATAGTCTATGCCAACCACAACCAAGCGCGACTACAACCAAGCGCGATATAATTGACTATGATCTTAATCAATGATAGCGCCTGAATAAAATCTATACTTGGAATTAAATATTTACATCCTTGGAAAAGTTTTACAATCTCGTGCTGTGATGATTACTACCTTTATTTATGAGTTCCAATATTCGAGGTGAAAATAACACACGCAATCATAAGTACATATATTGACAACATAGTCATATGACATATAGTATACGATCAAATATAAAATGTAACAAATCAGTGATATATGTTTTTTGTTTTATAGTATTTGATTACAGCACAACATTTTAAAAAACACGTGTCATGTTACCTCATTATTGGTAGGATTTGACTGCCTCGTTGGTCTAGTGGCTCGATATAAGGCCGCAGACCCGGTGGTCCTGGGTTCAATTCCCAGGTTGGGCCAATAAGTAGTTATTGGATTTTACTGTCAGAAAATTTACAATAGCAGCCCGGAGTCTGGAAGTTGGAAGTGTGTACACTCCTGTGCCTCGGAAAGCACGTAAAGCCGTTGGTCCTGCGCCTGAACTCTTTCCGGTCGTGTCGGATTGCCGTCCCATCGGATTATGAGAGCTAGGGAATAGTGAGTGCACCTGTGTTTGCGCATACACTTGTGCACTATAATATCTCCTGCGCAGTTGGCTAATCTCTCTTGAGATTGGCCGCCGTGGCCGAAATCGATCTGGAGGACGTTATTTTGTTATTTGTTATATTGGTAGCTATTTAGAAAACAGTCAACCAACAAGCGGAAATATGTAAGTTCACAAAACTTCGCCAGCTCTCTCTTAACACGATATAATCAATTCCTTTATCATCCCTACAAAAAGGGAATCAAGCTTCGTGCATTGTTATCGCGCTAAACTCCGAAACGTATGGAGACACCCTCGATACATATCAATGCATATTCATGGCTCTGCGACAATCAAAAGCCTTTTCCATTGTTTCCTACGCATCCATAACACGGGATACATACGGACACAAAAACCGTTAACCAGCCTTTAATTTGATTTTTATACAAGCCCGTCTGGGTAGGTACCATCTTTGTATTATTATATTCAGCGGGTTGGAATGTGAGGTAGCCAATTTACCTATAGGCACATGAGACATACAATCTTAGTTCCCAAGGTTGGTGGTACATTTGCGATGTAACTGATTGTTTATATTTCCATCACGGCCAATATCTATAGGCGATGGTGACTAAAAATATAAACCATTGGAAGAAATATTTTAGCATATTTAGTAAAATAAAAATTTTGTTTTGATTTGATCTTTAGGTAGTGGAGCAACGTGTAGTAAGACTACTAAGAATGTCACTATTTACATATTTTTGGGACTCGTCGTATCTTTTAATAACAATGTGTACGAGGGCTGATTACATAAAAAAAACGTGTACGTCTCGGGACGCTCGACTGAAGTGATAATATTTATTATTAAATATAATAATTTAAATTAGTACTTAAGACTTGAGAGTTGCTAAACTACTACCTGTATACGCTAGATGGCGTTAGGTTGGTAACTCTCAGGTAAAGCAATCCGCGTCGGTAATAGTGGCAACGTAACGCGTTACGTTACGTAGCGGTTTACCCTCCCATAAGAAGTTATCACTTCAAAAATCCCGCTCTATATTTTTATTTATTTTATGCGAAAAAAACGCATTTTTTCGAAATGACTAAATTCATAATTTGAGCCAAATCATTAGAGCCGTTTCCTAGATACATGAAGTAAATGTATATACAAGAATATCACTTTAAATTTTATAAGATAAAAAGCTATTTGTCCCTGAAACAATAGCAATGGTTTGTCAGAATGTTCATTTCTATACACCGAGATCATAACACTATAAAACGTTCGCTTCCGTTATATATAAAATATACTTACTTACATATTGTAAATATAATCTTAATTTATTCATAATCTATACTAATATTATAAAGAGGAAAGATTTGATTTTTCGTTTGTGTGTTTGTTACGATTTAACAAAAAACTACTCGACCGATTTTAAAAATTCTTTCACCATTAGAAAGCTACATCTTTACTGAGTAACATAGGGTATATTATATTTGATATCCCTACCTAAAACGGACCAATGTAACAAAAGGTATCAAAATATTGCCTAATTATTTTAATTATTTTGCGTGCGCTGCGAAAACTATTGAAGATATATAAAATTGTGTTCTATAATATATTAATACGTCCGCGATGGTGTATACCTAACTATTATAGTTAAGCCACAATAACAGTTTTTGTTTAAATTATTAATTTCATTACGGGTGGAATCGAATAGTGATGATATTGGTATCATGATATTATTAATCCTTATCCATTTAAATGGTTTCATAATTAAGGTTGACTATGTACATGTAAATTTCACTTTAAATTATTCGGATCGGACTTTTGGTTTAGAAGTTATGATGGGTATAAAAATTCTCTAAGTAAGGAAAATGTCACGGTTTGAACAAACTGTAACCGTCCTACGTTTAGCCTATTAGCAAATACTTATTTACGTATTTACGTTAAATAATAGTTTTTAAATTTTCGAAGCGAAGTCGCGGGCGAAATGCTAGTATATACTATAGAAAGATTTCAACTATTCATAATTTTTATCTATACCATTGTATAAAGTTCGTCAGCAAATCTAACGATCTTACAATTCGATTTAAAATATTATTCCTTCATAAGTACCTTCATTAAAAATCGTTTTAAAAGTTCGTTTGTAAAAACCGTGTGTAACATGTAACATGGCGCACAAAAAAACAAGACAAATTGCGCTATTTGTCCGCGATTGCGCGATACCGTGCCCGCTGGTCGAAATGAACAATGGCGGTAAAAACGAAGCCTATGTTAATATTATTCAGAGTGATCATCGTCACTTGTTTTCACGATGACAGTGACTTGAATAAAACTTTGTATGAGCTAATTTCAATTCTTCGTATAACTAATGATGACAATAAAATATAATTTGTATAATATATTTTTTGCCTCTACTGCTGGTTCATTTTTCGCCCAGAGAATCGGAATTGCGATTCAAAGGGGAAATGCTGCTAGCATCTTCTGCTAAATCTTGGCCCCATTCTACGCGGTCGCGATTTGTACAGTAACTATTTTAAATTTTTATTTGTATTTATTTAAGGTTTTAATGTAAAATAGGATAATTAAGCAAAATAAATAAAAACCGTTCCAAGTTGTTTCTATTGATAATTGCTTGTAAATAAATTTGATAAATAAGTATCTGGTTGGTGATTTAAAATAAAAAAAGGACAGAACTAATAATGCAAATAAATTGACGAGAACAAAACTCAAACTTCAATTTCGTTTAAAACTTTGCTTATCAAAGACCTATATAAGTCCACGTTATGTAGCCTACGGTACGGGGTGATTGGAAAAAGATCTGTATAAGTCTCACTATTTTAGCGTCGGGGTGACTCAAAAAAGACCTGCGTAAGTCCGTGTTTAATATGGGTACGAGGCGACTGAGAAAATACTCTTGTAAGGTTCTGAAAGAGCGTAGGGGTGACTCGGAAAAGACTTGTTTAAAATCCCATTAGTAAAGTCGGAAAATACCTGTATCAGTCTCACTGAGCGTCAGGGTGACCGCTGTAGGGACATCAAAATAAAGGCGTCATAAAGACACTTCACTTACACTGACAACTTCTATCACAAGCTGCCAGAAAGTCTGAATGAGCTTTTACGTATTTTTACTGTAAAACCAAGTTGTACTGTTTCCACAAATTTCAGACGGTGACCAGGGTGAAGGCACGAGGACGCTGCCTCGTCAGGAGAGGCCGTGTTAGCGGTCTCTGCCCCCCCAGAGTAATCAACATGGTCCAGTGTATAAAAAGGCACGGCAAACTGCAGAATCACTTCACTTCGCCTCCGTCGCTCGACTCGATCGCACGTCTTCCTTATAACTTTAAAAGTAAACTTAAACGTTAACAGTACTATCTAATTGACTGTATCCAGTGTTGCGAACGAAATCTATACTACTATATAAATCTATTGGTTCTGTCTGTACATTTTTTTTCACCTAATTTTGTGATAAATAATCGTTTTATGATGCAGTGATTCCAATATACTTTTTTTTCATTTTTGTCTGTCTGTGTGTCTGTCTGTATGTCTTCTTATAACTAAAGAACGGCTTAACCAATCTTGATGAAAATTGGTACATACAAAGAACATGTGATGGCGCAAATGTTAGGCCATATATAAGATCGGTAAACGCTACGGTATCTTATGAAAATTAATTTCAAACAACAATACCAAGTACTGCTGTTTTGCGGTAAAATATCTGATTTATCGGTGGTACCTACCCAAACTCTTCCACCAAGAAGAATAAGTATATACATCGAATCATATATTTAAACGAGTATCCTGAATAAATGAAGAAATATAAACTCCACGCGTTTTTATGATGTATATAACCTTATTTATATTAATATGAACCTAAATTCAAACCGATACTGTATCCGTAATCGTCGTTAAAACTCACGTCTAACCACTGAACCATACCGACTATCTTTAAACAGCGAGTTACTTAACAGATTCATTGTATACTCACGAGTATGTAAAGACAAACGGCCTTACTTATAAACTTTGTTTAGTGGCTTTTTATTTAAACATTTTCTCTCTTTCTCTCAACATTGTTTTACCATTCGAAAGAAAAAGACACAGCATTGTTCAACTAATCACCCACTAAAAATGATATATCGGTGAAAATGTATATTGATTAAGATGTATGTATCATCTTTAATGCATACAAGCTAGGTGAATACTAACTAATAGTAAATTCATGGCCGTCCATCCGAATCGAATTACATTGATGACGTCGCAAACGCTTAGGTTAACCCAATGTCCCATTATAATTTCACATACCGATCATTCGTCTTTCGATGTTCGTATTAATCATGAGAGGACGCGATTAAATGAGTTTTAAGTTTAAATTCACGTAATGTTAAAAAAAATGTTTAAAAACTAAACCCGACTACGATAAAAATCACGGTCTGACAAATACGAAACAAGAAAACATACTTGTCTGATATTTTAATTTAATACATGAACCTTCGCCTGAACTCTTTTCAAATGGGTCGTATTACCGTCACATCATTGATGCGAACGAGAAAATAGAGTGCACCTGCGCTTGCGCAAAAACTTGTGCACTATAATATGTCCTGTGCTGTTAGCTAGTCTCCCTTGAGTTTGGTTACCATTTCAGAAATCAATCAGGTCATTAACAGTACAGTAACAGCCTGTGAATGTCCTGGGAGCTAAAGCCTCTTTTCCTCTTTTGAGGAGAAGCTTATTCCACCACGCTGCTCCAATGCGAGTTGGTGGAATACACATGTGACAGAATTTCAGTGAAATTTGCCACATGCAGGTTTCCTCACGATGTTTTCCTTCACCGTCGAGCGCGAGATGAATTATAATCACAAATTAAGCACATGAAATTCAGTGGTGCTTGCCCGGGTTTGAACCCACGATCATCGGTTAAGATTCACGCGTTCTTACCGCTCAGGTCAGTCAGGTCAGTCAGGTCACATCATTAAAAATAAAAGGGTTATTGTAACTTTCTGCGTCACACATACAATATTATATATAATATTATTTAAGCAAGAAGTTTATTTATTTATTATTTATTTATTTATTTATTCATGTACCAAAGACAAGTAACACAGAAAAATAACAAAGAAACAAAGTGATACATAGGAAAGCTTATCTCTATGAGAGATCTCTTCCAGCCACCCTGGAGTGTGAGTAATATTATGTCAAATTAAAGAGAAGGTAGGTACATCTTTAATTTTGGTGACAAAGAGAATAATTAAATTACATTTTATTTATTACTTTACATAAACATACTTAAATAAACATAAAACTATTATGAACTACATATTAATTTACATAAATACAAATAATATATACATACATACATATACAAAATAAAATACACATATATATATATATATATATATATATATATATATATATAATATCTAATGTTGTGATGAAACTGTAAGATAATATTTTTTTAATCTGAATTTAAATGTATGTACTGAATTACAATTTTTTATAATATAGCCCGGAAGAGAATTCCAAAGTTGAGCAGCAACCACCGAAAAGGATTTTTTGTAGAAAATACCATTATAAGGGGGTATATCAAAAACTTTATTCAAGACACAAGATCGAAGTGGTCTTTCTCGCGGTGCAGAAAACTTGAATCGTTCGAAAAGATAGGGTGGAGTAGAGTGATTTAATATATTAAAAAGTGTGGTCAAAACATGTACATTACGGCGAAAACGAATCGGAAGCCACTTTAACTGACGTCTGAAATTTGAGACATGATCAAATTTGCGCAGTCCAAATATAAATCGAATGCATAAATTCTGAAGTCGTTCGAGTTTGTCAAGTAGCTCATCCGTAGCATCTAAATAGCAAACATCGGCATAGTCGAGGAGAGGAAGCAAAAGAGATTGAGCCAAGATAGTTTTCGTTTTTAGTGGGAGGAAATTCTGCAATCGCTTCAAAGAATGAATGGAATGATGCAAACGTTTGCTGATATCATTGATATGTGCAGACCAGGACAGATTGCAGTCCAATGTTAAGCCTAAATTCTTAGATTTATCTACGTAACTTATGGGTAAACCATCATAGACTACAAAGGGTAGTTCACCGAAGTTAATTCGCCCTCTAAGCTGTCTGCTACCAATTATCAGGACCTTAGATTTAGTGGGGTTAACTAACAGCCCAAATGAGTCAGCCCAATCTTTAATTAAAGCAAGATCATTGTTAATTTTTCCAATGGCATCATTTAATTCATTCAGTGAGGAATGTCTGTAAATCTGCAGATCATCAGCGTAGAGGTGATAGTGTGAGGAAACAATTGTAGTAATCTGATTAATAAATACTGAGAACAGCAGAGGTGATAGAACGCTGCCCTGCGGTACTCCAGCAGAGAGTCTAGTCCAGTCAGAGTGACTCTCCTCACAACGTATACGTTGTTGACGGTCATGGAGAAAAGAATGAAACCAATCAATCGCAGAGGAGGAAATGTTAAGAGAGCGGAGGACACCCAGCAATAAGTCAAAGTCCACTGAATTGAATGCGTTACTAAAGTCAAGTAAAGTGAGGACAGTAAGCTGTTTGTTGTCCATTGCGTAACGGATATCATCAGTAACCTTGAGTAAAGCTGTGGTTGTGCTGTGAGAAGGACGAAAACCAGATTGGAAGGAAGATAAGAGATTGTTATTGAGGAGAAAAGAGGACAACTGTTTTGAAACAACTTTCTCGAGAATTTTAGAAAGAATGGGAAGAATGGATATAGGGCGAAAATGTGAAAAAGAACTGGGATTAGGGGATTTAGGCAGAGGAATGACATGTGCCATTTTCCATGCAGTAGGAAAGACTTTGTTAGATAAGGAGAAATTTAGAATATGAGTTATAATAGGAGAGATTATATCAATGATGAGAATTAACATGTCCCGGCTCATGCCGTCACTGCCAACGGCCTTTGAAGAAATTGAAAGTATATCTTTCTTAACGTCTTCATCTGCGACATCTTGGAAAGAAAACGGAAGACATGTAGGAGATGGTATAGCAGCCAGTTTTTGAAGAGAAGAATTTTTTTTAGAAGTTAAAAGCGTGGAAGGTGGAGAAGAGAAGTGTTTGTTAAGGTCATTAAGATTAATTGTGTTATTAAAGTGCATATCAGTTTTACCAATGCCAACAGTTTTAAGGAATCTCCATGTTTGAGCAGTGGAAAGAGATTCGATTGAGTTAAAAATAAAACGTCGTTTAGCGTCCCTGCACAATCTGTTACATAGGTTACGTAATTTCTTGTAGGCAGTAACATTCTCAGCTGTTGGATATTTTTTACATTTCAGTTTGGCTTTGTTGCGTTTGGTCATTACATTCCTTATTGTAGAGGAAAGCCATGGAGCAGGTAAATGCTTAACTCTGACCGGTCTTACTGGCGCATGGACGTCGTACAGTCCAATAAGCAGTGAAGTAAAGAAAGATACTTTATTGTTTATGTCCGATTCATTGTACACACTAGACCAGTCCAAATTTACGGCATCAACACGCAGACGCTCCATATCAATGTCTCTGAAGTTGCGATGCAGAATTTCTTTACGTCTACGTTTAGGAATGCTAACATTATAGCGTAGATATAAGAGGTCGTGATAGGAGAAAGGTGCAGTTAATTGTCCATGTGATAATACATTACACGTTTGAGAAGTAATTATTAAATCTAAAAGAGAAGGATTAGCATTAGGTGGAAAATGGGTAGCAGAGAGAGGAAGAATTGACATGTTTAAAGATGAAACCAAAGAATATAATTTATGAGTCCTGTAATCATTTTTTAGTAGGCACGTATTAAAGTCACCCATGATTATTGTGTCACTATAAGCGGGAGATAAATTTACTAAGAGTGATTCGAAGGCATCGAAATAATTAATAGTAGGTAGAGGGCTGTATGCCACCCCTACAAGGAGTGAGGTATGCTTCAAGCGGATCTCAATGAAAAGATGTTCTAAACTACCAGAGTATGTGGAAGGAGATTGACTTATGATCTTGAAATTAAAATTATTTCTAAGATAAATGCAGACGCCTCCACCTCCTTTGCCAGTACGGTCATTCCGAATTAAAGTAAATTCAGGTAAATGAAAAAGGGCAGAAGGGAGAGAAGGCTTTAGCCAGGACTCAGAAATAAGAATACAATCAACTAAGATGCCGCTAAAAGATGCTAGAAAATCGGGAAAATGAGCCGGAATGCTTTGAGCATTAATGTGAACTATGTTAAGACCATGTAATTTATTAGTGAAAATGGAACTGAGATTTTGACCAATTGTAAATGAATCATCGATTGAAGAATGGTTACTTGACAGGCTTTGAAAATCCTCAGAAGATGAGCACGAGAAATATTCATCATCAAAGAACAATATATCAGACATTATAATATGTAGAATACTTATTTAAATAAAAAAAAATATATAAAAAAAACTTGAGAGATATATCAAAATAAAAATTAATATGAAACAAAAAAAAATAAGATAAATATATAGAGTATTATATAAAAAAATATATAAATAACTTATAAAAATAACAAAAGTAGAAAAAAATAACTTTACAAGCAAAAACCCACTCACACTGGCGAAAGGAGAGAGATATCATCAAATTACACAAAAATAACTTACCAAAAACATATTGAAAAGTCATTAACAAATTGAAAAAATAAAAAAAAAAAAAAAAAAAAAAAAAAAAAAAAAAAAAAAAAAAAAGAAATTATCAGCTATTCTATATATCTATAAAAAAAATAAAAAACTATCTACAGGAATATCCGAACGCCGACAATGCAAGATGACAGTATAGGATTGTCTAAAATATAAATAATCTGTGCACATTATATCAATTTATCTGTGGGAATGAGTAGTCATTAAGACAATGACAGATTGTGACAGACATTTATTTATTATCATTTTCAACTTAAGATTATAAAAAGTGAAGAAAAAAAAAAAAAAAAAAAAAAATGGATCTACCGGACCTCATTCAATTAAGTGGATAAACATTACAAGTGACAAATTGAACTTAGTGCAATAAACTATGCCTACCGTCGTTCGGAATAAGTAATAGATGAAAGTGTAATAATAAGAAACTGACCACATAGTACCCTCCAACAAGGTATACAATTACTTAGCTGATGTTTTAATATTTCGACGAGATCTTGTAGTTTTCTGTTCATATACCGATTCAGCAAGCGGATGTTTTTCTATTAATGCCTTCAGTTCACACATAGAATTTACTTTCTTGCGATTTTTGTCTGGCAAAGATATGACGATATTACCATCGACGGTCCAGCAATTTCTCATTCCGAAATGCTTACGGGCAGCCACAAACAACTCCTGCCTGGGTTTGGTGAGAAATTCCGTAATTGTTATGCCGGAACCTTTAAGTGCAGTTTTACAGTTCCATACTGCATTCCTGGCCCTTAAACTAATAAAGCGGACGAGTATGGGTCTAGCTTTATTCTTCTTTACACCTAATCGATGGCAAATATCAATATGAGAGTAATCAAAATCAGATAGTTTTAAACGATCACGCAAAATGGATTCAACTGTGTTATTGATTAGTTCATTGTTATCTTCAGATACACCATGAAGTAGAAGTATATTTCTTCTGGACAATACCTCTTGATTGTCGACTCCCGTGCTGAGCAATTGCAACTGATGCCGTAACATGGATAGAGCCTTCCAAATAAACTCCTTGAACACCTTGAAGTCGGCCGCCAGCGAGGAACAATTACCCGAAGCACTTTCGTCAGGACTTGATGATGCAACTTGTGTTTTAGCCAAAGCTTTATCGAAGAGATCCATACGTGCCTCGAACATTTTTGTCATATCCTCCATATTTATACTTAGTTGAGTGTGTAGATCCATTGTAGCGAAACCAATAAAATTGTGCAAAATAAAGATGATATGTTGAGTAATTATATGAGCCAGCTGACGTAGGTAAACACTAAATCATTTATATATACTTTTTATTTAAATAACATAGAGAAAGACTAATTAAATTAAAAAAAAAAAGTGCAGAGCAAGAATTATGATGCTATTCGTATGACCTACCCTCAAATTGCCAAATCAATTGAAGTTCTAAATATAGTCCCAAAAACCTTCATATTTACCAAGAATTATTTGTTATGCAAAGAACCTCGTCATTACCTTTCGAACCGAAAATTATAAATGAAATAATAATAAATTAGTCGTTGTAAATTAATGATAATAATTATTTGAAAATTTAATTAATTTAAATCAAATAATTATAGTAACTAGCTTCTGCACGCAGCTACCCGCACTAAAAGCTATTTTTCCGTGGTTTCAAGCTTGATTTTATATAAACGTAACTTTACTCGAGTAATTGGATAATTATCGCATTTCATTTTACTAATTACACATTATATACTTATAATATACGCCATTACAGATAACAAACAGCATTAAACTTAAAAAAAAGGTATTTTAACATACACATTTCTTTGGTCGTTTTTCAAATCTCAGTCCCACCGAAATCCTATTAAAAAGAACCTTTTCACGCGGTCAGAGCCTACGATAACACAGGTTACGCGTATTTATCGAACAGGAAAGGCATAAAAAATAACAGGGCATAACGGGGACACCGTTATGGGCTATATCGGACGGAACACGTCTATTTATAAAGGGTAAAGTGTTGTCTGGTATATATTAGGGCCCTCGGCTTAACCATAGAGACTTGAATGACAAAGTTTTATGAATACAGAGTATTATAAATGTGGAAGGTCGAGACTGCGTTCGGTTCGAGATTATTGGATATGATTTATCTATTTTTATTTCTCTATTCGAACATAATCGTTTTTTTATGATATTGGTAGGTGGACGGGCAAATGGCACCTGATGATAAGCGGTACCGGCCATAGACATTGGCCGTATTACGTAGAATATCTGATGAGTGGGATTTACTTACCCAGATGGGCTTGCACAAATCACTCCCACTGAGTTAAGTCTTCCGCAGATTTGCTCGCTGCTCCGTGCCATAACTTACATAATATTATGATGTCTACTGTATCACATAAAAATATTCTACCAGCAACAATTAATTTTGCAATTTTCCGTTTATTATGATGAATGAGTAAGTGTAAATACAGTCATGATGAACATAATCGATGAACGAACGATCGACGAACGAAAACGACGATCATCTGAACGATGTAAAAAAACTACTACTTTAAATAAATAAATAAAACTTAAATCGAATTGTACATTTCACTTTCTACACAATTTCAAAAAGATTTGTCGTAAACTAGTCAGTTAATATTCCATATTAAAATGAAGAAGAATGAAGAATTAAAAAGAAAGAAGTACTAAGCACATTACTCTTACTGACGTTTGATAGACGACCGAACAAAGTTAACGAAATATACACAATAATATATTAGTAATGAGTGTTTCCTCAGTAATGCCACAACAATGTACAGCTTAGGTTGATTGATTATGGAAACATCGGAGGAAGGAAAAAGTAAAAAATGAGACGCTTTCATCCCGCATTGTTGAGGGGCAAAAAGCAAACTTATTATATATTTACTAGTGCGATAAATCTCTTTAAATACTATATATGCACAGCTTTATTTATTTAAATTTTATGAATTATAAAAATTCGTAAAATATTATTTAAAAGTAAATAATATATGAATTTAATCGGCGTGGACTGGATATTGAATCAATTGGCAATATCTGCTTGAAGCCCGACTGGGTAGTTACCCGCACTGATTAAATATTCTACCGCAAAACACCAATATTTAACATTGTTATATTCCTGTTTGAAGGGTGAATACGCCAGTGTAACTATAGACATAAGGGTCATAACATCTTAGTTGGTATTATTGACGATGTAAGGAACGGTTAATATTTCTTATAGCACCACTGTCTAAGCGACTGACTGACTGTCTAAGCTCACCTTTCACCATCACTTGCCTATTTTATAAAAGAAAAGAGATGTCCTTCTCTTTTCTTTTATAAAATAGGCATTATAGGTTTGTGATTATATGATTATAATTATATCTGACAACTGCCTATTCTTCACAGCTCTCATGGTTCAAAATTAATTCCTATTAATATCGATTTTTTTATATTACCCGGGATATGACTCTACTCCACCTAAGTAAGTGTTAGTAGCGACCAAACGCGACGACGGCTAGTACAGTCGGGAAGAACGATCTGCACTAGCCGCCCCCGCCTTGCCGGCCCCTAAGATGCCTCGTCACGCCTCGTTTGAAGGAACTCATGAATAATAATGCTTAAAAATAATAAAGTTACAGCATAAATTCGCAAAGCCAAAAAATTTGGACACAATAAGATTTCGCCGATATGAATTATTAAGAACACGTAATATATTTTATTTTGTGTACAAGAACTGTTATGTAATAATTAGTAGATAAATTATTATTGTTGCAATATACTTTCCTCTTTACATCGTTAGTGTGTAAGATAATCAAAAAACTAATTTGAGCCGAACTTGTTCTTCGTGATGTGGTTGCAACGATGACTCGCTTCATGAATTAACTTATTACCACAACGCGAGATGGTCGAACCGCAAGATAGGCATGATACGAATTTAGTTATGTGAGCTTTCTCTATTTGCCTTAACGCGCCATGATGGTTTTATAAGGCATAACACAAATTTTGCGATATAAATGTTTTATAGTGACCACAACCCGTGATCGATGGGGTGTGGTAAGAGGTGGGGATGTAGCAAGTGTTAGGTAAACTTTATCCTTTTTTTGCAACTAACGACATACATATATACAAAATTTTATTAATTAAGACGTGAAAACGTAACAAACAAACAAGTAAACAAACTTCCATTTGTATTTACCAGGAAAATCGTTATTAAAAGTTGTTCCTTATACCTTATATAAATAAACATGCGTATTTGTAATTACAATGAAATATTACGATAACAATAGCGGTCTTCCAATATCAGATAAACCTACTTGAGGCAGCAACGTCATCGTGTAATAAAGAAAAGAAATCCAGGTCGGCAAGTAACCCACGCAGTACCCACGCTCCGACAAAGTGCAATTTTCACTACAATTTCGACATTTTTATTTATTTCTACATTGTTATCATACCATTAACTACTATACTATGGCGCCCAGCGTGGGACTTATAAATGCTCACCTAAAATAGTCAACTCAAAAGATAAAACCAAAGGAAAAAGTCCGACCAGTCAAACATCACTAAGTCTTTTTATGTATTTTTATTTATTATTATAAATACTACCGAACCGACGGAGTGGAATAATCTTAAAATACTTCTCCCTATGGGAGAGAGGCTTTCGTTTAGTTGACATATATGTTATTAAGGCTACGATATTTAATGATCAAAATCGACGTTCGGTATTTGTTTCTAGCAAATAATCGGTGTATTTACTGATTCCGGTCAAAATATACAAAATGCTATATAAAACGATAAGTTCGCACGTTATATTTCTTTTCTTCTGTCTGTTGTTAAACTGGCTTACTTTTTAAGCTAGAACACATTAACATATATCATGCTAATCATTAAAAAGCCGAGATAACTCAGTGGTCAGAACGCGTGAAGCTTAACCGAAAATTTCAATAGCTTAATTTGTGTTTATAATTCATCTCGTGCTTGACGATGAAGGAAAACATCGTGAGGAAACCTGCATGTGTCTAATTTCATTGAAATTCTTCCACATGTGTATTCCACTAACCCGCAGCGTGGTAGAAAAAACTCCAAAACTTCTCCTCAAAAAAAGGAAGGAGGCCTTAGCCCAGCAGTTGGACATTCACAGTAACTGATGAATGAGTGGTACTTAGTTTACAGACTTGGTTGGTTGTTCAGAATTTATGTCGTTTATCTGTTTGTTTACACCTTTAAAAATCAAATAATAGTTTTACTAAAAGGTTATAATTATAAATAATAAGGTCCTCCAGACCGATTTCGGCCACGGCGGCCAATCTCAAGAGAGATTAGCCAACAGCCCATTCGTTTGATATTTACACGAAATGTATTATAAGAAATTCAATTCGACTTCGTAAACTTTTGAATTTCAATCGAATTATACGTATGTAATTTTTTTGCTAATCTATACTAATATTATAAAGAGGAAAGATTGAATTGTTTGTTTCTTTGTTTACTAATTTTTTTTTTACTAATTTTCGGTTAAGCTTCACGCGTTCTGACCACTGAGTTATCTCGGCTTTTTAATGATTAGCATGATATATGTTAATGTGTTCTAGCTTAAAAAGTAAGCCAGTTTAACAACAGACAGAAGAAAAGAAATATAACGTGCGAACTTATCGTTTTATATAGCATTTTGTATATTTTGACCGGAATCAGTAAATACACCGATTATTTGCTAGAAACAAATACCGAACGTCGATTTTGATCATTAAATATCGTAGCCTTAATAACATATATGTCAAACACAGGTGCACTCTCTTTTCCTTAGCTCTCATAATCCGATGGGACGGCAATCCGACACGACCGGAAAGAGTTCAGGCGCAGGACCAACGGCTTAACGTGCTTTCCGAGGCACGGGAGTGTACACACTTCCAACTTCCAGACTCCGGGCTGCTACTGAGAATTTTCTGACAGAAAAACCGAATAACTATTTATTGGCCCGACCTGGGAATTGAACTGGGTTCAATTGGACCACCGGGTCTGCAGCCTTATATCTAGACACTAGATCAACGAGGCAGTCGGTTATAATTATACTAGTCTAGTAAAATAAGTATTATACATAATGTTGTACACAAGCCCATTTTCACTTTACGAACATTAAAGTTTTCCGTAGGAATTTAAAGACTTTCGTCAAGGTTTTCTCTCTAAACTTTTAGTAAAGATCTATTATACGTATTCCGCTAAGTAATTTTAGAGATAAAGTGGGAATTGCTCAACTTTTATGTATTGTCATTAATATATATCAAGACAAATAGTAAAAATATACATACATGTCTCATAGCGAGCCCATTCGTTTGATATTTACACGAAATGTATTATAAGAAATTCAATTCGACTTCGTAAACTTTTGAATTTCAATCGAATTATACGTATGTAATTTTTTTGCTAATCTATACTAATATTATAAAGAGGAAAGATTGAATTGTTTGTTTCTTTGTTTGTTACGATTTTATACAAAAACTACTTTTTTTGAAATTTTTCACCATTAGTAAGCTACTTCTTTAGAAAGCAACATGGGCTATATTACATTTTCAAAAAAAAATATAGATCGCACCTACCTTTATTTTGTTTTCTTTCTCGAAAAACGCATTTACGCTTTTCCTCCACATGAAGTGGGGGGGTATGTGGGGTAAAAGCGTATATGTAGTAGCCCCACATACCCCCCACTTCATGTGGGGCTCACCTGCACTGAAGGCGCAAGAATACCTACTAAAAAAACCAGCGGTATCCTCTCCGTCTGGTCGGGGGCGCCACGGGATCGCTTGCGCATGCTACCGTGGCGCACCGACGGTCGGCCCGCCATTGTGGGCCTCCATTTCTAGGGGGGTTCCCAGATACGGAGAACTCACTTAGCCTCGGTGGCTATTACGGCGGGGGGAGAAGGTGCGCATAGGGCCGACGCCTCCTCCCCGGTCTTCTTCGGCGGATCGAATCAGCGGAGGCACTTTCCTCACGCTGCCGCTCCGCAGTCTCCTTCTGCAACATGACACTCAGCAGACCATTTCCAACCAGCACCTCTCGCGTAGCGTTAGTCACACTTGTTTGTTACGATTTTACTCAAAAACTACTCGACCTATTTTAAAAATTCCTTCACCATTACAAAGCTACATCATTAATGAACAACAAAGGCTAAATTTTATTATCAAAAAAATTTGATTCCCTACCTAAAATGGAACAATGTAACCCAAAGTATCAAATTGTTGCCTGTAAATGTCATTGTTTGGCGTGCGCTGCGAAAACTATTGACGATATTAAAAAAAGTGTTCTATATATTAATAGTACTCATAATTGCTCATAAAAAAGTCCGCAATGGTATATGCCTAACTATTATAGCTAAGCCACAATAATAGTTTATGTTTAAATTATTAAGTTCAAATACGGTGAAATCGAATAGAGGTGATACACTACTGGAAACAATTAAAGGAACAAGAAATTTTCCTCATTTTTTCACCAAAGTTTGGAAGGTTGTATCTGGGTGAAAAATGGTCATATCGAGATAAAAAAAAGCATTTTTAAGCTTCATTTTTCTACTTTTAAGATCTCGGACCATTTTTTCTCTTATACATTTTAGTTATTGAGAAATTTTATGAAACATCTCGAAGGAACAAATTAAATTTATCTTTATTCACTTTCGTGCACGGACTTTTAAAATTTTTTTCAACTCCTTTTGATGCAAGTATCGAGTATCTTGTTTATTTAGCTTCAATTTTGTGTTTTAGATGCCTATGTGCAATTTTTTTTGCGGAGATATCGACGGTTGAGTGAAAAAAGACAATTTCCTATTATTATATCATGATATGATGACGATACTTCATGAGAAAGTAAAATTGATGAAAAATCGTTTTTCTTTCCATTTTAATAGCATTTGTGCCATTTTCAAGCCCAAAAACGTGTTGCTTTAAATCTATGACGAACGTTGAAAGACGATGTTTATTACGATTATTTTATAGTGCGCTATCTAAACGTGTTTCTCAATATAAAGAGCTAAGTCTCAAAGAAATATTAGACTCGGCTAAAACATGAAAACGCCGAAAGTAATTTCGTGTTCAGCCTCTTAACTTATTTTGGTAATGAATATTATTTATTCGTCATCAAAATAAATAGCACAGTTTTAAAATAATACGATAAATGCAAAAGTATCTCTGTCTATCTGTTACGCTCACGGCTAAGCTACTAAGCAAATTTTGATGAAATTTGTAATCAAGCAAGTCGAACTCCTCAGAAGGACAGGTTTTTTTATACATAACACCATATACTTGCTTATCACATATAGAATAATATGTGATAAGCGGGTGGTACCTACTTAGACAGAAAAAGCCATACCACCAAGTAAATTTACGGTGGCAAGAAAAATCGTTGTTGACAGATCAATATTTTTATACATTATAATTAAACTTATTATATTTATGTAATAAAAAACAAATTAATGTACATTTAAGTTTTTTTGTATTGATCTTTAATTGTAATGGAACTTGCCGGGAAATTAATTTTAGTTTAGAAACCATATTTTTTTCGACGTTCGCTAACGTTCTTCTAGTTATGATAAAGAATGCTTGTGTCCATTAAGGGTTTATTGATTCTTTCGTCAATTCTGAAATTTATCAGAACATTTAACCGCGTTGAAACTAATTGAATTAAGTCGATCAAATGCTACAGCGAAAACATCTGTACCTTCTAATTATATACTTTAATACAACATGTTTTCAATCGAATCGAACCAACATGAATCGATTCAAATCATGAGCTTATTATCAATCGAGTTTCAACTCGCTTCACTCCCCAATCAATCTAGCTGAAATAAAAAGTTAATATTCACCTAGCGGGACGAAGACGAATGGTCGAACGTGTTACGTCATTAGAGCATGTCTCAAGTTTCGTGGCGCTATGCGCACCTTCTCCCCCCGCCGTAATAAGCGCCGCTTGCGCTAGGTGGGTTCCCCGTATCCGGGAACCCCCCTAGAAATGGAGGCCCGCAGAGGCGGGCCGACCGTCGGGGCGTCTCGGTAGCATGCGCAAGCGATACCGTGGCGCCCTCCGACCAGACGGAGAGGATACCGCTGTTTTTTTAGTGGGTATTCCGGCGCTTTCAGTGCCGGCGAGTCCCACATACCCCCCCACTTCATGTGCGGGAAACGCGTAAAGCGTCTATCAGACGACAAAAAAAAAGTCTCAAGTTTCGTATTTTAAATATATAGTTAATTCAACATTTCCTATGTATTTAAGAGACTGGTCCGGTAAATAGAACACGGGCGTGTTTGATCGCTGGTTAAGACATGGACAAGCAATAATGATTTAAATGCTTAATTTTCATTTACAGTAAGTGAATCGCACCATACGTGTGTGCATGTACAATATAAATAAATTGGTCCAGGAACCGTCTCTAACGCCAAGTGTTTAAGTTAATATTTCGATATATTGTTACAGTAGTTTCTAGCTACGTTGAATATGATTTGAATTAAAATAAAATTTGTCATCAAAATAGAGGTCACTTTGGTTTAATTCCGTTTGAAATATATAAATATAAAATACACTTAAGAAAAAGCAGAGTACTATGGTTTAATGAAACCGTTATTACTGTTTCCGTCTTCGGAGAAACTCTAACAGTTTTATTTCTTATCTCGATGAGATCTTCATAGTTTTAATAGCCATCGAGCTATTTGTAACTTGTGGAAATATTTTTACGTCGAAACGAAACGTCGAAAGTCGATAAGTTTTTCAGTTGATGTTCTCGATGCGAGGAAAACTTATCCTGTTTCGATGCTGAATTTTCTGAATCTGAATTGCTGAGAAATGTTATATAACTTTTATATACGTTGGCTAAATATTGTTTCCAATAGCCCTATTACAATATACATATGCTCTACAGATAACGTAACGTATGTTCAAAATGAATCAATATAGCCAGCCCAACGTAGAATTTTCATGACATTTCTGTATCGTAATAATTAAGACGTGATAAATCGTGAATCTAATAACAGCTTGTAAAGGACTTACAGCTGGGCTAAGACGTACTAATATTATAAGGTGGAAAACACATGTAACAGATTTTTATCCGACTCGTGCAGGTCTTCTTACGACTTTTACCTCCACGTAATGAATAGCAAGAAAATTCAGTGCATTGAAAACCGTGTTTGAATCCAGAGTCCTAAATGAACATTCATGTACTCGAGCCACTGAGCCATCTCGGATCAAGAATCAAGAATAATTTTCGTACAGAGAACTACAATATAAAACGAACCAGCAACAACAGACTGCATCATAATTTTTATATGAAATTGGATGTAATTTGTGGTCATTCTCAGCTACGCTTTGTGTTTATACTTCGCTAAAAACCCATTTCAGGAACTAACGACACTCATTCACAGAATAATGGGATTAATTTTCTCGTTTAAAGAACGTAGCGAGCTCGCATTTTATATTAGGTCTATGAAATTTAGGTAGAACACGACTTTGAGCGCTCAATATTATATTCACTATATTATTTATAGTTGTAATGAGTGCCTCATTTGTCTATTGTCTAGTTAGCTCATAAGGTTACACGGAGGCCCTGAATTCAAGGGTGAATGCTCCTTGAACCAATAAAAACTTACTGGGGTTTTCTGTCAATGGATCAAATCAAAAGTTTTTTTTTTTATTATAGGCGGATGGGCACCTGATGTCAAATGGAACCATAGATATTGGCAATGTAAGAAATATTAACCATTCTTTAGATCGCCAATGCACCACCAATCTTGGGAACGAATACGTCGCACCTGTTACATTGTCAAAATCATCCTTCAAACCGGAACTTTTATATTAACACATTGGCTCACTTAATATGATCACTCATGATGAGCCGGTTGGCGTTGATGGTAGATATCTGCTTTTCGCGCCGCAGGTCGTGGGTTCGATTCCCACCCAGGACAGACATTTGTGTGCATGAACATGTCTGTTTGTCCTGAGTCTGGGTGTAATTATCTATATAAGTATGTATTTACAAAAGAAAAGTAGTATATGTAGTATATCAGTTGTCTGGTTTCCATAGTACGAGCTCTGCTCAGTTTGGGACCAGATAGCCGTGTGTGAATAATGTCCCACGATATTATTATTATTATTATTATTATATTACTCAAAAATTAAATGATTTATTTACCCCTTCTACTTCATTAAAAAATATATTAATTACAATAATTTCACAATTTATTTTTATGGAATTTATTATAACACCTCAATCTAAAGAAGAAATACGAGTAGATATATTCATATCATAAGTTTAAAAAAACATTAAGTAAAAGGCAATATTTTTACGTAGCCTCCTTAAAATCAGCTTCGATAGCGCTCTGCCGATAATGTATATTAATAATTAATCATCTAAGCACTGATGGATGATCTACGTTCGTAAACAAACTGATTTTTTTCTAATAAGCCGAGAATTTGATCTTCAAGATACGCATTATGTACGAAGATAATTTTCACAACAATGAGATATTAGATTTCCTTCATTTCAGACAAATATTTATGCAATCGTTAAGATTTACTTACATCTTATACTATCCTATTGTATTTATTGTATTAATATAATAATAATAATAATGTCCTCCAGACCGATTTCGGTCTCGGCGGCCAATCTCAAGAGAGATTAACCGCGCAGGAAATATTAAAGTGCACAAGTGTGTGCGCAAACACAGGTTCACTCACTATTCCCTAGCTCTCATAATCCGATGGGACAGCAATCTGACACGACCGGAAAGAGTTAAGGCGCAGGACCAACGGCTTTACGTGTTTTCCGAGACACGGGAGTGTACACACTTCCAGATTCCGGGCTGCTACTGAGACTTTTCTGACAGAAAAACCCAATAACTATTGGGTGGTTATTGGACACCTGGGAATTGAACCCAGGACCTAGACCAACGAGGCAGTTAATATTATATACTTGTATTTGTAGTATGTATTGATAATATAGTTTTTTTATTGATATATGTGTATTTTATATTTATGATGACATTTATTAATAAGTTTGTTTTGTTATAGATCTATTTTATTTCGTTTACTTTTATTACACGCACCAACTACCTCATATCCTATGAGTAATTCTTTACTCCGTTCGTTGTCTGGAAGAGATCGCTATGTAGCGGTCGCCAAAATTGTACGCTACTAATAATACTAATTGTATCCATGTTTCGTAACTTTTTTTAATCT
Source organism: Nymphalis polychloros (assembly GCA_905220585.2). Lineage (NCBI taxonomy): Eukaryota > Metazoa > Arthropoda > Insecta > Lepidoptera > Nymphalidae > Nymphalis > Nymphalis polychloros. Next base: position 1,880,330 of record HG992262.1, read on the forward strand.
TTGTGGTATACAATAAAAGTATAAAGTAAGTAAAGTAAGTGTCGTCCCGTATCGCTTTTTCGTTTTAGTGGCTAGCTTATAAGACCTCAGATTCCGAAATCTTACTTTTAAACCACGGCTCAGACCAATAATAGAAGTGTCGAAGTTGACAGTTTTATACTCCCGTGCCCCGGAAAGCACATAAAGCCAGTGAACGATTTTATAAATTATAAAAATGAATGCCAACGCAATAGAACATAAGCTATCATACAATTAGTCTTTACTAATACATTTTTAACGTTTTTTTAGCTTCCTAACCGGCTAGCCAAGGGAATGGGTGACGCGAACGGCGTTGCGACAAGTGAAGTGACTATTCGCGTGGCTCGATCAAGTCACAGGCAAATGCGGTTAGCGCCGTGTCTTTCTAACAGAAGGTACAAATAAATCTAGATGTACCATTTGATCGACTTAAATCGACTAGTGTGAACGTGGCTACCGCGGAACGGGCACCCGAGATGACAGTATGAGAGATACACAGGTAATATTTAATATTTATACTATAAAATACAAATTCATATATTATTGTAGATGTGTTGACTGCAATAGCAATAATGTATAAATCTTCCAAATGTTTAAAGACTTATTAATTTAATTTATAATGCCCTTAAAAAGATAAGACGAGACAATTTTAATAAACGGTACATTGATTCGAAATTTTATTGAATAGGAGGGAACTTCGGCACGTATATTCTTTACAAGTTTTTCAAGGGCCTCCAGAGGGAAGGGCTTTTAGCGGATTGAATCGTCAAGCAGGCATTCCCTCGCTCAATTCCGTTTACGAATAGCTCCTCATTTTAGTTACAGATTAATGTGCGAACAGAGATGAATAGTTAATTTAGATTTTTTTATAATAATAATAAAAGTATTTATTTTTAGAATAATATAATTCCAATATATTATTCTAATATAATAATAAATAAGTACTTTAAGCTTCTAATACTGATACATATTTATAGATATATTATTATGTCTAAATAAAATAATAATACATAAATATTATTTAAATATAAATGAGATATATGTATGTAAAAAAGAGTCTACGGAAGACTATATAGATAATTATTTTATTTTCCATTTTTTTATAGTATAGTTACGCCGTCAAGCATATGGGCAACCTGGTGGTAAGTGGTCACTAACGCCCATAGACATTGGCATTTTAGAAAATGTTAACCATCGCTTACCTCGCCAATGCGCTACCAACCTAAAATGTTATGTCCCTTGTGCCTGTAATTACACTGGCCCACTCGCCCTTCAAACCGGAACACAACAATAATAAGTACTACTCTTTTGTAGTAGAATATCTAAAAAGTGAGTGGTACCTACGCAGACGAGCTTTCACAAAGCTCTACCACCAGTAAAAATAAAATGTATAAATTAAGAAGTGAAGTTCGCATACATTGATTTCTATAAACCAATTACATTCCGTAGCGGCAGGAGCTTTACTTTTAATTGAAACGGTCCAAAGGTCTTATATATTCAAGTAATATATAAGCTAAAATTTTAATTTAACCTCCCTGGACGCCCTGTCTAGGATAATCCGTAACTTATAAATTGAGGGTCAGAAATAATTTAATTCTGTTTTTTTTTTTCGAAGCAAAGAAAAATACATTATTTTAAATTACACATTATTTAATTTTTATTATTAATTTCTTTCGTTTTTTATTATATTAGAACATAATTTAAGGTAAATCCGACAAATTATTTTGAAGGTATGTACATTCTATATAAGTAAGCCTTAAAAATCTGGGCTGATGGAAGAAATTAGAAGTATTACATTTCAATCGAATTATGTGTATATTTTGTTCGCCATTGTTTATTTTTGAATTAAGATAACAGCTTTTGTTTTTAAAAGAATTTATTATGATATAGTTTTTAATGGATTTGGAATTATAGGAATATTTTCTTATACACGGAATCACAGAATCTTTGAATTGAAAGTTCTGTTACCAAGTAATTAATCTTGATACTTAATTTTTAGTTCGTCCTGCTTTCGATTCCCGTTTTCCAATATGTAACGAATCATTATTATAAATATATACAGATAGGCGTAGGTCGTAGGTGATCCGTCCCTAAAAGTGTTTACGTCACATACACATCATACTTTGAAACTAACGTTTTTTATGAGGACTCTGGATTGCACCTCGTACATAATTCTGCCATTCGTAAGTATAATGAATCGTTTCTTGAATTTATTACAACTAAACTATATGGGTAGGCTGTAGCCCCTACTAGGTGGACCGACGATATCGTAAGGGTCGCGGATATGGGTAGCGCATGACCGTCTATCGTGGAAAACTTTGGGGGAGGCCTTTGTCCAGCAGTGGACGTTTTCCGCCTGAGATGATGATGATGATGAAACAGTAATGTAATAATTCGATTTGATGCGCTATGCAACAGTACTACGAAGATTGTACTTTGAACCAAGATTTATGAAAACGTCAATAACTGTAAAGAATTTAAATTAAATAAACGATGCGTGGTACAACATACGAATAAACATACATTTATATATAAAAGATAAATTATATTCATTTGTAAATTCGAATATAAATTACCTGGGTTTACATTAATCTATACGTCACGAACTCACCGTTCTCGTCGACGCCACGAAATTGGTATTGTCACTAAGATTAAGCCTCCGCGACAATGTATAGACAGCGCGCTTTGATAAGGACTTTTCAATTTTACCAGTACCCATGCTATTGAATGGCAATTTTATAAATCTCCTCAATAGATCCTACGAACGGAGAAGATTGATGTACAAATAAAATGTAAGTTGCTATGCCCAAACATTTTCATATCAGTTAAAGACTTTTTTTTTTTTCGTCAATTAGAGTATGCATATATAATAAGTATGCAATAGAGGTTATAAAATAAATGAATGAAGACATACCAACATCTGCGTCTACCACACGGATGACGGTGAAGACGCAATCGGCAGCTTCATCGGTCGAGCGATGGCTCAAAAAGACGATCGTAGAGTAAGTACAGCCTAAAAATAGGAATCCATTAACGCGACACTATTGTCGCTGAGGCTGTGCTGTTGTCCCCACGGCGCAGGGCCCGCAGTCTAGGGACTACATTAAGGATAATAAAGTGTAACACACGTAATAATTATATATACAATACACATAAGCTATATACATAAAACATATAATAATAATATCCTGGGACATTATTCACACAAAGCCATCTGATCCCAAACTAAGCAGAGCTCGTACTATGGAAACCAGACAACTGATACTACACATACTACTTTTCTTTTGTAAATACATATTTATATAGATAATATTAAATATATATATTTATTTATAAAAAAAGGTCAGTACGGATCACGTTCTCCGACGGTGAAGAGCTCCAGAAGCTGAAAAAGAAGATCTGCTGTATATTATACTGTAGCCAGTATAGTAACTATTGTAAGATTTTAGTACGCCAATAAAGTTCAACAAATAAAATTAAAAATGTAAAAAGGCACGGGCAGCTATGAACCTGTATTATGTAGTTTTATATTAAAAAAATGAATGAATGAATGATTGAACAAATGGCATTTTTTTTTCTTTTCATATTTAAGAATTGGAGTGTATGCTTTGGTAATAACCTAGCTATACCACCACCACCAGCGAGAACGATCCTTCAACATCTGCTATTTTCCGAACTCAAATCCATATTCCGAACCGGTAGTTGACGATTTAAAACTTTTAAAAGTCTATATTAAAAAAAAAAAGATTTAATTCTATTCAATTATTAATCGACAAAATTGATAATGAAAATGAAAATAATAATAATAATTTATTGAGTAAAAAGCATAGCCTTACAGATAAAAATCCAGTTTTTATAATACTAAATAAAAGAAAAACAAAAGAAATATTAATAATAAAATTAAAATAACAAAAATAATTAAATAGATAAAAACACAATTATGATATAAAAACTAGGTACATGAAATATAGTAGGCTAATTATAGTTAATACTCAAAATAAATCTATTGACTTCCAAACTAGGATAATCTGTATCTTGGAAGTCAAATTTCACTTTATACGACCACATAGCCCGTGTGCATGACTATCTTAGGATATATATCTATATAATATATTATTGTGTGTGTGTGATTGTGTGTGTGTATATGTGTGCGTGTGTGTGTGAGCGTATGTGTTAACAAAGGAGTTTTTCTATGTCAACGTAATCCAGTGTCATCAACCATTTTTTAAATTTTATTTTACAATGTATTTTATTTGACTTGTGTATTTTTAAAATGTTATATTTTTATATAAGAAAACAAACAACGCTAAAGTTATTTATTATTCTTGATCTTAAGTTACTATTAGTTCCGAATAAGGAACACCCATACCTGAGAAGAACTATGAAAGAAACACAGCGCGTGTTTTTGTTCAAAGTTGAAGACCGCTTACAAATTTTAATATATGTAATAACATGGAGGCGATGTAAAATGAACTTATAATACATCAAACTTGAGCACGTAAACGTCTCATTTCAGCTGAAGTATTTTGTACACAGCTTAACTACTCACACGATCGTCATGAAGAGCATACACGTTGTAGCCCCCCCCCCCCTCCCTCCAATGCGGGCAAAACTGCGGCCGGAAACGAGTCAACAATACTTTTCAAAAACTTTGATACAATGGATACTTATATTTTTTAATTTTTTGTTAATTATTATATACATTTTTTCTTCAAATTCTAACTTATATTTAACTTGAAAACTTAATAACATTTTTTGTAAACAAATAATTAATTAATCGAAACAAATTCGAAACGATGTTTCACGCTTACACCACTAAGAAATCCACTTAATCCGATTCATCGCAAATAGGAAATGACAAAAATTCTCTAGTCAGTAAAGCGTCTGCCAATAACTCCGCCGACCTTTACAAAGCACCGGAAACGGAAGTCGACACCGCCATATTGCCTGAACCTGAAGGATGTTATCTCTCAATACATTCGTCGGATAATAGCCAGGAATTGTTTAGTTCCCCTTTTTCCGAACGTATGTTCATTGTCAGCGATACAGGGTTGACGGCTTTCTGAGATGAGACGATTACACATTTGTGGGTGTTATTTTATTAATACAATTAATATTATTATTATTATTATTATTATTATGCATACAATTAAAATTTAGCGGGTGATTATTTAAATAGTGTTGTCTTCTTCTTTTGAATCTGAAATCAATAGTGACAGAAAGAGAGAAAAACAGTAATTAAACATTCGCTAAGCAACGTTTGTAGGGCCGTAATACTTTAATGTTACTTAATATATTTTAAGGACAGAAGACATGTTATCAAGAAGCGAAATAAATGATTTGAATAAGCTAACTATGCGATAAATATCATTTACAGATCATATCGATTTCTTACAATGACAGATAACAATTACGCGCCAAAAATAATACCAAAAACAAAAGAAGCCCGTGACAGATACGATGTGTACGTCGCCAGTGCTATTTTACACAGATAATATCTAACAATATAATATTCATAATTACATGATATAATAAAAAAAATTAAGTAAAGTAACAACACAGTAAACAACCCATTTCTTAGGAAAACCTTCATCTCTTCTTAAGGAAAGGGTTCGAATTTATTCCGCCACGCTGCCACAGTGAGGTTCATACAGGTTTCATCGCGATGTTTTCTCCGCGGCTAAGGAAGAGATTAATTACAATTACAAATTAAGTTCAAGAAAATAAATTGATACTTAGCTGAACTTTTAACTCACGATTCCATTTAAAAGGCACGTCCGTTCCACAGCTGGGCTTAGTTCTCGTCCTTTCGGCTTTTTGAGAAGAACATTTATAGTTTACTCCAACACGCTGTTCCAATTATGGATACACGTGGCAGATTATCATCAGCCTCAATAAACGCTACTTAAACACAATAAAATTCAGTGGCGATTGCCCGGATTTGAACTTCGAAACATCAGTTGAGATTCTCTTCTTCTAACCACTGGCCTAGTGGTTATCACGACTCTGCACGGGTGGGCAATATATATGTTATACTGATAACGTCATCGATACGTATTTACTTTATTACTGTATCATTTTCTCACATTATTGGCAGCGTACACACAACGCACGTGACTTTTTTTGATATGCTACACCTTATTAAACTCTGATATTTTTGTGTCTAATACCGTCACACAAAAAAGTTTCTTATCGTCAAACGATAGAGATGATAATCGAATCCTGTTTCAATAACCCGCAATGTGGCTTGATGATAAATGGCGTAGGGCAGGAGACAAATTTGATATTGTATCTCCGAGTTGTACCATTACTCGAATATTATGGTTTTTATTAATAAAATATCATATTTTTCTACACAAACGAGATGAGAGAAGTGAAATTTTATATTACACATATAATAAAATCGTAGAAATCTTGTGTCTGTACCTTAAACAAATTTATCAAAAAAACGCCCACTTTGGGCGTTAAAATCTTACGAAATGTGATTTTTGTTTCTGTCCGTATTTCCTACTTCGTTATTATGTAAAAAAAATTTAATTTCAATAACTCCGTCATCCGATTCTAATAAAACAATGTCTAATGTTGCTCAAGGCTAAGTTTAATTTACCTATGAAAACTGCACAAAAATCCGTTCAGTAGTTTCGGAGATTGTCGTTCACATACATACAAACATAATTGCTTTATCATATGTATAGGTTAATTTAAGAATGGTAGTTTAGTTTTACAATATTTTCGAAACAAACCCGACGTCGACTTGTTAACAGATAGTTCCGTATATCACAAAGCTGTCGATTTCAAATTTAAACTTATAAAAGTTTCATACCGGTGAATATATAGAACAGACGTCGAAAACAAATGGTCTTACCTACGCGGCATTTTACTTTGATATCTCGCGAACTTTTCAGACGCTATCAACGCAATTTAAAAATATCACCTTGAGACGGCTGCTCAACAACATTGTGCTATGTACAAAATACATATATCATATATGTATTTATATTTAAATGTACATATATAGGACTACTGAGGGCATGACCTCAGTATTCCACGTTTTTACCACCAACAGTGTCGTTAAACACAATTAATATATTTTTTTAAGTAATTTTATTGCTTAGTATTTTAAAAAATATGACATAAATAGAACCGACACACGATACCTAATAACCACTTCACAGGTCGGAAACGAATTTTGTAACACTCTGTATATATATATATACAGTGGTGGTCATATAATTAGAAACACTTCTTAAGAATAAAGAAAGTATAATTTTAACGTACAAATGTTCGTAAAAAATATACACATTCAATAATTAATAATCATGCAATAATATAGCCACTCAAATAAAAAACCCATTAAATGCATAAAATATAAAACATATCTTATTTTTAATTACAAAATGAGTCTTACACATGTAGGAGTTTATTTTCTGTTACTGGCCGCTTGGACGCCTAATTAGAAACATTTTAAAATGGCATCCATAGCTCGTTCTTTTTTTGAAATTGGAGAATAACATTTCTTTTTCTATTATTTTGGCGGCAATTCAAAATTTAATCTGAATTTTATTTTGTTCAAAATGGGCAAAAATAAAAGTAGTGACGCGTCAACTAGGCAAATCATTGTTGATTTACATATAGGTCATAAGTGGGCGTACAGAAGAATAGCTGAGCATCTAAATTGTTCTGTTAAGAAAGTTTTCAATGCAATTGATCATTATAAAACACATGGAACTGTTGAAAACGTCCTTAGAAAGGCTCGGCCAAAAAACTTCTCTCCCAGAAAAGATACGCTAATCGTCCGTGTTGCTAAAAAAAGACCCAAGTAAAGGCTCCAACCAGATTAAAAATAAAGTTTTTTCGCCCGATGAACATCTCGTCAAGACTGATACGCCGAAAATTAGTGGAAGCTAAATTGTTTGGAAGAATATCTCGAAAGTTACCGCTTCTTACCAAGCAACACCGACAAAAGCGATTATTATTCGCTAAAAAATATGTTAATTGGACGGTACGAGAATGGATAAAAGTTTTATTTTCAGATGAAACAAAAATAAATATGATAAATTCCGATGGAAAGCGCTATGTTAGACGCTATGTAAACAATGCTTTTCATTATAAATACACAAGGAGTAACGTCAAGCACGGTGGCGGTACAATGGATCAATGGCAATACATAAATATCTTAGAGCACACAATGATTCCCTACTCGGACGATCATTTGCCTATAACCTGGATCTTTCAGCATGACCCTAAACACACGGCCAATAGGGTCAAATGTTTCCTTAGCGAACAGTGTATATCCGTTTTAGACTGGCAAAAGCAAGCAAGCAAATAGTCCGGATTTAAGCCCGATAGAAAATATCTGGTATATTGTTAAAAAGAAAGTTTCAAACAAACGTAACACCAGTCAAAACGAACTATATGAAGCATTTGTTGAAGCATGGAATTCAATGCCCCTAGAAAAATGTATGAAATTGATTGAATCAATGCCACGTCGTTGCAGTGCTGTTATTGAAAATAAGGAATACGCCACTAAATATTAATTATAACTATGGGTAGGCTGTGGATAGTAACTATTTCGTAAATAACAATACTAATTACTAATACTTAAAAAAATATGGTTTTTTTATATTTTTTGTTGTTGTTTCTAATTAGTTGACCATTATTGTTCATACCTTAAAACTGATTTCAATGTTTGTCCGTAATGTAATATTGAAACTGCACTTGTCTAATGGGATTTAAATTGTTTTTCTAATAAATTATAAATCGTTGAACATATTGTTGTCCTATTTATTGTTTAATTTCAAAATAAAAACGATTGCGGTGAAGTATCTTACATAACGTCAAGTTATGTAAGATACTTCACCGCAATCGTTTTTATTTTGAAATAATCGTTAGTAGTGTTTCTAATTATACCACCACTGTATACATGTAACATATTTTGGATATATATTATACAAAATATGTTTACATTACATTATTATTTCTTTCCGTGTAAAATACGATGATTTATGACTTAGATATTCCTTATTCTATGCGTTCGAAACCGGGACGGTTAGTTTTTAATAATAGAATAAGTAAAGAGGTTAAAAACAGAGATACATTTTACAACAATTTATGGAATATTATTGTTTTTTTTTCTTCATATTAATCATACCAGCCAACATTTCCGTTTCATATATTACTATAGATTAAAGACTTTACTTAAAGCCTCAAAACAAAAAGGATATATAAGGCCATATTATAAAGTCCTCCAGACCGATTTCGGCCACGGTGGCCGATCTCAAGAGAGATTAGCCAACTGCGCAAGAGATATTATAGTGCACAAGTGTGTGCGCAAACACAGGTGCACTCTCTTTTCCTTAGCTCTCATAATCCGTTGGGACGGCAATCCGACGCGACCGGAAAGAGTTCAAAGGCCATATTAGAATATATACATAAACTATTTCTCTTATTGAATTAATTTAGTGCAAACAAATTAAACACAGATTTTGTTTAACCTATAAATTGTTGCGGTTTATTTACTAGCCCACAATATACATTACAACTTCGTCGACGTTTTAATGCTATTTTCTCCATCGTTAACGTTAAGGGTCACGAAGGGTCCTCCCATAATATATAATGTCCCATGTCCGGTTTGACGACGTTCACCAATATATAGTACCATTAAAGGACATTTTTCTATGGCGCCGGTAAGTATGGGACGGTAATGTAAGCTTATATTTCTTTTGAGGCCACTAAAATGGTATAAATCACTTCGATGTTACATTTTAATGTTTAAAATATTAAGTATAAGAGAACTCGATTACCGTATAATGAACGATAACTGCTGTTCCGAACCGGAATTAACTAACTTATAACTTTAAAATCATTTCTTATCAGAATTTATACTATTTTAATTATTATTTTGGAAAATATTTACAGTCGCGGCTTTTGTTAAAAAATGGCTCCAAATTTTTATGACATGTTTTTTTATCAATAATAAATGATATTTCATGTAATATTGAGGAGTGGGAAGACTTCGAATACAAAATAAAATAATATTGATTATTTGAGTAGCAAAATTAAGATGTTTATCGTATGAAAAGTCACAGCAAATACATCCTTCCGTTCAAGGTATTCACTTCTATAATAAAACTACGCACATACCAATTAGTAAATTGAAATGTTATTTTAAAATAACATTAATAAAGAACTCGCATTACTCATTTAAAGATAAAAAAACGTGATTTCAATACATGATAAATATTAATTTAATTGTATTTTCCCGTACTTATTTTATTTAATTAAGGAAAGAGGTACAACGGAGTTGAATGAAGGGTTTTCTCGGTGAATTGTAAAACGTGTTATTTCTATCTCATCAGATATTCTACCGCAAAATAGCAGTACTTTGTATTGTGGTGTTCCGATTTGAAAGGTGACTGAGCCAGTGTAATTACAGGCACTGGGGACATCTTAGTTCCCAAGGTAGGTGGCGCATTGGCAATGTAGAGATGGTTAACATTTCTTACAATGCCATTGTTTATGGGCGTTGGTGACCACTTACCATCATGCCCATATTTTCGTACAATACAAAAAAAAGGAAAAAACAGAAATTGAAAAAAGAGTGCTCGTGAGATTGTTTAATAATTCTTGATTCTGATTCAAACAAAAAATAAAACACTGATATTTAGTGATGCTATATGAGCTAAAAAACTCAGTATTGTTGTTTCAGTTTGAAAGGTCAGCCGGTATCATAGGCACAAGGGACAGAGCATATTCGTTCTCAAAGTTAGTGGCGCATTGGCGATGTAAGCAATGATTCATAATTCTTACAGCGCCTATGTCTTTAAATGGCGGTGACCATTTACCATCAGGAAACTCATTAGCACATGTAGGATTCTAGATAAAAAAATATATTTTACCATTTAGGCTGTTTATTCAATTTTTACTGATAAAATATGAACTGTACAAAGCTATTAATATATATTAAAGGTAATGTATGATTTATTTTTGGCTCAACTCACCCGAAAATCGACTACATTCAATTTATTTATATCAAAGAGGGTAAAAAAAAATTTTATACCGCCAAACCGAATGTGGAAAATACGTCTTTTATAACAAGCTTTTTGGGCCTCGATAAATCTATTCCCAAGTCCGTGGATTGTAATTTTTCTCGCATTTCAAGAAAGGCCCAGAGGGTAGCAATTTCGCACTATAATAGGCTGATTTGAAAGGTACAACTTGTATTGGAAATATCTTTGAAACGATAATAAATGTATTTATAGTAAATAAATATAATTATTATCAAAATAAACTTTATTCACGGAGGGTTCACAGGCACTTCATGGGTTGGTTGGTTTTGATTATAGATTAAAAAAATATGTACAGACAAATTGAAGACGTTATATTTTTCATGAACTATATTTTATTATGAACTAATTAATATGACAGTATACTAGGGATGAGGTAGTTAGCGCAAACTAGTTTGTTCCGGTTTTAGACACGGTGTATATTTAATTATTTTATAATAATATAAAGGTAAGTGGACGGGATGGCGCGCCACCTGATTTGACCAACGCCCATTGACATACGCGCCGACCATCCCTCAAATCACTAATGCGCCACCAATCTTGGGAGTAGTAATCCGCATTTGCCTGTGATTAAACTGGTTCACTAACCATTCATACCCGAAAACAACAACACTAAGTATTGCTGTTTAGCGGTAGAATATGTGATGAGTATGTGAGACCTACCCAAACGGTACAACCAAGTTAAATTATTAATGCGAATCTAACACTTATTTTTGTTATCCTCCATGACTATAGCGTCGATTACAGTTCAAGATTCGAGCATCAACGTCTCCAATTGGTTAACACCGGTAGGTTTGAAGAAAAATAGCTTATAGTGAAGCTAGTTTTAAAACCATTACAGTTTTCAAACGTCAGCCGCAATGCAATTTTCCCGCTCACATTACTCTTCGCTTTAAAAGCCGAAGCGACTTTTTCATGCTTGAAGAAATAAGTGAGACCTTTGTAGCGATGTTCTGTGAGTTTTTACACAAAATCCTACACGTTAAAAGGATAGCTTTAAAAAGTGAAAGATTTAATTTCGTTTTCAACGTAAAAACGCTTCGTTTTTAATATTTATTTCTATTAGATAAAGATAAATAGATATATGGTAGGTGCCGGTATTAAGGTCTACCTAAGGGAGATTTTAAATAAATTAAAAACTGTTTATCAAAATCACCAAATTTTAATGTTAATTAAAAAAAACAAATAAAAATGGCAAATTCTACCGTAAACAAAAACAAAATTAAACATTTTTAAAAACCTTAGTAGGCCTTATTATTCTACGGTAGGGTAATAAGGCCTAAGATTTTAACATATTTAAATTTTCAAAATATACTTGGCACATTTAGTAAATGAGATGAAATAATAATAGGATGCATTAATTATGCTTAAAGCCATGACATGAAGCTTATTTTATTAATTTATATATTTGTTTTATGAATTCGTTATTTTTATTTTACTTTGTTTTTTTAATTAAACTTCACGAGATTATATCAAGATTTCGCCCCAGTTATTTTTGTTATACTCTAATATAATATTATTTATGCAATATTATACACGAATGTATATAAAAATAAATAAAAACAGAAGTCTAACTCGTAGTTATCCTCTGCGATTACTTTTTATTTCATATAATATAGTATGCCGTTAGCGTTTAGAGAATATACGCTAGCTTATATACAAAAGGTCATAGCTACTCGTCCTGGCTTCGCACGGGTAAGATAACACATGAAAGAAAGAGAAAGAAGAAAGGGTGGAATTACTACACAAAACGTTTTAAATATTGTAATATTATCAATAAAAATTCATTGGTTTACGTGGTCAACGCCAATAAAGTTCCCAGTCGGCATGATTTCATACACATTAAATGCGTTTTAGCTGCCTCGGTTGCAAAATCGTTACAGCATAAACGCGTTCTAAAATGATGTTGCTAAGCTGAATACATAAACGTAAGAGTACTAGACTATGCAGCCGAGCAACACGAGCAATTACCATTTCATTTAATTATTATCAATCAAAAACTGACGTAGTTATTTTTTTTTTTGACGTAGACTCTGTAATATGAGTACTTTAACTATCTCACAAACACTTAAATTTACATCTATCTACAAATACTAAGTTGAAACAGAAAAATGTTCTAAAAAATTTATTAGAAAACGTTTAAAAAAGGAACAAACTTCCAAATGCCAATTTTACAAGCTCAATAAAAGATAGACAATTAAAAGAAAAGAATTGGCCAGCGATAAATCTGATTTCCAAAGGTAGCATAGCTGCCTCAATTATTCCCAAAAGGTCTGCAATTCACTTAAACAAGCAGGTTTCTTGCTCCAATAATATCGTCTAGAGCCCCGTGATTTATACACTTACCTAAAATACCATCTCACTGGGATCAATATATATGCATAGTTAACAAAATTTATTGTAAAAAAAATCGTTGTCTTTTTTCATACCAATATTTGAAGGAGGTAAGTTTTTGTTTTTTTCTAGATTTAAATATAAGTTTTATATCAAAATTAAAAATTCACGCGTTCTTACCACTCTGAGATGGCCTAGTGCTAAGAATGCGTGAATCTTAACAGATAATCGTGGATTCAAACCCGGGCAAGCACCATTGAATTTCATGTGCTTAATTTGTGTTTTTTTTTTATAATATAGTTTAGTGGACGAGCATGTGGGCCACCTGATGGTAAGTGGTCACCAACGCCCATAGACAGTGGTTTTGTATATTTCTTAAAAAAAAACAACATCACCACTGCGCCACCAACCTTGGGAACTAAGATGTTATGTCCCTTGTGCCTGTAATTACACTGGCTCACTCACCCTTCAAACCGGAACACAACAAAACAAAGTACTGCTGTTTTGCGGTAGAATATCTGATGAGTGGGTGGTACCTACCCAGACGAGCTTGCACAAAGCTCTACCACCGAGTAAATAAGGTTATAATTCATCTCGTGCTTGACGGTGAAGGAAAACATCCCGAGGAAACCTGCATGTGTCAAATTTCATTGAAATTCTGTTACATGTGTATTCCACCAACCCGCATTGGAGCAGCGTAGTGGAATAAGCTCCAAACCTTCACTTCAAAACGAGGAGAAGAGGCCTTAGCTCAGCAGTGGGTTACTGTACTGTAACTTACTTTATCTCTAAAATATTATAGTCACCTCAGACCTCGATCGTGAACACTCAGAAAGTGATATGACATTAAATACGTCATGTATATATGCTAACGATAAGAGATGGATGTATTTATATATCTCATCACACAATATATTATTGTTTCTCTATCAAAGACATATCAAACTTTTCAAAGTCACTGTACCAAAAAATTAAGCTGATGAACTAGACTATGAAAATATCGTAACTAAAGCAATAGTTTGTCAATCTACCACGACGGGGCAAAAGGTCTCAAGGAGAAATACGGGACTTAATATATCACTGTTAATTGTTTGACACACTATTCTCAGAATTTCGTCCGACACACGAAGGTTGCCTCGAAATATTTACGGTAGCAGCAGGAAATCTATAGCGAGAATTTAACCCTTCATGAACTCGGTGATTTGATGTGATAGTGGTTACTGCAAGCCCGTCTAGTTTGATAACACAAACTCATCAATTTGTCTTACCAACATCATGAATACTTTAATTATTTATTATATATTGCATTTATAGAATATACTTGTAATTTTAGTATGTATTGATAATATGATTTATTTATTGATACACTATGTGTATTATATATATATATATTGACATTCATTTATGAGTTTGTTTTTGTTATAGATTTAAGTTATTTAATTTATTATTAAAGCGCCACCTCATACATGAGTTCACCTTTCACATTCACACCTAAGAATAATTGCTTGCACCGTTGGTTGCCTGGAAGAGATCACTATGTAGCGACAAAGTCGCCAAAGTTGTACGATACTCTTATTTAAGGCTTGTAATATTGCTAAAAAAACGAATTCTGATCGTGATATAAATTCATACAAACAATTGAGAAACGCTGTATTTGAGGTAACTCAAAAAGAAAAATCTTTTTATTTCACAAATAAAATTAATAAATTTATTAATAATCCGAAAAAAATGCACGGTGAACTTAAAAAGTTATTAGGCACTCACACTAACACAATTCCAGCTCATCTATGTGATCCAAATATAATAAATAAAGCA
Source organism: Nymphalis polychloros (assembly GCA_905220585.2). Lineage (NCBI taxonomy): Eukaryota > Metazoa > Arthropoda > Insecta > Lepidoptera > Nymphalidae > Nymphalis > Nymphalis polychloros. Next base: position 1,895,563 of record HG992262.1, read on the forward strand.
TTCCTTGACTCTGTACCTAGTGTTTCACATAATAGTAGCATTATAAATAAGTATAACCAACCGATTTATTCTGGATGTGATTTTACAGAACTTTCAACCGAGAGCATTTTAAAAATAATTAATTCTATAGTCTCTAATGCCGTAGGTATTGATGATATATCTATTAAAATGGTAAAACTTACCCTCCCATACTCGTTAGTTGCTGTTACACATATAGTTAATACTTCATTACGCACGGGATACTTTCCAACATCGTGGAAAACTACAATTATTAAACCTCTTCCGAAAAAGACAAATGTAGACTCAGTGAAAGACTTACGACCAATTGGAATTTTGCCTGTTTTATCAAAGGTTTTGGAAAAGGCAGTAAATGAACAAATTGTTTCCTATTTTGAAAAACATTGCATTATTCCGAAATGTCAATCCGGTTTTAGAAAGTCACACAGTTCCACTACAGCGTTATTACATATTGTTGATGAAATTCTTTCTGCATCTAATAATAATATGGCTTCAATTTTAATACTATTAGACTACAGTAGAGCATTTGACTGTCTTAATATAGATTTACTTCTGGCCAAATTGAAATTTTATGGTTGTTCTGATCTCGTATGCAAGTGGTTTTCTAGTTATTTTAAAGATAGATTACAAATAGTAGAAGTCTCTGGCATGAATGGAAGGCCTACAAGGTCTAGCGCTATAAAAGTTAATAGAGGTGTTATCCAAGGTTCTATACTTGGACCAATTTTGTACTCAATTTATACGGCAGATCTTCACGAATGTGTCAAAACTAGTTTAGTCCACATGTACGCAGATGATACACAGTTATTATTGAACATCAATCCATATATAAATAATGATAAAACTATCCAAAATGTTAATGATGATCTTTCTCAAATTTTTAGTTGGTCGAAGAACCATGACCTGTCATTAAATCCACAAAAATGTACTTACATAATTTTTGGTACTAGACAACAAATGGTATCGATTGGTCAAATATGTCATAGGATTTATATAGATGGTCATTCCTTAGTTGAGTCTAAGCTAGCGAGGAATCTTGGGGTGAAGTTGGATGGGTCATTACGCTTTGAAGAACACATATCATCTGTTACTTCGAAGTGTTACGCTTTACTCAAAATGATTTATAAGTTTAGACCATTTTTGAGTGAATCAGCGCGATCTAAGCTTGTGGAGTCCTTGGTTCTGTCTCAGTTGGATTACTGTGATATCCTTTATGGCCCCTGCCTTTATAAAAAGACTGAAAGGAAAATACAGAGGATACAAAATTCTTGTCTTAGATTTTGTTACAATATACCTCGATATTCACATATTACACCTTATTTAAATTCCAAGAATATATTAAATATGAAAAATCGCCGTACACTTAAATTAAATAATATCACTTTCAACTTAAAATATCGTAAAATTCCCAATTATTTGGCGGATAAACTTAAATGGTCCGAAACAAATGAATCCAATTGTAGATTGAGCCGAGTTCCGCGACTAATACTGCCTAGACCACATTTGCAAGCATTTAGAGGTAGCTTTCGCTTCGCAGCTTCAAAGTGTTGGAACGATATCCCACCTCCGATTAAGAACAGTACGTCTCAAAATAAGTTTAAGGCACAATGCAAGCAATGGCTTCTATCTATGCAAAAGACGCAATGTGTCTGGACAAATGTGTGTAAATAAACTTAATATACTTAATTATTATTTTGATTGTAATTTATTAAAACATATATCGCTATTTACTTTTACATTTTAAATATTATTATTTTATTCAATATGAAATATTTTCCTTTTACAAGATTAAAAAAAAAAAAAAGCAAACCTCTTTTTTTTAGCCTATTGGGCGTGTTATAAATTGTACTCACTTTTATTATTTGGTAATTATATCTTCGTTTACCTTTTACTGCAATGACTGTAACGTTTGTGTTGGCAGCATATGTACAAGGCTTAGACTGAAAAGCAGCCTAGCTGAGACTACGACCTTTTCACCAAATCATCAAATATCATATTGTTAACTCTTCTTTTTATGGTTTTGTAACTTAATTTTGTCTTTGTTTCTTTTTGGTGAATAAAGTTACTTATTATTATTATTATTATTATTATTTAGGTTGTATCTGTGTATCGCATTTTATTTTCTTACGAAAAGTATAAAGTAAGTAAAGTTATTTATTAATATTAAGGGTTTAATTAAATAATTGTATCATCTTCATCGGAAAATATTCTGACACAGACATAGTAATAACGTCAGTGTAGTGTTTGTATTTAAATAATAACTATCGTAATAATTATTTACGCTGTCTCGTGCTCACGGTATGGTGGGGCGAACGTCATTCGAGCGAGAGCCATTGGCGAGAGCGGACATGTCGCTTGCGCGTGCTGTGTGTTGTCGAGCCAGTGAGCCGTTTAACACGGGTTTACACTACAGTCAGCTATTACTATATTCTACGAATAATAACTGTTTTGGTCAAGATATATATAATGTTTACCATTCCCTTGATAATGTGAAAACACTATTTGCCAATATTATACATTTTGACTGCCTCGTTGGTCCTGTGGATAGATGTAAGACCACCCGGAGTTCCTGGGTATAATTCCCAGGTCGGGCCAATAAAAAAAATATTGGGATTTTCTGGTAGAAAAATTCTCAGTAGCAGCCCGAAGTCTGAAAGTTCGAAGTGTGTACACTCCCGTGCCTCGTAAAGCACGTATAGCCGTTGGTCCTGCGCCTCATCTCTTTCCGGTCGTGTCGGATCACCATCCCATCGGTTTATGAGAGGTAGGGAATGGAGAGTGCGCCTGTGTACGCACACACTTAGGCACTATAATATGTCCTGCGCCGCCATGGCCGCCAAGACCGAAATCGGTCTGAAGGACATTACACTACAAAAAATAATTGTTCTCGTTCAGCTCAGTGGGCACACTTCATTGAAAATATAATGCACATATTCAATTACGTTACATAGAAAGCAGTTAGATTATTCGACTTCTCCCATAACGTAAACAGAACTGTTGTATAGTATGTCTGGAGTGTTAATGCCAAAATATATTTTTTTTGTTTTAATTGTATTAATTTATTTAATACTAGCTGTGACCCGGGGCTTCACCCGCGTATAATTATTAAAAATATAATGGCTACTAGTAAAGAAATACGTAATGAAATTATTTTTCATAAGATACCGTAAGGTTTACCGATCTTATATAGGGCCTAACATTTGCGCCATCGCATGTTCTTTATGTGTACCAATTTTCATCAAGATTTGTCAAGCCGTTCTTAATCTTCATAGGAAGACATACAGGCAGACAAACAGACAAAAATGAAAAAAATAGTTTAATGTGAATCACTGCATCATAAAACGATATTTATCACAAAATTAGGTGAAAAAGAAAAATGTACAGACAGAGCCAATAGATTTATATAGTAGTATAGATTAATTATATTCATATATTTCACCAGTAGATTGCGTTAGATGAATTCTTACAGTATCAGTGTTTACATAATTATTATTCGCTCATCTCTCTTTCTGCTATTCTTCCTCGTCGTTCCTTCACTAATGAGGAACATGATCATATATGATTTCTCCACTCCACTTGCTTCTGTCCTGCGCCAGTTTAATAGACACTCTCACTCTTTCTACTATAGATATATAGAAAAAATTGCCTCAGATTAAAACTCGGTGCCTCTCTTTTAAAGCCCAAGTATCTTCATTGTGTCACCTCGTCGCAACATTTGTTTCAGCACAGATTCCAAAAAAAGTTAAACATATTACGACAAAATAAATAACTACTACAGGAACACACAATGTAAGCAAACATCGACGTCCACGGTAAACAGAATTAGGACAATTACAATTTGATTTCGAATCGCAGAATTCCATTGAAACTTTAGTAACGGATTTGGGTCAAATCGAGATTCGGATTTGTGGCGACAAATCGGCCGTAATTTATTACGGAGACAATTTTAAATGTTACGTTTGGCCAAACGTTATATCACACATGTCCATTCAGAATGAACTCTAAAACATATCTTAAATTAGGTAAAACAGGTGTCTATTTCATTCAGTCACTTTTGGTCTATGAGACGTCATGTGTTGTTCTTAGACGAACATTTGGATCAGCTATTGGTAAATGTCATTCTGCATCAAGAAACACTAGCAGCGCCCAAATCAAAAACTACGCCATACACCGTTAAAGTGCAATGAACCTTAGAATCTTAGATGTTATTTCTCTAATGTCTTTCAAACAGGAACATATCAATACTCTTTATCGAGCTCATTTTTATTTACAACCATCTAAATATAAAAAGTGTCAAGGCAATTATACCATGTAAATTTTTTAATTCGTAATGTAACTAATACATTTGTATACATATTTAACATAACATTATAACAAGTATTTCCTCAACGTACAGGTGTACGTACGAACTAAACTAAAAAAGTGCACATTTCTTCACGAAATTTTTCTTCACTATTTGACATAAGTTAAAACAACAGAAGCCTGCCGAAGTTGAGATGGCCCAGTTGTAAGAACGCGTGAATCTTAACCGATGATCGTGGGTTCAAGCCCGGGCAAGAACCACTGAATTTCATGTGCCTAATTTGTGATTACAATTCATCTCGTGCTTGAAGGTGAAGGAAAACATCGTGAAGAAACCTGCATGTGTCAAATTTCACTGAAATTCTGTCACATGTGTATTCCACCAACCCGCATTGGAGCAGCGTGGTGGAATAAGCTCCATAACCTTCTCCTCAAAAGAGGAGAAGAGGCCTTCGCTCACCAGTGGGTCATTCAAGGCTATTACTGTTACTAAAAAACAATAGAAATAACAACCGTGAAAAATCAATGGTATTTGCCCCCTTAACCAGAAATGTCCACGTGTATAGACCGCGCACTCGGCTCGGTGATGACGGCTATTTTGTCATTTTGCACTTTTTTACAGTGAACGAAAAACAAACGAAACGCAACCTCTATCTTGTTTTGATTGAATTCGACAAAAAAACATATTCGAACTGTTCCATTTCCTATGAAACAATTTATGGGGATAAAATGTTTCAGTTTTATTTTAAAATTATATATATAAATAATGTACATATGTATATAATTGATGAAAAAACAGTAGGTGTAGAATTAACTTTGACACAGTGGTAACTTAAAATATATTTCATGCTTCAAAATTGCTAGTAAAACCCTGTTACAAATATATAACAGCCTGTTTTTGGAAGAAATTTTCAAGTTTACTCTACGCACGCAAGGTGGGGGGGTAGGTTACACATGTGGCATATTTTCATCACGATGTTTTCCTTCACCCCCAAGTACGATATGAATTATAATCACAAATTAACAAGTGAAAATTCTGCTTAGTTTACCTGCGGTGTCAACCCAAAATCTTCGAATAAAATTCATGTGTTCTAAGTTCTAACCACTAGGCTTGGATTCCTAATATAAAAAAACCTTTGGAATAAAATATATTTGACCAGTATGATAATAGGACGAGTATATACAAGGAGTAAAACCTTGTATATACTAGAAACTATATATATATACTAATATTATAAATACAAAAGTATTTTTTTCTATCAGTCTAATAAAATTACTTTCATTTGATGAGTTTTTGTAAAAAACAAGCAAAAAAAATATCTATTGTCCTTGACTTTCGTATTTCAAAAAATTTATCAGATATTTTACGATAGCCAAAAGTAGGTGTTTTGAACTAATCAGCTTCCAATTACGATTCAACTACTTATTATCGTGAGAAATAAAATCGAAAATGTATCGTCATCGTTATTAATTAATAGGATTGGCCGTGATTGCCTCCGCGTCCTATTTGCGTACTTAAAAAATATCCGAAGCTGTCCCACAGCTTGGTTAACGTCTTCTTAAGAAGAATGTTAGATATTGAAGCCTGTTTCATCATACTGCTTGAATTATACAAATAAAAAGGTATTGAATTCGACATACGCAACATTACAATGCTTTTTTTCGCGAAGCACAAGATGAAAATAAAAACAAATTAAGCCAATTTGAAGTCAGTACTTGTTCGTTTTACGGACGAGCATTTGGACCAACTGATAAGTGGTCACCAACGCCCATAGATATTGGCATTGTAAGAAATGTTAACCATCGCTTTCATCGCCAATGCGTCACCAACCTTGGGAACTAAGATATTATGTCCCTTATTCCTGTAATTATACTAGCTCACCCACTCTTAACACCAGAATATAACAATACAAAGTTCTGCTGTTTTGCGGTAGAATATCTGATGATTGGGTGGTACCTACCCAGACGAGCTTGCACAAAGCTCTACCACCAAGTAAAAAAGCTCTTTAAATGTATAGTGAGACTATGTATATTTATTTGGTCCAAATAAATATAAAGCAATGTAACTATTAATCAAATTATGCTGATATCGATTAAATTGCTCTTTTTCGGTTGAAGGGTGACTGAGCCTTTATATATAGGCAAATGAAACCAAACTTCTTAATTCCATGGTTGCACGACGCTTTTACATTTCAAGTCCTACATTCTATTAACCGTGTCACTACACCAAAAATGGGAAATAATCGCCTGCTATCGTGTATGAAATGACAAATGACAAATTAAGTAATCACATGAAAATCAATAGTGTTTGCCCGTATTCATAGCCGTTACTTACGGTTAAAATCAACATATTCTATGCACTAGCTATGAACAATAAAACAAAATGGCCAATCGTAAATTAAGTCGACGGCTTTTAGCCAAGTTTTAAATTACACTCATTTGAAACTTTGAATCCTGGAGTCGTGGGTAAAAACTTCGATGTGAAGTAATTCGAAATGTTGTTTCCAAGGCATTAGAAAATAGCGTAAGTGGTCTCTATTTATTGATGTATATAATCCTTTTGTACGTGTGTTAGTCTGTCTCCTATTCTTTATTACGAGCCTGTTGGCGTAGTTGATAGATACTTGCTTTAATTGTTATAATTGATATTATAAAGGATCTGTTTATATCTAAGATTTTAACTCGAATTAAAATAAATATGGTAAGTCTGTTTTTGTCCCGGAAAATAACAGCACAAATTCGATTGTGGGCTTATTTCAAATTAGTATGGTCCAATCATAACCAACGTTAAAACGTCAAACATTAATGACCGCCTCGTTGGTCTAGTGGCTACATGTAAGGTCGCAGACAAGGTGATCCTGGGTTCAAATCCCAGGTCGGGCCAATATATGTATAATGTTATTGAGATTTTCTGTCGAAAAATTCTCAGTAGCAGCCCGGAGTCTGGAAGTTGGAAGTGTGTACACTCCCGTGCCTCGGATAACACGTAAAGCCGTTGGTCCTGCGCCTGAACTTTTTCCGGTCGTGTCGGATTGCCGTACCATCGGGTTATGAGAGTTAGGGAATAGAGAGTGCACCTGTGTTTGCGCACACACTTGTGCACTATAATATATCCTGCGCAGTTGGCTAATCTCCCTTGAGATTGGCCGCCGTGGCCGAAATCGGTCAGGAGGACCATTATTATTATGAAATGTAAATTACATAAATTCTATTCTTCTAATCAGTTAAATTTACTTTTATATATTTACATGCAGCATGTGTTTCCTAGTAGGACACAATTCACTATTTTATTCTTATTTATTTATCCCGGGACATTATTCACACACGGCCATCTGATCCCAAACTAAGCAGAGCTTGTACTATGGAAACCAGACAACTGATATACTACATATACTACTTTTCTTTTGTAAATACATACTTATATAGATAATTACACCCAGACTCAGGACAAACAGACATGTTCATGCACACAAATGTTTGTCCTGGGTGGGAATCGAACCCACGACCTGCGGCGCGAAAGGCAGGCATCTACCAACCACGCCAACCGGCTCGTCAGCCGGTTAATATATGTACCACTTTTATCGTATCCAGTTTTGCGAACGAAATAAACAAATAAAATCTGTCTAACCCACTGATCGCTTGCAATTTACACCGAACGCATTAAGCCCTAGAGAACAGGCTCGGTGCCGACCAGGGTTGGGAAGGAATGACGTGTCCAGAATGTGAACAATTGTAGTATGAAACAGAACTAACAAGGAATTACTGCGCCACTGAAGTCTTTTTATGTTTGTTATGTTAAGAGAAATTGGGCTATAATTTTAATACTATTATTTCAGTTAAAATTTAAACCTAATAGTACTGATAAACTAATTGAGCGTCACCGTATGTATCGCTGCTTTAAAGTCTTAATGTTTTAATGGGCTTACTTTTACACGTCCCAGCTTTGCAGGAGTAGAAAAAGGATATGCATAAAACGTTTTTATATCGTATCGATTAGCTTACATTTTTTTTTACAGTATAGATAGGCACATGTGTAGTCCACCAATCCGCATTGGAGCAGCGTGGTGGAATAAGCTCCAAAACCTTCTTCTCAAAAGAGGAGAAGAGGCCTTAGCCCAGCAGTGGGACATTCACAGGCTGTTACTACTATAGATAGGCCACCTGATGATAAGTGCTCACCAACGCCCATAGGCAGTGGCGTTGTATATTTCTTTAGAAAAAAAACACCAAGCTTGGGAACTAAGATGCTATGTTCCTTGTGCCTGTAATTACACTGGATCACTTACCCTTCAAGCCGGAACACAACAATAGCAATAGCAATACCACAATGCGGGTTAGTGGAATACACATGTGACAGAATTTCAGTGAAATTTGACCCATGCAGGCTTACTCACGATGTTTTCCTTAACCTTTAAGCACGAGATGAATTACAATCACAAATTAAGCACATGAAATTCAGTGGTGCTTGCCCGGGTTTGAACCCACGACCATCGGTTAAGATCCAAGCGTTCTTACCACTGGGCCATCTCGGAATTCCATCACACTGCTCCAATCCAAATACAAGTCATCTATTAATTAATTCTTAATAACATACAAACAGATACTAAACAAGACGATAACAAGATCATTCATCTCCACTACTAGACTGAATAAAAGTTTTTGCGACAACTACTACATTATCTAAGTTCTGAATATATATTCAGCAGCGCAGTTCGCAAGAACATCAATTATATCAACTATATTTAGCTCCTAGTTTTTAACGACTACAGTCGTATGGTCTAATTTATAAGCGATGACATGTTTATATTCAAACAAGACTGTATATATGTATAGATGAATTATTTTCCGTTTCCGGTCATTGAACTGACTAGACGTACGTCAAAGATCTCCGCGAATATTATTGTGATTTACAGCAAAAACAAGTGCAACTAACCGCAATAACCACTAAAACTGCCGAACAAACATAGAACAAACACTAGAAGATAAAGAACTTAAAACAGCGTAAACAAACTGTTCTGTGGAAAAGTTCAATAAACATTATTGGAAAACATAACCAAAAGTGCAAAATCACTGAAGTGAAGTGAGCAATGAATAAACAAATCAAACAAAAGGGTTGACAATAATAATTCAGTGTTACCAACTAAAACCCAGTGTGGCCAACCAAAACCCAGTGCTGCCAACTAAAATCCAGTGCTGCCAACTAAAATTCAGTGTTGCCAATAACATTTTAGGGTTGCCAACTAAAGCCCTGTGCTGCCATACAAACTCTCCCCAAAATGGAGGGAATGAATATGGAAATGTTAATATAAATACTAGATGAGAGACTCAACAATCAAACCAAGTGTATAACAACTTCGGTGACAAGAAACGTAATGGAGGCGCTAGACGAAAAAATGAAACTTATCAAGGAAGAAAATAACAACCTTTAGTCAAAAATTTCTGAACTCGAAATGGAAGTGAAGACCTTGAAAAACGAAAAAAGGAATAATAATTTAGTATTTTTGGGATAGAAGAAAGTAGAAAAACCGAATGTGAGCTAGTAGATAACAGCAGAGACGTCATAATAGGCTCGGGAATACCCTTTGACAGTCACGAAATCAGCAAAATATACAGGATTGGGAAGCAGGATAGCAACAAACACCGCCAAGTAGAGTTACCATCACTACGCTATGGAAAAAACACTCAATATTGCGTAACAAGTCTAAACTACCGCAAGGAATTTACATCAAGAAAGACTATTCCAAGGAAGTGCTAGAAAAACGCAAACAGCTGCAGGTACAGGTTGAAGAAGAAAAGAAAAAAGGAAATGTAGCATTCATTAAACACGATAAATTAATAGTGAAAAAGACCAAAGTTAGCAACCCCGAAAAGAGGAAAAGAGAAGAGTCCGGTTCGCCAAACTCTCCAAATCAATAGAAAACCACAACGTCCTTAGTAAAGGCACAAAATAACACAGAGAACAAATCTAAAGGAAAAGACTTTATAAAACCTAATATTCTCAACTATGTCCAACGCGGAAGATCAGCCTAACTGTCAGAAACTCCAAAAAACTTGTAAATAGCAGCGGTAACCGGAACAAAAACAACACATTAACGAAACCAACTTTTTCAAAAGGCACCCCAATCCGGCCAGTCACCGTGGGGGAAGACGACTATTACCCTCCAAATAAATTCCTACCAAATCAAATACATACTAATAGTAACAAACGGCGCAAAATGGAAGATGTGATTTACATTGCAACATACAATACGCTATCATTAAGAACCAACGAAAGCCTAACGGAATTACTGCTAGCACTTGAAAATATAAATTGTTCAATACTGGGTCTGAGCGAAGTTCGACGCCTAGGAGAGAGTATAGAAGACCATGGTCATTCTATATTTTATTATAAAGGAGAAACACCAGGCTTATTTGGAACAGGGTTCTTAATAAAAAGTGAACTAAAACCTTATATTGACGAATTCATTGGTATTTCGGAGCGTATAGTAATACTTAACATAAAACTACCCCCGACAAATGAAATATGGTCAATTGTTCAAGTCTACTCTCCAACTGAACAAGCCAGCAGAACAGAAATTGACACCTTCTACTCCACTCTACTAGACGCAATAAATAACCACTCACATAAGAATTTAGTAGTAATGGGCGATTTCAATGCGAGAACAGGGGCAAGAAGAGACGGAGACCAAATAATACTGGGCCCGTATTGTTCAGGCAAGAAAACCAGAAACGGGGAGAAACTTGTACAACTGGCATACGAAAACAACCTAAAAATACTTAACACTCTATATAGAAAACGAAAACACAACAGATGGACATGGACATCTCCAGATGGCAAATACAAAAACGAGATAGATTACATACTAACAAACAAAAATAAATACTTTCAAGACTGCAGAGTTATAAACAATATCAATTTTAACAGCAATCACAGAATGACAAGAGCTAAGCTACAAACAAACACCACCAAGAAAAAAATACCTTTTAAAATTAAACAAAGCAACAGCAGAAAACTAACAGCAATAGAAATTTCAAACTCTTTAAAAGATAATCTAGACCAGTTTATAGAAAAAACAAAGGATTTAGACGTACAGAGTAAATATAGCATGTTTCAAGAACTTCTTTTTACAAATAAAAAAGACAAACCAGGGGCAAGAAAGGACAGGCCAAAATGGATATCAAACGAAACTAAAGAACTAATAGGATATAGAGCAGACCTTATAGCCAACACTGAAAAGACAAAAGCTACAAGAACCGATATAGCCAATACAAGCAAGAAAATAAAAACATATATGAGAAAAGATCGCCAGAGATACAGGTTGGAACAACTGGAGGAATGCATACAAAAAACTGGAGGCACTAAGAAAGCAGCCAAGATACTATTGGGAAAGCGTGAATGGATACCAAACTTATCAAATAAAAACCTTAAATGCGTAAAAAGACGCCGAGAAATTATGTCAGTAGCCACAGATTTCTTTAAAGAATTGTACTCAACGCATAACATTGTACAAGCAACGGACCTAACAGGAGAAACTGAAGTTCCAGATATATTACACGAGGAAATAGAAATAGCTTTGAAAACCCAAAAAACAGATAAAGCACCAGGCTTGGATGGCATAAGTAACGAATTCCTCGCCTTAAATAGACACCATCTTCTACCAATTCTCAAGCATCTCTTCAACGAAGTCTTACAAAATGAGATAATACCTTATCAATGGACAAAATCATCTATAGTACTCTTACATAAAAAAGGAGATAAAAACAACATAAATAACTATAGACCTATAAGCCTATTATCGAATATCTATAAAATATTTGCTAAAGTTATTCTCCGCAGAATAACTAATACGCTAGATGAGAATCAACCAAGGGAGCAAGCAGGTTTTAGGAGCGGGTATTCGACTTTGGACCACATTCATGTTATCAAACAATTGTTCGAAAAAGGAAATGAATATAATGTAACCTTCTACTGCTGCTTCGTGGATTATAGCAAAGCTTTTAATACGATAGAACACGGAAAAATCTGGCAGGCACTTAAAACCCAAGGCGTCGAAAATAAATACATCCGAATAATAAAAAGCATTTATGATAGAAGCACAGCCAAAATAAAACTAGAGAAGGAAGGTGACGAGATTAAAATAGAAAGAGCCATACGACAGGGAGATCCACTTTCGCCAAAGCTTTTCACAGCCGTATTAGAAGAAATCTTTCGTCAACTAAACTAGGAGCAATGTGGATTATCAATAAACGGCGAAAACCTATCAAATTTGAGATTTGCGGATGATTTGATAATCCTTTCGATATCGAGTACTGGATTACAGACGATGCTGAACGACCTGGCAACAGAAAGTGGTAAGGTAGGACTGGTGATGAACACACTTAAGACCAAGGCTATGACCAATGGCAGGCAAGAACCTATCGTAATCAATAACAACATAATTGACTACGTCAAAGAATACATCTATTTAGGGCAGACAATCTCTCCTAAAGATCTAACATCAAAAGAAATAGACAGACGCATTGGGAATGCTTGGAAACAATTCTGGAGCCTAAAGGAAATAATGAAAAACAAAGATACTAACATAAGTATCAAACGGAAACTATTTGACACCAGCATATTACTTATACTTAATTATGGCTGCCAAACCTGGGCACTTACTAAAGCACATGCAAAATAGTTAGAAACTTGCCAAAACTGCATGGAAAGGAGCATGATGGGGAAAAGACTATGCGACAAAATAAGAACTGAGACTATAAAGAAACACACGAAAACAAAAGATGTTATAAAAACAATTAGAAAGTTAAAATGGAAATGGACAGGACATACAACTAGAGGAAAGGAAAAATGGTCAAAATCAATAATGAACTGGTTTACTGGTCACAATAAAAGGAAAAGAGATAGACCACTTAGAAGATGGGTGGACGATATTAAAGCAGGAGGCACATGGATGAGAGCTGCTACCAATATAGAGCAATGGAGGAAGTTGGAGGAAGCCTTTGCCATTAAGGGGCACACAGACAGAGATGCTGTATTAAGTTAAGCGAAAAAAAAAAAAAAATAAGAATTGCAATATATAAGTGAAAGTGTTAGATATGGAACAAAAGATAAATATTGTAATTGAAATACTGTCTGAAATAAAGGCTATTATTATTATTATTATTATTATTATAGATGAATTATGATGCCGTGTGAACATTACTACTGTGTTCATTACGATTGCCTCGTTGGTGGCATATAAGGCCGCAGACCCGGTGGTCCTGGGTTCAATTCGCAGTTCGGGCCAACAAATAGTTATTGGGTTTTTCTGTCAGAAAATGCTCAGTAGCAGCCCGGAGTCTTGAAGTTGGAAGTGTGTACACTCCCGTGCCTCGGAAAGCACGTTAAGCCGTTGGTCCTGCCCCTAAACTCTTTCAAAAACTTGAAAGAATTTAGATGCAGTTGAGTTTCTAAAACTTGACTGGTACATAATAAAAGTAATTTCATTGCTTATTTCATTGCAGAATTTCATCTGAAACATGCAGGTTTCCTCTTTAAATAAAATAAACAAAATTCCTAATCATCAAAAATAAACAAAATTATATGAAAACTAAATTACCATAAACTAAATTTGCTAAAGTTAAATAAATACAGCATTAACATGACTAAGTACAATTAAAAATTTTCTTAACAAGAAAGACTGTTCTAATTTCTTATTGAAAATCGCGTTTCCTACTGATAAGTGTTTAATTCAGCCATACCTCCAATTAGCTGCAGAAACTATGTCATTCGATAGATTGAGAGACCAATAACCTTTGATCTTAACGTATAATTTCATTCCGCGGAACCTTTAAACAAAACGTAAATCCGTTTCTGCCTTACTCCAGCCGGAAATACCAGAGACCACTAACAAAGTTAGCTTCAGGACGTCTTTAAATTAATTCCTGTTCGTATTCCGTGTTTAAAATAAAACAGGAATCAAATAAAATATACGAACATTCTCGATTCAGCTCTATAATTACTTCGATAAACCAGTGGTCGAGTTAATTTCTCATTTTTTAATTTGTGAAATTCGCGAGAACTGGGCGCCTTCCAATTTAAAAAAAAAAACCATCGCAAGAATTTTAATCGTAAACAACTTCAATCTTAAATTGACATAATAGCATCGATCGTCAATCTTAAAAAAATCATGCTGTTCATTATATATCCGTGAAAGAATTGAGTTTTAACTGTCGGCAAATTTAACTATCGGATTACAGTGTTAACATTAACACAAAACTCAAATACCATTTTAGTATGCCAAAGACCTAATCAAGATTAAGGTTAGCCACTATACGAACGAGGCATTTTGATACATAAATGGTTCCCTTTCTCATTACAATAGAGAACGAGAATAGAACAAATTTTATGTAATAAATTATAAGAAAAACATTCAGTTTCCTGATTTAAATAATTCATAATGAAAAATAAATTCGAGAGAACCACAAAAATCTTGCATCTTTTCAAACTAACCAGTCGCAATGAACAAAAACTAGTACTTCTTAATTAGTCGAAGATAAAAAAGTTTGTAAGTTTTTAATTCTTGAGATAAAACTTCTATCGCTAATTTTACTCGTTTATTCTTCACAAAGGAAACTTCGGTTGGCTAATTAGAATTCCTCTTCTAAAAATTGACTTGTGACTATCTCTTTGGTAAAATAATCGAGATATAGCTTAGTACTATAGCAGGAGAATTATAAGCAAACAAATTTGACCTTGAATAGACATGATATCATTGGTCGAAATATAAATATGGATTCGTGAAAAAATGGCGTATTTGATGTCGGAATTACTAAGTTGATATAAGTAGTTTAGTGGAATAGTGTTGTTTTATAATTAAATATATATTATTAATTAAGAACTATTAATAGTGAAAATAGCGAAGCCATTATTAAATAGCATGGAATATGTAAAACTTAACAGTAAGACCTTGACACACAATTGACAATTTGTCAAATGACGATTTTAAAATGCTTATCAAGTTGGAATGCTATTATTTCATCGAATTCACTTTAAATCTACAATTAATATTTTAATAAGCTAATCTTTTAACTAAATACTTGTCAATATATTCAAGTAGCCAGCTCCATTCATTTACAAGACAAACGACTCTACGAGTATTCGTTAGCTTTGTGCCACATTTTCATTCCTAGCCTCAAGGAATAAGAGAAAGGAAATATACTCGGAGAAAGATTTTTTTTATGCCGCCGTCGTTTTTTTTTTTTGGTTTGTTACCCATTGTGCTCTTTTTATATAAAGCCTTTGTGATGCAAGTGTTAATAAGGAAACAGTCTCTAATTCACATTTTTCTCGGTTCAAACTATTTTCTGCTTTGTTAAGTGGGACATGAGATCAGTGGAGCAGTTATGTAAGAAGTAATTCTTTACTCGTAGATATTAACAAGATACTTACACACACATCAGACCATATATATTTTTCATTTATTATTATAATTATTGACATATTGACGAGCCGGTTGGCGTGGTTGGTAAGTTACTTGCCTTTCACGCCGCATCGTGGGTTCGATTCCCACCAGGACAGACATTTGTATGCATGAATATGTCTGTTTGTCCTGAGTCTAGGTGTAATTATCTATATAAGTATTTATTTACGAAAGAAAAGTAGTATATGTAAGTATATCAGTTGTCAGGTTTCCACTACACGACCGACACGACCGGAAAGAGCTCAGGCGCAGGACCAACGGCTTTACGTTCTTCCGAGGCACAGGAGTGTATACACTTCCAACTTCCAGACTCCAGGCTGCTACTGAGAGTTTTCTGACAGAAAAACCCAATAACTTTTTATTGGCCTGACCTGGGGATTGAACCCAGGACAATCGGGTCTGCGGCCTTATATCTAGCCACTAGACCAACGAGGCAGTTCCTTTTTAATATATCATTGACATAAAGTAACCGATAATATGAAAAGATTTTCATTAATTAAGTAAATAAAACGACAACCCATAATATGTATGCTAAAACCAAATATAGTCTTATTTTTATTATTTTAAAAATGGAAGACAAAAATGCGAAGTATTATATAAAAATACGTATTTCTGAACAGTAAAATCGTGAGTTTAATATGAAGTTCGAAATAATAAATTTCAGGATAGGCGGTGCATTTCGGCCTGCATAAACAGCTTCCTGAGGCGCTTCAAAGGATCCCATTTGCGTTTAATATCTGCAAAAATGAGGTTTGCAGAATCTTGTTTATCTATTTTAAAGTATACTTATATCCGCGAGTGGACCTCGTGTTTATATTTTTAAATTGTAGTGCTTTTCATTTTATACTGAAAAAAGTTTTGAACGGTCGCAATAATGTCTTAAAATATTCGCAATTTCTGATGGATTTTCGGTTCTAAATAAATGCAAATAATTAAGAATCTTCTCTCTATGTCTTTAGGTTCTTTTTAAAATGACGTCAGACTGGCAATTGGGCGACCTGGTGGTTAAACTTAGCACTGTAAGAAATATTATAATACGTCAATGTCCCAATATTTATTCAATATAGAATCGTTACACATGCTTATTGATCGTAATAAATCTACCACCGATACAAAGATATCCCTTATGCTTGTAGTGTAGTATTGACTCACTCTAACTGGAACACAATAATACTATGCATTGCCGTTTGGCGGAAGAATCACTGGTGGTAGGTATTTCAAGCTCGTCTGGGTAGGTTAGGTTAGGTTACCACCCACTCATCAGACCGCACCGCAAAACAGCATTGGTATTGTGTGTTCCGGTTTGAAAGGTGAGAGAGCTATTGTAATTACAGGCACAAGGGACATAACATCTTAGTTCCCAAAGCCAGTGGCGCATTGGCGATGTAAGAGATCGTTAACATTTCTTACATTGCCAATGTCTATGGGCATTGGTGATCACTTACCATCAGGTGGCCCATTTGCTCGTCCACCAATTTATAGTATAAACAAAATGGGATGAGTTAGAGTAACTTACAAAGACAGGCTTGCACCACTTCACCTAGTAAAACAGCATTCATACTTTCAGGGCTAGGATTCATAATGTTAACATTCATTGATTTTTAATTTAAATATGATATAATGGTTGATATGATTGATGAAGAATAACTACTAATTTTCACGTGAATTCCTATCAGTAGAATCTACATGCGTAATCTGTGGCAGATTTACATTAAAATCTTTTCGAATGTCGATTCAAAATATATTAAAAAGTCATTAAAATTGTATATTTTGATTTAGATTTTATGTCCCTTCGCCATTTTCATGTCAAATCGGAACAAAGCGATAACTACAAAGCATTGTTTTACTCAGTCCAGGAAAATACAGTCTTGTAGTCAGCTTGCCTGCGGCCTTATCACGTAATGCTTGTAAGCCTTGAGATTATTATTATTATTTATACTTTATTGTACACCACAACAATTTTATCATAACAATAACTTAGACAGCCTATATAAAAGTAGCATACAATTTTGGCGACCTTATCGCTACATAGCGATCTCTTCCAGGCAACCAACGGTGTAAGGAATAACCCATAGGATATGAGGTAGGTGGTGCAGTAATAACAAAATAAATAACATTAATAATAATCTATACCAAAAACAAACTAATAAATACATGTCAATATAAATAAAAATACACATTTAATATATCTATATATAAATTATATTATCAATACATACTAAAATTACAAGTATATAATATAAATATATACAATAAATACGATACTAAAAACGTCCTCAAACAACACGAGACAAGAAAAAAAAATAATCCAAAAAAAGAATAAAAATAAAAGAAAATTATTGGTGATAAGGTACTTGAGACAAAAAGTGATCTTTTACAAGTTTTTTAAAAATATTTATTGATTTGGCCTCCCGAATATTTAAAGGGATCAATTAAAGCTACCATCATTCTTAGTTTTAAGTTGCCTAATAACGATATTATAAAGACATACGGATGTATTGAAATAAACTGTATATTTTAATAACTGACAATTATATCGTTGATATTATCTATACTAATATTATAAAGACGAAAGATTTGATTTTTGTTTGTATGTTTGTTACGATTTAACACAAAAACTACTCGACCGATTTTAAAAATTCTTTCGCCATTAGAAAGCTACATCTTTACCGAGTAACATAGGCTATGTTATATTATAAAAAATGTAAATTTAGAGATCCCTACATAAAATGGAACAATGTAACCCAAAGTATCAAAATGTTGCCCATAAAAGTCATTATTTTGCGTGCGCTACGAAAACTATTGAAGATATATAAAATAGTATACTAAATAGTGTAATAGAAGATATATATTAATAGTACTCATGATCGCTCACAAAAACGTCCGGGATAATATATACCTAATTACCTAATAACAGTTTTTGTTTAAATTATTAAGTTCAAATAGGGATGGAATCGAATAATGGTGATATTGGTATCATGATATAAATACTTATCCATTTAAATGGTCTGATGATAATTAAGGTTGATTATATACGAGTAAATTCCACTTTAAATTATTTAAATCGGACTTTTGGTTCAGATGTTATGACGGGTATAAAAATTCTCTAAGTAAGAAAAATATCACGGTTGGAACAAACTGTAACTGTCCTACGTTTAGTCTATAAACAAATATTAATTTACATATTTACGTTAAATAAGAGTTTTTAAATGTCCGCGGACTAAATCGCGGGCGAAGTGCTTGTGTTTTATATACTTGTAAAAAACGAATATCACAAAAATATGTTAATATACGTATTTATAATTAATTTAAAATTATAAATGTGTGTATGTATATAAGTCAGCTGTTACCTATACACAAGCTAATTAAGATGTCTACATTAGAAACTGATCAGACGACTTTACATTTTATGTATATATATATATATATATAGGGTTTTCCATTAAGGGCGCTTGATCGTGCAGAACTTCCATCGTAGCGTGTGCTGTGTGGCACGTAGCGCCGTCCTGTTGAAACCACATGTTGTCCAGATCCATATTCTCGATTTCAGGCCAAAAGAAGTTGGTTATCATCGACCGGTATCGCTCACCATTGACGGTGACGGCCACACCATTATCGTTTTCGAAAAAATACGGACCAATCACGCCTCCGGCCCAAAATTCGCACCAAACAGTCACTTTCTGCGGGTGCATTGCCACTTGGTGAACCTCGTGTGGATTGGTCTCGTCCCAAATACGGCAATTTTGCTTGTTGACATAGCCATTCATCCAAAAATGCGCCTCGTCGCTGAAGATGATTTTTTTGCCAAAATCGGCGTCAACTTCCAACTGCTCTAATGCCCAGTCAGCGAAGCTGGATCTTGTACGGGTGCAGGCTCAAGTCACAACGCAAAATTCGCCAAGTTGTCGTCTGCGAAAGGCCGAGTTCCTGTGCGCGACGCGGAATTGACTGCCGCGGGTTTTCGAGGACACTGTCGCGCACAGCGGCGATATTCTCGGCAGATCTCGCGTTACGTTGACGCACGGGAACCGGCTGATTGTTAACTGACCCGGTTGACTCGAATTTGTCCACCAATCGACGGATAGTCGACTCGGCAGGACGATCATCGCGACCGTAAAACGGGCGAAGTGCGCGGAACGTTGCTCGAACTGAAGACCCATTTTCATAAAACAATTTTATGATTTGCACGTGCTGCTCGACACTGTAACCTGCCATGGTGGTTTGGGAGGACGGAATAAATATAACACACTGCATTTGACAGCTGTCACTCAAACAACATGGCCGCAATCAGCTGTCAAAGTTCAAGCGTCCCTATTGGAAAACCCTATATGATAAGATACACACATGTGTATCATATCATTATATTTATATATGATAAAGATATAAATAACATAAAATATTCTAGACACAATAACGTAACAACAAACAAACATAAAGAACCAACACAATAGCATGAAAGCTATTATTATTGCTATTGTAACATATCTTTTATTTATCAAAGCATGTTTCAGATAGTATCAGTGTTACACGTCACAATATTATTCGATATTTGAAATTTACATTGAAATGTCAATCGGAAAATTAGTCGGGATATTATATACAGATCCAAAACAAGATAACGATCAAAACCGTCCAAGTTTAAACTAGACTCGTGGACAGTTCGTGCGTTCAATATTCAAATCGGCTTTGATGACTTATAATTCTATATCTATACTAATATTATAAATACGAAAATAATTCTTTCTATCTGTTACGCTTTTAGTTTAAAACACTAAATCGATTTTCATGAAATTTGATATGAAGAAACTTGAAGGATATAGATTACTTTTTTATACCTAATACGAACCCACGCCGCTACGCGGCGCGTGAGCGAAACCGCGGGTTAAAACTAGCTCTGAATATAAAATCGTTTGATTGATTGACTAGTCTAAAATGTTCGAATTTGGTACCCACTTCTTGGTTTATTTTATAACAAGACTGGCCACTAGTAAAATAAATAAGTCATTTTTGTCACAAAAACATTTCAAGCGTTACACGTAGAAATTTTTCCCCAAATTTTATCTACATTTACACTTATTGCCCCTTAAAACGTTGACTTCTTAAGCTTCCGCTAATACAAGAGAGATTATGCTTATATAAATAAAAATGAAGGAGTTGAACAATAAAAGCCGCACGATCTTTAAATTTATACTGTAATAAAAACATAAAGAAACATTCCAGACAAATAGCTTTGCATCATGTTTATGTTTATGTCACAAAATTTACGTCAACTGGATAAAGCGTGGAATATACATTCTACTATGTTATACACTAGTTTTATGCACTATTAATTTTCTCCCGCGGATTCGCCTGCGTGCCCAGGGGAGGGTGGTATGAGGTAAAAAAAAGCCTTACGTCCTTGACATCCAAGCTTGCTTCATACCAAATAATAATAACTATATCCTGGGACATTATTCACACAAGGCCATCTGATCCCAAACAAAGTAGAGCGCGTACTATGGAAACCAGACAAGTGATATACTACATATACTACTTTTCTTTTATAACAACGTACTTATATAGATAATTACACCCGGACTCAGGACAAACAGACATGTTCATGTGCACAAATGTCTGTCCTGGGTGGGAATCGAACCCACGACGTGCGGCGCGAAAGGAAACTACCAACCACGCGACCCGGCTCGTCGATTATATAAAAAACGAATGAGTAGTTTAACCCTAAGCGGAACAGACAGAGTTACATTCACATTCGTAATATTATTATAGATGTACATAAAAAAACATGGACTAATGGACAATTGATTACAATACGTGAAAAATAACCAACAATTGCGGGTACAAGCAGGTAAGCACATTTAAATTTTCATACAATTAATTCGCATTCATATCTTTTGTGTCGATTGAAAATCTGCCACAAGTGTATTTGAAATATCGTCATGGAATAGGATTCCCTTCTCGCCAAATGTAGGGAGTATTAACCCAAAACAATTCCCGTCAGATTTCTAAATTCATGTTTACAATAATGTAATATAATTTACGAAACAATGCTGAATTGATAATGTCACCTCGGAGACTATTGATTAACATGTGTACTTTATTACACGACCTTTCGGGAATACAAGGCTGTATAATTATAACAAAGCATCTATTATGTAAACTAATGTACAACTACAAAAACAGTAAACAATAACGTATTTAACGCCCTATTTACTCACGAACCTTTAGAATCTTAAATAAGCCTAAATAATATGCAATGGACATCTACTATTATATATAGGTAAATTGCCGAGATGGTCCAGTGGTAATCTTAGCCGATGTTCGTGGATTCCAGGCAAGTACCATTTTCATGTGCTTAATTTGTGATTATATTTCATCTCGTGCTTGATGGAGAAGGAAAAAATTCACTGAAATTCTGCCACATGTGTATACCACCAACCCGCATTGGAGCAGCGTGATGGAATAAGCTCCAAAACCTTCTCCTCAAATGAGGAGAAGAGGCCTTCGCCCAGCAGTGGGACATTCACAGGCTGTTACTGTACTGTATATGTAATTTACAGAGAAATAACAGATGAACTGATGTGTAATATGGTAAATCGTTGGATAGGTATTTTTAAGCTGAATAAAAGTTACTATGGCGCTAAGTTCCAAATCTTAGTCCGTTGAGAATTATGCGTTATTAAACACAAAAGTTTAATAATAGTCAAAAAAATGTTGTCATGTGGGACCAAAGTTTGAATTCTACTTTTTACTGTATTTTTCTCCCAATTTCCGTGTCGTGATCATCAATCAACACATGATCGGAACAAAGCAATTGAAATTAAGAAATGAAAAGCAGTATACCCCTGGTAGCTCACTGGACAAAGTGAAACTCGCAATCCTCTTACTCGTGAAGTCAGTTATACTTGGGTGCACACCCTTGGTCTTCATACATACTTGAAGAACACAAACCAAGAGATGAGTGTTATTAATAGGGGTATGATAATAGTTCGTCACACTAGCTGACTTAAAAACGACACTCACACTATACACAAATCGCGGCCCACACGAGAAAAGAAGTACGTCACACTTCAAAATCTAATCATGGATTTTCCAATCTATAAATTAACCTAAATACACTCGAAACAGTAAAACATTATTTATTTAAAGTTATTTTCTGATTGATAGTTTATCACGAGATATAAATAGATGTTGAAGTTAGAAGAATAGAATCGATTTCAAATTTTCTATGTAATTAAACTTCGCTTAATATCACGTAGCGACAATGCCATTTCACAGTTTTACTTTAATTTATACTCTGTCTTCCCTGTATTTATATTTCAGACACGTATACGGTGTAATGAGAAATGTTACTTTAGAATAAAAATTATATTACCATTTCGAGAACAAGTCATACACAGTGGTTACATAAAAACTTATTTCAACAACATACAAATGCATATGAAAACTAAACAAGCTTACTGCGTGCTAACTATTGATCATGAACTACTGGATGTGACTATAGTAACAGCCTGTGAATGTCCCACTGCTGGGCTAAGGCCTCTTCTCCTCTTTTGAGAAGAAGGTTTTGGAGCTTATTTCACCACGCTGCTCCAATGCGGATTGGTGGAATACACATGTGACAGAATTTCAGTGAAATTTGACACATGCAGGTTTCCTCACGATGTTTTCCTTCACCGTCAAGCACGAGATGAATTATAATCATAAATTAAGCACATGAAATTCAGTGGTGCTTGCCCAGGTTTGAACCCACGATCATCGGTTAAGATTCACGCGTTCTTACCACTGGGCCATCTCGGCCATATGATGTGACTATAATAATAGTTAATGCCAAATATCTCTTGTTAATTCGTCTCATATTCCAAATTATATTTTTGTTCCGTTTGCAGTTGAAACGCTTTGATATTTTTCTTCATAGAATAGGTAAGCGAGCATATGGATCACCTGATCGTAAGTGGTCACAAACGCCCATAGACATTGGCATTGTAAGAAATGTTAACCATAGCTTACATCGCCAACGCGCCACCAACCTTGGGATCGCAGATGTTATGTCCCTTGTGCCTGTAATTAAACTGGCTCACTGACCCTTCCAAAGGGAACGCAACAATTTCATGTACTGCTGTTTTCGGTGCAAGGGTGGTA
This sequence comes from Nymphalis polychloros, assembly GCA_905220585.2. Classification (NCBI taxonomy): domain Eukaryota; kingdom Metazoa; phylum Arthropoda; class Insecta; order Lepidoptera; family Nymphalidae; genus Nymphalis; species Nymphalis polychloros. The sequence continues at coordinate 1,919,481 of HG992262.1, forward strand.
CCTACCTAGACGAGCTTGCACAAAACCCAGTAGTAATAGTGCAAAAACTTTCATCAAAAAGATTAGACACCGTCTTATTACCTCTACTAACTGGTGACAGGAGGGCTGGTTCATTTTTCGCCCAGAGAATCGGAATTGCGATTCAAAGGGGAAATGCTGCTAGCTTTCTTGCTACCATTCCACGCGGTCACGATTTTTACACTATTTTTAATTTTATTTGTATAAATTTAAGGGTTAAATGTAAATAGTTACTGTATAATATTATACTCGTGTCAATATATTTTATTAAATTTAAAAGCATTACACGTCTTCTTATTGATTCTCGAAATATACCAAGGTTACCGAAAGAAACATCCTGAGAAGAATCTGAAACAAATTCAGCGAGACCATTCATTATTATTTACAATTAATATAATATTATATTTATGTTATCATTTAAAAAGTATTTAATTTCATAATATCTTTTAACACACAAATATTCCTTATAATGTTTTTAAATTAAGCAATTGTTTTTTTTAACGTTTTCTGGTAATACTACATTGCCCCAAGTTTCACAAAAGAGTTATAAACCATCGTATTATCTTATATAAAGTAAAATAACTAAATAAAAATACTTTTTAACTTACGTACTTATTTTTTAAGAAAAAATATGAATTGATTAAAACATATTTTTTACAGATAAAGGGTTTATGTAAATGTGCTTGTGTCTTTTCAAAGATTAACACCAACATCTTAACGTGTTCAACCAATAACTAATATGTTAGTCTACCAAAACTGCGTCTTTCAATTAATTTCAACCCATATTAAATATATAGAGTTGGTTCCAGTTATACTATATCCTTGTACCGGACCACGTATGTCGTGGACACGGCCATTTTGTGTACAAAATACTCATATGCATGCAAATAAGACGCCAGTTTCCAACACTACGTTTAATTAGTAATGTGAACATTGCTCCGGTGATAGCGACGTGCAGCGAGACACTTTATTATAACAATTTACATTGTATTATTATATATAATATTAATAAAATAAACAAACATATTGCGTCATTTATTGTTCCATAATAAATTGGTGTGGAATTAATTTAGAATGAAATCTAAAAGCGACAATTTTAGTCGGAAAATTGCCATAAAGTTGTATTCTGCGTTCCTTTAAAATCATGTTTTTATATTATAAAAGTTATAATAACGGTATATATTGAAGGTGATTATTTCAAAAAAGGCTCCACTATATATTTACATACAATACAATAGTTAATTCATATAAATGAAACCTACGCTATTTAGCATAGATTTCACTTAAAGTAAAGGAATTTTAATAATTAAAACAAGTAAACCACACAGTAATGATTTTTAATATAATCAACATTCTGTTTACGATTTTTATTCTCCAAATATCAACAGAAAAACCATTGTATGTCCAACTATCACGTTACAATTATTTTATTGTCCTTTGCATCAAAGACAGAAATCACATAGCGTGATGTCGTTATAATCGCTGACAATTTATATTGTTACAATCACTGTATATTGCAGTAATCTATATCGATATAATCTGGATATAATTTATAGAAAAATGTTGAATAAATATTTCAAAACGAGAACACAAAAATTCAGTCATCGTGACAAAATCACAGCGTATTGCTATACCGGTCAGTGATATAACTCTTGTCCATGATCAACATGATCTCACTGATACTTACACCTTCTACAGGTACCACCCACTTATCAGATATTCCAAATAAATACTGCTTATAAATACTGTTTATTAATAAGTACTGTTGTCGTTATATCCAGAGGAAAGATGTACGTTCGCCAATACAATTTATTACAATCAAGTGACACATTCTAAACTTACGTCAATACAATTACAAACTATTTATTAACTACAGTGTAGGCAGTATTCACATACATTACAGTTGTGTTTCGATTTGAAGGCTGAGCCAATAACAGATACAAGTGACGTAACATCTTAGTTCCCACGGTCGGTGGCGATACTGACCATTAACCATCACGGCAATAGCTCGTCCGCCAACCTGTAATATAAATAAACATAAATAAAAATTAACAATAGCCAATTGTAAATAAAAAACATCATAAACGTTAATATTTTTAAACAATATTCTATTATGTAAATTACATAATTGTAACATCAAATAACTAAAATTAAATAATCTCCGTCATAGGTCGAATAGTTGCGTCATTCGGGAAAAAACGGGTCCCTCCGAGGAAAGCATTTACACTAACTACCAAAACCTAACCTTGTGATTTATATCTTTATTTCGTGTTTAATTTTTTCATACCACGCACAGTGCGCATGCTTGCCCCAGTAACACTAACAATCCACATAAAGATTTCCATATATCGGGAGTAGCAGGGCCCTAACAGCAATTGATAACTGCATTATGATTTTATTATTTGCTAAGATTGCTGCGTCACACTTGTGTCTTTTTTTACGCAGTGGAAATCTTCATAGAGGCTCCCTTGGGCGAGGAACCGGGAAATGTGGTTCTTACCCACTAAAACTTGCGGAATCCTGTTGATATAACGCATCCGCCGCCGCGTCTCGTACTCTGCTCAGCTCGTGGCTCGGCGGAGCTCTCCTCAGGGGGCGAAGGTAATCTCGCGCCACGCTCTCCTTGCTAGTGCGTACATCGCTGCGTTTTTAAATTAAAGCGTTTTATAACAGACGTACCAATGTGTGTCACTGTTCTTTGATTAATGTGTTCTATTAACTAGGCTGCCATGACTTTTAAACGAGTGGTCCTGAACAGGGGATTTAATTCTACTAACAAATTATAACTTTATCGCAATCAAATCGAAGTGTGATCGCTGCCGTTCATCCGTTTTCCTATTCTTTAATTTAATTATTGTCTATTGGCATAAAAGTTAACAATTAAGTTTGATTTTGACTCAACGGTATATGTTAACATCATATCGGTTCGGTTCCTATTCGAATAAATATAAAATATTTAACGTTAGATTGAAATTGAATCGGGAAAATGTCGTAATCGTTATAGATTAGTAGAATTCGGCCCCAGCTTAGTTTTACATTAAGATTAAACAATGGAAATCGATACTGGCATAAATATTTGTTTATTTGAATTGAATCGATTGTCACAAATGGTTTAAACTTGTCCCGATTTCCCGCCCGACCGACCCTGTCTTGACAGTCGGGAGTTTAATGGAGTTGCCTTTTAGGTTTGTTCCACACTAAAATGAACTTCGGAAAATATCAATCGCTATAGCGCTGTTTTACAAAATGATTTGAATTTATTATTAATGTCAGTTACCGCAAATGTTAATAGAAAATCATCACTTATAAAATTTGTTCGTGCGAACTTCAATCGAAACCCAGATTTACTGTTTAAGATTTATATTTAATCAGCGTTAACATTGCTGTGAAAAATTTCAATAGATCTAATATGTAATCGGTGCTTTCAATCGTTAATTTGGTAACAAGCCAGGTGAGAAAATATTATATTTATTATATAAATGCAACTTAGGAAACATTATTTTATACAGGATGTAACAACCTGTATTGTCACGTAATTTTGATCATTTAATAAAAATAAAAAATCCAGGGTAAATTTTTTTGATTAGTATTTTAAAAATTTTACATAAATAGAACCGACACACGAGACCTAATAACCACTTCACGGGTCGGACACGACTTTTGTTACATGCTGTATAATTTGCTTAGAAATAAGAATAATTGCTTGCTTTTATATTAAATATACGCTACGAATGAATTGGTTTTACTATATTTTGTTTCTCGTTCTCTTACTAAACTCAAACTAAACGTTAATGCCTCACCAAGTAAACGCATGTTATCGCTGGCCAGCATTATCAGCCATATTTATAAGCATTGCTCATCAACTGCTTAGTAAAACAGTGATTTCTCCCTTTCTGTCATTATTGATATGACCGTTGAAAGAAAAAGACAGCATTGTTTAACCGATCCCTCGCTGAGCAACATTAATAACGCCGTATATTGTTAGTGGATTGCTACCTTAATTTCTACTAACAAACAGTTCAAACTTGAAGCCTTTAACACCTTAAATACAAGATTATAAATTGACTTATTCTACTAAAACTAAGTATTACGTTTCAACGAGGTTATTCTCTAACAAATCGAGTTAAAGGTACACAGGTAAATTCGACAGATTTTGATCAGAAATGGAATGATATTAGCACGCGATATTGAATTCAATGATTATTGTAATTCAGTGATCTAAGAATCAATATTGCTTGTCAAGTTTAGATTCCAATACTATATTTATTTAAGATAGAGATATGATAGGAAATGATCCTTAACCATTGACGATGTTGGCGCTCACACTTATGCACTATATTATATCCTGTGCATTCCGCTGTACTTTGAGATTGGTTGCCGTGACTGACATTAAATCAGGAAAACGTACTTTGTTCCACGAAAAACACATACAATAGTATTAATTTGAAACCTTAATGAAATATCCGGAAAAAGAAAATATATTTTATTAACTTACAGTGTATATTTTTTACTTGAAGAATAAAAATAAACTTAAAAGTTAAATTAAAATTAAACAGGACTTAATGAAAGCGAACGCCACCTGACCTTTGTGCCCATCTTAATTAGGAGTTTCCTAATTAAAAACTGAAATGGTTGAAGCAACTTACTAATGAACCACAAGGATAAGAGGTCAAGTGCATTCGCTGAGTTTATCAGGATGTTTTTTAATGTAGATGGTGACAAACGAGCATGTGGCTCACCTGATGGAAAGTGACTACCGAGGGCTTGCAGTTGCGTTGCCGGCCTTTAAGGAGAAGGTACACTCTTTTCTTGAGGGTTGCTACGTTATATCGGTTCGGGAAAATCGCCGGCGAAAGCTGGCTCCACAGAGTAGTTGTACGAGGCAGAAAATGTCTGAAAAATCACGTTGTTTTGACTTTCCACTCATCGAGATGGGGAGGATGGTATTTCGAATTCTGGCGGTGATGAAATTCAGCCGGGACTAAACCAAACAATTCCTCAGAACATTCCCCGTGATACAAGCGATAGAGGTTGATGATCCGACATCTCTACGCATATCCAAAGTATCAAGCCGGTCGGTGAGAACCTGATCGTCGACAATTCGAACTGCTCTATGTTGAATGCGGTCAAAGGAAAGAAACTGGTATTGAGGAGCTAATTTATTAAGCCTTACAACTAAGGAATAATTAACCTTAAAAGTAAAAAGTAATCTATCTGGACACCGCGATTCAGAAATTCACATATTTAGCACACCATTTAACAAAAATGCGTACGTGAACTTTAAATTGTTTCAAACTTTTGATAGACTCAACCAATTTTGATGAAAAAAGGCTATACGGAACATTGAAATACTTCTAATAATAATTCAGTTATTTCAATTTGACATTTTTAACCGTTTTAAAAGTTAGCCCGGATAAACAGACCAACAAAAATAAAAAAAATGATTGTTTTAGTTTTAGCAACTTACAAACAGCATTAAAAGAGGCAGTTTTTTTCAAATCACAGACAGACATTCCAATTATATTTCAAATTTGTATTTATTTGAATAAATTATTTTTAATACATTTTTTCATTCCAAAAGCTACCGGGCTTTAAATTGAATACTGTTAAATGACTCAAAATAAATGTTTTTTTCCAACGAGAAGATAATATGACCGAACGTAAACACCGCGCCGATACATCATAAAAAGAAAACAATCTATAACAATATTGACAGACACCAAAGATCGTATAAAATGAAACACTCATCGGTCCCTATGGCAGATGATCCAATGTTTGAAATGCAACAGGTTACGAAGTGTTCAGAGATGATCCCCGATGTGACGAATGAGAGGAAAACGAGCCAGTTATTGTTTGAGTTTGTAATTTTTGCGATTATAATGCTTTAAAAATATAGGTGTTCTATGGTTGTTAACGATTGTTTTTTATTTTGTTCATAAATTTTTAATCTTCAATTAAATTGTTTCGAAACCTAATCGTCCCGACTTTCGTCGTTTGAACGGACGGAGTCGGGAAGATTTGCCAGTATGGTTTCAAATGTCCACCAAGAGACTTATATGTCTTACTTATTACTTATTCACGTAATGGAAAAATTACGTGAATAAGTAATAAGTAAGACATACAAGTATGTTGGTTTACTCAGCGTACGCCAGTAAAGCTCCAAGTCAGCATGATTTTTTCCGACATCATTAATTCATCGTCATATTTCAGGCAATTTTTACAAAACCTTATTTACAAAAGAAAAGTATTATATGTAGTATATAAGTTGTCTGATTTCCATAGTACGAGCTATGCTTAGTTTGGGATCAGATAGCCTTGTGTGAATAATTATTTAAATTAAAAACAATTTGTGGGAAGATCTGGGTGGGAATCGAACCCACGACCTGCGACCTTGTTTGTTGGTCACCACAATAGATATGTGCGCTGCAAGAAATATGGACCTTTCTTTACATCGTCACTGCACCACCAACCTTGACAACTATGATGTTATGTCTCTTGTGCCTGTAATTACACTGGCTCACTTAACATATGTGCGATAAAAGTAGAAATATAGATTACCACGTCGTTTCATATAAAACTAAATATATTATAACGCTCGTACAATCTCTCTTCATAATAAAATATCTGAAGAAATTAAAAAACACCACAAAAGGCATTATCAGAAAACATACGTCTTGTTCGTTTCGATTGGGGGTTTTTAAAACTCGAAGGAAATAAAAGTGTGGAACATTTTACAATTCCTCGTCCAATTTATGTGCCTTTAAACTGGTCCGCTTTAGACAGTCTCACAAGCGTTTGCTTTTAAACTACTTTTACTTTGCACTTTAAAAGGCGGTAAATCCAAACTCAATGAAAATTGTTGTCCAAACGGCAATTAGCTTAAATCTATTTAACTTATATTTACGAAATAATGCAAAGATCAAATGTTTTTCCCGCTGTTTGGTTCCGTATGATTTCGTTATTATATATTATGAAACTGTTAAGTTTATAGTGAACTTCCACAACCAAGTGACTGTTACACTTTAATTGAAATCTTTTTTAATTTAATAAGCATTGTAGGACATGTTTTAGTTACTATTTGAATGTTTTATTACGTATAATATTATATATATATATATTGCATTATCAATATATATATATATATATATATATATATATATACATATATAATATGCCATGACAATGGGTTGCCAATGACATGTTTAAATAAATGTATTCCTTGATGCATAATACAGATATATTTATTTAATTGCGTGGAAGACGAGGTCGAGGCGTAAATGTTCACCATTCCCGAAGACATTGGCACTGTAAGAGATATTAACCATTGCTTATTTGTCAATGTATCAACTTAATGCGCTACTCACCTTGGAAACAAAGATGTTATGTCCCTTGTGCCAGAGACTCACACTTGGAACCGGAACACAACATTTGATCTACCGTCTGATTAGGCACCACCCACTCTTGCAAAAGTAATTTATTATATAACACTGAACCCTAAATATGAGAAGCTATTTCAGTATACGCATGGAACAAAATAGTTTTCCCATAAAGTTTAAAATCCGGTCAACACGAGACAGTGCAGCGGTTCTCAAACTACTCTTTCTTTTTATCCGTAGTTTAAAGTCCAATAAATCCGGATACCCGGATGAATGGCGACCCAATTCTCGGATATTTTTCTTTGTTATTGCGCCCTTATTAAGCCGAAGGTTCTCGATTATTGTAAATCTCTTTTAATAATATCGTTATATAAAATGATTATTGTATTATCTTGAATTACGTATTATAATAAAAAATAAAAGTCGAATATGTTATAGCTTATGCCCGCGATTTCGTCCGCGAGAAAGTCGGTTTATTTTTAATATTGTTTGTCTTTGATTGTTGATCTTCAAGCGATGGGCTAACACTAGACACATTTTAATTGAACTTTAAATATTGATAGTTTTTTGTCGAGACAGTAATATTAATAATAAGTTTATTGATTTATTTGCTTCTTACATATTTATATATACTAGTTTCCAATCGCGGCTTATGAGCGACATGTATTTTTCCTTACCCCCCATAACGCATACGCAAAATTTCATAAACATTGGTTGAGTAGTTATTACGAGAAAGCGTAACAAACAAATTTATAAAGAAACTAACGTGAGCACTTATAATATTTGTAAGGATATATATTTTTGGGGTATATTGTAATATAAATTCTTCTTAAAAATAAAAAGTTCAAATTAAGAAAACGTCAAAACGTAGAGTATTAGTGCAAACATTTTCATCCAAAATATTACACCCCGTCTTATTGCCTCTACTGGTGACAGGAGGGCTAGTTCATTTTTCGTCCAGAGAATCGGAATTACGATTCAAAGGGGAAATGCTGCTAGCATTCTTGCCACCATTCCACGTGGCCACGATTTGTACAGTAATAATTTTTAATTTTTATTTGTATTTATTTAAGGTTTTAAAGTAAATAAATATTTTTAAACGTAGATAATATAGCAAAATATAACGACAAAACACTTCATACAATACTATATGTATATTATTATTAATAATAATAGACATTGTAAAGCATTTCGATGTACAAATTGGTGCTGTCGTAACATAATATAATATGTTGATGCTAAATAGACAATCCCATTGAGAATATCGGATCGTAACAAGAATTTCCCAAGAGCAGCCTTATCAAACATTACAGCGAGTTAAGAGCTAAGAACAATATTTGAGGTCTTCAACAAGGAGGTTATAAGCATAACAATATTATATTCAATACATAATGCTATATATTTAACATTTTATTATGCGTATCAAGAATAAAAATGTCAAAAAAGTATTAGCAGAAGATGAGAAAAAAATCTTTGTATAAAATTTCTTTGATATTCAATTCTCATTAATAATGGCGGGTATATTTTCCGTCGAACAAATTTAACGGTGCTGCGGAACGTGTGTTTTATTTTTTTAATCTAAAGCGACAGGTAGACTAACAATTAGAGCCACCTGATGGTGAGCTCACCAGCGTCAATAGAACACTGTAAGAAAAATTAACAACTGCATAGTCAATGCGCCAAAAACCATGGGAACTAAGATGTTATGTCCCTTGTATCTGTAATAACATTTGGTGTTGACCGTTGAAAAGGGAGGATCCTCCGACCAGACGGGTGTTAGTCTGGTGGGCTACCGCCCGGTGGTTGTTGTCGGGTTCTTGTATATATGTTCAATCGCTCGGATAACTTTAATATCGCGACGTAGGGTACGTCAGTTTTTTTAGTTTTCGTATGTGGCGAGATAGATGTCGCTACAAACACTTCTTCACTCATTCTTCAAACTGGAACATTACTGTTTAGCAATAGAATAGTGATGAGTGCCAGTACAACAATTTTTTTGAAACTTTGTCCTTAAGTGAAGCTTTTTTGCTTAGGAATTTTGTACTAAATTCTTCATAAATGTCTGCAACTGTTTGGGCAAGTTTCAAATTCCTGATTTAGGATATAAGATTCAATCGAATTAATAGTTAGTCATGTTTATCTTATTCCTTGGTCCTCGTTGGTCTAGTGGCTAGATATAAGGCCGCAGACCCGATGGTCCTGGGTTCAATTCCCAGGTCGGGCCAATAAATAGTTATTGGGTTTGTCTGTCAGAAAAATCTCAGTGGTAGCCCGGAGTCTGGAAGTCGGAAGTGTGTACACTCCCGTGCCTCGGAAAGCCGTTGGTCCTGCGCCTGATCTCTTTCCGGTCGTGTCGGATTGCCGTCCCATCGGATTATGGGAGCTAGGGAATAGTGCACCTGTGTTTGCGCACACACTTGTGCACTATAATATCTCCTGCGCAGTTGGCTAATCTCTCTTGAGATTGGCCGCCGCGGCCGAAATCGGTCTGGAGGACGTTATTAATTTATTTATTCCTTGGTCCTAGGTTTGAATCCAAAAACGGAAGAATTAAAAGTTCTTGTAATTTTATGTTAAGGATTTCTCGACAGCTTAAAGCTAAAAAACTGTCTGTGTTTACATCTGTTTTGGACGTAAACTAAAATCTCTCACCGGTCGTCCAGATCGCCATCTGATCAAAATTCAGTCAAAGAGACATATTATCAATGTCATTAAATTAAAAACATTTTTCGTATTCAATTTATTCTCAACTATTAAGTGAATTTAGCGTCGTCTGCATTTACCCAAAGCGTATAATTTTCGTTGTTCAGTTGCTGAACACTAACTCACTAAGTGGCAATATGTCAATATTAACTAACTTCAACAATTCCCGGGACAATTTCGCATGCAACAAGTACGCTGACATTAAAATCACATCAACTCGTACCTCAAGCTTACGTCTTACATCTTATCAATTTATTACTTCACCCGAAAACATTCTATTAATATATAATTTAGTTGCAGGATCAATGGATTTTCATTGCTAACTTCAGGCCCCTGGCTGCTACTTAGGATGTCCTAATGAACTAGAAAGTTCCAGTATACTGCAGTGCTATTCATTCAGTGCATAGTCACTTCGTAATTAGCTCCTGCGTGATTGATAACAGACGGCAATACGGTATTTCGATGCACGGTTCCTTTGAATTTTATAATTAGTGTGCCTCGCATATCACCTTATGACTTTTTACGATCATGTTTTGCAATGGGTTTCGGGTTTGTCCTAATATTTTAATGGAGTACACTTCATATTTGAAGAGTTATTTATTTATTTGGTAATCCAACAGATGACCTACATACCTTATCATACAAATTATTATATGAAATGTAACTAAAACCAAAATAGGACTACACAATTAGCTTAACGTATATTGAATCACTAACTAGAAGACGGTAAGTAAAGTAAAACTATTAAGAGATGATAATCTAAATAATGAGTCTTTGAATGCGTGCATATGCGTGTGTGTGTTTTTGTATTCGTTTGTATTATACTTATAGTACTTTTAAGTTGTATTATGTTACTGTTAAATTGAAGAGTCTCGATATATTTCACTATACTGCATTATTTTCGTGTAGATTTATTTAAATCGTATTCGTCGTAATCTTTTCGGGTTATTCAGTTTATTTCAGTGGAACGAATACTCGAGATGAGAAGCGTGCTGAGATCTTATCCCGCCGGTTACTTTTTATTGCGACACGTATCGTTGGCGATGATGGGGTTTAAATATACGGAAAGGGAATCCGTACCTCTAGTGCGAGTTTTTATAATAAAACGACGTTGCTGAATAGTTTGAAGGATTAGTAGACATTTTTTTTTTATGAAATAGATAGTTGTACTGGCAATTGAACCACCTAATGGTAAGTGGTCACAATCGCGCATAAACGTCAATACTCTCATTGCTTATGTGTCACCAACCTTCGCCTTTAGTTACACTAACTCACTCATCCTTCAAACTGGAACACAACATTGCTATTTGGCGGTAGAATGTCTGTTGAGTGTGTGGTACTTACACACCAAATAAATTTATTAGAAGTAATAATAACAATAGAAGTAATACACAAGTAGCAAAATGATAAAAATATTAATATCAATTTTAACCAAAACAGAGAAACCAGTGATCGTGGGTTCAACAGATTTTTTAATTGCCTTAAAGCATATCAAAAATATTATGTAAATATAACATACAATATTTTGTACATTGATATTTTATGAATTAATAAAGTATTATTATATTTAATTATTATGATAAAAATTACATATTGTAATGTGTAATAGCAACATCACAAATATATATCAGCCACGTTTACAATTGAAATATCAGCGCGCATGTTTTCAAAAGTCTTCGTATGCAGAATGGTTTGAATGTACACTACAACTGTTTAACGTTTTAAACGTAGAGGTATATCTTCACCCTCTTTTATTTTTAAGTAGGATAAGCCTATACGAAAATGTTTATTTAAAAAATACAAATTTTAGCTTTTGTTCTGTGCTAACACCTAATATATTATTACAGTTTGGAGCGACAAAGCATTTTCAATGTGTTAGAACATGAAATTCACGTCAATAACTTCTACGAAACGCGCTGCGATTTCTGGTGTAAGTTTCATATTTATTAGTTTAGTAATTTTTTCAAAAAAATATATTAATTGGTTAAAATCTTTTTCATTTATATTTAAAGTTAAAGTGCATGTTATCAAATGAAATTTTTATTTAGTAAGATTTTGTTACATAGAAAGAAATTTTTTACAGATCTTTAGTAAGAGTGATAAGTAGTTATGTGGGACTATATAAATCACTAAACACCCGCGTAACCTTTTGTAATAATGAGGCGCTACCTGATCTTACATATGCTATTTGTACGCCTTGACGATAGATCTGACTAAACAGGTGTCTAATGTCTCAGGGTACCAAGAACACCCTCTACTCTTTGACTTTAACTGGCACTGAACCTCATACAGCCACGTTTGTTTGTAGGAAATGTTGTAAAACTAGATAACATTCCAATAATAAGTAAGACTTCTAAGAAAAATATTTCAAATAGATATTTCCAGATAGTTCTCTGTAAAATATAATAGAAATCAACAATAATGGCGGAAACAGGATGAACAGATGTCGCGACCACACTTCCGGCGACAGCTGCATTGTGTCTCCGTTTAAAAGAGACATGACAACATAGTTTAAATAATACTAAACCTATATAAATATAAAGCCGAAATGGCCCAGTGGCTAGAACGCGTGAATCTAAATCGATGATCGTGAGTTCAAACCCGGGCCTTGAATTTCATGTGCTTAATTTGTGTTTATAATTCATCTCGTGCTTGACGGTGAAGGAAACCAGCATGTGTCAAATTTATCTCAAATTCTGCCACATGTGTATTCCACCAACCCGCATTGGAGCAGCGTGGTGGAATAAGCTCCAAGCCTTCTCCTCAAAAAAAGGAGAAGAGGCCTTAGCTCAGCAGTGGGACATTCACAGGCTGTTACTACATAAATATAAATAAAGACACCATTTTTATATACAGCGGAATGTTATACCATCTTAGTTCCCAATGTTTTTCAGATCTCATTGCCCATATGCCAGTCTGCCTATTTCAAATAAAATAATATATAAATATTATCCTTGTAAGTATTCGAAGTAATACATTGATTGGTTGCTTTGTTTCTATGTTAATAATTTAATGTTATAATTGCTGACATATTTTATTTCGACTAGCAATAAGTAGGTGTTATGCTATTGAATAAAGAAATTTCAATTCCACAGTCCAATTCAATCGAATAAAAAAATATAATTCTTTATGGTACAAAAACTATATTTTACGATAAAAATTGGCCTCAGAACTATAAACACCTCATGTCTGTGGTATTTATTTCCGAACCGGTGGTATATTTTTGACCATCAAGAAATAAGTGTAAATCTTCTATATAGAATAAAGATTTTTGACATTGACTTGTTTAATATATTAGTAATAAAAATAGGTCAATTATTCAAATTTTTTTTAATCGATTTCTTTCAAAAGCAATTCCTTATTCTTTCAATTCTTTGCAAGTTTTTTCTACTTAAACTTTTATTATGTTGATGAGGACCTAGATTATAAATAAAATATGATTCTTATTATAGTTTCATTACAATACTGTCCACTACACTGCTTATCGAAGCTGCGTAAATCAAATCAATTCATCTCTATTCTCATTGTACGGCTACATTAGTGTTGGGACTCATTTAAGAACATCGATAATAATATTATTATATTAACAAGATTAATTTACTTATTAAAATATTTTTTATCAACTATTAACTTTGTTACAGTAAAACATTTATTTAAGGTTTGTAAACGGTTTGAATAAAGGTTGTCAATTCTTCTTCTAATGATTAAATGCACAAATGTTTACAGATGTAAGTGAATAAACAGAACGAGTAACCTAATATCCGGAAAGAAGTTTTCATAGAATTACTAAAGTATTATTCATTCTAAAATATAATATTACAGTTTAATTACATTGGCTTACAAATAAATCATCAGTTTCAGCCATTCCGTGAACAATAACGTTCCTTCCAATTCACCAATAAAGTGAGAAACGTTGGTCCAGTGAACGCTTCTGGACTAGCCTTAAATATGGAATTCGCTATGGATTTAGCTTTAGGCCTGTGACTAACTCGTTGAACTTCTCAATCGTCAATTTCACCTGATCAATATTCAGGTCATAGAGATCAATAAACATTATAAAAATATGATTTATTTAACTTATATTTAACTGTCGCGAAATGCGCTACCACACCGTTATGTTCTTTTCTTCTTTATAATATGGGAATCGAAACGGTTAGTTCGAACCAAAAAAAATCGAAATATTATGAACAAGCATAAAAAATATTCAATATTTGTGTATATTTCGCATAAATAAACATAAAATCGTTTCAAACATAGTTTCTAGTTAATTCGCACAAAAATTTCTTCGAGCAATACTGACCGCTTACAATCGGCTGGCCCAAATGGGCCAGCAATTTGTAAATACAAATCCGCCAACTTATTAGAAATAAAAAAAACAATAATGTTTGTACTTACAATAAAAAAAAATTAAATACGAAACAATGCATGCCCTATTTTTTTAATTACATCACATTATTTCGATAATCTAATCCAACTTACGTCACTAAAAATGTAGATATAAGCCTAAAATTGTATTCGTATCAGCAACGGTTATCGACAAGCTATTTAATAATACCCTTTGTCGAAACTGGTCACTTCCCTATTCTCGAACTCACAAAGGGAACAAGCATCGAATATCGAACTAATATCTACATAATATACTGTTTTATTCATATAATTTTGAACCTTATAATAATAGCAATAAGGGTTATAAAAATAATGACCTATTCAATAATCGGATGAAAGTTGAAACTTTGTGCTTATTATTGTTTTTGAAAGTTGATGCTAAAGATTATTTCAAAGAAGTTATTTCACTACACGTATACATACAGATTTTTTTTATAATTATATTATTATAACAAGCTTTTGCCCGACTTCGTCTGTGTGAAAGTCGATCTATTACGATGCACTTATGAAAGATGCATTTTCGTGTCTTGTTACTCGTTTTTTGATATATTTTTTCAATTTACAGACATACAGTTTCCTCCATTTATTATATATATATATATAGATAAGACATATTTGTAACGTAAATTCCTCGTAAGTCTAGTGGCTTTATGAATCAAAGTTCCGAGGATAAATCCAGAGTTGAAAATGGAACAAGTATATACTTGGTGGTAGGTATTTGTACAAGCCCTTCTGGGTAGGTACCACACACTCATCAGATTTTCCACCGCGAGACAGCAATACTATTGTTATGTTACGGTTTGAGTGAGCTAGTGTAACTACAGGCACAAGGAATAACCTAACGTCTTCGTTTCCAAGGTTGTGGTGGCGGTGGTAACCACTTTCCATCAGGTGGCCTATTTAACCGCCTGCCTTACGATTTCATCGAAAAAAAGCTACACACTAGCACAATTATATCATGTGAAATTAAAGCTGTTTTTTAAATAACACATCAATTTTGTCATAATAATGATTTGTTCAAAAGATATAACACAAAAATTCAAAATGATATTTCATATAAAATTTTAGTTTTGCGAATACTGGATTAATATATGGGACGTCTATATAGGCCAAAAAGCCGAGATGGCCTACTGGTTACAACGAATCTTAACCGATGATCGTGGGTTCAAGCCCGCGCGAATACTACAGAATTTTCATGTGCTTAATTTGTGTTTACAATTCATCTCGTGCTTGACGGTGAAGGAAAACACCGCGAAGAAACCTGCATATGTCTAATATCGCTGAAATTCCACATGTGTATTCTAACAACCCGTATTGGAGCAGTATTGTGGAATAAGCCGCAGACCTCAAAAAAGGAGAACCAACAGTGGGACATTCACGAGCTGTTATTTTTTTTACAAACAATGTAAAGACAAAATATTTTTGTAAAATCGAACTAATTTTAGCATTAACTTGGTAAACATATTCCGTGTAAAATATGTTTTAAGCAAAGTACACATATTTGATTATATTATATATAACAATTTATATTGCCTATCGAACTCTATATAAACATTACAGAGCGTTAACGATTCGATTAAATCGTTACCTTCATGAATACGCTTCCGATAACAATGTATCGTTGTTAAATAACAAAATCTCGAATAATTTATACATTCGCCTTGATGGTTATCGAAAATATTTTTAAAGGCTTTACACAATTTACTGTTTTATTTTTAAATTCAGAATCGCGTTTTTTTTTTTGATCTTTAATACATACCGGTTTTCCTATTTAATTTTTATGTTCAATATATTATTTATAAAATATTCACCAATAAAATTTATACTCTAATTAAATAATAGAATCCAAATTCAAATTGGCGGAACATATAAACTTTAACTATGAACTTTTTATATGGGAAAGAAAATACAAACTTATTTTTTTTCACAATCGATCATTGATTTGAGTTATATGATCAAGTATAAAAGTAAAGAGACCTCTTTAGATAATATGTTAGAATTATATTATAATAAGATTTGAAATCCTTAAAGCATTTTGTCGTTTTTTTTTATATTTCGAAATATATTAATTCATTTATTTATTTATAACAACATAAAATTAATATTTATTTTCAATCTTGACACCTATATGTCAGCGTGTTTTAGTGCCGCTTAAACATAGACAAACAAACATACATAATAAAAAAGTAATACATATATATAAATATATATACTTATATAAGTCTGAAATAAATTTTAATAAGGTCCTCCAGACCGATTTCGGCCACGGCGGCCAATCTCAAGAGAGATTAGCCAACTGCGCAGGAGATATTATAGTGCACAAGTGTGTGCGCAAACACAGGTGCACTCTCTTTTCCTTAGCTCTCATAATCCGATGGGACGGCAATCCGACACGACCGGAAAGAGTTCAGGCGCAGGACCAACGGCTTAACGTGCTTTCCGAGGCATGGGAGTGTACACACTTCCAACTTCCAGACTCCGGGCTGCTACTGAGAATTTTCTGACAGAAAAACCCAATAACTATTTATTGGCCCGACCTGGGAATTGAACCCAGGACCACCGAGTCTGCGGCCTTATATCTAGCCACTAGACCAACGAGAATTTAATAATAATACTTGAATATTACAGAAAATATTTAAAATCTTTTTATTGTTGACTAATATCAAAGACTGCTATAACAATATTGTATTCCTTTATTAATAAAAAAAATTGTTCTTGTTACATTGCAGTTATGGTTGAAGAGTAGTTCAGCCGAGTTCAAAATTCATCTATACAAAAATCTCCGTTGACAATATTTAAATTTGTCAAATTTGTGATATCCAGACTTGAATTTAAACTACAGATAACATTAGTTCTCTGCCAAATTCAAATATCGAATATAACGATGCATAAAATTGATTTGTTAATACTTACGGCCTTATTTATAAACGTTGCTTAGTTACTGGTTAGCTAAACACTGATTTGTCTCTTTCTGTCATTATTGATTTGACATACGAAAGAAGAAGACAAAATGTTGTTTAACTAATCACCAGTTAAAGAAAGCTTATGAATACGGCGGTTAGTTACTATTTCGAAATAGAGTCAATTTAAACTGGAATCGTCTTTGTTGTTCGAATAAACAGCATGTGTTCGTACAATCTACGTCACGATCGGTCGACGATTGTCGTCACACATCAAAGACGGTAAACAATTTTGTTTGAAGCTGTTAGATATTCGATCCGTTGTATTTACAATCTCAATACGAGTACTATATTTACGAACTCGATAAGAAATTGCTACGAATTTTTTTGCTTACTGTGTCCTGCTTACTTAACAGCGAAATTGGAAATACCACGGAATTACAATCATACATTAAACTTGCTGGATGAGACAGTTAATAAAATTTTAATGACAAATTATATGAAAATGAAAATATTATTCGAATTGGCGTGTTCTTTATAAACTTAATAGTAATGTAATATTAATAGAATAAATGCGAATTATGCCATTACTTTTTTATCAATAAGAAACTCTATTATCCGTGCCGAGGACGGCCATCGCTGTAGTTTTAGTGGGTAATAATCCCACATAACCCGGTTCCTCCCCCTAAGGGAGCTGGGTGTCTTTTTGAAGGTTAGTAGTAAATATAGTATCCAAACAAAAAATATGATTAAAAGGTTCCCAGAAGAATTACAATATTTTTATTTCATTACAAAAACGCGTATATTCTCAAACTGTCAAACTGTTCACCTGATGATACTTAGTCACCCCGTCATTGATATGAGTTTCGTGAGAATAGAAAACTATTATCTCATCACCAATACGTTACCAATCTTAACATCAAAGATTGAAGAATTATAACACTGGCAACTACGCACTGCAACTGGATATATAATAACACTAAACCATACTTACGTAATTACATCTTAGTTCCCAAGGTTGGTGGCGCATTGTTGATGTAAGCAATGGTTAACATTTCTTACAATACCATTGTCTATGGGCGTTGGTGACCACTTACCATCAGGTGGCCCATTAGCTCGTCCGCCTACCTATACAATAAAAAAAACTAAAATTATCAACTTTCATAACCTATAACCTAATTTCCTCAAGTGTCAGAAGGACAAACGTCATGCCATATTTGTTAAGCATATATCTTAGTAACATGCCCGATTGAACGAGTTAGTAGGCAGCAAAAAACTATTTGTCAATGTATCGGCTTGCATCTCCACGATCATTTCTCAAACAAGATTAATTATAACGATTCGACATTAAATTTTGCGTTGGATGATGTGGCCTTGATTGGGTATCGCTTCTATTTTTAAATGTACATCTGTTTTTATTGGCTAATAAATCACCCTAAATGTTAGACCCTTGTTTTTGATTGGTCACTTCACATGAGCATTGACAATAGACTAAAAATCGAAGTATCTAGAGTTTTGAATTTCTTGTAATAATTAGTGTGTATACACAATCCACGTGAGCTTATTCGATTTTTAAAAATATTGTTCTTCATCAAAGATTATTAAAAATGTTCTATTTGAATAGAATTAACAATTAATATAAAATTACAGCGATGAAAAAATTATAGAATTGTTCTTATTTTCGCTACTTCAAATTTTAAATATATATAAAGTTAAACTAATTACTAAAATGTAAAATTAACTTTGAGTTTTTTTTTTTGTACTTTCCATCCGTAATTACGCATTTATTAAATAAATTCTCAAACATTAAAAACAGACGTAGTCTTTACAACATCAGACTAATTAAAGATAAAATTTCGAGAAACATTAATTATTTTAATGAATAATGCGGTAAATTATTAAAATTATAAAACGAAACGCTGCCCGAGTTCCTTTGTAATATTTAAAGCCTGCGTGTAATACATATACAATAATGATACTGTTAAATATTTTATTTTAAATAAGATACTGTTAGCGGTATGCTCTGGCGTTGTACGTAAATTGTTTTGATCAGAAATTTAATTTTCATCTCGAGAATCGACGGGTTCGTGGGTTCAAATCCGGGCGTTTGAATCAACGCCACTGAATTTTCATGTGCTTAATTTAAGCTTATAATTCATCTCGTGTTTAACAGTGAAGGAAAACATCGTGAGGAAACCTGCATGTATCTAATTTCATTGAAATTCCGCCACATGTGTATTCCACCAACCCGCATTGGAGCAGCATGGTGGAATTAGCTCCAAACCTTCTCCTAGAATGGAGAGGAGGCCTTAGGCCTTAGACCTGCAATGGGACATTCGTCGACTGTTACTTACCGTTACTTTTTTTATATAATATGTAGGAGAACCGGCAAAAAACCGCCTGATAGTAAGTAGCACCACCACCCCACCACCACATAAATATTGGCGTTATAAGAAATATTTACTATCACTTACGCGAATGAAACTAGGCCGAAATAAATGTAACATTTCGTCATTCATAACACTTTTGCTAATATATAGTTTATGTGCAGTAAGCTCCTCAGCAGTATTTTTTTTTATATTTATTAGTGTCATTTTTGAAGTGAAAACTTCTCTAGGCGCGTTGCGTAAGGAATAGACTCGTGGCTTCGCATCGCCGATATTCTAATGTTAATATGATGAAATCGTTGAATGTACAAATAATTTAAGTATTGTGGTAACTAATGATGAGGGTGATAATGATTGTAATTTATATAAATACTAACAGTATATACTTATAACATAAGTGTGTCCCACCACATGTTTAAGAAGATTACTTGGGTTACTATTTCAAGAGTATAACTTTTTTGTACTCGGTGGTAGTACAAAGCTCGTCTGGGTACGTACCACCCACTCATCATATTCTACCGCAAAACAGAAATTCTTGCTATTGTTGTGTTCCGGTTTGAAGGGTGAGTGAGCCAGTGTAATTATAGGCACAGGGGACATAACATCTTAGTTCCCAAGGTTGGTGGCGCAATGCCATTGTCTATGGGCGTTGGTGACCACTTACCATCAGATGGCCCATATGCTCGTCCGCCTACCTATACAAGTAAAAAAAAAAAGTAATATTCCAAATAGATTGATCATTGCTGTTTGGGATAAATACATAGACATAAATACATAGTGATGTGGACAGGATAGTCGTTGTGGTATGCCAGTAAACAACTATCGTAACGAATTATTTCTCGAATTACGGTAAGTAGTTTAGAAGTTATGAGGGAACAGATGAACATCCATAAAATCATATACCCTCTCCGATCGTGTAAATATTGTAATGTCCAATAAAATTAACGACATAGTATAAATATTACAAAAGTGATCACTGTAATTATTTTCGATGGTAGCACTCGTTTAACAACTTCTACATTATTAATTTGATTAATATTCAATTAATTTTAATAAGGACGTAAATTTTCCATTCTCGTGTTAAATAATTTGCTTGTAAAATATCAATTGTTACTAAGTATGCGGTAATAACACTAGATACCGATTTATGGTCGCGAAAATAATTAATGACTTGCGGACCAAGAAATTATAATGAGTGTTGTTCGTATGAATACTTCAGTAATGGAAATTGAATAAGTCTGCGTGTGATTTTAACGTAATCTTTACAAATGTATAAAGCTTCAGTGTGTTTATTTTGTGCTGATATCTTAATCTAAGTTTACTAATGGTAAGGCGATGTGCAAGCTCGTCTGGGTAGGTACGAACTCACCAACCAACTCCTCAGATATTCTACATTAAATTGCAGTACTTAGTATTGTTGTGTTCCGGTTTGAAGGATGAGTGAGCCAGTGTAACTACAGGCACGAATGACATAATTATGTAACATCTTCGTTCTTACGGTTGGTGGCGCATTGGCGATGTAAAGAATGGTTAATATTTCTTACATTGCCAATGTCAATAGGAACCTAGTCAGTCTTGGCAGGACTTGAAGCCGTGATATCCAGTTTAGATCTATGAACTCATTTCACGAATCGTTTAGACTCGTATCTTGGCTCCTTGTATCATTTACTTCATATAATTTATTTGAAACGTTTGCTAAAGCTATCATTACACGAAGTGGATTCTGCTGAAACTGATACCATTCTATTTTCGGTAATCACTTTAGATTCGAAACTTAAGTCGACATCTCATTTATCTGTATGATGATCTTGTTTATTTATTTTATAAAATCCGTTGGATTACGGGATATTTTTTTTATTTGTAAGTTATTTTGTAATGACTTTATTCATAATTAAAAAAATCTGCGGTCGGGGGACCCCCGTCAGGAACAACGTTCTTTGCGATATTTTTTCAGCTCAAACTGAATTTTAAAATGTAGATTTTAATTGATTACATTACTGTAATATTATCTCACCAAAAAGCACCTCAATCTCCTTTATGCAACTCTCTCTAATCAAAGATTAAGAAACGTATTAAATTGTTAAATTCAATTAACAATTTTTATATGAATAGCAATTCCCATTTTAAGGTATTTAGTAATATTTTAATATTATTTTAGTAATTTACCTCTCCAATTAAACAAAGTTTATGATGGGAATGTGACAATAGCCCAAGGTTTGACCCTGGGACTGGCGTGCGGCTCGTAAGCCGTAGAGGTATTGGTCGTTATATGGTTTTGTCTTAACTTAATATTTTTGTTTTTGTATTTTTAAGAACGATAGGTAAGTATTTTAAATAAAATTAAATCTTTTGATTGAATTTGCTTATATTTAAGTATTTAATGTAATTAATAATAAAAAGGTAGGCGCACTATATAGTTCACGCACATTGGCGTGATTTGGCGCTAAAAAAATCGGCATAGATCGGCAAAATGCGATGCGTTAGGCCTTCGAATTCAGTACTGCGCGAGGGCTTCTGCACCCACTTGCACTTGCACTTCTGAATTCGAAGGCCTAACGTATCGCGTTTTGTAGCATTTTATAGACACGGTACTATCGCCATTTCGTTATCTGACATGACCTTGAGCCACTGCCATTTCACTCTACTGTAAGCCGTGTAAAATAACTTCGTTCCAATAAGGTATTTAAACAATAACAGCATAAGTAACTATCAATGACGTATATAAGCCTCAAACTTTTATCCAAATTAATATATACTTAAATTCACAATTTTAGAATACAAGATGAAAAACGTTATTGCAATGAACAAACATTTATCACAGAGACGTAAATTAAAACCACGCTTATAAAAGTTTGAACTTGTTCCAAAGTTTTATATGATCGAGTGGCTCATTTTAGGCAATTTGACTACCCGTTCTCAAAGTTCGTCAGTCTTCCTGTCTCAGCCACACTTATGCTGAATAATGGTTACATAATTAACGTCTTCATAACTTTGTAATTTCTTTGGAAATATTAAAATTGACGTATGGTTTTACTTTGATATTTCATTTTTGGAGTTGGAATATAATAATTATGGTTATTTAATTATAACATTAATACAAATATATAATTAACCAAAAGGTTGTGATTGTTACTATTTTAACTGACTTAAAAATACGGTTGCTTATATATATAATAGCGGACTGGCAAATGGGACACCTGATGGTAAGTAGTCACCACTGCCCGTAGACATTGGCACCCTAAGAATCATTCCTTACATCAGACAATGCGTCACCAAACTTGGAAACCACTTGTTTGTAAACCTTGCTTAGCGACTGTTAATTCCAACACGGCGGAGTTTTTTCTACTTATTCAATTGCATTGACTCTAAGCGCTGTTTTGATCCAAATAAATCGCAGTCGCTCTAGACACACTGAATTCTGTCTTTCTTTCATTATCAATTTGACATTCGAAAGAATAAGACGTATCGTTTTTTGATGAATCGCTACCTGAAAATATTTATAAGAAAGAGCGTAAAGAGGTTATGTTTTTTGCCTACTAAGGTAACATTGGTTAATTCAACCTGAAACACAACAATACTAAGTAAGTATATGTGTTCGGTGGTAGAATATGTGATGAGTAGTAGACGGGCTTGCACGTAATCCCACCACCAAAGTTCAGTCTTCAGTTGACGGTTTGTACGTTTAGGTGCGTGATAAAAAGCATTACGTTCTAATGTTATTTTCTTTTTCATTCTTTATCACTCGGGATATTTCTCGCGTGATTTTATCAGACTATATGTAACCAATTTGTATGTATCTTAAGCTCACGTGATACTATTTTTTTTTATTGTATTGGTAGGTGATCGTTCATATGAGCCACCTGATGGTAAGTGATCACCAACGCCCATAGACAATGGCATTGTAAGAAATGTTAACTATCGCTTACATCGCCAATACGCGACCAACCGTGGAAACTAAGATATTATGTCCGTCGTGCCTGTAATTACACTGGCTCACTCACCCTTCAAACCGGAACACAACAATACCAAATACTGCGGTTTTGCGGTAGAATATCTGATGAGTGGGTGGTACCTACCCAGACGAGCTTGCACAAAGCTCTACCACCGAGTAGAGTGGAAAGGTTTAACTACATAAGCTATAACTGCTATTGTATAATTGTATTGATGTCTTATGTTGTTGTATATAAAATGTCATTGACCCTGAATTACAAATTGCAGACAAAGAACACGAAGGCGTCAAGTGATAAAGTAATCTCTAAGAATAGAATTCTTAAGGTAATAGGGCCCTGATTACAAATTCTGTTCGCGTAGCGATGTAGTTAATTGAAAAGTCGAGATGCAACAAGTGTTTGAATTAAAACACTACGAGTAAGCTATCTTCAAGTTAAATTGTAACAGATTCAACTATGGCGTTGTATCCATATCAATGTTTTTATTGTAAAACATAAATAAATAATAAAACAGCCTGCTCATATCCCACTGCTGGGCTAAGGCGCTGTCTCCATTTGATATACTTTGAAGCTTGTTGTTAAATATATACATGTGGCAGAATTTCAAACGACATGATGTTTTCTTACAATTGAGATGTACCTTTACTCAAACGTATGTGTCTCGATGCATCTCTCTTAATGTAATGGCAGTTTTAATTGTCGTTTTTTTACCGTAGTCAATGTTTACTCGATGCGTCTGACGTAGCTTGGATATCCGAGCGTAAACCTTTTTGTGCAATTGTTGCGTAATGTTAATTGTGATTTTATGATACAAATTGTAAATAATATTTTAACTAATATATTTTGAAAAAAGAACATTATCGTCCTTTTAATTTATAACGAAATAAAATAAATATACCAAAAGTTATTGTTGTGTATGACGCCATGTTGTGGGGCGTACAAAATGACAACAAGTTGACCACCGCGAGCGCATTGTCTCGCAAGTCTTGCAACCAATTAGCATGCTAGCTAATCAACTACTAGCCGTAAGCATCTTTAGAATAATATCATTCCTTTAGAATATCATCTAAATATAATTTTCTACATTTGTGTTAACTACGTATTAATACTTATACCGCAAAATAAAATGTATTTAAATATTTATCATATAATCTTTTTAATATAATAAGTTTCGTCAGTTTTAAACTCCGACCCAACATGCTCGTGCCTATTCGCTAAATATGTATAAAAAATCCTAAAGGAATTATATTAAATCCCAACAGAATCCGGCATCGTTAATCCTCAAAAATATCCCTTTAACGAGTAAACCTCTATGTAATATACCGCGAAATATACAGGTTGAACAAAATTAATTTTCTTATCTTGTAAAACTCCTCGCGAGCTCGTGTAAACTTCATGCCTCGTAAAAAGCTTATAGTTTAATTAATAATAACTCCGTGTAAGAATTTTGTAATATAAATTGTATGACTAAGTTGTTTGTAAAGTCTTAACAACTGCGGCTATCTTATAAGCATAACTATATTCATCTGATATTGTGCTTAAAAAAACCTTTTTGTTATGTTTTCAAATTAATAAAGTAACAACCAGTACAACTGCTGGGTCTCCCCTTAGTGGAAGGAGAAGATTAGGAGTTTATCCACCACGCATGTTCCGGTTCGGATTGGTGGATATACATGTGACAGCTTTTCCTTGAACACACGATTCCCTCACGATGCTTTCCTCCACCGCCGCATGTGTTCTTACCACTGAACTATCCGGGCTCATCAACGTTTAAGCTGTGTAATTAGTTAATAATTATGCTCATGATGTTCTCCAGAAAAAAATTCAGGTTCGATGAGTTGTTTGATCGCTGGACCGTGAGTACTACATGAACTAACCCCTTTTTTCCTACATGACGTAAGTGTTCATTATTGTTATGTACACAGCCTAGGTGGCATAAATTAATTAACGTGTGTCCCTCAATTACGCATCCGTGGTACCGGGTGTATACTCAGGTTCTATTCTATTGCTTCTAGTTCTATTCCAGGAACTATTTGTATAGGCACAATATACATATGTATATACAATGTGTAAAGTCGGAATTAAAATTATTAAACTTCTGTGACATAGTGTTTTATTGATAATAACATTTGATCTTTTTGGCTGTCAATGATATAGAAGCTTCGGTTTGGCTTTAGTATACTAGTAAGTTTGAATCCAGTTCTGGACACAAAATGGTATTCCGTGGAACCTTACGTTGTGCCGTGACGGAGGTCGGTGGGCTCATAAAAAAATATTCCGATGGAATATCCTATCGGGTCAACAGCTAGTATGAATATAAAAAGAAACAAAAAACAAAGATTAAAATTTTAATAACAACGTACATTTTGTTTGCAAATAATCAAAACATTTTGTAATTATCATCAGTCTGATTATAATCTGTGATCTCACTGCAGTTAGAAGCTGCTCGATAAATAATACTTACCACCATAGCTTAAGCCCAGTAAGCCCTGGATGGAAAAGACGTCGAGGCCCATCTGACAAGGGTCCTCGGCTCACGATTTGCACAAACAACGTGAATTCACTGGAATTCATAATTCCCTATTATATTAGCAAGGGAATTTATAATTACGTACGATCATGCAAAAGAAAACAACTTAAATTGATGGAACTTACAAACGATTTTCGATCTTAAAGTAAGGTGAATAAAAAAGAGAGTCCCTCGCTTATATTTCGATATGTATGAATAAATTTGTTTTATTCGCTCGGTATTACAAATGCTTTCTGCCGCTCACAACATAAAGGTGTGCTTGTTCTTGACGACATCGCCATTATATGAAAGTATTTCTCATCAGGTTGATTTTTTTATAACTTTGAGATAAATTACAATGTTATTCAGCTTTGAAAATGGTCTTATTTCATAAAGCATGGATGACATAACTATTTACGTGAACAAGCTTTAGAATTTGACCTTAACGTCAAATGTAGCGTTATTTATAAAATACTTTTAATGTGTTATACTGATTTATACTTAAATTAAAATAAGAACAAATAAGTCCTCTGATGGCAGGTGGTCACCACAATCCCTTTACATATAACACTGTTAAAAGGCGCATTGACGATATAAAGAAGTTAATATTTCCTACAGCGCTATGTTTATGGTGGTTACTGACGATCAGGTAAAATAAAGAAATACGATCAAATAGATAAATGAGAATTCGAATTAAGTTTCGTGTCTAAAGTGATTGCCAAATAGAATAGCATCAGTTTCAACAACCAACTTTGTATAATGATAGTGTTAGCAAACATTTCAAATGAACAATTTATTATTATAAAGTAAATAATAAATAAAGAATCGAGATACGAGTAGTATAGTGAAATGAGTTCATCGATCTAAACCGGAGGTCGAGGGTTCAAGCCCGATCAAGACCGATTGGCCACATGTCACTTTAAGTGGTCACTTGCGCCCATAGAAGAAGAAGTATTAATCTTTCTTACATCGCCATTGTACCACCAACCTTGGGAACGTTGATGTTCTTCCCTCGTGTCTATAATATAATAATAATATCCTGGAACATTATTCACACACGGCCATCTGATCCCAAACTAAGCAGAGCTTGTACTATGGAAACCAGACAACTGATATACTACATATACTACTTTCTTTTGTAAATAGATACTTATATAGATAATTACACCCAGACTCAAGACAAACAGATATGTTCATGCACACAAATGTCTGTCCTGGGAGGGAATCGAACCCACGATCTGCGGCGCGAAACGCAGGTATCTACCAATCACGCCGACGGGCTCGTTATATAGTTACACTGGCTTAATCATCCTTTAAACCGGAATGAAAAATACTAAACATTGCTGTTTAGCGGTAGAATATCTGACGTGTGGGTGGTACCTACCCAGACGGGTTTCCAAATAGCCCTATCACCTAGAAAATTGTTTATAATCTTCATCAAACCGCGTTTGTTACTGTTACTACAACTTATAAAGTAAAAAATACGTATTTTGAAAATATGTTTCGCGTTTGAAACTTATTAAAACTATTAATTAATCGATCCAGATAATTACTGATATTTAAGGCCTGTATGTATTTATGAAATGATAATTACCAAAAAGTATCATGTACAAACATATTTTGTAAATATTTATTGTTCAATAGGAAGACCAGTGGTTTTGCCAGCGTTTTTATTTATATGTAAGACATAGAGCATACGAGCAGGAGGCTCACCTGATGGAAAGTGACTACCACCGCCCATGGACATATGCAACATCCGAGGACTTGCAGGTGTGTTGCCGGTGCTTTGAGGAAAGAGTACGCTCTCTTCATACATAATGCTTGTTTCAATTATACATATAAAATATTTAAATTAATAAGTAGCAGCTGTGGTCTAAAAAATAAACGATTTGGTTTGGTAATTAACAAATAGCCATATTAACTTAAGGAGCCATTTTGAAATCAAAGACAGACACTTGAATTTTATTTACTTGTATAGATAATAAATAAATTTGTCTGATATGATTTAATCAAGATTATAATTCATGAATAAATAAAATATCTGACATTATATACTGAGTTTCACTGTATTTTCTTTATAAAATCATTGATCATTCATACGTAGCTTCATTATTTCGGACGGAGGTCAGCGTGGGTGGTCTGAAGCCGGTAATGAATAGGTCACAAGTCCCACGAGAAATATAATATTGACTCACCTGGTGCGCAAACATGAGACACGACAATAGGACTGTCTTTAACATACATCTTTGTAAATGTATGTATTGTATGTGTTATGTATAACATATCATATATCTTATACAATAATTGTTCATTAATCTTATATAAATGACTGCCTATTGGTCTAGTGGCTAGATATAAAGCCGCAGACTCGGTGGTCCTGGGTTAAATTCCCAAGTCGGGCCAATAAGTAATTATTGGGTTTTTCTGTCAGAAAATTCTCAGTAGCAGCCCGGAGTCTGGAAGTTGGAAGTGTATTCGCTCCCGTGTCTCGGAAAGCACGTAAAGCCCTTGGTCCTGCGCCTGAACTCTCTCCGGTCGTGTCGGATTGCCGTCTCATCGGATTATGAGAGCTAGGGAAAAGAGAGTGCACCTGCGTTTGTGCACATACCTGTGCACTATAATATCTCATGCGCAGTTGGGTAATCTCTAGAGATTGGCCGCCGATTAAAAAAAATTGGATGTGAATGTTTCACATCCTATTTTTTTTTAAACTTACGACTCGACCCTGGGCCGGTTATTTTAAAAATTTTGGCTCATTTAGTTGAATAATAGGACACTATATATACGTAGATTATTACATATATTATATTAGTGCCACAGAGCATAAAAGAACAAAGTTTGAAGCGTTGGAATTCTAATCGAGAACTGAAGATGAAATGTCAAAGTTTCTACAACTATTCTTGAGCGGAATTATTATAAATGAATATATTATAAGTTATTTTCTTAAGAATTTCTATAAGTAATTTATAATAGACTCTTTGTATGCTCAATTTATGTTCATAATCGTGTTCATCAGTGATGGGAAGCTAGGTGATGAAGCCTGCGACTTTCATATTTATTAACCTTATGTCCTTCTCCTATATCTTAATGATAAGAGCGCCTGCTGTGCATACTAATATAACTTTTTATGTTTACTGATGTTTCTGCAAATCTTTTTTTTAGCTTAGATAGGTCGACGAGCATAAGATAAGATAAGGGTCCTCCAGACCGATTTCGGCCACGGCGGCCAATCTCAAGAGAGATTAGCCAACTGCGCAGGAGATATTATAGTGCACAAGTGTGTGCGCAAACACAGCTGCACTCTCTTTTCCTTAGCTCTCATAATCCGATGGGACGGCAATCCGACACGACCGGAAAGAGTTCAGGCGCAGGACCAACGGCTTAACGTGCTTTCCGAGGCACGGGAGTGTACACACTTCCACCTTCCAGACTCCGGGCTGCTACTGAGAATTTTCTAACAGAAAAAACCCAATAACTATTTATTGGCCCGACCTGGGAATTGAACCCATCACCACCGGGTCTGCAGCCTAATATCTAGCCACTAGACCAACGAGGCAGTCGACGAGTATATGGGTCATCTGATCGTAAGTGGTCACCAACGCCCATAGACAATGCCATTATAAGAAATGTTAACTATCGCTTACATCGCCAATGCACCACCAACCTTGGGAACTAAGATGTTATGTCCCTTGTGCCTGTAATTACACTGGCTTACTCACCCTTCAAACCGGAACTACAGGCGTAAAAAATACAAAGTGCTGTTGTTTTCTGATGTACAATAAAGAACATAATATTACATTCTATATCGGATGAAAATTTAGCTCAATTATATCCACCACATGTAGAAGCATTAATATCAACATAATATACAGCCTGTTACTTTTTACTTTGATAAAAAAGTTGTGATCCTACAAAAATATTTGTGTTTCAATTTATAGCTTCGATAAATTCGACTTTCCATAAAATGCTTCGCTTCTGTCCTGTGATATCTCATCGTATTTTATTGTTTATGCTCGTACATGACTCGTAATTGTAACAAACAATTCAACAAAAATATCTAAATAATATATTTTTAATAAAATTAATAATCCACCAATTCTAGATCGTCTTAATTACCATACAAGTACTATTTGTCGTATTCAATTGTCTCAACTCTACTGAGCTCAGCGTTCTCTTCTAAGAGTCTTAAAACGGTAACAAATAAAACCTTTTCGGTGCCCTTCTATAAAATTTATTGGTTGGAGTCCCATAAGGGAAAGTTAGGTAAGACCATAAATATAAGATCTTACACTTTTTTTTTAAATAACCAAATGATTTGGAATTGTCCCAAGACGACGTATTTGAATTTGTATTTTTTTTATAAATATTACGATGGTTAAAGGACTAAGATGCCACCTGATGATAAGCGGTTATTGCTGTTGAATGTTATAATTCATCTCGTGCTTGGCGGTGAAGGAAAACATCGTAAGGAAACCTGCATGCGTCTAATTTCACTGAAATTCTGCCACATGTGTATTCCACCAACCCGCATTGGAGTAGCGTGGTGGAATAACCTCCAAACCTTCTCCTCAAAAAATGAGAAGAGGCCTTAGCCCAGCAGTGGGACATTCACAGGCTGTTACTGTATCATTATTGTTTCGACATTTGATAGAAGAGGACATAGCATTATTTAACTAGTCACCAGCAAAACTTAGTTAGTAAGTAAGAACATTAGAACTTGATTCTTATTATTCAAACTTAAAATTGTTGAAAAGTATTTTTTTATATGACGAGCCAGTTGCTAAGGGTGGATAGTAAGGTAATTGTCTTTCACGCCGCAGGTCGTGGGTTTGATTTCCACCCAGGACAGACATTTATGTGCATGAACATGTCTGTTTGTCCTGAGTCTGGGTGTAATTATATTTTTATAAGTATGTTTTTACAAAAGAAAAGTAGTACATGAAAGTATATCAGTTGTCTGGTTTCCATAGTACAAGCTCTGCTTTGTTTGGGATCAGATGGCCTTGTGTGAATAATGTCCCAGGATATTATATTATTATTATTTAAGTTTTACTTGGATGGTAAGTGGTTACCTTCAGTGGCAATGTAGTACACTTACTTCTTTTACCATCAATATATTTATCACCAACGGCAGATTGTATATTTCTCTTGTGCCTCTAGTTACGATTACTATAGCTTACTCACCCTTCAAACCAGTAGAGCTTTTATGTGAGATCAAACGAAACTTCAGAGAACTTCACTTCAGAAAACAATCGAGATATGTCTGAAATTGATTTACGAGATTGGCTGTAAAAACTATTACAAAAGGAAACCATTCCTCATGATGTGTATGCAAAAGGACATGGCCCATTTCTGTATGGCGGTTTGCATAGAATTTAATTCACACCAATGAGTTGTGGTGTATATTCGTGAACATTGGGAAATTAATTTGCCATAAATAAAAAGCTCAATAAACTCGACATTAAAACAGAATAGACGTAAACATTTTCATAAAATCCTTTAATAAGATTGCTGTCAATAAGTCTAGATTATGATTTTGCTGTAAAAAATGTTAAATGGCTTGATGAGTATTTATCTTTCTCTGTGGTCCATTATCGTGGAAGTTGACAAACGGTACTTAAGTTTCATATTACATTACATAAAAACTCAAGTTCAAAGAGGTTCAAAACTACGTAAAAATTCATTTTTGCAATTTTTACTGTATACTAATATTATAAGAGAAAAGATTTGATTTTTTGTTTGTTACGATTTAACTCAAAAACTACTGGATCGATTTAAAAATTCTTTCACCATTAGAAAGCTACGACCTTACTTAGTAATATAGGATACATAATACATTTTTTTTTGATAGATATCCTCACCTAAAATGGAACAATGTAACCCAAGGTATCAAAATGTTACCTTTTTTTTTTTTTTGACGCTGGGAAAACGCATGACGCGTTTCCCCCCACGGGAATAGTGGGGGGGGTATGTGGGGCTCGCCATATGTCCAAGGCACCGAGTGTGCCCCGGTCATCGGAATACCCACTAAAAACCCAGCGGTACCCTTCCCGTCTTAACGGGAGCGCCACGGGATCGCTTGCGCATGCTACCGTGACGCTCCGACGGCCGGCCCGCCTATGCGGGCCTCCATTCACTAGGGAGGGATCCCAGGGTACTGGGAACCCCCCTAGTCCCGGCGGCGCCTATTGTGGCGGGGGGAGAAGGTGCGCAAAGCGCCGCTTTCTTCTCCCCAGTCTTTTGCGGCGGAGCGGGTCTGCAGCGGCATCTTCCTCCCGCTCCCGCTCCGCGGCCTCCTTCTGCGACATCACACTTTCGCAGAAGGAGACCATCTCTGACCAGCACCCCTCGCTTCCGAGCATCGCATTGATGATGCTCGGCAAGGAGAGGTCTCCGCCAACAACCGCCGCAAGGGAATGCCTCTGGGGCCCCCACGCGGCACACTCCGTCAGGGTGTGATGCGCCGTGTCGAATGGCGCACCACACTCGTGGCAGGAGGGTGACACCTCCCGCCGCGCTATCTCGTGCAGGTACTTACCGAAGCATCCGTGTCCGGTAAGCACCTGCGTCAGCCTGAACGAGAGCGTGCCTCGTTTCCTTCGGACCCAGCGACTCAAGTGGGGATCAAAATGTTACCTATAAAAGTCATTATTTTGCGTGCGCTGCGAAAACTATTGACGATATATAAAATAGTGTTCTATATATTAATAGTACTCATGATTTCTCATAAAAAAAAGGCCACGATGGTAGGTATATACCTAACTATTATAGTTAAGCTACAATAACAGTTTTTGTTTACATTATTATGTTCCAATACGGGTGGAATCTAATAGTGGTGATATTGGTATCATGTTATTAATCCTTATTCATTTAAATGGTTTGATAATTAAGGTTGATTACGTACGTGTAAATTCCTCTTAAAATTATTCGGACCGGACTTTTAGTTTAGAAGTTATGACGGGTATAAAAATTCTCTAAATAAGAAATATGTCACGGTTTGAACAAACTGTAACCGTACTACGTTTAGTCTATTTAACAAATACTTATTTACGTATTTATGATAA
This sequence comes from Nymphalis polychloros, assembly GCA_905220585.2. Taxonomy (NCBI): domain Eukaryota; kingdom Metazoa; phylum Arthropoda; class Insecta; order Lepidoptera; family Nymphalidae; genus Nymphalis; species Nymphalis polychloros. Next base: position 1,952,774 of record HG992262.1, read on the forward strand.
TTAAGTTTTAAAATTTTCGCGGACGAAGTCGCGGGTAAGGTGCAATATATATGTGTGCGTGGAATGTACTTTTTTTTTTGGCCACCTCTCACTCACTCACTCACTCACTCACTCACTTTTATTAGGATCGCTTAAGTAGTTAAGACGTTAAAACGTAACAAAAAAAAAACAAACTTTCGCATTTCAGATATTAGTCAGAATATCTGCTAATTTAGAAATTAAAATCATACAAAATATATGGAAACGGGAATAAGACTTTGTTTTTTGATTGAAAACGATTGAGTGGAACAAAATTCACAACGTTTACTAACAATTGCGGTAACCCCATTTTCTGGCGTGTTCAACCGTTGCTTACACAATGGAAGTAATAAATATACATCAATGGCAAGAACGATTGAATGAAGAAAAGTTGCTCGACCGATTTTTATAAAGCACCCATTAATGGTACGATTAATTGTCTTATTGCTTATGACATTTCATTTGATTTATTTTGTTTATTTTGCCCAGTATATTCGATATTAAACGGTAATTTACTGAAGTTATATAATATGTGTATTTGGAAGTTTTTCGCCTTTAAAGTGGAAGGGTAAGCACGCTCCATCGTCAGCTACAACTTGACATATTCGTAATTTAGATCGCGTCAAAAGCTGCATGTAAAATACACGATAAAAATAACCGATTTTCAAATAATTTATTTCTCAATTACTATTAAAAATATTTTTTTTTTTAAGTCTAACCTTTTAATTAAAAGTACGGTGATAAAAGTAATATTTTATTTTGCTATAATTCTTTTTCCTATAACATATTAATAAAATAAATTATGTACTTCTTTTAAGCGCATATTTTCGAGATCAAAGTCGTTGTATATCTTAATATTTTTCTGGCCAAACTACTTTTTATAATTTCAAATAAATAGTCACCATCGCCCATTTTTTACATTTTTACATTGACACTGTAAGGAATATTAACCAGTCTGGGAAGTAAGATGTTATATTCCTTGTACAATGGCACACTCAAATTCAAACCGGAACATAACAATACAAATTATTGCCCTTGTCGGGATAATAATTATGAGAGTAATACCTATCCAGGCGGTACACAAAGTTGTATGTGTGCAAATAATTTGATCGAACGGTGACTCCGTCGCTGACAAAATTACATACCAACAAATTTATCACGCATAATATTTATAACAATAGTACAAAGAACCCCACAGAACTATTTTAATACGAATATAATTAATATCTATGCTTTAATCCACATAATAAAAATTAAAAAAAAAACTTGCGACAATTTCGTCGTATATTTTCCAATCGTCTCATGAATGTCAAGCGTTATTCATTTCACTTCTTAAGCTTTCACAATATGATTGTAAATGGGTCGGTATATAATGGTGCGAATAGCGAACAAAGTGCCGTCTGAATCATTTAAAAACCTCTTCATTGTGATGTTAAGAGGATTGAATAGTTACACGGTTCAATTAATTTCTACACATCATTTTAAATTTACGTGTTGGCAGCATTTGCGAATGTTACTGAAAAACAGCTTCAAGTTGAGTCTGACACTTGACGCCTGCACTTCTGTTACCTTTATCGGGTAAGATTCAGGTGTTCTAACCACTGAGCCATTCCGGCAATTTGAACCACCAACTATTAGGTTTATATTGAAACGTATATAAATTAACTCATAATGAAAACGGCAGTTTGCGATAACGCGCATTACAGTTTGGATTAGGAGGTCGCTGTTTCATATTGCTGGATGATATAGCTATATATGCTATATAAGGTCCTCCAGACAGATTTCGGCCACGGCGGCCAATATCAAAAGAGATTAGCCAACTGCGCATGACATATTATAGTGCACAAGTGTGTGCGCAAACACAGGTGCACTCTCTTTTCCTTAGTTTCATAATCCGATGGGACGGCAATCCGACATGACCGGAAAGAGTTCAGGCGCAGAACCAACGACTTAACGTGCTTTCCGAGGCACGGGAGTGTACACACTTCCAACTTCCAGACTCCGGGCTGCTGCTGAGAATTTTCTGATAGAAAAACCCAATAACAATTTATTGACCCGACCTGGGAATTGAACCCAATATCACCGGGTCTGCAGCCTTATATCTAGCCACTAGACCAACGAGGCAGTCATGTGCTATATACAGTTCTGAATAAGCGAAAACTGGATACGTTAGAAAACTCTATAAGTGACAAAAATAGTCAGGTCCCGTCAATTTCAATCTCGAAAACCTCTATGCGTGACAGTGTAAGAACCTCTTTTAGATAAAGCCATTTTTAACTTCTAGACTTCTGTAAGTAACAGTTCCTTACTCTAGACCTCTCTAAGCGAGACTATTTATAATAATATTTCAATGAAACTCTATTCCAAGAAAAGAAGCTTTAAATACAATATAAGCACTCCACAGTTTTTTGAGTATTGTGACGTTGATTCCGCTATTTTTGATAAAATTTATGATATTGAAAAACATATTCAAAATTTTAAAAAGGATACTCGAAAAATGTAACTTTTTTCTTTAAATAAATAAAATAAGTCTATATGTATAGCCATATGTGTATATACTTATTACGTTTTTCTTAACGCTCTAGCACCATGTTTGTGTTCGTTTTTTATTAACCTCTATAAATGAGAGTAACTACTCCCAAACCTTTGTAAGTGACAAACCGTATTAGTGAGAAAACTATGAGCGAGAATAATATTTTCCATTGAATTCTCCCTTACCCAGGTTCGACTGGTTATAGTTTTTCTTTTCATTCTTGCAAAAATTCTGACCCCCTGATTGTTCTGGCCAAAGTTGGCACGGATAACTAGTGAAACTTTTGAAAATCAATGTCAAACAATTGATGTTAATTGGCAATGATTAAATTGTAATATTAATACAATATTGGATTCGATGTTCTTATAAAGTTAGCGGAAAAGTGCCTTTCCTTGTTCAACCGACTATTCAGAAAAACTGCCATTCACTAAGTTTTACCACAATGGCCTATTGAACGAGTTTTTTTAAAGATGACGGGGCGTTTATGGCGTTCTTTATTGTTTTTGCTTTCACTTTGAAATTCGAAACTCGATAAAAATTAAAACTTCGGTGATTTATCTTAAATTTTTCGCAATAAATTAGCGATAGAATTTAGCCGCTATAATCATAATCTCGAATATTTTACACGCCTAAGCGATATTGTTATTGCTTTGGTATTTTCAAAAAAACTTTATTTAAGTCATTTTAAAGATATATTTATATAAGTATCTAAGAGAATAAAGTTGCCAGTTCCAGTTGCCAGAAGTTCTTTCAAAGGACGGCGATCATTAAAGCAACTTGTATAATTCTATTCTCCACATATCTAACCGTTCTAAATTTAATTTTATAATTGACCGTTTAGAATCTCATCATCGTACCATAGATACACATATATACACATAGATATTAATTATAATAAATATCTTTACACACACACTCATATAGGAAAAAGTTAAATAAAATTAAAATCTCCAACAAGGAATACACATAACAAACTTATATCATTTATAATATTAGCTATATGTCTATCTTCCTCAAATATAGAAAACCACAGCATCCATCTAATAAAACTAAGTAACAGTTAATATTATAAATAATTTGATTTAAATTAAAGACTTACAATTCAAAATAATACTTCATTACGATTACTCTACGTGGTCCGTCGATGTGTTTGACTCGAGGACCTCTGGTCTCTTAAGCTAGACACTATAGTATAAAATAATAATCTTGTACATAAAGCCGAGATGGCCCAGTGGTAAGAACGCGTGAATCTTAACCGGTGATCGTGGGTGGACACGGGCATGCCCCACTGAATTTCATGTTCATAATTTGTGGTTATAATAATTCATCTCGTGCTTGACGGTGAAGGAAAACATCGTGAGGAAACCTGCATGTGTCAAATTTCACAGAAATTCTGCCACATGTGTATTCCACCAACCCACATTGGAGCAGCGTGGTGGAATAAGCTCCAAACCTTCTCGTCAAAAGAGGAGAAGAGGCCTTAGCCCAGCAGTGGGACATTCACAGGCTGTTACTGTACGGTAACTATTTTAATAGTTAACTAACTTATTTAATAAGTGACATATAACCAACCAAGAAACGTAAAAGCTCTTGTTTGCTCGTCATCGCCATCGTTATCCATAAGTCAAAATTAACGTTTTAAAATTTAATTTGTAATATAAAACCGCTGCGGAATGTTGATTCTATCGAGAAGAACGGGCAAGAAGCTCAGTAGTATTTTCAGTAATAAAAGTTTACATGTGATAATCATATACCATTATAGTAATAAACAATTACAGTATAATAAGCCTTGTTTAACAAAAAACAAAATGAAAATTAGTATTATTTATTATTATTAAAACACATTTTCTTACCAAAGCTACCATTAAATGTAAATTAATCGTCACTGTTTGTTTAATTTATTACTGCCTCGTTGGTCTAGTGGCTACATGTAAGTCCGCAGACACGGTGGTCCTGGGACCGGGCCGGACCGGTAGTGATTTTAAGCTGTTGGATTGCCGTCATTTTCAATAGAACTCGTATGACTAATAAGTGAACCAAGCGTCAGCTCTCGCACCCGCGTTGGGTTTGGATGGTACGAAAGTTGGGAATTGAAGAAAAAAAATTAACAGTACGCCGGCTGAAACCTTTTTTCATGAATAGTTAACATCATACTGAGCTGGAAAATCAGCTGCATAGTGGATTGGGTTATGAGGCAGCCAGCCGCATGAACTTTAAAAAAAAAAAGTGAAAAATAAAGTCATAGTAAGCCGGATGAAATTTAACTACATATGTCATTGCTTAGATATTCGAAAATACGGAAACAATCGTCAGCAGCCTGGGTAGCGGTGGAAAGACCGTCAGCCGACGCAGTAAAGATTCGGTCGGGAGGTAGCGTTGCAAATACAAAAGTCATAGTAAGCCGGCTGATATTGACATAGATAGTTGATCTTTTATAGCTAATAAACAAACCGACATTCAGCTAATAAAGTAGCATTAGGTTTGGCTGTGGGAGGGTGCGAAATATGGGAATTGAAGAAAATAAAAGTAATATTACGCCATAATAGTCACCATAAGCTTTTCACTGTTTCATCGTTAAATATTAAATGTAAAGGTTATAAGAAATAACGTGTAACATGTAGATTAAAAAAAAACAGTCCCAAGTATATGAAAAGTATGAAGAAAAACGTTACTCGAAGCCATAATAAGTTAATCCTTCTGTGTCTCGTATCGTGTAAACAAAGACATAAACGATAAACAACGTTGCTCTTAAAAAGTAATATTCAATTTAATTTAAAACATTTTATATCTTAAACGTATGGGGTTAAGGGCTACGTGGTTTCTGGAAGGTAATAAAAGAAATGTTTTTGTCGTGCAAGAATATTCTTATCTCTAAACATAATAAATCCCAGATTAAAATCCATATCACAACACGAACTAAATTATACACACTCAATAGACTTCGTTTTATTAAGCCATGTCCTTGTGAATGTAGCTCGCTGACTCGTTTACGTTTAGTGATAGACTGAGGAATTATATCGATAGAAGTTTATCGAATTATCCTTTATAAGACCCGTCTTTTCGATACACTTCTGATATCAATTATTGGCTGTTAATTATATGTTTAAAAAGCTGTGTCATTGGTGTTAGGTGGTAATAATATATTAAGATATTAATCTCTATATGTCTTTGCGTTTTAAAATTTATCGATATACAAGTAAATATACGTGCACATCACTAAACGTTTATAGCCAAAGGGACGAAGGAAGGGGCAAACATTAAAATGGCACATTTCGCCTTTTTATTTGAACATGATAAAAATGTACGCGGCCCAGGAATGCATTTATTCATGTTTGTAGCGGAAGCTGATGGGGCATTTATGACGGCAATATACCGCTACTTTTTACAGCCTAAAAATATTTTTAAGAGAATTTTCTAACAGACAAGTCAGGCCAAGTTCGAAAATTTTCGAAATTTAGATTTTTGTTTATTTTTTTTCTAATTTCCAAACTTCGTATATAAGGTGACATATTAATTTACGGCCTAACGGCCTTATAAGCAACGCTTATTATATTATTATTATTATATAATAAGCTTATTATATTATAATATTTCAAATTAATATGTTAGCAGGCGATTAGTTAAACAATGCTTTCTCCTTTCAAATTCAAATCAATAAAAACAGAAAGAGAGTAATAACTGTTTATATATCTCTCTCGCTCTCTCTATTTAATATTAATATAGTTAATATATATACAGTTAAATTAAATAAACAAAAGAAGAAACCTTAACTTAAATACTTACATACTAAATGAAATCAAATAATAAAAAATACATTATTATTAAAATAAAATACAATAGTGATTAAAATGAAAATAAATCAAAATTATATAAACTGTATATGCAATAGAAAATTAAATAACTAAAAAAAGTAATGCCGTTGAATGGCAATGGCGACGGCGGCGGAAATGATGATATCTTCTAAAGTATTTATTCAAACGATATAGTGTAAAAGACAATTTTAATCTATAATAATGCCCTAGGTAACTAAAATATTTTTCTGTATAAGAATTAATGATGAATTGCAGAAAACGGTTTCGCACACGCTAATGCGGACTTTTCTGTCGGCTTTTTAAGACCTCGAATTTTCTAGTAAATTGTATTGATCTTAAGCCAGTCTGTTTTTTTGGAGAAAACGCCGACATAGTTCAGACATTTTGTACAAAATATAAATATAACCCACCCACGCTTAATGCTCTTTCTGTTAATGAAAACCGTATCAAAATCCGTTGCGTGGCTTAGAAAAAGCTAGCGGAGGTACAGAACGAGGAATTTAACGACTTTGTTTAATACTATTTATACCTATACATACATCCTAAATAATATTATAAATGCGAATGTAAGTTTGTTTATTTATTACGCTTCCACGCCTAAACCACTAAACCGATTTTAAAAATTCTTTCACCAATGGAAAGCTACATTATCAGCGACTAATATGTGCTACATTTAGACCCCGTATTCCCACGGGAAAAGGGGACTACGCGGGTGAAACCGCGGGATGATGATATTTTAGCGATGACCTATTCTATAGCTTATGAATTTACATTAAAATAAATAAATGTTTCTTTTTCTTAGCAATGTTTGATAAGTGATTGTGAAAATTTAACATACATATTGTCTTTGCGTGTATATAATGCAAGTCCTCGACAGCCGTTGTTATGAATAAAATGAAAGTAATAGCATTTTTCGTTCGAGGAAATGACATAGTTTCCGAGAAATATGGCACATTGTTACGACATTCCAACGTCGAATGCTTTCAGCGAAGTATTTTGGAATATATTTAGTTGTTTGACTTCGAAACTTCTTGAAATTCAGGCTTGGTTCTGACACTTTTTTTGATGTAATGTTTTTTTTTATAGAATAGGTAGTATGCTCGTGCATATGGGCCACCAGATGGTTAGTGGTCACCAATGCTGTGGGCATGACGAAGTAGAGTAAGAAATGTTAACCATCACTTACATCGCCAATGCGCCACAAACCTTGGGATGTCCCTTGTGCCTGTAATTACACTGGCTCACTCACCCTTCAAACCGGAACAGTACAATACCAAGTACTGCTGTTTTGCGGTAGAATATCAAGTTTTTAAGATGTCATAAATACTTTAAGTTCAATTTCTACAATTATTATTATTATTACGATTATTTTAACCAGAATTAACCGGTTATGAACTCAGTCATCCCGCTAACATAAACCTGGGATTTTAAATGTTACGTCAATCTCTCACGACCCTCATTCGGATACATACGAGTACACGTCCAATTTGTTGAATAAATCTATAATATACTAATATTATAAATGTGAAAGTACCTCGGTATGTGACACTTTCTCGGTTAAGCCACTGAATCAATTTTGATGAAATTTTTATCTCTTACACCAGACCTCGTCCACCCCGCTACGAGGCTTAAGCCGCGAAAACTAGTTTAACATAAAACATATTTAAAATTTCTATGTAAATTATATTACAGCAATCAGTAAAAGTATCATTACTGGGGGGCCAATTCGGTTCGGAACCGAACCAATATGATGTTAACATATACATATATACCGTTATGTCAACACATATCCAATAAATGCAATGATTACACGTTGATTCGATTGCAATAAAGTAACAATTTGTTAGTAGCATTGGATCCCTAGGCATGTGTCAGATTTTCATCCGACGCACGATTCCGTCCGTCCTCACAATTTTTTCCTTTACCGCCAAGCATGAGATGAATTATTAACAAAAATTAAGAACATAAAAATTCAATTGTCTTTAATATAAGATTCGCGTGTTTAAACAACTAGACCATCTACAAGTAATCATTCAAAAACAAATATTTCTTATTAAATATTGAACACATGTTATGAATCACAGATTATAAATGTTAACATAAACAATAAATGAAATGAAAGTTAAAAATATGGTATCGAAAGACACTTTAAAGCCTGATATTTCCAAGGCGGGACTTAGAATGAAAAATCGTCAAATAAACCTTAGCTTAGATTTAAAAGACCTTTTGAACGGAACCTATTCGATGTTAGTGTTATAATATATCACTTTCAACTTTATTTATACTTCCAATCTTTTTCCAATTACTTTCCAAATATTTTCATAATCATTGTCTTTTTGTCATTCTAAATTTTATTGACTATTCATTTAGGATCATTTTACTAAGGAAAATAGAAATCTAGTTAAATACATTTTCTTTCAAAAGTAGTATGTATGTATGTATTAGTATAGTATATATACATATTATATATATATATATATATATATATATATATTATTTATGACATCCCTACCGCGTTTGTCTATGACTTTGTTAAAAATATGTGGTGATATTGGAGTGCGTGTTAGAGAAGTGAGAAGATAGAGAGTGCGTGAGAAGGCGGGGCCTATTCAATAGGGGCCTATTTATAAACTTAAAAAATATATCTTAAGCAACCTATATAACTATTATGCCCGCTCCACATTTGCGGCTTCGCGTTCGTTCGCGGCAGTTCCCTTTCGGTGTCCGTTTTTAGACCCACAACAAAGGGAGCGATGGGAGCATTGCGAGTGTAGAGGGGTGTAACCACACGTGAATCGCGGCCGCGACACATCGGCAAGGGTAGAGCCAGCCTTAGACGCATGTAACGTAAACTAGTTTTAGCCTTCACTTAACTCATTGTTTCTTAGAATTAGTATGTAAATGTAGTTTTATCATAACTGCGTAATTTTTTTTCAGTTTTATTCGTTGTTTTTTATGTGCGTGTTTTTTTTTTTTGTTTTATTATTTAGCAACTCTTAATGAATCCACCGTGCGCAATAAAGCAATAATTGTTTTTTTTAATATTATCTAAGTAATTAAAAACGATTAAAAAAATATAATATATTATAGATTGTAGAATTAGTTTATATCGTGTCGTGTATATCTTATTCGCCTAAATTTCAGACCAAAATAGTCAGACCGAGGAAATACAGGCAAACGACGCGAACGTTTGTTTTTCCATTGACAATACAATATTCCGTTAACCTGATTGTGCTTGGATTGTCGATAGACTAGAAAATTCTTTAACGCTTACAAAATTCATACGTGCATATATGTATATACAAATTGATGTTTGTATATTTGTTTGATATTGGTGAAATGATGTCCTGTCAATTGCGGCCATGGCGGCCAATCTCAAGAGAGCTTTGTGCAAGCTCGTCTGGGTAGGTACCACCCGCTAAACAGATATTCTACCGCAAAACAGCAGTACTTGGTATTGTTGTGTTCCGGTTTGAAGAGTGAGAGAGCCTGTGTAATAACAGGCACAAGGAACATAACATCTTGGTTCCCAAGGTTGGTGGCGCATTGGCGATGTAAACGATGGTTAACATATCTTACAAAGCCAATTTCAATGGGCGTTGGTGACCACTTATCATTAGGTGGCCCATATACTCGTCCGCCTACCTATGCTATAAAAAACAGACAGACAGACGGACGGACGGACGGACGAACAACAAACTGATCCTATAAGGGTTCCGTTTTTTCCTTTTGAGGTACGGAACCCTAAAAAGACACCAACCCCCAAAACCAACTGCGCGACATATTAAAGTGTGTTTCACCCGCGTGTGATGGAAATGGTACCCTATGTTCTTTTCAGTACCCCTGACAACGCGTTTGCAATTTCATTCAAATTGGTTAAACAATTGATACGTAAAAACGACGTAATAGCTACCTTAAATATCTTTATTATATAAATATAAACTTAATATAAAAGATATGATAATAATTAACAAAAACATTTTTGCACAACATTTTTTTTTTGTTGTTAACATTATTTTTGCTAAGTTTAGTTCATTGTACATATCTCTTTTTATATGATATATTCCATTTGACATTTCACAAAAGTGACCTAAATAGGCCAATTAAATTGTTCAGCGAATGCTAATTGAGTTTTATAAATTATATCTGGTCTTCTCAGCTGTCTATTGGCTGAATTAAAAGCGCGAATACACTTTCACAATTTAATAATAGAATGGTTACAGTTCATTGAAATTTAAAAAACTACTAGGATATCCAGATTCTTAGAGCTTCGAGATTTCTTCTGGTGTATGTTTTATGTATATTATATTAGTAATTTTTTCATTAGGCATTACGTAAACGTCTCCTAATTTATGATTATAGATTTAAAAATGTACATTGTTTTTGTGTCATTGTGTAAACTCAATAAGATATTATATAACCTTAGTTATTGGACTTATTATAGAAATAAAAATAACATGAAACAACAATATAAAGGTGAGTATAGACTAGAGATATTTGCAACAATGAGCTTCTCTAATGTATAACCATTTCACGTATCTCCTACATCTGGCACAGCGCTCAACTTTATAGTTATGTTACAATCTAATTTTAAATATTGACCACTTTATATCTTTCATTCTAAGTTCAAAATTAAATGCAGACCGCTAAAAGGTTGTCTTAAAGAGTAAGCGTCCATTTGCCACCATCTTCTATTTATATTTTTCGTTTTTTGTTATCTCATCGAGATAAGCGCAGCACATACATTACAACGAAGAGTAAACACAAGATAGAATGAATCTTTACAAATAAGTGCTGACTTGCCGTGAGCATTACGTCGAATACAGTTTTGAGGATTCGAAAGATCGTTACATAACACGGATGCCTCGCTGGCTTAGTGGCTAGATACAAGGCCGCTGAGCCGGAGGTCCTGGGTTCGATTCCCAGCTCGGGCCAATACAAAGTTATTGGATTTATTTGTCAGAAAATTCTCAGTACAAGCCCGGAGTCTTGAAGTTAGAAGTGTGTACGCTCCCGTGCCTCGGAAAGCACGTTAAGCCGTTAGTCCTGCGCCTGAACTCTTTCCTGTCATGTCGGATTGCTGTCACATCGGATTATGAGAGCTAGGGAATAGAGAGTGCACCTGTGTTTACGCACACACTTGTGCACTATAATATCTCCTGCGCAGTTGGCTAATCTCTCTTGATATTCTCCGCCGTTGCTGAAATCGGTCTGAAGGACATTATTATTATTATTAGATTACACGGAAATACTCGATAAAACTCTAGTCTATACTCACCTTAAGGTTATATTAAAGTCTGTCAAAAACAAATTAAATCTTCCTTTATTTAATTTTCTCTTTGGTGTTATGCTAAAGGTGGACAGATAATAAAAACGTCGGCGAATATTCGGCTTAAAAGCACGTTTACCGATAACGGCTGCTTTCCCCGACTTCATTAAACGATAAATATGATTATTCTATTTTCTTTCGGACGCATTTACTTGAGAAACAAGAAGACAATTATCATATTTTACACCTGAAAAAATGTTAATTTATGTTAAATGATCACTACAGCAAATAGATATTAGCGATGTAAGAAATATTAACCAATTCTTACATCGCTAATGCACCACCAACCTTGGGAACAATGATGTTATGGCTCTTGTATCTGTAGTTACACTGGCTGACTCACTCTTCGACACAAAACGCAACAATACTAAGTATTTCTGTTTTGCGATATCTGATAAGTAGGTGGTACGAACCTAGATAGGCATTCACAAGGCCCTACCATACCTAGTCTATGTTCTTAGAAGTTTGTATGAATGTATTCGCATTTTGTATTACACAAATTTCTAAGCATTCAACAGATGTTTTAAATATACCAATCATACTTATAGCACTTTACCTTTTCTTTATTTGTAAAGCAAATACGATAAAAAACAAACGATACGTTCGTAAATTAGAACCGTGTAAGCTTCATAAAGCCGGTCGTAAACTCAACAAAACACGGAAGCTACGACGTAGAAACACTACGGCGTAGAGAAACTACGATATACGAATAAGCTACGAGTATTCTATGAATTCATTATTAATGCAATATTTTAACATCTTTTCGAATATATTTCACGAAAATATGTTATAAAAATTAAAAATACAATTTAACTGATTTTATACATCTCCATTACAAACATCAATCTTTTTTTATTAAGATATTAACACTGTGTTATACTTGAATATATTCAAAAGCTTCAAGTAGTATTGTTAAATACACATTTAATAACCTTCAAAATAGCAACACTCGATTCTAAAGCGGAAGCGATCGTTATTAACCAATACGAACGTTCTGTAGGCTTAGCCGGCTCCGTAGAACAAACAAAACAACACGACCTATAATTGAATAATAAAACCGTAAGCTGGGAGGCATTAAAAGTGAAAGGCCGTAAAATTTGACTGGCCTGGTTCGAGCTAAATCGCCGTTTTCTCGTGTTTGTCTTGAAGCCCTATTCTGGGCACTACAGTTTAATTTTACAGTAAATCACAATCGAATCGTTTTCGATTTTAACATATTTGATTAGTACATATATTTATTACCCGCCTAGTATCTGGCGTAGTACAAATCGTTTGTGTCCCAAATTGGGGAAGGATTGAATTATTAACCCTCTCCCAAAAGGAGAGAAATGAGGCGTGTCGTACGTGACGTGTTTTTTATTACTATATTATATACAGTTTGCACTTTGTATATAATCTGTTTCATACGTTCGTGTTTCTGATAAGATAGCTAATCTCGATTATTATTAATGTTATTGAGAGGTGTTGAATTTCAAGCATATCAAATGTATTTTGGTATTGACAGCTCAAACCGCCGACAGTACTGCTTTTGATAGTCATAATAATAATTTGTACATGATATTAATATAGCTATGACGTAGGTACTCCTTATGATTAAGATATGAAATTATTTTTGAGGGTTTCTAGAACAGTATTAAACTAAATTGGTTTTGTGGTAAACCCGTTTGACTCTGATCAAGATGTTTGAATCCCGGACCTGCCTATAAAAAGCTTTAAACAGCGTCGATTTGTACCAGATTGCACTCCGGTAGTGTTGAATTACTTTTCATTGGGACGATGAGAGTATTAATGTTTGCACATATTACTTTACTATGTGTTACCGTACTCCATTGTTATTATGAAAAAATCTCTCATCTTTGAAAAATAGTTTAATTCTGAATACTTTGTCGTTTAATTATCTATGTTTTTACTCCCTACAGGGAGCAACCCTATTGAGTTATTGCAATGTTACACACACACACATAGCCCATTCCGACTAAGTACGGGCAACATAAGGATTTTATCTCGTGCTCTTTTTAATCAATGAAATAAATAAACATACGCCGATATCTATTCATCCAACATATTGGTTCGAATCGTAGTGTAAAAAGCAATATTTATCAAGTTAAAACGCGAAAAATTATTTATTTATTGTAAATTGTTATTTAATTTATTTATTTATTGTAACAATGAAATAAACCAAAGTTGTTGTTAAGAAATATTTTTTTATAAATAAATTTAGGAAATAAATAAATAAATATAGGTGTATATTATGTGGCAATTTTTTCTGTGCATATTTTAGGCAGCCCATTAGCCAGCAGGCCGTACCTATTTCATTAAAATAGCATTATATTACGTGTTCATAAATTACCGTCACACATTTCTACCGCAATATTTATAAGTAATTTCAATAAATAACTAAAACGCTATAATCATGTGATAACTTTTTCTCCTTTCACTTACATATAACTCTATATATATTAAGGTAAACAATAGACTAAGATTTCAATAACTACCGATTTACCTTGAAACCGTTTAAACATACAAAACTTTAACATTTGAAGAACTGACATACGTACAAATGCAATATAATATATAATATCTTTGTCAGAATAACAGAATACGTCTCCAGTAATAAAATACGTATTAATGATTATTTTATAGGCACCGTAAAACTGGCGACACAAAACATCAAATGGCACATGTGTGTTGTACGTTTGATCGAATTCCCATTTTATTTGTGGCTAAATACGGAATAAGGAAAACAAAATGAAAAATAAGATACACTTATAAAACACTTATTAAATGAAATTAAGGCGTAGATAATTAATTTACTTAGTCTGCACGTGGCTTCAAGTTGGTCTTTTTCATTCTATTCTACTTAATAACATTTTAAAATGGCTGACTTACATAAAACGCACAGCCTCAATGGATCCAGAAGCATACAAAGTATATAACGTAAGTGAGCACTAAGAGGTGGATATTTGCAAATGTATCCCCTCAGGAAGTTAATTGTTAAAACTTCTTACGGTACCGTCATGTATATGGGTTGTAGAGACCACTTAAATTTTTACAAGTATAAAACAAATTTAACGCGGATGACGAAACAGCGAGGCACAACGTTACCTATAGATCTTCTGCATATTTTTCTTAGTGTTTTATGAAAGTGCATACTTTTATATAAATAGCCTAAGCTACCAATCCCAAGCTGGTGCGTCGCTTTTACGCGAGTATGTTAAAAATCGCAATTTTTCACTTCTTTCGCATTCAATATCAGCCCGCTTCGGCCTCTCTCATCTGTCTTATGATTATATGCCGACTTTGATATTTTCGACTCGAGTATGTACCGTTGCATAAAAAAATATTATTAAATATTTTATTATATTTTATGATGTCTACTTATCATCCGCCCGTTTATTATATTGTATCTTTTAAATAAAATAAAAACCAAAGAATAATAATAGTGAAAATGATGAAATATGTAGTATTATTATTAATTCCGCTCTCTTCAGTTTTTCGTGCAATTCTGAAGCTAGTAGCAGTGCTAGTGATATCTCAGCACAAACAAAAAATATTCCAAATTTCACCTTTCTAGACGCAGTAGTACTTTGTCTGCGTTGATACTCAACAATGTTTTCATGAGGTTACACTAAATGAAGAACCAATAAATGTACCACAGCCAGAGTTTATTCCACCGCACTAATCCGTTGCGAGTTTGTTACTAGTAGATTTGATTTGATAAGCCGAAATGGCCTAGTGGTAAGAACGCATGACACTTAACCGATGATCGTGGATTCAAGCCCGGGTAAGCACCACTGACTTTCATGTGCTTATAATTAGTGATTATAATTCATCTCGTGCTTGACGGTGAAGAAAAACATCGTGAGGAAACCTGCATTTGTCAAATTTCACTCAAATTCTGTCATGTGTATTCCACCAACCCGCTTTGGAGCAGCGTGGTGGAATAAGCTCCAAACCTTCTCCTCAAAAGAAAAGAAGAGGCCTTAGCCCAGCAGTGGGTCATTCACAGACTGTTACTGTACTGTACTGTACTGTAGATTTGATATGTATATTCTGCACCCGAGCACGGAATAAATTATAACCACAAATTAAGCTCATTAAACTCACCAACCCCGACCTTCCGTTAATATTCATTGTTTTATCAACTCTATCATCTGGTCTCTACAGTATATTTTATACTAAAAACGATTCACAAAATTTCTCACCTTGTACTTCTTAAAAATCGTCTTGTGTGTCAGATATAATAGTAGCTCTCTTATTGTGCCTTTGTTTAATACTATGCAATAAATCACTGCAAAAATGTCGACAGTATAACTCCAACGGTACCAACCAATAGGTAAGTGCAAATCGCGAACGCCAGCCAGTCTCGTTCCGCATATATTTGAATGTTTTATTGCTATGAACGGATATGGAGCCGCGATGTAGTTGCCGATGATAGTGAATACTGGGTTCACCACGATATATTCTAAATATTAGAAAACGAGTCAGTGAAAAAATTAACGTCGTAGAGTGTAATGCAAAATTGGCAATCTTTAAATTTAGCTTGTGATGTTGCCTGCCAATAAAAACATTAGGCACATTAAAATATAGTAAATCAAGACGCAACAAAGGGTATTCGTCCCTTTTTTGTGTCTTGTCTACCACGTCCATGGAGATACAATAACTAATCTTTCGTTCAAGTTAGTGTTTTGGCTCATAATACACAATATGTGTGGGTTATAATTTCTCAAACGCTTACAATCTGCTTACATTAATTATAAACTAACAGGCCTAACAATTTTTCAGTTTCACATATAGATATGAGTATACACGACATGAGTTTGAATCAAGGCATCAAATATTTTTTGTTATTTTCCAAAATCAAAAGACTCTTCATTCTAATTTTCTGATACGAAAATTAATTATAGATTGAATCGAAAAAAACTTCTGTTGTATCTTTCTAGGGTGTGTTGGACAAAATATTTGTAAAGGATAAGATTACTTACCTAGCTTTTATACTTAGTTTTCTTTTGAGATTTGTATCTTATGTATTTTTGATATATTTACAAAAAAATATATAAAATTAAAAAATAAATTGTTGTCCGAGAGGATTATAAACATAGTCACCCTACAGATCGGACGCGGCGAAAGAGAAATAATATGGATTTGCTTCAAAGCCCGGCGGATGGGTGCAACTGATACTTATAAATTCCTGATTACGTAAATATATTGAAGGTAAAACTACTATAATAAAATCCTATGAAGGTCCTTCTTTAAACTATTATAAATTAAAAAAAAACTTCTCAAGAATAATAAGTCAAGTTTATAAGGTAGAAGTATTTTTTACTAAGGTATTCATGTTTAATCCAAAAATTAAAACTAACAAATAATCGTGAACGGTAACGTCAAAATTGCCCATGTTGAAACTTTTTTTAAAAAATAACCCGCTTTTCAGATTTATCAAACAATAAAATATGTATAAAAGTAGAATGAAATGTAATTTTTTATTCATTTGCTGTTTTATTTAAATTTCGAAAAAGAATTCATTTAAAAATATACGGCATGATTCTGATAGAAAATTAAACACAGACACATTGGCAGAATAATCTAATTCCTTTATCTAAGGGCAACCGAAAAATGTGTTTTAATTTTTTTTACATCTTAGTAATAGAGCTTACAACTTTTCCGACATTACATTTTATACAAATAAAAATATATAATTGTTATCAGTGCGTAATAAAAATGGAAGATTTAGTTTGTGTCCGTTTTAAAAACAAATGCGTTCACTCGGACGAGGACGGACTGATTTATTGATACCCAGATAAATGGACTAGACCGTACCATGTTGTGAACTAAACTCTTTTTTATATTCGCATTTCAAATTCTATTAATTCCAACCATTAGTTACTGGACACTCCACTTTAACGACTGCAAAATGCGAAGTCGTATAACGTGTTGAATTTTTATGACACGTGTTTAGCTATTTTGAATCTTATTATTATAAAATAAAGTAGGTTATTCTACAATTTGACTCCTTGACTCTACTTAAAACATGGATATCGTGAACTTTTTCCGAGCATGCATATTTTTACACTCCTTTCATCTTTATTGTTATGAATTATTCATAATTTCGATTGGATATTCTAAGCTAGTGTACTTGACTTTCATACCACAAAAACTTTCATCACAATCATGTTTTTGTTCATTTTGAACTTTGTGCTAGTAGAAATAATGCATAAAAGAGAAGAAGGTAATATAACTCGCCGGTGTAATATCGTTATACTGTTTTCTAACAATTTTTTTTATAGCATAGGTAGGCGGACGAGCATATGGGCCACCTGATGGTAAGTGGTCACCAACGCCCATAGACATTGGCATTGTAAGAGACGCTAACCATCGCTTACATCATCATTGCACCACCAACCTTGGGAACTAAGATGTTATGTCCCTTGTGCCTGTAATTACACTGACTCACTCACACTTCAAACCAAAACATAAAAGTACCAAGTACTGCTGTTTTGCGGAAGAATATCTGATGAGTGGGTGGTACCTACCCAAACGAGCTTGCACAAAGCTCTGCCAGCAAGTAAATCTATGACAATCATTATTAATATATTATAAAAGTAAAAAGTAAAGTAACAGACTGTGAATGTCCCACTGCTGAGCTAAGGCCTCTTCTCCTCTTTTGAGAAGAAATTTTGGAGCTTTTTCCACCACGCTGCTCCAATGCGGATTGGTGGAATACACATGTGACAGAATTTCAGTGAAATTTGACACGTGCAGGTTTCCTCACGATGATTTCTTCACCGTCAAGCACGAGATTAATTATAATCACAAATTAAGCACATGAAATTCATTGGTGCTTGCCCGGGTTTGAACCCACGATCATCGGTTAAGATTCACGCGTTCTTACCACTGGACCATCTTGGCTTCTATATATTATAGACCAGCGATAATTTTATGTATTAAATACCTGAATTCAATAAAAAATAGGTACAACATTTTTGAATGTATTATCATTCATGCCAAGATATTTGACAAGCAATAATAATAAATTGATAGAGCATCTATGTGCCCAAACTTGTGCTCTATTATATATCCTAGTTAGTGGACTAGTCTTTCTTAAGATCAGCTGCCGTGCCCGTGATCGGTAATCAGCAAGATATTACATAATAATAAAGGTCCCCCAGACCGATACGGCCAATCTCAAGAGAGATTAGCCAACTGCGCAGGAGATATTATAGTGCACAAGTGTGTGCGCAAACACAGGTGCACTCTCTTCTCCTTAGCTCTTATAATCCGATGGTATGGCAATCCGACACGACCGGAAAGAGTTCAGGCACAGGTCCAACGACTTAACGTGCTTTCCGAGGCACGGGAGTGTACACGCTTCAAACTTCCAGACTCCGGACTGCTGATGAGAATTTTCTGACAGAAAAACCCAATAACTATTTATTGGCCCGATCTGGGAATTGAACCCAGGGCCACCAGGTGTGCAGCCTTATATCTAGGCACTAGACCAACGAGGCAGTTGCATATTACATAAAAATATATAACAAGATAATTATGTATTTTTATATTTCACGTATATAAAGGGGTTTCAGACTAACCGTTCCCTTTTCCCTATCGTATAATTTATTATGTTCGCGAGAATGAACACGCGAAAAAGTTTTATAAGTTCATATCTTACTTCTTCTTTTGCGATATTCAACCTTTTTATCTCGTCACAAAATAAACTATGACACAAACTAGACTAGAAATATAAATGTATTTTTATTTTTTATTTACTTGTACTCTTCTAATGTCGTTTATTTCGCTAGTATGTCTATGAAATGTCGTTTATTTCATACACATACTAGCGAAGAGAACCGACTTCATAGTAAAATTCGTACAAAGTGACGTCTATTATTTTCAATCTATATCTATATATCTATACTACTATATATTGGTTCAATCTGTACATTTTTTTTTCACGTAATTTTGTGTTAAATAATGGTTTTATGATGCAGTGATTCACATTATACTATTTTTTTCATTTTTGTTTGTCTGTCTGTATGTCTTCTTATAACTCAAGAATGGCTGGACCAATCTTGATGAAAATTGATACACACAAAGAACATGTGATGGCGCAAATGTTATTCCATATATAAGATCGGTAAACCCTACGGTATCTTATGAAAATTAATTTCAAATCGTTAATTACGTATTTCTTTACCAGTAGCCTTATGTGTATGTGTGTGTGTGTGTGTGTGTGTGTGTATATGTGTTTGTGTGTGCGTGCGTGTGTGTGCGCGCGCGCGTGTGTGTTATTATAGTAATAAAATAATTTATTATATTTTTATTAATTATACGCGGATGAAGCCTCGGGGCACAGCTAGTTACATATATAAATGATGATATCTTAGTTATATTAATAAAAAGTAAAGTCAAAATATCAATACGTTATTGTTATTATATATACTTGTGGAGTTCATATGTAGATTAAGCACAGCTTGGAGCAACATTTTAACTTTTAATAAAACCAGATGACAGTAAAAAAAATTATCGTCATTTAAGGAAAATTTTAAATTCGCCTTCTATGCATATAAAAATGCAGTCCAAACCGTATATATTTAATAAAATTATCAAAAAAACGACTATGAGTAACAGAACAGGAAAATGCAATTTCAATAAACCGACTTTCACACCAGCTAGTTGCCATAGCAAAATCGTTTAACTTTCAGACAAATTAATTTGAAAATATAAGCATATTTATATTCGCCTTATATTTTAATTTTATTTATTTACCCGTTTAATATCGCTTAATTTATACACTTACTAGCTTCCCGTTATCTTATCATTCATCTAAGTTCCTAAGGTTGGTGCCGCATTGGTAATGTAAGGAATGGTTAGCATTATTATTATACAGGGTTATTTGTAACACACCAGCAACCTCGCAGGACTAGTTAGCTAACATCATAAGGAGCAACTTATGTTCTACGACTTCGGACATAACTCAATATATGACAAAAAAATTATTTTACAAGTTTTTGTCGTACTGTCGTGACATTTGTAGGTTTATGTTTCATTCATAAACGACAGGACGACGCGACGCGTTGATCTTTGCGATGCGCAACAACTAAACGTTCAAGCGGGAAATTAAATTAATACTTATTTTTGTATTAGAATAAAATCTAACAAATTATCAAAAGTCGTCGAACAAAAGTTGTTGCTCATGGTTTTAGCTATCCAGTCCTGCGAGGTTGCTGGGTCGTTACAAATAACCCTGTATAGACAAATTGTTTTAATTTATATTCAGACAACTTGTAATGGAATTTAACTTTATTTGAAAATGTGTATTTATGATTAGGAAATCTAAGTCGACACCTACACATAAATACCAATATTATTATAGGTAAGGTTATGTAAGCACTTTCAGGTAATGGATCACAGAGCTTTAATTTGTTTCATGGCTATGTTTTTATTCCACCTAATATCCTAAACACACAAAGTATGCCTCCGTGTTTGTTATGGAAAATGTGTACACAAGTCGATAGCGCGTATATTAATTAGCAACGAGTCATAAATTCAAATTAATTATAATTTGACCTAATTAACCTTGATAATTAAAACGAAAAGGGAATTGGTGGTAGAGTATTGTGCATTGCCTGGGTAACTTTACCGCCAACGAGCAATACTTAGTATCGCTGTGTTCCGATTTGAAGGGTTAGTGAGCCAATGTAACTACAAGCATAAGAGACATAACATCTTAGTTCTTAAGTTTGGTGGCACATTGGCGATTGAATATATGGTTAATATGTCTTACATCGCCATTGTCTATGGGCCGCGGTCAGGTACCCATAGACATTGGTATTTGCCCGTTTGCCTATCTATAACATAAAAAAACATATATAAAACCATTCCTTATTTAAAAGTGTAAAATTTGAATTTGAACCTGTATTTATTTTTGAATCTAAAAAAAAAATTGAAATTGAAGCCAACACAATGTACAGTGTAATTTTTGTATATATATCTATCTTAAAAAATAACAATTTTAAATAATAACATTTAATACTATAGGCTAACTCATCATGCAATTATACAAATCTAGTTTTACTCCGGTCACTCCAATTTAAAAAATGTTAATCAAAGTGTACAGTATTCTAAACAATTTCGTTAAATTCCAGAATATAGTCCTTCTTTAAAGAATACTAAATAGACGGACGATATTCTGAAGTATAAAATAAACAAAAAAAACAACATACTCACTTACAATAAAATCGATACTCATAAACACAAGCAAAAACTTAAAGGACGGCCATTCAATATTGTAAGTAGGGCGATCATCTCACTGCATTAAAATCGCATTATGGACGATATTTCATATCGATACAAGCGGCTGTTCATTCCTCTCCTTTTATAAGCCTTATTTTCGCATTAATATGCCACACCGCGAAATGCATCGTATTTAGATTTTAGGTTTATCGAAACACGAATTACTAATTCGGAATTTAATCTGTGATAAATCGAATTTCGAATTCGTATTTCAAACAATTCGATTTTACCGACTACCGACGATATTTAAGCTTCTAGAAAGGTTATAGTTTATCAAATTTTATCTGTGGTAATTTTTTTTGTGGTTAAAGGTAAGTAGCCAATGAATGCTACTTATGTTAATGTCACATGTGTATTCCACCAACCCGCATTTGAGCAGCGTAGTGGAATAAGCTCCAAACCTTCTCCTTAAAAGAGGAGAAGAGGCCTTAGCCCAGCAGTGGGATATTCACAGGCTATTACATTCATTAAATATTATCAATTTGCCGTACATTACAAAAGTCACACATACAAAACGTGTTTATCATTAAAAAAGCATTATCATAGAGAAATAAACATAGACAACGTCGCAGTAGTTCGCAATACAACAATAAGATTTGTTATGAAATAATTAATTTATGTTAATTAGAAACAATAGAGGTCATTGTTTTGCAACAAAAGATGCTCATTGTTGAAGATTAAACAAAATGAGTCCGAAAAGGGAAATTAAAAAATATAAACAGTAACGGGGCACGTAAAAAAGTGTTTCATAAAAAATTTTTTTAGGATAATGACTGGAAAATCTCCTCGTGAAAAATAAGTCGAGTCAAAAGGGTGTACGTTATGAATAATTTATGAGGGACGAACGAGAAATCAAAGGTACGGATGAATATTTTAATTTGCAAATGTTTCGTTTTTTTTCTTATATTTAAAAGAATCCCTGAAATTCAAGCGACAACAGCCTCTAATCTTGTAAATAAGACGAATAGTATTGGATTTTAACTCTAGAGTTGAGTTTTTATTATTTTTTACCTTCGAAATATTTATAGTCCTTAATATTTAAGGAGAAAAACTATTTCCTTTACTGTGCCATGATGCTTAATAAAATTTAAAAAAATATAGCCCACTGACCGTAATGTGGCTGGCAGGTGTGAAACGTCAAAATAGATGGTTATTAAAAAAAAACAATTAAGAAAAAGACATGACGTTTAAAGAGAGCTTCATGCCGTTACATTATACGTCTCCGTCTTACCCCCAAAGTGCGCCAATAAATGTTTCAGATCAAATATATACTAGGAAACTTCGCTGTTCTTATACATAAGTTGCATATTTTCTTTACATGCAATCTTCAGTACAATATTCACACGTTCATAACCACTAGACCAAAGTCTTGAGGCTTTAAAATATTCTATAATAAGTATTTACTAGTAGCCTTCATTAATTTTAATAATAATTTAGTGTCATTATATAAAATATATATTCCAAATCGATATTTCATCGAGATACAAAAAACAATATCTTGTAGTTATTAGCACAATCAGCTTAAACAGTTCAAAATGAAATTAAAAAAAGTTTTGATATAATAAAACCTTCTTGACAATCTACACTGGAACATAATAACATGTTCTTTGATTCGATTTCTTTTTATATATTTTTTTTTGATCTCGTTACCAACTATCACTTTTATAATAACATATTTATTTCACTTGGTGGTAGAGCTTTGTGCAAGCTCGTCTGGGTAGGTACCACCCACTCATCAGATATTCTACCGCAAAACAGCAGTACTTTGTAGCAGTAGTTTGTGAGTGAGCCAGTGTAATTACAGGCACAAGGGACATAACATCTTAGTTCCCAACGTTAGTGGGGCATTGGCGATGTAAGCGATGGTTAACATTTCTTACAATGCCACTGTCTATGGCCGTTGGTGACCTCTTACCATCGGGTGGCCCATAGGCTCGTCCGCCTACCTATACTATAAAAAAAAAATATCTTTGTTTCGATTTCTTTTTATATTTATTTATTTATTTATTTAAGATTCACCAGTGGTAAATACATCAACACGTACAAAGGTATACAATTTTAATACAACTTAAAACTAAATGCATTACCTATTAAGGTGAATACCACTTGCAAAGATAAAGTTGGAGATGACAAACTTACAAATAATTAATTGTTAGTAAATCAAGGTTAAAAATGACAAGAATTTACAATAATAGTAAAATAATAACATACAAATATAAACAAAATAAATTAGTTAGCTGACAATTTTGACAATATTTTTTTGTGAAACTTGTTTGATGAGTCTCCAAGAGGGTCTAAAACAGCACTGTGCTCATTCAAAATTTTACATAAGCGAGATACAGGTGAATTGCTTCCTAAAACAGTTTTGCGGAAAGGTCTTACTAATGGTGTTATTGGTTTACGTGGAAATCTAATGGGAACATTCAATTTAATTTTTGATATCAAAAACGAGTTATCATAGTTGTTGTTAAGTGTTTTATATAGAAATTTTAAATCCAACAAATCCCTCCGATCACTTAGTGAAAGAATTTTGAAAAATTCCAATCTTTTTTTGTAAGAAGGAAGTATTTTCCCTTTACCTAACGAGAAAGTAAGATGATAAAGAAGAAAATAATATTATTTATTTATTCTTTTTATCTCGTTGCCAACTGTCAGTTTTTCTGACGTCCTATTTGCTTATTCTCCACGTACGTCACAATGACATATAGAAGAGGCTATTATTTGACCTTACTTTCGATAATATTAGATTTGACAGCTGGTTTCAAATTTTATGGCCATCGACGTTGCGAGGCAGAGCACGTAAGAAGTCAGAGCCGGTTTTAACAAGATGCTATATGCTGTATGCTTATAAACATATCGACTTAGTAAAGACTTTTTGAAGGAATGAGAGAAAATTAGATACATTTTACGTGGTTTAATGTTAAATAAAAAATATTCAGGCATATAATAAGGTCCTCCAGACCGATTTCGGCCACGGCGGCCATTCTCAAGAGAGATTAGCCAACTGCGCAGGACATATTATAGTGCACAAGTGTGTGCGCAAACACAGGTGCACTCTCTTTTCGTAAGCTCTCATAATCCGATGGGACGGCAATCCGACACGACCGGAAAGAGTTCAGGCGCAGGACCAACGGCTTAACGTCCTTTCCGAGGCACGGGAGTGTACACACTTCCAACTTCCAGACTCCGGGCTGCTACTGAGAATTTTCTAACAGAAAAACCCAATAACTATTTATTGGCCCGACCTGGGAATTGAACCCAGAACCACCGGGTCTGCGGTCTTATATCTAGCCACTAGACCAACGAGGCAGTCATTCAGGCATATAACATATCCATGTAAAGTTTGTATAAGTGTGACGTAATTTTACTTCTATACGATTAAATGATTTTAAAAGAATTTAAAAAAAACTAGTATTTTTTTAATAATAAATAGGTAGCCATTGCCATTATTGTGATTTATTTATTTATTGTATTATTGTGAACTACCTCGTTGATCTAGTGGCTAGATATAAGGCCGCAGACTCGGAGGTCCTGGGTTCAATTTCCAAGTCGGGCCAATAAAATGTTATTGAGATTTTCTGTCGAAAATTCTCAGTAGATGCCCGGATAAAATAGCTAATTTTGTATATATTATTCTCTTTTTTAAATTTACCACAATGCCACAATGTTCCCCCACTACCATAATCCGGTAGAACGCGAAGTCTGACACATCCAGAAAGAATACAGAAGTAGGACCAACAGCTTTACGTGCTATTGTGTCGGTTGTGCGGTAATAAGCGACGCCAAAGAAAAAAATTATGAGGAAAAAACAAATGAATGACTGTTTTCAAAACTCGAATGTACCAGCTAAATGAATTTATAAATTTGCATTTGGAATTCTTAACCAAAGAGTAGATATTTCAGATCAAATTGAACCTAATATATTCTACAACACTGATAAGAGCATTATAGATAGTGAGGTTTCAATGGCGTATTGATTCGCTTGAGTTCCTTGAAATTTGCACCCGTTTTAACAATTTTGAAATTTCCTGAGATCGGTTTCACATCGAACTTCGAACGTAAATATTAAATTTCAGTATGACGGAAATGCTTTGATGTTTATGATATAGCGTTGATAAAATAGATAATTGATTATCTTTATTAAGCTGCATTTCATTGTTTAAAGCCACCTTAACCGAAGGTAGAATAATATTCTGCCAAAGTAAGAAATTATAAAGAAAAAAACAATAAATCAAAAAACTAAAATTTGCAATAATATACTTAAAAGTAAGGTATATCATCGTTATCTCATCCTTCTTATGTCAATGTTTTCAGATCGTTAAAAATTACATATTTCAAATTAAATATTTTTAAAAGACAATATACATATGTTCAAGATTGCTCAATTCAAATATTTCTCGTTATAAATTGTTATTTTTGATTCTCAAATTCAAATTACTCTCATTGTTTATCGTTAGGTATTGAATTAAAATTGTTCTTATTTAAAATTGTTAGATTTTGCTATATATTAAACATAGCATTGTTAAATTTAAATTTAGTTCTTATTAAAAATGTTAAAAATTATTATTTATTATTAGCATAACTTGTAAAGTAAATCGAGCTTATATTTCGTTTACACTGAATACATAATATACTCGTAAGTAAATACTAACAGTTCAAGATGTAGTGGTTTAAATTAAGTGCTATGTATCTACGACAGTCCACGCTGTAGTGTGGTATAATCTATATCTATACTACTATATAAATCTATTGGTTCTGTCTGTACATTTTTTTTCACCTAATTTTGTGATAAATAATCGTTTTATGATGCAGTGATTCACATTATACTATTTTTATCATTTTTGTCAGTCTGTCTGTCTGTCTGTCTGTTTGTCTTCTTATAACTCAAGAACGGTTTGACCAATCTTGATGAAAATTGGTACACAAAAAAGAACATGTGATGACGCAAATGTTAGGCCATATATAAGATAGGAAAACCCTACGGTATCTTATGAAAATTAATTTCAAATCGTTAATTACATATTTCTTTACCAGTAGCTATATGTGTGTGTGTGTGTGTGTGTGTGCGTGTGTGTTATTATAGTAATAAAATAATTTATTATATTTTTATTAATTATACGCGGGTGAAACCGCGTTGCACAGCTAGTTCAATATAAGAACCAACGAACGAAGATTTTTTTCCTATTATTTTGTTTGTTTATAATATAAAAATAGCCATGTAAAGTTATCGTGTCATTCCCGCAGTTTGCTATCTACTTATCATTGCTCACGGATGTTCATTCATTACATTTTTTTTAATTAAGCAACAGAGGCGATTTGTATGCTTCTCGAATTTACATATGATATCGGTTTTAACCACGATCATACTTGTTTTTATTGAGTTTAATAAGTGAGTATGTTTTTTTAAAAGAGTTCACAATAAATGTGAAATATTGATACGATATATTGACTCATTTTATTCTATAGAATAAGGGCGAGTTATTTCATATAACTCCGAAGTCATGTACGCACCCCATAGACATAACAATTGTCAGAAGTGTAATAATTTTTATGCTTAAAGACATTATGCTTACAAATAAAGTGGGCTTGTAAGTATACTGGCTCACTCACCTTTGAAATTGAAACAGCAGTTCATGTTGTTGATGTGTGACGGTATAACTCCTGATGTTTTTTGTATATGATATGTAGGCGGACGAGCATATGGGCCATCTGATGGTAAGTGGTCACCAACGCCCTTAGACATTGGCAGTGTAAAAAATGTTAACCATCGCTTACATCGCCAATGCGCCACCAACCTTGGAAACTAAGATGTTATGTCCCTTGTGCCTGTAATGACACTGGCTCAGTCACCCTTCAAACCGGAACACAACAATAACAAGTACTGCTGTTTTGCGATAGAATATCTGATGAATGGGTGGTACCTACACAGATGAGCTTGCACAAAGCTCTACCACCAAGTAGTGATGTATGCATGGTGCCTAATAGGCGGCCTAACAAAAGATATTATCAACATTACCATAGACTAGTCAATTATTAATCCATTATTTATTATTCTGGCTACGGTAAAATTTCCGAGCCGCGTGGGACTGTTCGATAATTTTTGCAAAGTTCTCGAATCAATTAAAAGTTTAATTTGAATAATTACGGGAGCCATCTTTAATTGGATTTCTGTGTTTGACATGAATTAATGCTGTTATGATGGAAAGGTGAGCTCCAAGCTTTCACAATTAAAAATTATTTTAAAAATATATATATATATATATATAATAGCGTCGTTAGTTTTTGTAAAAGTTGAACATTTATTTGTATATCTTTTTTTACCATTATTGTATCCAGTTGAAGTTGTCATATTTTGATGTTATCTTGTAGTTTCCACAGACGTGTTATACGTGGCTTAGTATCTTCCTATCGGTTTAGAGTTTTGTAGATTTTGTGTGCTTGCATATTCTCATTTCCAGGTAGCATCAAAACAAAATTTGGATTGCTAATTTTGTTTTGTCTTCTTTGGGATACAGGATGCCTAGGCTGGTCTGGATCATGGTAGTATGCACAAGCGCTCCCGTGACGTCCCCCGAAAAGACGGAGTGGGTACCGCTGGTATTTTAGTGGGTATTCCGGTGCCTTCAGAGTGCCGGCGAGCCCCACATACCCGTCCACATCATGTGGGGGAAACGCGTAAAGGCGTTTATCCAGCGATAAAAAAAGGCTAGTCTGGATGGTGTTCAGCTGGCCTGTCCATGGTCCTTTATTTTTTTATAGTTATTAAGTTCATCGTTCTTTTTATCAAGGCGGGCTTTTCTAGAAGCCCCACTAGCATTTCCGCTGCGATGGACACTTCGAAGCATTATCTGACGCTTAAACAAATTCAAAATGTTGCTCGAGAGGAGAAGTGTAAAGCTTATATAGATCTTATTGGTATTTTTTTTTTACAAACATACATTAATTATTTTTAAAGTAATAGGGATGGTTAATAAATACAACGGACAATAAACGAAACGCACGCAATACGTACACACACATAAACAATCGCACGTATTTATTCAGTCACAATCACGCACTACACGTGTGTGTGTGAGGTATAAACGTGACTGTGTGCGCGAAGCTAAGTGTGCCATTTTATACAAAATAACATTATAATTATAAACACACCGCATTTACTTAAGCAGGTTTATTATGCAAAGTTTTGTAAGTGGGGTGCAGGTAAAATTAAAACCATAAATTCAAGCGATCTGACCGCTCAGCGCTGATATTGCGTTAAGCTTTAATTTTGCATAAGCTTATACGAAGGCAACCGTGCAGCATGTCTTGTAAACTCTTTTATTATTTTTATGATATAACACAAACTTTTACTAAAATTTTACAACACATTATGAGTAGTAGTATTGGGGCCGTCCTACTATAAATTTATTAGATACTAGCTGTGCCCTGCGGCTTCACCCGCGTATAATTAATAAAAATATAATAAATTATTTTATTACTATAATAACACACACGCGCACACACACACACGCATACACATACAAAAGTGCGCGCGCGTGGCTACTAGTAAAGAAATACGTAATTAACGATTTGAAATTAATTTTCATAAGATACCGTAGGGTTTTCCTATCTTATATATGGCCTAACATTTGCGCCATCACATGTTCTTTGTGTGTACCAATTTTCATCAGGATTGGTCAAGCCCTTCTTGAGTTATAAGAAGACATACAGACAGACAGACAAAAATGAAAAATATAGTATAATGTGTATCACTGCATCCTAAAACGACTATTTATAACAAAACATGGTAAAAAAAAATGGGCAGACAGAACAAATAGATTTATATAGTAGTTTAGATGAGTATAATTAGCCTAGATAGAATGTAAGCCTTTATACAAGTTTATACAAATGTATATAGTTTATATGAACACAAAGAATTCAAACAAAAACAAACTCTAACTGTTATAACATTGAACTTACTATTGAAAAATGTTTCCTATATTCCTAATACATTATTATTTTATGTGATGTTAATCTTATTCACCGACTATATAAAGGAAAGCAAAAAAATAAATCACCGTAATTATTATACATACAGAAACCCATCCCTAAGGGACAAAGTGAAATGAAAGGGAAATACAGGCGTGGTGAAACGCCATTTTGTTTATCGTTGGCCATTTTGAAATGTCATCAACAAAGAGCGATATTTGGCTGTACAATTTATTTCCTTAGTCATTTAAATATACCACGTGTTATTTAAAATGTTTTGAATCTCAAATGTACAACAAACATACAAAATTTTAATTTATATTTGAATATACAGGATGACTGGTTAATTACTATCAATATTTAAGGAGAATACTCGGTACATGATTCTCATTCGAATTATGTAAAAAAAATAGGTACTTAATTTTTGACCAAATTTCCGTATAAATAAATAAAGTGTGGACACGTTCCCAGCCTTGCCGGCGGCGCGTGCGGCGGCGTGCTGATACAACACCACGCCGCCGCACGCGTGTGTCACTACTCCCAACCCCCGCCCCGTGGCTAATTAGTCGGGCGAGCGCCGCCGTAAGGTCTGTACGCCCGTCTTCCCGCGCGCGCGCCTAGCGATCGATCTTACGCGTATACCTAATCTGTCATGTGTGCGTGTGACCCGTTATTACTTATTAGTAATTAAGTATGGCTTATCAATACACAAATGCAGAATACTTGGACATGGTTCGTGCGTATGCGCGTGCAAATGATAGCTTGCCGGGCGCAATCAATTTGTACCGGGAGATGTTCCCCAATCGTCGAGTACCTACGGCCAGCGTCATCTTAAACGCTAATCAAAGATTACGAGACTTCGGACAGTTCCGTGTTCCAACACATGCCCAAGGACGAGGTGGAGCAGCATACCCTGTCTTCCTACAAGAAGACATTCGACTCGAAAGGCTGCTAGAAGATTTGGTGTACCTCAGTGGACTGTGTGGAATCTACTTCACAAAGAAGGGCTACACCCTTATCATTTTCGACCTATTCAAGAACTCAGTGCCAACGATCATGAGCCACGAATAAATTTTTGTCGGTGGTTTTTGCAAAACACTGACAAAAACATATTGTTCACGGACGAAGCTACGTTTACTAAGTACGGTATTTTTAACGTACACAATGAACATTGGTGGAGTCATTCCAATCCATACGTTACGCGACAGGACGCTTATCAACACAGGTTTAGTGTTAACGTGTGGGCTGGTGTTTTAAATAACTGTTTGTTAGGGCCGTATTTCATCGAAGGAAGACTCAATGCTGTGTCATACTTAGACATTTTAAACAGTGCGGTGAATGACATGCTCGATGATGTACCACTGAGCAATCTCCAAAACTTATTTTATCAACACGACGGAGCACCCGCGCACTATCAGACGCAGGTACGTGAGTACTTAAACAATACGTTTGGAGATCGCTGGATAGGGCGCGGAGGGCCTGTGCCATGGCCAGCTCGCTCTCCAGATCTCACTCCACTGGACTTCTATTTATGGGGGGAGGTAAAACGTCTTGTGTATGCTACAGAGTATGTCAACAGAGAGGAGTTGAAATTAAAAATCACTAGTGCTTTCGAAACTATTAAAAGTGACCCATTCGTATTAAATCGTGTGAAAGACAATATGCGTAAACGTGCCGAACTGTGTATCACACGAGAAGGAGCTCACTTTGAACATTTGTTAAGGTTAGTGTAGTTATGTAGGTAAATAGGTAGTTTAATGATTGACAATTGTTGTAAATAAGTATGATTCCATTTTTAAATACGCCGGAAATACCAAGATAGGTAAACAGTTCATATTATTTTTTGTGTCAAGTTCACACCATTTACCTAGTTAATAAATTGGTTGCTTAAACGAATGAAATATTTTGGTATTTTTGCCTGTCCTAAGCCAGGATTAAAGTATGAAGGGAATTGGATCATTTTTGTTTATCTAAGGTAGCCTGCTACCCTGTTAACACGCGGCGGCGCGCGGCGTTTGGATGTAGGTAAACTACCGCGCGATAACTAAATGTACCTACCTACATAACTGTTTTGTGTCGATAACGCAGCTAGGGTGTTCACACGATGCGTAATTAATTACATAACTTTTGGTTAACTTTACTTAGAAGTTTATTAATATTTATGTTATATTAATTTTTATTTTGTCATATATGATCGTCAAATATCACGTCCTCAAGTATCGATAGTAATTCACCAGTCACCCTGTATATATGATGATGACCGGGATGGCTGTTAGAAGATGAAAATCTTAACCGATAATTCTGAGCTCCAACCCGACTAACTCGATAAGCACCACCGATGCGCTTAATTTATGTTTATAATAATTATTCATTTCGTGCTGAGTGATGAGGGAGAACATCGAGAGGAAACTTGCATATGGTGGCTGGAAATATACCACTTGTGTCCACCAACGAACATTGCAGTAGCGTGATGAAGCAAGCTACAAAAATTCTCTTCAAAGAGATGCGTTCTTAGTCCAGTTTTTTTTTTTTAAATAAGTATGAAATTTGAATTAAAAAAATACATTTACGTTTATTTTTATTATCAAATTGATCAAAATCAAAATATATGTAAGAATAATAAATAAATCAACGAATAACAACTTCACTCTTTTTTATAATCTGTGTATTATTTTACTATGTAATAAGTCATTTTGTATTTTTAACATAATTAAATTAATTAAAGATAGCAAAGATTAAAAGAAAAAACAAAATTTTAATCTATCGATTACCTTTTACTTTTCTTCTCGTTTTTATACAATTATTGTTGTTAATTATATATTTAAATGATTATGTATATTTTTATGAATAATTAGTACATAATATTATCGAAAACATAATCTGAAGCAACTCTTAGTATTGTTACTTTGTTTAAAATATACCAAAGAAGCCGTGTCCTGTAAAACATTCCGATTTTCTATTTTCTTTCATGTGTAGTATTAATTTGTAGAGTATACTAGCTGTGCCCCGAGGCTTCACCCGCGTATAATTAATAAAAATATAATAAATTATTTTATTACTATAATAACACACACGCACACGCACACACACAAATAACGTAAAGAAATACGTAATTAACGATTTGAAATTAATTTTCATAAGATACCGGAGGGCTTACCGATCTTATATATGGCCTATCATTTGCGCTATGACGTGTTCTTTGTGTGTACCAATTTTCAACAAGATTAGTCAAGCCGTTATTGAGTTATAAGAAGACATACAGACAGATAGACAGACAAAAATGAAAAAAATAGTATAATGTGAATCAGTGCATCATAAAACGATTATTTATCACAAAATTGTACAGACAGAGCCAATAGATTTATATAGTTTAGTTAAGTTGACTCCTTGGGAACATATGTCCAATAAAGATTTACAACAATTAATCAGAATCATAAACTACAAACTCTGCTTCCAATACGTAATCAATTGACGCGTTATTAGACTGTGTAGTATATTGCTTTACACGCAGAACTACTAGATTACATATTCAAACTGCATCCAATCTCCGAATGTGTGTCCAACATATATTACCTTCGAATCCCCAGCCAGGTGCTACGTGTAAAGCCGTGGCCCAAACTTGGCCTATAAATTGTATTCTTCTGGGCCCAGATTATCCGAGTCCGAAGCGTTTTATTAATTGCAACTTGCATCGAAACAGTTCTTAGGGCTTGTTACAAAACTACAACTCAATTTCAATAAGAATAGAGTTCAAATTCGAATGTATGGTGTATTGAGGATATTTAGAATTGCCAAACGATTTTAAGTCTTGAAACAAAGATAAATGATCCTCGATGGACAAAAAGGTATGTTAATTGAATTCGTGCTGTACTCTGTGATTTCTTTACTTGATTTACGGGAGGTGACCGGGGCAGGTGGATGTTTCAGATTTAGTTGAATTAAACGTATACGCGAACTTAAATGAAGCCATTTTTTCATTCATACTTTGGTTTTAGTCTCATAAAGCAAGCGGTAGAAAATATTTCACTTCTAACATTATAAAGTAGCTGGAATAACTTGGTATATCTTGGTCGATGCTTTTCTAAAATCTTCTAATTGAATTTCAGACTATACTCAAGGGACTGAAAATTACTTATAATTTTTTTTATAAATTAACAATAAGATGTAAAAAAAATATTGTTTAAGAACTTTTGTTTACATTGTACAAACATTCCTCACACATTTATCTACCAGCCGTGTATTAAGGTTTTATTGGTTTTGCTGCTAATCGAATAAATGGCTTTCGCTTTATTAATTTTATTTTTATTTTTACTCGGTGGTAGAGCTATGTGCAAGCTCGTCTGGGTAGGTACCACCCACTCATCAGATATTCTACCGCAAAACAGCAGTACTATGTATTGTTGTGTTCCGGTTTGAAGGGTAAGTGAGCCAGTGTAATCACAGGCACAAGGGACATAACATCGTAGTTATCGGTGGCGCAATGGCGATGTAAGCGATGGTTAACATTTCTTACAATGTCATTGTCTATGGGCGTTGGTGACCACTTACCATCAGGTGGCCCATATGCTCGCTCGCCTACCTATACAATAAAAAAAAGATCTTTATGGATCATTTAACAATTGAATGTTAGCACGCACACTTGTACTACACTAGCGTATTATAATTTTAACAGGATTATTTTTAAGATCAAAACCGGACAAAACCGATTTCTTCAAGAGTGCGCTAAAAAAAAATTTGAGAAATTCTTATAAACGTTTACGATACTCTGTCCAGCCAGTAAATTTTTACGATATTTTCTGCAAATTTAAAATTACAATTTTTTTTTTATTTAAGACCATTGAAACCTCGTCTATAAATTAAAAAAAATGAATAAACTGTGTACATAATAGAATAAACCGTGACAACGATACATTACAAGCAACACAATGTATTACTTGAATTTCACGCAACACTGACCACGTACAGTGCACCAAAAATGTATTTGCAGAGAGTGCTACTAAAGTATATAATATAAATTGTTTTTCTCGAAAATGTCTTAAAGCGAACCCTCGGCCGCAGTAAATAATGCTCAGTGTACAAACACCATTAAACATCGGGAATTTCTCGATGTAGTCTTGTGTTTTTTCTCGCCTGCAGCGTCTCGGCCCGCTAATTGTGATGAATGCGACACTCAAAGGGAAACCATTTCGAAGCAACGTAACGGACACGAGACGATAATCGAATTGATTATTATTAGTATATATATTTTATTAATAGAATAGTACATTTAATATGCAAGTAAAAATATAAGGATACGAAAGCGTGTTTGTGTAATTAATAGCTTTATTGCGTAAAAAACAACTAAAAAAAAATCACTTTTTTTCTTCAGTTTTAATTTTAGTACTTATTCAATACATTTTATTCGTATTTGTTATTTTTTATTTAATTTTCTTTCTGTATCTCTATTTAATTATGAAAATTTTTAAATACTATTTTTATGGAAAGAGATGCTGTTAAGTACTCTATTTTCTTGAACCTTTATGCATCATGATAATTGGTTGAGTATCATATTAGTATTTCAAAGACGTATAACGAATGAGGTCACAAAAAAAAACGATTTTAGATTAGATTCACTGATTCATACACTCATTGAATAAATCTAATATATTTAATTATACCTACATTTAAGAATAGAAATCATATAAATCCCTAGCGAAAACGAATGTGGTTTAGCTGTGACGTCACCAATTACAAAATATTATTTACCTTAATTGACTAAAAATATTTTATATACACTAGAATTTTAGTCTAATAAAAAATAATATCTGACAACTAAAGAATCGAAGAAAAATTGTGACATTTATAATATACTGTATATTATAAATGTCACAATTTTTAGGCGTTTAAAGTTTTCTCATTTCTTTTATAACGTTGTCGCGCCGTCGCTACAGAACAAGCGACGACCGCTTAGTGTGGCGTGTGAATTACTGTTTCCTTTGTATAATTTATATTGCAAGCTAATTTTTATGTACTCCTAAGTACATTATTATGTAATACATACCTTGAGATTACATTCGACAATAACGGACACTAATAGAAATTAATAATCGCGTGGATGTCAGCCGTGCGAAGATTATTCTTTGGCGATATATTGTTTTGTCTACCCTGGAGTGTTTATTTCCGGAATACA
Source organism: Nymphalis polychloros (assembly GCA_905220585.2). Taxonomy (NCBI): domain Eukaryota; kingdom Metazoa; phylum Arthropoda; class Insecta; order Lepidoptera; family Nymphalidae; genus Nymphalis; species Nymphalis polychloros. The sequence continues at coordinate 1,988,896 of HG992262.1, forward strand.
AAAATATACAGCAAAATCATATTTATTTCAACATCTCGATATCTTTTAAAACTATCCATTATAAATGCAAAGTATATATAAATGTAGGTATATATTTATTGGTATAAGGATGGAAGGTCCTAAGGACCTTTTTGTCATCTTATGACGTATGTAATATTATCTTTTCAAGTTTATACTATATAAAATAAAAATCTGACTATATTATGTTGTAGTATGTATATGCGTAAGTATGTATATTTGTATTTTTATAGTTATGTATATGTAGCTATGTACATACTCGTATATTTGTATTGTTGTTAATACAATTCAAAAGTCATCGCCTTGTCGGATTTCTGTTTAGCATAAATGTTGACTGGCAGAGAATGCCTTCAGGCAATAAGTCCGCTTCTTGTTCCATCTGCATATTGTGGTTGTCTTTAAAGTTATTTTAAATAAATAAATAAATGGATATCAAAACTCCAACTGATAGTTCAGTGACCCTGTGCCTAAAGTCTGTCGTATTGAAGTCCGTCCCAGGCTATGAAAGAGAGGGTAGGACTATAAAAGAGAAAATATTATAATACTATAATTAGTTAAGGGTCTTCTTTGACGTTCCGCCGCAACTATCGAGGCTCGGGCACGGCACGCACACATATACATATGCAGAGTGGGGTCGTCGCACTTTTTTTTCCTAAACTAAATTTTAACTTTATTGTCACTGATTTTGAAATGTTGTCAAATACATATCTATAGCGTTGAGGTGAGTAGTTTGGTATAAATAAACTTCTTGATGTCGTGATGTGGAATAATAAAAAAAAAATTGACGAAAGACGAATGTTGGAATACTTTATTAAAAAACGGAACAAGTGTATATACAAAAAGTGAAATAAAAATAGATCAATAGGAATACAAGAAAAACATTATATAAACATTTATTTGAAATTATTGAAACAAACATTTTATGCTAAAATAATAAAAACAATATTATTATTACTGTAAAAATAAATGTTTTATTTTTTTTATTACTCAATATAAAAAAATATGTGAATAAATACATAAAATAATTAAACTTCTAAAGAAAAATATATAATTCCTGAATCGAAATATATATTTTACTACATTTATTCTACTATGAAATTAACTTTCTCTCTTTCTAACCAATTGGAATAAAAAGGATAGCGGGAATTTTGCGGTTCGACTTTCGGTTTCTTGGTTCTGCTACGGAAATCTATTACACAATAATCGACCTTACTGAAGAAGTACTTAAAGACTATATTTGCCTGAGCACGTTAGCTAATAAAATAAAAGGATAGCTAAGTTCTCAGGCGATTTGATGAGGCTAAGCATTACCGAATTCAGATATCTAAAATTGGATTTAAAAATCGATTTGTAAGTCTGAAATCGGATAAATATCAATTTGCAAAACCAATGATGACGATGAGGCATGAAAACGTTACGTATATCCTCACTAGATAGCGCTTTGACGTAACAAAAAACTAAAAGAAATATTTTATGCTAAAATAATAAGAACAATATTATTATTACTGTAATAATAAATGTTTTATTTCTTTAATTACTCAATATCAAAAAAATATATGTGAATAAATACATAAAATAATTAAACTTCTAAAGAAAAATGTTATAAAAATGTATAATCCCTGAATCGCGGTATTGAAGTTTTTAACGCAGCTTACTATATATACAAGCGTGGTGGTCTACCAATTGGAAGTGTGTTCTTTAGTGTGATGCCACTACTGTTCTTAGATCACAATTACAAGGATTATGTACTTCGTTCTACGCATTTCCCGTTTAGTTGAGAGTCAGTAATTTATTGACTAATGAGGGTTTGTTAGGTGGGCCATCACGCGTGTTTCGTTTTATGCATAAATGGGATTTGGTCATTTTTATTATTTAGTGGTTAAAACACTATTTATAAATACTTTGTTTAGTTTTACGTTATCAATGAAAAAAAGAATAATTTGAATTTTTACGACGATAAATTTATTGCCTCAGTTGTTGTTTTACTGACCAATATAACTAGGAAATGGACGAAATAAGTAATTATATACATAAATATTCCAAAAAATTATATTTATTTATAAAAAATGCAATGTATCATTATATATGAGTGTGTTATAATTATGTAACTAGTTAGAATTTCAACTCGAGTTATTTTTTGTTTTTTTATCCAACTACAAAATATACAAAATATTATCAGTAAAAATATCGTATCAAATGATAAAACACTAAAAATACCAAAAAAAAAAACAGAATACATAAGCCGGTGCGCGTCCTAAAATTTATGATGAACAGTCGGTGACAACTAAAACGTTCAAATACATACTAAATACGCTATTTACGCACACATTGATTTTGTGTAAGTACACGGTTCGATCGCGATCTATCAATGCGGCGCAAACCGACGTGCTCTCACTTCGGAGGCGCGTGGCCGACTGGTCTGCGAGGGTTATCGGCGGCTCGCATATGAAAACGCGTACAATTTCATTGTAATTTATTATAACAAAAAATAAGAAAATGTTTATTAAAAAATGAAGACTCCAGACGTTTCTTTATAGTTTTAACTTTATTATTTGATAAAATTCATTTCTAAATTCTGGACGATTACGATAATTTCGTCTCAATAAGGAAGTGCGATTTTACACTTTTTAGTGATTTTTCTGATTTTTTTAACACTTATCCATAAAAATTATCTTAAATTCGAATGATCTACACGTAAGTTAAATTCATTGGCTAACTGTGTGATTTATTTCAAGATTGTGGAGCATCGCTTTCTATATAATTCTATCGAAATCCCGACCTTCGAATTTCCACAAACGTCAAAGAAGACCCTTAATGCTTCAGCTTAAGACAATTGTAAGATACATTGCGCCTTAATTATTAAAATATTTTAATAGATATTTCAGTTTCAAAATAGTGTTGAAATTATTTTCCAGGTTAAACAGCTTAATATTATCTTTAAAGTGAAAGTATATAAGACCTTTCATAGTTTCTCTCTTACTTATTTAGATAACCTAAAACCATATTAAAACGAACAATAATGTGCGAAGTACTTAAGGATAAGCAACTTAAACTAAGCTAAAATTTTACTACCAACGAACACCGTCCGTAACTTCTTACGCGGTGACTTCGGCAGCGGAGAAACAGTTCATTTTCCCCTGGGATACTTTTTATTTTCCTGAACAAATTAACAGTGAATGTACTTACCTTATTTAATAAACTCCTAATTGTTAGAACAATACAATTAATAAACTAAACATAGCTTTAAAATAACCGGTTCTTATGCAGACATTTTATACATTTCGTGTGATTTGTCTTATATTTCCAAATGTTTTTCAAATCTTAATCCGCATTGACCAGTTGAAACATGTAGAATCATAAACTACAAACGGCTGCATCTTGTAGTGTACACCGGTCTCGTACTCTACCGCGTACGTGCTCCGCTTCCCAACATCGTCTGGACTATAAAAACTTGGAACCAGCTGTCAAAGCTTATATTATCGGAGGCAGAGTCAAATAAAATACGAATTCTTTTCAAAATCACCAGCCTTTTGAAAATATTTTTTTGTGAAATGAAATCAGTGTTTCATTTGCATTTTCTTTTGTAAACTTCGATATAGTATTTGACTATTTCTCATGTGTTTAATATTAACGAATATAAAATCATTATTATAGGTAGATTTTTTAATATCACTCATATTATAAAAATAAAGTCCCTCCGCCTCGTCTGTCTGTATGGACGCTCTCTCGGACTCGATAAGCTCAAAAACTACAGAAATGATTTTCATATGATTTTCACGAATGAACGGATTACTACGTCGATGGTTTATTGTAAATTGGCTGAAATATGACGATGATTATTAAAGATGTCAGAATATCTTATGTCAACTTGGAGTTATACTGGCGCGCATAGCGATAACCAAAAGATTCATAATATTATGTATTATAACATAAACGTTTTATATACACTACTATTTTATCCATACTAGCTAGCTTAATGAATATAGACCGAAGAACCTTTTCACGGATTATTATAAAATATCTCTCGTATTAAAATAAAATATATGTATTAAATAGTAAATTAAGTTTAGCTTAATGCTATTTATTTTAAAGAAAATGGTTCAGAGCTTACTTGCCAAGGAACTGTTTATTGTTTTATATATGATAAATATATCATTTAATTATTCTATATTTTGGCTATATCACAGAAACTTCAAATAGCGAATTAATTAATGATAATTTAGTAATGCTTTATTTATCTCGTGTCCTTGACCCAAAAGTTGTCTGAAAGAGATCGCTCTTTTAGCGATAAGACCGCTCTTTGTACATTAATAGTTTTTTTAAATAGTGTTTATAAGTGTATGTTTCTGTAAACATGGATGAATAAATGAATTGAAAACAAGTTGTACAAGAATCATAAAAGCCATATTTATTAGATATTAAAACTTTATCAAAACACATATTAAATATATTCGTTTTCATTTGTTAAGTTCGAAATGAATTAATTGTTTTATATCTTACTTGAAAAAATTACCAATCATCACATAATCATTGCGCCACCAAGCTTCTGGATAATAGTATGTCCATAATGTTTGTAGACTCACTGGCTCATTCACCCTTCATAACTTCGCAACACAGCAATACTAAGTATTACAGTTTAATATGTGCTCCAAAAGACGAGGAGATCAAGCTGTGGAATATTAAGAAACAAGTTTCCTTTCCTTTTTTAATTTTCAAACAAAATTTAGCATTGTTATTATCTAGCAAGTAAACACGGTCTCCACGAGTTTGAAGATTAATATATCACAATTCTTTTGACAAGGACCTTATTGGCGAATACGATCTGACGTTTCTTAGATTGCCAAAGTTTTGTAACGCCCGGGAAAGACCCGCACGAAAAGTCGTGGCTTAAGCGCTAACACAAATGACAAAAACTTGTATCCGTATAATGTACAAAGTTTTCGATAGTATGAAAATGAATTAGTCGATTTTCAGACGTACTTATGTAATTTTTTATAAGACATGCGTCTATTGCATTATAACAAAGAATTTCTTGCCTTTACTTCAATAGAATCTACATTTACTTACAGTGGTAGCTTTTTATATATCCCGTCATTAAAGACATAAACATAGGCTTACATTACAAAAGGTCAATATTGCGAATTGTAGTAATAAAAACCGCTTGACACTGTATCTTCTGAACTGTTTTTTTTTTTTCATTTTTTATAATGACTGGTTTTTATTATAGATAATATAGGCGCTTGTATAAGCAACTTGATCATAAAAATTAAGACATTACTAATAATAGTTCATGGTAAATATGGCGCAAGCCATTACACGCACCAAGAACCTTAGTTCCTATAGTACCAATGTGTATATGGGCAATGAGCACTTACCATTAGGCGACCCAGTTCCAAGTCGGTAAAAAAACAAACACAAGGTACAAATAGTGCTCCTTTAATTAAAAAAATAATATTATTCCGCAATAAATTTTCATTTATTGCCGTCTATATTTTCAAGCACTCAATAATGGGACGGTTATATGAAAATAAATCAACGTGCGATAAAACGAGCGCTTGGTCCACCATTTGCTAATGACATTTTAAAAATGACAGCTGCTAAACAAAATGGCGGTTAGCCACGCCTATATTTTCTTTTGTATTCCTTATTCGAACTCAGTATTAATGCGGAAGATATATTAATGTACATTTTTTTATTTATATACGACTAAATATGATGGAGCAACTTCGATTTTACAAATTCATTTGTTAAAAAAACGCTTAAGTAGTAGAAACGTGAGTCGTTCATTAAAGGTGCTATCCTACGGTATGTGATATTACGGACGGACGCGGACCAGAACGCACTGACACAACGTAGTCAAGCAGTGTAGTAATGACTTTTAAAAGTGCTGGCAAAAGCCAAAATTATTATAAAAAATACGTTTTTACTTACTAAGGATTTTCTGGTTTGATATTTTCCCTTATGTTATTCTTTATACATAATAAAATATTTATGACTTTAGATTAAATTTAAGTTCTGTTTTCTTCTTCAAATTCATTCAAACCATTTTATAAAAACATTATAAATGAAATGAACACCTCAAATTAATAATCTAGACTGAAATAGCCCGTGTCTGGGCTCCGGTTGACCACAAAATGCAAACCTGACCGAATAAACCACAACAGACACGCTTATAACTTATAAAAACATTATTCATTAGCTATCAGAGACTGTACCGTTAGCAAAACAGTAATCAAACGATAACAAATGGCGATCAGATTTTTATATAACTCAAAAATATATTGTTTATGAAATTGGTGCGGACGGGCAACTGCGACAGCCCATAGAGATTGGCGACGGAACCATTCCTTACATCGCCAATGCACCCCCATGTCCATCCCGAGAACTTATTTACTTACTGTTGATCTTCATAATTACATTATATAAATGATATTCACTAGTTTATATTAATGTCAAAATTCAGTTATATGTTTTGTTATTTAAGTTAAAGATCTTTTTTGTTATTCGTCAATTAGATAATTTTTTATTTGAATGTTAAGTTAGCCTATAATTAATACATATTTTGTAACAATATTTATACATAAGCAATAAGACAATGTTTTACTTAATATATAACGTTGGCGTCATAATTAATCAAAAAAAAATATACTTATATCTCTTATGCCTGTAGTTACGCTCACTCACCCTTCAAATCGGAACACAATACGTTTTTGTTTTGCGGTAGAATGAATAAGTGGGTTGTACCCACCCAAACAGGCTTGCACAAAGACCAACCAAGTAAATTAATAACGACGTTATAATTAACGCAAAACTCATATAGCAGTTGAGCTATTTTGTAAGAACTCGCTTCGATCACATTGTGAAATGTTAAATGCTGATTTACTGTGATACCCTATTTTGATGCTTATATATTGTGTCCTTTAAGTGCTATAATGATTAATTATAGCCAATGTCGATTATGACTTTCTGATATCGTTTTATGCAATGATTTTCGAGTTTATTACAGAAAGATCTTCACACGTTTCTATCTCGATTTTCTAAATATCGTCAATTGTTGTTGATACCTTTATAACAATAATAACGTCGTCCAGACCGGTTTCCGGGCTGCTACTAAGAATTTTCTGACAGAAAAACCCAATAACTTTTTATCGGCCTGACCTGGGAATTGAACCCAGGACCACCGAGTCAGCAGCTACTAGACCAATAAATAATAATAATAAGTCTTTATTTGCAACAATTATGTACAAGAGATATAATAATAACAACACAATATAGCCACATAGAAGCATGCAAATAGTATAATTAGTCCGATTCACATTTCATTGGTGATCCCAATTTTACAATAATTCATTCATTCATTCAATTTTACGTTTTTTTTTTTTTTTATTGTATAGGTAGGCGGACTAGCGTATGGGCCACCTGATGGTAAGTGGTCACCAACGCCCATAGACAATGGCATTGTAAGAAATGTTAACTTACATTGCCAATGCGCCACCAACCTTGGGAACTAAGATGTTATGTCCCTTGTGCCTGTAATTACACTGGCTCACTCACCCTTCAAACCGGAACACAACAGTACAAAGTACTGCTGTTTTGCGGTAGAATATCTGATGAGTGGGTGGTACCTACCCAGACGAGCTTGCACAAAGCTCTACCACCGAGTAACGTATTGGAATTATAATTTAAAATACTCATAAGTTAAATTAAAATTATTGTAGGTCAAAATCAAAATTATAATTACAATTTCATCATTAGACTATTACATTATTAAAATTTAAAATTTAAAAAGTCAGGTAAAGAATAGAAATTTTTATCAATTAGCCAAGTGTGTAGTTTCGTCTTAAAATGGCGGATGTTTAAAATTTTTAAGGAATCTGGAATTTTATTAAATATTTTTATACACATGACAATTTTTTTAAATACAGAGTAGTTCTTTGTGTTTTATTATAAACAAGTCTATTTAGATATCGAAAACTATGACCATACACATCTTTAGCTTTGGTAAACAATGAAAAGTTTCTTTTGACAAAAATACAAATTTCATATATATAAAGGCACGGCAGAGTTAACAATTTAAACTTAACAAACAACGGCTTACACGATTCATACGGACCCACAACACAAATCTGATTTTTGAATATCAGCACCATTACCCCATATTATAAGTCCATACCCCAAAATAGATACTACATGAGCGTGGTAAGCTGACAAAGTAGTTCCAATATCAGTAACTTTACGCAGGCGTCTGAGTGCATATACAAATTTATTTATTCTATCACATACCTTGTCAATATGGGGTGTCCATTTTAATTTATTGTCTACAATAATTCCTAAAAATAATGTTTCACATTTTTCATTAATCGTAACATTATTATGTTCTAGCTTTTGCTTGTCATGTAAGGAATCCTAAAACGTCATAAAATTAGATTTTGTTATATTTAATTTAAGGTTATTTGCGACAAGCCAATGAATCATTAGGTTAATATTATTGTTATATAATGTCATTTTGGTAATTTATAATGTCAAAATTATTCATGTCACAACTAAAAGTTATCGATATGTCATCAGCGTATACAATTATTTTATTATTTGTGATGTCTATTATGTCATTGATATAAAATAAAAATAAAGTATTATTATACGGTTAAAATATTATTATATTTGAAATACTTTAAAGTAATGGCTAAACAAAAACTTATTGTTGTAGTGTTGTCCAATAATCTAACCTGCGGAGGGCTACTCAAATTTATTCGAAAGGTCATAAAACTAGTGGTACTGACCATCTGAGTATTCGCTGTTTCTTTATTAATTAATCACGTTACCGCCATCGTCGTGTAATAATAGCTAGCGAAGTATCATGTCAGAGAACTGTCGAAAACACAGATTTCCTCTCGACATTTTGATTAACCACCGATTTTAACAAAATTAGGTTCGTTTTCGTATACTAAAAAAGAAATCAGACCTGATAATTACAAATTAGTATTACAGCTTTAGTTTAATGTTATTCCTGACATATGAAAACATATGAACACTATTATATTTGCTTGGATTTATAACCACGACCTTTGTTTAATTTATATTAAATAAGCCTAATTAACATGATGTCACTGCTAATAGCTCCAATAATATTGATCCTTCGAATTCAATAACCGAACACCTTAATATTACAAGACAATGCTCGGTCGCGTCGATGGCTTCGATTTATGGCTCCGTGGTTTTGTAATCGAGGGTACATTGTGCTGCCTATTAAATCATAAATTACATGTTTAAATACTTAATCGGTTCTATAGTAATTCATGTAAACATAGATAATAATAAACGTAAGTATTGTGTTTGAAAGGATATATGTTATGAGTCGATATGGCCCAATGGTTAGAATTTGTGAATGGCAAAATGTAAAGCAAGGTAACAGCAATGGTAAACAGCTTGGTGAATTAAGCTTCAAGCTTGCTCCTCTTAATGTATGGAAGCCTGAGCCCTCCCACTGCTGGGCTTCCATTTACAATCTGTTACTGTAGTTTTCTTATACTATTTTATTTTAGAACACATAAGAATATTTTTACTGGCTCTCTCAATTAAAACACGATGTAAATGAACTCCTGAATGATTGTAGTAGCCCAAAACAAAAAAAAGATTAAGAAGATTAATTAAAGACAGCCCTTAAATAACAATTGATTACATAATCAATTAACGTATTTGTCAGTGAGTCATGCTTAATAGTCGTTGCGCTTAATATTCTTTGTATTCTCTCCTGGAAACGCTTCCTTGAGATATCGCGACACGACAGCGGTTGCTTATTTTAAATCTTTCTTGAACAACAACCAGTCAGGTACATCAAACATGTGTCCAATATCGTTCACGATAAACACGGACGAAGCCGGGCTGTTGCCAAATTACAGCGCCTATCACCGCTTGAAGTTGACGTATTCATGGATTTGGTTTAATCTAACGCGTTCTGTATCGAGAGTGTTCAGTGTGTGTCAGTGTGTTCCGCCGAAGCCCAAGCGGGTCGTCGAGGACTAGTCGCGGTAACATGCGCAAGCGATCCCGTGGCACTCCTCGTTAAGACGGGAAGAGTACCGCTAGTTTTTTAGTGGGTCATTCCGATGAACGGGGCATCGCCGCCGATTGCGGCGCCTTGGACACCGGCGAGTCCCACATACCCCCCCACTGTTCCCGTGGGGAAACACGTAATGCGTTTTTCCAGCGTTAAAAAAAGGGTCGTCGAGGGTCGGACCCTCTTGCTCGCACGTAGTCTCGACATAATAAAGAAGTCGTCAAATTTCAGCAAAGACCTTTTTCAAATTTCACAACTTCTATTGGTCACAAAATGGGTCAAGGAATGATGGTTAAATTGCATAAAATATGACCAATATTTCATGATATTTTAATTAATCTATAATTTTAATCTTATTGTTATATTTTATTTCAGTAGCTACCCTCTCAACAATCTGCTTTAATGTAATGATTTTTCATTTACTTTGTGAAGTCTTGGTTGGTTTATAATTATTTTTAATGTGACAATATTTTGTGTATTTTGTAACTGTTTGTCTTCCTAATAAAAATAAAAAAATGTAATCAGACTAACTAAGCACATTTTTGGTTGTGCCTATAGAAATAAACAGTGGATGAATCACAAAAACTAATCGGGCCCTGGTACTCGCTTTGAATTAAAATTGACGAAGGTTTATCTCTAACAAGCTTGGTATGAGACCACTTGTATGGTATCGCTTCGATTGAGAACCAACGCACTTGGGTGGGTTAATTAATCATAATTTCAGACAAGCTACATATCCAACGATATTCATCGTCAGATACATATATGTATATATTATACTAACTTAGCTTACGTTTAATGTACTTGGAAAATAGTTTCAATTTTTAATTTGTTTTTTGTAGTTGTTCGTAAAGTTGATTTTTCTTATATTTACGTATTTGTCACTTTTTTTTTTTCGATAGTTCTGTACAAATATAAAATGCAAAACTAATAAATTTCTAGTAATTATTAATTTGATTAAAACTGGCGTTGAATAATATAATTAATCTATTTTATTTCATTTATTATTATTCATCTCATTACGTAATTCAGATCATAAGATCCACCATTACTCTGCTACTTTTTGCATCAGAAGATTACGATACTAATGGCGAATAGTAGGGTAATGTTTCAAGATGACAGATACACACACACACACACACACACACATACACACGCACTGATATTGTTTTAATAAAAAATATATAAACAGACAATTCTACCACCCTTAAACGATTTGTTTAATATAGTGAATGAATTTGAATCATAAACGTAACGGATTGGGGTGGAAATACGTAAATATATAATCCCGAATTATATATATAACTCAAAATCATGTCAGGGAAGCACGCAGTTCCTTGGGAAATAAACATTACACGTCAGTATACTCAACGCAATATCCAACGTAGCTGTGAATCAAGTACACGCTTTATTCAACTCGACGCGGTAATATAAAAGTATTAAAACTACATTTTGTCCTGACTACACAGAATTGTGCCATAGGCTTGTTCCAGCTTATCTATAAGATTTCTGACCATATGCCATACGCCCTTGTTACATATAAGATTTTACTGAACATTAAATTTAATTTTAGTGGGTAAGCAGCACAACGGAAGCGTTCCAGACAAAGCTCATGAGGTTATTAGTTAATGTACAAACAGAATCCGATCAATATAAGTCTACGAATTTGTATTTTCAACAAATTTAAACAATTCTTATTATTTATTACCAACCTTTATATAACTCGCAATATTTGTTATTTTGTTAAGGTGAAGTCTTGCAAGAATTAGAGCCACTTCTTCTTCTTCGTATTCTTCTTCTCCTATTGCATTTTAAACTCAACTCAACAGTCAACAATATTTTGTATATAAAAGACAAAATGTTATATAAAAGGTTTAAAAACACATTATTAATATTTATTCTAATGAAACTGAAATTGAATTTTAAAATTTAACTTCTTAGTTACATTCTTTCTTATTATTATTATTATTTTCTACGTCTATCTTTATTTAAAATTACTTGTAAAAGTTTATTTGATGATTTGATTACCAACTGAATTACATTTTAAGTTACATACAGATAATAATCGAGTTTAAAATGAAGGAGTGATTTTTGAGTCAAATTGTAATAATTTGATTCCAGATTTTAAAAATAGAACGATATATATATACTTTTTAAATTAATTTAAATTAATAACTAGACAAGACAACAGTTTATAATGACTATGTACTCATATATCAGTGTGTATAAAACTTTTTCGAGTTTACATTTCCTAAAAGGGTGAATAATTCATCCTTTAATCGTATTCTCACGAAACTTTTCGAATCGTTCAACGTTCGAGTCAATTCCTGATAACGATATACGAATGAAATGCGCTTCAATTCGATTTTGTGAAAATAAAATAGCGAAACTCACAAATGTTTCCACATTAACGTACCAAGTGACACGTACTGGTAAAGTGTTAATGTATTCCATATAATTGTTTTGGACGTAAAACGTTCGTTGGTGCGGCTTGAGGGTAAGACCAGCTCACATGACGTGAAGGCAAACGGCATTAAACTCCCCTATGCCGATGCTGTTTATTCCTACATACATATTCGTTGCTATATACATATATTCGTTGCTTATCCGTGTAAGTGTGTGTAAAAATTATATATTTTTTACCGAAAATGTGTTTTTATTAATTTTCCCCCGTATTTATTGGTTTTCATTCATTAGAGCCACTTCCACTCACTTTAGGCACTTTCCAAAACTACAAATTTCGATTCATTGTTTTCGTTTGATGTTTTGTTGCGTATACCGTGACGACATTTTTATTTATTCTTATGTTTCCTTGTACACGTAATATTCATATATTACATCACTTCGAATAACAATGGATCATCCTTGTAGAAAAGAAAGTTAAAAAAATCATCCTGAGGGAATTTGGGTAGTACATAATAATAGCTTAAAACATTATTTACCGTCAAATGAAGTAATAATAATAATAATAACATCCTGGGACATTATTCACACAAAGCCATCTGATCCCAAACTAAGCAGAGCTTGTACTATGGAAACCAGACAACTGATATACTTACATAGACTACTTTTCTTTTGTAAATAAATACTTATATAGATAATTACACCCAGACTCAGGACAAACAGACGTATTCATGCACACAAAAGTCTGTCCTGGGTGGGAATCGAACCCACGACCTGCGGCGTGAAAGGCAAGTATCTTACCAACCACACCAACAGGCTGAAGTAACACATTATATACCCACATAAACAAAACATCTATAAAAAATAAGTATTTTTCTCTGTCTGTAATGTATTTTTATATAAAATAGGTAGACAGACGAGCAAATGCAAATGGTGGTGGTAGCAAATGAACCCATGGACGTGCATACACATTACGTATGAAACTCGTTTCTACGTTTACGTTTACTCGGTGGTAGAGCTTTGTGCAAGCTCGTCTGGGTAGGTACCACCCACTCATCAGATATTCTACCGCAAAACAGCAGTACTTTGTGTTGTTGTGTTCCGGTTTGAAGGGTGAGTGAGCCAGTGTAATTACAGGCACAAGGGACATAACATCTTAGTTCCCAAGGTTGGTGGCGCAGTGGTGACGTTGTTTTTTTTTTTAAGAAATATATAAACCACTGTCTATGGGCTTTGGTGACCACTTACCATCAGGTGGCCCACATGCTCGTCCAGTAATCTATACCATAAAAAAAAAAAAAAACGTATGAAATAATTATTTTATTCCTTACATTCCCAATAAGCCATTAACCTTAGGAACTAAGATTTTATGTCTGTAGTTAACATGTATAAAACAGTAAATGTATTTTAATTTACACGTTATTCTATTCTCAAAGACATTAACAACATTGTAATTCCTATTCCTTAACAGATAAGAGCTAATTTTAAATGCAAAGCCGCTGAAAAAGCCATTTTATTGGAGCGAGCTTATTTTTTGTTTTGCATTTTATTCGATAACATTCGAGAACATTCGAGAACATTCGACGGCGAGCTTATTTTCTATTTCCTGAATGACTTAAATTCCCGCCAAAATTATAAAGAAATATGTCCGTCTGTTTATGTAAAAAGTACTGATCTAATTGATATGAAACTCTTACATTATAATAGATTACAGTTTAAAAACTAACATACATTATATAGTATGTTTTTTTTTATTACTGTATAGTTTGGCGGACGAGCATATGGGCCACCTGATGGTAAGTGGTCATTAACGCCCATAGACAATAGCATTGTAAGAAATGTTAACCATCGCTTACATCGCCAATGCGCCACCAACCTTGAGAACGAAGATGTTATGTCCCTTGTGCCTGTAACTACACTGGCTCACTCACCCTTCAAACCGGAACACAACAATACAAAGTATTGCTGTTTTGCGGTAGAATATCTGATGAGTGGGTACCTACCCAGACGAGCTTGCACAAAGCTCTACCGCCGAGTAATATGTTAATATGTTGCTTAATATTAGCTTAGCATTTTTAGTTAAATAAAGTAATAATTACCGATTTTGTCAGTAAACTATAACGGGTACAAAAAGAATATGTAAGCTTAGATAAACTATATACTTTAAATGAAGAACTTTTTAATTTTCAACTGTTTCGTTAGTAGACATTTTATACTGTGTCATTTTAAAAGTTTGAATCGAGTGGAGCTCGTGAACACGTACACAGTACGAGAGAGTAAATTGTAATAATAACAATATTGTGGTAGAATCAGAATCTAGTTAGGATTCTGATTCTACCATAATAATTATATATACATGTTTATTGAAGAAAATTACACAGGCTGAAAACCCAAAATTTCAACGGTACATAAATGTCGTTGCATTTATATAAATAGTTATATACATATGGTATGTATGTACAAACCATTGTCATGCTGATTTTTTTTAAAATCAATATCTATATCACGCAATATGTAGACATCATATATATATATTGGATCATCATCATCATCTTTTCAAAAACTAATTTATGTTCACTCTGGTCTCAATTATGTCTATATACGAATTATTGTAAGGGCATCCGGGACGGACTCTACTCACAAGGACAATGACGTACTGTCAAATATATTGTAGATATTAGCATAATCTCATAGAAGATTACTACTAACATTAATTTATTAGTAATATTTCTAACAGTAACTATTGATTTTTTCTTCTGGCTGGACCGACTGGTTGCGGAAGGCGGAGGACCGGGAGCTTTGGCGCACCTTGGAAGAGGCCTATTTTCAGAAGTGGACTATGATTGGCTGTTGATTAATAACTATTGATTGGTAATGAATACATTTAATGTAATCAATGAAATAAAATTCAAATTAAAATGTTATTATTCGAATATACTTTTACAAATACTTTCAAATCGTCGAGCGCCTAAAAAATTAACTGTTAAGGTTTTTATCGGTTCCTTTATAGGTTCAATACGAACTTGCGACAGTTTATCAATGAACATTCAAAAGTGCTTGAAAATGATAATATAAACTGGGTTCCTTCGAACGAGGCGTGAAGATGCATCTTACGGAACGGCATGGCGACGGCGGCTAGTGCAGCTCATTCTTCCTGACTGTACTAGCCGCCATCGCATTTGGACTCCACTACCACTTACCATCAGGTATAGTGGAGACATTTGCCTACCCGGCATAAAAAAAAACTTTAATAAGAAATTATTATACGTTCAACGTGTATTATGTTAATACCGAGATCTGAGAATGGATCGTTACGGATATAATACGCGAAAGTCCAGCTTTTCGCAAATTGGTAAAGTTTTTCTCCCTCATTCTCCTTATTTCGGACCAACATCAACATTTAAACAAACAACATAATAAAATTCGAACTTCGTAAATTGTTACGATATAAAAATTGATAGATACAGTCTAGACGTTTTCGGTCTGGACTTGTCAAATTTTATAACTTAAAATATATCGTCGGTATTTTTATAAGCGTGATAAGTTTTATCATATAAAGGACGTGCTGTTTTCTCCAGACACGTCTCGTCTAGGGCTAAGACGTAGTAGGAATATGTTTGCTAAGTTATCCAGTTGGATAAACGTCGTGTTGTTTTATTGTCTTCGGAGCGATTATTTTGTAATGCTAATTTAAAGTTATTTATCGTACAAAACAAGAAAACTACATAAGTTATTAAAATTATTGTTTAAGAATAGGCATTTTTTTAATGATAAACAGATGGTCAACTCTTTAGTTGATGATAATTAATGACCACTATTGCCAATTGGTACTAAGCATTAAAAATCCTTACAGCTTCAGAAATCTCCTGCGCCTGATTTTTTTCACAGAGGCTGTCATGCAAATCGACCTGTGGTCAATTCTACTAATCTATAATGATTACATTGCGTTCCTAATTGAATGCCAATACAACTTTGACTATTATATATTTATTCGGATCAGAACCGAACCGATATGATGTTAACATCACCGTTGTGTCAAAACCAAACTTAATTGTTAACTTTTATGACAATAGTCGATAATTAAATTAAAGAATATGAAAACGGATAAACAGCAACCATCACGCTTCGATTCGATTGCGATAAAGTGATAACTTGGTAGTAGAATTGGTCCCCTGGTAATAAGTGCTTACCAACTCTCACAAACATAAGCACTCTTAGAAATATTGACCATCTCTTACAACGTTAATGCGCCGCGAACCTACGGAACTAATATGATACCTTGAGCATATAGACACAATAGCAATATTATAATAATATAGGCAACATAACAATTCAAATTGTTTCTGTTTGGCGGTAAAATATGATGGTACCCAGTCGACCATTTTTTTTTCCCCAGTGAGAACCTTCATAAGGTACTCGGCTCCCTAAGGGGGAGGAACTGGGTTACGTGGGATTATGTCGACCTAACACAACCAAGTTTCACTAAGTGACCAATGCTACTCACACTTTAAACCAGAAAACAATATATGTTTTATTAAAAAATATATTAGACAAAGCAAGCTGTACAAGTAAAATAATTATGTGATATTCAAAAATCGCTGAGTTACATGTGTGTACTAAAATGAATTTAAAAGGTATTCCAGAGGGAAGTTAATAAACAATTCCGTCGTATTGTACTCAGTACAATCCACATTCCGCACCAAAGTTAATTACACGTAGAATTGACATACATAAAGACATACTAAACAGTGCAAGGGAGAAAATTTAAAAATATTTGTCAAATGCTGCCGGTTAATGTAAAATTTTAAAGCGATTATGTCAATTATTATAGTTTTACTAAATAATTGTTATAATTAATGTATGTAATTTAATCAGTTACAAAGTTTAACTACTGAATATTTTAATAATAACCAACTTAATAAAATATGATGAATATAAAATGTTGATTAAATATGCTCAGCTTGGCTGAACAAGATAGAGCCTTTGTCAAACGCAAAGAAAAAAAAATTGATTGGGCGTCGAAAAAAGCTGATTGATGACGCCACGCCAAAATGGTTTCTTAAAGAATTATCATATTAAATGATTTGCATAAAGATATGAATTTATTAATGTTTACCCAATTTTCGTTACCAGAATACATTCTCTTTTGATTTCATAAAATATATTAAGTAAATTTATTCATGTTACACACGAAATTCTCTGCCCTAAAACACGTCCACTTCCTCACGCGCTTATTATGCAAAGTCAAGGCTTAATGCAATGTTAGCTCTGGGCGGTCCGAATTTATTGTTTCAATTTACCTGTACCCTACCTTCACTTTGTATAATAAACTTGTTTAAGTAATCGATGCTATATAAAAATGTCAGAGACAATATTTTTGGAACGAAGTTCTTTTACGCGGCTTACAGTAGAGTGAAATGGCAATGGCAAAAGATCACGTCATATAACGAAATAGCGTTCATATTGTGCTTACCAAATGCTATAAAATGCGATGCGTTGGACGTTAGAATTAATAAAAGAGGTAGAGGTGCTTTTTGGTATGACAAAAATATAATAATATAATCAATTAAAATCTATATTTTAAGACACGGTTTGAGTCGACATATTGATTCAACATAAAGGACATTAAACTTATAGTATTGGTAAAAAAGAACCCTGAACGTATAGGATTGGTACATTTCAATTTCTATCTATCTGTGCACGATACATTCAGACTTACTCAGATTACGATCATGACACGTGCCATCGTTAGTCAATTTTCATCATTTGACAAGTGATAAGCGAAGTGAGTTCTTACATATTATGTAAGAATAATACTACAGGTGTAGAGTGTGTACCGCCCACTGATCTGTCATTGTTCCGCCAAATATAATAATTTGTAGCATCGCATTTGCGATTTAAGAAGGTAACTTTAACCATCGAGGTGCTACATCTGCCATGGTCACGAGCTAAGTCAATGTATATTTATGAATAAAATAATTTCAATCATTGTTGCAGGCTTTCATTATTTCATTATGTTGTTGCTTTGTAATTTAACTATTGTGTCTTTTTCATGTGCCATCATCATAACTTGAACTATGCACATACATAGCTTAAGTTACCTGTCAGAGGATTCAGCTTTTGTTACATGTACTTGCATGTGGCCACTAATAAAGAAATAAATAAAATCAAATGGCACTCTTTCACATTGGGTATCAAATTGACGGAATTGTTTTTAGTCTTCTTGAAAAAAAAAGACAAAAATCTTTAAGCAAATTATTATGTCTTTGTAAATAAATATATAAAATAAAATAGAATGACTCTTGTCTTATATTTTCGAGTAATGATCTTCAAACATCATATTTCTATAAAATAAAACTTAAAACGAAGCGACCAACGAAACGAAATCAATGTCGTTTAAAAAAAAACCGGCACATTTAAAAGGTCAATACTGTTTACGTTTTTCGTCCGTCCTGTCGTACAGATTAAGACGGAACGGGCCATAAATCCAGGTATCCTACGGGACTAGCGCAATCACGAGGTTGAATGATGGCGTCCATTCCCCTCCATCAGTTACCGAAACAAGTCAGACTGCTATGAAACTTCAACGTCGTTTGGATGAAGTGACGTCATCAACTGTTTGAATAATATTTTATTAAAAAAATAAATATACATATTTTATAAGGACAAATTTAAGCCTTAACTATATACAAATTAAAATTAAAAATAGCAACTGTATAAACCGTGACCGCGTGGGATGGTGGCAAATTAACCAGCCATCCTTTCACCAGTAAAGACATTAAGACCAGATATTATATTTTTTGAATGTTGAAAACAAAATTGTTTTATAATTTATATGGTAAAATAAATAGATCATATAAATAAATCCGGTCTCCTTAGCTCCCAAGTTTGGTGACGCATTGTCGATGTAAAGATTGGTTAACATTTCTTACCATCTGCTCATATGCTCGTCCGACTTCCTATTCTATATATACATATGTGTGTGTATATATGTACCTAAAGTCTCTAGCGTCTCTGGCGTCTATTAGCATGTAGACAAACATTTATCTAATTCTCAAGTGTTGTGGCTCATTATGGATAATAGGTCATGTCACTGCAGCATATAAATATATTCATTGTGATTTTTGCGAAGTACGTTTTCAGTGTGGGAATTGTGTTCATTCCCATTCATAAGACATTGGCTCACTAAATATACAAGCATTTAGTGAAATTGCCTGCCGTGAGACCACTCATCACTTATTCTACACAAATCGTAGATTTCCTAACGATGTATCATTTCTACTCCAAACATGGTCGTGTCAAAGTGAAGTAGCTTAAAAACTTTTTAACGTTGTTCTTAATTAAAAAACATTTATGTATATATATATATACAGTGGTGGTCGTATAATTAGAAACACTACCAACGGTCCTTGACATTATGTAAGATACGTCACCGCAATCCTTTTTATTTTGAAATTAAACAACAAATAGGACAACAATATGTTCAACGATTTATCATTTATTAGAAAAACAATATAAATCCCATTACACAAGTGCAGTTTCAATATTACATTACGGACAAACATTTAAATTTTTTTAAGATATGAACAATAATGGTCAACTAATAAGAACAACAGCAAAAAAAATGAAAAACAATATATTTTTTAAGTATCAGTAATTAGTGTTATTATTTACGAAATAGCTACTATCCACAGCCTACCAATAGTTATAATTAATATTTAGTGACGTATCCCTTATTTTCAATAACAGCACTGCAACGACGTGGCATTGATTCAATCAATTTCATACATTTTTCTAGGGGGATTGAATTCCATGCTTCAACAAATGCTTCATATAGTTCGTTTCGACTGGTGACGTTTGTTTGAGACTTTTTTTTTAACAATATACCAGAGATTTTCTGTCGGGTTTAAATCCGAAATATTTGCTGGCCAGTCTAGAACGGATATACGCTGTTCGCTAAGGAAACATTTGACGCTATTGACCGTGTATTTAGGGTCATTGTCACACTGAAAGATCCAGGTTATAGGCAAATGATTGTCCGAGTAGGGAATCATTGTGTGCTCTAAGATATTTTTATATTGCCATTGATCCTTGTACCGCCACCGTGCTTGACTATACTCCTTGTGTATTTATAATTAAAAGCATTGTTTACAGGGCGCTTTCCATCGAAATTTACCATATTTAATTTTGTTGCATCTGAAAATAACACTTTTTTCATTCTCGTACCGTCCGTAATTTTTTAGCGAATAATAATCGCTTCTCTCGGTGTTGCTTGTTAAGAAGCGGTACCTTTCGAGAGATTCTTCCAAACAATTTAGCTTCCACTAATCTTCGGCGTATCAGTCTTGACGAGATGTTTCTCAGGTCATCAGGCGAAAAAACTTTATTCTTAATCTGGTTGGAGCCTTTACTTGGGTCATTTTTTAGCAACACGAACGATTAGCGTATCTTCTCTGGGAGAAGTTTTACTTGGCCGAGCCTTTCTATGAACATTTTCAACAGTTCCATTTATTTTATAATGATCAATTGCATTAAAAACTTTCTTAACAGAACATTTTAAATGCTCAGCTATTCTTCTGTACGCCCACTTATGATCTATATGTAAATTAACAGTGATTTGCCTAGTTGACGCGTCACTACTTTTATTTTTGCCAATAATAGAAAAAGCCAAGAAAGAAATGTTATTCTCCAATTTCAAAAAAAGAACGAGCTATGGATGCTTTTTTAAAATGTTTCTAATTAAGCGTCCAAGCGGCCAGTAACAGAAAATAAACTCCTACATGTGTAAGACTCATTTTGTAATTAAAAGTAAGATATGTTTTATAAATGAGTTTTTTATTTGAGTGGCTATATTATTGCATGATTATTAATTATTGAATGTGTATATTTTTTACGAACATTTGTACGTTGAAGTTATACTTTCTTTATTCATAAGAAGTGTTTCTAATTATATGACCACCACTGTATATATATAATTTAACTTTATAATATCCTAAAACTTTGATAACATTTTTCTGGTATTTAGTTAGAGGGATTAAATAAAATAAAAAAATAATTAATTCGTGTATATAGTCGGGTCGATACAGAAATGTTACGGTTGAGTCGAGAAATTCGCATTCTGTTAGTTCCTGCAAACGTTTAACGGAGACTTTTGTACCGCATTTCACAACAATGTAGAAATACATTCTAATTAAAAAAAAATTTTTTTATTGTATAGGTAGGCGGACGAGCATATGGGCCACCTGATGGTAAGTGGTCACCAACACTCATAGACAATGGCATTGTAAGAAATGTTAACCATCGTTTACATCGCCAATGCCCCACCAACCTTGGGAACTAAGATGTTATGTCCCTTGTGCATGTAATTACTCTGGCTCAATCACCCTTCAAACCGAAACACAACAATACAAAGTTCTGCTGTTTTGCGACAGAATATCTGATGAGTGGGTGGTACCTACCCAGACGAGCTTGCACAAAGCTCTCCCACCGAGTAAAATACATATTTACATCGTGAATAGTATTTATCTATGCACCATCATCAGTTACAAAGTTCAATAGGAAAATTTATATAATGATTTTTATTCTTTTGCAAAATTTGCTCCCAGATTCCCAGCACCCAGAAAACTTTTTAGTGTACTGTAAATACTTTATAAAATATTCACGGACCTCACCATCAACTATATTAACACCAGTAAAATGCCTTAAAATTAAACATAATTCAATAGATGACATAAATAATTGTAATAATATAAACTTGTCCAAACTTTTACGGCTCAATGTTTCTCGCAGAATGGCACAACTTTTTCGTCACAAATGAATTCCTTTCTCATTGGTGCGTGACCTGCATGACCGACCGAACGCTCTATTGTGGACTCGGAAGCCAGTTGACAATGTTACCCTTAACTAAGTATTGTACCCTATTCGACCTGAGCCTTTGTTGTTTAACAGCTTTTGGAAACAAATCGCCAAAAATGAAAGCTTCAGTAAATATTCGTAGTCGAGGAACTGTTGATTAAAATATTTAATAACTCACTTTATCGGGTTCATTGAATTAATATTTCATGCTCAAATATTATCGTTTAAATTGGATAATAAAACCTACTACATTTGTAACCTGCCAGTTTTGATTAAATATATT
Source organism: Nymphalis polychloros (assembly GCA_905220585.2). Classification (NCBI taxonomy): domain Eukaryota; kingdom Metazoa; phylum Arthropoda; class Insecta; order Lepidoptera; family Nymphalidae; genus Nymphalis; species Nymphalis polychloros. The sequence continues at coordinate 2,011,512 of HG992262.1, forward strand.
TGACCTTTTTTGATTGTGTTTTATTCTTTTCTCATTTAAGTCTTCATTTAAAGATGTAATGTAGTTTACACCTTACATCCAACGTTTTGCCTCCAGCAAAAGTATATAAGGCAAAAGACGTTGTGAATAAATTATATGAAACTTTTCTTAAAGCTAAAAGAAATGATTACGGAGGGTAAAAGCGATGAGGGGAACACCTCTTTATTATTTTTTTCCCTTTTCGCTCATCTTTACGTAACACAGAAATTGACGAGTAAATATTTTTATGGACTGAAGCGACGACCCTCGTATGTTTTGAATCTTATTACATTATTCTCGTTTGCTGGAAACATTTAAATTTTTATGAAGTATATTTCATATTTTAAATATTTACCTTTTATATACAAGGTATCTTTATTTGAAAATTCCATTTATTACATATATTGATATATTTAAATACCATAATAATATCATTCTTCTAATTAGTTACTTGTTCTAATAATGAAATTCTATAACTGGAGCCCAACGTGGGACCAATCTTAATGATCTTTGAAATTTTATACATAACTGAATCGTTGTATGCTCTTAAACATTTTATCGTTAGATATCGAACCCCACTGTAGTAGCGTTTTAGGAAAGAATGTTTGATGTGAACCGTTTAACTGTACCAAGTGTCCACTTACACTGATGGCTCTCGAAAAAGTACCTTCACTCGTTTTTGTCAACATATAGGATGTTACGCTCTGTTAAATATCGCCATTTGATAGCAAATGTTGTATAGAATGTGCTTTGTCGAATCGTTTTAGAAATTCGAGACTGCTATGAAAAAGGAATTTTAAGTTGCCTCTCAAAAAAAAACTAACCAAACCTTATTTTAACATCTACTTTTCTAATTATTACAATTTTTATATCCCGGAAAAAGCAATAAAATATAATTATATTCGGAAATAAAAGAAAAAAATATATAAAAGACACTCATGAGCCTAAAAACCAACGAAACATTTTTATATGTAAGGCGAAATTATGTCACTTAAAATTACCAACATAAGACGTTATAATCCAACTTGTTCTTAAAATGTACTTTGTTCGGTTAGTCGGCTAATACAAAGCGTGTCGTCTGACAACAATTAACATATTAGCAGGGAAGGGCAAGGACGCGTACAAACGGTCACCGTGACCTACTTCCAGTAACTAATGGCTGTATTCCTGAGTAACGTAATATAACAAGTCTTGCGCATAAAGAATTACCAAGATAGGAATTTAAAAATTATGATCTTATATAAAAACGTTCAAGGTTAGGTACAACATTCAGGCTTTCTTATTTTATCACATTATTGTTCTTTTCACAAAATGAAAGCTTAAAACTAACACCTAAGGATCACTGCCCCAAGATATTTCGTACCAAGTCGTTATTTTAACTAACACCTTGATGACATTCCCCCAACCCTCACCCCTCACCCTCGCCAAATCACAATTTAGCCGCGAACGTAAACTAGCACAGTATTATTTATTCTGTGCTAGTTCACAAATACTATACAATGTTAATTCTTAACTAATTCTCGAAATACACTATCGGAATAGATGTTAACTAGTAAAGTTAGATTTTAAGAAATATAAAAATAATCAAAAAACATAACTTTATTAAATTCAAACATAAATCACACATATCTTAACGTTAAAACACATAATAATAACATTAAAGAATAAAAATAACAATAAGCATGTTTATTAATCAAAAACTATTCAATAGAATTACAAAGAAATCAGTACCCTAAACGTCTTACTTTCGTTAAGGGAAAAAGAGTAACAATTCAAAATAATATAAATTCTTCTTACTTTTTACATTTACAATAAACTAAGCTATTTCTGACGAACTTTTGTTTAAACTTATAGCAAATATTCCTTCTGGAATACAGTTACTGCTTTAAACATTATATGTTCTTCCTTAACTGCAGGAAATTCACAAGACTCTAACCAGGAGAATAGTAATCCCCCGAGTCTTAAGGTCTGAGCTTCTGAATTAATATCTACAGGCTGTGGTTGATCTACACTGACGTCTTCTATAGTTCGTTATATTTCATAATGTAGTATGTATGTATAAACAAATATATTATGTATAATTTAGAAAGTAATTTTACATAAAACACTATCTAAAATTATGATGCACTAGCTGTGCCGCGGTTTCACCCGCGTATAATTAATAAAAATATAATAAATAAAAATCAGCCTAGAACCTTTCTCGATAAAAGGACTATACAACACAATAATATTTTTTTAAATCGTACTAGTAGTTCCTGAGATTAGCCGGATCAAACAAACAAACTCTTCAGCTTTATATGTTAGTATAGATTACTATGAATTAAATTTATTGAAATTCATCAAACGTGATCAAAACACTGAACAACTAATTTAATTTACTCTAAAGACTGTTATGTTATAAAATCGGCTGTTTATTATTGATCGAATAAACTATTGGAATAGTACTAACTTATATGTAACAGTTTTTATTAGTTGTATTAACTGTAATTATTTTAAAAACCACAAGTCTATTATTCATAAACTGTACATAATTTTATGTCATGTCAACACGCTATTACCATGCTATATAATAAGGTTTAAAAGTATAAAAATATAAATTTAATCAATACTTGCTGTGTAGGTACCAGATGGGATATCACATCGGAAACATTATTCAGAAACAACGTATTTTAAACATAGAAAATATGCGAAATTTCGTCCCCCATTTAACTCTCTTAAAAGATAAATTTTGAAAAATCCTTTCTTAAATTTCGTAAGTCCTGATAGACCTAGCCGCTTTGGCTGTGTGTGGTCAGTCAGTCATTTAAAAATATTATTAATAAGATGTAATTGCTTATATATTTTTTTAATCTGCGGACGCAAAATATACAAGAAGGCTAGTAAATATTTAGCTAAAACTAAATTAATTAAACATTAGTAGTTATTAAGTAGAAACCAACAGTGTTGTATTAGCCATTTCTCAACAACTCAACAAACTGTCGTATTAGCCATTACAATCAATCTAAATAAACTTTTTTCAACTGTAAAAAGAAAATTATTATCATTGTCAAACGTCAGTGCACCAATAGAAGGAATGTGTGCTACTCTTACAAGTCTAGAATCAGCTAATTTCGGTTCGATTATCACTTTGTATATACCGTCTATCCACCAAGCGTAGATTGTATTATCTAAATCAATTGTTAATCCTCTAAAATATGAGTTCTTCGAGAGCCATACCATTTCGTTTTTCTTGCTCGCAAACAGGCCATAACCACACAACAACACCGACACGTCATATTTATTGGAAACAAAGTTCTTAACCTGCATCATTTCGAATATAACATCGAAATTGTCCCCTTTCTTTTTAATAATCTTAAATTCGCCATACCTTATAAAATAGACGTGACTTTTATAGAATAAACTTATAATTAAATCACCTCTAGAACTGTACGGTGCTACTCTGTTCACTTTCGTGTCCAAAACGTAGATTCCATCGCTGCCTCCTAAATATACCAATCCATTATCCTGATCTAAATCAAATGTCCCAAAGTTCATAATTTGTTTTTCACCTGATATGACGCTTATATTAACAGGATTATCTAAATTAATAAATCCGACCTTGTTATATTCTTTGTCTTCAATTCTAGGTTCGAAGCTGAAGAAGAGGGTGTTCGTTGATCTGAGGATGCCAAGTTTGTTGATGACGATTCGGTTCCTGAATGGAGCATCGATGTCGAACAGATAGGTAACATTGTAGCAAGTTGTATTCACTTTGATACACGAATCGCAAAATGTACCAACTTCTTCAGAGCTGGCGCTTGAAATGTAGAGGAGCAATATGACAACGATCATGCTTAAATCTGAAAACAAAATTTTAAACATTATCAATGGTAATTAATTTCAGTTTTTTTTACTTTATAGTTGATATTTTTTTAAAAATGTTTCAATTGTAAAGTAGCGCCAACGACCGCTGCAGAGCGCTTGTAATGTGGGACTACTTAAAACGATAATTTTAATGATTCCTCAGCTACGCACTGCCAACATTTATAATATTTTAAATCGAATACTTTTACATACTCGTGTTAGCCTATTTTAATATTTTTCAATTTACTTTATGAAATTGTGGCGCTATTGGTACTTTTGGTACAAGTCTAAAAAAAGTAAAAGTGTAAACAAATCTTTTCCTCTAATTAATTATCAATAATATTATATGTATTAAACTATGATATTAGACTTAAAGTGAGTACTAAATTATGGCCACATACTTGGAATTATATACAAAAATCGATTACATATATTTTTATTTATCTACTAGCAAAACCAGCTACGCCAGCAATGATTAAATTATTATATTGGTTTGCAATAAAAATCCGTCAAAATTAACGTAAGATTTAAATTATTAAGTAGCAGCGGCAGTCGAAAATGAAAAGAGTCGTTAGTTTCGGTAACTAGCAAATAACCATATTAACTTAAAAAGAGGCAGACATTTTGAAATTACAAACAGACGCTTCAATATTTTTTATTTATATACATGTATAATGTATACGGCTCATAATATTTCCACTTGAAAATGTTACTATTAGCGTTCTTTCAGTGTTGCCAAGGTCAGCTTTCTACCGCCCATTAGTTGTGTTCCGTTGAAATGATAAGAATGTTCACAAGAATGCAATACCTAATTATTGAATGCTTGCGTTAAAACCGTTTGAGTAGCTTATTAGTCAGATTTATGACGATGAGGTCCAGAAATTCATATACTTATTACTTTTTTTGCGCATCTGTGCTATTTTATATAATTCTTACTTGATTAAAGAATATTATGATTTCGAATTACTTTTGAGTAATATTTCAACTATTTTATAGTCGAATAGTTATTTTCGTTTCTTTTAAACTTCTCCTTAAAAGGAAAGCTTAGTCCAGCAACAGGTCATTCTCAGATATACACATTTTCAGTCTATTTGTTTATATTTTATGTATTAATCATTAAATGTAAGTATACTATAAAGTGTAAAAGATTAATTTTCAATAAGAGAATACCAGTCATTATTCAATTATCTCGAAAGTACAGATGATTGGACGTAAAGAACACAATTGGTTACTCAGTGGTAGAGATATTCTACAGCAAAACAGCAATACTTGGTATTGTTGTGTTCCGGTTTGAAGTGTGAGTGAGCCAGTGTAATTACAGGCACAACGGACATAGCATCTTGGTTTTCAAGGTACGTGGCGCATTGGCGATATATTTCTTTTAAGAGATGTACAATGCCGTTGTCTATGGGCGTTGGTGACCACTTGCTAGCACATATACTCGTCCGCCTACCTATACTATAAACATACCTGATTATGCATAATATTATAACTGTCAACTTAGAATGTCAATAGACATTCAGTGAAAAAAGAAAAAAGAAATGACAGGAGGTGGAAAAATAGAAAAACGAGGGGGACTTTTCAGCGGATCTTGAGAGGAAGAAGTTTTGGACAAAACTACGCTGGATAACGGGAGATACAATTTTCATGTGGATGAGAAAAAGGCAGTTGACAGTTGCGGTGGCTCGTTCGAGTAGTATTAAACAATTTAAGTACTTTTTTTATATGAAATATTTTGATTGAGAAATATAATTATTTATATAATACATATATTATTTATATAGTCACTATGTAAATTAATAATAACGTAAGGGAGGCAATGAATTAAATAGTTCATGTTTTTAAGTTCCTTGATTAATTATAATAGAATATTTTAGGTTAATAAGTAAGTACGTTAATACATATTCTGTTCAATTGTTCTTTTATAGTTAAATACTATAAAGAGGCCTAATGGAGCGAAACTTATGTGTAAAGAAAGGAAAATAAAAATAATTTGTACTGGTTAATATACTTGTTTAATTAATACATCTTTCATGTTCCTAATGCATATCTAACAATAAATTAAAATGAAAAAATGACAAGCTTATTACTATATATAAAAAAAACAGGAACAAAGAATGCATGCAAGAAGCATGTAGGTACAATAAAATAAATACGTATCACAACGTCTGAAATTTCCAGAGATACTTTGAAATATTATTATAATTTATAAATTCAATTTAAATTCGAAATAGCCCAGAGGATTGAATGGATTTTACTGAATAAACATACATAGGATTTCATGTGCTTAATTTGTAATGAATGAATACCAGCAAGATTGAATTTCCACCCAAAATTACCTTCTTTCCCACACTTTTTGAAAAAGCGTATCAGCGTTTATTTAGCGTACACTAAATTGTATCCTATAGAGATAAGTACAGCTGTGGGACATTTAAGATGTTACTTAAAGGCTGTCACTGTAACAACAAAAACTTTTAGATCTGAATATTAAAACTTGCGTAATCTAATTTCCAATACACCGAAAATATCAAGATATACAAATGATACTTAAGAGTAAATTTCGCAGAGAATATTGGCGTTTATTACAAAATCTCATGCCGTTCGGCTTATCATCGATTTCAGCCCCTAAAGACCTCTGCTATTGTTAGAAACTTAATTCGATCGTTAAGATAACCTACCTATTGTTGCTTACTAATCTGATACTGCGGAAACGTAATATTATTTTGACTTCATTATAATCTTATATCAAACGCTGTGTTTCGCACGGTTTCTCCCTCGACGTTACGACTCGTAGCGTCACGTCAAATAAAACATGCAAGATCAATACACTAACGTTATTAAATCCACACATAATAAATGAATTTAGAAAGATTCAGTGCTTAGCTGAAAAGTGTATATGTTGATTTTTGAAATTCCTTCTGTGTAGGTACACCACACAATCATCATGTATTCTACCGCTAATTAGCAATACTTAGTATTGTTGTGTGTGTGTGTGTGTGTGTGTGTGTGTGTGTGTGTGTGTGTGTGTTTTTGTGTGAGTGTGTGTGTGGTGTGCGTGTGCGTGTGCGTGTGCTGTGTAACTGAGCACTGGCTCACTGCCTATAGTTACACTATTGTAAGTTACTGGTAGCTACAAGCACAAGGGACATAACTTCTTGTTTCAGTTTCATACTTCTTACAGTGCCAATCATGGCAATCAGCCTACCTAGTTATTAATAAAACGAAAATAAAGTATTGAAATTATATTACAATATGTATGTATGTCCGCCTTTTAATTATACAAGCTTTACTAACGCTAAGACGTCATATGATTAAACTTTTATACTAATACCCATTGTAACAGACTACATGTAATTCGTTCAGTTGACAACATATATCAGTACATCAACTGACTGCCTCGGTGGCTTAGTGCCTAGATATAAGTTAGGTAACTGAAGGTCCTGGGTTCAAATCCCAGGTCGGGCCAATAAAAAGTTATTGAGTTTTTCTGTCAGAAAATTTTAAGTAGCAGCCGGAGTCTCGAAGTTGGAAGTATGTACACTCCCGTGCCTCGGAAAGTACGTAAAGCCTTTGGTCTTGCATCAGAACTCTTTCCGGTCGTGTCGGATTGCCGTCACATCGGATTATGAGAGTTAGGGAATAGAGAGTGCACCTGTGTTTGCGCACACACTTGTGCATTATAATATGTCCAGTTGGCTAATCTCTCTTGAGATTGGCCGATGTGGCCGAAATCCGTACATTATTATGAATTCATTAAAAAACAAATAGTTTTTTTTTTTTATTACAACACGATATTTCATTGGGTTACAGATAAAAAAAATTAACTGACAATTAAACGAGAGAAGTCAAAAATTACTATTACTTGACGATTTCTAAAACTAAAATCCATAAAAAATACTTATAATAGATAAATAGATATACTTGCTACGAGTATGAACTATCACGCTTAACACTTACGTGAATTGAAACGGATGGGCTTAATTAATATATTCGTAACAGTCTATCAACTAGTCTCAGCGCTGTCAAACACATGCGGGTTTTCCTAACCAACGAGCACGAAATTATTTATAAGCAATATTAATTCCATAAAAAATTTAAAAAAAATGCTTGCCCGGGTTGGAACCCGCTATCTTCCGATTCGACAATTAACTGACCCATAACCGATTTTAAAAATGGATATATCATTAATTAAATAATAACCAAATTACTGATTAAATCTATTTTATGACATTAGTAATAGTTTTGTACGCAATTCAATTAATTTATTTAAAAAACAAAATGTGTAAGTCTAATACGTTACCAACATAAAGAATTGTTATTTTAATAAAATACATATTTTGATTAAGCTCAAAAGAATTGTAGAAATCTTATAAAATGTTTAATTTCGATAGATAACATTTATTTTATTTTATTTTTGAATACTATTTAAACATATAAATAAAATATTAAACAAAATTAATATTAATAATAATATTGCCATTGATAATTAAAATAAAAACATTTTAATTCCATTTAAAGTCATTTCAAAATAATAATTACATACTCACGTATTATTTAAGAAAATAATGTGACGACTGTTACCATTAATGAAAATAAATAGAAACTTTTTAATAATAAAATATAAATCACTAACCATTCATTAGTCACACGGTTCAGTCATCCTTTAATAATGACAATGGTAGCGCGCGTTGTTTCGAAGCGTCGTCGAATGGCGGTTGTAACACCATCACTACCACCGACACGCTCCGTACCGTGGTAACATCGAATAAACTGAAGTTAACTAAACGTAACTATTCATTACATGCATCTGACGTCATGACATAGAATACAAAATATTATGAGCATAGATTAAATATGTCTTTTGTTGATCAAAACAGATAACAAAATATAAAAACCCTCTTTACTAGTTTTTTTTTAAATTAAACTTTTCATTTTAATACATATTATAATTATGTTAAATAAAAAAATAGCGTATCTGCAGGTATAAATGAGCTATTTTATTACTGGACCATTATAATTCACATACGGATCTTCGCTTATGGATTCCGGGATTAAGAAGTATCTCATAGCGATCTCTACCCAAAAAAATCACGGTCGGCAGTTCCGTCACTGCGTCATTTAAACCAAACCAACAACACACCCATCAGTTTCTTCTACGAAACTCCGTTTAGGCATTATCATTACAATGTTGTTTGTTCACAAGGATAACTAAAAACACAATGACATTAGAGTATTATGACAAAACACTGCACTAAACAACATTCATATATTGATCCAAAAAACACTGTATATTAAATATATATGGCCGTAATGTCTACGTAAATTCCAACCGCATTCCCTCATTACATGTTGCTGAGTACTGCGACAAGAATGTAGAGGAAACCTACCTCATATACGTAGGCGAAGTAGGCCAGACTTGTTTATCTTAAACGTTATATCATAGCCCGTAATAATTGTGATGATTTAGTTAACCTGATGAATTCGTCATGTATTGTAGCGTAGCGTGATTTACGATAAAAAATTTAAATCTTTCACTAACTTCTCTAATCATTATTCAAAAATGTTTTACTGCAAACCGACACGATAGATTACCTCTTGGACAGAATCGATGACTGTGCTTGTCGATTCACAGGAGTGTAACGCTGATAACTCCCTACCTTCAAACCAATACAAAAGTTATTGGGAGAATTAAACCAAAAACCTATTAGCACGACCCCGGCTGGATTTTAGCACTCATTAATGACTCATCGTCAGTTTACACAGCTTATAAGCTAGCTGCGACCAGATCGGGTCGAGGTTCGACTACAGGAAACATTTCTATTATTTATATCCCCGTTATATTGCTACCACAATCTAAACTACGAAAATTAACAAAATACTTTTCCATTAACATAACATAGATTACTATATATACTATCCGTTTTGTCAGCGACCGTGTGAAACATTACATTTCAAACTTTAATTACATATTAAGGTCAATGTCTATTATCGATGGCGATCCGCTGTGTGAATACGGACAAAGAACTAGCAGTCTCTCGCATAAAAGTTGAACAAATAATGAATCAAAATCCCGATAATTATATAGAACACATTTTTGTAAATTACGTTCCTTTATACGCCAGCATTTCTTAACTGTATTGTGTTTAAGCGTTTATAAAATGCTATTGGCAAAAAATGCTCGTCAATTTTATTCAACGCCAAATAACAAGTTTGTTGCTTTGTGGATTTAAGTATATTTACGGTGGGTGTGCCGCAGTAATCATAGGCATACGGGATATAATTGACAACATAGTTTTTATGGCTGTTGACGCATTTATAATTTTAAGAATTGACAGTGGGGCAGCAGCTTCCCTAAATCAAAATGAGGTATAACGTGAAATATAATAATCGACTCGTTCTAAAAAGTTATTTATGTTTAACATTATATTTATTTTAACCCCTTACTGCATGAATACATGATGATGAAGTACATGATTTTTTTTTTTACGGAAAATAATTTTTATTTTTGTTTGTATTAACTAAAGGAAAAGAAAAAAATAATTAATTGTTATATATGAATACTAACTGTGCCCCGCCGTTTCACCCGCGTATAATTAATAAAAATATAATAAATATAATAAAGCCTAGAGCCTTCCTCGATAAAAGGACTATCCAACACAAAAATATTTTTTAAATTCGAATCAGTAGTTCCTGAGATTAGCCGGATCAAACAAACTCTTCAGTTTTATATATAAGTATACGCTTCGTATGCGGTTAATTTTGTGGTTTATTAAATAAACATTAAGAAAACATTAATTCAGAACAAACAAACACTGCAGACATTCTACCGCAAAACAGCAGTACTTGGTATTGTTGTGCTCCGGTTTGAAGGGTGAGTGAGCCAGTGTAATTACAGGCACAAGGGACATAACATCTTAGTTCCCAAGGTTGGTGGCGCATTGGCGATGTAAGCGATGGTAACATCTCTTCCAATGCCAATGTCTATGGGCGTTGGTGACCACTTACCATCTGGTGGCCCATATGCTCGTCCGCCTTCCCATGCAATAAAAAAAAGACAAAGCAAATATATAAAATATATATATACATAATAAAATTTCACTTTTGAATTAAATTTAATTTGATTAACAATTTTGACAAATAATTATATATTTTACCATTTTGAATATAAAACAGAAATATTTTGTTAAATAATTGCTAAACATAAACTTGTGACTTAAAAAAAGAATACTTTTCAGTACTAAAATGTACAAAATTGAAAATAATAGCCTCCATGCTGTAAATTTAAAAAGTGACTGAAAGTATGAAGTTAGTTAAAAGGAAATTTTTTAAAAGTTGGAATTTCAAAGAGCTCTCGGAAACGTAGTCGTCCCAAACTAACCTTAATGTAAATTTATTTAAAAACTTTTGCCTCTATCAAACTATAAAAAAATCGTTGAACTTACGTTTAAATGCTTTTAAACATGACTTACTTAACTAGTCATGACTATATTTATAAAAATTAAACGACGTAACGCAAATGATGTGACTTAAAAGTTTGAGAAATCTGAGAAAAATTAATATAACCCTTAGATATTAAAAAAACATAGAATTAAAATAAATGAAAGGGCTGGTTATATTATAAATAAGAACTTTAATACTTACATCTTTGTCATTAGGCACAAAAGCTATTTCTTTGCCTAATACTCTTAAAGATGATACAAGCACTTTTGAATCGTCATTTTACAAGAATAATTTAAAGTTACCATCGGTTCGCAATGTAGATTCTATCGAGAGTAAAATTTCATCAGTATATTAAATACAATTGAATTGTAATAATCTGTAACTTTTGTTTTATCAATACGATACAAACTCATCAATATATTTAAATGAATGTGAAAATGTATTGTAAATAATTTGTAAACATGAAATTATTATAACATTTCCAAACAAACTGTGGCTTCTCAACGCATTTTAAATGAAATATAACGCACCATTTACAGAGGCAAAGCAAAACGTAACATAAAGTATTCTATTAGGTTCCCGGGATGAAACCTGGCTCGGATTTTAGCACAATAAAGATTTTTTGAGTTTCGCTCCCACGTACATTACATATTTCGTAAAAGCCTAAAGAAATAACGTGAAAATCCGCTTTAGACGAATGAGGGGTAATTTGTAGGAAAGAACGCAAAGTGAAACCCGATTGTAGCTAAATTTTTCACTTTACTAAAACGTGGTATGCGTTGTGTTAAATTCGTGTTAAATTAATTTCATTTAAAAGCACTTTAGTAGAATAAATAACGAGCGAATGCCGAAAAATAATTTTATTATCGTTCGAGGCCGAGTTAAGGTACTTCGCAAACACACTAAGATGTTAGCGCACGTCATTCACTGTTAATGGATCATTTTAAGACCACTTAACTAAAGCCAGTTATAGATTTTCCAGAGTGATTCAACTACATACTTATAATATTAGATATTTTACCACCGATTCTAACATATTAGTTTAAAACTTAACTATGACACTTAAAAATAAACTTCTATTAAAACTTTGTTGTTTTACTGTCGACATTAATCAAACCGAACAACTAATTGTTTAGTAACCTACATTGCAATATAATATGCATTTTTATGAATAGATAAGATAGAGATATGAATAATGTGATATTGTAGTGGACGAAGTTTCGAATCTTGGAATCCTACTTCATGTAGAAGTTAGTCAAAAGAACATTCTTCTTTTATAGTCAGAAAGTATATAAAAATTTACTTTATTTTATCAATATTATTTTAATTTTAAAAATATAAATCTCATTATTATTATAAATCTCAAATATAATAAAATTTTCTGTGTATACGTAATCATTTTTTATTGTGTGTTCATAATTTAACTCGTTCTCGCGTGGAATGAAAACATCGTGAAAAAAGTTGTTGGATGAAAACCTTCCACATACGTATCCACCAGCTCCTCTCTCCTCAAATGATAAAGCAGCCTATCCCAGCAATGGTACATTTACAGGCAGTAAGTATTCCTACTGTATTTACTTTTTGCGTATAGGCGAAGTTTTGGTAACGTACTAAACAATTCACACTAATCTCCGTGACGAGTATCCGATTTTTCCGCCTTTAGTAAATTTTCATTGTAATCAGAACTGAATCATGAACTTCATCATTCTAATGCTGACTCACTGTTTCATGAATTTTCATGGCCACAGAGCTTCGCGTGTGGGATCTGTATCTATTTAATTGAATCGCTAACTGCTAGTGTTTAATTGTCAGTGTTGGTCTAATGGTTGAAATATAACTTGGATTTATTCATTAATCATTTCGTTATTTATTAAAGTTGGTCGAATATAATGAACGGCATTTTATATCACTATTTAAGGTTATTAAGTTGACTGAATTTTGTATACCAATTATATTATATTTTAAGAGGCGCAGTTTATTTTTTGTCTCGTTTCCCTTTTCAAGTCAAATTTACTTGGACAAGCGTCCTTTAAAGTCCAAAAAAAAAACTAAAATTAATTGTATTAAAATTCGTAATGGGTGAATTGTTATCTTACAATATTATTAATTATTGTTGTAGTAGTTTATTCTTGAGAGCGATGAGCCTTCATGAATTTCTAATTTGCCTTAAGGTTGCCTGAGCCTCAGTCATTAAGCCCTACCATTGTTATTTTGGTAAAAAGTACTTCAATAATGTATAAAGAGTAACTGTACCTATGTCTTCCTATAACATAAAGATAAATGTAATTTATTTATCACGGCCTGTTTGGTCTTTAAGATAGTTTTTAAGGCTGCTAACCAGAAATTCCTGGATACATGTCCCGGGTCAAATACATGTCTTCTGTCATTTTCCCAGCAACAATCCGGACTTAAGAAGTTGACAGCGTTAAACTCCTGTGTCTCAGATAGCGTAGTGCCGCTGATCTTGCGCCTGATCCTTCGATCGTGTTCGATTAATGACTAAAACATCTACTACCCAGTCCCGAGATTAGCCGCCGTGGTTGAAATGTTGGACGTGATTTATGTACGTAGGTAGTAGAGTTCATAGCAAATTATAATTTTAACTAATTAATTTTTCTGCATTGATTCCTTTTCGGGTATTCTGGAAGATAAATGTCTAAGTATATTCAGCCTTTGTTTTATATTTTTTATATTCTCTAAACGTACATAGATGTAAGTAGATATCCGTTTAATATTTCTGATACATTTATGAACTACTCTTTGACATCCTCACCAAATTGTATAGAATTTTCTATGGATCTAATAGGTCATCATTAAAGGCAGTTAAGCGTCCATGGCAATAATTAACTATGTTTATTCGTCTCTTCAATTGATCGGGTCGCGTGCAAGAAACGATTTAACCATTGCTTCCTAGGATTACTTTGATTATTTCATGGCCAACTATTTGAAGACAAATTAGACACTTAGTCTAAGCGTTTTTATTTGTAAACTAGCAAAACCCGCGGCTTTGCTCGGCTTAAAAAAGGTAAATCCTTCAATATGTTGTTTTAATGTACATAGTGGTACATTAAAACAACATATTGAAGGATTTACTCGGTGGTAGAGCGTTGTGCAAGCTCGTCTGGGTAGGTACCACCCACTCATCAGATATTCTACCGCTAAACAGCAGTACTTTGTATTGTTGTGTTCCGGTTTGAAGGGTGAGTGAGCCAGTATAAATACAGGCACAAGGGACATAACATCTTAGTTCCCAAGGTTGGTGGCGCATTGGCAATGTAAGTGATGGTTAACATTTCTTACAATGCCATTGTCTATGGGCGTTGGTGACCACTTACCATCAGGTGGCCCATATGCTCGTCCGCCAAACTATACAATAAAAAAAAAAAAAATAATAATATACATAAATATGTATCGGTATCAGCTGTTTTTTATTTTCATTTCATTTCAATCCTGATTGTAAATTTTAGCCGTTTTACAGAACGGACAGACAGAAATAAAAATATATGGTTTTGGTAACTTACAAATAGCCAGCTTATCTTAAAATGAAACTCACAGACAGGTAGGTACGTATAGATGAACCTCCGTATTATATTTACTATCGAAGGTTTTTTTATGTTAAGATAACACCTCAGTTGGTACGAAATATTTTGTAGAATATTATATACGTTAATGTATACGCTATTTATAAAAAATATATCATGAAATCAGATGCAATCGGTTGAGATAGAATTAGTCGAAAACTGATACTTCTTACCCTTAACAGTATCATAACTACAATACGCCATATAAACTCAGCGTCAAAAAATCGCACCTTTTGGTATTTTGACTTCAAGCAACTATAAACCCTATTTCATCTATGGTAAGGTATAAGTGTGGGGCCTCATTTTAAAGGTTATTGAATCCTTTAAATAATAAAACTGTGATAGTGATTACTAAGCATATAAAAACATTTTTCATGAAAAAAGGAAAAACACGCCATAATTACTTAATTTAATTAATCTAAAAACATAACAAAATTAAAAAATACAGTAAAACAAATTCTTAAAACTAAACTTAGAACCTAGTGTTACCTCCCTTAGCCCTAATTACAGACTCCATGCGATCCTTCATTGACCTCACCAACGTCACGATGCGTTCTTGAGGAATGTCACTCCACTCCTCGACGACGGTGTCCCGAAGCTGTTCAAGGGTGGCACGGGCAGTATCACGAGACCGCACCCGGCGTTTCAGATCATCCCAAAGGTGCTCTATGGGATTCAGGTCAGAACTTCTCGCTGGCCACTGCATCACGGGGATCCCAACCTGATTCAGGTAGTCCCGAACAATGATTGCCGTATGGGAGCGGGCGTTGTCGTGCATGAATGTGAATTCAGGCCCGACAAAACCAGCATACGGGACCACATGGTCCTCCAGTATCTCTGTGATGTACCGATGAGCAGTCAGGGACCCCTGGCCAGGTGCACCTCCAGTGCAGGAGACGCACACAAGGTCGGTTTTTCCTTGGATTGAAATTCCGCCCTAGAACATGCAGGATCCTCCTCTGTAGCTGACGGTTTCTTCAAAACAGGCCTGTGAGTACCGTTCCCCCTGCCTCCTGTACACTCTTCTACGCCTATCATTGCAGAAAAGGCATACCCTAGTCTCGTCGGAGAAGAGGACAGACTTCCATTGGTCGAACGTCCAATCCACGTGGTCTCGGGCAAACTGAAGTCTGACTCGCCTATGCTCTGCTGTCAATTTGGGGCCAGTAGATGCCCTACGGGCCTTGATTTTCTTCTCTCGCAGTCTTCTTCTTATTGTGGAGACGCTCACCAACGTCCTCCGAGCTGTTCGGAGCTGCTGTTGCAGCTCAACAGCGTTGGAGAATCGGTTACGCAAAGACGTCGACACAATATAGCGGTCGTCTCTGTCGGAAGTGCAACGTCGTCTTCCGGATCCATGCTTCCTGATGTAGCCTCCAGTCTCCTGGAACCGATGGGATACTCGTTTCACCCGGAAACGGCTTATGTTGAGTTGTCGAGCAATATCAACTTGGCGTAGTCCTGATTGCAGTAGTGCTACCACTTGAGCTGCTTCTTCTGCCGTGGTATCCATTTTTCAGGGTTTTTTTCTTACTGGAGCTGTTCAGGTGTGACTTCTGTGATGGCTGGATAGCTAATGACCCATAATTAATTTTTACCACCCCTTTTATTCGTGTCCAAGGTGGCACAAGTAGTGAGTCCTCTAATGAGTTTTTCAGCACTTTTTTTTTAAAGACCCTAACGTTTCGTGGTTATTGTTTTTACAGAAAAGAACGATACGCGTTTTTAAAGTGTATTAATTGTGCTTTCAAATGATATTAATTTTGGTAGGATACAATAAATAAGTTAAGAGTATTATTCGCTTGAAGTCAAAATTTCAAAAGGTGCGATTTTTTTGACGCCGAGTGTATTTAACTACTCTTTATCAAATGGTACCTTCCCTTCTGTAGGGCGTAAAGCTCTTGTGATACCTGTTCCCAATCATTTGCTTCCTTCTCATTTTCGATATATATGTAGTTCTCTCTTAAAGTGTGCTTCCCCATGACAATCAAGTCTCGAAACCTGTCGTTTAACATGGCCCGCATTGATTTTAGTGAGAACTGTTATCACATGGACAGTTTTTATCAGTGGTCTCGAACCTACCGATTTTTCGGTATTTCTACCGATATGGGACCTTTTCTACCGAAATGTAAACAATTTCTCACGATTTTTGAGAATAGAAGGATGTTCTTCCGATTATTTACCGATTTTAAATTTTTGAACAGGCATCCAGTGTTCGCTACGTGTACGATAATTTCATAACAACGTACGATGTATGATGGTACAGTAGTATCGTACACAAATTGTCAGATAATTTCCATTACGATGTAAAATGTGATAATTATACTTAAGTAATAGGCAATAGCCCAATAACAAGTACCTACAATAGCTTTTTTCCTGTACTGGCTCATAAAGACAAAAAAAGACAAACTAAAATAAATGACGAATACGTGCCGATTTTGCGTTTCGACGTTCGAGACCACTGGTTTTTATGTTGTATATTCCTAAGTGACCTTTGCGAGTAACTTAGTCATTTTATCCCCAAAAGTACACACCGCAAACGTTGCTATTTTATGTTATAGGTAGGCGGCCTGGCAAATAAGTCACCTGATGTTAAGGTTTCACCATAGACATTGACGATGTAAGAAATATTGACCATTACTTACATCGTTAATACGCCACCAACCTTGGGAACGAAGATGTTATGCCTCTTGTACCTGTAGGTACATTGGCTCATTCATACTTCAAACCAAAACGCAACAATACAGAGTACTGCTGTTTAGCGGTAGAATATCTGATGAGAGGGTGCTGGTGGGCTATCCAGGCGGGCTTGCACAAAGCCCTACACCCGTTTACAAAGTGATTCGATTATTATAGGGTTTTCCAATAGGGACGCTTGAACTTTGACAGCTGATTGCGGCCATGTTGTTTGAGTGACAGCTGTCAAATGCAGTGTGTTATATTCATTCTGTCCTCCCAAACCACCATGGCAGGTTACAGTGTCGAGCAGCACGTGCAAATCATAAAATTGTTTTATGAAAATGGGTCTTCAGTTCGAGCAACGTTCCGCGCACTTCGCCCGTTTTACGGTCGCGATGATCGTCCTGCCGAGTCGACTATCCGTCGATTGGTGGACAAATTCGAGTCAACCGGGTCAGTTAACAATCAGCCGGTTCCCGTGCGTCAACGTAACGCGAGATCTGCCGAGAATATCGCCGCTGTGCGCGACAGTGTCCTCGAAAACCCGCGGCAGTCAATTCCGCGTCGCGCACAGGAACTCGGCATTTCGCAGACGACAACTTGGCGAATTTTGCGTTGTGACTTGAGCCTGCACCCGTACAAGATCCAGCTGACCCAAGAGCTCAAGGTTAATGACCATAGACAGCGCCGTGTGTTCGCTGACTGGGCATTAGAGCAGTTGGAAGTTGACGCCGATTTTGGCAAAAAAAACATCTTCAGCGACAAGGCGCATTTTTGGATGAATGGCTATGTCAACAAGCAAAATTGCCGTATTTGGGACGAGACCAATCCACACGAGGTTCACCAAGTGGCAATGCACCCGCAGAAAGTGACTGTTTGGTGCGGATTTTGGGCCGGAGGCGTGATTGGTCCGTATTTTTTCGAAAACGATAATGGTGTGGCCGTCACCGTCAATGGTGAGCGATACCGGTCGATGATAACCAACTTCTTTACAATGATAAGTCCTTATCTCATTACCGTATTCTAAAAACGTATACGCAAAGTAAAATGCCACTATTGGGTTTAATGAAATAAAACACAACGAAATTTAGCAAGAGATTTAATAAAAAAATGCAAAGTAATAAAATATCTCCAAATATTGAACCTTACCGCTAGCGATATCCGTAGGTTTACAAAATCCGAATATATGAAAAACTACACGCATTCACACAATACCGAGGTTACGTTTCGATTTTTTAATTTTTGTGGTTACGATCGACATGGAAAAACATTTAGACAAATATGCACAGAACTTGAAATCAATAATAAAACTATACGAATATTTTTGTTAATTTCAAATCCACACATTTTCATTGACAACATAATGCTATACGTGTTTTGTAAACGCCAATATAACTCCAAGTGATCACAATTATTGGCACCAATTTTCGACATTGTAGCATAGACGCTGTGAAATGAACACTTAAAAAAAAAAAAAAAAAGAGATCTTAAATTTAAACATAAGATAATTATCAAAAACAATTATTGTCATTTCACAACTTTGGTACGGGGGATTGGGAGGAAAAATTTGGTCTTGTGCTTACAATAAATAATATCATAGTGTATGTAGTTATTTCAATCGATTTTGGAAGACAGTATACATAAATTAGAAACTGTTTACAATCACACAATTCTTTTATTTGCAACAATTATTTTAAGGCATTTTAAAATTGCCATATAATCCTTAATCTTAAGACATAAAAACATCACTACTATTTGATTTTTTTTATATAACACCCAAATATTTAAAAATACTTGTTCGGAACTGTCACAAATGTTTTATTAAAAACGAATATATGTTTCATCCAAAATTTAGGGAATAACCTTAGGATTAATTCATAGGCTTGTATTTAACTCGGCGCATACTTTATATTAATCGGAGCAATTATTAAAATAATGATTATTTAATCAAGTTTTGAAAAGCAAGATTTTTAATATAATTTATTTTATCATATGGCAACACTTCACAACAAAGTGTCAATATTGATGATTTTACGTCTCAAGATAGGAAAGTGAGTACTCATAAAAAAAAAAAAATCTTACAAACATTCTCGTTTACAATTGAGCTTAATTTGAATATAACTACAATATACGTTTTCATAAGACTGTTTTATATCTATTGCGTTTAAAGTACCAAAGGTGCGTTATAATTTTAAGTAAATGCTTATAGCTTGTATTGATATGAAATAATGTGCAGTATAAACGATTCTTAAGTTAAGCAAACTTTCATTACGACGCCATTGATATCGAAATGCATACGATTTAGAATTGCGTTTTAATAAAACTTTGTTTAAATAAAGATTCTATAATAAACTAAAGGAATATGAACCTTAATAAGAATACATATCAAACATTAGATTTTAAAGTATAACTTGACTAGCGAATAAAATTACATCTATATAAAATATTTTTAAGTAATACGAAAGCGTATGTACGTCGCTCCATCGTCTTGTCCTGCTCACACGAAGCGGTGCGAGAGGGGATAAAGCGCGCCCGATAGGCCTGATGCGTTTATACAAATTTAAAACCTAATTCATAGCCATAGCGATGCGTTTTGAATGTAGCTTAATGTTAAACAATTTATAAGAATCGTTATTTCGGCAAATACGTGTTTTATTGAATGTGAAAAAAAAAATTAATACATTATTCCAGAAGTTTAAATTCGTCCATCATTCAATGGAACAATTCTATTCGAAATTATGTCATTCGTTCTTTAAATACATCCTTAACCAAGCTTTATATTACCACACTATCTAAAGACGATACATATAATATATATCGTATAACTGATAATCGCCTTAACGCCATGGTATATTAAGGCTAAAGTGGCTTGAATCTAGCATACTCTAATGTTACTAACCGGAAATTATCAAAATGTTCAAACTATATCAATGACCATGGACATTGTATGAAGTTACGTATAGAATATTTACAACGATTTTTGACGAGTTGATTATTTAAGGAATACACTTTCAATAATGATTTCAAATTATTTTTAACACACACCGTTGATATAGCTTAGCATCTTATCTAGGGTAATGAACGCTTCCGGCAACATTTGAATTTCTTTTAATAAGAGTCTGTATAATCTGTCATTATGGTTAGCGACAAATATTACATGATGTATGTTCCAACGGCCTACAGGTTGTAGGGTCAGCAAAGTACGCACCTCAAAATACTGCGTACTTGGCACTCGCTCCGGCCAGCTCCTAGCGACGATGCGACTAGTAATTTAGGCGAGAAATTTGAGCACAATTAACGAAAAATGCAAATTTGAGACATTCTGGATCACCATAATTTTATTTTTCTAGAAATCAGTACCTTTTTAAATTCAACAATAACTCCTCAATCATGTAAACATGTCTATACTGTACACACAATGTCCTTGGAAAAGATAATCAAAAAAAAAAAACGTTAAGTTCGTATAAAAACTCTAAATCCGTTATAAAATATTAAATAACATGCCTGTTTGTTGTCGATATATAAACTCTTTGGCGTATTGAGCAAAACGTGTTGTGTATGGCATCATCTAGCGGTACTAAACGCTTTCATTTATTACATATAAATACATATATAACTTCATATGTATAATGACTATCGAAATATACCGGTTACATTATTTTCATACGTCAATTCCCTAATACGTAGGATCACCCTATATTATCCTTATTTATATGCAATGTGATTATAATACAATAATAATAATTAAAAAAAAACGAAAGCACATCGTAAATAAATGCATATGGCATAACTTAGGAATGATAGGGGTTTTATGGACGTCGAGTTATTATACCGCTACGTTGGTAAACTTTTAATATAAACGGAAGATTAAATAAAACCAAGAGCGCGCTAACGACGAGCAGTATAGGCTATCCTGTAAGAACAAACTCGAAACACACCGCAGAAAACGGTCGTGTAATCCAAAGTGATATGTGCGACATTGACCATTATAAGGTCTCCTAGACCGATTTCGGACACGACGGCCAATCTCAAGAGAGATTAGCCAACTGCGCAGGAGATATTATAGTGCATAATTGTGTGCGCAAACACAGGTGCACTCCCTTTTCCTTAGCTCTCTAATCCGATTGGACGGCAATCCGACACGACCGGAAAGAGTTCAGGCGCAGGACCAACGGCTTAACGTGCTTTCTGAGACACGGGAGTGTACACACTTCCAACTTCCAGACTCCAGGCTGCTACTGAGAATTTTCTGACAGAAAAACCCAATAACTATTTACTGGCCCGACCTGGGAATTGAACCCAGGACAACCGGGTCTGCGGCCTTACATCTAGCCACTAGACCAACGAGGTAGACGAGGTAGAGGTATGACCATTATAAGTATCATATTTATCAATCGAACGAATCAAAGTAGTATATCACGTTTGTCAATACTTTACGGTGGAGTAACGAAGTGAGTTCTTACAAAATAGTATAATAATACTGAGAACGTAGCACGATATAATTAATCGCTTGTGTTGCCTCAATAACTGTTAGAATATTCACATACGAATATTCAAATAAAACGCTTGCTATACTGTGCTAAGCGAAAAATCGTCTTGCTACTAAAGAGCATGCTTCTTATCGACATCGTTTTTTTTTTTTTTATTGATCGCGATTACTCTAAGTTAGTACTGATTTAAACTCCAGTATAAGTTATTGCTACAAATTTGTCAACACTCAAATTGGCTAATTATTAATAAACGACAAATGTCTTTATAAAAAAAAAGGTCACTATCAATTCATGTAATAAAAAAAAAATTATATCTAGAGTATATAGAATAATCGTCTGTATAATCTGTTTAAAAAAAAAATCGACGCCCAAAAAACATTAATGAGCATCAAATGAGCACGTCACAGACTATATTACTGTATGTTTGGTCACTTGTATTGAGATCACAACACTTGAAATCGTCAAAAAATATATCATTTGATAAAATTCAAAAGAATTAAAAAAAAAAATGTAAATGAATATTTGCAGACTATAAATCATTGACATAGAGAATGAATAGAGAGAGACAAAGCAACAATCGGTGTGTAAAATTACTGCTGATTTAGTCCAACAATAATTCATTAATTTAATAATTACTAACTTGGGTCATAAGAGATTTAGACAAAGCATAGACAATCAATATCCATACGAATAAAATAATTAATAAATATCGGAAATAACTCTGCAAAGTACATTAGTAGATTTTGTATGTAAACCAACCGAAAGGTCCCACTAAACACCTTTTGACATAATTTTCCATTCGTCAAATGATGATAACGTATTATTTGCTATCTTTTTTCAAATTGAATAATGAATTATTTATAATTGTTATATTTGAGGTTAAAAGACACCACAGAGTTAAGAATGTTAATAGGTATGCCAAATCTGTTGAAAGTTTTTTACAGTAAAGCTTGTATGTATACAAATACACTAGTTTTTGTTGTAGTCAAAAATATCCATTAGTTTTGATTTTACAGGCATTTAAACTTACGTTAAATATCGAGTCTCGCTAATAGTCACGTGACCGCATGTGACGTCAATTTACAACGCTCCGCTTAGTAGCTTCTAGTGAAACGTAAGCGTAAGTAACTGAAAACGCGAGCGGACTGAGCGAGTGTTGTGAGATGACGTCACACCGTCACACACATCGAGTCGAGTCCGCATCGCACGTTTACTTCTATAAATCGGAAACTAATTGTCGTATCGAAGTAATTCTTTCACTTGTACGTTTTTATTTTTGACAGAGAATATGGAGAGCTAATATTCAAAATTAGTTAACATTCTTAATTCCTTTCGTGGCTTCTTCTCTAGTCTGTGTTTATTTCCGAATCGGGAAACTAACGTCAATCTATAAGTGCGACGCTTCTGTATTAATAAACATTTCGACTTTGCCTTTAGCCAGCTAGTTTTCTCTTTCACAAATATTTACTTCTGGTAATGGAATTAATCCATTCTCTATATCAATTATATAAACCGACTTACAATAAGACCAATAAATAATTCATATCTAACAGTAAGCCTTAATTTATTTTTTTCTTATAAATGATAAGAAAAAAAAAATTAATATTATTTTTATCTAATTAAAAATTTATAAAGACAGTTTCAAATTAAATGTTTGAATAAGTGCATTTATGAATAGAGAATTATTTAAGATAGAGGCAGGCTGAGGAATCGGTAAGTGTCCTATACGTTTAAAAAAAAAAAAATTATAACTTAATTACTACATGTGTGTGAATTTAAGTAAATTAATATAGAAAATATAATATAGGCCAATCAAATTATATAAAATCACTATAACGGAAATCTTAACCATGTATCCTTGATTTAATTTAATTTCATAATATCATGTCACGTGACACATACTAGTGAAAATGCGATGATATTTTTTTCCATAATCTGTAACCAACAGGTAACATATTATGACTAAACGGAAGTTAAGCATGTCGTACTTGAGACAATTTGAACTTAAAATTTTGGTTAAGATCCTCATTATCAATCTACTGGGAGATTTGATTATTTATTTTTTTAAATATTCATCAAAAGATTACTTTTATTGTATTTTTATGTAAACGATAAAAATTTAGACATTTTAATTAAATCGAAAACTTGATTGAATTTTACCATTTGATAGACATTTTTTATATTCGATATTTATTGGCCTTTATTGTTTAAAATGGAAAAAAATCAACTTAATTCCATTGTCTATTACGATATAAGATCATGGTCAACCAACTATTCAAAGTGATTTGGACTATTTTCTATGCTATAAAGTTACATTATTTAAAATAGTTATACGCTAGAAAAATGTTTATAAAATATCGCATGTTGGCTGAGTATCAAAAAACACTTAGGGCGGCTAGGTAACCTAGATCTAGGACTCGGGTATCCTTGGATATGGAGTAATACCGGACTACTTATTGCTACTTAGACGATATACTTGTGTAGACTAGTTGAGTATTGATGTATTATATCAACTACTGACCAAACGAGATCAAGAAAAATACATTTCAAAGTTCCCAATAAATATTCGAACAAAAATTGATTATTTGTGAAATGTCAGTCAATTATTATCTTTACTCAAGTATACCGTATAGTAAATAAACTTATAAATACTGCACCAGGGGCCTTCACTGATTATATTTAAATTAAATTTTCATGAATATAATAAAAAACTGTATAAACAAAAAAATCATTCACCTCTTTTTATCAAATTGTGAATTTTAGTAAAACTAAACGTCAAATCGAATACTGATTAAAATACCGCGAAACTCATATAATTTCATTTTTGTTTACATAATGAACTAATTCAGTTTAATATTTTTCAATAATGACTGCATTTAAGAGAATATTACAATTCAAATACATTCAGTGAATGATTCATACGTTCGTTCATTCATTCGTTCTCTCAGAGTCTCCGCAGGATGCTCATTGGTCCCATTCCGACTCGTCGACCCCCTCCATACTGTCCTGTTCCAGCTTGAGATTCATTGTCACTTTAGCACTCATTGATTTCATTATCTGTAAAAAGAATGTATTCTTTATTAAGTTATTCAATTTATTATATATATATTTATTAACAAATAAAACCTTGTTTTGTCTGTGTGTATATGTCAATTTCATCGTAAAAAAGTACATAAATTAATATGATACAAGCTTCTCCATAAAAAATACATATATGTATATGTCAATTTCGATCGTAATGATTAAATGGTGTCAAAGTCTATAAATCTAACAGATAGACCAATATGCATTCATGTAATGGTCTTCTGAATGATTTTGGTCACAACGCCCAACTTCAAAGACTTGTTCTCTTGTTCTCTCTCTCTCTCTCTTGCTATCTCTTGCTCTTGCACAAGAACATATATGCAAAACCCACAGAGACAGTTTGCGCTCTATTAATTCCCTTACGTCCTAGTCCGATGGAATGGTGGGATTTGGAGAACAATGCAGTCGTACAAAAAAAATAAAAATTATATTATATATTAGTTTGGTTTATAGATGAGCTTAAAGTTATTTGAAAATTATTTGTTCAAAGCTATGGAGTCAAACAGTATGAATGTGATTTCGCATACTTTTACACAATTTGAGCAATTATTTTAATGTTCTTTAAAACTCGTTCATAAAACATAACTTACGCTCTCCTGTTTATCCTTAGGGTCCATGGGTACGTGAGATTTGATGAGATCTGGCTTGGGTTTCTGCGGAGGCTTATCCTTGGCCGGCGCGGCAGCCGTGTGACTCGACACTGCAAGTTATTTTTAGCTATTAATTATCCACTTTTAAGTCAGTACTGCACACATAATCAGTCGTCCTGTGTGTGTACGCACGCGTGTCCATGCCGGGCGGCTGCAGGCTGTGCGTGCGCGCGGGCACGCGGTCACCCGCCAGCCAGTCGCGCGCCGACTGCCAGCTCTCCCACGTAACCAGCGTGGGCGGGAACAGGTCGTCCTGGAACAGCTCGCTCTGGGACGAGCGCGGCCGACGTCAGAAACACAAAACGCGTGGATACGTTGTGTAGTAAAAATAAATAAAAAATCACGTCTTACTTTTATCCTGGGCACCGTGAACGACAGTGGTTCGATGTTACCGTTCGTCAGTCTCAGCGCACGTGCGAACTCCACCTGAATAAGGAATATTTTTTATTGTGATATGTTCATCCTCAAAATAATTACAAGTTTGCCGTTTCGCAAATTCCGAGAACCAGACATTCGGGGAACTGAACTTTCAGATAATTATACATACAAACTAAAAGGAATATAGTAAACAACTAAATGTTCTGGTAATGAGGCCTAGCGAACCGAAACATATCACTATAAAGCATTTCCGTACCTTCTCCACGGCGAGCAGATTCTTCGGTAGGAATACGATGCCCTGGTGCAGCGTGGAGCAGCGGTGATGAGACAGGGCGCACAGGTAGGGCGCCTCACTCGTCACTTCGTAGCAATAGATCGTGGAATCACCCTGGAATTTAACGACACACCAAATTAAAGTCGATATATAATAATATAATAATAATAATATCCTAGGACATTATTCACACAAACCCATCTGATCCCAAACTAAGCAGAGCTTGTACTATGGAAACCAGACAACTGATATACTTACATAAACTACTTTTTCTTTGTAAATAAATACTTATATAGATAATTACACCCAGACTCAGGACAATCAGACATGTTCGTCCTGAGTTATATGATATCGTTTTTAATTATGTATATGTGTCTATAATTATTTATAAAAAATGTAATTGCGCAAAGTTACAACATAAATTTATGTCATATAATCGAGTATACATTTATGTTATGTAAATGAATTATATATTGAAGTTTCAAAGGAAATACTCACTCGCCCGGTGAGGAAGAGCGTGTTGGAGTCGTGATCGAGGTGTATGTGCAGTATGGCGGGCGAGACGTCCAGCCCCACCGTGCACAGCGGAGCGCCCAAATCAGACGCATTGTACAGCAAGATCTGTCGCTCCGACACCCTGGTTAAGCACAGGCATGTAATAGCTGTTCATTTTAATTTACAAATAAAGTATGTATTATCTTGCTAAGCTAACACGCTAGTGAAGATATAAAACAGGCGGATCATTAGCGTCTACATAAGGCAAGCATTGGAGAGTAAAAACTAAAAAATGTAAAACGTACAATATCAACATCTTGCAATTTAGAAAGAAAATTAATATCAATGTTATTGGGTTTTGCTGTTCAAAATTCTCCGTAGTAGCCCGGAGTATGAAAGTCGGAAGTGAAGGACAGGTAAAGCCGTTGGTCCTGCACCTCAACTCTTGCCGGTCGTGTCGGTTACCGGATTATGAGAGTGCGCATGTGATCACGCCCACACATGCGCACAGGAATACGCACTGCGCAGTTGGCTAATCCCTCTTAAGAGTGTCGGGAGTAATCAGCGTACTTGTCGAAGCCGGTGACGACGAGGTGCGTGTCGTGCAGCGCCCACACGACGCGCGCGCCGCGACTGCCGACTGGCCCCGCCCCGCGCCTGACCGCCTCCGCCGACGAGCGCGGCTTGAATATCTGACAAAGATTACGTTATAGAGACATACATTCATTTCATATATCATTTTATTTATTTAATCAGCGCATGCCTTGAGCTCTAAAGTGACAAATATCATACTAACGTCAACTAATTTATGTAAAAAACTTTATAATACACTTAAATCATTGTTACGCAAATACGACCAAGTCTCATTTACAGAATACTTCACTGGCATATGTTTACTAATGCTTGATATTTAATAAATAAAATGATATTAATTTGTTGTATAAGGTTTGTTCAAAACGTCACAATTTATTCTATCGCCAAACATAATTATTTTATAATGCTGTGGTCTAATTTTGTTTAATGGGATTTCTTAAAATGCAAGCGCCTAAAGTTTAAAATTCCGTGCCGTCAAATATTAATTAAAAAGAAAACACTAACCCGTATGTTACCATCCTTGCAAACAGTAGCCAAGTATTCCCCGCACGTCGACCAATCTAACGCAAATATCTGATCAGTGTGACCGGTCAGCGTGATCTCAGCCGTCGGAGTCTCCTGGCTGAGGTCCCAGATCTTGACGGTGAGGTCGTGGGCGGCCGTGGTCAGGAGATCGGCGGCGGTCGGGTGGAAGCGGATTATGTATATCTTGTCGGGGTGAGCCGAGAAGGTACGGTTGGGCTCGTTCGTCGATTCTTGGAGTCCTAGAAACAGTCATTACAAGTTTATTAGCAATGAGCTAAAATAATATCGTATAGATAAATTTAGTTATACGGAATGTTTAATTACTATTACATTTTATGTTTACATACATTTATATTAATTAAACAAGCTGATGTCGAATTTTTGAGGATAAGTAAATATTAAAACGTCAAGGACAAGATAAATTCCCAAAGGGAACGTACGAATGGCTCAGCTGACTATGAAATATTAATTAATTTTTTTTAGGAAAATTTAGTATTCGGTTCACTTAAAAATGATCTAACGCACCGCCAATTCTTAAATAATAAACGATCGAGTGCGCGCTCACCGTCGTCGGGCAGGGTCCACTCGCGCACCTGCCCGTCGTCGCAGGCGACGAGCAGGCGGCGCGCGTCGAAGGGGTCGAAGGCCCAGTCGGTGAGCGGCGCGGGGTGCAGCAGCGCGGGCGGGTGCAGCGCCGCGGGGTGGCGCAGCGCGGCGCGCGCGGCCGGCGTGCTGCCCGCCGGCAGCTCCACCACGCCCAGCCGCCCGCCGCCGCCGCCGCCGCCCACCGGCACGCCGCAGCGCACGCCGTTACCTGGGGACACGCGCACGTCGACACTTCACGCGTCTCACTCGGTTGGCGCACGTACACCCTTCCCTCGCTCACGCGTTCTCACTTCACACGTCACGTTCTATTGACGCACGCCCTCGCACGTTCTCGCTGCAGACGTGTCGTTCAATTGCATAAGCAAATAAAAATATGTATTTCATGATCGCTGTTACCGTATTAACCGTATATTGTGACATTATTCTTTTCGAAACTTGTGTTTGATTAGTCTTCGTTTTTATTTTAGTTTAATTGTCTAATATTTTTCTTGACAACTGGTATTTTTACGTTACGTTTTATATAAGTTACGTGATTTCTATTTGTGCACTTTAACTACTATTTAACTGATGTATGTTATATATCTTACCTGTTATAACCGTGCCAGCCTGTATCGTGTGCCATATTTAATAAATAAATAAATAAATATCTAGATGTATTCATTACCGTAGAAACCGTTGCATTCCCCGGAGATCTGTCTGCTAATGTTCTTGATGTTCTCCACGTGAGTCGATTTGTGTCCCGGCGTGCCCTTCAGGTGCCGGAACTTGGATACTTTACCTAGAAACATAGTTGTGATTAATAAAATACATCAACTGTTATATCTGCAACTTCAACTTACTACTGTAAGTACTGATAGATACTTTTTATAAAACAATCAAATATAGTTCTCACTACTAAAATATATTAACTCTACCTATGATTATCTAGTAGTGTGTATTGATTAAATCTAAATATTTTTATTATTTATTATGATCAAAATATATTATTTCAAGTTTTCTACTTTTATTTTATTTACCAAATACTGTTGATGTTCTTTTCGTGGTGACATTCGGCACAGATGATCGTTTTTCCTCACGCTCTGGACTCTTGCGAGATTTTAATGAATCTCTACGTCTGCAAAAATAGTATTAAGAATATTTAAAATTGTGCTATCTTGTGCATTATAGTCAGCAAATCAGTTAACTGTGTTACGTGCGGTGATGATCATAAAACCTTATGTGGGGGGGGGGAACGTAAATGCGAAAAAAAGTGAGGTATTAATTGAGAGAGATGGTATGTCAGTTTGTATCAGAAGTAGTAAGTAAAATGGAAAGTGAGTATGTGGAGTGGTACTTGAAGTATGTGCAGCGGTACATGAAGTGATATATAAGACGTACC
The DNA here is from genome assembly GCA_905220585.2 of Nymphalis polychloros. Lineage (NCBI taxonomy): Eukaryota > Metazoa > Arthropoda > Insecta > Lepidoptera > Nymphalidae > Nymphalis > Nymphalis polychloros. The sequence goes on from HG992262.1 coordinate 2,041,547, forward strand.
TGAGCGGCGCGGGCGAGGCGGGCGGCTCCTCGTTGGCGACGCTGACGGAGCGCGCCTCGTACGCGCGACGACGCTCAGCTATCGACTGGCTGCTACCGCTGTCAAACCAATTGTGTTACAACAGGCACGCAGGAAATGATTCGCTCTATATACGAGATATAAGTAAACATAGTCAAAGTAAATATTTTTATTCAACAAGGAAACGTCATACTTGATTATTGACTGACAGAAATCCATCACCAAAATCCGGAAAAAGAAAAATGAAAGTTAAAAAATAAAGCTTCTATTATATGTGATTTTGTCCCTTTTTTATTGTATAGGTAGGCGGACGAGCATATGGGCCACCTGATGGTAAGTGGTCACCAACGCCCATAGACAATGGCATTGTAAGAAACGTTAACCATCGCTTACATCACCAATGCGCCACCAAACTTGAGAACTAAGATGTTATGTCCCTTGTGCCTGTAATTACACTGGCTCACTCACCCTTCAAACCGGAACACAACAATACTAAGTACTGCTGTTTTGCGGTAGAATATCTGATGAGTGCTACTAGAAAAGGACTATGAATTAAGTTTTGATAATTAAATAAATAATAATCATAATATCTCACACTGTTAAATGAAAAGTTCAATCAAGACTATATATAATTTAAAACTTGAATAACATAAAACAACTCACTCGGTAGTCTCAAACATCTTTCGCCTCTCAGCCGTACCGGGTGTCTTCGGTCTGTAGCCTGAATCGGAAGAGTTCACTTCCTCTTCCAGGCTCGTGTCAGATTTTCCATTTGTGTATTCTTCTGTTGAAAAAAAAATTAATCCAACTAAAATACATAACACACCATTTTGTGGTGAACATAAAAAGTAATGTACACTAGTTCACAATTTCTACAGATTTAATTTGTGATTATATGGTAAAAAATAAAACATATTAGTGTACAATTGTACAAACGCTCCAAATAATCGACTTGTTACCTTTATTAGGAGCGACTTCAACATCACTAGTCGGTGACAACGACTTCTCCTTTTGATCGTCTCTGACCGGACGGGCATCGGACGCGACCGGAGATAAACCTGTACGGGATATTTTTTTGTGATACAAAATAGCGAATGGGTGCCAGCTAGCTATTTAAACAATTTCCCTTATAGATAATAATATTAATAATAATATTACATATAATATATTAATATATAATATTACATATATAAATTACATATAATATATTACATATAACATATAATATATGTGACATTGATATACACATTCTGAACAATGTCTACTATGCACTCGTTGGTCTAGTGGCTAGATATAAGGCCGCAGACCCGGTGGTCCTGGGTTCAATTCCCAGGTCGGGCCAATAAGTAGTTATTGGGTTTTTCTGTCAGAAAATTCTCAATAGCAGCCCGGAGTCTGGAAGTTGGAAGTGTGTACACTCCCGTGCCTCGGAAAGCACGTAAAGCCGTTGGTCCTGCGCCTGAACTCTTTCCGGTCGTGTCGGATTGCCGTCCCATCGGATTATGAGAGCTAAGGAAAAGAGAGTGCACCTGTGTTTGCGCACACACTTGTGCACTATATCTCCTGCGCAGTTGGCTAATCTCTCTTGAGATTGGCCGCCGTGGCCGAAATCGGTCTGGAGGACGTTATTATTACTATGCACTGCCAACTATAAAGTAATTTTTGCCAGTAATTACACTCGCTCAATTATTTTTGTTAGGCGTTTGAATAGTTTATAATATAGACTAGCCTTAGCTTTCTCTTGTAGGCTCGTTCGAAGCCCTAAATATAATAAATAAATACAATTTATCCTTCTTAAAAGATACTTTTATTTAATTATATTGTCTTGTAGTCTCCACAGACGTGTTGTCCGTGCCCTTGTTGTATGTTCCTATCGGTTTATAGCTTGGTATTTTATGTATAATAAATAAATAATAATAAATATCCTGGGACATTATTCACACAAGGCCATCTGATCCCAAACTAAGCAGAGCTTGTACTATGGAAACCAGACAAATGACATACTTACATCGACTAATTTTCTTTTGTTAATAAATACTTATATAGATAATTACACCCAGACTCAGGACAAACAGACATGTTCATGCGCACAAATGTCTGTCCTGGGTGGGAATCGAACCCACGACCTGCGGCATGTAAGGCAAGTGTCTTACCAACCACGCCAACCGGCTCGTCAATGTGCCAGCATGTTCTCATTTTTTGTGTTTGTTTTTTATTATTTTATAAACATCATGTTTTGCGTGTGAATTAAAAAAAAAATTAACTTAAAACGCTTTAAATACAGAATGCCTTAAAACGAACCTGAATCAGATTTAGTGAGTCCGGGCACAGCTGGCACGGAAAACACTTTGTCGAACGAGAACTCTTCGCTACCGGCCGACGCCGAGAACGGCTTTGGTCCCAAACGAGGCTAGAATTTTACAAAACATTTACAATAAATATTAATTAGTCAAAAAAATGTTTCGTAATTAAATTCAATAATCCTTAACTCATCTTCTATACATAGACGGAGCTATATATGTAACCGACTTATGTGTATGTATAGATGTGATCGACTTGTGTATTTATATTATCTTGTAAAGTAAATCAATAATGGTATCACTTTTATTGCACACAAATAGCTTAACCAATTTCACACCACATAAAGTATTGTACTCATCACATCTTTTGTTCGAGTTTAGAATATACAAAATAAAAAAATAAATAAAAATTAAAAAAAAAACAACGAAATGAAAAATATTTATAATACACAAAATACAATCATACAAAATCATAAACATATACATAACAAAATTTAGGTAAAAAAAAAAAAAAAAAAAATTGGATACGTAAGTCTTGACCAAAGTCTGTGGAATCAAACCCGGGCAAACACCTCTGAGTCATTATGTGTTTAATATTAAAGGTGACGAAAAACCTCATGATAAGACCTGAATATACTGGATGAAACTCTGCCACATATTTATCAACCAACCTGAAGCTCGAAATATTCCCAAATATCCTGCCCTATTGCATTCGGAGTAGGAATAAAGGTAAGCACACCGTAGATTTACAAATTGCATACGATTTTCTAATCGTATTTATTACGCACTATAAACAGTTCTCGATTAATTTACCCTTATTTATATTACAACACTATTCCAGATGCCTAGTTATGACCACATTAATTTCACTTTACATAAAGTATTAAAACATCGCGGACATTGAAAACGTCATCTTTTCGCGAGTTCATATTGAATATATCACAGATTATTCAAAATCTATGATATTCAATATGGACTTTCCACCAACCCACATTGCAGCAGCGTGGTGGAATGAGGCCCAAACCTTCTCCTCAAAAAAAAAAAGGAGAAGAGGCCTTAGCTCAGCAGTGTGACATTCACAAGCTGTTACTTCACTATTCAAGATCTCGACCAATGATATCGCGCCAATTGATATCGATGACCAATGATATCGCACTAATTCGGTGTCAAAGTTATTTATTTGGGTTTATTCTGCTGTGGTTGGAATAGGCTACACTACTACTCGTACGGCATCGCCCGCGTATGATGTATATTGGAATTTTCTTATTAGACTATATTCATACAAGATGAATTTATACTAACCTGTGTTATAATGAATAAACAATATTTGAAACAAAACGCACCTATCTAGGATATAAAGAAATACCTTATAACCAGACCCAGGAACAGATGTAGTCCTCGGCTTGGGCTTGGGCGCTTCTGAGACCTGATCATCAGAAGACCCGGCTTCCGATATAGATGACCTTGGCAAGGGCTTAGGCACTTGAACGGGAGCACCATTTATGTAACTGTTGCTTCTCGATAGTGACTCCGATGAGTCTGAGCTTTCGGTCTTCTCGAGAGACTTATCAGACTTGATAGTCTTTTCAGTATCATCATCGGTCTTTTGTGTTTCAACATCATCCTCTAGTTTTCTATCATAATCGTGACCGTTATCAGTTATTTTCTTGTGGATACCGTTCGTATCCTTGGAATAGTCTCTCGGTTCCGTTTTCTGTTTCTCCATTCCTTTGATGAGGTCTTTGACGTTAACGAAATCTATTCTATCATCGTCTGTCGGTTCAGGTTGAGCTGATTTTTGAATTTGCTTCGACGGTTCCTCTGACTTCTGAGTCACGATCGGCTTCGGTTCAGTTTTGTTCGGCGAAGGCATTGCTAAGATCGCTTTGACAAAATCTTCGAGGTTTCCTCTGTGCATCTGGAATGGAATATACTTTAATGAAGTTAATATTTACTACCCACGCGTCTATTACAGAACAAAGCAAAAAAAACTAAAAAAAATAGTAATACTTACTTTATGTAATTACCAAATCCTTTTTTAGCACTAACTACACAAAGCTTTTAAACTAATTGTCACAACACACAAACTAAATTAAAAAAAAGAAAAAAAAATCACACCAACGTAGCAAATAAAACAAAAATAATTCAACAAAAACCGTAAAAACGAAAAAACTCCACCGACAAAAAATATATGATAATTCATGCAACAATAAACCTTCATTATAAATGTATAAAAATATAAATATAATTTATTTTTTTCACAAACCTAAAAATAACAAGATATTCAATGAAATATAATATAATATATAATATTTCTTAGGGCCGGTTGCATGCATACATAAAATGGGCCAAAAGTTTTAAGCACAACGATTAAGGGTCACCGAGCCCAGGGGTAGTGAATGCTTAGACCTTGAAAATAAAATCATAAATCCATTCCAATGACAGAAAGAGTAGAGATATATAAACAACATTGACCTTGAATTGGGATGACGTTTAAGTTTAATTTGGAATAATAAATAGTGAGTCATTCGATCAAATACCAAATGGTAAGTAATGACAGATGTCGGAACTGACAAAGGGGCTAACCAACTATACCTTGTTCCAATCGGGGAAGTAAACAAACCGACGATATACAAATTGCACGCTATTTGCTAATTGTCCCGCTGTTTAATGCGCTACAAATCAATTTAAATTTCGAAGTTCCGAATACAACTTCGCGGACATTGAAAACGCCAATTTTTCGCGACTCGACAGTGCAAGTGCAATATCATAGATCATTCAGGATCTCGACCAATCATATCGCGTCAATTCGGTATCAAAGTTGTTTATCTGGGGTCACTCCTCTTGTGGTCGGAATAGGGGCTCCACACACACCTGCGCGAGGCGGCGGTCGGGGTGCAGCGACACGGTGGGCGGCGCGCAGTCCTGGTGCCGCAGCCACATGGGCGCACTGAGGTACGTGAGCGCGCCGCGCGTGTCGGGGTACAGGTCCGCGTGGTACTCGCGGTAGCTCTACGGACACGACGCAATATATCATACACTTTGCTATATTATTCGTTTTTATGCCAACGAGCGGAAGGCTCACCCGATGGGAAACAACTGCCGCCCATGGACGTAACGATCATATTAAAAATATCATCTAAATATACGATTAGTGTTCATTTCCAAATCAAAAACTATATTTGTTTTATAAAATAGGTAGGCGGACGGGGAAATGGGCCACCTGATGGTAAGCTGTCACCACCGCCCATATACATTGACATTGAAAGAAATGTCAACCACCGCTTACATCGCCGATGCGCCAGCGACCTCGGTAACTAATAAGATGTCATTACTTGTCCCTTTTGCCTGTAGTTACACTGACTGACTCACCCTTCAAACCGGAACACAACGATACCAAGTGCTACTGTATTTTATTAAGTTATAAACATAGTTGCAAATCAGTACCTTCCTAGGCACTTGGTACATGATGGGTACGACCGAGGACCCGGCGAGTTGTAGGACGCGATTCACTTCACCCTCCATCACTCGAAGAGCACGCTTCGGCACTAAGCATGCCCCCTTAGTTTGTTCGCCTGAAAAATATTATTTTTAAATGAGTTTGCCAAATTTTTAGTATAATATTTTTTTTGGACAACAAAATTAACCCCTGAACTCAAATTAAATTGAGCAACTGAGCCACATATGAATAGCAAATGACAAATTTTCGTTAGATTTGCATTAAATATGCTGTGAAAGACAGACACAAGAATAATCTTATAAGGGACTGTTAACCTAATCTACGAAAACCTTTAAAAGGCAATTTAAATATACTAATTATAATATTGTAATACGTTGATGTCGCTTATTATAAATATAAATCTTCCTATAGACTCACCAGAGTGCCTCAGTCCCTCGATAAGGTAAGGCTCCCGGTCGCTCAACTCCATGTAAAGTATCGTCGTATCTCCCTTCCCGGCGAGGAACAGCATGTTAGTGTCCGGGTCAAACAAGGGCATCAACACACCCGTGGAACAATCCAGTTCTAATGTTTTCTGGGTTTGCGACAGGTTACGTATATCGCGGATCATTATCTGACGGAGGCGAGCTGAGTCGAAACCTGGAGATAATAAATTTCAATTACATTATAAATTTCTTAGTGGTAGAGCTTTGTGCAAGCTCGTCTGGGTAGGTACCACCCACTCATCAGATATTCTACCGCAAAACAGCAGTACTTTGTATTGTTGTGTTCCGGTTAGAAGGGTGAGTGAGCCAGTGTAATTACAGGCACAAGGGACATAACATCTTAGTTCCCAAGGTTGGTGGCGCATTGGCGATGTAAACGATGGTTAACATTTCTTACAATGCCATTGTCTATGGGCGTTGGTGCCCACTTACCATCAGGTGGCCCATATCCTCGTCCGCCTACGTATATACTACCTACATTTTTAATTAAAAATGGATTTTTTTTGGATCCGAGGTGGCTCATTTGTTAGAACACGTGATTTTTTTACCGATCATTAAGGACACAAACTAAGGCAATCATCGCTCAGTTTTCATATGCTTGTATTTTTAATGAATATTGAAAACATCGTAGAGAACTGAAGCATTGTGGAATGAGCTCCAAACATCTCTTCAAAAGGAGAAAAGGCCTTTAGCCCAGAAAAGGGACATTTACAAGCTGCTATTTTACATTTTAGACGTGAAAACGTGTGTATGGTGCACTTAATACTTATTTCGTTGCTATATGTTACCATAATAAAAAGAATAATACATTTATTCCCTCTACTCCATTTTTATTTATTGGTTTACTTTAATTATATATTTTAAATATCCGTCCATTTCAACTACGACCACTACACTTGTCAACTTACAAATTGCAAGTTAGCAATTCAAAACAAGTCCTTATTTCGTTTCGGTATTCAACTTAACTTTGATATGAATTTCAAATTACCAATTCCATAAGCAAGTATGTCAGGGATTAAATAAAAAAGAATCTTACCGGTAGTTAGAATCCTATCAGTGTCTCCAAGCCACACAAGGCGACTGTCCTTAATATTCTGGTGACTATTGGCGACCCCGAGTACGGGACTATCAGCTCTTGGATCCAAAATGCGAACTTTTTTATCCTTGCATGACGTCGCTACTAGCTTTCCGTCTTTCTTCCAAGATGTGGACTGGATGACTTCCGTATGATCCTTATTTACTAAAAACCAATTCAATTCATGTTATTATGTGGCCTTATTTTCGATATAACATTCAGATCTATAATATCAATGGTTAAATTTTTTAATCAACCTTAGTTTTTATCTCGTATATTTTTAATAACGCTGAAATCAGATATTTATTTAACACTGTGTAAACCCATCAATAAAATACAATAGTGTTAAAGCAAAAAGAGTATAAAAAATGTATTTATTAATCATAAAATATTCTAAGCCTATACAACTTTTAACTATTTGTTAAACATTTATGTGTGTTTCTTCTTTCAAATATCATATCAATTATCTCAGATAGTGAGAAATCAGTTTAACAAAACATTTGATAAAGAATGTTCAAAATAGTAAGTTGTTGATATAGAAACATATTACTCCTGTTACTTGTTATTCTTACCAAAAGCCTCCTTCTGCGTGGTCAAATCCCACAAAGCAAAGTCATGTCCTGAGGCAACATGTATGAGGCCATCTGCCACCGGATGAAAGCCCACATTCTCCACCCTTCGCTGCTTCTGGGATAAAGTACATTCAGGAACCGATAGAGATTCCTTGAGTCCTTCTGGTGGTATATGCCATACTTTCACCTAAAAGAAGAAACAATACTCAAATTTTGTAACCTCAAGTTTATACCAATTTTGGGGAATGTCTATAAACTACTGCTTTCAATAAACAACAACAAAAAACTTTGATTTAAATGTTAACAACTATTATTATCATACTAATATTATTATTATTATTGGAACTATATATATAGAAAGATATCTTAGTTCCAGAGCAATTATATCACCTTGTTTATAATATACTAGTTGTGACTGCCGTTTTACCCGTGTATAATTAATAAAAAATATAATGAATAAGAATCAGCCTAGATCCTTCCTCTATAAAAGGACTAAACAACACAAAAAGTTTTTTTTTAATTCATTCAGAATCAGTAGTTCCTGAGATTAGCCGGATCAAACAAACAAACTCTTCAGCTTTATATATTAATATAGATGACTTAGTCAGTCACATACATTCAAAATCAACAGCTGGATTTAAAAGTTAGTTTATATAAAACAAAAATATCACTTATTTCATTTGAAAGGAATATTCCCACAAAATCCAGTGGAAAAATACCATATAATATATTGTTCTTATTTCACAAAGTATATTAATTAATTTTATCACTGTTTCCAACATTATCTATACAGCTCATGTTATATTGCTACAGCAATGCAACAGAAAATTATATGAATATTTATTATATTGATACCTACCACTACCACTACCATCAGCAGATGTAATAAAAATGTAATCATTAATATTCAAAATCAATACATCCTGTTTGGGGCCCTGCACTTTCAATTAATAAGTAAGTGTAACGCTTGAATATTGAATAAAGATTTTTGACTTTGACTTTGCACTCTGTGATCACTGTACATAAATCAATAATTAAATTTAATAGTATATTAATAAATAAGGTAAACTATTCTGGACTAGATGATAAAAGAGCTCAGTTATTTATAAATAGTCATACAGGGCACAAATTTATTTGTATATGATTACTACATGTTTAGGTTTGATGGAACGAGTAAGCTAACAAGAAGACAAAAGAATCTTTATTTAGATACGGAGGTAGCTTTAGATCAGATTTTTTTTAAATAACCATTTAATTCTTTTTATAGTCTGTACTAATCTAATAAAGTATGTTTTAATGTTGGTAATTTAAAAGCAAAAATTTTAATCTATATACCAAAACCCATTCAATTTATTATACAAGATTGTATTGTCAACATCAGCACTTTGTAAAAAATTTAACTCAATTGCTTGGTATCTGTTTTTAAATCTAATCGTAAAATTAGAATTTTAACCATAATTGCCTAGTCACAAAGATACTATCTAACAATCATTATTATAATGTAATACTAATAGTTCATAAGTGATGAAAAAAAAATATTTGCTAAACATAACAAAAGAAAAATGATTTAAAATGATTGAAGGTTTGATTTAAAATAAATCAAAACATATTTTTTTAAGCTACTTTTAAATTAAGCTTTCAAAATGAATCTGCTAGATTCTTCAACTCAGCATTTAATGTGCATCATAAAAGAAGCGGTAAATACAATTTCAATGCTCTATTCCACATGTAGGTTAACAAAAATCGGTTGATCCTCCTCTCAAGCAATATATTATGCTAATTCTAAATCTTCTAATGAGGTTGTTTAATAACTGTTAAATATATAACGAAAGATTATAATTTCGATTCAAAGACATGTTTTCATATTTTATTCTTCTTAAAATGTTATTAATTAATCTTCCAATAATGACTTACCAAAGAGTCTTGTGATCCTGTTAACAATAGACCATCATGAAATGGAGAAAACTCCATATCAGTGATGGTGTCGGAATGTGCATGTAACAATGGCATCGTTTTGCTTTTTCTCCCACAGTCATCTAGTGGAAGTACTGCCATACTGGATCCTACATGTTCCCAGTTAAATGCCATAAAAGCAGCTGATGCACATATATTGTTCCCATAAGTCTGATATGACCCGACACAAATATCCCGTATACATGCTTCGGGTTTTGGCACAATGGGTGCTGCATTTTTATACTTAGAGGCTTTAAAACGCCAGGCCATTTTCAGCCAATTTTATAAAGTTATCAGTCTTTTATATATGGAATGTAGAGGAGCCTCACTAGAGGCTGACGGTATCTGAAATAATTTACATATCAACTATCTGTATCCATTTCATATACATTTAGTTTTTAAATACTTTTATTGGTATTTAAAGTTGTAATTTATAAATAAGAAATACAAAGAATTATTATTTTTTAAATAATAATCCTGCTTTGTATATTTTCTGAACGATTTAAAAAAAATGCTTACTTTTAACACAGATATACGTTTAATGTTCTAAGCAACTGTAATTATTAAAAATTCTAAACACTTTGTTTTGAATAACTTGTCCCGGTCGCGGCCGGAAATACTAGCAACTTCTATAAGTTCACTATATTAACTAAAAATATTTTATAAATAACTATAGAACACTGCACTTATCGTAAAATAATACGTTTATCACTCACCTTTGCGAGATATATCACTCAGAAACAGATTTCCGCTAGATAGAAGACACTCCCCCTAAACGTCGGCCATTTCGATTCAAGCGACGTTTTGTATGGATCAATAATACAATTACAAGTCGATGACACTTACAACAAAGGTAACTAAAATATTATACTAACTAAATAAACATACAATGCATACATCGTTAATTAAAATTAAACCGTTGTTTTAACGATATATCTTTTTATTGCATACATTTTTATATATTAATTTATAGAGAAATATCATTTTCATTTATTATTCGAGTAAAACAATATAAAGTTGGATGCGGAAAATATTTAAAAGGAAAACAGGTCATGTTTATATAAGAATTATTTGCATAGTGGCCTTAAGTATATACAAATATAAATAAAAATAGATACGTTTTAGTATTTACTATTTACTAAAATTTTTCAATTATAAAATATTTTTTAGTAAAATTATTATAACTTGTGTATTTCTTTTTATATTTCAGTAGTTATTAATGAAAAATTAATGTATATTTTTAAAAGAACTAGCAACATTAAAAAAATAAACCCTGACTTTTTAGGTTTCCAAGAGAGCTCAAGAAAAACATAGATAATTTAAAAAACATTTGAAAAATGGTATCTCAAGATTCATATTTAAATATTTTATTTAAAATACTCGTAGCAATAATGTTTTGAAACAGTAGTTATTTCATTTTATACATATGTATAACATTATTGTATATCCATTTTCGACTTTAAAAACCAGTACTAACTATAAGCGCAGAAGTAAAACGAGACAGAGAGAAGAAGAAAAAATTTAAATGGCTCTGATCTCGGTCTAACTCTTATAGTAATTAGCAAGACTTTTGTGAATATGAAATTTTCTTCGTTAAAATCATTCAATATAAAATATTTTCATTTTAAGGTTTATTTTATTCCATTAGTTACATAAATATCGAAACTAATATAAACCTAAATGATATAATTCACTTATCTAGAGTACTTTTTATTAACCACTGGTAACTCTACGTACGAAATGATGTCCTTTCCGATTTTGGCTCTACTCTCTGTTACGGAAACAGCATATCCTAGATTACCGGAAAAAGTTCAAGAGGCAGTTCAGTCTTGCCTCTGGTTTTTTCCGACTTAACGTCCTGTCCGAGGTACTGGAGTATAAGCACTGCCAACTTTCAACCTCGGTCTGCTACTTAGAATGTCTTGACAAAAAACCTCTTTATCGCAATTTGTACAAAAAAGGGGATGGTTAATCTACAGATCTTATAAGCTTACCACTAGGCTAACGTTAGTTACATTGTGACAATGTTGTGATCGCTCATCACCACGCCCTTATACTGATGTTAATTAATTATTTAACAAGTAATTAGAAGTCTTTTTTCTTTAAAAAAATGTGCTAAGCACAAGTGCCAAAAGCTCAAGAGGCCATTATTGTAAAACTTAGATGCCAATTTGGATGCCTTAACTTATAGTTCGATATGGGGCCATTTATTTATTACGTAAGACGATTTAGGGAGATCGACCATGTCTTATTTTTTCTTACAAGGGGATGGGAGGGAGTCTTGATAATTCTTACGTAAGATAACAAATATAACGCCGTTTCTCATGCTTAAAGTAGCCTAATGTAACCGAATTATTTCAGTTGCAACTTGCAATATAAATAAAATAAAACCGGCCAAGTGCGAGTCGGACTCGCGCACGATGGGTTCCGTACCATTATCTATAAAAACGGCTAAAAATTATGTCTGTTGTATTATGTTTTAGTATTTGTTGTTATAGCGTATGGAGGTAAAGAAGAATCATGTGTACATGAAAAATGTCCGCGAAAAGCAGTAAAATAGGGTGGCGCCAAATTAGCATCAGGGTAAATTTTAATAAGCAAGGAAAGAAAAACTTCCGCTGAATTATAGCGCGCTTTTTAAAATCACGCAGTTCATGAAATAAAATCACTCCAGCTACACGTTTTCTCATAATAATTCTTTAAGGTTATATTTACTACATTGTAATACGCAAGTAGTTGAAATTTTCAATAAGTAATTACTTTAGTCGACAATAATATAAAAAATTTAATTCGGCATACTTCAATTCGTTTACAATTGCTTATTGCTACATTCATACCATACCCTTTCTCTACACTAGCGCCAATTTGAAGCTTACAGCTAGACACTTTTCTAAGTTTTCTACAATAAGAGATGATTCTCCTTACCACTATCCTCCATATTATAGCGGTAACAGAAATACATCATCTGTGAAAATTTCAACTGTCTAACTATCATGGTTCATGAGATACAGCCTGGTGACAGACGGACAGACGGACGGGCGGACAGCGGAGTCTTAGTAATAGGGTTCCCGTTTTACCTTTTGAGTACCATAAAAATGTAGTTTTTTTATTTTTTGTTGTATAGGTAGGCGGACGATCAAATGAACCACCTGATGGTAAGTTGTTACGAACGCCCATAGACATTGTCATTATAAGAACTGTTAACCATCGCTTACATCGCCAATGCGCCACTAACCTTAGGAACTTAGATGTTATATCCCTTGTGCCTGTAATTACATTGGCTCACTCACCCTTCAAACCGGACCACAACAATACAAAGTACTGCTGTTTTGCGGTAGAATATCTGATGAGTGAGTGATACCTACCCAGACGAGCTTGCACAAAACCTTACCACCAAGTATTTTTGCAATTTATTTATAATATATTTATAAATATATATATAGTATTAGTATAACACTATAATGTACGTTAAAACAAAGTAAAGTGCATTTTGAAAACTTAATTAAAGAAAAAAATAAACAAAAATTAAGATTAAACTGTTTCGTCTTCTGCTAGCAATAATATGGCACCAACAAGACTTTCGCCGTTTTCAGTGGTAGTTAATGTAGTTACTGTACTAGTATTTTTTCTTTCCTCTGGGAGGGCGGAACTGGTTATGTGGGATTCTTACCCACTAAAACCACTGCGATGGCCGTCCTCGTCCCGGATCGGAGAGGCTGCGGGATCGTGTTGATATACGCATCCGTGGCCCCTCCGATGCTATGCTCCGCTCGTAGCTCGGCGGTTTCCCTTCAAAACGTATAAATCTTTCGCTGTACTAGTACTGGCCCAAGATTCACCGGAGACGTACATTTTTCTGGAAGCGTGTAAACTAACCATGTGATTGCTTGGCTGAAAGCTGTTGCAACATATGGGTACGAATTCTAAGAAAAGCAATCAGAATGGGTTGCTGCATGCGATACCTTAATGTTGTTTTAATTGTCCCCATTACGCTGAAAATTCTTTCAACAACAGCATTACTCAAAGGTAGTTTGCAATTGCAAGCTCTGCTAGCTCTTTAAGCATCGGATTTCTACCAGCATTCTTCGTTTTTAGCACTTGTATCCAAAAATTTATTACGTTACTCATAAACATATTTATATTCGCGTGAACATAGATTTTTTTAAGAAACGTTTAAAGCTTTCTAACTTTATTTGTGATTCGGTTGATTTAAATAATTTAAAACCTGAAGCAGCCTAATTGGCGACCAGTCGCCTTTTACATTTTTTCATCGCCGATTCTCGTTCTAAGTAGCCTAAATGGCGATAAATCGCCTACTCGTAACATCAGAACCAACCAATATTAAACAGGTTCGGCCTATTCTTATTTTTTCTTATTTAGGAGGGGGAAAGGAAAACTTGTAAAAATCGTCTTATGTAATAAATAAATTGCCTCTATAGGATGACAATCCGACACGACCAAAGATGGTAGATGTACGAATAGATAATTCCCCAAGCCAAATATTCACAAAAGAAATACGATGAACAAGGAACATAACATCTTGGGTCCCGTGACTGGCGACGTATTGGTGATGGCAAAAGTAGCTCCTATTTAGATTGCTTAATTATCTATGACGAAAATAACTATTTGCCCTATAAAATAAAAAAAATAAGTAATGAAACTTAGTGTTACTCGATGACAAAATTTATTTTCAATATTAAAAGCACAACTATTTATATTTAAAATTTACATAAAAGAGACAATTTTATTATTTTAAGTATAAGTATTTAGGTAAGATTTTTTTTTTTATGTCTGAATAAAGATTACAGCAGAGAGCATAATTTAATAAAACACAATCATATCGAAAGTGATCATATTATTTATTGCATTACAATAATTTAGTTCTTTGGTGATATTTAATTTCTATGACCGATGACACGAAGAGATGAATTAAGTAGCTATTTCAGATCCAACTTGAATTGTACATTAATTTGTTTAATTAATCATAATTATTAAGCATTAACAACTCACTGGTCTATTCCACTATGGTAACTGTCAAAATTGTCTGACTTAAAAATTAGATCCTTTTTTAAATAAAAACTGTTAAGTCACAAGATGTCTCTTTCTTACGATAGTAAAATCACCGATGTCGGAAAGAGTCAAATCAGTGCGTAAACATTCAGCCGCAATGTAACATTTGTTATTATAATTGTTAATATTATATTATTTCATATGCAATTTAATTAACTACACATATACAATAATAACATACATACATTTAAAGCCTTTGTTGCATTAGTTATCCTAGTAAAGCATTTACATAATTTTGATTTGAATCAATTTAACTTTATTCGGAGATACGTGATAACTCAAACTACGATGTGGAACTAAAATTTAATGGGAAAACCGAAAAACTATCGATAAACTCTACTATTTTTTTTTTTAAATAATATAGAAATGTATTATGATGTATCGGTATGTTTTATTGTAGATGACACGATACGTCTATTGTTGCCATTATATACGGCGATTCTTGATTAAAACTCCAATTAAATGATACAAAATGTACTAACTTAATGTACGACTAATTTTAAGTATCCAGAAATACTCATCAAACTAAAACATTGAAGTTGGGTAAGTTGGTACATATTTATAAAAAAAAAAAAAACCTTTAAAACTACACCATTATACACTTCTACAAACAACTGGTGGGCAAAAATCTTCTGTAATCATAAGAAGTTATTAAGTTAGTAAGTAGTAATTATTAAATAAATACTGACATTTCAATACACATTTTGACAGTTACATAGCTATGAAATAATAATACTCTATAAAAGGCTACTAAAATCGAAAAGCGTATCAATAACTCTTCGATATTCTTCGAGACGATTTCACGACTATCACAATACAACAATGACGTTTACATAAAAAAAAAATTAAAACAGACACCAAAGTGCACATAATATCGATGTGATGATATAGCAACATTAAATCCAAAAAAATACGCACCTAGAAATTGCAATAAATATCAATAAATAATTAACATTACAGTAAAAATTAACGTGTTATGGGCACAGATTATATAACATTTCATACAAAAATAAAAAAATAAAATTTAAAAAAATATATCCACGATTTGTGATGACTGTACACGAAAAATATGGATAAAAAGATAATTGTTATCTCTGAAGGTCCGTTTACACATGCACACTGCAAGTCAAGTTAACTAAAAATGATGATTTGTGAATTTAAATAGTAATATGAGTATTATGAGTGAAGTAATTATAAATAATCATCGATGTTGTTTACTTTGCAGACAATCTCTATACTAATTATTAGGCAACACTAAAAAAATTTCCTATCAATTTAGTTATAATTAAATTCCGGAGATCATTATACATTTACTAGTAAATTAATTTAAAATGCATGTTAAAAAGTATTAATAAACAAAACAAAACATCATATTCATATTATACTCTTTGCAAGCTTATATGGATAAAAAATGGAGAAGGTATTAATTAAATTTCGATGAATTTGATTGTATGTGATTATTACATATATATAATCTAGAAAAAACAGTAACTACTACATTTCCTGTCGGTTCTTCTTAGCGGAATTTATATTCCAACCCGGTAGCTTTAAATTTAATTTATCTTGTAAAACAACGATTCAAAAGTTTTTGTAAGACCCTATTTAGTACTGCCAAATTAGTTAGCTGAGACTGTATATAATATAATCGCCGACAATATCTGGAAACTGAAGGCGCAGATTAAAATATATATATATTTTTATAAAACTTGAATATCCTATCCGACACTAATTTCGGCTACAATCCTGTATGTTCTCACAGCCACCATAAAAGGCTTTTCGGGTACATGTGTGAACTGGCCTTAATACATCTAACAACAATGATAATTAGATATCCAGTTAAAATACTTAATTTATAATACAATAAAATATTTATATTAAGCAATACGATAATACATTAAAAAAAAGAATTTATAGTTAAATTCAACAATAATACATTAGTTACATAACTTTATATAATTAACTAAATGGCTAACCGTCAGTTTCTGAAGTCAGAAATACTGGTCAGACTAAATACTGAACACTCATTGGTGGATTGCCATCGACCAATGACCATTCAGATTCAAGTCAAAGTAATTAATCTTACTTTGATTAACATTTCGAGGCAAGTTTGACAAATAGCTTAACGTAACCGATAATAATTAAACCAACAACAAAATTAGAATATAAGTTTATATATATTAAAGTTTAAAAAGATAAATTCAATGTAAGCATTCAAATATTTAAGATTTTATTAATATCTGTGGTAAATAAGCTATATAAGAAATACAAAAGTAATACTTTTAATGGAAAATGAATCAAACAATTAATATACATATGTAAATAATTTCATCTAATTATCATTGTGGTATTTAAAATCTATATATATAAAAAGAATGCTTCTTTGTTTGTCCCGTATGCGTTATATACAGTCATCCGATCCAGTGATTCTCACATTCGGAAGTATCGGATGATTGTTTACAAAAAAAAAAAAAAAAACAGGCATTGCAACGCATACCAGGAATTAGCTAGTAATAAATTAATTATAGTCAAGATCGGCATTAGTCTAATTCAGAATATAATTAACATTAAAACCTACACATTGTCTAGTTAACCATTCACGGAACACTAACACTAACAAAAATTTATAATAAAACAATTAAAATTGCAACAGCAAGTCCGTTAAATCGACGACTCTATCACAATTTCATGTCACAATGATATGCCTAAATTTGATAATGCTATAAATTACACAATGTATATATAACTGGATAATTTCAAATGTCAATTTATTCTAACAAATCACGGTCTTATACACAGGTCTATCAACAACAGTAGTGGGGGTACGTCGTCTTAATGATTGCGCTGTTCTGTTCAATTTACGGCCGCCAGAAGCATGACGATAGTTGGTTGTGCTGTGCAACGAAGACAGAATAGCATTCTGGCTCTTTTTCTATTACACGTAACGCGTACCGCGTGTCACTCAACCGGAACGTGACCGCGCCCATCGATAGCAACGACGTACAGCGGCGTTGACGCGAAATAAAAATTATATCACGATCGTACCAATCTCTCACCACCGAAATTCGGCTCCGTTGATAAATCTGTATGCAAGACCGTGTAACAAATCTAGCGAGACTGTTAGCTGATAAAATACAAACGTAGCGTTCAATTTACGAAGATTTCAATATGTCAAATTTGTAGTTCCGAATCGTCCAAAGGCAGGAGGCGTAAATAAACAACATTGACCTTGAATTGGCATGACGTCATACATCGAGAATCTAAATAATCTATTATTTATGAATACAATGATATAAACTCGTGAAAAAGTTGTCTTCAGAGCTTTGGAAGTAAAAATGGATATAAGTAGTAAATTGGATTGGTGTTGTATTATATAGATAAGAACTGTTTGTAGTGCATAATACAGCAGAACTATTAGCAAATCGTATATAATATGTAAATCTAAGGTTTCTTCATGTTCACTCCTCTCGCCATTGGAATATACAAACTGTAACCTAATATCTGTGATTTGTGAGCACCTTTGTTTATATTCAAACTAGCGAGGTTTTAAACTGTCAAAGAATGAAAGAAAAGCCACATTCAGTCATACAACAATAAAATCAATAAAAAACTATCCATCAATCTATCTCACAACCATTTTGCAAAGTCACTTATAAAAAAAAAATATAGATTAAAATAGGAGAATCACTAAGAGCAGCCACCATAACTATTGTTAGTATACCAATTGTACATGTTTTGATTTTAATGACAACTATGAAGATCATTTTTATATTACTTTATGTTGTCTATATGAGGGGGCTTAGTTGTTAGAAAACGCGAATCTAAACCGATTGCTAATTCGATTAAGCAAGCATATTATAATTTCCTTTGTTTAGTGAGGGAAACTGCACGTGTCCGGTGTCATTATGTCAAATGTATGCCCACCGATCCTTATTGGAGCAATGTGATAGAATAAGCTCTGAACCACCTCCTTAAAAAGAGAGGAGGCTCTGCAGGCTTATCTTAAATGCTACAATCATAATTAAAATCACTTTAACTGGCAACAGGTGTGTTAAATCAGTAACTGTTATGGCAACTCCTCTTTTTTTTTTATTGTTCCTGGGAGGGCAAATGACTCTACTACCTAAGTTTTAGTAAGTGGTAGTAGTGTTGCATATATTTGCATTACATATTAAAATAATAATAATAATACATACTGAAATAACACTAAATATATAAAAGTGGAATAATCTTTCAGTGTTAAGTATCCAATACATTTTAAGAGAAATTTGTATTAAACTAAACACATGAAATTGTGACAAAGTGCTATGCTTAAAAGCAAATGGAATGATTTTAGCACTACATTATATTATTAAGTTATTTAGTGTTTTTATAGAGATAATTTATTTTATATTATTCATATGACAATATCTATATAATTAATATAATTTAAACTTATAACATGCATTTATTCTATCGGCTTTTACGATTTGATATTTTAAGTACCTTACAACAGCTATTAGCGACACAATTTCAATGACTTCCAAAGTTTATTAATTATTAATATTAGCCTTCATTTAAATATTTCGTATATTTCATGATATATACTATTATATACTTATTAGTTAATCCTTTGCCAAAAATATGTTTTGAATGTGAGTAACACCTTTAATAAATTCATTGAAGACTTAAGAAGGTTTTACATTTAATTTAAACTAATTTTTTTTTTCTTTAACAATCTGCAACATTTTTTTAGCTTTTGTCATATTAATTCAACTATATGTGAATTGATTTTTCATATCACGAAAATTTTAATGATTACGAGTAAAATACTATAAACAAAAGTGACACCACAATGACAAAATAATAAGTAACGAGTTGTATCATGGTGATAATCATTGTCTATTCTTCACTGGATACGAAAAACTAAATTACCTCTATAAAAACAACGAGTTTTACAACACTAGTAATATCAATGAGATAAATTCGTTAGGTTTATGATCGGAGACAGCATGAGCCATCTCCGACAGATGTTGTCTTGCCATTGATTGGGCCCAAGCTGCCATCATATTTGGGTAGTTCCTTGCATTTTGCTTGCTGAAATACAATATATAAGTGAATTACTAAAAATTATTTATTTTGTAATATAAACTATACGAAAATATAAACAATGTAAAATCCATCTTATACATAGTTATTGTGAGAATCCTGAAAGAAATATTCATTCGCTTAATTATTATGATAATAATAATAATAATAATGCCCTCCAGACCGATTTTCGATCACGGCAGCCAATCTCAAGAGAGATTAGCCAACTGCGCAGGAGATATTATAGTGCACAAGCGTTTGTGCAAACACAGGTGCACTCACTATTCCCTAGCTCTCATAATCCGATGGGACTGCAATCCGACACGACCGTAAAGAGTTCAGGCGCAGGACCAACGGCTTTACGTGCTTTCCGAGGCACGGGAGTGTACACACTTCGAACTTCCAGACTCCGGGCTGCTACTAAGAATTTTCAACAGAAAATCTCAATAACATTTTATTGGCCCGACCTGGGATTTGAACCCAGGACCACCGTGTCCGCGGCCTTACATGTAGCCACTGGACCAACGAGGCAGTCAAGTCAATATTATATTATGTATTGTGAATATACCTCCATCAGTTCAACAGCAATCTCCATAAACAGCCTTTCCACATTCTCTGCTTCTTTTGCTGATGTTTCTAAGAAATACATTCCATGTCTTTGCGCAAAATCCTCTCCTATATGACGAGGGATTTCTCTATCTTCTCTATCAGTTTTATTACCTTCAAAAGAAAGTTGTAGTATGAGTACAGTACAGTAATTATAAATTATATTACAAAAGAAACAAGAAAATTTGCTGAATTTGATCCTTTGATCCCCGATTGGTTTTGAGATTTGAAACTTACTCCATAGCTGCTTTATTATTAAGTTAAATCATTTTAACTGTACATATAACGAAATACCACTCATCAGGAGATCTAAAATATCCACCCGATTGACTTGGAATTTGTCACAGTTATTCCTTCTCTGATGTAGAAACTCACTAAGAACGGATTTTAAAGTTCTTCTTATTATCTAACCATGCCGATAACCGAAGTGAAGTCAATTAGCTAGTATGATTTATAAAATCCGTCGAGCTAGGTCTGTAATAGTAGTTTGTAGTCTTTAGTTACTCATTTTTAATAACTATCTTTTCTTGCCTTCTTACTACATGGATAGATAAAGAGTTAAACAAATTACTTTTTACAGGCCTCAGAATACATGTACATTGTCTCACTATGGTTTCTTTCACCACTGAGCATTATTGTTACTCAGAAAATAATTACTTATTATTAAAGTATTATATTTCTTAATACAAAACAATTGATGATACCAATTATCCTAATTGCATACCAAAACATGAAACAAACAAAACCTACGAAAAAGAGAAATCTGTAATGCTATATTATGAGCCGGTAGGCTTGGTTGGTAGATGCTTGCCTTTCGCGCCGAGGGTCGTTGGTTCGATTCCCACCCAGGACAGACATTTGTGCGCATGAACATGTCTGTTTGTCCTGAGTCTGGGTGTAATTATCTATATAAGTATGTATTTACAAAGTAGTATATGTAGTATATCAGTTATCAGATGTCCATAGTACAAGCTCTGCTTAGTTTGGGATCAGATGGCCATGTGTGAATAATGTCCCAGGATATTATTATTTATAAACAAATTAGTTTTTTCTATAAATGTATAATAAGCAATATAGACAATTTATATTACATTTAAAAGGAAAAACTTACCGACTAATATTCTAAGAACCTTATGATTAGCATACTCTTCTATTTCTCGGAGCCAATCTGGCAAGCAGTCGAATGTCGGCTGGCAAGATATATCATACACCAATATCAATGCATGTGCTGAGCGATAGTAACTCTGGGTTATAGATCTGAATCTCTCCTGTCCTGCAGTATCCCATATTTGTAACTGAAACGGTGTAAAAATAAAAATTTAATTAAAATTCTAGAACGACTTGCTTAATAACTAGTAAGTTGACTAATAAAATTCAGCCAATAAAATATATGTTACTTAATTTTTATATTACTCTAAACATATTACGTTCATTGTGTGCGTCAATCTACTATATTACATTTTTTTTTTTAATCAAAATACATTAATTTGTTTTTTTTTTTAATATTGCCGAAAAAAACTAGGTAACAATACCAAATATAGCAATTGAAGTATTATACTAAAGGCATCGTGCGTAATATCTTGCTCACCTTCACTTTCTCTCCGTCGACTTCCACAGTTTTGATCATAAAATCAACACCAATTGTAGCACCTTGGCCTGGTGGGAACAAGCCCTGTGTGAATCTCCGTACTAAACAGGTCTTACCTACACCAGCATTGCCTACTAATACAACTTTAAATAGAAACTTATAATCTTCCATTATGAGCACCAAATTACATTTGTCGAAAACTAACTGAAAGGAATTATAATAAATTATCACCCGCGTTCACTGTTACGCTTTAGTGAATTGACAGGCATTACATTGAGATATGATGCTGATATTCTATCAAACCGATTAATGTATGATCAAATAAACATTATAGATAAGATTAAAATATTTTATTAAGATTTAACATCCGATTCGAGATTCGAAAACAACACACACAGTATAGTATAATAATAATATTATGTACTCTGTGCCTGTGCTGTAAGTATGACAGATTGTCAGTAAAGCCAAACAGAGAAAAAAATATCGACGTTTCGATCAAGTGATTATATACTCTGTGGTTTTGACATAATTTTGCCAAGTTCAAAAATAGGTTGATATATAGCCTATTCCAACCACAATAGGAATAAACCGAAATAAACAACTTTGACACCGAATTAATGCGATATTGGTCGAGATCTTGAATAAGCTATGATATTCACTATGGACTCGCGAAAAGATAGCGTTTTCAATGTCCGCGAAGTTGTAATCGAAACTTCGAAAGTTAAAATTATATGGTTATAACTAGTTCATTGGAATAGTGGTGTATCATAAATAAGGGAAAATTAATCAAGAACTGTTCATTGTGCATAATACAGCAGAACGATTAGAAAATCGCATGGAATTTGTTCCTACTCCGATTGGAATACCTACACTATTTTGAATAAAAAATATTATAAACAGTTTTGTACAAAAATCAGAATTGTACTTTTTTAGTTATTATTAGAAATACAACATTAAAAGAACTGTAAAATTACATATTTTTATGTCATTTATAATTTTATACAGTAGCCAATTTATGATGAATTAAAAAATAACAAATTAGTTATTATTAGGTAGAGCACATTTGAAAAATAAAAGACATACATATACATAAAAATAATCTTTAAATCAATTCTTATTTATCTATATGTATTATAGTATGGTAAATGGTTAAATATTTCTTTAAGTTATTTTGTTATTGTTATTGTACATCACACTATTACCAATTTTGTCTTTTTTGTTCCTCAGACAAGGACATGTTTTAGTTTTACATCATAGAAGACGTAGGTAGCGATAAGGCCGCCTTTGCTTACGTGGTTAGTTTTATTGTTATTTTATTTTTAGTATGCGCTATATGAACTGTATATAAATGAATAAATAAATAACATTATACATGTACAATGACATGAAAAATGATTTTAACCACGGTCGTAAACACAGGTCTTGCAACTTGGGGTACGTTGTAAATATATATAAAGTAATGTGCTTCATACATTTGCGCTTATACCCATTGAGGATATTGAATTTGAATATTGATATTATAATAACGCTAATAAAAAAACAAATAAGATTCATTTAAAAAATAGTAGTTTTAAGCAAAATATGAGATAACACCAATGAAGGAAAAACTATACGCGGTGTATTGTATTAAAAGGATCAAAGCGGGTTGTCATTTAAAAATATATTTATTTTAATGTAAGGCGTTAAAGTTTCAAAACAATATAAAGTTTATATTTAAATTCATTGACTTGACATTAACTGAACTTTATTTATACTCTGTGATGTCGATAGTCAATCTGACCACAGTCGTATACACTTAATACACTACTGTTGTTGATAAACTTGTGTATACATACGACCGTGTGAAATGATAGTTGACAGCAGAGTATAAATAATTACAATCACTACTGTTGACAATATTGATTTCGTAAATTGAAGTTTATTAAATTTCAAATAAATTTATGAATAAAAATATCTATTTGGTTTTGTTAAATCGTTGTATAAATATATTATTGATTTATCATTATTGATTTTTGCAATTTGTTATTTTTCTCTCTTGCATATTATTAGACAATAGTTTGTTACATGTATACGGCGAATAGCTTTATTAATATATTGAAAATAAACAAAGCCAAACTGAAGTTGATTTATTAAAAAATATCCAATTAATACGAAGCAGTATGTCAAATTTAAATTATACGACGCGCACCGAAGGGCAAACAAAGATTAATACAATCATATGGACTGTACCAAATTTTATCAATTTACTTGAAAATAGAACGGCTAGAGAGTTTCGAACCGAGAAACCAAAAGATCCATGTGCAGATCCCATGTATTCACGGTTTCACTTGAAGATGCAATTTTTAGGACGAGACAATGATATAATTGAAATCTATTATTTATCGCCTAACCCCGTATTTTTGAAATCGATACTAACTATTTGCTTAAAAAGATTTGAAGAGCGTTCAATAGTTATAAAGGAGTATCACACAGTTCAGCCTAACAAATGGCAATATTTAGCTACATTATTCAAGAGAGATATTGCGGGTTTTGATGGTCGTGACATATTTCTTTTAAGTGATGGTAGCCTCCGATTGAAATTTCAATTTATTGTGACAAATGATATTAAAGTAGACCATTCTAATGTTCCTGAAACTCAATTGAGCAATGACTTTGAGAATCTATTAAATAATGGTTTGTTCTCTGATATCACTATGAAATCTGTTGAGGGGAATGAATACAAAGTCCACAAGGCAGTACTCGCTAGTAGGAGTGTGGTTTTAAAGGCTCACTTTGAACACAACACAACAGAGTGCCACACAAATATTGTAGAATCTCCACTAGAGGCTGAAGTACTTATGGAAGTTTTGACATTTATATATAGTGATAAGGCTCCAAGAGTTGAACACATACCTGAGAAATTGCTGGCAGCTGCTGATTTCTATCAACTAAGTAGATTAAAAAGCTTGTGCGAAGAAGCATTGCATAAAAAATTAACAGTAGAAAATGCTATTGAAACTTTACAGCTGGCAGATTTACACTCAGCCAAAATTCTGAAACAATTGACTTTGGAATTTATAAAGGATGGCCAAGCTAAGCTCATTACTAAGACAGAGGGATGGGCCAATGTGAAATCTGTGGAGCTAATTAAAACTATTTATGATTATATTATGACAGACGATGTTGAAGCTGATATTAAATAATTAAGACTTATTACATAATTATTATTAACTAATAGTACCTGTGCAATATATTCCATTTCCTTAAATTATGCTTATATTTAAATCCTAGGCATAAACAATTATGTCTTGAATTAATAAACTATTTAAAAGATGAATTTGTTTTTTTTTTAAAAGTAAAATAAATATAAGCTACCCATACACCTAGTTTACACAATAATTTAATTACAGTTACTTATTTCATTAAATGCTTAAAGCAGATTTTTTGGTTGGTAACTACAATTGACATAAGTCTTATTTGACTCATAAATGACTTCTTATTTTATTATTCTTATAATTATCGCTTAATCGAATAAAATGCACTGTAACTGTAAATAACACAGTATAAAAAAGGTAATTAAAAGAAACTGACATAGAGTAATGTACATTTTATTTACTGCCACTTTCTATGTCACTATTGCTATCACTATCATCACTAGAGTCACTCGAGTCTGTTTCACTATGATACTGAGTCATTTGAACCTTGTTTGTGTTAACAAACAAATCATCCTCATTGGGTTCCTCATCTTGTTTTCTATTGTCATCAAATTCTTTAGGCCATAAATTGTTTTCTTTGTAATATTTTATAGAATCCTTATTCATAATTTTTACAATTTCCGCTTTAACTTTGTCTCCCTCTGTTATTGGTTCGACTAGGATGTAGTGTCCACGTTTTACCCATATATTTTTTCTAAACTTAGTAGGCATTGATACTAAATATTCTTCACCGGCAGGAGTAGTGACCTGTAGTAAATACGATGGAATCAAAATAAATAGAATCAATATATAATCAAATTCAATAAAAGTGATAAAATTTGTTTGTAATATACCTCATGAAGATTGTTGCCTCTACTTTTCAAAACTTTGACAATACTTTGATTTTCTTTTGGCAGCTCATAGTCGTCCCACAAAGCTTCATTCATTACATGTTTCCTTTTCGTTACTTTCGACATATTTAAGATAATTTTTTACTGTAAAAGTAACATAATCAACGTAGAAATATAAATTATAAATGGGTATGTTAAATGGTTAACCTAACTTCATACTTCATAAATGTCATCTTAATTTTTGACATGTAATGTCAACATTGACAACATTTTTATTATTATTATTTCACGGTTATAGAAGTTTATCTTTTGGCCTATAAATACATATGTCAAAATATAGTAATATTACGTATAAAAAAAAACAAGGATAAAGGTGTTATAAATTTTATTTACACTTTTCAAGAACATCAAAAATAGTTAGCGATTCTCCATCTGGTATTCCATAACCCTTTTCCAAGCCGTGGGGGTTTGAAGGTGTGGTACAACATAGATTAGCTTCTTTTCTTAGTACTTGATCTACTTCTACTGATGTGAAGAAAGCTACTGACATTGGTAAATCGTGTATACCCACCCTAAAAAAATAAGGTAATAAATATATTATTTAATACTTAATTCAGGCTAATCTAGATGGGGCTTCACGGTAGCATGCGCAAGCGATCCCGTGGTGCCCTCCAACCAGACGGAGAGGATAACACTGGTTTTTTAGTGGGTATGCCGGCGCCTTCAATAGTGGTGACCCCCTCATACCCCTCCACTTCATGTGGGGGAAAGGTGAAAATGCGTTTTTTCAGCGAAAAAAAAAAGAAAAAAGGCTAATCTAGATGGTGGCGGCAACATCTTTCTTGATCTTTGCTCCATTAACGAGCGCGAAACAAGAAACATACATTAAACTTGGCTTTATGTTTAGAAAAAAAAAACACCATCACGTAGAGCGCTCCCTAAGGAGCAAGAACGCTTCCATTATGATCCAAAGTGAACACAGCTTTAGATTCCAAAGTTAACCATATATGTTAATGTAATTCATATTTTGTACTCTTTACAATGATAGTGGAGATCGCTGAAACTTTTATTATTAGGTTGCTATTAATATATATTTATAAGGAAATTTTATAATGTAATATGTAAATTAAAAAACAATACCTTTGAGAACAAAATGCTCTTGTGAAGAGATTAGTTATCTGTAGAGCTAAGGCTGTTTTATATCTGTGTTCGTCCGGTACTAAATATCTCACTTCGTCGTGAAAACTTAGACAGAATCTGCAAAATATTTATGTTCTCAAGTTTATAAATATATTCAATAATAATATAGTTACAAAAAATTTACTAATATTTGCTATTATTTTTGTTACGTTATAAATCAATTTAATTGAAATTTGTTCATAAAACAAAAAAACAAAATTTAGA
The DNA here is from genome assembly GCA_905220585.2 of Nymphalis polychloros. Taxonomy (NCBI): domain Eukaryota; kingdom Metazoa; phylum Arthropoda; class Insecta; order Lepidoptera; family Nymphalidae; genus Nymphalis; species Nymphalis polychloros. Next base: position 2,069,166 of record HG992262.1, read on the forward strand.
ATTGCAAAGGTAAATAATAAACATTTATAACATTTGTATAAAATACAAATCAATACCTTGCTTTTGGAGCGAGATGTGCCATGCTGACCAGCATGAGGTGCAGGAAATCAGCGGCTGCGCTCTGCACGGCCCAGTTGAGCCGAGTGCCCCCCCAGCGACCACCAGCCTGTTCCAGCGATCTAGACAACCTGCCTTCTAGAAACGCCGTTGCTGGAGCTTCAGAATCTGTTCCGTTAGAAATATTTAAAATTATAAACCGTTACAATTTGAATTTAGATAATCAAAAGACATATAACGAAGCCCAATAAACCTAACAATATCAATCAAACATTTTTATAACATTCTAAAATGAAAAATATATGAATTATTATCCGTACATAAATTCGAATCTTGTCATTCTTCATCTCGCTCCCACGCCGTATTTCAAGTCACATTTGTTGTACTTACCTGCAATTTCCTCCAGTTTATTGAACATTTGAGATTCAGTACCGCCGACCCACACAGGACGCTCAAACATTTCGTCAACCTTCTTGCCGCTGAGCTTAGCGAGACGCATCGCTTGGTATGCTGACATTTCTAATGGCTGAAAATTTTATTTTTATATTTGTTAAATATACTTATATTAATAATGTCCTCCAGACCGATTACGGCCACGGCGGTCAATCTCAAGGGGGGTATAGTCTAGTGGCCAGCTGCGCAGTTGGCTTATTTCTCTTGTGAGATTGGTCGTCTTGGCCGAAATCGGTCTGGAGGACCTTACTTATATTAATTATAAATGGACTTTTAAATTCGTTGTGCTGTTTTTATTTCCAATTAAAGTTGAGTCCACTATAGTTACTGAGAGATCAACCCTCTGGGATGTCGTTTGGAAAAGAGGAAAAACAAAGGGGGCTATCTCACGTAAGGACGGTATATACTCGGTGGTAGAGCTTTGTGCAGGGTAGGTACCACCCACTCATCCGTTATTCTACCGCAAAACAGCAGCATTTTGTATTGTTGTGTTCCGGTTTAAAGCCAATGTAATTACAGGCACAAGGGACATAATATCTTAGTTCCCAAGGTTAGTGGCGCATTGGCGATGTAAGTGATGGTTAACATTTCTTACAATGCCATGCCAATGGACGTTGGTGACCACTTACCATCAAGTGGTCCATATGCTCGTCCGCCTACCTATACAATAAAAAAAAATGTTATTTATTATATATAGTTATAGTATATTTATTATTGAATCAGGTGTAGAAAGTGTCGGACATTGTTTATTGTCTCATATAGATGTTAAGACGGATCACAAAATCATCGTACCCGATCTCCCAGCTCCTCATCGATAAAACCTTCCGAAAACTTTTCCATCAGTCGATAAACCCGCCTCCCCTTCGTCGTGGAAAACATTTTGGCCGCTTTACTCTTTGCCTCGGATATCGTCATCGTCGGGTTGAACTGCTTCAGCAAGCGCTCGGCGAAATTTTGCCCGGCACCTGCAACAGCGAGTGTCGTTGGTGAGGGAGGGGGGCGCACGGGGCAGTCTGCAACGGGTGAGCGTTGACCGTGGGCAGTGTTGCTAACAGGGAGTTTTTCCCCCTAAATTTGGGGTAAGTCAGATGAAATGGGGGTATTTTCAGGGGCAACAAATTTTAAGGCGGTTTTTTCAGATCGAACAGTTTTTAGAAGAATTCCCTTATGGGATAACTTTTCAGTGCAATTTCAAGTTTAATGCGGCTTGCAGTACTTTCTGGAACTTTTTTTACCATAATATTACAAATGCATTTTCTATTTATTTCAATTACACGGTCAGAGGGCAATGGCGGGGGGATTTCGAAATAGTGTTATGGATGCTTTTCGGAGGTTGGCAGCACTGACCGTAGATGCGCGCGTAGTTGATGACCTTGGCGTGGTCGCGGCGCACGTTGGCAGCGCGCGCGGTGAGCGCATGCAGGTCCGAGCCGCGCCGCTTGTCGCCCGCCAGCACCGCCCAGCCGAACGCGCTGCCGCCGCACACGCCGACTGCGCTGTCGCCCAGCAGCGCCGCGATCCACAGCTCCTGTCGGGGAAATGTCACGGCACGATTTTAAATTTTATCGAGTCTATAGTCGTTTTGCTACACATTTCTGTGACCACACATAGACGATCGTCTGTAGCAGAAAATTATTATTCCATGTTTGAATGAGGGGTCGATCTGTTTATTTTTGTGACTTAAGGTTCTTTTTAATGAATTTATAGCTTCAATTGAAATTGAATTTAGAAACCCCCGACCATTCAGATGAATCTGGAGCGAGAGTATCCGTACCTGCGAGTCGACGTCGGCGCCCACGAATTTAAACCCGGGTGGAGCTTGCACGAGCGCCCGCAGCTCAGATCCGATGCGCTCGCTGTTGGCGTTGCTGGCCGTCATCCAAGTCGGCTCGGAAGCCCTGAACGAATTATTTTATGAGTACAAAAAGAAGCCACATTAGAACCTATCGCATTAGGTTCGTTAGCTTCTGGTCCTGACACTGTCCTTTAAACTCTTGCATATACGATTCTCTCACAGACAAATGTATGAAAAAAAAATATTGCGCCGTTGGGGCATCCTCGTCAGGATCGAAGTTCAATGCGATATCTTTTTGACTCAAACGTGTTTTAAAATGTAGATTTTAATTGATTATATTACTTTCTTTTTGTCACACCAAAAAGCTCCTACAAAAAGGATGTACCTTTAAAAGTCGACAACGACCTTAGGCTCCCTACCGTGAACCTCTCCTGCCCGTGGTGCATCCTGCAGAACAACGAAATGGGGATGCTAAGAATCGGCGACTGTTTCTGGCCACGTACAATGAACGCTCTATGCGGCTGGACGAACATTTGACAGAATTGGAAGTAGATTTAAGGCGTATTCATTGGGATATAGTAGGTCTATCGGGAATCTGAAGACAGGTCGAGGACATGATGACACTAGATGCCGGTCACTTGCTCTACTTCCGAGAAAGACACCAACTATCCTAAGATGGCGTCGGCTTTTTGATCAACAAGTCACTCAGAAGCAATGTTGGAGAGGTTGGCAGCATGTCGGCGAGGGTCGCATACCTTGTCTTAAAGATATCCGAGAGGTATACCTTGAAGGTTATACAAGTGTATGCCACGACGTCCACATACACAGACTAAGAGATCGAACCCATGTACTAAGACATAGTGAAAGCTGTCTCGTACGAGTACCTTCTACGCTGTTGTTATGAGTAACTTTAATACCAAAGTGGGAGTACAAGAAGATGGTGAATCAAGAGTAGGAAAATTCAGCTATGAACAGCAGGAATCATCGGAAACACTGGAAGTAATCACCGCCTGGTAAGAGGCACCCTGAATATTAACACTAAAGTCGAACGATCGCGGTTAATGAATTCGACTCTCAGACCAATTCTGCCCCAGGTCGAGGCTGGTTGTGAATGCTTCCAGCTGGAACACTGAACTGTTTTGCCATGTTGGAAACCAAGCAGGGCATTGACGACGCCACCAACAGTCTGGTACGTGTCATCCTTGAGGTGGGCCAAAATTACTTTCGGCAAAAGAGCAATGAACGTAAGTCGAAGCTCTCAAGCGAGACTCTGGATGAAATGACGAGAAGACGTAAACAGCAAAACATGACGCCATCTGAGTATCAGGGACTTAAGAGGAAGGTTAAAAAACTAATAAGGCGTGACAAAAGACGAGCGAATACCCGAAATATTGAAGATGCTATAGCATTCAATAGGGGCTCAAAGGTTCTTGCAAAACCTAACCTAACCTAACCTACCTCCTGTTGTCACCTGAACCAGAAACTCAGAACCAAACCAAGGCATTGAGATTCTAGCAGGTCGAAAAGTACTATGGCGATTTATACTCATCACGAGTACCTCCACCTGAGCACCAGAGTTCACATGACCCACGAGCCAGACTGACACGCCACCTATCAGAAGAGCTTTCCGACATCGACTTGGACGAGACATCGCGCGTAGAATTAGTTCGCTGAAGTGGAAGTGGGCGGGTTATGTCTCTAGACGCATTTACGGCTGGTGGAGCCGACACGTGTTAGAGTGGAGGTCACGTTTAGGCAAAGTTAGTGTAGGACGCCCTACGGCGTGGTGGACCGACGATTTGAAAAAAGGTGGCAGGTACGGGATGGATGCGGGCTGCCCAAGATCGGGATGGTTTGCGTTCTATGGAGGAGGCTTTCGTCCAACAGTGGATGGCGACAAGCTGAGTTATAAAAAGCTCTTCCGTTCGCTTTATACAACTAACTCTAATCACAGATTAAAAAAACGATTTATATTTTTAAAATTAATCTAGCATTTTTTAGGATAACAATTAGTAATAATTTATTCAAATTTAATTATAAAATATTGAATAACAAGTAAAAAAAAACACAAATTAAATTTGATTCAGAATAGTGATATAAATTCTAACGGATTTTATTTGGAATATTGTCACAGAAAATTAAATATTTTAAGAATGTATTAAACATCAAAAATGTATTTAAACGTTGGAAACAATCAAAACAGTCTACTATAAATTAAATAATAATAAGGTCCTCCAGACCGATTTCGGTCACGGCGGCCAATCTCAAGAGGGATTAGCCAACTGCGCAGGACATATTATAGTGCACAAGTGTGTGCGCAAACACAGGCGCACTCTCTTTTCCTTAGCTCTCATAATCCGATGGGACGGCATTAATTAAATATTAATATCTTGTTAAATAATAGTCTTATATTTTCCATTATATAAATTTCCTGTTTACAAACTTGCTATTTACAAAATAAAATAATTTAAACAATTATAAAAATAAAATCGATCATTGTTATCGCTTGGAGCGCTATCTATGAACATAGATGAATTTCATACATCGAATAACATATGATGACGCAACTCAAAGCAAAAAAAAATATAAGAAAAATATATTTTATGGCAGTAACTGGACTGTTACAACAGAAACACATATCAACAGTTTACATTTTAATTACCGAAAATGGATGTTCAATATTCTCACCGTCTCGTCAGAGTTCCGCAGACGACCACCTGCGGTACGATGGCTCCGTACCGTCGCACGGTGTTCCGCAGAGGTTCGGGCAGCAACCGATCCGGCAGCCACACCACTTGCTGCCCCGTCACGCGCTCCCTGTTGTTGCGCCAGTACGACATCATGCGACCGAACGACAGCACCTAACGACTATTTCATGAGGACGCAAATAGTAACCCTGTTAAACAATACTTTCCAGCCTCGAGGGCCTTTCCCAACGGAGACTAGCCAATCGCGAAGGATTTATTATAGTGTGTGTGCACCAACACAGGTGTACTAACATGTGAGCGTTCGGCTTTGCTTTAAGTGTACGCGGTGTTAACACTGTCAAGTTAAATACAATGGCTTGCTGCTCAGATATACAGAAAAACCGTGTAGCTTTTTGTTTGGGGATATGATTAGTGGTCACCAACGCCCATAGTAATTGACGTCATAAGAAACATTAACGGTTCCTTACATAATGAAAGCTATACAAACTTATACAATATGGTTTCGTTGCGCATAGCAAGACTTGATACTGATAAATTGAAAATATGTGCATTTACTAAATTTAATCGATTTATTGATGACAAAAAGTCCTATTTAATTATAATGTTTCACCTTTTCAGCGTCGTTTCCCTGTGCGGACAACACATTCTGGCTGAACATGTTCAGAAAATCTCTCGCTAGTGGATTACCAACTTTATACTTAGGTCCATCTTTGTGTGGTAAACGTAAGAAATGGCAGCAACCTGCAATCATTCGAATGCATATCAAGTGTCAAGTCTATTAATATATATAACAGCCGAGATAGTCCTGAAAATATTTAAAAAAATGTTAAAATATACGCGATAATTTTTTTCGGCCTGCAACACCATGCCTATCACGTGTTCGTGGTCCCTATAAAGAAAAGGCTGAGTATCGCTGATCTAAACCAAAGGTAGCGAGGTCAAACCTAGGCAAGTAACACTGAATTTTCATGCGATTATTATGTGTTTATAATTCATCGCGTGCTCCGCGGTGAAGCAGAACATCGTAAGGCAACCTGTTTACTTTATCGATACAAATTCCTAGCATATGATAATAGACAGCCTTAATATTGGTAATTTTTAATTAAAGATAGGCAGGCAGACTGGCAAATGGGCCACCTAGCGGTAAGTTGCCACCACCGCCCGTAGGCATTGGCATTGTTAACAATATTCACCATCCTTACATCGCGAATGCGCCACGAGCATTGGGAAATAAGTATTTTATATACACCGGGCCGAGTTACACTGGCTCACATACCCATCAAACCGGAACACAACAATACTAATTGTTGCTTGGCGATGTAATATGTGGTGCAAAAAACCCTACCACATCTTGTCGATTGTATCACCTCACCTATATGTTAAGATCACCATTCCTTATTACATCTTAGTCTTACTTACCCTGTACCTGAATCCCACACCAAACCCCCAACCCGTGGTACTGATTAGCTGCCGCCTGTTCTTCTTTCTTCTTCCTAGCATAATAAGCTCTCCTGCCTAGGTCTTCCTGTCGAATACAATATATCATATAGGTCTTTATAGTTTTCTAAACAAACATAAACAGTAGGCATCTTAAAAATCAAATTCAATTATATAGTTTTTTATATATATAAAATAGAGAAGCGGACGGGAAGATGGACCACCTGATGGTAAGTGATCACCATCGCTCATAGACATTAGCGCTGGAAGAAACATTAACCATTCCTAACATAGTCAGTGCGTCACCAACCTTGGGAATTAAGATGATGGCCCACTCACACTTCAAACTGGAACACAACAATACTAAGGATGGTCGCATACGGGCCACCGGCCACAACCACAAAACGCCGCCACCGTCGCCGGCATATTTCCTGTAGTTTTCATACATTTTATATGGACTCGCCGCACACGGATGACGCAGGTGGCCGTCACACGCTACAAATATAATGTATGAAAATTACAGGAAATATGCCGGTGGCGGCGTTTCATGGTTGTGGCCGGTGGGCCGTGTGCGACGACCCTAAGTATTGTTGTTTAGCGATATGGTCCTTCGAGCAGGATTTTAGAAATGAAGTGTACAAAATAACGTCTCCGTGGACAGTAATCTAAAATTCGTGACGTAATCAAGTATCTTTGCGGCACATTTCTGTTATATATTTTTCTTCTTGTCTCGAATTGTCTCTATTGTTGTAATTAAGTTTAAATTTAAATATATTTAGTATTACATAAATCAGTTAATAGTTGTTACGCGACTTTATGTATTGTTTCAATGTATTTAGCGTAGTTTTAGTGTATACAACTCTTGGTAAACATTAATAAATAAATTAATATCAAGACCAGTGTTGCCAATACCATAAAATGAATCCAATAAAATATTTAAAAAACATACCTCTACAGTTTTAGGTAACATTTGTACATCAGCTTGAACTTGGCTCTCTTTGCAGTGCAACATGGGACAGGTTTCTAGTAATTTCCCCAACGGCACCGCCGGTTGTTCCTTGGTTTCCTCTCGAGTATTACTGAACGGCACTAGAAATCCCCAGCCCTCTGACTGAATGTAGTGGATAGGATAGCCTTCCCACGAAAGGCGTAAAAGCTTTGGCGTTATCTATATAACACAATAGAAATAATTAATTTGCCGCATTTATAAGTCAAATAAAAAAAAATTAAAGAGAAGATTATTTCATGCATTTTTGAAATAAAGTAAAATGTCTACATATAGACTAGGTACAATAAATTGATTTGAGCTCTACCTCTCTGAAATCTAATAACATTTCCATAATTTCTAATTAATTTTTAATTTACATCCGATCTTAGAGCTCCGCAGCCCCAGACTTAAAGATCTAAGGCCCCGAGACACTTTGACAATTGAGGCCCCGCCATTCCGAACCGGTTAGAGTAAAATTATATTATTATTGGCACCTCGGCTAGCGGGGCCTAGCCCGGTGCCTTGTATGCCTAGGCATAAATCCGGGGCTGGAGTCACGTTTATTTAATATTAAATAATATAAATCATTAATGTAAGCAGTGGCAACATATTAAAGATAATCATTTAAACAAAGACGGATTTAGAATATGTATGGAAATTAGAAACAACGAACCTGCATACTTGTCGTGATGTTGTTAGCACCCGGAGTCCAATCTAAATCGTTGCCTGGCTTCGTACATAATTTTCTATACCAAGCCGGATATCCAGCCAAATAAGGCTTCTTTACGGGCAGTGATTTTTCTAATTCATACAAATGCCGAAATTTTGTATTCAAATCCCTTATGTCTTGTATGTTTGAATCAATATCTTTTTCACGCTCTAAACTTTCAATGTAATCATCACTTAAAGTCTCGAATGTTCGGTCAATAATTTTTGATTCATTTGTTTGCTCACTAAGGAGTTTCTTAATATCACTTTCAACCTTTTTGGAAGATTTGCTTGGAGTTTTTTTTAATTTTAAAGTCTGCGTAGACCAGTCCTGATCCCACATCCACAGGTCATTTTCATACGCCGCATTCTCCATCAAACGACAAACCTCATCCGCTTTAGACGATAGAATCTGTCGGGATTCCAATTTTAAATCTTCGAACACTGTTTCCGCTGAGTCAATGTATTGCTGCCAATTAGTATTTACGGGTAGGTATGCTGAACCTAAAAAAATTGAATAGACAAAGATAAAAAACACAACTATCTAAAGAATTCACATAAATATTATTTGGTAACGGTTTTGTCCAAACCTATCTGAGTCTGTACCAAAAACTCATAATTTTTTCTATCATTAAAAGATTTTCACATTACAATATATAATAATTAGCCTAGTGGTTAGAACGCGTGAATCTTAACCGACGATCGTGGGTTCAGACCCGGGCAAGCACAACTGAATTTCATGTGCTTAATTTGTCATTATAATTCATCTCGTGCTTAACGGTGAAGGGAAACATCGTGAGGAAACCTGCATGTGTCAAATTTCACTGAAATTCTGTCACATGTGTATTCCACGAACCCGCATTCGAGCAGCATTCACAGACTAACTGACTGATACTGAATGATTTGGCATAACACATAATACTTAAATGCCGTCGAAGAAATAGTGATGTAACTTACCCAGTTCCAACATGCCAGCCAGCGTAACAGGGTGTGGAAACCTCTCCAGGAACAGGGGCAGAAGTTTCTGCAGCACGTTATGAGTCGCCACCACGTCTCCGGCGCAATACTTCATCAAATCCTGGAAGTTCTGATGAACGTCCTCCAACGTGCCCTCGACGAAAACGTCTCGAGTTTGTTTGTCTATCGGCACACCGCAATACAGCTTATGCACCTAAAAATATATAACATTCAAGTCATTAATACGGGATGTCAATTGATAACAAAAACATAACAATATCACAATACTTTCGACCGTATTTCGGACAAAGCGTTTCTTTTTTTTAAATCTTAGACCACAGCCTAGGAATCCGCTGACACCATAAGTTTGAAGTTCATCATTCAATCACGTTTTATATCAGTAGGTAATATAACTCACATCAGTCAAACTGTTCAACGAGCTGATCTCCATCCAATCGTCGTCGGACGGATCCGGTTCCTTGTTCTTGGCCTTGAGCACGGTCCGCTGGTAGCTGGTGACGCCGCTCACGCACGTGTGCATCGACATCGTGTCCATGAAACGGACACCTTCAATACAATCAAACATAAGAATAAATTGATTAATACCAAATTCGGGTTGGTAAGGTTACTATTGACCTACTCTCACCGAACTATACTCTTTTTTTTATAGGATAGGTAGGCGGACGAGCATATGGGCCACCTGATGTTAAGTGGTTGATATGATATTTTTTCATGGAAATGAGATTTCTACTATTCCCTTTGTTGTAGCTTGTCGCTACATGGAGCTACACTTAAACTTCTATACCGTTTACCCCTAACCATGTTAATTGATATTTCTCACCTGCGAGGTTTAAATAAAGGTTCCCAGACTTTTTTTGCTCATAGACCACTTTCAAAATTTAGCCGGTTCCGGTGGACCCCCTGCAGCTGCATTTCTACCATATTCCCAAAAATTTGGACAAAATGTGAAGGTTAGATCTAGTCGAGTCTCCCGTGGACCCCTGGGGGTCCACCTGACCCACTTTGGGAACTAAGGGTTTAAATAGTTAATTAAAAAATATCATTACCTGTTCTACTCAGCCAGTACTGTTCTTTTATTTTGGATCTATCATAGGAGACATTGTGTCCTATAATTATTCTCGGTCTATCTAGATCACTGCATGGTTCTAGACCATCAGTTTCTAATGGTATGAGGTCATCATATTCCACAGAATCAAACTGTTTATGCCCATCACCATTTGCTAAGGGTTTGCTTACCCAGCCATACCTGTAAATGAGAAATATATATTTTTTATATTAAATATATACTTATGCAACCATATACATTATATGCCAATAAAATATATTTTATAAATAGTGCACTGAAGTATCTGTAGAAATAGACAGACAGACAGGAAATGACCTGTTCTTACCGCTACTACCTAATTAAAATATTTCATACCAGCACTCAGCCCGCGACTTCGTCCGCGAAAATTTAAAAACTATTTTTTAACGTAAATACATATATTAGCATTTGTTAATAGACTAAACGCAGAACAGTTGCAGTTTGTTCAAACCGTGTCAATTTTCTAATTTAGAGAATTTTGTACCCGTCATAACTTCTAAACGAAAAGTCCGATTCACATAATTTAAAGTGTAATTTACATGTACATAATCCATTTTAATTATCCAATCATTTAAATGGATAAGGATTAATATCATGATATCAATATCACCACTATTCGATTCCACCCGTATTTGAACTTAATAATTTAAACAAAAACTGTTATTGTGGCTTAACTATAATAGTTAGGCATATACTATCGGCGACTTTTTTATGAGCTATCATGAGTACTATTAATATATAGAACACTATTTTATATATAATCAACAGTATTCGCAGCGCACGCAAAATAATGACTTTCATAGGTAACATTTTAATACCTTGGATTACATTGTTCCATTTTAGGTAGGAACCTCTAAATTTTTTTATAATTAAATATAACCTATGTTACTCAGTAAGGACGTAGCTTTCTAATGGTGAACGAATTTTTAAAATTGGCCGAATAGTTTTTTTTTAAATCGTAACAAACGAACAAAAAATGAAATCTTTCCTTTTTTATAATATTAGTATAGATGTCAGATTCTTACAGGCATTATATTATTTTAATACCTGATTTTCAGAAGAATTTTCATAGAAAACTGAATTTCCCACTGGCTTAACCACGGGCTAGTTATATAACAGTGGCTAAATGGGCCACATAAATGTATTGCACTGTACAAAGTATAAACTGATTCTTACACCACTGCGTCACTAACCATAAAGTCTGGGATTTTTTGTCTCTTATGCCTATAAATTCCTATATTGATATAGGTCACTCTTTAAGATAAAACTCAGGTAAACAAAGTACCATTACTTATTGGCAGTAGAATAATTGAGAAATATATAGACATATAATATTATATGTGTATATATATAATAATTATTACTATGTTACCAAGCATCAGGAGAGACTGCACATGCTAATGTCGGCCTCTTGCCGGCTTTCATAAGTACCTCCACATCAAGGATCAAAGCATTATCTGGTGGATACGGCACATATTGAGCACCGCTTGTCGTGTACTTCGTCCAGCCGTGCTGTTTCAACCATTTCTATCAAAGATAAATAAGCTTTAGTGATATTTATTTTATTTTACAATTATATAAATGTTTGTAGGAATTATGATTAGAAGTTACTGTTAATTGTAAGAATGTTAGTTAATTGAAAGAATGTAAATCAAATTTTTATTAAGGCGGTGTTTTTTTGTAATATTATAGATTTAAAAAATGAAGAGTTATGAATTATTTCCCTACTTTTATTACACCTACAAAAATAATAACCTTCATATCATTAATAGAAACTTGGTGTGTGTCCATTTTCATGAGGTTTCAGTATACAAAAATTGAATTGTATATACCACATGAATGAAGATAAATAATATGCATACATATTATAATAGAAAAGACTCACTGCAGGCCTATTAGTAATGAATATACTGGTCACTAAATAATTGAATAAATATATGCCGCAATTTAAATTTATGTTACCAATAACTTTCCGGACAGCCCAATATCAAATGGTTTTATTGTTACCTTTGGCAACTGTGGAAGACTGCATGCTGATAATGTCTTCAGCAAGTCCCTGTAAGGAGCACATTGTTTCTCTCCAATATTATAGAAATGTTCTACAATGTCTTTGCCTTCCAGTTTCGGTAAGTTAAACTCAACATCTTGCATATAAGTGATATCTTTGATATTTATACCATGTCTTTGCAGGTGATCTTGGCAACTATAACATTTATTGTTAAATATGAGAACGCTAGTCAACTTTAAATGTTAAATATTTTTTTTAAATAGGAAACGAAAGATTGATCCATAATACCTTTTAATTAAATTTGAATCAATTTTAATTGTTGGCGCTTGGAATAGCTGTTCATAAATATTCTTTGATATCATTTGAATATTTACATCATTTATTCGAAACTCTTTTGGAGTATTCTGTGGTTTATTTTGGATTGTAGTTTCTTCGAGGTTATCCTGTGTTTCTGATATTTTTTGTTTGATAACTTTAACTTCACTTTTTGGTAACATTTCATTAAAATGTCTGCGACAAATATAACACAGTTTCTTATTCCTCATTGTTAAAGATTTCATTTTAACTAAATGTTTCAAAACAAATATTCCCGCGGTTAAAAAAAATATTGACAATAATGACAGCTTATGCTATGTACGTTTTTTTTTAGATAATAAGATCAATAAGCTAAGATTGTAAAATTAACTGCCATGCCATAATTAATATTTTTTTCTTTTTAGTCTGTCTACGACTGGTAAATGGGCGATGGAAATATTGACCATATCTTACATAGTCAATGCGGTACCAACCCTTCCCGTCTTATAGGGAGCACCACGGGATCGCTTGCGCATGCTACCGTGATGCGGTACCAACCCTGGGAACTAAATATGTTATGTTACTTTTGCCTGTAGTTACACTGACTCACTCACCCTTGGACAAGTGATGGAACTAGAACATGGGTGATGAGAGGTTACCTATAACAGACGAGCTTCCACAAACCCCTACAACCACAGAACACTTTTACTCAGAGCTTACTACTTAGTTTTTTACTATATCAATGAAGTTGAACTTCCCTATCAAATATTAGCTTATGTTTTACTAAGGAAAAGTAATAAAGTTTACTATCAATCATTATTTATCAAGGACAGATAAGGTAAATGAATTCCAAGTAAATAAAGTAACTAACTTTGTTAACATTTTATTACAGGGTCAAATAATTCTTACACAATAATACTTCTAAAATACAATTTAGTTAAAATTGCAAATACAATATTGATTATGATTACATACTAGGTGCAACTTATATATAGAGGAATGTAACAAAAACGGACTTAGTTTTCTTAGTTAGTTCTTAATTGATAATCTCCATTCTGAGTGATGTATCGAACCCATGGCAAAGCTTGATAACCACTCTTTTCAATGATTTTCAGATAACGGACTTGGATACCAGAAGTTGTGAAGTAAGGTATTTCAAATTTAACTTGAATAGGTGGTTTACCATCAGTGTCTTCACATTCAACTGACGGCAAGCCAAAGTGAGCTCTCATTAAGTACTCCTTACCTCCAGGAAATGATTTAATAGACCATGTTATAGCATTTTGCTCTGGAGTATATTTAACACTTCCAATTGTAGTCTTGAATTTTGGAGAATCAGCATCAGCCGGCACGGGGATTATTATTTCAACATTGTTGGCCGTGGAGCGCCTCTTGAACTGGGACTTAGCCTTTATCATGTACTCCACTCTGGAGTGCGCATGACGTTCAATAACAGACTCAATCCAAATTAAAGGCTTGACATGTGTATTTAATCTATATGACATCAATTCAAACTCACCATCTGGTGGAATGAATGAAATGGTTCTATCATTTTCAAAACGCGACAATCTAACGCATTGATGAAATTTAACATCTTCCAACTCAACAGACTTTGATTTCCCCCTGCCAGTGCTCTCAAAGAGTACTTTATCATTTAGCCCAAGTCTTAATTCTGGCATGCCAGATAAGTAAACCCTCATCTTAATAGCACCAACTATCTCACTTCTTAGAACATTACCATTGGAATTAGCCAGTAAATTAACAGATTCAATAACATCTAAGAATACTTCATTTTTCCTGTACTTAATACCTTCAGACCTCCAGGAAACAGCATTAGTGACTGCTATAGGGATACGAGGCTGCATTTCTAACTTATGACCCTCCTGTGTTATATATTCCTGAAGGATTTTGCTATCAGTAGTTTGGGGATAGCCAAAATCTAACAACTCATCGAGCAACTCGTAAATAACAACGAAATTATCACGGATACTCTCTTCTTCGAGCTCTTTAAAATACTCAGTCATTACTTCAACTATCTTGTATAGAAATACAAATACCAGAGCTATGTTTGCATTCTTCTTTGTAGTTGATACAATATATAAGTTATTCGTCTTAATATATGCAAAGGTGCAGTCACTTGTCTGCAGCAATGGCGTCAACATGCTCTCTTCCTCCTTTTCCATCAGAAGGGGCATAAACTTATCTATCACACCCATGTCCACATCGCCCCGGTAGTTTCTCGAAATGAGAACTTTGCCTTTCACGTCCAATATGTAAATTGCTGACGAAGACATCTTGGTAGCTGAAATTATACATTTATCTTTAATCTACGAATTTATGCTAAATTAAATAAAAACCTGTTTCTTTTAACTTTGGAACTAATCTAAAAATGAAATGGATGTTTGAGAAAAATTATTGTTTTTAATGACAGTATGGATTTAAAAATGTAGTACTTACTAAATTTAGATTTTTCACTAATTGAAAAACATAGCTATCCGACTGCAACAAATCATTGCAAATCTACATGACAGCGATGACGCAACTCTGTTTGACAACTTGACGGCTCATGACTATAAAGTATGAAGTAAGTTTTGACTTGTAAGGTGAGCATTTGGCCAACTTTAATTACGAAACAGAATCCTACCGAAGAATAAGGAGATTAATTGACAGCAATTAGTTTTACCAGAAGAATACTAGTTTATATGTATAAAATATTTTGATAAATAGTTTAAAAAATAGTAATTGACAAGTTTATTATCAGCTTCTGAGGAATTCTAGATCATATTAATTACTCAATGTGTAAAACACGGTCACAGGATTTATTGAATTTATGAATTACTCACTTCAATTTTAAAACGTAGCTTGGGTTACAGCTAAATAAATTTAATCTGTATTCCTGTAAATATAATTTGACATTACTTAGATTTTTGACTGATGTACCTCCTTGTCCTATGTCTGTTTGGGGTAGGTCGGGCGTCGGGTTCATTCTTTTTTACTTTGTTTTTGTTTAGTTAGAATTTAGAAGTCTCAACGGCTTATGAGATGAACTAACCATCATAATGTCAATTATTGTGCTGTTTAATATCTGTTCACGTTGTTTCTTATAAATGGCACGCGTACTGTGATATATCGAAGATAATGATAACGAGACACCAGCTAAAACAAAGGAACCCTTTGGTATTCTTAGATATTTTAATCGATGGCGAGAAAGGTTAGTTAGGCATTGAATTTTTTTTTTGGTGACAAGTTAACTTTAATTATTAACACAAACTTTAGTTAGCATGTTGTTGTTTTTGCAAGGCATATTTATTTATGATTTTTCTAAGTTTAATGCTAAATTTCATATTCAGTTTAGTGGGCCAAGGCCGAGCAAGTTTGTAGTTGCAACAGAATGCATTTATCGATCTTCAGCCATATTTCTTATTTAATATATTTCTAATTATCCCTTATTAAAAAGTTGAACAAATGGTTTGCAATTATTTTGATAATATTTTAATAATTTGAAATAATTATAAAAGTTAAAAATTAAAAGTGAACACACTTTCAACTTCCAGACTCCGGGCTGCTACTGAGAATTTTCTGATAGAAAAACCCAATAACTATTTATTGGCCCGACCTGGGAATTGAACCCAGGACCACCAATCTGCGGCCTTATATCTAGCCACTAGACCAACGAGGCAGTCTCTGTGTGTGTGTGTGTGTGTATAATCATCTCGTGTTTGATGGTGAAGGAAAACATCATGAGGAAACCTGTATGTGTCAAATTTCACTCAAATTCTGTCACATGTATATTCCACCAACCCACATTGGAGCAGCGTGGTGAAATCAGCTACGAAACTTCTGCTTAAAAAAAAAAACAGGAGAAAAGGCCTTAGCTCAGCAGTGGGACATTTACAGTCTGTTACTAAAGGTTTTACATTTATTTCAGCTGGACGAATAGTTATAGAACTCAGACGTGATGTTGTGCCTAAGACAGCAGAGAACTTCCGAGCTCTCTGTACGGGTGAGAAAGGTGTTGGAGTCTTCGGTAAACCTTTGCATTTCAAAGGAGTTCGATTCCACAAAGGTAATAATTATGTTATACATATATTACTGATAAATTGAGCCGAGTTAGCCTAATGGTTAGAACTCGTGAATCTTAACTAATGATTGTGGGTTTCGGGTTAAAGATCTTTATTTCTCATTACGAATTATATTCATTTACATGAGAACATAAAATAATCATTTACAATAATTGCCTAGCGGCGTAACAAAGTAACATTTATAAAGCATATTAGAAAAAAAGAGGGTATCTGTGAATACTTTGCATTATTATCGATGGACTGGTCTTATCGCAAATACACTGATTAAATACAGCTGGAAGTGGTATGAGTGAGTGGGAATTTATGTATTTATTATTAATTTGTTTTTATTTTTATTTAGTGTATTTTATTTAATTTTTATGTTTTAAAATTTAATAAATTATTTTATTTTACATTATTATACAGTTGTTACATGTTATGTATTTGTGTTATTTTGTATTACTTTTAACATACGTTTTTAATAGCATCTTAAAATGACGCATGCTTTTTGCTTCTTTAATATTGTTTGGTAAATTATTATATCGTTTTGCTCCGTCAAACATTATATTTTTCTTTCCATAGTTAATAGTACGAGGTTTTGATAGTTTTATGTCATTAGCATTTCTTAATTTTATTCTTTGTGATTGTTGGCATAATTTTTTTGACTAGTATGCAAATAAAGTAATTGTAGGTTTGAGCGACATTCATTATTTTTGTATCTTTGAGTTGAGTTGATGTGAGAAAGTCGATGTTAAAAAGTGTTTTTACTAATTTGTTTTGCTTAACTTGTAATTGCGCTAAGTTTGTTGGGGCAGCTGTACCCCAGATTTCTATTAAGTAGTCTAAATGTGGTTTGATTAGGGAGTTATAAATCGTATACTTTACTTGGCGTGGAAGACATCTAGAAATATTTCTGATAATTCCGTTTAATGATGTTAATTTGCTTTTAATTTTTTCAATATGTGGTTTCCAAGTTAGGTGGCTATCTAAAATTAATCCTAAATACTTATCTTCACCTACTTTATTTATAATTTGATTGTTTATCATTAATGGCTTGTGGTATGATATTCTCTTATTTTTTGCTGAAAAAATTATATAATCTGTTTTAGTATAGGGTTTTCCATTAAGGGCGCTTGATCTTTGAAATGCAAAAAAAAATACATGTAGGAGAGATATTTGCGAAATTTTTTTTTTATTTGGAAGGTCTATCGACCCCTTTATGTTTGGAATATGACATCATTCAAATGACCGCCACGGCTTCGGTTGGTGGCGCGCACACGAAAGGTCCAATTTTCGATGACTCTGGCGCACAAATCGGGCTGTATTTGATCGATGGCGTGGCGTATGTTGACTTTGAGGGCATCGGTGGTTTGCGGCTTGTTGGCATAGACCTGCGACTTAAGAAAACCCCACAAGAAAAAGTCCAGCGGGGTCAAATCGCACGATCTCGGTGGCCAGTTCACGTCGCCTCCGCGCGAGATGACCATGTCCAGAAATTGCTCGTGCAGAACTTCCATCGTAGCGTGTGCTGTGTGGCACGTAGCGCCGTCCTGTTGAAACCACATGTTGTCCAGATCCATATTCTCGATTTCAGGCCAAAAGAAGTTGGTTATCATCGACCGGTATCGCTCACCATTGACGGTGACGGCCACACCATTATCGTTTTCGAAAAAATACGGACCAATCACGCCTCCGGCCCAAAATCCGCACCAAACAGTCACTTTCTGCGGGTGCATTGCCACTTGGTGAACCTCGTGTGGATTGGTCTCGTCCCAAATACGGCAATTTTGCTTGTTGACATAGCCATTCATCTAAAAATGCGCCTCGTCGCTGAAGATGATTTTTTTGCCAAAATCGGCGTCAACTTCCAACTGCTCTAATGCCCATCTATGATCATTAACCTTGAGCTCTTGGGTCAGCTGGATCTTGTACGGGTGCAGGCTCAAGTCACAACGCAAAATTCGCCAAGTTGTCGTCTGCGAAAGGCCGAGTTCCTGTGCGCGACGCGGAATTGACTGCCGCGGGTTTTCGAGGACACTGTCGCGCACAGCGGCGATATTCTCGGCAGATCTCGCGTTACGTTGACGCACGGGAACCGGCTGATTGTTAACTGACCCAGTTGACTCGAATTTGTCCACCAATCGACGGATAGTCGACTCGGCAGGACGATCATCGCGACCGTAAAACGGGCGAAGTGCGCGGAACGTTGCTCGAACTGAAGACCCATTTTCATAAAACAATTTTATGATTTGCACGTGCTGCTCGACACTGTAACCTGCCATGGTGGTTTGGGAGGACGGAATGAATATAATACACTGCATTTGACAGCTGTCACTCAAACAACATGGCCGCAATCAGCTGTCAAAGTTCAAGCGTCCCTATTGGAAAACCCTATAGTATTTATTGTTAGTAGGTTATATCGAAACCAGATATTTAATTTATTTAAGTCTTCTTGTGCGTCTGAAATTACTGTATTGATAGAGTAAAATAAAACAGGGAAGTGTCATCAGTATAAAGAGTAACGTCGCCTTTTAATCCAATATTCTCAATGCTGTTTATATATATAAGAAATAACAGTGGTCCCAATATCGATCCCTGTGGTATACCGAACGTAATATTTTTAGGACTGCTTAAGGTAAGATTGTTAGGTAAGATTTAAGAATGTTATATGCATCTGTTATACCGATGGCCGTTAACTTTTGTAATAGCAGATTGTGGCTTATAGTGTCAAAAGCTTTTTTAAGATCAATAAATATTCCTAAGGCTATTTGTTTGTTATCAATACTTTGTTTTATTTTTGTAATTAGATCTACTGTTGCTGATAGAGTATTAGAGTTTTGTCTAAAGCCGTATTGTTTCTTATATAAAAAATTTTGACTAGTTAAATATGTATCTAAGCGATTATAGATAATCCTTTCATAAATTTTTGAGAGAACAGGAAGAACCGATATGGGTCGATAATTACTTGGTTCACATTTACTCCCTGTCTTCAATATTGGCGTGACTTTGGCGATTTTAAGACTATCTGGAAATGTTCCATTTTTAAAATCGTTATTGATACAGCGAGTTATTTCTCCAACTACTAAGTTTGAAATACATTTTAGAGATTTAGTGGATATGCCATCTATTCCTGAACTAGTATTGGAGTCTAACTTCGCTTTCTGTAGTCGGTGTAAGTTGGGTTAGCGTAGTTGCTTTAGATGAAGGCTTACAATATATTGAATTATTACTGTGATAATGTCTAGGAATTTGATTAGCTAATACCGATCCTACATTTGAAAAGAAGTCGTTGAAGCATTCACAGATATCTCTTATGTCCGTTACACATTTGTCCAATATTTGAAGTTTGTTTGGTGCTACGATTTCCTTATGTTTGTTATTGGTGAGACTGTCTATTAAATTCTGCATTTTCTTAGGTTTATTCTTGCACTTATTAAAAGCACAAAGATAAAACTTACTTTTTGTTTCTTGTATTTTTAAAGTAACTTCAATTCGATTTTTTATAAAAAGTTGTTTCCCTTTTTCATCATGAGGATTATTTTTGTATCTAGTCCATAGCATGTTCCGTTGATTAATTTGATTTATAATTTCTTTATTTATCCATTCTTGTCTAGGTGGGTTTAATATTTTAGTTTTGGTTATTTTACTTTTTTTAATACTTGCAGTAATTTTTTCTTCCAATATTCGATACTCAGAGTTGTTTCTGTCACTTTGTTTATTTTCCATTATTTTGTACATCTCACTATAGTTAACTGCGTCATATTTAATCGTAGGTGTAGAGTTTTGATAGTTCTTCTTGATTTCCAGATATACAGGTTGACTGGTGAATTACTATCGATACTTGAGGACGTGATATTTGACGATCATATATGACAAAATAAAAATTAATATAACATAAATATTAATAAACTTCTAAGTAAAGTTAACCAAAAGTTATGTAATTAATTACGCATCGTGTGAACACCCTAGCTGCGTTATCGACACAAAACAGTTATGTAGGTAGGTACATTTAGTTATCGCGCGGTAGTTTACCTACATCCAAACGCCGCGCGCCGCCGCGTGTTAACAGGGTAGCAGGCTACCTTAGATAAACAAAAATGATCCAATTCCCTTCATACTTTAATCCTGGCTTAGGACAGGCAAAAATACCAAGATATTTCATTCGTTTAAGCAACCAATTTATTGACTAGGTAAATGGTGTGAACTTGACACAAAAAATAATATGAACTGTTTACCTATCTTGGTATTTCCGGCGTAAAAATGGAATCATACTTATTTACAACAATTGTCAATCATTAAACTACCTATTTACCTACATAACTACACTAACCTTAACAAATGTTCAAAGTGAGCTCCTTCTCGTGTGATACACAGTTCGGCACGTTTACGCATATTGTCTTTCACACGATTTAATACGAATGGGTCACTTTTAATAGTTTCGAAAGCACTAGTGATTTTTAATTTCAACTCCTCTCTGTTGACATACTCTGTAGCATACACAAGACGTTTTACCTCCCCCCATAAATAGAAGTCCAGTGGAGTGAGATCTGGAGAGCGAGCTGGCCATGGCACAGGCCCTCCGCGCCCTATCCAGCAATCTCCAAACGTATTGTTTAAGTACTCACGTACCTGCGTCTGATAGTGCGCGGGTGCTCCGTCGTGTTGATAAAATAAGTTTTGGAGATTGCTCAGTGGTACATCATCGAGCATGTCATTCACCGCACTGTTTAAAATGTCTAAGTATGACACAGCATTGAGTCTTCCTTCGATGAAATACGGCCCTAACAAACAGTTATTTAAAACACCAGCCCACACGTTAACACTAAACCTGTGTTGATAAGCGTCCTGTCGCGTAACGTATGGATTGGAATGACTCCACCAATGTTCATTGTGTACGTTAAAAATACCTAACTTAGTAAACGTAGCTTCGTCCGTGAACAATATGTTTTTGTCCAAGTATTCTGCATTTGTGTATTGATAAGCCATACTTAATTACTAATAAGTAATAACGGGTCACACGCACACACGACAGATTAGGTATACGCGTAAGATCGATCGCTAGGCGCGCGCGGGAAGACGGACGTACAGACCTTACGGCGGCGCTCGCCCGACTAACGCCACGGGGCGGGGGTTGGGAGTAGCGACACACGGCGCGTGCGGCGGCGTGCTGATACAACACCACGCCGCCGCACGCGCCGCCGGCAAGGCTGGGAACGGGTCCACACTTTATTTATTTATACGGAAATTTGGTCAAAAATTAAGTACCTATTTTTTTTTACATAATTCGAATGAGAATCATGTACCGAGTATTCTCCTTAAATATTGATAGTAATTAACCAGTCATCCTGTATATATATGTTTGTGATCCGACATCGCTGTATTTATTATGGCAAAGTGGAATTTATTTTCTTTTAAACTGGAGCATACGTGGTCAATAATGGTATTGGTAGTTGCTGTTTCTCTAGTACAGTAGTCTGGGTTGATGTTGTTCAAAATATTATATCCATTTTCTTGTAAGATTTCTTTGTACGACTTAATTAAGTTATCTGAGCTTAATAGGTTAAAGTTAAAGTCTCCAAAGACGATTCCTCTCTTCCTGTGATGCAGCTGGTAACTATAACTATCAAGAAAGTTTTGGGCATTAGTCAATGTTGGTTTTCTGTATATAGCTCCGATATCCAATGAATAATTTTTAAGATGTACCCAGAGGTAATGATTGTCATCCAAGCATTTTTCTTCAATTAAATAATGATTTAGGTTCTTGTGTATAAAAATAGAAACTCCACCACCTCGTGTATTACACCGGTGATTGAAATAGTGTATATAATCAGTTATTTGGAGTCTTCATAGTTTGATTTAATCCACGTTTCCGTCACAACAATTACATCCAGAGGATTTCTGAATGATTGTATTACACATTTTAGTTCATCTAATTTGGTTGACTTAACAAGGCTCCGAGCATTTGTATAAAGAAATCTAATAGATTTTTTGCTACTTAGGACATTTTAATAAGAATCAGTAATCTGGTAAGAAATAATGTTATCTAAAGTTGAAATAAATTTATTGTTTTGATTACCTTCTAATTTTCTTAGTTTTTTGGTGGTGAATCCGTGATTTTAGGAACTCCTTTTATATATTTTATGATAAGATGTTTATTACCTTTATCATATTTAAGTTTTTTTTGTAATTCTTTTAATTGTCTTTGCTGTAAAGGTGTTTGATCAGAATATATTTTTAAATCACTACTTAGACTTTTGTTCTTACGTAAAAGGGTTACTGTTGTTTCTTTCGATTTAAATATTATTTTTATAGGACCGTTGTATTTAGGATCATATTTTCCAAGTCGAAAGATTCTTTCGGGCTCTGGACACTCTGTAACAATTCTTTTTAGGACTTTGCTTACCTCAATCTTATCTTTCTCTATTCTTTCATCTTTATTGACTGCAACTGATTCCGGAATTCCAACAAGTATTAAGTTTTTACTTCTTAATTCTCGTTCATTAATTTCTGCTATTACATTTTCACTGATATAAGAAGAATCGTTTTCTAAAGATGAATCTGTTTTCTCAACTAAAGATTGAAGTTTTTCTATTTTACTCTCTAGAGTTATATTTTTATTTTTTAAGCATGTTAGGTCAGTTTTAATCGTATCTTGTTCTATTGTTATAGACTCAATAGTCGATTTTATGTCACTTACTTGAGTTTTGATAACAGTAATATCATCCGTAATTTTTTCAATGAAGTCTTTTTGACTGTTACTTATAGATGTTAATGTTGACATAATATTAGACATTTGCTGCCGTATTTCACTCAATTCATCCCTTATATGGTCATCCTGTTCATAATGCTTCCGTTTGCTGCGAAATGTTATTTTAGTTGCACCCGAAAATTCTTCTTTCGAATTCACTTTTGAAAGGTTCGGTTGTGAGTCACTCCGTACTACACTTGTGGCACTTCCAGTCGGTGATCTTACTACACTCATGTTGTTCTGTGTAACTTACGTATGACGTTGTGCGTAGAGGACGATAAAATTATGAGCTCGTCTCGTTTCCTCGAGGTGGTGAGGGGAGGGCTAGTCCGTCACCGGTCTGAGGTAGTCCAATCTCAAAGGTCGTAACAACTCACATTATTTGTAAACAGTTTGCGATTTTATTATTTAGGATGAAGGATGCTTTTCACTTGCTGAGTAATTTAAATAATTAAAATAATTTGTCGACAGGTCTGCTCTGCACGCCACAGATTAAACAAATTGATGAAAATTTTCATGTGCTTAATTTGTGTTTATAATTAATCTTGTGCTTGGCAGAGAAGAAAAACATTGTGAGGAAACTTGCAATCTTATTTGCACCAACACACATTGAAGCAGCATGGTGGAATAAGCTTTTTTTTATAGGATAGGTTGGCGGATAAGCTTATGGGTCACCTGATGGTAAGTGGTCACCAACGCCTTTAGACATTGGCAGTGTAAGAAATGTTAACCATTGCCAAAACACCACCAACCTTGGGAACTAATATGTTATGTCCTTTGTGCCTGTAATTAAACTGGCTCACTCACCCTTCAAACCGGAACACAACAATACAAAATACTGCTGTTTTGCAGTAGAATATATGATGAGTGGGTGGTACCTACCCAGATGAGCTTGCACAAAGTTCTACCACCAAACATTCTCCTCAAAACAAAGGAGAGGAGGCCTTAGTCCACCAGTGGGAGATTCACAGGATGTTACCTTATACATATATGTATTATGTTTTTATAATTCTTGTGTGTGGGTGTATCACATTAAACTCATAAGAAAAGGGGATCAATTTTGATAAGTTTTGTGTGGTTATGGATGGATAAGAAAGGATCCAGTAGGTGGGGCTTCGATTAGGTTTTAGGTTAAACAAAAAAAACTTGTAAGGAATCTAGTGATATATATATGTTTATATACACATATAAATGTTTATCAGTATGCACATAACACTATGTTAATGTAACTCAACATTTTTTATCCAATTTAATTTGTAATCCTGTCTATGTTGTATGTTTATGACTAGTGTATTTGATCTTTTGAACGGAGTTGTAAATTAACTGAAATGGCCAGAGATAAACTGATAACTTATATATACTTTGATGTTGTAAAGTTATTAGGCAGTTTGTACAATCATGTTACAATGATTACGAGCACTAGAGGATGATGAAAAAAATATTTTTGTCCAAACTGTGAGCTGATTAAATGTCTCTATTTAAAATATTTTGGGTCTAAAGTAACAGCCTGTGAATGACCCACTGCTGGGCTAAGCGCCTCCTCTCCTTTTTGAGGAGAAGGTTTGGAGCTTATTCCACCACTCTGCTCCAATGCGGGTTGGTGGAATACGCATGTGGCAGAATTTCAGTGAAATAAGACACATGCAGGTTTTTCACGATGTTTTCCTTCACCGCCAAGCACGAGATGAATTATAAACACAAATTAAGCACATGAAAATTCAGTGGTACTAGCCCGGGTTTGAACCCAGCATTATCAGTTAAGATTTACGCATTCCATTGGGCCATCTCGGCTTTTTTGGGTCTAAAATTAGTTTTAATTTTATTCTAATCATATTTAAGCTGCTATATCCGACCATGTTAAGATTATATTTTAAAGCCTATATCCTGACATTATTAGAGTTTTTAAATGATTGATTATAAGTTTCTCTTATTGAATACTTTATAGTAGACACGGCTTCACCCGCGTATAATTAATACGACACACACACTCTCTCTCTCTCTCACACACACACACACACACACACACACACTGTCACACACATGGCTAATGGAAAAGAAATACGTAATTAACGATTTGAAATTAATTTTCATAACATACCGTATGGTTTACCGATCTTATATATGGCCTAACATTTGCGCCATCACTGTTCTTTATGTGTACTAATTTTCGTCAAGATTGGCCAAGCCGTTCTTGAGTTATAAGAAGACATATAGACAGACAGACAAAAACGGAAAAAATAGTATAATGTGAATCACTGCATCATAAAACGATTATTTATCACAAAAGCAGGTGAAAAAAATAAATTTACAGACAGAACCAATAGATTTATATAGTAGTATAGATATATTTATATTTAGAAAACTAAAAAAAACATTTTAAATTTTAATTCGTTAACTGCTACTATACTACTACTATCTTTTGCACAGTGCCCTTTAATAAAATATGATATTTTAATTTTGTTACAGTTCTTATATAGTATTTTTAAGTCAATGACTTACTAATTTAATACTATATAAGAATTAACATACAATGTTACATTTATTTCTATTGCTAAGTTTCATTATATAGTTTATCATAATTTCTTCTTTTATATACATATAATTGTTATTCAGTGTGTAACAAAAACCCTGTCCGACCCGTGAAGTGGTTATTAGGTATCGTGTGTCGGTTCTATTTATGCAATAATTTTTAAAATACAAAGCAAAAAAATTACTTAAAAAAAAGTGTTTAACGACACTGTTGGTGGTTGGTGGACTACTGAGGTCATGACCTTGTGTCTTAGCTACCCGATAGGTAAGAGCTATCGAGCGCTATTGCCCGCGTCTGTGTTGCCATGTAATTTTTGTCATTTAATTATTTTTTTTTTTCCGGGATAAATTTTTTGCTTAGTATTTTAAAATTTGTTGCATAAACAGGACCGACACGCGATACCTAATAACCACTTCACGGGTCGGACAGGGTTTTTCTTACACCCTATTTATAATATACATTATATAAATCTAGGTCAAGATTTCAAAATACTCTTTTTCCCGTTTCTATATGAGTACACACCTATCCCTGCGGTCTAAATAAGCATGTAAGTAATTGATTGTTTAAATTGACGAGTTTAATTTTTGAAAACATATATTTCAGCCATTTCGCAGTTCATGGTCCAAGGTGGAGACATAATTAATGGTGATGGCACCAGCGGTGAGAGCATATATGGTCCGACATTCGAGGATGAAAATTTTACACTTACGGTAAATATGTCAAGTAGTATTTGTTTTACACAGTAACATTTTTGAAAATATAAACAATGTAAAATCCATCTTATACATAGTTATTGTGAGAATCCCGAAAGAACAAATATTCATTCGCTTAATTATTATGATAATAATAATAATGCCCTCCAGACCGATTTTCGATCACGGCAGCCAATCTCAAGAGAGATTAGCCAACTGCGCAGGAGATATTATAGTGCACAAGTTGCGCAAACAAACACAGATGCACGCACTATTCCCTAGCTCTCATAATCCGATGGGACTGCAATCCGACACGACCGTAAAGAGTTCAGGTGCAGGACCAACGGCATTACGTGCTTTCCGAGGCACGGGAGTGTACACACTTCCAACTTCCAGACTCCGGGCTGCTACTGAGAATTTTCTGACAGAAAGACACAATAACTATTTATTGGCCCGACCTGGGAATTGAACCCAGGACCACCGGGTCTGCGGCCTTATATCTAGCCACTAGACCAACGAGGCAGGCATATTTTGATTCTATGCAATAACTCTTTGAGTATTATTTATTTATTTACAAGTCAAGAACCAAGTGTCATATTCTTTATTAGGTTATTAAACTAAAAGAACTAGACTTTTGTAGACATTGCTAACTCCCTATTTAATATGCGTGAGCTGCAGAATAGCTCAACATTAACTGGCTCACAGTGCAGCCCAACTTTTACTTCTAAATTCTATATGTACAGTTTTATTTGTGACTTGGCTGATAATTCATAATTATCAGTAGAAGCCGTGGTTTACGAATTCAACACTTCCGCGTTCTTAAATTACTTTTGTATAAGACCCTTTAAAACAACGAAGTAATGGTCATTACATGAAGTTATACAGTGTGTAACAAAAACCCTGTCCGATCCGTGAAGTGGTTATTAGGTAGCGTGAGTCGGTTCTATTTATTTAATCATTTTTAAAATACTAAGCAATAAAAATTACCCATATTTATACTTATTATATTAAGAGTATATTGTTACGATGTGTCATTTTGTGTATATGAAGTATACTGCTAAGTTTTTGTTAATTATTTCTATGTATAATTACATTTAAAATGTATATTTTGAACAGCACGATGCGGGCGTGCTTAGTATGGCGAATGCGGGCCCCGATACTAACGGATCACAGTTCTGCGTGACGACCGTCCCGTGTCCACAACTCGATGGAACTAATGTGGTGTTCGGAAGAGTTCTGGCTGGAATTGGGATAGTTGCTGAGATACAGCAGATGGCCGATGACGGTCGACCACGGGTGGTAAGAAGTTTTGATGATTCATATCATAATAATTATAATAGATTAAATATTCGAAATATCTACTTAGTAGAAACATACTAATTGCGTTATACTAAGTTTTCACTGTTATAATTTACTTTGTATTGTTCTAGGAATGTATAATAGAGGATTGTGGAGAAATCGAGGATATAGACAATTGGGACGTTTGCTGCAATGACGGCACC
Source organism: Nymphalis polychloros (assembly GCA_905220585.2). NCBI lineage: Eukaryota > Metazoa > Arthropoda > Insecta > Lepidoptera > Nymphalidae > Nymphalis > Nymphalis polychloros. The sequence continues at coordinate 2,097,209 of HG992262.1, forward strand.
GTGGACAATCTACCAGAGTATCCGGAGGATCTTCACATTGATCTTACGGTAATGAAAACCAAAAACTTAAAAGTAGTATTCGGCCTTTCATCTTTATCCTAATAATAATAAAAAACTAAACTTATTTTGTGCGTTCTTGATAATTTATTAAATTAAACTATACGTCAGTATCCTAAGAAACTGTAGTCATGTGTGTATGTATATATGTATGTTTGTGTGTGTGTGTGTGTGTGTGATTAATTTAAAAAGAGTAAATCTGCAGATGTAACAGTTTCACAGGTTTATTTTTATCTACTTTAATTTATTTATACATTGTTTTATACATTTAAAATTGGTAAGCAGACTAGCTAACGGGCAATCTCATGGTGAGTAAGTACCATTGACTGGAGATACGGGCTCTGCATGAAATAATGACCTCGGTAACTGCCGTCGCAGACGGAGGAGCTGCTGCAGGGCGTCCGCGCGGTCAAGGAGAGCGGCAACGCGCAGTTCGCGGCGCGGCGCGTGCGCGGCGCGGCGCGCAAGTACCGCAAGTGTCTGCGCTACGTCGCGCGCGCCGCCGAGCGCCTCGGCCCGCGTGAGTTTTTGTTTTATCGTATGGGCAGGCGGACGAGCATGTGGGCCACCCGATGGTGACTGGTCACTGACGCCCATAGACGATGGTATTGTAAGAGATGTTAACCGTCGCTTATATCGCCAATGCGCCACCGACCTCGAGAACTAAGATGTTATGTCCCTTGTGTTTGTAATTACACTGGCTCGTTCACCCTTTAAACCGGAACACCACAGTACATGAGTGGGTGGTACCTACCCAGACGAGCTTGCACAAAGCTCTACCACCGAGTACTCCTTCATACGTGGATCTTTATTCTGACAGAGGATCCCAGACCTTTTTTGCTCGTAGACCACTTTCAAAATTTAGCTAGTTTCGGTGGACCAGGGGGTGTTACATTTCTTCACATTTGTTGTCGAGTTCTGGGAACTGGGGACGACAAATGTGAAGATTAGATCTAACTATGGAAATTTGCGTTGCGGCTCAGTTCCAACCACGAATTAATAGTTGTCGAAAAAGTCATGAGGATGTCAAAAAAGTAAAGTTGACCAATCAAAAAGGTGATTCCATCTAATTTTTTACAAGTAACAGTCGCTGAGCTTTTTTTTTGTAAAACGTAGACCCCCGCCGAGTCTCCCGTGGACCCCTGTTATATTAATTATAACCCCCTTTTGACTTTGCTGGCGTCAGGTCAATAATAATTGTTATTGTTCAGTACTTCGTGGATGACGCTCATTTGTTCAGGAACTGACATATTTGATTTCTTTTGCCGAGGTTCCATCTTATTCTGATAGTGTGCAGATGTCTATCATAATGACACTTACGGCCTTATTTATAAACGTTGCTTAGTTACTGATTAGCTAAACACTGATTTGTCTCTTTCTGTCATTATTGATTTGACATACGAAAGAAGAAGACAAAATATTGTTTAACACCAGTTAAATAAAGTTTATGAATAAGGCGGTAAATAGTTAGTGAGTTGAGCGGGATCTCCATCATAGCGATAAACATTTATAATTCTAAAAACTTATATTTTTATCAGTCGATATTTTATTTTTAGATCATGAAGAAGTAAAAACGTACACCATAAAGTGCAATCTTAACCTCGCCGCTTGCTACTCTAAGCTGGAGGACTATCGATCCTGTATCAGGAGCTGTTCTCGGGTATGTTATGTTTTTATGAAATATTTGACTAACCTCAAGGACATTTTTAAATATTGTGTGCATAACGTGATTGTTTTCGGCGCTAGCGAAGTTCGAAATCGCTTTGAGAATTGTCAAATGCACTTTGTCTACTAATCTTCTAAAACCGCCACTTATTTATACTGAAAATATTTCTTTAGGTGTTGCACATCGACCCTGGCAACGAAAAAGCGTTGTACCGCCGAGGTCAAGCGAACTTCGCGCTTAAGAACTATGAATCTGCGCTCGAGGACCTCAAGCACGCAGACAAGGTCTCACCCAAGAACAGTGCGGTCCAGAAGCTTCTAGACGAAGTCAGAGTTACGAACAAGTCCTACAATGACATCCAAAAGCAACGTCTGTCAAAATTTTTTCGTGACCAAAAAGAAAAAAGTACTGCCATCGAACACTGAGATACGTTTGAAAGTTATGATATACAAAGTTTATTGATATATTTTTAATGTTGATTCGTAAGGAGTGACGTTCGTGCAGATCGTATACGTAACGAAAATGCATAACCACGGTTTTATACACAGGTCTTACAACAACAGTAATGGTTGCGCTGTTCTGTTCCATTTACGGCCGCCAGAGGCATGACGATAGATGGGTGTGCTGTGCAACGAAGACAGAATGGCATTCTGTCTCTTTTTCTATCACACGTAACGCATGCGTACTAAACCCTCATCACATTACTCGAATTTATTTCGTATTTCATAGAAACAATTAAATTAATAGATGATGAAAATACAGTACAAAGCTTTATTATATAATAAGCACTCGCGTGTCACTCATTCGGCGTGCGCACCCATCGATAGTAACGACGTACAGCGGCGTTGACGCGAAATAAAAGTTATGACACGATCGTACCAATCTCTCACCACTGAAATTTGGCTCCGTTGCAAGACCGTGTGCATTACCTTAATTGACACACCTCAGACTTATTCCGAAATTGGGAAAAAAATTACGGTGTAGTTTACACAGATTAATAAAATACAAAATGAGAACGAAATTTTAAACGATTTCTAAACGTTTTTATTATTTCTTTAAAATTATAAATAAGCACTGCCATATTGTAAAAAGTTTTTTTACGTTGCTGTATTATGGCAATTGTTGAGTTTTATTTTTTTCATATCTTTAATCTCTTTATTTAGCGCGAAATTGTTCTAGGTAAATATTTAAACGTCAATTTTATTGATATATTTAGATTGGTTAAGGTTAGTTTTTGATCTTACGTATACGACAATAAGGTTGAATTTCGTGTAATTGGCTTGTTAGAATAAAATTAGGTTTTATGAAAAAAAAAAAAAACAAAATGGTGCTTAGTTATGATTATGATTTCAAAAGGTAAGAGGTTATCGATTCGACTAGTTTTTTTTTACTGCGTTATTGAACTCCTTGTTTGCGTGACAGATACGTCAGTAGAGACAACAGCATTATTTATAAGGATCACAATATTTGTATTAATGACCAACACACTGTATATTATACACTAATAAGGACTTTTTTTTTTATTCTGAAAGGTTCTATTGTTTGATTTTATAAACGAGAATGAAAAATTTATTTTCGAAAGAATCAATGTTCTTTAATTAAGTAGAATAATTATTTTTTATAGTTTTTCATAAATTAGGTGTATTTCTGCAATATTTCATGAACATATGAGTCATTGATCTCTATCATTAATTTGTATTACTTAATTAATAATAATTTCAATTTTTTTTATTGTAAAATATTATACATAAACTTGCGAGGTTTTAGCGTTTAAATAATTATAGAGACTGTTTTAAAATATTGTCTGTCAATTAAAACTTTTTTTTTTATAAAGACAAAATAGTGAAAAGTTTTGAATTTCAAATTTATTTGAATTTAAATTGTTTAGATAAGCAAAATTTTAATCTTTCGATTTGTGTATAAATATGTTCCGTATAGACACAATAATAATATTAAAAAGTAACTTATATTTTAGCTATATACATATAAAAATGTGAAAAACAAAATGGCTTCCAAAGTCTTAAAACAGTCTCCATATATTTGTAGTTAGTTATTATTGGTGCTGATTCTTTTATACGTTATCTCATTCTAAATATAATTTGGTAGGACTAAAGGTATTGCTTATCTCTTTCTCACACGTGAAACAATGATTTAAGTATAGAAGGATAGCATGTCCTGTTAATTTTTTTATTTTTTGCATGTAGACTTGGGCAAAATCAGATTAATGAACACGATTACAATATATAATCATCAATCACGGTTTTAGTATAGCAAAAATAAACAAAAAAACTGGCCAAGAAGGGTTCCGTACCATTATCTATAAAAACGGCAAAAAAGTCATGTCTGTTGTATGGGAGCCCCACTTAAATATTTATTTTAATCTATTTTTAGTATTTGTTGTTATAGTGGCAACAGAAATATATCACCTGTGGAAATTTCAACTGTCTAACTATCACGGTTCATGAGATACAGCCTGGCGACAGACGGACGGACAGCGAAGTCTTAGTAATAGGGTCCCGTTTTACCATTTGGATACGGAACCCTAAAAAGTAAAGTGATTTAGTGCCACAAAGCACGTCCGTGCGCCCTCTTCAATATTCAATCAAAGTTACATCTGTACGTGATTGATGATTACACGTTATAACTGTAATCATTAACCTGATTACTTTTTGCGTGTAAGAGAATCAGAATTGATGCAAGTTTTGTATGTAGTAAAATAAGCAGATTTTTTTGTCTATTAGTAATAATAACATAGAACGAATACTAAATGTAAACCAGTTGTTTCGTTTAAGAGTAATGTGTTTTAATAATCGAATCTTGTTATATATGACGACGATGAAGGGACTATCCCTTACAAGATAAACAATTTGACAACTATTTACTTTAAGCAGTTAATTAATAATGAGATTTAAATTTATTCCGACATATATAATTATTGGACGTGTATTTTGTATCTGTGTAAGTTTTGTTATGATATATATTTATGATTTGGCGCGAATACATTTAAAATATGCCATAATATTATATTCGATGATATTATTTATCTTTTTCGAATTTGATGAATTACTTGGAAACGTTGTATGTGTAGTGGATGATAAAACATTTTCTTTTTATAGCCTAATTCCAACCACAAGAGGAGTAAACGCAAATAAACAATTTCGATACCGAATTGACGCGATATCATTGGTCGAGATCTTGAATAATCTATGATATTCACTGGGTGCGTTCCACTGAGCGCCCACAACGATTCAAATGCTCCTTTAGTCGTTCCACATAACGATCGCGGTCGTTGGTGGTCACGGCGAAAATCTCACATATGACATCATGACTTACGCTAACGCGAAGCTCACGACGACCCATCTAAAAAGGTGGGTCGAAGTGATCGTTGAGAAAATTAGCGGCATTTTCAAAACTCAAAGCAGCAAAGATGGCGACCGTGAAACTTACGTTATTTCATGCGGAAAGAGATATTTTAGTAGAAGTAAATATTAAACACTAATATAAAATATAAAAAAAATATATAATTTTTTTTTCAATATAAATCGATTTAAACAATAATTATTTAAGTATATTTTCAAGGCTTACAGATTATAACCTCTTAAATCTTTTGCTTTCTTTTTACTAACTCGCCGTTTGTATTATTTACCTCCACGATCAAAACGCTCTAAAATCCATTCCACTTGAGTTTACGACAGTAACGCTCACAAGCAAGTGGAACGGGAAAACTGCGGTCGTGAGCGTGATCGTTGTGAACCCTTAGTGGAACGCACCCACTATGGATTCGTGAAAAGAAGGCGTTTTTTCGTGATCGTCAATGTTCGCGAAGTTGTAATCGGAACATCAAAATTGATTGTGGTTATAACTAGTTAAGTGAAATAGTGTTGTATTATGAAAAAGGCGTAAATTAATCAAGAACTCTTTGTAGTGCATAATACAGCAGAACAATTAACAAATCGCATGCGATTTGTAAATCTAACGGCCGAATACTGAAACGTCACTTAAATATTAAATGCAACATAATTATTTGAGACGCTGTTAATTTACAATTTCCCATACTAATTTAGGAGCTTCTCAATGTTAAGACTTGTTTAAATTTACTCCTCCGATTGGAATAAGGTCCTCCAGACCGATTTCGGCCACGGCGGCCAATCTCAAGAGAGATTAGCCAACTGCGCAGGAGATATTATAGTGCGCAAACACAGGTGCACTCTCTTTTCCTTAGCTCTCATAATCCGATGGGACGGCAATCCGACACGACCGGAAAGAGCTCAGGCGCAAGCCCAACGGCTTAACGTGCTTTCCGAGGCACGGGAACGTACACACTTCCAACTTCCAGACTCCGGGCTGCTACTAAAAAATTTCTGACAGAAAAACCCAATAACTATTTATTGGCCCGACCTGGGAATTGAACCCAGGACCACTGGGTCTGCGGCCTTATATCTAGCCACTAGACCAACGAGGCAGTCCGATTGGAATAGGGTATATATGTCATCATTGATTTGAGAGGAGATTCAGTGTTGTATACCTAATCAACCCACCCTAAGTAACATTTATAGTTAAAAATGTTGAATTGGCTACTCACAGTTTGCTAAGACATTGACTATTAAGAGTTTTATAAGCATTAATAGATTTTCACGCGAATTACTACATTTAAGTTTGTTGTAGAGTTTTTTTTTTTTTTTTTAGTTATTAATGAAGGTTCCTGTAAAATGTCGACAGTTGCTAAGTAAACCAAATTCTATTATAAAATGATTTTGCGGATCTAATTATACATAGCTTTAACTGCTTTTGGAATATTTTATATTGTTATATTTTTTTGTGTATTGTATACATTTTAAATCGGGTAAATAGAAAAAATTATGTGAAAATAGATTTTTGCAAACGGCCTGGATGGAAGGATATTAAGACATAAATTTGACTTTCGGAAATAATTACTGTAAATTTAATTATAAAATAATAATACTACTGAAGAATCATAATTAGAAATATATTGAAGTAATAATTTATTCGAACTTATTGTAAAAATGTTAAGAAATTATGAAATGAAAAGGACGGAAAGATTGTAAATTGTTAGTTGCCACCTGAAGCCTGGCAGGTTCGGAGACACTTGAATTGGCGATATTTTTAAAAAGTTAGGGTCACATTTGTACGACAGTGAGACAATTACAAATATAATTCCTATTCGCAAGTGTGTCCGTAGCTTTACAGAGACTAACGCCTCGCTCTTGTACACTCAGATGTGTCCGATCCTCAAATGGGCAATGTTCATTTTTGTAGAACGAAAAATATTAGTTAAATAATGTATCTGACTAGTGAAATGAATAATGTTAAAATTGGATATAAATATTCAATGATATAATAAATTATAGTACAGTGAGAATGTGATTACAATTAAACCGTAAGGTACCAAATAATAAAAGTGCCATGAATTAAAAAAAAAAAAAAAAAAGTACATTAGCTTTATAGTGATCATTGTACTATATTTTACTATTGCTTTTATATTGTAAGGACCTGGCTTTAATGTGGCTCGTCTCTGTTTGAGAAAGTTATACAAGTTTATTATAAGCATAATACATTTTGATATTCATGATGTACGTTCGGTTCGGTTCAACCGACGGTAATTTAGTTAGCGAAGACTGTTTTCAGCATGATATTGATTCCACTGATTAAGTTACTTTTGTATCATATATAAATTATACGGGATTTTTGGAAGAGATATTGTTTTTATTTAAATTGTCCACCCCCACTTATATAGATCTTCATAAATACATACAATGCTTTGTCAAGTTTACATTGGTAAAGGTTCGTTCACAATGAAAACACGAGTAAGCACCACTGAATTTTCATGTGCTTTATAATTCATCCGTTCTCTCAAGGTAAACACCCTGAGGAAAACTGCATGTGTAGGATAAACATCTACCACATGGGGATCTACCAATATGCATTGGGCAAGCATGGTGTAATAAACTAACATCGACGAACCGGTTGGCGTGATTGGTAAGATACTTGCCTTTCACACCGCAGGTCGTGGGTTCGATTCCCACCTAGGACAGACATTTGTGTACATGAACATGTCTGTTTGTCCTGCGTCTGGGTGTAATTATATATATATAAGTATGTATTTACAAAAGATTTTTGTCTGGTTTCCATAGTACAAGCTCTGCTTAGTTTGGGATCAGAGGGCCTTGTGTGAGTAGCGTCCCAGGATATTATTATATATTCAAATTGAAATGAGGCCTTAGACCAGCAGAGGAGAATATTTCAGAGATATATTTCTATTGTTTAAAATTCACATATCATCATTGTAATAGTTTCTATCGTTACTTATTCATAATTTACAATGTTACCAATTGTTTCATGAAATCCAACAAGAGTTTGATATAAAAATACAGACAGCATAATAAATATTATCAAAGTTAGAAACAAAAATGAAACGCATATTATTTTTAAAATGGTTTTATAAAACACAATAAATACAGGCTCTAAAGTAATGACAACAAAAAGGTGGGAACGCTTTAATTGAAGTGGACAGGACGGCAAGTTTGGAACACTGACTTTATAATTACTGTTTAAATAAATAAATACATATTGTCCGCTGGCAGTTCGTATATCATAATTAAGAAGTAAACCATGTTCGAAATTTTCAAATTTTACAAATAATTATATTTCAAGTTATATCATGTAAGTAATTATAAAGTCATAACAAGATTGTACACATCTCAGGGCAGGGCCGGATTTAGGGGGGGCAAACGGGGCTATTGCCCCGGGGCCTCCACAAAAGAGGGGACCCCCACAATAGACTTCTGAAAAAAAATATGTTGGAAACAAACCAAACAAAGAAAAAAAAAGGTCAGCGACTGCACATCAGCATAAAATTAGCTGATGTTGCAGTCGCTAGCCTTTTTTTTTTGATTTCTCAATCAATTATTTAGCCAGGGGGCCTCCATACTCCTTTGTTACCCCGAGGCCGCAACAGCTCTAAATCCAGCCCTGGCATAGGATACGACAACAGTACAACAACACATCACGTACAATCAACAATGATTACAGACCACTGTCTAATTAAATAAGAAATAATTACATATTTTTGTGCACCTTACAATTGTACTTGATAAGCTAAGCAAGCGTTCGATAGCAATGTTTGTTCCGATCTTTGGTAATTAAAGACAAGCATTTATTTGATCCAATTACAAAAACCAATAAAATGTATGTACAAAGTTTCAGTTGAATGACCCACACATACAAATAGGTTAAGTTAAATAAAAGCTTGAAAAATACATGATATATAAAAATGCTGATCTAATTTAGTAAACATGTATTAAAATACCATTTCACAATTGTATTCTAACGTATAAAAAAAATTAAAAAAAAAAAAAAACAGAACTCAAAGCAACAATAGTTACACAACTTAAAAATAACTTTGTTTAAAAGTTAAACTAAGTCGAGAAATAAATCAGTTCACAGATGGAATTCCTGTAATTATTGTACGTGGTTCGAAAATTAATAATAAGCTTACTAAACGATTTTATATGAAAAAATACATATTGCCTGTATTTAGCATGTCATTAAGTGTTTAAGGTTTTGTAAATATCGTTCACCTATTTATAAACGTTGTTTAGTTAAACACTGTTCTCTCTTTCTGTCATGATCGAATCGCCAATCGTTAGAAGGAGACAGCATCGTTCAACAAATCACTCTGTAAACAATATCTATGGGCAAAGTCGTAAAAGTGTATAAATAGCCGACCGCGACGCAATAATTAATTCACAACTCAACTCAGTCGACGGATTTTCGTATTTGTACCGGTTTTTATAAAAAAATAATTATTATGTTACAATTTCGATAAATCTAAATCATTTCGCGGTCGGAACAGTAATTTACACACACATCTATTGCATTGTATGAAAATTACGCGTTAAAAATGACTAGGAGAATGTACATAGCAGTTAAACTTACACCGCTCGGATCGATTCAATTTATTCAATTCATAATTATTGTCAGATATTTTTAAACTAGTAATTTATTATTGAAATTTAAATTTTTGTTTTAAAAATATTGTACCTTTTTTTTTAATGACGTCTTTTAGAATATTTATCGAATTATTGATCCAAACGGTTATAGAAAATAATTATAGAATTAATACGAAATTTTCAAGCGTAGTAAGATACGGTGCCTTAACACCTTAAAACTAATCAAAATGTGACAAAAATATAAAGCTTCGATACAACGTATGTACTTCACCAAACTAACTTATACATAGAAATAAATAAATAGCCAATGCTTACACAACAATCGGGGAGCCCTCTGATGCAGATCAATTTAATTAAGCAGATTTTCCTGCCAAGCTAGTCTCATTTGCAATAACACTAAACAAAAAAATTATAAATTTTAAAATAAAATAGTACCACCTGAAAGCTCCCATCGCCGTTTATAACTATTACAAATATTCATAAACATTATCTAAAGCTAAAAGTAATATAATATAAACCTATTAAAGCTAATCTAAAAATGTTCGACAAAACGAAACATAATAACTTGGTTTCAACATAATTTGGTTCAACAACACTAAAAGGTATCTAAAGTAATAAGTTCGTCGATTTCTAAAATCTTATTTTATAAATAAGTCGTTAAAATTAGTCTTTGTATATTTACACAGAAAGCTCAATACGTCAACGTTAACATTGATCCTTCGAGCCGGATTAATGTTACAAGAGATTTCGTTATATTGAGTATTCGTGAATTTTCTAGACCCAATGAGAAAATAGGACATTTTTTTTTTAGTTAAGATGTATTATTTGAATAATTTTCACAGACTACATAAGCTGCTTTGAGAAAAAAAAATTTGTAACTAACCATGGATTTGTAGCTAGACTATTTATTGAACATTGTTTTGTTGACAACAAATATTACAATTTCATGTAACACAAGCTTTTATATAAATGATGTTTAGTGGCAGTGTTAGTATTATTATGAATTACAATATTATGCAAATAGGATTTAGCAACGACCAGCTGCTCAATAAAAGCTGCTTTTAATAAATGGATGTACAGTACGCTCATTAATAAAAACCACAACATCCTAATCATAAAGCAAAGTCCGATCTGCGCTTCTTTATTTGTACCGTAACATGTCGGCTATACCGATGAAAGGCCACTGACCAAAACGCCGCGCGCTTGTGCGTGCAATTAATCGCTTTAAAACAGCTTAGAAAGTAGGCCTTGCAAAGGCGATTCGCTTGAAGCGTATCCAGTCTGTGCAGTTCTGAACCTTGAGAAAATTACAGCTTTTCACGAGCTTTTAAGATTACTTTAAGCTCAAAAAAATCCATCACGAGTAATTAAAGTAATATCTGTAATATACTGGCTGATTATAATTGTTGTTTAATCTGTGTTCAGAGAACCGTCTTTGTTCTATGATTGTAAGCTATGTATTTAAATATTAGATTTAACATATGTTTAGTTAGAGACTAATCACATTTCAACTTAATTACAATGTATATAAGGTTCAAACTTAATTAACTGTTTTAATTTATTAAATGCTACATTTAAGTTACAAAATTAACTACTTTGTTAACATGAAAAAGTAAAACATATTATTCTAATATTCGATTGTATGTGACGTTATTTTTTTAAGAGTAATCAATAAAAAAATATAAGCGATAACATAATGAGATTTTTTTGGTTATTACTTACAATATTAAAATAAATAAATAGCTAAAACTATTGTCATGAAGTTTACTTAAATTAAATAAAAAGCTTTTTGTGAAATACTTATTTTTCTAACCAACTAACTCCGACACTGGCAACATTAAAAGATAATTCAAACACGTTGATAATTAGGAAAAAAAATATTCGAAACCATATCTAAAAAAAATAATATAAAAATAATTTTAAGCTTTTGTCTTTTTCCGTCTTTTCGTATTCAAATCACAGACAAATAATAAATTAAAATAATTTTACCAAACAACGATTTCCTTCCGAATTATCATGTTTTTCAAAAATGCGAGAAATATAAATAAGCTCGTTGTATAACTGCATCTTTTATTTATGAAATTTTCTCTAAAATCTATAGCTATCCTTTTCTTTCTTTCGATTTTCTACTATAAAAGAAAAGGGTAGATATAGTTTTTTCTCGGGCTTTAGCGTTAGTGGGCATTGTGACATCAAAGTCGTATCGTTAAAGCTATGCATGCGACATTGGACCGTAGTGCTGAAGCAATAAAGCGTGTTTTAACATCAGTCGGTAATTATTTCCCGTTCCTTGTGGTTCTCTATGCAGGGCTCTTCTATGACTGACTCCGTTCGCTCTATGTCTAGATTGTCAACTTCAGTAGGTTTATCGCTAGAAATAGTTACAATATGTTAAATATGAAATAGTATAATTTGAGGCTGAATGATAAGAATGATATGCATATAATTATAAAGTTATTATGTTACATGTAAAGATTTTTTTGACAATATTTTTAAATATTCACCTATTATACAACTTTTTAGTTAATAAACAATACCATAAAAATAATATAATAAAAAAAGGATTTAAAAATATTAAAATTCACAAATTGTAAATTATTGTTTTTTTATGCAATAGAAATAGATATGTTTCGATGAAGTGAGTTTAAGGTAAGCGACTCACGTGCGCTCCGCTCGCGACGCGGACGCCGACAACGCCAGCGACTGCGGGCGACGCAGCCAACCGCAGCGCTCCTCCTGACACACACACAGAGATCGTTAAGGGCCTAAGGTCGCGCAGCGCGGTACATAGTGTGCGGCCACAGTGATGGTCTAGCGCGGTCGAATTATCAAACGTATGAAACCGCCGTTATCGTCTATAGAAAAAAGGCACCTAGCGCCACGTCCGAGCGAGTAGTGGCCGTAATATGGGCCTAGGTAACGAGCGACCTAATGCGTGGGTAGAAGTGTTATCGCTCGGTGTCAGCGCGTTTTCTAACAATTTAGCGCTACACCAGCTCACTGCGGTCGCACACGTACGCGTGCGCCACGCGCGCGCCACACGTGCGCCAGTGCGCGGTACCTGCGGCGTGAGCACGGCGCTGATGTCGGTCTGCGTGGCGGCGGGCTGCGCGCGCGCGCGGCTCACGGCGCGCAGCACCTCGCGCACGCAGCCCTGCAGCTCCGACACCTGCGGGCACCCAACACGTGTAGACAGCTCATCGCGAGCGACGACAGGGCTACTTAGCTTATCGTTAGTATATCCGTCACCTGCGCCTGGAGCGACACGCACGTCTCCGTGAGGTGGCGCAGGGCCTCCGAGTTGTCTTCGGACTCTGACACTCTGTTCTTAGGATCTGAAATGAACACACAGGAGTATAGTAACGGTCTGTTCCAATACTGGTCTAAGGCCACCTCTCCTCTTGAGTTTTCACTACGTATACACTGCATATCCATATGGTATGGTTTACCGCCGAGCACAAGATTTATTTTTATTATAAGCACCTGGAAACACAGTGGAACCAATGTGCTTGTCCGAGTTTTTAAAAGATATCTTCGGTTAACATTTACACAATCTAGCCACTGGGCTATGTTAGTCCGAGCTAAACGAATAATAGTTGTAAATAAATAACACATACCAGTACTCTGCAAGGTGGACACTTTTTTCCAGAGCGCATTGATCGCCTGCATCTGCAACTGCTGTATTTTCCTCTCGCTTTCTAACGCGGCTTTCGTCGCTTCCATATCGCACGTCAGGCGCCTTTGAAATACAATAAAAAGTGTGTGTGAGACGATTATCGATCAATTTTATAACTAAAAACTAACGGCCTTATTCATAAACGTTGCTTAGTTACTGTTTAGCTAAACACTGATTTGTCTCTTTCTGTCATTATTGATTTGACATACGAAAGAAGAAGACAAAATATTGTTTAACTTATCACCAGTTAAATAAAGTTTATGAATAAGGCGGTAACTGTTTCAAATATCATATATTTATGTATATGTTAGGATGTTCCAATATATTTTAAGCTTTTGTTAAATAAATTGTATGATTATAATTTTATATTATATGCTGACAACAAAATATATCTTCGTTGGTTCTGTTGCCTTATTAAGAAATAAACTTAAATCACATTTTGCAAATTTTTCATGAGAAATATCTTTTTATTATTTTTCAGATTCATTGAAATGTGATATTATGTATTACTATATTGTTTCTATGTTATATTATTGTACTAGTGAATTTAAGTTTCTTTTATATTTTTGCATGTTGTGTTTACATCTTAGGATACATTAATTATTTTATTCTTATTAATGTTTTCATTTATGGTACATACATGGTAGTTATTTATTGTAACGAAATAAATAACCTATGTTTTTGAACATTGTAACTTTAAACATATTACTTAATTATTTTACTATATAAGAACAATTGACTTACTGTATGTGTTGTCTCGCTCGCGCAGCTTGAATCGCATGAAGTATCCTCAAGGTATCCTTATTCAGATTCCTACTTCTATAACCCCTCCACATCTTCTGTATAGTGACGGCCGCCATCGTCTCCACGCTCATCTTCTTCTGACGCCTCTGATTCGACGCGAGTTTTATCACTTCCAGCTTATCAGGGTCGATATTGTCTTCTCTATCGCTCATGCCATTCATTCTCTTTTCATTTTTCACCTCTACTTTCGAGAGACTACCTTTTCGTTCGATTTTCGATCTTAACTTAGGGGAGGAGGTTGCACTTTTGGTAAGCTTTGGGGAACCTTTAAAGTTTTTACTGATCGTTTGTCTCCTTTCTTCATTGATACTGCTGTTGCTCGATTGCGAGGAGGTGTTGGACACACTGTTAGCAGCGTTGGTACACTTGGGTATGGTTTTTTGGATGTCATAGATGGGGTCCTGGTAGTCGGGGCTCATCAAGGACTCCGGTACCGGGACCATTTTCGAAGCGGCTTCAAGAGATTGATTTACAGGCTTAGTCTGTGCTGCTGTTTGACATTCTGGGAAACAAATACTAAATTAAAGTTTTTGCTTTATGAATCTTAATATTATAAATGTGAAAGTGAGTTTGTTTGTTTGTTACGCTTTCAAGCACAAACCGCTAAGCCGATTTTAAAAATTATTTCACCAATAGAAAGCTATTTTTTCAGCGAGTAACATTAGCTACATTTTGTCTCTGTATTTCCACGGGAACTATTCAGGTAAAACCGCGAGCATAACGCTAGTAAAATATAAATAATTGAAAGGATAATATGTGCATATAATAGTGTACAAAAACACAAATGCACGCAAATTCTCTCGGCTAATCTGATAGGGCGGCAAAGCCGGACCGACCGGAATGAGGTCAGATACAAACGTGCTCAAAGGGTTAAAGTTAACTTCCGAGCTGCGGTCCGCTATCCATAGTCTCTGCCGACTGCGTACCTGCGGCGCGTCGGTCTGCGTGCTGCGGGCTGTCGAAGGTGGAGGGCGGTCTGGCCGGCAGCTCGCCGGAGCACGAGGCGGACATGGCGTGCGCGGGGGAGCCCTTGTGCGCCAGCGCCGCGTGGAAGCTGGAGCTCAGCCGGTCCGGCGACCGCCCCACGTGCCGCTGCGATATCCGCGCTGCAGGACCACACGCAACTTGTACTTTCAAGGAAGATATTTTTTTTATGGAATAGGTAGGCAGACAAGCGAAAGGGACACCTGATGGTAAGTGGTCACCTATGGACATAGACATCGGTATTGTAATAAATGTTAACCATCGCTTACATCGCCAATGCGCCACCAACCTTGGGAACTAAGATGTTATGACCGTCGTGCCTGTAATTACACTGGCTCACACATCCTTCAAACCGGAATACAACAATACCAAGTACTGCTGTTTTGCGGTAGAATATCTGATGAGTGGTCAGCTGGTCAGCAAGCCCTACACTAGTAAAACTTTCAAGGAAGACAACATTCAAGTGCGAATGTTTGTCATTCCTGGCAGTTTCTGAATAGTACTTTATTAATTATTATTTATATACTTCAGTCGTAGACTTACACTGCATCCTCGGCGATTGTATTCTAGACTTCACCGGGCTGTGGTTTTGATCTTTAAGCTGTTGTTGGTGATGTTGAGCCTGGCGGTAGTAATGTTGACACACATTAAGTAATAATATATACAAGTGTTCAATTTCATCCAACATATTGCAGTTTTCATCTGGATCCACTTGTTTTTTTTAATAATTAACTCATAAACGAATGATTTTATACGTATATATAAATTCCAGATTAGGATGGTACCAAGTAAGTATGACTACATCTTCATCTTTTCCTTCATGTTCAGAAGTAATACAAATGTCTATGATAAATTTACCAATTCCATCAGTATGTTTATTTTTTTTTAATTGAAATATTCGGCGATTGCGGTCCGAGCGGGACCCACCTTGCTGAGGATGAGGCGCAGCTTCCGCTGGTCCTCGGTCTCCAGCGCGTCGGCGGTGAGCGGGCAGCTGGCGGCGAGGTAGTCGCACAGCTCGCGCTGCTGGCCCGGCTGGAAGTGCCGGCCCTTGCCCTGGCTGTACAGCCACTCCGCCTTCAGGCTGAGGACCGGGAACACGACCATATTTACAAATAAAATTGACCGTACTCACATATACTCTCTCTATCTCTCTGTAATACATTAATTTAAAATTATTTACTTATTTTTATATTATTTATTTTATTTTTATTATGGCAACATTGATATTAGCACACTTACCAGTCAAGTTTCCACTTATATCTTAATAAAGGACAACTTAATAATAAGTCATAATATTCTTCATTGTACACCAAGACTTAAAATAAAAAAAACTGAGATTGACCCTTATCGCTAAAACCGCGATCACTGAACAGAGGACTGATTATAAATTATAAAACATGTATGAGATAGAACCTCTGATGGGTACTTCACTTACCTCTCTATAGCACTCACTATGAAGCCGTCGATTGATTTAACACTCATTATCCAATTGAGAACAAAGGGACGGTAGTCGAAGCCTCTGTAGTTTTATATTAAGAAAATTTATATCGAATATCATAAAAATAACATCATATCATATCACATAAATATAGTTAGTTGTAGATTACCTGACGAACAACTTCAAAATGCTCAGCTAAATTTTAAGAAGGCTTAGCAGAATTTCATCTGACTAACAATGTCACCATGTTTACCTTCAGATGAGCAAAAGATTAACTACTTATTTATTTTTTCTGAAATATATCATATCTCCATAGACATATTTTCCGTATCTTTGATGTTTCTTTTCTAAAAATTTGATTGTTTGAATTCGCAGACAGAATTGCAATCTCATAACTTTAGGATAAACAATTCCTTTGATATAAGCTAAAGACAATAATTATAATAAAAAATTGTCAAAGGATACAGCTTATCCTTCCCAGCCATTGCGACACAGGGATTGCCTTGCATGGTGAAACTATCCAATTGGCTCAGGTGCACCAGGTGAGACACTTCGTTCAGGTCCTGGATATTGTTGTGAGCGAGCCCCAGGTGCGTCAGCTGAGCGGGCAGGTAGCGCTCGCACTGCCGCATATCCATTATACGGTTACGTTCCAAGTTGAGATGCTGGAAGGTAACTCATTGATTATTACATGTACATGATTTATAAGAAAGAGTAACAACTGAGTTACTTGTTGGTTCATTTTGGTAGAAATATATAGGCGGGTGAGCTTATGGGCCACCTATGGTAAGTGGTCACCAACGCCCATAGACAATGGCATTGTAAGAAATGTTAACCATCGCTTACGACAATGCGCCACCAACCTAGGGAACTAAGATGTTATGTCCCTTGTGCCTGTAATTACACTTGCTCACTCACCCTTCAAATCGGAAAACAACAATACAAAGTACTGCTGTTTTGCAGCAGTACTTTATCTGATGAGTGGGTGGTACCTACCCTGACGAGCTTGCACAAAGCTCTACCACCAAGTAAACATTAAGAATAACTAAAATGATGATTCAGTCTAAGAGTCATAGTCAGATATAATAGTCAATATAGAAATATATTTACCTTTAAATCTTTCAGATAGGAGATATCAGCTATAAATGATATCTGATTGTTGGAGAGATCCAAGTATTCCAAATGAATGTTGTGGTTCAGATGTTCTATTGACTTGATGTTATTACCTTTAAAAAAAAATCATATAATAACTTTATCATATATTAATACGAAAGCAACGGTCTGTAAATATCTCACAGGCTGGATAACTTCTTGTGAGGATTTTTTCGAGGTTTTTGCAGGTTGTTGGGTACACATGACGTCAAATTGCATTTGTAATACTTTTACAAACAAATAAAATTGAAAGGTCTGTCCGCATTTCCAAAATAATGGTCAGTTTTAAATTGAATGTGGTTATTTGCAAGTTACCATAATCGAAGCAAACATTAGTTTCCTTATCTGTCTGTCTATCTATAGTAATCTTCAAAAGAACAACAAATTAGGAAGTATTCCAAGATACAGTTTAGTCTTTAGTTCTTCTAAATCAATCGAGTCTATCAACACTAATAATAATGATTTATGAACAGTTTATATACATATTTGTTGAGGCATATAAGTAGGTGATCAACATCACATAAAACTATCCTCAGACTTTTTCAAAAAAACCATCAGAATAAGATGTTGTTCAATATATCATTGCTTATTATTCTATGGAAATACTAATTTAACCCTGGTAAAGTAAGAAAAAATTCACATTTTCCTATGTGGTACTATGAATAGTTTAGTTGTAATGAGGTAACAAACATACAGACAGTCACATTCCCATATAAAATACCAGCCTGATTATGAATTAGAAATTTATCTCACCTGCCAACTTCAACACTTTCAAATATATCATGTCTTTCAAGCCTTCTATTTGTAAAATCCCATTGTTGTTGAGAGCAAGAGTGCGGATGTTGGTCAGTCTGGACACTCCATGCATACGGACGAGAAAATTATTGCATATTGACAGCTGAAATAAATTACAACACCAATAAGATAATTGATGTTATTAAAAGTTTTCCAATTTGAAATGATATAATTTAAGCTTAACAGTATCTGTTTCATGTTTATATTTTAAACAAAGCAAAGCAAAGACTATTACTATTTTGATATTTGGTTTCGTAATTATAACTTGTAAAGAAATATATTATTCTTTTGGTAAATATCTTTTTAAATAATATATGTACTCTATGTAAATGTTTTATTTTACATGTTTGTTCTATGATTGACTTGCACTATGCTTGGCAGATGATTGAATAATTAATTATAGCCTCGTTTATTTACACATCAGTAAGATTAATGAAAACTTCGATGATGTGATTTATCAAATATTACTATAAAAGGTATATTACGTTTTCAATTCGACTGTAGGAATCGATGTTATCCAGGCGCTGAAGTTCATTTTGGTCAAGAATTAAACTGATAATAGGTTTTGATTCTTCCGGAGGCGCTTTCTCTATTTTCTTCAGCCCACGCCTCGACAAATCAAGCGTCTCATTGTTAGAATCAACTACAACAAAATGAGCGGTTATAAGAAACCAATTTATTTAACAAACCCGTCTTAAAATATCTACTTACCCATTTTTAGTAAATCTTTAGCATGTTTTGATTTTAAATAATCCTAATGTTAGATTTCCATAAAAATCAACATTCGTAAATTAACGTTCCGAACATCAAAACAAACTTCGAGTAATTGTCAATGTTAAAGATTGATTTAAATTTGTATTAATTTGTTACATAGTATTAAAGCGTAAATAATATTATTTTCATAAAAAATGAGGTTAAAAAATGTATATGATATTTATCATGAAATGTAATAGAATATTTAATAAATATATAATATTATTTTCGACACGCCTTAGTAACAGGCTCAAAAATTACATCTTGATTCTTGATTAGTTTTGGAACCGACCCGACATGACATAAGATAAGATTGGCTTATGGTAATGGCGACATTCATACAACGTAGCACTTGTTTTTTATTGAAAATGAAATCTCAATTCTAATTTGAAAATAAACAAAATTAATGTAAATAAAAAATTAAAAATGTAATATATTAATTTAAAAAAATATATTTTATCGTAAAATCCGCAGTTACCTATACAGCTCAATAATTAAGCTTAAATTAAGTTTCAATTTTTATAATAACTGAGCCCCGAAGTGTGGACAACACTACGTTTTACAGCGGCGGTGTATTTGTGGTGAGGTTAGTGTTAGTTAATATTACGGAATATTTGTTTTTGTTACAAAATAACAATAAGTTAATATAGCAGACTGAGTTTAAAATAACTAAGGTTACATTATAAACAATTACAAATAATTGTAATGGTGTTATTCATTCAGCTTTATCCTTAATTAAAAAGGACGCTTTAGTTGACATTTTTTTGGATCAACTTATTTTCTCCTTTTGTAGTGGTTTTAATAAATTCTAATTAGACTTCATTATTTTTAGCTATAAAATAACAAATATACAGTAAAATTCTTAAACAGTTACAAAGCCAGGCACGTTTTAAGGGTCTATTTATAGCTGATACTATGTAACCTCTTTTAGGCGGGAGAATGGTTTTGGCAAAGGGCCTGAGGCCCGCGCAGGTTGTGTTGGGAATATTAGCAGTGCGTATTCTATCCGTTTTCTTGGTGCAAACCTGGTATGTGCCCGACGAGTACTGGCAGACTTTGGAGGTAGCGCACAAACATGCATTCGGCTATGGAGCACTGACCTGGGAGTGGCAGAAAGGCATAAGAAGCTACTTATATCCAAGCATTGTAGCAGTTTTATACACAATTCTTAAATTCACTGGACTTGACTATGTGGATGCAGTGGTAAGTATTTTTTATTGTAAACATCAATAAAGGAAAAATTACAAAAATAAGTTGCCATTGATATAATTTTTTTTTTTAAGGTTTTGGTGCCACGCATCTTACAAGCTATTATAAGTACTGCAGCAGACTATAGTTTTTATAAATGGACTGGTAAAAGAAAATGGGCGCTGTTTTTAATTTTATCATCTTGGTTCTGGTTCTATACATCTAGTAGGACTCTTCTGCAGACCTTGGAAACTGCTCTGGTGGCCATTGCAATGTCCATCTTTCCATTTAAAGCGGGAAAACTTGGTTATTACGAAAATGGTATGTTTTATATTATGATTATAAAATTTATTTCAATTGTTTATCAAGCAAAACATCAATATTTATAAGGATAAGGAATTTAAGATTTAAATGTAATAAAATACATATAAATAGTAAGAATATTTCATTCAATTTAATTCTGAATGATATTAATGTTTTAATAAATTTTTCCTTATGCACAATTAGTTATACAGAACTAGTAATTTGATGTTTGTACAAAAACTGATTATGACATAAAAACAGAAACGGCTAAGTTTATTTAAATTTGGAATTAATAATATTTAGTAATAATATCGTAGCTTATTTTATTTTTATAGACAAAAGTTTTTATATACACTTGTTATAAAAATACTACCAATAACTTATTTTTAATATGTTACTAAAGCTTTAACCTTTTTTATGTACTACATAAACTAATTGATCAAATGTATTCTACATATATTTCTGTCTGTTGATGAGATGAGCCGAAGTCGAGACGGCCGAGTGATAAGAACACGTGAATCTTAATCGATGAATTCAACCGGAGGGTTCAAACCCGGGCAAGGACCACTGAATTTCATGTGCTTAATTTGTGATTATAATTCATCTCGTGCTTGACAGTAAAGGAAAACATTGTGAAACCTGCACATGTGTTATGTACCTACCCGCATTGGAGCAGCGTGGTGGAATAAGCTCCAAACCTTCTCCTCAAAAGAGGAAGAGGCTTTAGCCCAGCAGTGGGACATTCACAGGCTGTTACTGATGAGATGAGAACTATATGAACAATTTATTGTTTAATTTCAGAAAACAATAACTGGATATGGCTGGCTTGTGTGTCAGTGTTTGTGCGACCAACATCAGCTCCAATATGGCTAGTTCTCGGAGTTTACAATGTCATGACAACCAGACAGGGACGACTGAAGCTTCTTTTAAGAACCTACATGCCTATTGTGTAAGTTGAACTTAAAATTCGCCTAAATTAAAATAAATTAATAATAATTAAAATAATAAATAATTTGAAATCAATATTTTCATCTTAAAGTTTGTTTATTTCTGACTGGCAACACTATTAACTGGTGGTAGGGCTTTGTGCAAGCTCATCTCGGTAGGTAGCAGCCAGTCATTTGATATTCTATCACAAAACAGCAGTTTTCTGGTTCAGTGGTGGTGTGTTCTGGTTTAAAGGGTGAGTGAGCCAGTATAATTTTACAGGCACAAGGGACATAACATCTTAATTCCCAAAGTTGGTGGCACATTGGCGATGTAATAGATGGTTAACATTTTTTACTATGTACTTAATGAATAAATAATGCAAAGCTAATGTAAACATTTTGTGCCTTTCAGAGTTCTATCGGGTGGAGCTTTAGTGGCTCTGGACTCTTACTTTTATGGTAGATTGATCATCACTCCATGGGAATTCTTCAAGTTTAATGTGCTTCAAAACCTATCCTCTTTCTATGGCAAGCATCCATGGTGAGTTTCATTTATGAAAATAATATTTTGTTTTTATTATAAATTATTCAAACGTATTGCAATGAAAAATCTTTTTTTTTGCATGCATTTACATTATTTTTAGTAATACAATTATAAGAATCATGTTAGATACATAATCTATACTTTATAAATATTGTTCAGGCAATCAAAACTAAATTTTTCACTTTATTTAATTTTTAGGCATTGGTATTTATTACAAGGTCTTCCAGCAGTACTTGGTATTAATATTATCCCATTATTATGGTCAATCATATCAATAGCCCGAAGGCCAAAAGAGAATAGAATTGGACTGGTCCTGTTAGCGGCCGCTTCCCTGCATATTGTAGTGCACAGGTATTGTACTATGTATTAAAAATATTAATAAATTCCATACTATGAATACAGAAGTATTGAATAGATATGATTGGTAGTACTGAAGACAAACATAAATTTCAGAAAATATGAATGAATGTTCATGTATAAAGGTTTGTCTCATCGCTAAGAGAGTATATCTTCAAGAAAATCTTTATATCAAAGGCATGAGCTTAACAAAGCTGCGGGAGGGTGTACATTTGGTAAAAGTTATAGCATAAATCTAATTAATGTAGTTAACAGTCATGTGAATATTTATATTTCTTTTAAAATGGTCTATTTTGTATAAAGATTTTACTTGCTTGTGAAATGAAATGCTTAATATGTAAAAATTTATATAATTTTATGTAAGTGAATTCTACATTTATGTAGAGTATGACCTGGAGAAAAAGTTTTCCATATAATGTGTCCACCACCACCAGTTTCTAAAAATGTTTTGAAATAATATATATATATAAAGACCAATATTCCATCATTTTTAATATGTATTATAAACATGACATTAATAAATATATTATTTTTGCAGCTTTATACCACATAAGGAATTCCGGTTTATTTTGCCTTTGATTCCCATTTTTATGTATTTAATCCAAGATGTCATAGTACCCTGGAGTAGGAAGGCCAAGAGGTAAGCGATACTTTATAATAATAATTAAAGAATAATTTTATGAAACAAAATCATTAATTTGTAATATTATATAATAATTTATGAATATTTATGCTTATTTTTACCATATATGGTAAAATAAACTAACTCACCTAACTTTAAACATAAAAGGTGCCTCATAACTCATATTTCAATTATTATAAAACTATTTTTACAAACATAATACAAGTTAACAAGCAATAAATACTTTTTTAACTTAATTCACTTTATTATGACAAAGTTGTTATATCCATTGTTTGGTAATAATTCTTCGCTCTGAAAGAACATCAATGTAGTATGTAGCATGGAAAGAATGATGAAACAGCTCAATATTGTACAGAAAAATAAAATTAATTATTATGTCTTAAATACATTTATTCATAGATGGCAGTTGTACACAGTGGCTCTTGGGATACTCCTTGGAAATATAGTACCCAGCATTTATTTTGGTATGGTCCATCAAAGTGGTACTTTAAAGGTGATGCCTCTGCTAAGAGATGCATTACCAAACAATCGGTCTTCCATCCTATTCATGATGCCTTGTCACTCCACTCCTCTGTATAGGTAAGAAATAACACAGTTTATATTTTCTAATAAAAAATGGTCATGTCAGTTCACTTAGTTGAATAGCAATAATCAAACTGCCGAGTTTGTTTACGAGTTAATTGTACCGCTGAAGATCATGAAATAGATATTGTTGAAATAGTGAAATCAAATTGATAGAAATCACATAGTTTATTTTTATTGTATATGTGAACCCGCTTATGGTAGTGAACAATTTGCAGCCACCTACACATGAATGTTACAACCCGCTACCTCAATTGCGACCCGCCGGCCGCCGCGCAGACTTACGAGTCCGAAGCGTTCTACCACAACCCGCAGCGCTGGTGGCGCTCGGAGTACTCCACCCGGCAGACGCCTTCGCTGGTGGTGCTGTTCGACGTGCTGCGAGGCAGAGTGGAGGACCTGCTGAAGGGATACAAGCTTATACACGAACTACCTCACACACAGGTATAATATAAATCAAATAATAGTGTCTCCTGACAAAATGTTGTCAATCTTAAAACCAATAAATTGTGACAGATATTGTTTAGTCTCAATTTCATAGTTTGATGAGTTGGAAATCCAACGTCAGACTGTTTGGTCTACATGCTTTCCGAGTCATGGTAGTGTGATGCTGTAAATATACTATACAAGTTAGCCTTGACTCAACAATGATTAATTGTAAAAAATAAACGATTTCATTATAATTATTAAAAAGACTTGAGCTAAGATCAGTACATATTGTGGTCTGACAGTACGTGTGCTTATACCCTATTCCAATTGGAGTAGTGACAAAGGTAAATTTTTAAATTAATTTAACCCGAAAAAAAAAAACTTGAATGATGAAAATTACATGGCAACACAGGCGCGGGCGACAGTGCTCAATAGCTCTTACCTATCGGGTAGCTAGGATACGAGGTCATGACCTCAATTGACCATGAAATTTCGTCAATTAAAAATGACAATTAATATTTTTTATGGGTAATTTTTTGCTTAGTATTTTAAAAATGATTACATAAATAGAACCGACTCACGATACCTAGTAACCACTTCACGGGTCGGACAGGGTTTTTGTTACACATTGTATAAATTTGATTTTTATTTATAACCATTCCAGTACCCAGAAGGCGAAGTAGGAGAGAAAGTGCTAGTGTACCAGAAGATAGAAAGGCATGCGAGCGCAACAAACGATGAAATCATTCAATGATAGCAGTACGGAGAATATTTCACTGTTAGTAAAATATTCTATACCTAAATAGTTGATATGGTCTTTTCATCGGACCTAATGGCTATATGAACTACAATCAGTTAGCGCACTGATGGTGTAATGTTCAAAATAGTTGGAATTTTTTGACTATTTGTTTTTATCGACTAAGTAGATTATATTAAATTGTAGTTTACTATACAAAAAAAAAAAAAGATGAATTTGTCAATAATGAAAATAGTGTAACTAGTTAAGTGTAATGGGTTCATTATACAAATTTAAGGCATTTTTTCATTAAATCGAATTGCATTTTTACCGTTATTACAAGAGGGATTATAAACCTTAATTTTTTTTTTTAATATACATTTAATAGAAAATATAATTATTATTTATATGTAATTTCTTTCAGTAAATTTTTTTTTTTTTAACATGTCGACGTTTTAGGTTTATTGTAGGTTTATAATTAGTATTAGGAATGACAAAAAAACGTTTGGTTTTGGTGTATTTTAATAAATTAATTTAGAATCTAACGTATCGCAATTTGTGATAAAATTGTTTCTTTAAATCACTTGAGTCACCTATGCCCGAGATGATTGAATATATGTAATATTCAACATATATACATACGTGACAAACATTTATATGACTTTTGTGTACCGTTGTGAGGTCCGAAACAAACATAGCATCGATATGATAGCGATGGACGATTGTGATTAATATCAATTAAATTATTCGAAAATTTAATCGAATAAATCGATTGTAATTAAGTAAAAGCGGATTGACCCTGTAATAAAATAATGGATGGCCTATGTTAGTGGTAAAAATGTTTTTAATATGTGTTTGGAATCGATTTATTTCTTTACAGACGACTATAATATCATTGATGTAAGAGTTTAGTCTGATGATCGATAAGACAGTATTAATTCAGTTTTGCAACGAAATTTAGCTGTTTTGTTCAAGAAATTAACGGAAGAATCCCTGATTTCTTCAATAAAAACTACCACACAAACGATTAAGGCGAGCAAACTAGATTATTAAAACATAAACTAAAAAGAAAACACTCAATATGTGTGACCTTCGCCTCGTTCGAGTGCTCGCGTTTCGATATCCGTCCGCACCCGTAATCGTACGTCCGCCTTTGCAAAAATATCGATTTTTATTTGATTAATTTTTCCTGGTGATCATGATGATGAACTGACAATCGAATATGCGTTATTTGGTTTCGTATTTTTTTTTTTGCAATAATCGTCCATCGTTTACGTTATATATAATTTTAATGTCTATTTGTAACGAAAGAGAACTGAAACCAGTGACAGAAACTAGTTCATTACGCCCATTGTAAATAGAAAATCGATATAACTTAGATTTTTGATCCATTGGGATTCTATATTGATAAAATACATTATATTTTGGCTCAAAATATGATTCATTGCACACTAATTCTGAATTAATTTGACAGGACAATAATCATCCATTTTTTTTTATATAACCGTAACTAGCAAGTAGTATTATATAGATCTATATTTTATTTGGAGATTGTGTTAACAGAATCGTCACTAAGCTGGCAAGAGTGTATTTTGAAAACGCAATATTAATGTATACATCATAACTGTTTGATCATAAGAGTACGGACATATACAACATGATTTTACACACAATTGCATAAAAATCCATGACCAAACTATACAGGTTTAATTATAAAACTAACTTGCCAAAGCTTATCTACTAACAAACATATAATTATGCTTTTTCATTTTAAACATTTTTACAATATAAAAAATTATATCAACCACCGATAAACTCTCCAATAGATTAGAACGCTATATCTGAATTATTTTAAGGATATGCAATTGTAACTTAGATTTAGAGTAAGTTTTTCTTTATTGGCTATTAATGAATGCTTATAATGATAAATTGTAATGATTTTGAATTGCAATAATGATAAATGTGAACTAGTGGTAAGTATTTTATAGAAAATTAACTTTTAATAATTTCAAATTATATGTATGTATAAGTGATGCCCTCCTGACCGATTTCGGCCATGGCGGCCAGTCTCAAGAGAGATTAGCCAACTGCGCAATACATTTTATAATGCACAAGTCGAGGTCTCATCAAGAATCTATAAAGTGTCTCTAATAAGCCTATAAGATAAATTATATATTATTTGACCACGATAACCATGGTAATGTGTACAGGTCAACACTACATCCTCCCCCCCTTTTTTATCGTGGGGGAAATCCTCATGGATACCTCCAAAAAGAATTATTTGAACTGCATATAATTAATATAGTTTTTTGGTTGGAATATGTTACTGCCAGTTCACATTTTCTTTATGCCTTGCTCAAGAATAAAGACGAATATTTTAAGATCCTATTGTCTTTTTAACAACATTATTAATATTAAAAAAATATTTAATACAGGTATAATATTTATGCCTCCTATGATCGTGTTCATTAAAAAACGCTTTACGTATTTGTTCGAATAATTTATAATTTAATATTTTAGATGTTTATTTTATGCCGAAATTCATATAATTATTTTCTCACATGGCAACATATTATTATTATTAAAATTTATTTAATCGATTAAAGAAAAATATTTTCAATATACACATACAAATATGTAAACCGTTACTTATGGGAACAATTTTGAGCAATTTTATTTGGTGAATAGTTATGTTGTTTTTTGTGTATAAATAAAATATTTCTTATATGTGAAGTGTGAATTTTAATAAAGATTTTATTTTTAAACGATGTTTTAATTCATATAAATCTATTTTTATTTTTTTATTTCTATAGACAACTTTTGAAAACGGTATTAAAATTTACTTATAAATGGTAAAAAACATATTCTTGTCTCTAAGGAACGTCCATACAAATTTACATTACGCATAAAGATAAAGTTACTTAAACAATGATTTCCTTTTAACCTAAATCGATTATAGAGCCAAAGGTTAATGATAAATCTTGTAATGATACTTGAATGAACAGTGTTCTCGTAAATTTTAAACAAGAATGACATATAGCTAAAATATGTTCTAAATTTAAAAATGGGCGCGAACTGTCTTTTTATTTCATTTGTTTTACTTATTTTCGTTAACAATTCACAACAATATGAAGTTGTGCCCTCAGATAATAATCCTAAAAACAATTTAACGGATAAAGATTATGGAAAAGGCAGTTTGGTGTTTGTGTTTGATACAACGGGATCTATGTTTAATGATTTGAGGCAGCTTAGGGAAGGCGCTGAAATGATTTTGAAGACTGCATTAGAAGATAGCAATGTAATCGCTGACTTTGTGTTTGTCCCGTTCCATGATCCAGGTATGATATATATTTTTTTTTTTTCATACCAGAATTTAAGTTAAACATTACAATTTCCTTGTATTTAGTGTTTGAATGGTAACCAATGGTTTGACGAGCCGGTTGGCGTGGTTGGTCACCTTGCTTTGTGGTGGTAGACACTTGCCCTTCACGCCGCAGGTCGTGGGTTCAATTCCCACCCAGGACAGATATTTGTGTGCATGAACATATATATTTGTTCTGATTCTGGGTGTAATTATCTATATAAGTATGTATTTACAAAAGAAAAGTAGTAAATGTACCTAGTATATCAGTTGTCTGGTTTCCATAGTACAAGCTCTGCTTAGTTTGGTATCAGATGGCCTTGTGTGAATAATGTCCCAGGATATTATTATTTTACATTTTCTTTGCTCTCGTTTTACCGAGGTTTGTTTTCCCTTTTTGCTGGATCTTATCCAAACAAAAACTAGTAAATAGTGTATAATGTATGACTCTAGTTTATTATCTATTATTATATTAATCTCAAATCTGTACAAAGATGGTCATTCCGCATTTATTAAATTCTCAACATTCTAGTTGTGGGGTTACCTTAACGTCATCTACTAACAGCAGATACAAAATTATTAATATAGCATAGATTTACAAAAAGCATCGTGAATGTAGAGTTAACAAGCTCGGTCTATATATTTTTGCTATTGGTCGCGTCGTTGCATTATTTCCGCGTAGACTTATGAAGACTTAAGAGATAACGGGACATTAATTTTCTTATTTAAAAAAGTAACGTACTTCCCATATAAAACTTATTTACTTATTTTACGCTCGTATGGTATGAACATATGTATATATAACGTTCAAAAACGCTTAAGCAACTGACTTATTTAAAAACAGAAGCTAAGCCATCAATTATCATGTTCCTTGTCTCTTCGGAATCCGAAAAAGCAAGAATAATGCATTAACTTCTAATAATAGGCTTAAACCACAGAGACTCGATTACATAGCTTATATTTTTATATGTTTAAGCTCTTACAGGAGTGACATGATCATTATGTGACCAAACTCCTAAAAAAATATATTTAAAAATATCATGTTTCGAAGAAAAAATGTTATAGGTACCTACACTTTCATTATCTGCTCAACACACTTAGGATTTAATTTAAGAAATCTTTGCTATGTACTTAAAGATATTATTAGATTATATAAAATCAGGTCAATTTTACAATAAAAAATTATCTTATAGGTTTGTAAACGAAAAATAAATGTTTTTATGTGAAAGTGATGATTTTACCAGAAGACGCAGCGCGTTTCAGAGAAGGATTTAGTATATTAATATATTGACCGCCCCGTTGGTTTAGTGGCTAGATATAAGCTCAAAGATTCTGAGTTCAAATCCCAGGTCAGGTCAATAAAATGTTATTGGGTTTTTCTGGTTGGCAGTGTGTACAGGCACGAGAGTGCCTCGGAGGAGTGCCACGGAAAGCACGTAAAACCGTTGGTTCTGGACTCTGTCCTGTCGGATTATGAGAGCGAGGGAATAGAAAATATTTGCGCACACGCGTGTGCACTATAATGTGTCCTGCGCAGTTGGCTAATCTCTCTTGAGATTTGTAGCCTTGGCCGAAATCGGTTTGGAGGACACCAATATTACATAAGTCGCTGTGCAGTTTAAATTTAGTTTATCGACGTGATAAGCGCGATTTTCATGTTTTTGTAAGATATTGACAAAAAAATTGAATTAATATTTCCTTAACATTTTGCCGAAACGACGTCTTAATATTATAATGGTACTTTTTCAATAACTATCCAGAAACAATAACACAACCGCACTGTTCACGAATGGATAACAATATGTTAAAATGATATTACCAACAACCGTAAAAATGTAAAAATATTCAGCCCAGAGAACCGGTAGAATTAATTACAATTGACAATATTTTATGTACTGTATACTGACAATATTAGAATAATTTTATTGTATGCCTTACAGTGTAATAGTCAAAATTTAAAAAACTTGGTTCTTTTTACAGCTGTAGGACCACCGACAGTTACTAAAAATAAGCATATATTCAAATCAGCACTAAACATTGTCCGTGTTTACGGGGGCGGAGATTGTCCTGAGAAATCTTTGACGGGAATACAAATGGCTTTGAAAGTTAGTCGTCCCCGATCGTTTATATACGTCTTCACTGACGCTACTGCCTCTGACCATAAAAAGGTGGGATCGGTGCTGGACTCCATTCAAAGGAAGCAGAGCCAGGTGAGAATTCGTTTGCAATCATAGGATTTAAGTGAGTATTAAAGATAGTAAATTTAAATCGTTAAACGTCCATCAATTTTAATAAAGTTTACCAGAACGTGAGCACGAAAATTTTTCAATTTCAGGTGGTATTCGTATTGACCGGACATTGTAACGATTTAAACAGACCTTCCTACAAAGTGTACCAACAGATAGCCGCTGCCAGTTCCGGTCAAGTGTTTAATTTAAACAAAACCAGCGTCTATAAGGTACGAATATTTCTTTATGATTTTTCGCACAATTGGCTCTAGTTATTAACTACCATCCTAAGTTTTCCTGCGTAATTGCACGTCTGTGAGTCAAAATCGATTCTTTATAATTATTTCAGTATTTTTTTAGGTGCTAGAGTTTGTGCGATCTTCCATAAAAGGGAGAACAGTCAACTTGGGATCAGCTTTCAATCCCGCTGGTTACAATTATACGCAGAAGGTACTTTTTTAAATACTGTTCATAATCTTTTGTCTTTTAGCTTTTGGAAGTTTAGTATTTTTTAATGGACATCAGCTAACTGCTCACTTATTAATCGGAAGAATAGTGATTCATGTTAGTAAATTGCATCTAATGTAAAATACATATTTATTCTTAATTATTTCTATGTATTTCCATGATATATACATACACATAAATCCACTTGAGTGAGATATCATATTTTTATTGATTTTTTTAGATACCAGTGGACAGATCGGTTGGTGAGGTGACGGTGTCGGTGTCGGGAGCAAAGCCGCAGATCAGAGTCATCAACCCCAGCGGAGAAGAGATAACGGGGCCTCCACAACTCGTCACTACTTTAGACTTGTCAGAGATTATGGTACGTCGCTTAAATTTATGTCTGTGTGTTAAGTTTAATCATTCAGTTATCACGAACGAACACTTGTTGCTTTGCCTGATTCTTATGGGAACACGCATGAAAACCCAAAAAGACAACAATTTACAACAAACAAACAACAGACAATCGTTTTCAATTTTGCGAATTGAATATCGACAAAATTAATGACTTTTATGGCAGATAGTAAAAGTCCTTCAACCAGAGCCAGGGAACTGGAGTATAACAGTGGGGAGTGAAGAGGAGCACTCGGTGAAGGTGGTGGGGTTGTCCAACCTCACTTTCCAGCACGGGTTCTCCGTGAAACCAACTAAATCCCTAGAGGAGACAAGCTATCGACCACTACAAGGTTACTTCAAATATACAGCTCAATTCAATTAATTTATTAGCTTAATTTCTTTATTACATATGAAATTTCACCGTCACGTTTCACACGTATGACATTTCGATGTGACCAAAGTTGGCTATGATCTCGGGACATACTGTGAAGAACTATCAATTTATAATGAGCTTCACAGTTACAATATGGTTTAACTATTGGTGTAGCTATGAACGACTAAACGTAGTTTTCTTATATATCAAAGAAGTAACGATACTATAATTTTTCACTTTTAGGTTGTATTTTGTCTCTTAAGCTTGCTTTTATATAAAACTAGCTGAGCCCGCGGTTTCACCCGCGTATAATTAGTAAAAATCAGCCTAGAACCTTCCTCGATAAAAGGACTATACAACGCAAAAATAATTTTTAAATTCGAACGAAAAGTTCCTGAGATTAGCCGGATCAAACAAACAAACTCTTCAGCTTTATATATTAGTATCGATGTATGGTATTTTATTCGTTTTCTTGTATCAAAATTTAGAAAGGTCAAACGTTATTATTTTCTTATTACAGACGCTTACAACCACATGATCATATCTCTTAGCGAATCTAATACATCTTTAAAGCTGGAGAATGTTGAACTTCTCGGCTTGGACGGAAAGACCATATTCGAAGTGCCGCTAAAGAACTTGGATGAGAGTGACGGGAGGACATATATAGCGGAGGCCTTTGTACCGCCGAATGACTTCTTTAATTTAGCTGTAAGTTCTTAGATTCGAATGATTGTGCTAAATGATTCGATATATGCAGAAACCAAACAATTTTATCGCCTCGGTGTTTTGTTCATATTTCCATCGAAGCTAACTAATATCTTATGTATAATGAAAGTAAATTGTTTATTGTAGACATGCAATGAGTAAGTATATTGAAGAGAAATTTGTCCCACGTTGGGCGCCACATTTATGATTAATGAATATCTTTCAGATCATTGGTCATGACGAGTTCGGTCAGGAAGTGCGAAGAGTTGGTCCTACAGCTGTTCAGGCGAAACCCCCAGGTGTTCCCTCGATAGATAATATGTATATTTATAATTGAATGTAGTATATACCGTATTGGACTATTCTTCTTGACACTTTATAAACGGTCGTGTTGATTGTGTACAATGAATAAATCTACAAATATTTTACAGATGTTCCGGAGTTGATAGTGCCGAAGAGGGTAATATAAAATTAAATTAATTTTAAGTATATTTTAAAGTACATAATCAACCTTATTTACAATATTAGTGATATAAGTGTTTTGTTTACGATAATACATTACAAAAAAAATCATAATTTAAAAATAGTTAAGTCCTTAAGTCGACCCATTAAACATACATTAAATATTTGTTGGTATTAATAAATAATCAACTTAATAATTTGGAATTTCATAAAGGTTATTTTATTATTATTTTACTTGGTGGTAGTGCTTGGTGCAAGCTCGTCTGGGTAGGTACCACCCACTCATCAGATATTCTACCGCAAAATAGCAGTACTCGGTATTGTTGTGTTCCGGTTTGAAGGGTGAGTGAGCCAGTGTAATTACAGGCACAAGGGACGTAACACCTTAGTTCCCAAGGTTGGTGGCGCATTGGCGATGTTTTTTTTTAATAAATATACAATGCCACCGTCTATGGGTGTTGGTGACCTCTTATCATCAGGTGGCCCATACGCTCGTTAGTCTACCTATACTATAAAAAAAAATGAAAATAAATACAATGACTTAATATATTAGATTAGCTTGCGATAAATATAATAATGTGATCGATCTCGATTAACAGAAACGTGTCGGTTGGTATCATAAGCCCGTTATGGTTTGGAAATTATCTATATGTATAAAATTTCCTACACTTGCCATAGTTATTTGTAAAGGAGTCATTGAATATTTAAACAATGTTTTATTAAATATTTAAATAACAAAAATACTCATTTAAACTTAGACAATATAAATATCTAAACGAAACTATTTTACAAACGTAATTTACTAATACGAACACTGCATCGAAACTAAGAAAAGGTTCGTTGCCATTGTGCGTGAGAAGTCGTGTCGTGAGCCGTCGCTGCCCGCAGGTGCGGGCGCGCGCACACGAGCGCGTGCGGCTGCGCTGCCGCTCGCGCAGCGCCGCGCCGCAGTCCGTCGCCTGGAGCCGCGCCGCGCCCGTCGCCGCCCTGTGAGCGCCACCATCGCTCCCGCGAATATCTAGCGACTTACGGCCTTATTTATAAACGTTGCTTAGTCACTGGTTAGCTAAACACTGATTTGTCTCTTTCTGTCACTATTGATTTGACATACGAAAGAAGAAGACAGAATATTGTTTAACTAATCACCAGTTAAATAAAGTTTATGAATAAGGCGGCTAGTGTTTTATGTGGAGCGTCCTTGTGTTATGCACCTTTATAACGTTAACGTATTCATTGTCACTGAGTTGATTGTTATAGACCTTGATCTTATGAGAGATATTAGGATGATATCATTGATAATTTTTGGTGCTTTTTATAGTTTTGACATATATGTCCTGACGACAACCTATCCTAAATCTAAAACTTTGATATTTCTAATGTTCGCGGTACAGGACCACCTGTGACAATTTTAATCTTCAACTTTTTCGATGTCCGAGCAGACAAAGCGCGACAGCAGAATATGTGATCGAGGATATGAGTGAAGGAGACGTCGGAGTTTACTACTGTGTAGCGAGAAACGTCGCGGGGCGGAGTAGAGCGAGTACCGTCGTCGACTTGATCGGTGAGACTTGGTATTATTTCGTAAAGTAGAAGCCTTTCATTAGTGTCTCGAGACAATTCTTTGTATTTATTGTGGTAGATTGAACAAAATATGAGCCAGAAATTACAGATCAGATACTACAGAAATAAACATATAAGGCAAAATGTTACCACTTTATCATTGCAATCATCAAAGTAAATGTAAATTTTATATTTCACCCTTAGTCGATCCACCCCGAGTGAACATCTCATCGGTGAATGTATCATTGTCTGAACATGAAGACTTAACAATCACCTGCGACGTGTTCAGCGAGGCTCTTCTACAACGCACGCAGATTATTTTCAACGGCACGTTGCAGAGCTATGGTAAGTTTGTGACTCGTTGATATTTATTGTCATTATTATATATAACAGTATGTCGAAAGCCATTGCTCGCTTTCTAGTGGTTGATATCAAATTGGAGCCTGCTTTGGACGGTTACTACACGTTTAACAAAACGATACGGAATTTAAGTGAAAGAGACAGCGGTGTGTTTACGTGCGTTGCTGTTAATAGAGGTGAGTTTTTCGAAATTGCTTTTAATTAATATTTAATAAAACGATTACTAAAGAGTTTTTGTATGTTTTTAACAATTTTTATGAAGGAGGATCTTCAAACTTTTAAGAATTACTAAAACTTTAAGCATTGATTATATTTCATTGTCTAACGAATGATATCGTAAATGTTCAGCAGCGGGGTCCTCCGATTTTAAAAATAAGGCTTCGAGCTTAATCCTCTGCTCTAGTGTAGGTTGGAGGATACACATATGTCTGAATTTCGTGACGAAACATGCATTTGTAGGATACACATGTATTTTTTGTCACGAATAGTTCTATTTATAATAATCATATGAGTTAAAGTTGAACACAAACTTCGCACGTAAAAGCATATATTTATTAAAATGTATATAAAATTCAAACATAGTAAAGGCAGACAATATTTAATAAAAACTTATTTTGTTGATATTAGATAAGGGAAAATTATTAAACCAACGACAAAGACATTCTTTTTTTCATTTCGCAGCTGGTTCCACAAATGACTCAACCAATGTAACCATACAGTTGGATCCCATAGCCCAAATTTTAGGTCCTCACACAATCACTAAAAGTTCACACTCGGACGTACAAATTGTTTGTCACGTGGAGAATGCTTTACAAGTTCAGTGGTCGTATAATAATAACACGGTAAAGAAGTACGATGTTAACGGTAGTTACAACGCAGTTCTTGATATTAAAAATGTAACAGACGACGGTGTTTGGACTTGTGAAGCTCTACGCGATTCCTATAAGGGTATGTTTATTATTCTTCTTGCTGGCGTTTTTGGACTGCTTGATATTTACAGTTATAATCCAAAGAAAAGTATAGTATATGTATGTATATCAGTCGTCTGGTTTCCATAGTATGAGCTTTGCTTAGTTTGGGATCAGATGGCCTTGTGTGAATTATGTCCCAGGACATTATTATTAATCTTAGTTTATTTAGGTTGACCACGATTAACTTTCCAAGTAACCTTAACTTTATTGTGATAAGGATCGAATTGAACTGTGCTTTATTATTAAGCTGAAGACCTTAGAGGCTCTCTTCGTGATCTGCCTGTAAGCTTGGAAATTTTTGGATAGATTTATCGATAGATGTTTGATTTCTTCCGTGTGAAAAATATTAACATTTTAGTTTATTTGGATTGTAATAATCAATTAAATTATAATCTGCAATAAATTTCAGGATCTGATACGATCACACTCACAGTCCTTGTAAAACCTGAAGTGACTATTGAAGGATCGAAAAACATAACAATTTTAAATGGTACCACTTTCCAACTTATTTGCACAGTGGTAGCAAAGCCCGCACCGCGTATTCTGTGGCACATGGAGACTGAGAGATTTTTGCCTAACGTTGTAAGTTATCGTTCCAAAAAAAAATCACTATCAATACAGAAAACTGAATCCCATTTGACTTCTGGGCTAAAGCCCCATTTGTCGAGAAGATTTGGAGCTTATTCGAACACGCTGTTTCAATACGGCATTTTCGTTATCCGACACATGCAAGGGTCGAATTCTACTAACCTATACTATTCTATATTTATTCGGATCGGAACCGAACTGATATGATGAACTTTTATGCCAATAGTCGATAATTAACTTAAAGAATAGGAAAACGGATTAAACGGCAACGATCACGCTTCGATTCGATTGCGATAAGCAATTTGTGAGTAGAATTGGCCTCCTGGTATCTTCGCGATGATTTCCTTCACCGCCCAAACGTAAATTCAAATTAAAACGTGTTGCTCCCGCTTGGCCATCAGGGCTGACATTCACTTTCAACTTTATATATTATTGTAACTATTAATCTGTTGTCTTGTTTATTTAACTACACACTGTTGGTAATTGTCACATATCAAAGATATTAGGATGAGATCATAGACAATTTTGTACTTTTAAAGGATTTGACATATTCCTAACATTTATATATAAACTTTCTTAACTAGGTAACGAACCCTGCACCGAAGGTATATAAAAGTGTCCTCACACTAGACAGTCAGAAAGAACGTATAAATGGGACATATTTCTGTTTCGGAGAAAACTCAGAAGGGATCAATCAAGACAGCGTTACGATCAATGTGAGGAGACAGATGACACTTATCAACGGTTTTACTGGTACTTAAAAGCATTCATATAACTTCTTATCGATAGCTTAAATTGTTTTTAAGTAAAAGTCAATATCTGTTAATAATAAAATTATCTTTATTTTAAATGATTTCAAATGAATAGCAATAATCCGGTAGAAATGACAAATCATTTGTTTTTCATGTACGTATTAAACTTTATTTTGCTAACTCTACCTTCACTATACGTTCTCCACTAACTCTACTAAAAATGTTTTCCAAACATATCTTGTTTAGCTTTCGGATTCAAAAAACGTTTGAAATAATTATTTAGATACATCAGTAGAAATATACTCACAAATCAACTTCACCTGCGACATCGATGCTTACCCTCCGCCCCACGTCACGTGGTACCACAACAACACTCGTATCAACACTAACGACAGGATAAACGTATCTGATAACAACACTGTCGTGAGCATACATAGAGTAGACTTTGATGACTTGGGACGATATGTTTGTGAAGCGGAAAACGGCTTTGAAAACATGTCCGTCGTTGGGACGTTAGGAGTGCATGGATTGGGTAAGTTTATTGAATTTAAGCAATTTATTGAAAAGCTTAAATTACTTTTCTGAAGTAAATATTATAACGGTATCTATGTAGGCAGGTATCACGGTTAATGTAAGGAATTTTTAAATCATTGTTATTATCTTTTTACCAATTAATAATAATAATGTCCTCCAGACCGATTTTCGGTCACGGCGGCCAACCTCAAGAGAGATTAGCCAACTGCGTAGGAGATATAGTGCATAAATGTGTACATAGATGCACTCTCTATTCTCCAGCTCTCATAATCCGATGGGACGGCGATCCGACACGACCGGAGAGAGTTCAGACGCAGGAGCAACGGCTTAACGTGCTTTCCGAAGCACGGGAGTGTACACACTTCCAACTTCCAGATTCCGGGCTGCTATTGAGAATTTTCTAACAGAAAAACCCAATAACTTATTATTGGCCCGATCTGGAATTGAACCCAGGACTTCCAGGTCTGCGGCATTATATCTCGCCACTAGACCAACGAGGCAGTCAACCAAATAATACAAAATACAATAATTGAATGAAACTTTCCTCATATTAAATTAAAAGCATGTTGCATTGTCATTATTATTACTGGCTCTCGGCGGCTTCACTAGGAATAATTTATATATTATATCTTATATATGTTGACTGCCTCGTTGGTCTAGTGGCTAGATATAAGGCCGCAGACCCGGTGGTCCTGGGTTCAATTCCCAGGTCGGGCCAATAAATAGTTATTGGGTTTTTCTGTCAGAAAATTCTCAGTAGCAGCCTGGAGTCTGGAAGTTGGAAGTGTGTACACTCCCGTGCCTCGGAAAGCACGTTA
This sequence comes from Nymphalis polychloros, assembly GCA_905220585.2. Lineage (NCBI taxonomy): Eukaryota > Metazoa > Arthropoda > Insecta > Lepidoptera > Nymphalidae > Nymphalis > Nymphalis polychloros. Next base: position 2,135,773 of record HG992262.1, read on the forward strand.
AGGCGTTGGTCCTGCGCCTGAACTCTTTCCGGTCGGATTGCCGGTCGGATTGCCGTCCCATCGGATTATGAGAGCTAAGGAAAAGAGAGTGCACCTGTGTTTGCGCACACACTTGTGCACTATAATATGTCCTGCGCAGTTGGCTATCTCTCTTGAGATTGGCCGCCGTGGCCGAAATCGGTCTGGAGGACCTTATGTTAAATTATGTTAAATTGTATATTTTAGCAAAACCTCTCATATCAAAAGAACCGACTAAGATCGTAACGCAGCAAAGCAAAATGGCAACACTCACATGTAGGTAAGTTTTCCTGTTGTAATATTTTATCACAATATTTTATAATCTGTTTTTTATCATCCGAGTATAAAAAAACATAACTTAGCTCCTATTATTGACGCCACATAAAAGGTATCTTGTAACGTTTCAGAAAAGACATCGCTGGTTCTTTTGTTTTGTAAAATAGGAAGGCAAGGACGGACGAATGGACCACCTGATGGTAAATGGTCACCATCGCCCATAGACATTGGCGCTGTATGAAATATTTACCATTTCTTGCATCGTCATTGCGCCACCAACCTTGGCAAGTAAAATGTTATGCAGTGGCGGATTTACACATTTTCAAGGCTGTAAAGGTATCATCGGCCTTTTTTTCACGCTGAGAAAAAAAAAGTTAGCGACTGTACAAAGACAAGTAACAGTGAAAAATCTTTTTAATATCTATGAGGTAGCAAAAATAAATATATTTGGTCCCCAAATTTGACGCCCCACAAAATCTGCCGCCCTAGGCTGAAGCCTACGCAGCCTGCTGGTAAATCCGCCACTGATGTTATGTCAATTGTTCCTGTAGTTACACTGGTTCACTCTCCTGTACGGAACACAATAATACTAAGTATTGCTGTTGCCGAGATGGCCCAGTGGTAAGAACGCGTGAATCTTAACCGATGATCGTGGGTTCAAACCCGGGCAAGCCCCACTGAATTTCATGTGTTTAATTTGTGATTATAATTCATCTCGTGCTTAACGGTGAAGGAAAACATCGTGAGGAAACCTGCATGTGTCAAATTTCACTGAAATTCTGTCACAAGTGTATTCCACCAACCCGCATTGGAGCATCGTGGTGGAATAAGCTCCAAACCTTCTCCACAAAAAGGAGAGAAGAGGCCTTAGCCCAGCAGTGGGACATTCACAGGCTGTTACTGTACTGTACTGTATTGCTGTTTGGCGGTAGAATATGTGATGACTAGGGACCGTATTATATGCATTGGCATATTTAAGCCATTCCCAGCGGTAATAGCGTATTTTACCTAAGATCTAGTTATGATGCATATTATCGATACATTTACAATATTTTTCCGAGCGCAGTGCACTCATCCTACGTTCCGAAATACGATAAAAGTGATAATATCACCAATCCGACCAAATTTAATAGTCACAAAATATAAGGGCTATTGAATAATAAATAATAATTGTAACTTTGGTGGAGCGAACCTTACAAAAATATTCTAAAGATCGAAGACACCGCGAAGATCTTACCGCTGAACATTTGGAACAATACTTGATTGTTTACGTTTACAAAAATATTAAATAATTTTAATGTCATGTAATGTTACTGTAATATGTAATGTTACTGTAATATGTAATGTTACTGTAATATGTCATGTTACCTATGATCGCCTATCCAACGATAATTTACTAATTGTATGCTGATTTTTAAATAAAAAAAATGAAAACTTACGAAGAAAACTTCTTTAGTTCCTAAAATTTATCATTTAATTTCGCATATTCTGCCAATTGTCGTGCATATTTCAAGCATTTTTATGCATATAACAAGCTCTAGATCTAGTTATGTTGCATATAATCCGATCTCTAGTGATGACTAATCAGATGATCTAGCGGGCCCTACAACTAAAAAAATCTATCTATATATAATTTCTATCTATAATTGTTAACACAAAGCAAATAAATTATAATTGTGGTTATTCAATAATACGTTCCATCCACAGAATTGTAAAGGGCAATCCTGAACCGCGAATAACTTGGCAGTATAATGATAATTCTGATTTCTCTTCCTTACCTGATGGTGTATCGATTAAAGATCAGAAATATCTCATAATAGCAGAAGTTAAGAAATATCACGCTGGAAAGTACCGCTGTATTGCGGAGAATATAATGGGAAGTGATGGCCACGATGTGGAATTGATAGTACAGTGTAAGTTGACTTCAATTCCATGAACAGATTTAAAGAAAGTTTAGTGAAATAAATTATTTGCACTGCAGAGCCTAACACAAGAATTCGTAGGTATTTCTATCGAGTTGATTAGTATTGGTAAAAATAAAAATAAAAATGGGTTATAGAATAGGACCCTGTGGAACCCTTTTGTTCACACAATTTTTTGTAAGACTATTACCAATATTTCCATTCTAACACTAAATTCTAACTAGCCTTCCTCTCAATTGTCAATATTTCACATATTCACAATTGGGCGGAAAGCTAGTTAAAATTATTTAAATTTCACAACTTAAATGGTATAAGGTCTCATATGTAACTTTTATAAATCCGCAATATTTTTCTTTTGTTGATTTCTCAGGCCGCAGAGCAGTTTATCGAGATTATAAGATTTGAATCTGTAATAAGCTTTAAAATTAAAATTTCTTAGTAAAATGCTTATTGTGGAGCTATAATTTAAAAGTTATAAATATTATGTTGATAAATATGATAAAAAGCCTCTGCATTTAATTTATAATATCACATTATTGCAGACCCTCCAGAATTCAATGTGTCTCAAGAAAATCACTTAGAAGGTCCCATAGAAGTGAAGTCCGGTGGTGAAGTACAGCTGAGTTGCAACGTGTCTGGAGTTCCCCCGCCAATCGTAACTTGGACAAAAGATGAATTACCCGTTACATATTCTAGCAATGTGTGCGTAGTATGTTTTTTATTTACACTATTATATAAATTAGTAATTACTTCTTCAGAATTAATATACAAAAAGCAATGTATTTTACATATGTACTCATAGGAAATATCAAGACTTTTCTTTATAATCTTAGATAATGTTCGAGAGGGATTCCAATCATTTCACAAAAAACAAAATGTTATCATTCCACAAACAAAGTTCGGAAAAATTATGAATCATAAATTAATCGTTATAAACATAAAACTTCTGGTTATATAAATAATTCACATCACAAAATATTTCTCAGACAAATTTTTATTTCACAAAATACAATTTTTTATGTGAACTTCAAAATTCAGCTTATTTGCAAAATTAAACATTTGTAAAGTATTTGTTATGTGATCTTTTAAAAAATTATATTATGTTTGCGGGAGAAGTTTTTTTGCAAATTATTTTATTATTTGTTATACGTTTTTTTATTAATAATTAGTGAACTGTTCGAGAGACTATCCCATAGGTTTTGTATGGGACAAGTAAGATATAACCGTGTATAAATGTAAATTCTAGCTACTGATATTTCTCTATCCAAGGGTCTAGTCTTCCGATTTGTAATGTAATTGTGGTTATCGGACGACTAGCAAGAGCCATTTTTCTATAACAGCTTAGTAAGGCCGTCATAAAAATATAAATATAAAAGCGGACTTGGAATAGACCCTTGATGGACACCTATATATATATATATAGAATTATAAGCAACTACTATGATGGAAAGTACATTTTTTGATATATTTATTGTTAATAAATTTTAATGGAATACTATAATTTTGCTTATTAGTTATATATTTTTTTTTATATATTCCAGATATTTGAATGAAGATAGTATTCTAGTGATAGCGAACGCGACAACGTATGACTCCGGCGTGTTCAGATGTAACGCGAGCAGCGGTCTGGGCTTCGTCACCAAGGACTTTAATATCACTGTTTATAGTAAGTTTGATTTATTTACTACTTCTGAGTTTAGAAATGTTTCGGTCTACCTTTTTTAAATATCCTAAATTTGGAATATATGTCTTTTTTTTTTTTGTTAAATAGATTGTAATTTTGTCATTTTTTTTATTAAAACGGAGGTATGTCTCTGAGTATTGGAAAACATTTTTCACACCGGCTATTTTCATATTGATTAACATATTTTAGTTTCTACCTAGTAATATATCTCAGTTCAACTGTATTTAGAAAAACATATAGATGTCTTCTATGGCTACTCTCCTATTTTATTTCGGTCAAGACGTGATAATATAATCAATCATAATATCAGAATAAAATATATTAATATTAATAATATGTACGGGACATCGGTCACAACGCGTGAATCTTAACCGATGATCGTGGGTTCAAGCCCGGGCAAAGCACCACTGAATTTCATGTGCTTAATTTGTGATTATAATTCATCTCGTGCTTGAAGGAAAACATCGTGAGGATACCTGCATGTGTCAAATTTCACTGAAATTCTGTCACATGTGTATTTCGATTCCTTTTCTCCTCAATAAGAGGAGAAGAGTCCTCTGCCCGGCAGCGGGACATTCGTAGGACGGTACCGATATCGGTCATCGGTATACGGTTTCGAGCAAGGTCGAGGGTGGGAAGTGAAAATTCCACCGTCTCCGACCGCGTTCTTCGCAATACAGTTGAACGGGGTGGTATAGTTTTTGGTGTACCGGGTCCACGGCCCGCACGTCCCGTTCGCGAGGTGACGCCGCCCGTCAGTGCCCCCAGAGATCGCGGCGCCGGCGGAGACGGCGCTGTCGGTGCGCGAGGGCGAGCTGGTGGAGCTGCGCTGCGCCGCGCGCGGGGCGCCGCCCCCCGCCGTGCGCTGGCGCCGCGCGCCGCGCCCGCTCGCCGCGCGCGCCGCGCTCCTCGCCGACGGCCTGCGGTCGGTGCCCGCACGTCACTCCTTATCTGAAACTGCTCGCCTCCCCTTTATATTTATCACAAAGGAAACCTATTTTAATACCTTCATTAAAATAGGTTTTCTTTGTGATAAATATAAAGAGTATAAAGAGAGTATTCTTGGAGTTGTGTGTGTTTACATACGCACACAACTCCAAGAATACACACAATACACAATTTTGAGAGGGCACACACAATACACAATTTTGATTTGTGATCTTCGATGCCTTCCTGACCAATTTCGGCCACGCCGGCGAGTCTCGAGAGAGATTGGCCAACTGCGCAGGAGATATTATAGTTGAACAGTTTGTGCGCAAACAGAGCACTCTCTGTTCCCTGACTCTCGTACTTCGATGGGACGGCAACCCAGGCGCAGACCCAACGACTTTACGCTTTTTACTTTCCAAGGCACGGGAGCGCACGCAGTTCCAACTTCAGGCTTTCAGGCTTTCACAGGAAAACGCAATAACTTTTTAGTGGCCCGATTTGAGATTTAAACTCAGGACCTCAGGATGTGTCACCTTATATCTAGCCACTAGACCAACGAAGCAGTCGAATCTTTAATGAAACATAAGACGTACTGTTGATCGACGATAGATTATTAGTTCATAGTCCAGACTATTCTTCTACACTAATATATAATCACAAATAATCTTTTAACCAAACGAGGTTCCACCCATTTTACTGAATGGTACTGCACTTCAAAGAGTATTACAATTTAAATATCTTGGGCATATTTTAACTCCCAGCCTTAAAGACGATGCAGACATTGAAAGGGAACGGAGAGCGTTGTTAGTGAGAGCAAATATGTTGGCTCGTAGGTTTGCACGTTGTTCAAGTAACGTTAAAATTACTTTATTTAGTGCTTACTGTACAACTTTTTACACATGCAACCTGTGGGCCAGATACTCTCAAAAATCTTACAATGCTCTCCGTGTTCAGTATAACAATGCTTTTAGGATGCTGATGGGACTGCCACGCTTTTGTAGTGCATCAGGGATGTTCGCAGAAACGCGGGTTGATTGTTTTTTACTATAATGCGAAAGAGATGCGGCTCCCTGGTGCGTAGGCTGCAAGGCAGTACCAACAGTATCCTTAAAATGATTGCGAGTAGGCTGGACTATACGTACGTGAGTCATTGCTGTGCCATTTCTTATGGAAGATCGCGGCAATGAATATACTATGTAATTAATGTAATTAATTGATACTATTCGCTTTTAATTTACTAACATAGTAGATGTAAACTAACAAATTGAGTCCGCGTTACTTTCAATAAATGAATTATTATTATTATTATTATAAATAGTTAACGAGTTAAAAATTAATTAAGACCTACAATTGAACCCCGACAGACACCTTTAGTCAAATTAAAAACGTCCAACGACAAAATGTCACATGTTGCTTTATGGTATTATATTTTACATGTATAAAAATGAAATTCGCAGATTCGTAGCAAACGTAACTGACTTCGGCGACTACACGTGTCTCGCGACCAATCAGTACGGAACCGCCTCACTGAACTACACGGTGCATGTTTGGGGTAAATATTGATAGTTGACTTGTAAGGAACATGCAGACAGATTTTAGTCATCCCAACTATAATATGACCGTTTTAATGAGTCCTCGCCTCGCCCCCTCGCCCCTGTAGCACGCAGGGGACTCATTTAAGCGAACATGCTATAATCATTATGATCATTATGAAATTTTACAAACACGCTGTCATGTAAAGTTTCATAATGATCGCTTACATGACAGGAGATAGGATACCTAACAAACACCTAACCACTTTCTTCCGTCCATATATTTCTGTAAAATAAAAATAACTTAATTGAGTTTTATATTAGTGTGTTAAAATAATGATTGTTGTCCATTAGTTCCGCCACATATAGAACCGCCAGTGGACGTGTTCAAAGAGGCTCAAATCGGATCAGACTTGCATTTAGAGTGCGACGCAGTTGGGTTTCCGCTACCGGTGATCACGTGGGAGTTTCAAGAAGAGATATTAATTGATAATACGACAGATATGAGGTACCTTTAATTTAGTGTATCTGAAGAGAATTGTAATTTGATAGAAGCCGAGATGGCACAGTGGTAAGTGCGCGTGAATCTGAACCGACGATCGTGGGTTCAAACGCGGGTAAGCACCACTGAATTTCATGTGCTTTATTTGTGATTATAATTCATCTCGTGCTTGACGGTGAAGGAAAACATCATGAGGAAACCTGCATGTGTCAAATTTTACTGAAATTCTCATGTGTATTCCACCAACCCGCATTGGAGCAGCGTGGTGAAATAAGCTCCAAAACTTCTCCTCAAAAAGAGAAGAAGAGACCTTAGCGCAGCAGTAACAGCCTGTGAATGTCCCATTCACAGGCTGTTACTGAAGAGAATTGTATTAATTAACTTATATATGTCGAGATGTTAAAGAGGAAATATGTCTGAGACTGAATGGCTATCGAAATTCCACAACTATGTAGAGAGACGTACTCCGATATGAAGGGTGAGTGAGAAAGTGTTAGGCACAAGGGACATATCATCTGAGTTCCTAAGGTTTATGGCGCATTGAGAATGTAAGGAACGATACATTTTCCCTTAGCTACAATGTCTATGGGTGATGGTGATCATTTATCTGTCCGCCAATCAATTTTATAAAAAAGGTGTGTATTTTAATAAGTAAAAATGAACGGCTTCCGTTAGTTAACTTACTGTTCTAGCTTAGATTACTTTTTGTTGTTGTGAAGTGAAATATTTTGCTCAATTTTAAATTTACTGGTGGTAGAGCTTTGTGCAAGTTCGTCTGGGTTGTTACCACCTACTCATCAGATTTTCTACCGTAAAACAGCAGTACTTGGTATTGTTGTGTTCCGGTTTGAAGGGTGAGTAAGCCAGTGTAATTACAGGCACAAGGGACATAACATCTTAGTTCTCAAGGTGGTGCATTGGCGATGTAAGCGGTGGTTAACATTTTTACAATACCAATGTCTATGGGCGTTAGTGACCACTTACCAACAGGTGCTCCATATGCTCGCCCTCGTTTAGGTAATACAATTTAAAAAAATCACGTCTGATTTTTGACAGTATTGACAATTGTTTTTGTAAGGCGTAATAAACACCAATCCCAACAATAATACAAAACATATTAACGTAATACATATTTAAGTGACATAATTGAGCCAAGGAAATCGATGCATAGATACATATTCTTATATGTTACACATTCTTATGAACCGTTTAAAATTTCAGCTTTGATGAATCTGGCAACCTTTATTTGAAGAACGTCAGCTCGGAACACGAAGGCCTTTATGTTTGCATTGTTGAAAATTTAGCCGGAATCGCTAAGAAGAACTATTTCCTCACTGTCATGGGTATGAAGTTATAAATAAATTTAGATGGATTATTTAAAAACATGCATGTGGTAATTTATCGATTCCAAAATAAAAATTATAACAAAAAATAAAATTGTGCGGTCCAGTCCATCAGGAACGAAGTTCTGTGCGATATTTTTTCGACTCAAATCGTGTTTTAAAATGTAGATTTTATATTACTGTATTTTTGTTACACCAAAAAACACGCCAATCGCCTTTATATCGATCTAATAAATTCGAACGTACAACGCATCGCATTTTGTAGTATTTAGTAGATACAGTATGAACGCTATTTCGTTATATGACGTGACCTTGGGCCACTGCCATTTCACTCTACTGTAAGCCGCGTAAAAGAACTTCGTTCCTATAATGTTGAAATGACAATTACACTTTCAGAAAAGCCAAAAATACAAGTTGATAACTATACGGGGCCCTACGTTGCTTCAGTCTTAGACGTTGCCTTAACCATCTCGTGTCGCGCTGCAGGGAAACCTCGTCCTTATGTCGCTTGGATTAAGGACGGATATTATCTTGACAAAGGTGAGACGATCATTTGTTTCACTGTTCTAGTTTTAGTGTTTGGGGATTCATCGTCATCATCACTGAGTGAGAGAAACTTGTAGCGACATCTATCTCGCCAGGTATGACGTTCATGCTCGGGGTCACCAGTTTGGTGTTAGGAGGAACAAACTCATTATGCTCTTCATTGTCATGTTATAAGATATTTTTGTGATATATTTATCTTTTACTTAATTTAAACCATATATTAAAACAATTATTGCTAAAACAGTGTCCTAGAAAACATGCTACAGATTAATGTTTCCATATAAAGCCCATTCCAACCACAAGAGGAGTGTTTTAAATGTCTGTGAAGTTGTAATCGGACCTTTGGAAGAAATTTAAGTGGTTATAACTAGTTACGTGGAATAGTGTTGTATTATAAATAAATTTAAATTAATCAAGAACTGTTTGTAGTGCATAATAAAGTTACCTGCTTCATCGTGCACTACGAAACAGTTCTTTCAGACAGGCTTTCAGAAAGCCTTTGAAAAACCCAATTTGAAACTGATTACCATGTGACTAATATATTTTCGTATTATATCAGATAGCAGATACGACATAGACGTCGACGGCACGCTCACCATCAAAAGTCCCTCTGAAGACCTTAGCGGAGAGTATACGTGCGTGGCCACTAACAGTGCTGGAAACGATACTAAAGATGTGACCGTTGAAATATATTGTGAGTTATTTGATTCTATTTCAAAACATGGGAGTTAATGATTCGATTATATTTGTAATAATTATGGTTCGCCGATTGGTGTCCAATGATGAGTGATTGTGATTTTTATTTTATTTTAATTTATATCATGATCACCAACATAGACATTGGCATTGTAAGAGATGTTAACCATCGCTTACATCGCCAATGCGCCACCAACCTTGGGAACTAAGTGACTCAACTTGAAGATTAAACACAGAACCTCGGGATCTTCGGTGATTTATCACGTCACTATACCAACGAGGCAGTGCGATGAAGATTTTTTTTTTATGACTGTATTAAAGTACTTCATCCTTTCTATTTGTAGCTCGTAATTGCATATGTATTCTTATACAAAGTACTACTATGATACTTTCCAGCGCTGCCTACCGTAATGCAGGATGAGAGCGCTGTCAGCACTGTAACAGCGCTGGAAGGAAGCGCAGTAGAGCTACACTGTCCAGTAACGCACGGCCATACTGTGAAATGGTATAAGGTTAACGCATATACATTATATTATATTTTAAATTTACTCGTAAAGTATTATCCTCAGTTGCACTAGGAACATAAACAAATATTATTTTAGATAAAAGTTGATCACGTACATGTGTAACAAAAATCCTGTCCGACCCATGAACTGGTTATCAGGTATCGTTAGTCGGTTCTATTTATGTAATCATTTTTAAAATTCTAAGAAAAATATTTTAAGTAATCATTTTTAAAATTCTAAGAAAAATGTTACCCCAAAAAAAAGTTTAATTTACTTAAATAACATTTCATTAACGCTCTGGCCTTCGAACAGTGAGGTCGTATCGCTTGCGTAAATGTCCATTTTTATGTGTGTTACATAAGGTCCTCCAAACCGATTTCAGCCGCGGCGGCCAATCTCAAGAGAGATTAGCCAACTGCGCAGGAGATATTATAGTGCACCAGCGTGTGCGCAAACACAAGTGCCCTCTCTATTCACTAACTCTTATAACCCCATGGGACGGCAATCCGACACGATCGGAAAGAGTTCAGGCGCAGGACCAACGACTTAACGTGCTTTCCGAGGCACGGGAGTGTACACATTTCCAACTTCCAGACCCCGGGCTGCTACTGAGAATTTTCTGACAGAAAAACCCAATAACTATTTATTGGTCCGACCTGGGAATTGAACCCAGGACCACCGGGTCTGCAGCCTAATATCTAGCCACTAGACCAACGAGGCAGTCACGAGGTGTTACATATATACGTAAAAATGGACATTTACGCAAGTGTCGATTTGTAATATATGAATGGGATACGACCGCGATAAAAAAAAGACAGACGTGGAGAAAATTAAGATTAAATGATTTTGTATTGATTTAATAAACATTTATGAATTATCGTACTTTAATCTTTTGATATTGAAGATAGTCGCCGATTTGCGGCGGTGAGGCGACAGCAAATTACAGTTAGAGCTGGGATAGTATAGATTCCTAATAATAAAATACAAATCATTATGTAAGAGTATAAAGGCAAAAAGGAAAAAACGTTTTTTTTATTATTCTCGTAGATTTAAACTGGACCATAATTTGGGAAAATAAATTATTGGAAGCGGTTAATTTGTCAAATTTCATGCAAACAAATTAAATACTTTAATCACATAAAGTATGTAATTCACGAAAAGTGCAGTTTGCGATATCAGCTCCGCACCCGTAGGACGCGGAACTGATAGCCGCCGGCGCGCTGAGGTTCGCCAACGTGTCCCGCGCGCACGGCGCGCGGTACGCGTGCGTGGCGGCCAACGCCGTGGGCGCGGCGCTCGCGCACGTGCGCCTGCGCGTGCAGTGGCCGCCCGCCGCGCGCGCCGCGCCGCCCGCCGCGCGCGCGCTCGCCGGCGCCGACCACTACTTCCACTGTCAGACCGATGCGGAGCCTCGCGCTCAGGTCGGTGGCCGCTACGGTTTGCTGCAGTTTGCCGTGAGACTTTGAAGTCGATACCCTGATCGAAATAATGTTGTCTTTGACTGTCTCTGTTGTTCGTTTAAGTTAGATGAGCGATGACTCGTTCGATTTGCGACTTTGCATCCTATTTTCTCCATAAAGTCGACGCGGTTTCAACAGTGTTACGCATTGTTGATAGATAATATTAGAATATACACAAAATATAGTATCGAAATCTGTGAATGATGATTGCGATATGACGGAATAAAATAAATAGTCCTCAATATTCTGGAAAACTGCATGCGTCTCTCGCCATGATAGCAAAGACTCGTCACTATATAATGGTTCGGTCTCGGGTAAAACAAGCGGAGAACTAGCAGATCACTTCAATTCTACATTGCAACTTACTGGACTGCTTGTGGATTCTACGTACACCACTAATGAAGTAGGAACTGTAAAATGAACTGCTTTTAAAGCGTTTCAGTCACATGACGTAAACTATCGTTAAATATACGCACCGTTTAATAACAACTTGAATGTGTCGCGTTGTCGAGTTCCCAAAACGATTTTAATTTATTACCACCAGACGAAATGGTTGTTCAATTCGAAGCCCATTTTCGGCGAAGACAAGGATGTGTTGAAGGTATTGAACGTGCAGCTGCGTCACAGCGGAGAGTACGAATGCGTCGCGAGAAACGAACACGGCACCGTTCATAGGCGATTCAGCTTTGAAGTGTTGAGTAAGTCAATGGTACGAAACTTGATGTAGAGATCGAGTTATAGTGTTCCCATCACGAATTAATAGTCCAAAATTGTTCTAAAATAGTTCTCTTATGTCAATGACAGTTATGCACGTTACGCATGTTTCCTTAGTGCATGTTTATTCAAATTCTGTGAAACATAGATACGGCAGTAGTTTTATCTTAATAAAATATCTTTTTCAGAACGACCTTTTATATCAGAGTTTGACCTGCTTGAAGTTGAACTAAAATCCGGAGTCAATGCTAGTCTCGAATGCATCGCTACAGGATCTCCAAAACCAACCATATCATGGACTTTCAAGTAAGTCTCTTTGACGAATTTGGTACATTCATACATATTCTACCCTAGATAAAGTGCTAAAATTATATTTGTTAAAATTGCTTGCTTGCTAAAGGTCACAAAGGTAAGGTGTATAGCAATTATGCGTTCGGTCCAAAGGTCTTCTATTACGCAACATTTTGTCTTCAAATTTTAAGTTTTTTTACTTTATTATATCATTGATAAAAAATGTCCCGCAGTGTATCCCAAAACAGATTTTATAGTCATTTCAGCAACTATTTATTACAAGCTTTCTTAGTTTAGTTATCCTTCTGAAATTATTCGAATAGCAGTATAACTTTATGAAAATATCGAAAAACATAAAATTTTATCGAATGCACCCTATTTTTATAATGTATAGATTTCCTAATTAACAGCAATACAAATTGGATTATTGAAAACACAACACTGATATCTCGCAACGTCACACAACTATCTGAAGGCGTATTCCGCTGCGACGCGTCCAACGAGGCGGGCGTCGCTCACCTCGTGTACCGCGTTGTTATTATTTCGGGTGCGACTGTTGATAGTGTGGTGTTGTATGTAAACGGGGAAGGGAGTCGTGTGGAGAACATCGTTGAGATTAGCGTAAGTTAGAATATTACTTTTTAGACACTAGCTACTCCTAACATGAAACTTATAATAAAGTAAGGACGATGAAAGGTCCGTTATCATCTGACATTATTGACACATTATCTTCTATTTGAGGTTATATTAGAAAAGTTATTGTCGTTCGGTGGATGTAGAACCTTTGCCGACATTGTGCATAATGCTCGAGATTATACCGAATAGATGGGACGATTTCTTGTCTAGAGTCATCTTGAAATGCGAAATATTTCTGTTTTTATTTTGATCAGAGCCATGCTCATATTGAGGGTACCTGCAATAGGAAATTCAGTAAACCATCATGGAAACAATAGTGTTATACTTTGCCAAAAGATCCAAACATTTAAATGTATGGAAAGATTTAAAAATATTTAATGATAATGTTAAAAAACTTAACGTTCCTAAAACCTAAATAAAAGTTAATACATAATTATCTTTGTAGCTTAAAGAATGCCCATCACAAAGATACTTTTGTACATATCTCGCCTGTTACTTATCATTTTAAAAACAATTATTTCCATTACCGAAGGGTACAAAAGAAATCCTAGCCATCATTCCGAAACTCGGACTTGAGAGAAAGAAAAAGACAGAAAGGGATGGTTTCCTCGATAATATGGGCACATGTACAAAAAAACATATACACTAACGGCCTTATTCATAAACGTTGCTTAGTTACTGTTTAGCTAAACACTGATTTGTCTCTTTCTGTCATTATTGATTTGACATACGAAAGAAAAAGACAAAATGTTGTTTAACTAATCACCAGTTAAATAAAGTTTATGAATAAGGCGGCAAATGTTTTAGCTCGACACTAAAGCTAGAATCGCATGCAAAGCAGCTGGCAGTCCTGCGCCAATAATTCAGTGGATAAGACACGGGAATACTATTAGCGAAAACAGTGAGGGTGTCGATTACGCTGACTTGGAGTTTGATCGAGTTTCCACATCCGACAACGGGGAATATTCCTGCATCGCGTCTAATCAAGGAGGTATTCAAGAGAAGAACATAAAAGTTAATGTTTTAGGTATGTTTGAAATCATTATTGTCAGTTAAATTTCAGTTGAATTAATAAGATACCAGAATTTAACAAGAGCTACCATTTTTTAAATAATCACGTAACTTCTAAAATATATTTCATATACGAGAAGATCTAAATATTTTTCAGAACCACCGAGAATTTTCCAGACGCTATTTCAGAATGCAAATCTTTCGAAAAATGAAATAGAATTAGAAGTGATTTTAGGTCAAGCTTTTTATATGCACTGTCATCCTTATGGCAATCCATTGCCAGTGATATACTGGTTTAAAGATGACCTGCCTTTGAGGTTCTACGACGATACCATGGTGTCGACTGATTTTGCTGAAATTGTTATCTCCAAACATGCAAGTCAAGAACAAACAGGAAATTATACTTGTGTTGCTAAAAATAAAGTTGGAGAGGCCAGTGTAGTGTATTTGGTTGATATTTTAGGTAAATCATCATACAATCTAATGTTACCATTTTTAAGTTACTTCAGAGTTTCGTAAAATGAATTCTAAGTACTAAATATACATATTATATTATTGATGAAACGGAATGTCATATTTTTATAAAAAAAAAATATAACTTTTTAGTTCCACCCCCAATACCAAAAGACAATATAAAACAAGCGAGCGTTTTCATAAATACAACATTAAACTTGACCTGTCCCGCGGAAGGGCGACCGAGACCTTACGTGATGTGGGTGAAACATCCATTCATAGAGATTACGGAATCACAAAGGGTTCAGCTACATGATGACAATTATACCTTGGTAAGAATCCTACGAGGTTGCTAATGTTAAAATCGCAATAATTTAAAGATACTGTCTGCTACCAAATTTATAGTTATTTGAAGAATATCATTAAATTGATTACATCCTTTATCCTTATAATGTTGTTTTTATTATAGATAGTAAAAGACACAGAAGTATCAGACAGTGGTAAGTATTCATGCATAATGACAAATAAAGTTGGTACAACAGAACTCATATACGACGTGGTTGTACAAAAGCCACCAACGATTGTCGGCAACGAAGGGAACAACACCGTTGAAGAGCATGTGGTGGACTTAAGGAAGAGCATTGTGTTGAAGTGCGAAGTAGATGGAAATCCTCTACCTAAGATAACTTGGTATAAGGTGATTATGTTAACGGACCCATTGCTTTAAGGCGATCTACTTCGATGTAAATTGGTGCTTTTAATAAAAGATAAATTGCTATTAAATAATGAAATAAAAAAGTATAGCTTCGAATCTTAAGTCGTTATTGTTAAGGTACAGTGACTAACATCAACCGTTAAATTTTAAAAAACTCGTCTTAGAGCTCAAACGATATGCGCTATTAAATCAGGACGTTCAGAGGCTAAGCGAGCGTCAGCCCAACGTGCAGCACGTGCAAGGCAGCAGCCTGCTGGCGCTGTGGAGCGCGCGCGCAGCCGACGCGGGGCCCTACGTGTGCGTGGCCGAGAGCAGCGCCGGCGCCGCGCACCGCCGACACTACCTGCGAGTGAGAGGTACGCACGTGTGTGTAGTGGCGCTGTGGGCGCGGCCCCTACGTGTGCGTGGCCGAGAGCAGCGCCGGCGCCGCGCACCGCCGACACTACCTGCGAGTGAGAGGTACGCACGTGTGTGTAGTGGCGCTGTGGGCGCGGCCCCTACGTGTGCGTGGCCGAGAGCAGCGCCGGCGCCGCGCACCGCCGACACTACCTGCGAGTGAGAGGTACGCACGTGTGTGTAGTGGCGCTGTGGGCGCGGTCCCTAATATAGCTCTTTACAACACTCAGCTGATGACGCAATAACTGGTTGTCTGGCTGACCGAGCCTAACACTTTACTTAGTGGTAGGGCTTGAGCAAGCCCATCTAGGTAGGTATTACTACGGGCACAAAGGACACGACGTCTTGGTCCCCCCAAGATTGATGGATATTGTAAGGAATGGCAGATATTTATTATAATGCCGATGTGTATGGCGATGCTGACTATTTACTATGAAATGGCATAATTGTCTGTCCACCTCCCACTTTATACACACAAAAAATAGCAATTATAATTGTAGCATTGACTTTGTGTACAACACAGGACAATGTAGACAGCATGACGTATTATTTATTTCTTATATATTTAAAGTATTTAATACTTTGTTTGTTGGTTCTATTTGTAAGCATAACAAAACTCCTAATCACGTGCTATTTCATTCCCAATAGTCCCAGGGAAATGGAGTTCGTGGTCTCAGTGGAGTTACTGCAACGTGACATGTGGGCTCGGCTATCAGAATCGTGCTCGTCGATGTCAGTACATCGATGATGAAAACAACATTATCGGTGAGCTTTTAATTAAAAACAGAACCAAAAATATATGTTTAAACTTCGTTGCAGTATAAATCCCCTTTTCTCCAAGAAACGACTCTAGGGAGAACAGACTCTTGAGAGATAGACGATTTAGTGGTATCCAAGAAAATGATCATATTTTATTCGTTTCCATCTTACTGACTTTTAAACCAATATTTACCATTTACCAGAACATTTTTCTGAAACTCTGGCTCATATTTACCGGAATTATGTCATAAAGAAATAGTGTAATGCCTGCACGAAAGTACTTTTTCCTGTATCTTAATTTAAATCATCTTCTAGTAACAAGAACCCCGCAACACTGAACCAAATTGACGTCAATATTTTCATGTTATACAAATCATAACGTAATTTTACAATATATAGGGTTTTCCATTAAGGGCGCTTGATCTTTGAAAACTTCCATCGTAGCGTGTGCTGTGTGGCACGTAGCGCCGTCCTGTTGAAACCACATGTTGTCCAGATCCATATTCTCGATTTCAGGCCAAAAGAAGTTGGTTATCATCGACCGGTATCGCTCACCATTGACGGTGACGGCCACACCATTATCGTTTTCGAAAAAATACGGACCAATCACGCCTCCGGCCCAAAATCCGCACCAAACAGTCACTTTCTGCGGGTGCATTGACACTTGGTGAACCTCGTGTGGATTGGTCTCGTCCCAAATACGGCAATTTTGCTTGTTGACATAGCCATTCATCCAAAAATGCGCCTCTCGTCGCTGAAGATGATTTTTTTGCCAAAATCGGCGTCAACTTCCAACTGCTCTAATGCCCAGTCAGCGAACACACGGCGCTGTCTATGGTCATTAACCTTGAGCTCTTGGGTCAGCTGGATCTTGTACGGGTGCAGGCTCAAGTCACAACGCAAAATTCGCCAAGTTGTCGTCTGCGAAAGGCCGAGTTCCTGTGCGCGACGCGGAATTGACTGCCGCGGGTTTTCGAGGACACTGTCGCGCACAGCGGCGATATTCTCGGCAGATCTCGCGTTACGTTGACGCACGGGAACCGGCTGATTGTTAACTGACCCGGTTGACTCGAATTTGTCCACCAATCGACGGATAGTCGACTCGGCAGGACGATCATCGCGACCGTAAAACGGGCGAAGTGCGCGGAACGTTGCTCGAACTGAAGACCCATTTTCATAAAACAATTTTATGATTTGCACGTGCTGCTCGACACTGTAACCTGCCATGGTGGTTTGGGAGGACGGAATGAATATAACACACTGCATTTGACAGCTGTCACTCAAACAACATGGCCGCAATCAGCTGTCAAAGTTCAAGCGTCCCTATTGGAAAACCCCTTATAATGTCTTATAATAAATGATCAAATAATATTCATAAAAATATCTCTTTAGACAAAATCAGCCAACCAGATAAAATTATTTTGGACGAATCGGCGTGTAAGGGTCATACCAATGATAGGAGAAAATGCCACATGCCGTCATGTGAGGTATGTACCTCGTGAATAAATCTTACACCACAAAACATATGGCTTTACATTTACGATATCATTTTATTCCTTCATACTTTGATTATTTTAGGAAGAGGAAACACCAGCACGATGGTCTAACTGGTCCAGGTGGAGTATCTGTTCTGCCAGCTGCGGCGTCGGCACTCAGACGCGAACACGCCGCTGTAGGACTGAGGAGCCTTGCATCGGAGATAACGTTCAGGTACGTATTTATGCGCTTCAATTTTTACATCGATGGCATGCTACACTTTTCCTTTGCTACAATTTCAACTTTTCACCCTTCGATTCTGTTGGAAAATGCTTACGTTATGTTATCGAATTGTTATTGTGCTTATTTAATCAGATCAGAAAGTGTCCCGGTTTACCGTCGTGCCGGGTGAACCGAGAAAAAATCACGGACGTCCGCAGCAGCGGAGAAGATATTGAAGAAATCGTGGGTGTTACTGAATATTTTGAAATTACTTTTACGACGTTGCACAAGTATTTTTCTATATATATTTTTTGCGTCCATAGAATCCAGATTATATGCCTGAAGCGACATTTGAAATGGATCCAGATCCTATACCGCAACACGAAGGATATGATGATTTCTACATACCACCTGGTAATAAATATATTTTCACAACTTATTTTATTTAATTTAGAAAGACAGACTCGAAACCCATGATTAAAGTTGTGTCCTCTAATCTTGCACCTGTAATTTACACTGACTCACTAACCTTTTAAAGCGGAGCAATAGTTCCAAGCTACTTCCTAACTACTCCTGATAACTGATATTAACAATAAATAGAGAATATGGACCTACTTATATTTATACTGAATCTAGTTTAACAAGCTTATTTTGCTTGAAATGTATTTTTGTGCTGTCTTCAGAAATATATGACGATTGTATAGAATTGGCTCAGTTAATTTTATTAAAATATTTGTGTTTTTAACAAGTGGAGTACTTTGTTTTTCTTTCGAGTGCATCTACTTTATTAGCAGTTGTACTCGGAAAGCATCTCAATTCCGTTTACAAAAGATATGTATTGGATTGTAAAACATGATTATCTTAGAACAAATAAAATTTAATCAATTAAAATATTCTCTCAGAGTCAACACAAAAGGCTTACTACGATGTGAACGTGACAGAAAATTTGGACCAAAGCGAGCATGGTCCCTGCGAGCCGGGCTACGCGTACACTTCCGACAATGGGATTTGTGAAGGTAAGACTAACACTATACACACGTACCCATCTACAAATTCACTAGCAAACTATTTAGGATCAGTACCCACTTATGAAGTGACACATATCGTATCATAATATTTATTGTATCGAAAATTGTAAACAATTACAAAATTAGACAAAAAGCAAAGCGTGTCGTCAGTTCTTCTCAGGTGGGGATTTTTTTCCCCACGATGTGAAACGTCTAACGCTCTTTTATGCTCGGAGTTTCTCTGAAGGATCGAATCCCAAACGCGGTGATCCGACAGAGAACCAAAGTTATCGACATAGCCCAAAGGATTAGCAAGTTGAAATGGCGGTGGGCTGGACATATGTGTCGCAGAATCGACAACCGTTGGTGTAGACGTGTTCTGGAGTGGAGACCACGTTTCGGCAAACGTAGCGTAGGGCGCCCTCCGGCTAGGTGGAGTGACGATATACGCAAAGTGGCTGACAGCGGATGGATTTTGAGAGCTGAAGATCGAGCTCAGTGGTGTGCCATTGGAGAGGCCTATGTCCAACAGTGGACGACGAAACGCTGATGATGATGATATAGTCGAATTAAATTACCAGCATCACATTCTGCCAAAAATCCACAATGAAGCCTTAAATGGGGTTTTGGAGTTTAAGCCACAATGATTATGGAATCATTGTGACTTAAACTCCAAAACCTTCTCTTTAAAAGGAGAGGGTTTGCCCATTTTGACATGACACAAATTATGTTTTTTATTATACAAAATCGGTGCCTTATATAAGCGAATAAACAAATATATATTTTTAATTAGATATCGACGAATGCGTTTTCAACAACAACCACTGTCACCCGACACAAGTTTGTGCCAACCTACCGGGTGGATACCGCTGTTCGTGTCCACCGGGATACTACTCTCTGGGAGCGGGACAACGGTGCTTAGGTATTACTATTGTTTAATATTATTTATAACATATAATAATTAATAAGAGACATGTCATAGATTGATAAAATTAGTGCAAATATCACGATCGCCATTTTGTGTGATAAATCCTAGAACGATATATTAAGGAAGTCTATAAAGATATATTTAAAAAAATATAATATAGCAAATAGCTAATTACTAAAAAAATTATTAAATTATATAAAAATTAATATATATAACAAATAGTTTTACAAGGGTCAAAATAAAAAATAAATGAAGACTATACTAGAAATGTACTTAAATTTTGAACATGTACGCAGACGTGAACGAGTGTGCGCAGGGCACACACGCATGCGAGTTCGCGTGTGTGAACGCGGCGGGTGGTTATGTGTGTGCGTGTCCCGCACACCTGCGCTTGCACCGCGACCGACATCACTGCGTGCCACGTGAGATACTTCCTATATCTTCCCATATTATTTATCGCAAATAGATAAATTATAACATTATAAATATATAGTTTAATAGTACACTCATAAAACTTGTATGAAGCGAATATTTTTTTACAGCGACGTCCTTTCGTAAGCCATATTTTTATGAGGACGAGAATGGCGACGGCTACCTCAGTGCATCCGTCGAGCATCCGGCAAAACAAAGAAGGCATTAAACTTCATAGATAAATTATCTGTTTTAATAAATTATGTTAATTATTCTTGAAGTTTTTTTGAAAACATGCGTTAAACTAACGCTCCATCTCAAACGATTATAATATTTTTTTAGTTTGTCTCTCATTACTTAAAGGCAAATATTTAATAGGCTTATAAAGAAAAGAATGTTTTAAGCTATTGTGAATTGGACTTTATTATTAGTGATATAATTTATTTTATCCGGCTCAAAGGACCAAACATGTTGTGAAGAAACTTAATATAAGTCAACTATGAAGTGTAGGTAGTGTAATGGCCTTTCAACTAGATAATTAAACGTTTACAACGATACAAAGTTTTAAGTAACAATAGGCGGCAGTCGTTCGTTACCAAATATTTTCTTTATAGGACCTCGCTTTGGATCCAAAACCCTCTCGTCGCTTCTACGAGGAATAGTCCTGAAACACATACGAACACTGTGTTAAAAGTCCCAAAAATATTTTATATTCATATAAAATATTATATTTAAATAATTATAACAAGAGTAACTTCTGTTAGCCGTTATAATCATTTATAAAGAATTATAAAAAAGCTATAAATAAAAATGTATAAATTATTCTTTTACTTACTGCCAGTATGTTCCATTCTTCTGAAGGCGCATGATATTATTGTGGCATATCATTAGTTCATTTTGTAGATAAGTCCTCTGATCATTGACTCGTACAAACAACTACAAATAAAAAAAAATATACATTTAAATTTATCTGAAATTTAAATATCTGTCCATACTACATATTATGTCCGCAGTGTAATAATTTAACCTTCGATTCAGAATCCAAACGCCATTCCCTGCTTCGTAGTGTACTTATCAAATCGGTTTTAAGTCTTTCGAAACGTTTAACAGTGCGGAGTAATTCAGCCTGCCAAAAAAAAATTATATATGTAACAGAAAAAAAAATTTATTTATTCTGATAAAAATACTTACTGGAGTTAGAATATCCAAATTAATGTTTAAATCATCGTGTTTTAACTTGCAATCTGGAAATGTATAAATAGAATTACAGAAAATATAAAAAAATAAACATATAATTTTATAAAATATACTAGTATAAATAGATATAGAAGGCATGGTTTTAACCTGATCCACAAATTTTGGCACCCTTAATTTTTTCTTTTAAAATTGGCAGCTGTTGTTTCAAAGCATCGATAGCTTCTAATAAATGCTTGTGTTTTAAACTTTCTTTTTGCAAATCGTTGTCGGAATCCCATGGATATTCTCCTTTACGCAATTCTTCTTGCATAGAGACAATTTGCTTTTCTAATTCTCCATTCTGCCAAGCCGCTGATTCTCTAAAAATTAAATCAGTATTGATAATAAAACTTACATAACTTTGAGAGATTAAAAACAAAACAAAGCTAACAATGATTATTAAGTACCTGCATGTCTTTTCATGGTCTAATTCTGTTTTCAAATTCTCAATTTCGTGATCGTTCATTTTAATATCCGATAACTTGAATAGAAAACCCCTTAAAATGAAGGAATTAAGGGGTAATCATAAATACAACCATTCAAATTATATAATTGACTTAACATACCTTAGCAACCCAAAATTGCTAAAGTAGAGTTAAAGAAAACAATACGTTTTAAATAATGACATCATTGTTTTAATTTTGAAATCTATATAAATATGACATATTTTAAGGCAGGTACTAAATAATAATTAAATCCATTTCTATTTATAGCATTAAGTACCTTTTGTCTAACAATCGATTTTAAAATTGACATAGCTCAGTAATTTTATTTTATCTGTTAAAACAGACAACTGTCAAATTTTAAATTTTGAAATTTGAACTGATTCTTCGAAATAAATTTTATATTTCGAGAGTTTTATAGTGATATTAATTTATTTTGCTTTTTTGTAGTTTTAATTAGTTATTTACTTTTTGTAAAGATCATGTGTAGTTTATTAAGTGCTGTACTATTGGAAGCTGATAAAGCTACTACAAAAGATATAAAAAAATATCTCGACGAGCTAGTACCGAAATTAAAAGATCTTACTGAAAGAGTGCAAATGCTATCCTGGTCACTACAACAGAATTTCATCGATACATACTTACATTTTACCCCCACAAAAAGTTTGGAACAATTAAATTACAAAAATCGAAAAGCGAACATTCTTTCCGATTATTCGAAATTCAAACAAGAGGTTACATTATTTGATGATAAGTTCAATAATAAAGATACAATCATTGAAGATTTTAACAATAACTGTAAAAAGTTAGAAAAATCTATTAATAGTTTCAATGATCTTTGTATCGTTGCTGAAGGGAAATGGATCTTAGATAAAGGAAATCATGAATTCGGTAGATTTAATTACATTGAAGCTATACTAAGTATTAAAGAATTGCAAAGTAAATTGCGCGAACTTAAATTCGAAGGGAATGGAAACAGAGCACTAACTAATTTAACTGCTCAAACAGAGACCCAGTTAGCTATATACACAGCTCAGTTGAGCATTGAATGGGAAGATATATTCTCTTGGTCAGAAAAAAAGGGGATCAATTGTGTAATATATTCACTTTCAGTACTACAGTGTGACCCAAACCTTATACAGAAAATTTTAAAATCGTTGTATGTGACTGAGAGAATGAATGCAGAACTTGGTGAATTTTCACATTTCTTTATAGATAAATTGCTGGACAATGTCATTAGGTACAACTGTGAAATATTCACCGAAGACCCAATTGGAGCGTTGGTGTTTAACATTAAGATAGATCTGAATGAAAGAAATAAACCAAACTTCCAAACAATATTTAACAATTTAACGGCAATATTTGAGTTCCTCCAATCAACTTTAGGCACTCAGATGGAAGCTGAAAAAACTTTTATCGAGGTATTTGCAGATTGTATTCAAGATCAATTTTTCAATAAAATAATTGACAACTGCATTAGAAATAATTTACCATCATGTGATAGTAGCTATGAGAATTACAAAAATATTGTAATCGAATTGGATTCATTCAATAAATTCTTAATTGAATTAAAATTTGTTGAAGCGAGTGAATCGCCGCTTAACCAATTCATAAATGATACTGAATGTGTTTTATATAATAAAAAATGTGATAAGTTATTGTCCGATGTTCGTACTATGTTAAACAATAGTCTCTCTCATGGTACAATAGCTGTAGGTAGTAATCATGAAATTGAAAATGACTCCATATTAGACGTTACACAAAAAGAGGTTGCATATGATCTACACAATCCTCTCTTTTTACCAAAATGTGTGGTATCACAGAATGTTAAACAGATCATGTCATTGATTGCGGAACATTTCGAAGAAAGTGTGAAACTCCCCGATAAGTATAGCAATCAGTTGGTTATGTACATAAAAGACATAGCAGTCATGTACCAATGTATTGTACCCAAGAAATTTAAAGTCAATTTAGAATGCTGTCCTTTAGATATTGGTAAGAAATAATTGTACTTTATATAAGTATATAAGTAACAGCCTGTGAATGTCCCACTGCTGAGCTAAGGCCTCTTCTGCTCTCTGCCAAGCTGTTGATTCTCTAAAAATTAAATCAGTATTGACAATAAAACTTACATAACTTTGAGAGATTAAAAACAATACTTGTACTTTATAGTTAAATAATATTACCATGGCATATAATAACTGACTTTTCTTTTTAATTGTTGTTTGTGTTGATACTATTGAAACAAATAATATTCTTTATTAAAATATAATAAAAAGTAATATTTTTCTATAATTTCCAGCTTTGTTCTTCAATAACTGCTTTTACTTGGCACATAGTCTCGTTGGTCCACCGTGGAATATCACCATGCCAGCCCCGTTAGCTGATCTCTTAAACACAACTCTTCTAGAATGTATACAAGACCTAAGAGTGCTGGGTTTAGAGAAAATATCCCTTTTCTTGCAGTTTCAGAAAAATGTCATAACACAGAAAATCGAAGCAAACGGTAAGCCCTTAGAACTATTACTAGTATACTTAAGTCAACTAAAGACTTATCTTTTAGGGCTATTCAAAAGGGCTTATGTACAGTACTACTTGTGTACAGTACATTCTGGTCTAAATTGTTCAGAATAGATTTATATACCTCTAACGAAATTATTATAATTTAATAAATATGTTATTGATAATATATATATCTATACTACTAAATCAATCTATTGGCTCTGTCTGTACATTTTTTTTTCACCTAATTTTGTGATAAATAGTCTGTCTGTCTGTCTGTCTGTATGTCTTCTTATAACTCAAGAACAGTTTGACCAATCTTGATAAAAATTGGTACACACAAAAAACATGTGATGGTGTGTGAATGCTAGGCCATATATAAGATCGGTAAACCCTACGATATTTTATAAAATATCATTTCAAATCATTAATTATGTATTCCTTTACCGGTAGCCATGCGTGTAGTGTGTGTGTACGCATGTGTGTCATTATAATAATAAAATAATTTATTAATTATATGCGGGTGAAGCCGCGGGCCACAGCTAGTATTCAATAAAGTTGTGTGATACTAGATTTTTTTTATGTTATATATCTTTATAATCTTGTATTCTGTTTATTAATACCTATTTTAAAATTAGTTTCAAACTCAATTATTTATATTAAGTACCTATATGGAATTTTATTATCGCAAGGAATACCATTAACAAGGACAATAAGTTTGTCTTAACTTATATTTTAATCAAAGACAACTTAATACAAAATGTAGCTTAAAAATTAACAAAGAGGTCACTTTCTTCCCTTGTATATCAATATTATTTTTTGTTTCTATTATTTCAGAACTACCATGGACATATGAATCATTTGAAACATTTGATTGTGCCGTTAACTATGCAGTCACACTAATGCAAGAGTTGAAATCAATGTGGTACAACGTTCTACCCAGCCGCATGTATGAGTTGTCCATGTGCACACTTATATTAGCTTTATGTCAATCTATGCTGGATAGAATATTTGACGACTGCAAACCTATTTGTGAGGATTTGGTTTACATGCTGGCAGTGAGGTTTGAAGACACAATCTCGGAAGTTATAACTTTATTTGAGGTAATTATTTTTATATAGCATCATGACACGTAAACTACATTTTTTTAAACTTTAACCAGCTGGTGCCTCTTACTTAATCTGCTTGAAAATCGGTTTTATTTATTAAAAAATGAATTTTCGTGTTCTGTTACCTCTTTTTAATATTGCAGAGCCTATTTTCAAATCTCATGGATTATGTAACATAGGTGTGTTAATCTAATCCTGCCATTAGATTATAGTGTACTAGAGTTGTATGCAAGCCTATCTAAAGTCTGTGTCAAGTTTCTCCTAAATAATAAAATTCAGCACAGAAAGTAATAAATAAAATATTGAATAAAATGTTTACAGGGTCCCATCAAGTTTGAAAACAAAATCAACGTCTGGAGCAAGTTTATAAAGATGCCACAGTTGTTAAAAGCGCAGATGCTAGAAATTGCTGATCTTTGGCATAAAGACAAGGAATTGTCTCAAAGTTACGCTTGCGAAGATATAAGGCTCATTATCAAAATAAGGTTCCCTGATGATAAATACAGACTAAAGATATTAAAAGAAATACAATAAATTATTTATAATTACCATAATTTTTATTTCATTTACATAGTAACGTTAAGTCTACTAGTTAATGATACTAGAAAAAACCTTACGCCGTTCTTTGTTATTATAGCCTGTCACATAAAGATAGCTTCGTTAGTCCAGCTAAAGAGGATTCTAATCAGTCCTGGACTTATTAGAATCCTCTACAAGGCGCTTTTTTTATTTTATAAAAAAAAACAGGTATTTGGGAAAAAAACAGGGACACAGGGATTGGGAACGGGGGGGGGGGGGGGGTATATGGGGCACGCCATATGTCCAAGGCACCGAGTGTGCCCCAGTCATCGGAATACCCACTAAAAACCCAGCGGTACCGTTCCCGTCTTAGCGGGAGCGAAACGGGAAGGGTACCGCGGGGCGGGAGCGGACGCTCCGACGAAATCTACAAGGCCCTGGCCTAGCCTTAGCCTTACTCTAAACGCTTCGGGTGGAGGGGGAGGGGTGTTTGGCTCAAAGTCCAAAGTGCGTAGGGGCCTTACATTAGGGAAATTTATTTGTGGCACAATAAAAGCCATAAAATAAAATAATTATAAATCGCAAATTTATGTTTTTTCAAGATCCGGTTTCCTAAGTTCGATCGATAGAAACTTGTATCAGGGAATACGGAAGGATGCAATTCTAGTCTTAGTAAGTACCTATAGAATTATAGATGCTTGTTTTTCCCTTTCGTGTGGGAAATATGAAAACACATTAATGTTTGCGTGCACTTGTTAGCATGGTTACGTAAGTGTAATCCAATTTTATTATTAGAATTATTAGCGGAAGAACGGAAATAGGAAATACATGCCATACTTAATAGATAACATTATTTTTCAATAAACTTTTTTAATAAAATTGTGTTATTGGTTTAATTTCAATCACCAATTTTATATATTATTAGTTTTCGCTCGCGTATAAGGGGGAGAACTAATAATATGTTACTTGGTGGTAAGGCTAGCACGTCTGGGTAGGTACCACCCATTCATCAGATATTCTACCGCAAAACAGCAGTACTTGGTATTGTTGTGTGTCGGTTTGAAGGGTGGGTGAGCCAGTGTAATTACAGGCACAAGGGACCTAAAATCTTAGTTTCAAAGGTTGGTGGCGCATTGACAATGTAAGCGATGGTTAACATCTCTTACAATGCCATTGTCTATGGGCGTTGGTGACCACTTACCATCAGGTGGCCCATAGGCCCGTCCGCCTACCTATGCTATAAAAAAAACCAATGTTATTTTCTATACCCTTTATATGAGAGCGTAAATTGCAAAATTTCGTAATAATCAATCAAAGTCACGAAAGTATCTTACAAACAAACGCACTCTTGTATATTATTAGCAAGGATATTCGGATGTTAACTGCAATCATACCTTAGTTTTTTATTATTATGTATGACTGACTATTCGTGAGTCATGACCACGATATGTCAATTCTATTGAAACGTTGGGAAAAATAACAAATAAGTGTTGATGGCATCTAAATCCCATATAAAATGGATAAAATACATCGCGAAATTGTATAATTCAATAAAAAGTTAGTCTAAGTCATTTAAAATGAATCAAAACTTTGTCATTATAATATGAGATCCCTAAGCACTAGTTGGACCAAATCACCACACTGAAAATGAGAATATCTAAAATATGAAATACTGTATTGGCTGTATAGCCTCTAGCCAACGTCAAATTGGATAAACAAAACATATATTATAAAGTTTTAGTACTTTAGTAATATCATAATCGTGACCTATTTTTACGTTATAGTATAGAAATGTAGTAGTTGATATTGGCATTGGCAGAGAAAGTTAGATGAATGCTATAAAAGTGTGTAACGCTTCCGAGCTCGCATCATTACGTATTACATGTCTGCTATCGACAGCGCCACACACTATGCAACACTTATCGGTAGGTACAACACTTCGTTAAAATATTCAAAACGCGGGAAAAATTGAAAATTGTGTTTTAGTGAAATGGACGTTTTTGTGATTGTGTTATCAGTGATAAAAACTGGAGATAAGTTCTGATGATTATCTCAATTCAGGTAAAGTATTAAAAGTAAACATCGAGGCAAAAATATGCAATTGTACGTATAGCAATTTTGCTAAATATTATAAAGTAACAGCCTTTGAATGTCCCACTGCTGAGCTAAGGCCTCTTCACCTTTTTTTGAGGATATCATTTATATTATACATAATTTAATTAAGTCTTTATCAGTCGCTTGTTTTAAAATTAAACACTAATTTTCGCACTTAACTCAATTATATAAAGTAATTAGTTATAAAGTAATTCACCGTGTCATTAATTAGATTTTTTTAAATTTATTGTGAAGTATTGCCGTATGGTTCTATAACTTAAATTTAATTATATCATAGCCACTTAAGTAATAAAGAATTTGAGTAAGTAACAACTCGATCACCTCTATGGTAGGGACGAACCAACCAATCACTAAAAACATTCCCAAAAAGGATAGATATCAGGCACATAACACGGATAAGAAGAAATGAATTACGGTTGCTATAAATAGTTAATTCACGATATTCTATGAAACAATTCAATAGAAAAAAAGAGGTTTGCGTGAGAAAGATCTTCACGCGCTGATAATAATTTATGAAGTAAAAGTAATTTATGATTTAAATTGGTAATTGTAATGAACATAAATATTTTTGAAATATTCAATTTTATCAATATATCTAATCATTATAATTAAATTATACTTGTTTTTCTCTATTTTTAAATTTCAATTTTTATTTATATTTCAGACGGCATTCCTGATCACAGCGTTAGCGATCGTCGTCAATGAACGTGTCGTGAACGCACAAAATGTCAATAGCGTGGATCAAATGGCCTTGGAAACGAAGAACAAAGCGGTTACAATTGTGGAAGGACCAAAACTCAACAAACCGATACAACTTACCCCATTAGCGACTAACAGTCCAGAGTTGAGACCGTCGAGTAAACCGCCTATACATCTCACTCCAGACAAAAAATTCTTCTATGATATACCCCAACATTTTTATAAATCACTGCAAAAGTTACATGCCCCTCCTCTACATTTGTACACTAAAGAACCACTGAAACTCTCCAATTCACTCTACAAATTCCCTAATGTCTATCCAATACAACGAGGTAATCTATTCTACCCGAAGCCAACGCGTCAACCGCTTATCTTCGCTGCATCCACCGGCAATCCATTAGTAGCGAAAAGTCCAAAATTCAGTCTACCAGTTCAAACTATTAACGGAATACGGACAGACTTCGTTAAGCCACCAAAAGTTGCTAATTTATCTACATCGACGTCTACTACAATCGCCCCTACGACCACACAAAGAATATTGCGAACAAGACGAATATGGCCAAAAAGGATTATAGAGAAAATGAATTCGACATCTTCTCAAAATATTTCCTTTACGTCCGAAAAGTTATTAAAGAATGATACAACTAATAGCACGGATTTGGCTACGTCCGCAAGCCGTCTACGCACAAGATATGCTGCTACAGAAACACCGATTTCATCGACGACTTCTCAGGCTACGACTCGAGGTTATCGCAGAGTAACCAGAACTTCGAGAATAAAACCCACTAAAGCTCCGGTCTTCGAACCAATACAACCCAATGATTGGGTACCGATCGTACCTTCCCACTACTCTGAATTGAAAAAAATACCTCAAACACCTATTAGTAAAAGATCGGATGTATTTTTACAACCATATGGATTACTTCCTTTCGGTCAATCATTACAGAATCCGCATGCTCTAGCTAAAAAGAAGATAGTGTTTTTTCGTAAAAGAAAACGACTGAATCCTTACGTATTTACTCAACAATATAATCCTAAAGTAATTTATCCGCAACAACAAATAATTTACGATGACCAACAAACAGAAGGAAGTCAGCACCAACAGAACGTAGTAACGAAGATTAAACATCATCATCATCATCATCACCATCGCTATATCAAAACTGTGGAAAAGCCAGTCAAGGTACCGTATAAAGTTGAAGTCGAAGTACCAAAACCATATCCAGTAGAAAAGAAGGTTCCAGTACCGGTGCCCGTGGAAAAAATAAAAGTTGTGGATAGGCCATATCCAGTTCAAGTAGAAAAAAAAGTTCCATATCCCGTCACAGTCAAAGTTCCACACCCCGTCCCTGTGAAAGTTGTCGAGAAGGAATATGTGCCCAAACCTTACGCTATAATCCATCATGTCCCGATTTTCAAACAGGTTGAAGTTAAAGTACCGCAGCCTGTTGCTGTTCAAGTGGAAAAAAAGGTGCCCTATCCCGTCAAAGTCCCATACGCTGTAGAGAAACGGGTTCCCGTACCCGTCGAAACAAAAGTCCCCTATCCAGTACCGGTTAAAGTTTTCGTACCTCAACCTTATCCTGTTGAAAAGAAAGTACCCTATCCTGTCGAAGTAAAAGTTAGAGAACCCGTTGAAGTTATTAAGCATGTTCACGTTAAGGTACCATATCCGCAACCTTATCCGGTAAAAATACCGCACCCGATACCGTACACTGTTGAGAAGAGAGTCCCTTACCCTGTCAAAGTTGAGAAAAAAGTACCGTATCCTGTCGAAGTACTGGTACCTCAAAAAGTAGAAGTTGAGAAAAGGGTTCCGGTCTACGTCCCACGACCTTATCCGGTAGAAAAGAGGGTTCCCTATCCCGTAAAAGTTCCGTATCCAGTGAAAGTGCCAGTTAAAGTACCAGTCCGAGTGCCTGTAGAAGTGCCTGTGTATATCCACCATCCTTTTCAGATCATAAATGACGACGCGATGGGAGTCGGAGATGGCGGCAACAATTATTACCCAGCTTCTGAGAGCAATTATTATGCAGACGGAGAAGAAAACGGATATGTCAGCCGTTCGGAGACGGAAAACGTCACGGACAGCCCTCAGCACACCGTAGCTGTTCACGGTAACACGGGTTTCACCGGCTTCGTATCGCGGTCTGATAGTGAATCCACGACTGCAAAAACAACGTCGACGAAATGATTGTATAATTAAACCGTTGATGTGAATCAATATAGTGCGTGTTATGGATAGATGAAAAGAAAACGTGATGCTGTGATATATTTAAAGAAACCTTGGCATACTTTCGAGTTTTCATTTTGGAACCCACCAGATAAGTTATTACCAATTCAATTGATGTAACATACAATAACCTCTAATAATTGTACCTCATTGAATTATACAAGATTTTAATTTTTGCCACGAAATTTTAAAAATTCTATGTAAATTATTTTTCGTGAAACTAAATAGTTATTGAAGCTATGCGGTTATCATCGAAGGTTTTAAGTACTACTGATGTAATGTTAACGCTAATAAATAAATTAATAATTTTACTTGTCAATTGTCATCGGTGTTTAATTATTAATAAGTTAAGTATGATTTATTTTTAAAATTCAACTGACGGAAATGTTTACAAAAAAATATTGATTTGGTAGCGATTGAAATGTTTATTTATAACAAGGAAGCTTATAAAACAAAGTTTTGATTCCAACGAACCGCATGAACACTCGTGATTTCGCGCGCAACTCAAGTGTGACATTCACTTTCGATGAATGTGTTTCCTATTCCGCAGTTGTGTTTGTTTTATTTGAGATCATTAATTAAAACTAATTATGACCTTAAATGTTCTAAAGTAAGGCGAAGCAAGATGTGCGGCTCAATATTTTTTTAATAATACATACATATTTTTAATTGTATCATGTGCGTTCGCGCGACGTACATTCAATCGAAGATTTGTGGAATAGAACCGACATCGTACAACCGACGTTTAAAAGATATAGCACAAAATGGGAAGCTTGAATTTATTATAAAAAAAAATTCTAAATATTTTAAATTATTGTATTTACTTTTCAATTACCTAACTTAAATCATAGTTGTATCAAACTAGGAGACTACAATATCAATAATTTAAAGGAGATTGTCCACTTAGTATGGGGACTTTGGCCTGACGTGAACAGACATTTTATCATATTTTTTGTAATTAGTTTAAAAGCACTAACTAGTAATAATGAGAATATGAACTTAATTTTGTATCAAAATGTTTAAAAAGAGATTTTTGTCATGTGAGGAAAAACAGGTTAAAGCGAAATAAAACAACATTTTTTATGATTTATTTTTATTCTGAGACATCATATGTTATTAATATGTGTTCAAGAAATTGGGCAGGTGGTGAAATGTGTTCCTGATACCTTGCCCAACTTAAAAACCATAAAATAGTCATTATATGAGCGCAGCAACCCACTGTCCTTCGGCCAACCTTGCAATTACAATAATATTCTTTTATAGCTTATTGTCGTTTTCAATCTAAAATAAAAAACAGTATATAAGGATTATAATTATATAAAACAATAAAACCTCATATTGCATTATAGGAATAGCATATACAATACATATCTATTAAAAAACGAGTGATTTAAATAATTAATTGAATTGACACTTACTCGTCGAGGAGCTATCCACTGTCGTATAATAGACTGAACCTGATTAAGATCTAGACTATGTCGCCTTCGCTCTATCAAATCAGTTCCACAGTTTATGCATCTCAGAGATACGCATTGGTAAGAAGTCACTTCTTCTGTGTGCAGACTATCATGAGACACGCTTTGGTTTTGTTCAATGTCCATATTCAAGCCGTGGTTAGCGATGGAGCTAGTTTCGGGGTCCATATTACGTGAGTGTTGGTCATCGTTTATGCTATGTTCGGAGTCCATAATACAAAAGCCAGGGTCATCGTTTGAGCGAAATTCGGGGTCCATAGATGTGCCGGGGTCATTGGAAAAAGATAGGTCGGAGTCCATAATGAATAAACAATCGTTGAAAGAAAATCCACAATAAAACAACACTCTCAATGTAGGAAAACAAAGCGAATGTAAAAATCAGTCTGTGACATACCAATGTCAATTTGTATTTTTTTGTTTTATTAGTGTTGCAATAGAAAAAAATCATTAAAAAATCGATCGAAAACAGATATGATTACGTTTAACATTCTTCATATTTCAGTTTATAAAACGTTTTAAATGACGAAACTAATTAAAACAAATATTTTTAATTTTTTTTTTGTATTAAATACTTATAGTTGTATTAAGTACTGCGAGATGATTCGATTTGACGCAATCGTTACTTGATCTTGCTGGTAACACAAAACGTGGATCAATAAAGCAAATCAATGAAGATACTTTAAAAATATTTTTTCAATAAAATACAAATGTACACTCATACAACAATAGAATGGCTAGCTAAAAAAAAAATATATTTTTTTCATAAACTTGTTTTTTTGATAGCAGCTTGTTCACGCTAGGCCAAAAATGGACATCTTCTTTTATTATATGAACAAAATAGTTCTATTATCTTTTTATAAATTTAATATACTTGATTTTAGTTCCTAATTATAACAAAAAACTATACATTACTGTCCCCTGGGGCTAACAGGACCTAAGTACATTTTGAGTAAAATGTAAAGCCCATTTTGCCATTTGCCACACCATATTAAAAATAATAAATTCATGAATACTAAAAAGGCACATCACATATGTTACATAAAACAACCAACATCTGTTCATTTATTCTATTCTGATTAACAAAAGTAAGGGATTTTGATA
The DNA here is from genome assembly GCA_905220585.2 of Nymphalis polychloros. Classification (NCBI taxonomy): domain Eukaryota; kingdom Metazoa; phylum Arthropoda; class Insecta; order Lepidoptera; family Nymphalidae; genus Nymphalis; species Nymphalis polychloros. The sequence continues at coordinate 2,169,639 of HG992262.1, forward strand.
TTGGCTCTTTTAACACCAGACCACAGACATTAATTATATGTGGTTTATAAAAAAAAAAAAAGTAATAATAAAAATATATTTAATTAAAAGCTTAAAATTTTATGTCAGCATAATAAAACAAAGTGAAATAATTTATATACAAAAGATCATGAACAGCTTAAAAGTATTAAAACAAATTATTTTACTTTTACAAACTGCCATTCCAACTCATAAATGCCAACAGATGTTTGATTTTTTTCATCATACTCAACCCATTCCTTTTCTGTTAAATCAACATCATCAAACTTTTTACCTGAAATCATAAGTAATGCATAAATATTAAATCAATACACAACTTGATTATATTAATTTAATTTTCTTTTTAATTCTTGATGAAAACTATTTAATTATAAAAGGCTCCTTGAATGCAATGTTATTAAATTGAAAATTATTTTATTATGCCTTATGTACCATCATTTTCAGCCTCTGCAAGCCAGCCAGACTTAGGTTCAAAATCCACAGGCTCTATTCCTCTGCAGTCAAATGTTACAATGGTCTTGAATTTCCCTACATCATTACTTGTGAACACACCTAAAAAGATAATAAGCATATTTGTCATGTTCTCTTCAATTTAAAAAAAAAATGGTAATGACAATGAAATATTATTAAAATCCTTATATGTTATTGTATGTAGTATGTTATGTAAATAATAATTATTTACCTAACATACTATTAACATAACATAAATAGTAATTATCTACATAGCATTCGCACAATTATTTACATTACATATATTAATTAAATGAATGTTGGTTAAATATGAAACTGTTTTTAGTACCATTACTTCCTTCGATCACATCGATGCTGTTTTCCCTCGAACACAATTTACATTTAATAAGCAAGTTTGTTTCTGATCTGTTATGTTTTTGTGGAACTTTATCGGCTTCGGTAAGATCATGAAACTTGTCGGACACTTCGCCGCAGTTGCCGCACTTTAACTTTAAAAACCACTGATAGTGTGGATGGTTCGTATAGAACTTTTCTATACATTCTAAAGACGCTCTTATTTGAAGCGATATTTTCACCATTTTGTGTTTAATTCTATCTTTGTATCAATGTTTTTTTATTTTTATCACCTAGTGATTTCTATATATCCTAGTTTAGAGAAAAATGACACTGACATTTGGTTAATGTGTCAAATCGCAAAATAAAGTTATAGTGTGACCATAGTGAAAATCTGCAGTCATATTTTAATGTTGGTACAAAAAACAATAAAAAAGAACAGCATCTTAATTAAACATATACGATACAATGAAAAAATAACCTATCCATGCTGAAACACAAATTGTTGCAGTATCTGAAAGCACAATCACTAGAATTTTACGCGTCATTTTTCCTATTCGAAATTTTGAACTTTAGCGATTTCTATATACTATAAAATCTTGCACGTGGAATAAGCATAGTAATTTAATGTATATAGTAGAGCATAATTCCAGTTTACAATCACTTTAGAACTCATTATCTAACTAGAAGAACAGATAATGAAATCGTTAATTTAATTTTTTAATTAGGTAATTTTATGAAGTAGACGTACTAGAAGGGATCTTAGTCTACTTATTCATTTGTTAATGTTGCTGAAATATAAATAAAACTATGTACATAAGTATTATTTATTTGAAATAATTTTATTGTTTATTATTTTTCGAGTACGCATGTATTACTGTTGCATAAATGTTATCAATTACTAGCTATTATATTAACAATGATTTTTAGATAGATTATGATTTGTTTAGTTTCCGAATACACATTTAAGTTTACAAACGGTTGTGTGAATATATATTTTAGTTGTTGACTTGCATCCAACGTAATTGTACTAAAATAAAAAAATAATTTAGCATTAATTATTTACCAATTTTATAAAATCTAATGACAATAATAATTCGCACTACTTGCGCGCTGTAAGTCAATCATACATCGACGTCACACGTACGATGTTGTAACCAAGCTCTTACAAGGCTCATGAATAGAAGAAAATTCGAGAACGCTTCCGATCGCTCCCATTTTAATAGTTTATTTATTCACAAACTGCAATGAAACATTCGAACGAATGTTTAACACGGTGTAATGTAGGCTTTATGAACACGACATTTAGCTTAGCTTCGTAGAGGAACTACCCTTATTGCATTTCCTTGCGGATCAGTATGTAGGGTGAGACCCATTTCTTGCAAGACTTCATTGTCGACGGGACCTTGAAGAGTCAATTTTGATATAACCTCCTGTAAATTAAAATGTTAAACATAAATAACACGTTTATAATATTACCATAAATAAATATTCAGCTCACAAATTTTACCATCGCTTAAACCGCCAATGCACCACCAACCTTGGGAACTAAGATGTTATGTCCCTTGTTTAGGTATCTAATTAAATAGTAAAATAATTTATACCCTTACTTGATTTTCTGGACAATTTTCGCAAAGACAACGGACTGCAAATATAACCCACTGCATTATTACTGTTATTTTATAAGGAGGTTATTGACAGTTCCTACATAAAAAAAAAAAGAAATTGATATATTTTGTTACATGTTACCACCTCTTACTACTCTTAGAACGTATTTCTATATATATATTTATAGATTGAATTTAAAAAGTCAATTTTTAATATCATAGATTATATGAACAATAATAATATAATTTTATCATAGAGAAAGAATTATTTTAATATTAGATTTGTAACATTTTCATGAAACTGTAAATATTGCAATCAAGCACGGTCGTATACACAGGTCTATTAACAGCAGTAGTGGGGGTACGTCGGCTTTTTGATGTTGTTCAGTTCAATTTACGGCCACTGGAGGCATGACAATTCGCGTAATAATTATACCGAACACTTTTTTAAATCCAAACAAAACAGTTAAATAACAAAACAAAAATAACAACTAATCCGCAAAACGATATAACAATGATTAAACAACACAATACTTGGGAGAGAAAAATATACGCCGCGTGTCACTCAACCACGTGCGATAGCAACGACGTACAGCGGGCGTTGTTGCGAAATAAAAGTTGTAACACAATCGCACCAATCTCTCATCACTGAAATTGGGCTCCGTTGATAGACCTGTATACAAGACCGTGCAATCACGTCCTGTCCAATATTTCATATAAAATACTACATATACTACATATATAGATATATTAAATTTATATAAGATATTTTAATCTTATTTATTTTTCGCCCCCACATCATGTTTAGCAAAATTCACGTTATAATAATTCTCGTAACATTAAATTGTATTTTTGGAGAATTGATAAAGGATACAAGGATTGCGAGCATCAATATTGCAGCAGTCGAGTAATACAGGGATCACTTCTAATTCTCTCATCTGTAAACAAGAAATGAAATAAAATAATATAAATTACGTAACGTCCTCCAGACCGATTTCTGCCACGGCGGCCAATCTTAAGAGAGATTAGCCAACTGCGCAGGAGATATTATAGTGCACAAGTGTGTGCACAAACACGGGTGCACTCTCTCTTCCCTAGCTCTCATAATCCGATGGGAAGGCAATCCGACACGACCGGAAAGAGTTCAGTCGCAGGACCAACGGCTTAACGTGCTTTCCAAGGCACGGGAGTGTACACACTTCCAACTTCCAAACTCCGGGCTGCTACTGAGAATTTTGTGACAGAAAATCCCAACAACTTTTTATTGGCCCGACCTGGGAATTGAACCCAGGACCATCGGGTCTGCTTATATCTAGCCACTAGACTAGTTAAAATAAAATAATATACATATATAGTAAGGCATGTATAATTTTATCACAAGGCACAAAAAATTTAGTTATATAATAAGATGTGATATAATGCGCGGTATTATAATGGATGGAACCTCGTCGAAGTAAATAGACTTTGACAGTTCTAGAGCGAAGGAGCGCTAGAAAAGAATTTCTGAACAATAATTATCCAACTTTGTCAAAGTCAAAAGAGAGTTTAGATTTCAGATGTTTGTTTGTGCACAAAAAAAACCGCATCAAAATCGGTCCATCCGTCTGGGAGTTACGTTGGCACAGACAGACATACTAAAGACATACAAAATACGTTAAATTTTACGCTTTTGAGTCAGGGATTAAACACATATAAAAAAGATTTTATATATTTGAACTTAATTGATTATAAATTTAATATGTATGTGAAGTTACCTCAATATAATTTGTTATATACTGTAACATAATTACCTGTCTTTTATTCTCCTGGTTCTTCCAGCACAAGTTAGCGAGAGTACGGACTAGAGACGCCTTAAACCCAAATGCCACGTGATGTTCAACCGTCTCAACGATTGTCACAGACTTCTTCGGAGTAGTCATGTCAATTGCTCCCAACCTATTATACAAATACAATAAACTCTTATTATTAAATCATGAAAATTCACATCAATGAACCTTAGACGTAAAATGAAAGAAATATGTACAAGAGGCTTCCATATTGTTAAGGGGTGTGGTCACCAATGCCCATAGACATTGGAATTGTAAGAAATGTAAGCCATCACTTACATCGCCAATGCGCCACCAACCCTGGGATTTTTGACTACAACAAGAACTAGTGTATTTGTATACATACAAGCTTTGCTGTAACAATTTTTCAACCAATTTGGCATACTTATTAACATTCTTAATTATTATGGTCAATGTTGCATTTCACTTTCTGACAACATTTCACAAGTGTTTTCTACAGTGAGTTTCGAGTTTGTTCCCACAGAACAGCTTACTGGCAACTTTTTCAGATTTATTTTTAATGCGATTAAAAAAAAAACCACTCTTAATGTTTTTAATAAAGCATTAACACTTCTTTGTCGTAAGAATGGTCTTCATTGAAATATCTTATATATACCTGACTGCCTCGTTGGTCTAGTGGCTAGATATAAGGCCGCAGACCCGGTGGTCCTGGGTTCAATTCCCAGATCGGGCCAGTAAATAGTTATTGGGTTTTTCTGTCAGAAAAATCTCAGTGGCAGCCCGGAGACTGGAAGTTGGAAGTGTGTACACTCCCGTGCCTCGGAAAGCACGTAAAGCCGTTGGTCCTGCGCCTGAACTCTTTCCGGTCGTGTCGGATTGCCGTCCCATCGGATTATGAGAGCTAGGGAATAGTGAGTGCACCTCGCGCATACACTTGTGCACTATAATATCTCCTGCGCAGTTGGCTAATCTCTCTCGAGATTGGCGGCCGTGGCCGAAATCGGTCTGGAGAACGTTACGTTATATACCTGAATAAATAAATTAAGTCATTAAAGTTTTTAATTATACCTGGCTTTTTGGGCTTCCGGTGAATCAATTTTAACAAATGGTATTTTGGGTGCATTATCATCAGATATTTTCACCTCTTTCGTCGGCTCTGCTTTCTTTTCAGCGTTACTGTTATCAACGCGTGTTTTTTCCGAAGAAATCCCTAGAATCTTCTGCAACTGTTCACTGAGGTCGAAATCTGTTGACAAATTTTGACTTTTCTTAACTTCTTTAGGTGTGTCCGGTGATTGTTTCTGGGACTCTGATTCCTGTTGATTTTCCGATAACGGTGGCGATATTTCACTCGGTGATGCTTTGATCTCATTGTTATCTGATTTTGGCATATGTATCTCAGTTGGTGGATCGTTCGGTGAACTGTCCTGGGATTCTGTCTGGCTTGATTCTTGTAATTCAAGTCTGGGTTGAAGACCTACTGGGATAACCTCAGCTATGGTATTCATGCTAGCTGTAGGCGATTGTGCGTCTATAATCAGTGGTGGTTCATTGTCATCACCAATATCTATTTTATGTTCAAGACTTATCCTTCTGATTGGTAACTGGATACGATCATCAGTCTTTGGCACAGAACTACTTCTCTTAAATGCTACTTTCGTTAGATCATTTTCAATTTTGACGTTAGAACTACCCTCAGAACCACATCTTGTATTTTTATCGGGTATTTCAAATTTCATTGCCTGCAAGTTTTCTAAAGCACTCATTGTATCGAATTTGTCAATGAATGGTGGATTGTCATTACATTCGAAAAATTGTTCACTACTTTCCGACTCAGTGCATTCAGATGTAGTTTCATTGCAGGAGAGCATATTATCAGCCGAGTCATTTTTACAAAGAGGATCTAAAAATTCAGTTTTTTTTAAAGATTCTGAATTCTGACTCACCAAATAACCAAAAAAAATTATAAATTATTTAGTAAAGTAAGAAGTAAGAATGATTTTCTTACACTACAATATTTACTCTACTTGTTGTATATGATGTATGTTATTAATTAAGAGTTGACATTAAAAGAGGTCATATAGCATTTAAAAACTTAAAAATATAACACAGATGACAAAATTTAAATGCCTTACTTTCAGGTGGCTCGTTAACAGCAGGCATGTTCTCATCATTTACAAGCTGCTTGCCTGTGGCTGCATACAACTTGTTAATGGACGAGAAGAAGTTGTTGCTCTCTTTACCCAGTTTATGAATTGCTCGTAATAAAACTAAAAAATATAAATTGACACATTAAATTATCCGGACAGAATAATGATCGTAATATCTGATGAATATAACATCTCTCATAGATTAACTAAAAGCACAAAGTGTGTCAGTATAATTACAGGCACAAGGAACATAAAATCTTAGTCTCCAAGGTTGGTGATATTTCTTCTTGGTAGAAACCATACTCCAAATTAATGCTATTTTCAATATATATTGTTTAATGAAGATTCAAAACTGCTTATAAGAGGTCTAACAATTTTATCCATTTATACTTACAGGCACAATTTATAAATAAAGATGTATCGCTCTGCAAACAATCCATGTACGTATCCATACTTGAAGCTGTTGCTATAATCTCTAACAAAAAAACAACTTCTTGCGGCTCAATAGTGTTAACGTACTTATCTACCGTTTTCAAAATACAGTCAGACTTGCTCTTAAACTCGTGCGCCATAAACTTAACAAAGTTCCCTGATACGTTTATATCTTGTGATTCAGTGGACATTAAAATGTTATAAGCCAAGTTTAAAACAAGCATACGACATTCGGGATCTAATTTTGAGTAAAGTTTCTCTATATAATTATTTTCAACACCGATAAGGTATTCTATTATCAAATGCGGGTATTCCGTGTTACCATTTATGTACATGTAGCCCAAAGAGTTTAAAAGTGCTACATCATCCGGTAACACATTCGGTTGACCCAATAATATATTGTAAACTATCATAGCTCCCGCTGAAGCAATTTTCTCATTTTGTCCGACCAAGCAATTGAGAATTATAGCATCAAATTTAGTCCAGATTATTATTTGATTGAAAGGATTGTTCACTACAAGATTGCCTAATGTTTGAATGAGGACCGTCATACATGATTCATATTTTTTTTGCAGTTCTTCATTTATGAAATCAACACTTGGATGTTGATACTCTGTGGCAAGAATTAACATTGAATCAAGGATGGAGAGTTCTTTTGAAATGTATGTTTGCATTTTTGTACCGGCTGCTGCGCAAGAACGCACCAGACGCAGACATTGCTCTGCCACGGCGAGAGTACTCCGATTATATGAAGCTTGTTCAACATCTAGTCGCATTATGTGAAGTACTTCTGCAATCAGACGCAGTGTATACTCTGAGGCTTTTTTCCTAAAAAAGAAAAAAATATAATGAGAACAAAAAGTATATACCACGTTATTTAATGATAATATTAAAAACATGCTTACGGTCGTAATCTTCCGGTTTCTGCGTCTCGAGAGAGTTGCGCTTCTGCGCGCAGCATTTCTTCAACCGCATCCCATTCACCGGTTTCTAATTGGAAATTAATAAGTTTGGCATCTAAAAGTATTTCTTCAGCAAACCATACACTTTTATCTCTGGACATTTTTATTGAGAAAATGTATGAATTTTCGATTTTGTGCACTCTGCATGAATGTTGATAATTTTTGGATACGTCAAAGTCCATGTCAAATTGACTGCTTCCCTCACGAGTTCTCACTGTTTGAGGTTGAGTCTGTAGACCGTATAAAATTATATCTCAACAATCAATATGACATAGGTATATGGCTGCCAACATAATTACGAAAGGAAGAAATTTTTTCCCACGATCACAAATACTTCAAAAATGCAATATTTAAAACTTTAAGTAAAAAGATAAATATACCAATATATAAATAATTTAATTAGAAGGTAGTCCACAGCCAGTGTTTTTATTAGAAAATATTCACTGAAAAATATCACTTGATAATAAAGATTATTTGTCTTTTATGAATAATTTTATCTTATTAATCTCTATAGTTTTTATAACTAGCTCCTCGAGTAAAATTAGAGTAGTCAAAACTTTTATACTGAAGGATAAACAAACATAGAACAAATCTTATTTTTTGGGCGAGGATATTTTGCAGGCGTACACAGAGAAACTTACCAAAGTTTCATCAAAGCGAATGAATGCTTGAGAAAAATTTAGAGGACAAACATACAAATATTCATTTTTTGAATATTTATTATTAAGAAGAAAAAGATTGTTTAGCTCAATATAATATAAATATTTATCCCGAAATTACAAATAAAATATGTTAAGTCGTTAACGACTTCAGTTACTATAAATTATATTTTGTTTAAATGACTGTATTTTCTTAGGATTGATCTATTTTAATAAGTTACATGATTAACTAATAGCCGATAAATACTAATTATAAGTTATTAAATTCCACAAAACCTTTTCCATCTAGATATAAAAAGATTTATGTCTCGTATCAAATCTATTTATATGTTTATTAATTCAATTGATTTAATATGTTTATTAATTAAATTAATTTATTATTTTTCTGTTAAATGTCAATGAAAGCATGATATAAAAAACTGATATCTTTGGTAATTTTAGACTGCATCCATATGGCAACATAAGGTGATAGTTGCTTACTCCCGCCCCCACTTCACTTGTCGTACTCGAATCGTCTCGTTCGCCCATTCGGTGATCGGTCGAAGTTCGAACGAATGAAATGAAACGAGCAAGCGGCGAGAATGGCATTTGTGCGTGAAATTGTGTTAGTTTTTATGTGAACAAGTGCATTTTTCTCAAAATAAAAATTTCAACGAGTAACCCTTTAAATATCTATTTGTTTTAAATAAGTTTACAGTGCTGCAATAATAATGTGTTGTATTAAATAAAGCGTTACTGTCTTAAAAAATGAAGTGACTGGTTCGGGGTGGTATCCTGGTTTTGTTTCGTGCCGTGCAATAATGGAGCTTCCCGCTAACGTTGGAATTTAAAACATCTGGTGAGTCATCAACGTTTTCAAGATGCAATCAATTCTCACTTGATGTCAGTTGCACATATCAAGATTTAAAAACGGACAAATATGATCATAAATAATTCGTCCAGAATAACTATTCTCGCGTTACAATTTTGTGGTGCTATTTTCGTAATTTATTGTTTTATTTTAACGTCATTTCCTAAATTAAACATTCCTTTAAACATAAACACATGACTTTTATTCTTTTTAAAATAAATTCTTGGCACCTGTCCAAGATTTAACGTCTTCGGACTGTCTCGCTTCAAGTTGTAACAGGTTGTTGTATTTCATCACGAATGTATACAACATGTAGAAAGTATAAATTAAATTGTTAATCTAGTGTATTTGGAAAGATGTACTCAGTTCTTAGATAAAAAATTTATTACCAACTAAAGGACCATGTCATAACAATGCACAACACACCAACTCTTAAAGTTACCTTATGTAAACTTATTTTGTAATCCTTGTATTGAAATAAATGCTGTATTTTGAAATTTAGTAGACAGATTATATAAATTAATTAATAATATTATTCAATAAAATTTAGTTTAATAAAACAAATGTGGCTGAATATTATTATTGGTTATGTATTGACAGAAAAATGCCATTATTCTACAAAAATTAATAAATTGACATTTTAATTATACATATGATATATTCAAAAATGATATATAAAATACAACAATCATTCAAAGTAAATAATCTAAACCCACTTTTTTAATGTCTATACCTACATACAGATCTACATTAATATTACTCATGGGTTCTGTTATGTTATTAACAGTTTGTGGTTTTACCTTTCTAGAAATACATGACACAATGAATGAAAACACTTCATACAAAAATTTGTTACCATACACCAATTGGAACAAACAATATTTTAATATTTCACATATAAAATCCAATTTATGTTATGAATATTTTAGAACTAATTATTTATAAATTATCTCACATAAACATTGTACATAATACTGATATTTAAATTTGTTTACTTAATTCTATCTTAATTCATTTGATATGGATTAATGCGGCACTAATCAATATTTATTTAATATAAATTATAAAATCTTGAAATGAAAAAATGTTCAATAAAAACTTTAGTAAAACCTCATTTAAGAATGTAACTAAAAGTATAAATCACACACAGGTATTAATTATCTTAATAATATAATGATTAATAATAATAACAACGTTAAATTGTGGTGACTTAATTGGATTATGTTTGTATTTTATCTGTTATTCTCAATTGTTATTAAACTTTATTTCTCGAAAAGCAAATAAATATGTTTATTAACTATTAAATGAATTCATTCTTAATAAATGAAGTAAACTAAAGTATTGCTAGAATGTATTATTAATTTTTTGTTATTGTGAAATAGATATTTTTAAGTTTCAATCAATATAATTTTATATCAAGAAACATTTTCTTCCCAAATTAATGTTAATATGAATCTTTCATTATTTAGTAAGTTATTTTGGAGTGACACAGGAAATATTAAAATAAAATAAAAATTATGGGCAGGTTGTATTCTAGTTTTATTATTGTTAGTTTAAATTCTTTATCCTTCATGTGCTTCTTTATCCTTAAATGGATATATATGCCTTTTATACTTGGTTCTCTTTTGATATATTTTTTAATGTATTTTATTTTTAAAAGTAAATAATAATTGATCCGCATTTGTCAATAATTTTTGATTCTGTATAAAATACATGGATATAAATTATCATTGATAACAACTCACCCACATAATCCTCAGCTCTGTGTAACATGTAAAGAATATAAGAATTTTTTCATGGAACAAATGCATTGTTATGAAAACTCAACGGCCACACAATAGTTGCTATGATGCGAATCAAAATCTAGCGTACAATACTCCGAAGAGCAGATCTCTGCGAGTTTTGTTGGTATTACATAATGATTATTACAAGCATTTATTATGTTTTTGTTTCAATTGTTATTTCATTGAAAATAAATTCATTTGTTTTTCATAAATATACCTTACTTGTATTGAAAGTTAGTACATCCGTATTTTTTGGTTTGTAAATTACATTCATTGATAGACATATTATCAGAAGTTTTCCTTAGTGGAAAAAAGTCATTAAAAACAGATTTAACAGTAATAATAATAGTAATCCATAAACCAATTTCTGTTCATATTATTGGCATTTCATAATCAACAATGTTATTTAGTATGTCTCTTTTGTCTTTAATACACTAGCTCACTAATATACCCCAGTGGTATATTGTCAACGAGCAATGTAATCAAAGGTTAGCATGAATCATTGACTTTTAAACATTAGGCTATTGTTGTGCTCACACCAAACAAAACCGCTTAAAGCTAAAAATAGGATTACAAGCAGTTGCTTAAAATGTGCCTCCGTTAATATTGCTTTATGTAATAACAATACTTCATACAAGAATAAGAATGCGATAATTTAATAGTAAAAGATATAATTTATAACAAAAATAGAACAATAAACATACATCAATACAAAAAATAATAATCTCTGTTTCTAATCGTGTATGATTGAACTGCCTTTAAATGTACGGTTAATTCTAATCATTTATTGTTGATAAATGTATGTAATTATTTTTTATTAGTTATATTTTGTATATTTCAGTGGCCGCACGGGATGGATGAGGGTTTACTGAATGACCTTCTGGAGTGCTCGGTGTGCTTGGAGCGACTTGACACATCCTCGCGAGTTCTGCCCTGTCAGCACACATTCTGTTTGAAATGTCTCAAGGTAAACAAGAATTATTATTATTATTAAAATGTAGGATTCTAATATTTATTTTCTATCAAGAAATAGATTCCTTTTTTTCAGATTAATTAACTCAATAGCTTATAGAAATAAAAGCTAGCTGTATCATTATGATTAATTTAATTAATGTTTTAAGGCTGTAATAATTTAAAAATATATATAGAAAATATGGACACCCAACAATTTATACTAACTCGAATTTTAGGCTTACGCTAACTTATAGTTAGCGTAAGCCTAAAATTCGAGTACCTTATAGTTAGCGTAATTTAAATCGAGTGATTTCAAAAAGTACCTTAAGTTAGCGTTGTATAAGATTTGTAACTTCGTTATTAATTTTTCTTCACGATTTTTTTAATACATATAAAAAAACATATTTTAAGTAATTTGGCATAAAAAAACGAATTTCCCTAAAATTCGAGTTAACGTAGTATAAATTGTTGGTGTCGATATGTCATGTTATGTCATAAATTAGTCCATGTTATTAAGTTTCATCACAATCAGCTGTTCCACTGTTTAGTCATGTTCATTCATATTGTTTTTCTCATAAATTCCTTGCATTTACTTTACATATATAGACGTAGCATGTAACTAGCCGGGCCTAGTGACCTTATGTAATACGATCTAGTCAATTTAGAGTCAACAATCTACATGTATTATATGTGTATGTTTCATGCAGGAAGTCTGGGATACCGGGATAGACTACGTCCGTTGCTAGGAAATATTGAGTACAATCAAGTTCACGTAGGTGTATATATTACCTACTAGTTGTGGCCGTGTTTGGGGGAGCGGACGAGGTGTTAGGTTTAAAGATATATGTCTATGTCGTTCCTTGGGGTGTAAGCTTGCTTCATACCGAATTTCATCAAATTTGGTTCAGTGGTTTATCCTTGATAGCGTAACAAACTAAGACGGATAGTATTACTTTCGCAATTATAATTTTAGTATAGATTCGTTTGTGATATCGATTTACTTGGTGGTAGGGTTGCACAAAGGTGCAAGCCGATCTGGACGACTTACCAGACTAGACCCCTCATCGTATACTATACCGTCAAACAGCAATACTTTGTAACGTTGTGTTCGTATTAGAAGGGCGAGTGAGCCAGTGTAACTACGGAAACAATGGACTTACCATCTTGGTTTCCAGTGTTGATCGCGCATTGGCTATGTAGGGAATTTTTACTGTTTCTTAGCAGCTCCAATGTCTATATGCGGTGGTGACCCCTTAACCATCGGGTGGCCAAATTGTCAGATCGCCTGCCTATTTAAAAAAATACACGAAATAGTGACTCCATGAACATATAAGTTTATTTTATACAAACAAGTTCAATTTTATTCATTGCTTACTCATACATAATTAAAACATATTTATTTGATTAATTTTAATAAAAATTCATAAAATAGTATCCTACGTCCGATTAAACGGAAAGAAGACTTTCAAAAAAAATTTCATTAGAACATCTTTACAGCGAACGCCAAACAAACTTTTAAAGCATTTTATAATTGTAGTAAGATATTTCATTTAAGACAGTAAACATTGCTTCATTTTCGAACTATCGTATAAAATTGTAGTTAACTTGTTACGGAATATTAAAACAGTCCTCCACTCCTCACAAATTAGGGCGGATAGTACAAACAATCGTTACCGGAGGTACAGACGATGAAAAAAATGTTTTCATTATCATACATACAATATTTTATATGCTTACTTATTTTGTACACGCATGTACATAGTTGAAGATTGTGTTAATTTATTAATATATTTTCGCGCCCGCATGTTAGAATAGCGGGCAGGTGGTAGGCAGCCTTTGTGTGAAGGGTATAAGCTATCGCTCTTTCAAATTTCATTCAGATCCGTTCAGTAAGTAGTTCTCTCGTGAAAATTCATCCAATTTCACAAAGTTTCGCGTTTATAAAATTACTAGGATCAGCTCGCCGCCGACGTTCAATGCAACGTCAGCTATTATATTTTCTATATAATTGTCGTTCAGTTAATTTATATATAACATTTTATTTAACTTATATTGTTCATTATTTGACGGTGAAAAATACTCTGCCATTCGGGAGATGTGTTTGCGCTATAATTCTGTCTCATTTTGTGTTTTTATATTATAATTGCTAGATGGATTGGTAAATGGGCTATAGCGGAAAAATAAATGATTATTGGGTAGCACCTAACCAAACAGAACTTCACAAAGCCATCACCATTTTGAACCATAATTCGATTGTTGCATTATATGCTCTATTGTAATGAGAGTAAAACCTAAAATCAAAACCGACGTCAGTTAAAGCTCGGAAGCTCACACTAAATAACCACATAACCATAAAGCGGTGCGACTCTTATTATTTGCCCCTAAGTCTGTATTTACGACATATCTCTCATTATCACTTGCCTGCTATCCCATTTATGAATGGTTAGCTGAGTTTATTTCTTCCAATGCCATCTAATGCTATTCATATATATATATATATATATATAGGGTTTTCCAATAGGGACGCTTGAACTTTGACAGCTGATTGCGGCCATGTTGTTTGAGTGACAGCTGTCAAATGCAGTGTGTTATATTCATTCCGTCCTCCCAAACCACCATGGCAGGTTACAGTGTCGAGCAGCACGTGCAATTCATAAAATTGTTTTATGAAAATGGGTCTTCAGTTCGAGCAACGTTCCGCGCACTTCGCCCGTTTTACGGTCGCGATGATCGTCCTGCCGAGTCGACTATCCGTCGATTGGTGGACAAATTCGAGTCAACCGGGTCAGTTAACAATCAGCCGGTTCCCGTGCGTCAACGTAACGCGAGATCTGCCGAGAATATCGCCGCTGTGCGCGACAGTGTCCTCGAAAACCCGCGGCAGTCAATTCCGCGTCGCGCACAGGAACTCGGCCTTTCGCAGACGACAACTTGGCGAATTTTGCGTTGTGACTTGAGCCTGCACCCGTACAAGATCCAGCTGACCCAAGAGCTCAAGGTTAATGACCATAGACAGCGCCGTGTGTTCGCTGACTGGGCATTAGAGCAGTTGGAAGTTGACGCCGATTTTGGCAAAAAAATCATCTTCAGCGACGAGGCGCATTTTTGGATGAATGGCTATGTCAACAAGCAAAATTGCCGTATTTGGGACGAGACCAATCCACACGAGGTTCACCAAGTGGCAATGCACCCGCAGAAAGTGACTGTTTGGTGCGGATTTTGGGCCGGAGGCGTGATTGGTCCGTATTTTTTCGAAAACGATAATGGTGTGGCCGTCACCGTCAATGGTGAGCGATACCGGTCGATGATAACCAACTTCTTTTGGCCTGAAATCGAGAATATGGATCTGGACAACATGTGGTTTCAACAGGACGGCGCTACGTGCCACACAGCACACACTACGATGGAAGTTCTGCACGATCAAGCGCCCTTAATGGAAAACCCTATATATATACTCCTTGAACACGGCACTCTATCCATCTATTCAGTTATGCCCTTCGCCGTACATCCTAAACGTTATCAAAGTCGATTTGTATAATGTATATATTATTTTAGAACTTTGACTGCCTCGTTGGTCTTGTGGCTTGATATAAGGCCGCAGACGCGGTGGTCCTGGGTTCAATTCCCAGGTCGAGCCAATAAGTAGTTAGTGGGTATTTCTGTCAGAAAATTCTCAGTAGCAGCCCGGAGTCTGGAAGTTGGAAGTGTGTACACTCCCGTGCCTCGGAAAGCACGTAAAGCCGTTGGTCCTGCGCCTGGACTCTTTCCGGTCGTGTCGGATTGCCGTCCCATCGGATTATGAGAGCTAGGGAATAGTGAGTGCACCTGTGTTTACGTATACACCTGTGCACTATAATATCTCCTGCGCAGTTGGCTAATCTCTCATGAGATTGGCCGCCGTGGCCGAAATCGGTCTGGAGGACTATTATTATTATTATTATTATATTATTTTAAAACAAATGTGTTTTCTTTCACGACTGTACGTTAACATCCTGAGTTTAACAGCCCTCTCCTCCGGCATCGTAAATAAACACTAGTTTATTACATCGTCTAATATAAACGGTATTTGCTTTGAGTCACATTTGATTGACTCATGGACTCGTACGTGTACACGTGGATACAGAAGTTTGTGTGTTCACTGAGCTATTATTACGGCAATTGTTTAATTGTTAATGCCGAATAAAACTACATCTCTTCGTGGTTGACTGTACTTCGTCGTAAATAGATAACTTATTAACCTTTTTCAAACGCTATAATTGATATTTTATGTTACTTGGGGTATTTAATTATAATTCTATGAGCGAAATTTATATATTTATTATTATTATAAACTATAAAGGTAATGCATATTAAAAGTGGAAGTTCCTATTTACTTTACATTAGAGTATATATAATGCTAACAGGTGCTGCGCAGTTTAACCCCCTTGAAATTTAGACTATTGACGTGACAAACATGAATATCATGATCTCGTATTAAAAACATCTACAATATATGATCAAGCTAATCTAAGATATAGTTTGAAAACTCGGAGAGTCCCAAGGTTGGTGGCGCATTGGCAATGTAAGTGATGGTTAACATTTCTTACAATACCATTGTCTATGGGCGTTGGTGACCACTTACCATCAGGTGGCCCATATGATAGTCCGCCAACCTTTACAAAAAAAAAAGAGTCACGTCAAGTTTACTTGATTAATAAAGCTGATAAATTATAATAAGAAAATAATTTGTGTGTGAGTGTTTTTAAAGTATCGGATTTTAGTTTCATCGTCCTCCAAATAGCACTGCTTAGTATTGTTGTGTTCCGGTCTGAAGGGTGAGTGAGCCAATGTAACTTTTTTTTTTTTATTGTATAGGTAGGCGGACGAGCATATGGTCCACCTGATGGTAAGTGGTCACCAATGCCCATAGACAATGGCATTGTAAGAAATGTTAACCATCGCTTACATCGCCAATGCGCCACCAACCTTGGGGACTAAGATGTTATGTCCCTTGTGCCTGTAATTACACTGGCTCACTCACCCTTCAATCCGGAACACAACAATAACAAGTACTGCTGTTTTGCGGTAGAATATCTGATGTGTGGGTGGTACCTACCCGGACGAGCTTGCACAAAGCCGTACCACCGAGTGTAGTGTAACTGCAGGCACAAGCGACATAATATCTTCGTACCCAAGGTTCGTTAAACAACGCCCGTGTATATGGCCATAACGCTAAGATCGCTAGTTGAAATCATGATCAACCACCAATGGCTTAACACGTACTTTATTGAAGAGACCGTGATATAGGAACGTACTTCGTTCGTTATCTTACTCGTGAAATGTTGAAAATCGACTTTATTTTGATGTGTTACCGCTAAATGTTATGCCCGTTCTACAGTCTCGACGGAAAGCCCTCGAAAGCCTTTAAACGCAAGTGAAGTGTACACCTCATTCGAACCACAAGAGGAGTCAACACAAATAATTAACTTTGACATTAATTGACGCAATGACATCGGTTGAGTTCTTGAAATTAATTGGCAAAAATATGCGTCTTGAATGTCGGCGAAGTTATTTTGCTGAGGACGAAACCGTGAATGTTTCAAGAGTTTTTAGCGCAGTGATCACACGAACATCGAGATTCATGGGCGAGTGTAGAACCGGCTTTATAATTGTCAATGTCGCATATATAGGGTTTTCCATTAAGGGCGCTTGATCTTTGAAATGCAAAAAAAAATACATGTAGGAGAGATATTTGCGAAATTTTTTTTTTATTTGGAAGGTCTATCGACCCCATTGTGTATGGAATATGACATCATTCAAATGACCGCCACGGCTTCGGTTGGTGGCGCGCACACGAAAGGTCCAATTTTCGATGACTCTGGCGCACAAATCGGGCTGTATTTGATCGATGGCGTGGCGTATGTTGACTTTGAGGGCATCGGTGGTTTGCGGCTTGTTGGCATAGACCTGCGACTTAAGAAAACCCCACAAGAAAAAGTCCAGCGGGGTCAAATCGCACGATCTCGGTGGCCAGTTCACGTCGCCTCCGCGCGAGATGACCATGTCCAGAAATTGCTCGTGCAGAACTTCCATCGTAGCGTGTGCTGTGTGGCACGTAGCGCCGTCCTGTTGAAACCACATGTTGTCCAGATCCATATTCTCGATTTCAGGCCAAAAGAAGTTGGTTATCATCGACCGGTATCGCTCACCATTGACGGTGACGGCCACACCATTATCGTTTTCGAAAAAATACGGACCAATCACGCCTCCGGCCCAAAATCCGCACCAAACAGTCACTTTCTGCGGGTGCATTGCCACTTGGTGAACCTCGTGTGGATTGGTCTCGTCCCAAATACGGCAATTTTGCTTGTTGACATAGCCATTCATCCAAAAATGCGCCTCGTCGCTGAAGATGATTTTTTTGCCAAAATCGGCGTCAACTTCCAACTGCTCTAATGCCCAGTCAGCGAACACACGGCGCTGTCTATGGTCATTAACCTTGAGCTCTTGGGTCAGCTGGATCTTGTACGGGTGCAGGCTCAAGTCACAACGCAAAATTCGCCAAGTTGTCGTCTGCGAAAGGCCGAGTTCCTGTGCGCGACGCGGGTTTGATTGCCGCGGGTTTTCGAGGACACTGTCGCGCACAGCGGCGATATTCTCGGCAGATCTCGCGTTACGTTGACGCACGGGAACCGGCTGATTGTTAACTGACCCGGTTGACTCGAATTTGTCCACCAATCGACGGATAGTCGACTCGGCAGGACGATCATCGCGACCGTAAAACGGGCGAAGTGCGCGGAACGTTGCTCGAACTGAAGACCCATTTTCATAAAACAATTTTATGATTTGCACGTGCTGCTCGACACTGTAACCTGCCATGGTGGTTTGGGAGGACGGAATGAATATAACACACTGCATTTGACAGCTGTCACTCAAACAACATGGCCGCAATCAGCTGTCAAAGTTCAAGCGTCCCTATTGGAAAACCCCATATATATTTCACTATCTGACATTTCACAATCGTGTCCTGCGGTGAGTATCGGGTTTGTTCTTGCAGAATGGCTGTTCTACTTTTTTTTAAGGACTTAATATACCGGAATAAACGTTAGTAATTACTGACGAACTGTTTTTTCGCGTTAGCTTTCGTACTAATTACTTTTTCAAAGGTAAACCCGTACAGCACCCAATCGAGTTTGTAGTTTACTTTCAGTTTCAAAGCAGGTCGAGGCGTGTTTAATTTTTGTTTATGTTCACGCAAACGTCGACTTGAGATTGTTCTAATTACCCATTTCTTTTATAAATGATTGTTTTTTTAATTTATAGCAGGTAGGCGAGCTGGTAAATGTGTCGACTGTCAATAGATTGTCACTGTAAGAAATATTAACTATCCCATACATCGTCAAGGCGTCCACCAACCATGAACTAAATCGTTATGTCCCTTGTGCAAATACACTGGGCATACTAACCCTTCAAAGTAGAACATAACAATACAATTTTTTTTCTTTTTGTTGGTAGAATATCTGATGAGACGCTAGTACGTACCAAGATGGGCTTGCATATTAGATACCATCAGGTTTCTTTAATATTATTGCTTTAAAATCGAAAAAAATTATGAATCGAATTTGCTTGAATCAACTAAGTTCTTACAATACGTTTTGTAAAGATTTAAATCGATCAAATGTTTAAAATTATCCCGAGTGTTTTTTCTAAATAAAAGTCATTATTACAATTGTTAGAAACTACGATCGTGACGTCAATTGACAACAGCTAATAGATATTTTTTTTAACCAATTACCGAAACCGATTCATCTAAACCGATTTTTTGTTTCTATTTTCGTTTCTTAAACACGATGAAAAAGCAAGGTTGATTATGTGCAAACAAATTAAAACGAAGTACTTTATTTATGAGTTTAATATGTTTTCAATTGATTAGGTTCAGGTTAATAATGATTCGCTTACTTAATTTTTAAACTAGCCGCTTCTCTTTACGATTAATCGTTTTTCGTATTATACGTCAATAGAATGACGTACGTAAATTTTATGTTGTTATATAACTTTTGATAAACTCAACTCAGTAATAATCCAATTATTAATAATTGAATTTGTCATTCTTGCTTTGTTTTGAAGATTGCCCCCGGACAAACAGATAAAAATAAATTACGGTTGCTTGAATACAGTTTGAATGTTATGTATGTGTCTCATTGGTCTTGAGTTCATAATAATAATTATTATTTATTTCAGACAACAAAAGTCCATACAAATGCGATATAGCAAAAAATACAAATTTCTTACTATATTATTGTTAGTAACAATTTATCGTTAAAACTATGTTAGATTACATAATTAAACTAAACTATTTATAATTGATGTCGCGATGCACGGCATGCCAGTGCCGTGCATGCTTAATAATGGAGTTTTCAGGGCACTCAGAGCATATCCTTAGAATCTCATTAGTTTCAGTCTCATCAGTTAGTTCACCCAGTGTTTTTAATGATGTGATAACGCTGCTGTGCCTCGGATAACACGTAAAGTTAGTGCTGAGCTAAAATTTACCATCCCTTTTAATTATGAAAGTGAGTGAATGAATGCACCTGTTTGCTTACATATTTATATTATGTTATGCGCTGGCCGTTCAGGTACACAGACAGATACTTAAATTTTATTCATAATAATATAAAAAAATATGGATATTTAAAAAAAAAATTGTAGAAGCTATTGGCATTTTAATTTTATCGTAAAAGTACATATTTAACTTTAATTATATTGATTATCGCTTAAAGAAAATCCTCTTTTATCGAGTGTATATAAGCGTCATGCGATACGCTTCGGGTCAATTTGCTACACGATATGCCGAACTTTCTCCGTGAATTCCACTTGCAGTGAACGTGTCGAACTTTATGAATTGTCGTTGTAACTATTGGGCCGTGAAACGTTCACATTCATACGAAACATAGCAAAAGTTGCAGAAACAGTTCTGTCAGTTTATTTTATTATTATTTTCATCAGTTTGTGAGTTAAGGTAGCGTTCGTAAGAAACGCGTTCGCTTGATCGTTTTTTTTTTAGTTGTCCGACCGTTTAGTAGACGAACGTTGCAAAATCGATATCCGCGAAAGAACCTCATAATTAAATTGGATAATATATAGTTAATGTCAAGGCTTCGAAAGACTTGATTTTTTTTTTATCAAATGTGTGGTTCCTTTGTCGGTCTACATGTGAACTTACAAAGATCACTACAATAAAGATCAGAGATATCACAATTTCATCCAACATATAAATTGTGAAATTTTTCGTTACGTTGGTTCAGTTGATGATAATGCATTTATACGGTAAGCTGATTTTACACCCAGGCTTAGCACCAGCATAGACGTAAAATGTTATAATTGCATATAAAAGATAGTTTTGAAATATATTTTTTACTATTAATTTGTCATAACTTCATTTTCTAATGTTCAAATAGAAACTTGCCTTGTTTGTCTTCGTGGCTAGTTTATAACATCGCCGAACGTTCTGTTTTGTGTTAAAAAATTAGGAGTTTGTAAGGAAGTTGGTATTGTTTACCCTTCGATGACTTCAAATGCGTGTGAAGCCGTTGATCCTACTCCTGAATCCTTTTCGTTTATGAGACAGGTAATGTGTACACTATAGAGGCCTGTATGTCACACCGGAGGAGTATGTCATTACGGTACCGCCTACTTCTTTTTTTATCGACTATCGGAAAATACAAGGATTTTTGTTATGAATAACAAGAATTTATCCGACACGTTCGACTAACGCCCACGCGATTGGGCCGCCGGTACCAGCGCTATGACCATCATTTTCCTTTTCATCATTATGTAATTAGACCTCTGAAGAATCGCCATACTGGGTACAAATGACCTGAAATTTTGTGTCATCATCTCCCGGCTTACTATAACATATCCTTAATGTAGGATTTACCAAAGCTAAGTTATATATTTGACGAGCCGCAAACGCGTGGTCGCAGTGGCCGCAGGTCGTGGGTTCGATTCCCACCCAGGACAGACATTTGTGTGCATAAACATGTCTGTTCGTCCTAAGTCTGGTTGTAATTATATATATAATTAATTATGTATTTACAAAAGGAAAGTAGTATAACTATGTAGTATATCAGTTGTCTGGTTTCCACAGTATGAGTTCTGCTTAGTTTGGGATCAGATGGACTTGTGTGTATATGTATGTAGGATATTATTATTAAATTTATATATGACATACTCGTCTCATTGCTCTGTATTCAGTACCATTCTTTTGATTGATAACAATTAAAAGATCATTGACATTATACGGCATTTGTTATTGTTTGAGAGAATAATCTTAGTCATACGAAGTCGTGTGTCAGAATCGCGTCCCTACGAGACTGATCACTGCTTAGACATTAAAATGAAATGAAATAACCTTACAAGCAATTGAGTGCGTTGTCCACTCTTTATATATATTTTAATATATGGGGTTTTCCAATAGGGACGCTTGAACTTTGACAGCTGATTGCGGCCATGTTGTTTGAGTGACAGCTGTCAAATGCAGTGTGTTATATTCATTCCGTCCTCCCAAACCACCATGGCAGGTTACAGTGTCGAGCAGCACGTGCAAATCATAAAATTGTTTTATGAAAATGGGTCTTCAGTTCGAGCAACGTTCCGCGCACTTCGCCCGTTTTACGGTCGCGATGATCGTCCTGCCGAGTCGACTATCCGTCGATTGGTGGACAAATTCGAGTCAACCGGGTCAGTTAACAATCAGCCGGTTCCCGTGCGTCAACGTAACGCGAGATCTGCCGAGAATATCGCCGCTGTGCGCGACAGTGTCCTCGAAAACCCGCGGCAGTCAATTCCGCGTCGCGCACAGGAACTCGGCCTTTCGCAGACGACAACTTGGCGAATTTTGCGTTGTGACTTGAGCCTGCACCCGTACAAGATCCAGCTGACCCAAGAGCTCAAGGTTAATGACCATAGACAGCGCCGTGTGTTCGCTGACTGGGCATTAGAGCAGTTGGAAGTTGACGCCGATTTTGGCAAAAAAATCATCTTCAGCGACGAGGCGCATTTTTGGATGAATGGCTATGTCAACAAGCAAAATTGCCGTATTTGGGACGAGACCAATCCACACGAGGTTCACCAAGTGGCAATGCACCCGCAGAAAGTGACTGTTTGGTGCGGATTTTGGGCCGGAGGCGTGATTGGTCCGTATTTTTTCGAAAACGATAATGGTGTGGCCGTCACCGTCAATGGTGAGCGATACCGGTCGATGATAACCAACTTCTTTTGGCCTGAAATCGAGAATATGGATCTGGACAACATGTGGTTTCAACAGGACGGCGCTACGTGCCACACAGCACACGCTACGATGGAAGTTCTGCACGAGCAAGCGCCCTTAATGGAAAACCCTATATAAGCACAAATTAAGCACTTAAATATTCAGTGGTGCCTGCCCGTGTTCGAACCCACGATCACCGGTTAAGATTCACGCGTTCTAGCCACTGTGCCATTTCGCTAAAAAACTAGACTAGCTTGACATTAAAATATTTTTTGAATGTAGAGACGAAAACACCATTTAATATTTTCTCTCCGGAATATGAATTTGAAAACCAACCTTATTATTATTACCTCTCAAATGGTACCAATTTAAATTTACATAGTAAGGGTTTAATAAAAAAAATAATATGGAAATAAAAATAAAGAGGCTATTTTTACTTTAGGTATATTTCTATTTCAATGGAAAGTTCTGGAAAGTTGAGCAACGGTTTTTCATTGCACGTAAGTGAAGTGTCTCTTGTATCGCGGGTCGGTCAACATTGCTATCAAAAAAATTCAAATTTTTTTGTCGTTTTTACTCTAAATTGTTAATTTTAAATTGTTGTTCTACCGGCTGTTGTTATTGCAGTTTGAATGGTGAGTGAGCAATGGTAATTACTGGCACAGGGGATTACTTATTAGATCAGTGGCTTGGCGGAACTTTTACGGTTTTCGAAGTGGTTTGAATATCTTTAAAGCAACCATAAGTGAAAGAGACCATTTACTGTCAAGTCGTTAATTTTGACGATCGCATTGACGATCTGCATAACTTTCATTTATTTATTATTGGTATATTATTGGTTCAGCTCGGGATATGAACGCGGGATCATACGATTTGCTGTCCACAAGCCACTACACCGTAGAATAATTTGCAAAAAGTTCTTATTAGGAGTTAAATGATTCAGTTAAAATGAGATGCGGATCAATATTGTAATAACTTGATATAAATACCCAATGCTCGTAAAAAGAATCCAAAATCCATCAGTTTCCCGCCATCGAGAGCATCTGTCAATGTCATTGTTGACAGATTAAAAATGTAGATTATTATTGTTCAATATTGTTATTCTATTATTTAATAGAATCTGATTGAATCTTACAATCCTCAACCTCGATACATAGAACCAGGCAATACAGATCTTAATTAGAAATAGAATATTATACTAGTGCCTGTATGTTCTGTGATAAGATATAGTTTGTCGTATGTATTTACCGATTTGTCGAGAGCTTCTTATCTAGAACGATGTAAAGTCATAAGTACACTAAACTAAACATTATATTTATGTTACTAATCTTACGTTATAAATTTGAACTGTATGTTTTTAGGATGAAAGACTAATTTTATTATTATTTATATCCTAACTAATATTATAATTGCGAATGTGAGTTTGTTTGTTTGTTTGTTACGCTTTCGCACTTAGACCACTAAGCCGATTTTAAAAGTTCTTTCACCAATGGAAAGCTACATTATCAGCGAGTAACATAGGCTACATTTTGTTCCCGTATTCCCACGGGAACGGGAACTACGCGGGTGAAACCGCGGGGAAAACGCGTGTATATTATAATGTATACTAATATTATGAATACGAAAGTTACTCTTTCTGTTTGTTACGCTTTCAAGGCTAAATAGAAGAGTCGATTTTGTTGGAATCTGGTAGGAAGCAAGCTTGAATACCAAGGAAGAATATTGGCTATATTTTTATATCTAACAACCTTTGACCGAATTTGAACCCGTTCGTTTAGGATTGACGTATTCTTGTTTCTATGCACTGGGCAATTGCGGTCAATAAAAATATGTTATGTATTATATGTACTAATTTAACAATGGCAACTCTTTGCTTTGTCGCACCTCTAAAAAATTGAAATCTTTACCAGCACACGCGTTCCCCTCCTCTTATAACCTTGGTTCTTTCAAACGAGGTGTGAAGAGGCATCTTGCGGGCGGGAAAGGCGGAGGCGGCTAGTGCAGATCATTCTAACCGACTGTACTAGTCGTCGTCGCGATTGGACTCTACTACCACTTACCATCAGGTGGAGTAGTCACTTGCCTTTCCGGGTAATATAAATTTTAAACTAAAATTGTCCAACTACATATATAGTATATTCGAATCACATGAGATATGAAGACAAATGAACAATTTTGACATCATATTGGCATATCATTAATCCAGATCTTGCATGATTTTTTTATATGATATTCAGTATGGATTCGTGAAAAGAATGTCGGTGAAGATGTTATTGGTATTTTGGAAGTAAAACAAAAGTAGATTAGTAGTTAAGTTATATAAGTGTCTCGGTGGTAGAGATTTGTGTAAGCTCGTATGGATAGGTACCACCCACTCATAAGATATTCTAGCGGAAAACAGCAGTACTTGGTATTGTTGTGTTCCGGTTTGAAGGGTGAGTGAGCCAGTGTAATTACAGGCACAAGAGACATAACATCATAGTTCCCAAAGTTGGTGGCGCATTGGTGATGTAAGCGATGATTAACATTTCTTACAATGCCATTGTCTATGGGCGTTGGTGACCACGTACCATCAGGTGGCCCATATGCTCGTCGACCGACCTATACAATATTTAATCAGATATTATAAATGCGAAAGTGAATTTGTTTATCTGTTACGCTTTTTCGTCTTAACTTCTCATTCGGTAGAGAAACCGCGCGAACTCTCCATACGCGGGCGAAACCGCGGACAACTAGTAGGCTATAAATCGAACTTGTATGTGTGCTCAGAGATTAAGTTCAAAACCATACAAAAATATCCAATCCCATTAACAAAGTAATGCGCTGTGCTTGCCAAGCTTAGGGCGTACTATTTTAGCCGCTACTAAAAATAAACGACAGCATCACTTCGTAACTGGGACAATTAGAGATCGATTGCTGTGTCGACGGACGTTGTACACGTAACAGATATGCCCGAACTTTATGTTATGGTAGTTGTCAGTTATTTCAGACAACCCAACTACCGACCGATTTCAGAAATGACGGCTCTCATTTCGTCCACCTATATACCTATAAATATTTGTGTATTATATATTCACATCTAAGCATAGTAAGCGGTGTTAATAACGTCATTTTATGAAGTAGGTAAAAATTTGAGCAACTATTGAATCGAAGAGTTTTTTAAATGCATCACATTATCAGATCGCGTATCGTCTTATCGTAATATATTTTGCATAATACTTTTTTATACCTTGAGATAATTTATTTTTATCAACAAGGACAATATTATAAGTGCGACATTGTATATCAAAACATTTTGGACCTGTTGGCACGTGGTCAAGTCTAGAAGAGAAGGCATCTGTCTCGCTTCTTTCTTTGTTTGAAGGGTGAGTGATCCTGTATAGCTATAGTCACAAGGGACAAAACATTTTCGTTTCCAAGTTTGGTGGCGCATTTACGGTGCACGGAATGGTTAATATTTCTTACAAAGCCAATGTATATGGGCGTTGGTGACCAATTAACATCAGGTAACTGAGTAACAATAATCCGATTTTTGTGTACGCTCCGTTAACTTTTAATATTGTCGGAAGTATTTACTGAAGTACCTTGACTCATAAAGATAATCGATTGTATACAGATAAGATATAGCATTAGCAATGAGATAATGATTTTACAGAAACACTGACGGCAGGCGTAGAGGACAATTATTCAAAACAAATACCCACTTAGTGGTAAGTGGTCATCTCCGTTACTATTACATTTCCAATTACTAATGAGTTTTAATCAAAAAAAATACGTGCCATAATAATAATATGTCTGTCTGTCATGTCCGATTCACGGCTATACCATTGAAACGAATTTGATTAAATGATATATATTATAAACGGATTTGCTATATTCATTTTTATATTTGTTGTATGATAAAGTACACAAATTAAAATAATATGGAAAAATGTTTAATACTTACACGATAAAGAGATCTGCAATAATAAAATAAAAAAGTAACAGTACGTACCGCTGCTGCGCAAAGGCCTCCTGTCCTTAGGTTTTCGAGCTCATTCCGCCACGCTGCTTCCATGCGAATTGGTGGATACAATTATGGTAGTTTCATCTAACACATCCAAATTTCCTCATGGTATTTTCCTTCATCACCGAGCACGAAGTGAAATATAAACACAAATTAACTACATAAAAATTCGGTGGTGCTTGCTCGGGTTCCAACCCACTATCTTCGGTTAAAATTCCAGTGTTCTAATCACAGGGCAGTCCCGACTCTATTCGAATTGAATTGAATTTTGAATTTCTCTGCAACGGGGGAACGTCTCCAAGTTAATTCGTCCCGTATAACATAATGAAGAAACTCGACTAGAAAATATTTTTAATAATATTTAAAGAAGCAATTCTTAAGCGAGATTACTATGTACACAAGTGTAGACTTTATAGCGCTGTCAGTGAGGGTACTAAAAGGAGTTATTAGGATGCGAGCCAATCCAGAGTTTGTTGCACCTATATCGAGAGTTAGACATTTTATTTGACCTTTGTGAAGTTCGCCGCGACCTTCGACCTTTGGGTTATATTTCGTTATTTTAGTCTGATCGATGTACTGAAATGTAATTGCTCCATTTTTCTAATTTTAAAACGGGTCAGCTTATTATAATAGTTATGTTTTTAATTATATGTATATTATAACTAATATAGGTAATTGTCTATTTATAGTTATATTTATTTATTTGACAACACCAACAAGTAGTACAATAAAAATAAACAATAAACCAAAAGTCATCATAAATAATTGCCTACTTTTTACATGTGTTCTAAAATTACACGAAAATTGAATGTAAGTCAACATTGTAAAAAACGATAATCATAAAAAAATTAATTGATTAAATAAAACATTATAAAATTTACAAAAATAATGAGACAATAGGAAAGTTTGAACACAGTTTTTTGCAATATATTAAAAATAAGTTAAATAAAATAAACGATTGTGAATTTATACATTACAAACATTGTAAGAATAAATGTCATAATGGAAATATAATTGAATTATTGATATAGGCGTTAACAGTTCAAATGTCAGATCTTAAAACCAGGATATCTATTAAGAATTTATATATAATTATAGGCTATGAATTATTATTTGGATACAGTATTGTTTTTTTCTTAAAATTACGTATATTGTCATTAAAAATGTCAATGTCAGGATTAACCGTTGAATTATTTTTGACCTTATTTTTATAATGTAAGGAATTTGCAATTTTACATATCGACGGCGAAGTGCCAATACCTCCTAACTGACATTTTTGGAGAAATTAACTTTTTTATCTTTTTGAATTTAAAGGCGTTATTCGCGTGTTTTAATTAAATCTCCTAAGTATATTTTTTGTTGCAACGGCACTAAATTAAAATGTGGAAATACCTCCCAACTAAATCAACGTGTCTTTTTTATGGCATTACCTCCTAACTACCAAGGAATTGTATTTAGAACCAGTTTACCATTCTCTGAGCGATTTATATAAACAATACAAAGAACATTGCACTGAAAACGAAGAGCCTGTGTTTTCTCGCTTTTCTTTCGAAAAATAGTTTCACGAGAAAAATCTATCTCTATACATCTTAAAAAAGGACATGTGCGATACCTGCTGTAGTCATGCAGTAGGGAATATTAGTACATCCGATTATGAAGAACATATAATACGCAAAAATATAGCAAGGCAAGAGAAGGAAACAGACAAAAAGAAGGCTATATCCGGTGAATTCATTTTGTTGTCTATGGATTTAGAGTCTGTCAAAGTATGCCCTTATCTAACAGCTAGCTCACTATACTTTAAGACAAAACTTACGTGTCATAATTTTACACTATATGACCTGGTTACCCACCAAGCCTCCTGTTATTGGTTTGATGAAACATGTGCAGATCTTACCGCTAGCACTTTCACGTCTCTTCTATCCGATTACATCGTGAGATATTGTTTGCCTAAAGGATTGCCTATAGTCATTTATTCAGATGGATGCACCTATCAAAATAGAAATAATATAATGGCAAATGCCTTGTTGAATATTAGCATCGAACATAAAGTGATTATCACACAGAAGTATTTAGAGCCTGGGCATACACAAATGGAATGCGACGCAGTCCATGCTGCGATCGAAAGGAAGCTGAAAAATAGGGAGATACATCTTCCCAGCGACTATATAACTCTAACGAGGGAGGCACGGACAAATCCCTTTCCTTATGAGGCTGTTCATATTAACTATGATTTTGTTAAGGATTACAATAATAAATCAAATTGAAGATACAGCACCATAAGACCCGGTCGAAAAGTAGGTGTTCCTGTAGTTACTGATCTGCGAGTGATCCAATATAGACCAGACGGTACTATTTATTATAAAATTAAATTTGATGATGATTGGGCACAGTTACCTATTAGACCAAAAAAACTGAAGTCGGTAAATTACTCCGCTTTGCATGCTGCGCCAATTCCAATAGCTACTACCAAATTTAATCATCTTCAACTATTGAAAGAAGTATTGCCCAGAGATTGTCACTCCTTTTATGATAATTTATCTCATGAATAATCTGTTCATCTGTTTGATTTAATTGATTTTTGTGACTTATTTTTTCTTTTTTAATTAGGTCCTAAACTAAGCAGCTACATACATCCATTCAGTTTTTTTTATGTAACCAAACCGATTGTATTTGATTATTCACAAATTAAAGATTCTGAATCATTTTTATATAATTTTTTTTTAATAGTAGTGCTATTTCATTAATTCCATTACCTCCTAAATGTCGTAAAATATCACATAAAAAGAATAAGTAGAAAGCCAATACTTTCTATCTAACCAAATACCTACTACACTATTATACAATACGTTATTATACTATAATATAAAAAGCATACATTATTATTATTCTAAAAAAATTAATATATAAACAATTTTTTAACTTATCAAGAAATTAAAAGTTTTTTTCACTTTGTGTAAATTTATGACTTTTGACACTTAGGAGTTATTGGCACTTCGCCGTCGATATGCTGTTGTAGTTGATAATTAATCTATTCATTGGGGATAGACGACCAAAACGTGAATGGTCTTTCGACAAAAGGCGTTTAAGTAGATGCTCTGAAGGATCTTGTAGGAGCACGAAACATTATTTTGGACAACAGATAAGATTATATAAAGTGTTTAAAAAATAAATCACATTTAAAAATGTTTTTCGGTCAAGTATGTTTTAAAAAGAAAGAACGTCTCCTTGGGCTAGTTTATAAGACTTGTGATTCCGAGGTCCTGGGTTGAAATCCCGGAATGCTGCTAAAATGAATGCTGATAGGCACAATACCCGCATATTTCATTTTTAAAGCTCAAGTAATTTTGATTTTAGAGGACTTTTTTCGTGCAAAAGTTGCAGGCCTTGAGAACTGTAGCCATTTTTTGTTCAATATAATTTTCTTGTAACGTAACTCGTTTCTGAGTAAAATAATATAAAATGCTCAAAGAAACCAAAAGAAGAATTGGCCAACTCTGACTATACATATAGTCTGAACTGCCTGTTAAGTTTATCCAAATTCTTATTAGGAGGCCGGAGTTTGAAAGTTGACAGTCCTGTGCCTTGGAAAACCAGTGAAGTCGCTGGTCCGGCACCTGAATTCTATTCCGTCGCATCGATTTACGATCCATCGGTTAATGCTTATGGGAAAAGAAAGCGCGCCTGTGTTTTGCGTACAAACTCTTATTCTGTAATATTTACTACATAATTGGCTAGAGGCCGCTGAAAATGACCACCGTGACTGAAAGCGATTAAGAAGACATCATCATTTAAATTGGTAACATGGCTTTGTGTTCGCTTACATCAAACAAACACGCAGTTGTTTCACAGTTGAATACGAATTCTCAGTACTGTATTAAATAATTGCGAAGCCAGAGTAATTAAAGGCGCAAATGATACCTTAACATTGATGCCAATATTAAAGGCTGATGTGACCATTTATTATCTCGTGCTCCTTTTAATCATGACCGCTTCGAGCTATCTCATTTGCGTTTCGGTCCAATCTACGTGACATAGGCGAATTAATATGCGCTTTCTAGGCATAAGTGAGAGCCACTCAATCGGGGCTCTTTACTATGTGATGTTGGTGGTGTTGAGTTTATAGATCGCAGGTTCAAATTCAGAATTTAGTTTTCTTATGCTTATTAGAATAGAATAGAACCGAAATATATAGTTATAAATATTAAAAACAATTGATGGTATATACAAAAGACGGTTTTTTCGCCAAGAGATCGATCTCTTCCAGATAGATAGATAACCTTTGGGTAGAGGACACGAGAATAAATAATTATTTTGTGTTTATATAATTTTTCTCGTGTCGAAACGTGCACGTTTTGCAGTAAATACTACCACTGGTATATCGTCTAAACCGCTCTAAAGGCAGCGAATGGAATAAGCATTAAACGTCTTTAATGTATGAGGCTTTCGCCAAGCTGTGGGATATTTGTAAGCTGTCCTTACAGTAACAGCCTGTGAATGTCCCACTGCTGGGCTAAGGCCTCTTTTGACGAAAAGGTTTGAAGCTTACTCCACCACGCTGCTCCAATGCGGATGGGTGGAATACACATGTGACAGACTCTCAGTGAAATTTGACACATGCAGGTTTCCTCGCGATGTTTTCCTTCGCCTTCAAGCACGAGATTAATTATAATCACAAATTAAATCCATAAAATTCAGTGGTACTTGTCCGGGTTTGAATCCACGATCATCGGTTAAGATTCACGCGTTCTCACCACTAGACCATCTCGGCTTTTTTAAGCTGTCCTTACTATACAGTAAATAACAGAACTATATAAGTGTTCCATTAGCTCGTAATCTCGTATGTATTTACATTAATTGTTGGGAAATTGAGAATAAATTTTTATTGGTTTATGTATTGGACGTATTTTTTGTACTCTTAATATTTTTGAACGACAACGTTGAAAGGGTCTTGTTACTATGCACGTTTCGTTATTAGATACTCGGTGATTACGATCTAGCTAGACATACCTCGCCCGGTTAGGTCGGAACGGTCGGGTTATTATATAATGTTGAAAGCGGTCAGAGGTTCTAATCCGTACATCGATGGACGGTTTTCTTTGATGTTTTATGACTTATTAAGTTTGTGTTGCCGTTTTATGAAATTTTTCATCATTATTTTATGTACAGTGTAGTTTGTAGCGTCGTCAATAAACGGTATATATATCTTAGTGAATCATTATAATATTAAAATTTAATATTTCTCTGCTTAACGTTTATATAAAGAAAAATAGAAAGACATTCATGCTCAGCGGGGTAAGAAAATCGTGGCAATAGTGTATCCACCAACCTGTATAAGAGCAGCGTGATGGAATATACTCTATAGAGTAATATCGAGATAAAAGTGTTTCCGTTTCAATATTTGTTTATTGAAACATTGAAACATTATATAAATAATATATTTTATAAAAACTATAAAAAAGATAATATATATTGTATGTCGTTGTTTTTTCTTGCTTATTACTAATAACTAGGCCAGTAACATGTATGTATAATATTCATATTGATTTATGTTGCAACGTCATCTGGCGGCGATAAAATATATTTATAGGAAATACGTTATTCCTATAATATAGCGTAAAAATCTTCTTGGAAAATACGTATAAGAGCAAACTTTTAATGCGATCGGTCACACAGAATCGAAGATCATCTCAAACAGTTTTTATGTTATAGATATAGACGGACGGGCAAATGGACTACCTGATATTAAGTGGTTACCAACGCCAATAGATATTGGCCACCAACTTTGGGAACGAAGACGTTATGTCCGTTGTAGGCTTGTGCGTGTACTTTCAATGGCTCACTCACCCTTCAAAACGGAACGCAACAATATTATTTTATGTTTACCGGTTGAATATCATCACAAATCACATCACGTGCACGAAGCCCTACCACCTAGTAGCCATTTTACTATTTTATAATAATATATTATAAAATATACATATTTGTACATTATTTGCAAGCCATTTCATAATATTATGTAACAGGTATTGGTACAATATTTAAAATTTTAATAACTTATATTTAGAGTTTCTGTATTTTGGAAAAACTTCGCACTACACGTTCCGTATATGAGATATAAATCCTAACGCATGTCATGTGTTTATTTAAATTCCATCGTATTCGCAACTCAATCGGAGCACGTATGGAATACAATTAGTTGGTCCGTCGATCCGGACGTACGTTAAACGCTGTTGTTATTGAACGGTAACATCCTCTCCTATTAAGGTAACCGGTTCGGAGCTTAATTCGTGAAGTTATACCACCGCAGTCCGTTTGATATTAAATATTATTTAATATAAGGATATTTATTTGTTTCTATAACAAAATTAATGTAGCAAATCAATAAGGCATCTGTGTGTGAACTCTGAACTAGATAAATAAATGTATGTACTTCAGATATATATATATATGTGTGTACTATGTACATATATTTCCTTCAGGTACACACATATATATCGTTGGTCTAGTGGCTAGATGTAAGGTCGCAGACCCGGTGGTCCTGGGTTCGATATAAAGTTGTTGGGTTTTTCTGTCAGAAAATTTTCAGTAACAGTCCGGAGTCTGGAAGTTGGAAGTGTGTACACTCCCCTTGCCTCGGAAAGCACGTAAATCCGTTGGTCCTGCGCCTGAACTCTTTTCGGTCGTGTCGGATTGCCGTCCCATCGGATTATGAGAGCTAGGGAAGAGAGAGTGCACCTGTGTCAGCGCACACACTTGTGCTCTATAATATCTCCTGCGCAGTTGGCTAATCTCTTTTGAGATTGGCCGCCGAGATCGGTCTGGAGAACATTATTATTATTATTATATATGTACATAGTAACATATATAAAAATAGCACATTGATTTATTTCTAAGAAAAGGGCGTCCTAAGCTCTTTCGTTTAATTAATGAATTTAATATTATCCGTGATTTATCGTTTATTATCTTTAAAATTAAAATTCAATATATTCCTTATTCGAGTAGGATCAAGCATATTTTGAATCGTCATGTTACAGTATTAAGCTATCCGGTTCCCTGTAGTATTGATATGTAGATTGTGCTGAGAAGAATCGGCAAGTAATTAAGTAGTTAATTGCAAAGTAATGCTATAAGCATGAGATACATTGCTTAGAATAACTAAGCAATTGGAAAACGTCATATATCTGTTTATAATACTTACATGTTACACTATACTAATATAATGAAGCTGTTGAGATTGTTTTTTTGTTTGAACGCGATTATCTCTGGGACTATCGGTCGATTATAAAAGAAAAAACTTGCAACTTAATCGGCCAAATCTTAACCAAGGTTATTAATCAAATGTAATGTATTTATTCAAGTATGTTTGACAATAAAGCGTTTTTGAATCGTTACTATTATAACTATAAGAGTATAGATGATAACAACACGGTTCGACCCACAAGGGCGGTGTTTAACGCGGACGAAGCCGTTCGTAGCAGCTAGTTATTCATGAAACTCTGATATAAACTCTGTCGTTCCGCTTTAAAAGTCGCATCTGAACACAAACATCTTGTTTACCTATTCGTTCTATGTATGTGAATCAACCCATTTATTATTCAATCAATCAATCTTTAATGAAATTACATGTACAGTTGTGCGTCTACATAATTATGTATGCATTTATGACATTTTGTTCAAGTCCCTCTGGGTAATTTTAGTTTTAATGGTGGTTGGGCTTAATGCAAGCACTGCATCGACACGTATAATTTATTAGGTGACTGAGATGCTCAAATGGCTAGAACACGTGAATCTTTGAAACCGAGCAAGCATCTCTGAGTTTCTATTTGCTCAATTTGTGCTTAAAATTCATTTAGCTCATAGCGATGTAGGATAACATTGTGAATGATCATGTGCCAGATGAAATTCTATCACATCAATGCAAGTGTATCAATGGAGAAACAGGCTCCAAAAAAGCTTCTTCAAATAAGAGAAGGTTGCAAGCTGTTACTATAATTTATTCATCAGTTTCTAAACGGTTAATTGCAATCAACCATACAACACAAATATTTTTTATTTATGTATGAGTATTGGCGTTGAATTGATTGAAGGATTGTAAATAAAACGAATCTTCCATTTCAATATAATAAGTCCTCACTTTGTGAATAATTTAACATATCGGGATCTGAGGGGCCTAGACAAGTGGCTTTTACGTTAGTAGAATAGAATAGAAAGTAATGATCAATGTATGAGATTGACATTCGCGTTCTACACGTAACCAAGGTTACCAACGTTACACTTGTCTACAGGGGCTGGTCACGTCACGAAACACTTTGTAGATTTAGAGGAGTACATTTTTTTATATATATGGGTAGGCGGACGAGCATATGGCCCACATGATGTTAAGTGGTCATTACCGCCCATATACATTGGCAGTGTATGAGATGTTAACCATCGCTTACATCGTCAATGCGCCACCAACCTTGGGAACTAAGATGTTATGTCCCTTGTGCCTGATAATTAATTACACCCAGAATCAGGACAAACAGACATGTTCATGCACACAAATGTCTGTCCTGGGTGGGAATCGAACCCACGACGTGCTTACTGCACCAACCACGCCAACCGGGTCGTCAAATGAAAATACAGCATAACAATTAATATTACGGCATTAACATAAATGATCTAACCGTTCAATATATTTTACGTTGATCATTTGCCTGTCGTTTAAACATAGCGTTATCCCTTTTCGAATATGAAAATTGAATTACGTAATTTTTGCATTGCAACGAGCTTGCAATTTCTGACCTCGGCCTTTCGTATTATGATGATGTCGCAATTAACGTTCTTCGAATTTGTTTATTAAAACGATTGTTTTATATAATCTTTGTTCCTATTTATACTTCACACATTTAAGGAAAACTGTTATTTTGAAAATATTACTTAAACAGAATACATTTCGATACAAAACGATTTCATGTCGATAAAGCCAGCTAGCAGGTAGAGCGTAGGTGGTGTAGGTGGTATTATAGTGCACAGGTATGTGCTAAGAGACCACACACCATCAGGTGGCCCATGTGCTCGTCCACCTCCCTATGTTATAAAACAGAAAAATAGTAATTAACTAATAAATCGAATTATTATTTATCTTCCATGGAAATCAATGAATGCTAACTCAACACTGTTTTTATCATCTATTGTATGTTAATGTTATAAAAATATTTACAGGTGATAGTAGAGTCTCACAAGGAACTGCGATGCCCGGAATGTCGTATCCTCGTGGAGACGAAGGTGGAGGAGCTCCCGCCGAACGTGCTCCTAATGAGGATACTCGAGGGTATGAAGAACTCCGCTCCGAGGAAAATCATCGGGCAGCGAGTTAGAAGTGGCCATTCGCAGGTATGCTATTTCTTTTTAAGTCAACTTTCAACTCAATGTTTTAAGCGATAGCGATGTAAAACTGACTCCTTGAATTATTGGCGTTGACTTCTAAAACAGAGACAATTGTGTCTCGGGGGATCCCCTTCAGGAACGAAGTTCTGAGCGATATTTTTTCGACTCGAATCGTGTTTTAAAATGTAGATTATAATCATACCAAAAACACCGCAACCTCCTTTATATCGACCTCCTAAATTCGAACGCCCAACGCATCGCATTTTTTATCATTTGGTAGGCACAGTATGCTATTTCGTTATATGACGTGACCTTTGGCCAATGCCATTTCACTCTACTGGAATGGCACTGCACTGGCACACTCAACTACTACTGGTGGTAGAGCTTTGTGCAAGCTCGTCTGGGTAGCTACCACCCACTCATCAGATATTCTACCGCAAAACAGCAGTGCTTGGTATTGTTGTGTTCCGGTTCGAAGGGTGAGTGAGCCAGTGTAATTACAGGCACAAGGGATATAAGACCTTAGTTCCCAAGGTTGGTGGCGCATTGGCCATGTAAGCGATGGTTAACATCTCTTACAATGCCAATGTCTATGGGCGTTGGTGACCACTTAACCTCAGGTGGCTGATATGCTCGTCAGCCTACCTATGCTATAAAAAATAAAATAAAAAACAATACTGGCTTAATTGGAGCGATAAATATAAATATTAAAAAAAAAAAAAACAAATGGCATTGCTTCTATTGTTTACAAAAAATAACTGAACTTATTATTTAAGCTCTACTTAAATATTATTATTTGTTATGTGTTTCGGCTTGAGATGTCAAGCGAAATAATTTCTCAGTTAAATCATACAGCGAAAAAGTCCGCGTGATAAGGGCGTCTCATCATTAGGGCGTCCATTAAGTCCTTATCCACTATATAGAAACAAACGTTCTTAATTCAAATAACATCATCATTGAGACATTTATTATTACAGATATGTTATATTTTCATGAATATATGTTTCTGTAATTCTTGGTGTACAATAAAGCAATATCCTTTTCTATTCTATTCTATGTTCTTCTATAATTATGTTAACGTCTATTGAGAGAGTTATTATCTGCTTTTCAGACTCAATCGCAGCCGTCACGTGGGGACGGCAAGCAGCCTCCGCCCCACGCGAGAGCCATGTACGATTTCATATCGAAGGAACTTGGGTAAGATTTACGTTTTATATTAACTCACCGGTCCAAGCTTTGTGCAAACTTGTCAGGGAAGGTACATTTATTTTACTGCCTTATTTTGCATTGTTCTAATACAAGTGATATCTAAAATATCGTTATTGGCAACCTAAACAAACGTTAATGAACTTTATAAAAAAAGGTCGACCATCTGAATAATTAAATTAATTATTACTGACAGGTCATTCATTATTTATTGCGTGTTTACAATAAGCGAAATGATCTTATAACCCGAGTCATTGAAGTAGACTACTAAATGGCACTCCACAGTCAGAAAAAAGTTAGCAAAAGAGCAGTCTTAAGTATATTTTATTTGGTCTGGTAACCTGATTCAACAACGCCAAATTAAGCTTTAATAAAAGCTAATTACGTCTTATATTTAAATGAATTTTTACATAATAGAGGTGATGTAATTTATTCATTCTACATCATTTTGATTCTGATGTTAATATTTTTAACTTCCATGCATATCTATTTTTTTTAATCTTTTTATTTTAAACATACTTTTTTTTTTCTTTTACAGTGATCTGTCATTCAAGAAGGGGGAAACAATAATACTTCACAAGAAACTCGATCCTTTCTGGTACCACGGCGAGTGTTCAGGCAGGACCGGCATGTTCCCCATCACATATGTGCAGGTATGCTGGGATTAATCACTGAAGATAACTCTGTGGTCCCTTGTGTGTTTAAATTGCTGTATCATGGTTTGAAGGACGAGCCTGAAATTGGCAGCCGAATTGTAGCAGCCATACACAGTACCCGAGAGTACCCAAGCTATATGCTATGCTCCCTACTGAATCGGGCTCGAATGTGTTCTAGGCATCTATTAGAACGTCTCAGACGATTTATAGAATTTTCCACCGACGCGTACCGACAGGAAAATATAAAATCTACAGATTTTCTGAATCTTTTAAAGTTTTCGCGAGAGTACCCGAGCTGTATGCTATGCTCCCTACTATACATGTTTGAAGGATTTCATTTATTAATTGAATTGGATGGTGGTGTCTACTTGTCTTCAAATCAAAACAATTCTTTATTCAAGTATGCACTTATAAGTATAGCTCTTATATGTATAGTTTATTCAGGATTATTAAATGTTTTTAATTGTTTGTACGTATAATGTATTATTTGTCTTTTATGTTACGAAACATGTATCAAGTCATTAATAAATATTAAAACAGCAAATTTTTTTTTAAATGAAGAAATATTTCATGGTGCCCAGATTTAGTATGAGTTAATATTGGACTAAATTTTTCTTAATTATTTTTGGAATTTTTGTTTCAATTTTTCAGGTAGTGGTACCCCTTCCAGTACCTACAGCGCTGTGTAAAGCACTTTACGACTTTCGGATGTCGGCCCCGGACGAGGAAGGCTGCTTAGCGTTTGATAAAGGTACGATTTCGGGTTTTTTTTATATAATTTGTATATAAGCTCGTCTAAGGTCCTCCAGACCGTTTTCGGCCACGGCGGCCAATCTCAAGAGAGATTAGCCAACTGCGCAGGAGATATTATAGTGCACAAGTGTGTGCGCAAACACAGGTGCACTCCCTTTTCCTTAGCTCTCATAATCCGATGGGACGGCAATCCGACACGACCGGAAAGAGTTCAGGCGCAGGACCAACGGCTTAACGTGCTTTCCGAGGCACGGGAGTGTACACACTTCCACCTTCCAGACTCCGGGCTGCTACTGAAAATTTTCTGACAGAAAAACCCAATAACTATTTACTGGCCCGACCTGGGAATTGAACCCAGGACCACCGGGTCTGCAGCCTAATATCTAGCCACTAGACCAACGAGGCAGTCATAAGCTTGTCTAAAAATGTAACGTATAGCAATACTTTTTCATGGGGTATTTCGTTTTTTTTTAAATATGTACTAGCTTTTCTTTGCGGTTTCCCTCGCGTAGTTCCCGTTCTCGTGGGAATGCGGGGATAAAATATAGCTAGTGTTACTCGCTGGTAATTGTTGAAAGAATTTTTAAAATCGGTTTAGTGGCTTAGGCGTGAAAGCGTAACAAACATTCGCAATTGTGTAAATACTAATAATATATACTTTTATGTATAATACACCCGGACTCTGGGCGGGAATCGTACCCGCGACCCCGTAGCGTAGTTGCAAGGCAGCGTTACTGCCAACTGTGACACCGGGTCGGTCAAAATCCATGGGATATTGTCAGTAAAAGGAACACAATGGAATTGAATATTTCTTATTATCAATGTCCTATGACTGATGCCGTCCAGTTACTATCAAGCAGGGTACTTGTCTTAGTGTTGTAAATTAAATATGTAATTATTAATATTTATATATAATGAGAAATTATAAATTTTTTTTTATGTGTTCCTCAAATTTTTTTTTTTTTTTTTTAAAGCCTTTATTGCTGATACTAAACAATGATTTTACACATACATACACCTTGTTTTTAACTTAAATCTAATACATCGGGTTTCCCGGTTTAGTGATCAGCGTGTCCATTGACACATAGGCCTCTTCTAGCTGCTTCCATTCTTCTCTATTGGTAGCTTTTCTAGACCAGATTGTCCCTCCAATCAATTTGATATCATCTGTCCATCTTTTAGCTTGTCTGCCTCTTTTTCTTTTGCTATCACGTGGTTGCCATTCTGTTATAATTTTAGTCCATTTCATTCTGCTTTCCCTTGTCATATGTCCTGTCCATCGCCATTTTAACCGTCTTATTTTCTTTAGTACGTCTTCTACTTTTGTTGTGGATCTAATGTCTGCTGCTCTTTTACGGTCTTTTAGCGTCACGCCCTACATACTCCTTTCGATTCCCCTTTGACACGATCTTAGTTTTAAAAGATGTTTTTGAGTCAATGCCCATGTTTGGCACCCATACGTAAGACATGGCAAGATGCAAGAATTAAACACTTTTTTCTTGGCTGTCATAGGAAAGTGTTTGCTTTTAAATACCTCTTTAAGGGACCAGTATCTTTTCCAAGCACAGGCCACTCTGCTTTCTATTTCTATGTCTGTCCGGTCTCTAAAAGATATCAGTTGCCCTAAGTATGTATAGTTTTTAACATATTCAATACCTTCCTTGTCTACTTTTATCAATATTTCTTCTCTGTTTGTCATTACTTTCGTTTTTGATTTATTTAGAGTAAGACCAACTACTCTGCTTGCCTCAGTTAACTGTTGTAGCATATGTTGAAGGGTTATCGCGTTGTCAGTTATTAGGACTAAGTCATCAGCAAATCTTAAGTGGCTAAGTTGTCTACCATTGATATTAATGCCAAAATTGTCCCACTCAAGATCTCTGAATATGCTTTCCAAGACTGCTGAGAAAAGTTTTGGGGATAGCGGATCTCCTTGCCTCACACCTCTAGCTATTGGGAACTCTTCACCGGTTGATTCTAGTTTTATTTGCGCTGTGCTATTTGCGTATATATTTTTAATTATGCGTATGTATTTTTTTGGCATTCCCTGCTGGATTAGAGCTCTCCAAAGCGAATCGTGTTCTATAGAATCAAATGCTTTACTGTAGTCCACAAATGCTATGCTATGCATTTGTTCCTCTAATTTAATCATTGTTTATTTATATAGGCGCAATAATAACGGTGCATCGTCGAGTCGACGAGAATTGGGCGGAAGGCAGACTCGACCAGAGGGTTGGGATCTTTCCGATCGCTTTCGTAGAACTCAACCAGGCGGCAAGACATCTTATGAACAGGTAATGATGAATAACACAGTGTAAAATATATTATCATTTCTTACATATTGTTTTCATACATATAGAATATGATGATGATGTCCGATTTCGGCCACGGCCGCCAATCTCAAGAGAGCAAAGTACGCATGACATGTTATAGCGCACAAGTGTATGCCCAAACACATTTACATTCTTATAATCCGATGGGACGACAATCCGATACGACAGGAAAGAGCTCAGGCACAGGACCAATGGCTTTACGTGCTTTCCGCGGCACGGGAGTGTACACTTTCCAACTTCCTGACTCCTGACTGCTACTGAGAATTTTCGACAGGTAAATCAAATATTTATTGGCCTGATCTGGGGTTTGGACCAGGGACCTCGGGATCTGTGGCTTTATATTTAGCCATTAGACCAACGAGGTAGTCAAAATATATAGATGAGACATGAAATGTAATTAATCAATCAAATCAATGAAGTGATAATAGATTCGTGCGAACATATTTTAATTCTTGCTATGTTTATTTAAATTCTAGTGCACCACTAAATCGTCCCGTCCCGCCAGTTCCCGAGCACGCGAGGGCGGGACACTCGGAGCACAGGCATCAGACTCAGGTACAAACTACTCTATGCCCTCCTATAATAAAGAAAATTGCATAATGCAATACGAATGTTATAAAGTTTGTTAATTTTTATAAATAGTTTTATTTTATTATAATAATTATTTCTCATAGAAGACAAGTCAAACGCAAGAAAGTTTGAAATACAATTTTACTATTATGCATAAAATATATTTTCGTTTAACTAGCACCAGCACAGATACCAGCCGATGTCTGTATCCAGTCCGAATTCGGGGCAAGGTCAAGGGAACTACCAAAACCTGGCCACCATGAGCCAGTCTCATCCGAACTACCACGCGACGCACGCGCAAATACTCGTCCCGCAGCCCGTCAGCCACCACGTGACCACCGTCGCGCACGGCGGGCTCGTCACCACCACCGCCCTACCCAGAAACATGGATCTCATTAAAAAGAAGGACACCAAGGACTTCATAAAACGGTTTATAAACACACACAGCGATCTGACCGTGACCGTCGGCGACGTTAACGACGAGATACGGAAATTTGTGCTCGGTGCGGCGAAACCCGACAACTACAACTCGACGCCGGCGCACAGGGCGGACACCACGTATCAGAACGTGAGGCCGCACGAACATTTTGCAGTGCAGGCTAACTTCGCGTCGAATAATAGTTCGGATTCGAGTTCCAGTGTGAACACGCCCTCCGCCGGTGTCGTGGGAGAAAGTTCCACGACCACTCCCAATACGAGTTCCAATACGAGTTCGTGCGAAAGCGCGGAACCCAGCATTCCTAGTTCCCCCGATAATAACACCGACCGAAACTCGTCCGTAGTGCCCAGTAATAACGCCCAAAATCCATCGGAAAACGAAAATCAAGAAACGCAAGAGTCATTACTTAACGCTTCACTGGGAGTATTGAGTTTGAACGAAAGCTCAACCGCCACGAATACATCTCTTAACGTCAGTCTACCGCCTTCTGAGAGTCCAATATTGAATGCGTCGGTTGGGAGTAACGTATCACAGAATCATAATGAAGGTCAAGAGAGTGCTAGCAACAATGAGCCCTCTCGTCTGGACGCGCCGTCCTCCTCGAAGAACGTTATGCGATCCAGCGGTCCCGACGCTTTGTTGAATTTTGGGTTGGGGTTACAAGCGGCGCTATCGCCCTCCCATAACAAAGAGGGAAACTACATGATGACCAGAGGCCATAGAGATCAACATCATAGAGAAAGAGAGAAACGTCATAGTTTGACCCCTTCGTCCCATCTGCAAGGCAATCATACGCAAAATAGGTGAGACAAATGTATTTATTGTTGTTAGTAGAACTAAAGTTTTGTACAATTCTAAATTGAAGCGTCGTGTTGCAAAAAATCTAACCTTCAAAAGATTCGAATTATAAATTCTTAAAACTAAATATTGCAGACATTCAGCAGAAATCCTAGCGACGAGCCTACTAGACCACGCGATGGACAGAGATAGAGAAAGACCGGAGAGAGAGAAGGAAAGACGAAGACGACGTTCCCGGAGCAACGAGCGACCGCTTCCCGCCGCGTACATAGCACTGTACCCGTATAAGCCGCAGAAATCTGACGAATTGGAACTAAAAAAAGGAGGTAAAGTCTTCCATATAATTTGTTAAATGCGAGTAGGGCACTCCGAAAACACATATAGACGCGGGTTCGGCGTATAATCTTATTACGGTCATGTTAGATTTCCAGTAATCAGAGTGAGAAAAGAGTATATATCTCCCGCAGGTGGCTATTCTCCTTTCAAAAAATAAACAACAAATTTTATTTATTTATTTTAATTAGCCCT
The DNA here is from genome assembly GCA_905220585.2 of Nymphalis polychloros. Taxonomy (NCBI): domain Eukaryota; kingdom Metazoa; phylum Arthropoda; class Insecta; order Lepidoptera; family Nymphalidae; genus Nymphalis; species Nymphalis polychloros. The sequence continues at coordinate 2,213,555 of HG992262.1, forward strand.
AATTGCAAACAATTTACAAATGTTATATAAAAGAACAAGTAGTACATATAGTATGCCAAGGCGGCCTTATCACTTACCGTGGTCTCTTCCTTCCAGGCAACATCTATAAAAAGAAACAGATTTTTTTTATTAAGCTTATAGTCAGATATTTGCTTTTAGTCAGAAACATCAATCGGACGTAGTGTGCGATCTACTTATATGTATTTAAAATGTTTTCAGTATTTAAAAATGTAATAAAAATACTTATTCTCGTATCTATATATAGTGTGTTACAAAGACCCTGTCCGATTTCTGAAGTGGTTATTAGGCATCGTGAGTCGGTTCTATTTATGTAATCATTTTTAAAATACTGAGCAAAAAAATTATCTCGAATAAAATTAAAATTTAATTTAATTAAAAGACGAAAATTACATGGTAACACGGGCGCGGGCGACATCGCTCAATACCTCTTACCTATCGGGTAGCTAGGACACGAGGTCATGACCTCAGTTGTCCATGAAATTTTCGTTATTTACAATTGAGAATGACAATATTTTTTATGGGTAATTGTTTTGCTTAGTCTTTTAAAAATGATTACATAAATAGAACCATCTCACGATACCCAATAACCACTTCGCGGATCCGACAGGGTTTTCGTTACACGCCGTGTGCATACATTAAAATGTTTAAATATATTAACATCATCGCTACGTCCCCCGCAGGCGTGTACACGGTGACGGAGCGCTGCCGCGACGGCTGGTACAAGGGCTGCTGCGAGCGAGCGGCGCGCGGCGGGGTGTTCCCCGGCAACTACGTGGCGCCGCTCGCGCCCCTCGCGCCGCCGCCCGCGCGCGCCCGGCCCGACAAGGTGACCGCCTCGCGCGGACGGGGCCACGCTCTGACGTCACGCACGCTCCTCACGTAGCGCTGGCTAACTTGTAAAACGTGACATCGTTACATGTTTGTTAGGGTGGCTTTTCGCTCGGGATTTGATACTATTTATTATTTATGCATCATTTTAGATATTTGCGGTTGTACGATTAAATTAATAAATAATGAGAGAAGATTTTTTTTTAAATTAACTCCCGAAGCGATTCCCGCCAATAATATACGTACATACATACAAACAAACAACTATACATAATCTACTAAAATTATATTCCCTTTGTACTTTTGTATCGGAAAGTTATTGTTCGGAACTTCTTTGCTAACGCTCCTTCGCTCGAGGACTTGTCATTTTCGGTTTACTTTGACAAGGTGCCAACTCATTTTGTCACACCGTCTCGCTCTCGGAATAATAACATAGTAGCGTGTGGGGTCGTCATTCGTATCGTGCATTTACCTTAATTCACCTCGAAAATCGACTACTTCAGATTTCTGTGTATTTATTTCACTAAGAAGTGTCAATAATTAAATTTCATGTCATTTTATTTTTTCACAATTAAAATAATAACATTTGAAACTCCCTTATTCAAAATATTTTTTGTTAATTTTCCAGAATGTATCGAACGCATTAGCGAACGTGAAGCCGGCGACGGGGACTACGTCAAGTACTTCTAATACGAGCACTGCACTCCCACCACCAGACGCTCCACCTAGAGCCTGTAGCCCTCTTCTGGCGGCTGGTAATTTTAATATGTATTCTTATATAACCATTCCATACTAAGCTGACTGCTATAAGTAGAGTAGAGACTTCCTATCTCCATCCGTGGGTCTTGTAAGAGTCAACTAAGTGGGTTTTTTATCATGCATATTCAAGCGTCTATACTATACCATCATATAATGGAGAGGAGCCAACAAATCAGTCAAAGCATTCACAAGAACAGTTGAAGTCGGGCAAGCGTCCGACCGTAGACGCTGGTATATGTCCGAGACAGACTGATTAACTAATTTACTTTCGTAGTAGATGCTGCGATGAAATTCGAAACTAAAAAATCAATAGTTTTTACTATGTGTATCAATTTGGGACTTTTGTAAAACGGAACATCAATGATTTAACTCGTTTTGTGTTTGTAACGACTCAAATGTAGTTATTATATACAAATATATGGATAACTTAATTTCTATTAATATTTTTTCAATTTATTATAATTTGTTTGTTTGTTAAAATCATTTTACGCGATTGTAAAATAAAGCATCGTTTGTTCCTAGACTAAAAGCTACTATCAATTTGGAAATTTACTCGGTGGTAGAGCTTTGTGCAAGCTCGTCTGGGTAGGTACCACCCACTCATCAGGTATTCTACCGCAAAACAGCAGTACTTTGTATTATCGTGTTCCGGTTTGAAGGGTGAGCCAGTGTAATTACAGGCACAAGGGACATAAAATCTTAGTTCCCAAGGTTGGTGGCGCATTGGTGATGTAAGCGATGATTAACATTTCTTACAATGCCATTGTCTATGGGCGTTGGTGACCACTTACCATCAGGTGGCCCATATGCTCGTCCGCCTAACTATACAATAAAAAATATATATATTAAAATTGAATTATATTTGGTTTTTCAGTGCAACCATTATTGACATATCCTTGGAGTACTCTACAACCTGTACCTCAACAAAGTACGCCTCGACCAGAAAAGGTAAATCAATATATTTTCTTTTTTGATCGACTATTTGTCTTATGATATAAGGTCGTCGATAATTATATTAAATGCTTTTCAAATACACGCACAGTGGGTTAATTGTTATTAGTAACAGTTTTAATTGCGCTAAGATTATATCTCGTCCAATATACAGTGTGTAGGTAAAAACCCTGTCCGACCCGTGAAGTGGTTATTAGGTATCACGAGTAGATTTAATCTTTGTAATAATTTTTAAAATGCTAAGTAAAAAAAATACCCCGAATAAAATTAATATTTAATTTAATTAAATGACGAAAATCACATGGCAACACAGGCGTGACGACAGCGCTCGCTGTCTCTAAGACCTCAGTTGATCAGCTGTTGTTAATCGTTCGGTTACAGTAGTAAGAAACTGAATTTTACTGGCACCCGTTGCATATAGTTTGCACGGACGCGTTGTAGCACATTTGCTTCCGATTTAATTTGGTCAAAATCACTCCTACCCAGACATATTAACATATTGAAATTGAACATAAGCACAGCTACAAAACGACCACTCGCAAGTAGTTTACGCGCTAAACTGAGTGACTTTACATAAGTGTTGCATGTCGATAGTCTACTATCGATAGACAATCGATTATTTATCATTGTTAAGGTGTAAGCAAGTGTATCGATAGGTTATCGATACCATTGAGACGTGTCAATACTGTCGATATTATCGATAGCTCACCATGCGCAATACTATAGATAACAGCAATACTATCGACACTATTGATAGTAATTCATTCGATAATTACGATAGTGTCGATAGTATTGCAAAATACATTAGTTTTAACTAAAACCTATCGATACTATCAACAGTATCGACGGTTTTGTACTATCAATTTAGTTAATTAAAAAATCATTAAGTATCTATTGTCCAAAACCATCGATAAAATCGATAGTATCGATAAGTTTTGGTTAAAACTAATCAATACTATCTATACTATTGAATGCATTATTATCTTCTTCTTCCATCACGGTAATTAATTTATTTTTATTTTATTTTTTCTTTCTCTTTAGTCACTTATTAGCTGTGTGGTAAATGTTATCGTTTATGTTTTAGTTAATCGTGGAAACTTGATTATGTTAGGAAAAAAATGTATTACTTATAAGAATAAAATTACAGTGATTCCCAGAAAAAAAAAAAATTACGCGCTAGAGTCAAATTGGCTCAGACCTTTTACTGAGAGTATGAAATTACAATAACATTTTTATAGTAATGAATTTTGATTTTTAATAATAAAACACCAATGTGCCCCTTTCGGCTCAAATAGGGTTTTTGTTACACACTGTATATATAATTTGACTTTTGCACGTAACAACTGTGTTTTTATAGCCGGCTAGTCTTTATTATAAGAAAACCAATTTATTATTTCAGTCAAAAGAAAAATCGAAATCGGAGAAGGGTTCGATATCGACGGGAGTGAGCTTGATGAAGCGGCTGGCGGCGATGAAGAAGTGCAAGTCCCCGCCGCCCGCCGGCTACAGCATGGACAACCCCGTGTTCGAGGACGGGCCCGGCACGTCGCTCATGCACGCGCACCCGCACCCCGTGCACGTGCGGTCAGTCACACACTACACGTTAAACACGGACGTTGACTTCTCCACCTACCTCCGAGCGAACGCCAAAATGTTTACGAATCTGTTTTTAATTTATTATTTAAAAAAAAAATAGCTTGCGAGCATTGTCCATTTTTTCGTTTTATATAGAAACGTCCGTCAAGGGTGACTACGTCATATGAGTCTATTATAATTACCTAACTCATTATATATAGCCGTTTTTCTCTCCTGTTATTGAAACAGAACTAAACTAATTAGGCATTGAGTACCAAAAACGCTACAGGCAGTAAGTAAAAAGTTTCTAGAATTAGTATCCACCTATAAAATTAATCGATCACTAAATTCTATAGTTTACTGTAGTTGTTCTAGTTGTAATAATAACATCATTCAGTAAATTGCCTTTAGTCGTAGCGAATGGAGTGAGAAGTTATAAAGTTTGAGTGAGACAAAGCGTTCGTAATGGAATTTGCTTGTCAAAGAGAGTCAATCTCTTTGTCTCAGTCTAATATTCGGAACATTTTTTTTATTTATATTTAGTGGCATTGTACATAATCCATAATGTGTGCACCATCGTTGTGTGTGCATCCCGCATGTGTCTGTGTTGATTTGTGTTATGTGACCCTAATATCACTGATCATCGCCCTTGCATTGTGTGTTCATTCATTCTGAGAGAATTGGTCTGATTCTAAATTAATTATTTTTAATATTCTCCGGTTTTAAAATATACTATTTTTGAATTTTAAACACGTTCATACCTCACTGACTGAACTTGTGACAAGGCATGTCTATTCTATTATTGAAATTTCAACCAAATTAAAAAAGTTTTCTCGCTGAATCAAGTCAGTTTATTTTTTATTAATGAATGTTAAATTAATTATCTTATTTCTACCTTAGTGATTCATTAACTATTTATTATAATATGTAATGTGTTTAGCTACTATCTAAATATTATGTACGCATGGAACAGACCAAAGCTCTTCATTGTATGTCATTTGTTTAACATATCCAAGTTTGCTGTGTAATTATGGAAAAAACAAGCTTTTATAAAAAAAAATTGGTATTTATACTTTTCATTCGACTTTCTAATATTGTTTCTGTAAAAGCTCGTTTATCTCCAATAAATAATGTACCATCCCGCACACGTATACGATCGTTGACCACTGTCGCATGTCGAAAGATTTTTTTTTCTAAATTGAGCCCTTTACAAGGATAAGGAGACACTTATTTCTAGCCTCCAATGTTAAATAATTTAAATTCCGATGACATCCAAAGTAACGACCCCTTCAAAGGTATTTTTGAACCTTGCACTCCCAATTAACATGTAAAGTAGCCGCACAGACTAGCCTGCCCCCCCCCAGCGCTTGTGTGGTATATCGTATCGTGTGCGGCTCGTGTAGCGGGTAGTGCGCGCAGGTCGGGCTCGTGTCCGTCGCAGCTGCTGCGCGCGCCGCCCGCGACCGCCGCCCGCGCCGCGCCCGCCGCCCGCGACCCGCGCGCGCACAGGTTCGCACCGCACCGCACCACACCGCACTACATTCACACCATACAAACGACATAGAATCACGCACACACACGTACACTACGCACGAAACACGTACACACACACACACACACACGTTCACAACCCACACACAAGAGCTATGAATTCGTAATTTGGTAAATCGCACATTGTGCAATAATCTAGTACGTATTTGAATGATGAATGCATGTTACACGTACGAAGCTTACACGACGATACTCATAGTTGTAAGATTAACATTGAATTGCAAAACTTAACATCGACACGTGTTCGTGTAATGTGTTTGTTTTTTTTTGTTTGCTAATTTCACAGTGTTGCTGCACTTTTAGCATTTCCATGTTCACAGTCACCATCATATCTTAATATGTTTGAAAGTAATTCCCGTATAATTAGGGATTTTAAATAACAAATCGATTCGAGTAATAATTCTAGTTTTATTCAGCATCAACATGGGATTCCAAAAATGGTTAAATTGGGAATACAGATAAGGTCAAGAAACAAAAATATAGTGTTGCCACTCTTACAAACAAAAAATATCGTTAATACTGTTATTTATGGTTACACCTTTAATATTTGTAATTTAATAATTATTTTCTTTGTTTTAATAAGAGTTAGGGTAATTTTTAGTAGGCGCGACAAGTAACGATACTAATTTTACCTAATTTGACAATTTAAAAAAACTATAATATTTTACATTAATAAAGGTAATCTTTAAAAATAATTGACTAAATGGCTCTAAGAAATATTCATATAATCAATAGGAATAAACTTTTTGCTATAGGTGTACTCATATATGTACTGTTTTTTGTTTTCTTTCGTTATGAATAATCTATTATTAGTTATGCAGTTCTGTTATCTCTTGTATCGCGTCCGCAGAAGCGCCGGCTCGGGCGAGTGGGCGGGCGGCCACCGCAAGTCGGCGTCGCTCGACGTGTCGGCGCGCCGCGAGCGACACGCGCCGCCGATCAAGGAGAAGTACGCGCCTTGTGCTCTGTTACGTCAAGTCACGTCACGTTGCTATTCTCGCAGATTGCTGGCGACTAAACCCGCAATCCTCGCTTGAGATTCTGACTTATCTGCTAGCTCAGCTCATACTCATTTTTAATATTACCGTTTTCTATCCTAGATTTCGTTGCATAGTCCCGTATCCTCCTAATTCGGAGTACGAGCTCGAGCTGAGAGTGGACGACATAGTCGTCGTCTGTAAGAAGCGAGGAGACGGATGGTATAAGGGTACGCTCCAGCGCACCGGACGTACCGGACTCTTTCCGGCCTCCTTCGTGCAGAGCTGCCCACCCGATTGACGCTAGCGTACCTGTGTACGATATGGTAAGCGTACATTGTACGATACGCGAGTGATAGACAGTGAGTTACGCGTTCGGACGATTGACACGTACTTTTACAATTAACATGTACATTCAAATAGTTTTTTATCGTAGACAAAGTGTAAAACTGATTACTTCTTAGCTAAAAGTTTGATTAAAAAAACATACTAACTGGATTTGAAAATAAAATTTCAAACGATTTGTTAAAGGGTTGTGTTATAGAATATACCACGAGAGATAAATAATTAATGAATTGCATAAGGGTAAACATGTGAGCAAATGTAACTATAATATAAAATTAAATACATCGCTAACAGGAAAAAAAATAAAACTAGAATGCAAAATAAGAAATTACAAGTTATTATAAATTTAGTAAAATTTAACTAAATCTGCCATTATTAGAAACGTTTAGTATTCCAAAATTATGTATAGAAAAATCATTAGGTAATTTACGTTTTATTTAAGTTTTTAAGGACGTCCAAAAAGAATCTTCATACTTTTAAAAAAATGTTACAAAAAACATTGGTAATGTATGTTAAATTAAAATAAATAAATGTTTGCCTTTATCCTGAAGCACAGAATAGCAGCACAGATAGTGACAAATACCAATGTGTTCTACAAATATATGAAAACAGATAAAAAAATCTATTTAAATTTTAAACTAAACCATAAAAAATACATAAATAATTATCCTCTCATATTCACAATAATCGTATGCAAAAAGAAATAATGACTTAAAAGTAGATTAAAAAAATATTTATCAATACACTATTGATCGTTTCAGTATCTATATAGTGATAGTATTTTTACTCTGTAACCATAAAACTACTTCTAGTAGTACAGACAAAAAATAATGTCTGAAATTTTACCCAACGGTTAATAACACGATTTATATTTTTAAATAGATATTTTTCAATACATAGATATTATTGTAGGTAAGTGATTAACATATAGTGTACTCGTGAAAGTTTTAGACGATTTTTAAATTGAATTTATTTTTATAGGATCGATACGCTTATTATGTTAGATTTTTTTTTTCGTTGTTATATTTTGCCTGTGTTCCGAATTGAAAAAAAAAAAAAGTAACAGCCTCTGTATGTCCCACCGCTGGGCTAAGGCCTCTTCTCCTCTTTTGAGAAGAAGGTTTTGGAGCTTATTCCACCACGCTGCTCCAATGCGGATTGGTGGAGTACACATGTGACAGAATTTCAGTGAAATGTGACACATGCAGGTTTCCTCACGATGTTTTCCTTCGCCGTCAAGCACGAGATGAATTATAATCACAAATTAAGCACATGAAATTCAGTGGTGCTTGGCCGGGTTTGAACCCACATCATCGGTTAAGATTCACGCGTTCTTACCACTAGGCCCACTCGGCTTTTGAACTAAACAAAACTAATTGAGAACTTATAAAATAAAATAATAAGTTCGATTTTTAAATGATTGTTATACATTTGATGAAGATAATTAAATACGTTCACTTAACATAATGATGTAATTAATTATTAACAGACACGAGAAAGGAATACAGGTTGCAATTTCGTTACTTTAAACACTGCCATACTAACGATTCGTTACGGATTTCACGGAAAGTTTTCCCATTTTATATAATTATATTTACTTTTAATTGTATTACGTCTTAAAACTATATTACAATGGCAGTATAAGTCATAGACAAACCATAGATTTACATATTCCATGCGATTCGCTAATAGCTCCTCTATATAGTACAATACAAACAGTTGTATATTAATATATCTTATCGATAAAACAAAACCATTCAACTTCATATAAAATTTCACTGATATTCAAACTGCCATTTTTACACGGATCCATAGTGAATACCATAGATTATTTTAGATCTCGACCAATGATGTCAGCTCAATTCAAGGTCAAACTTGTTTTTTTTTATCTGAACTTATCCTGCCATTGGAATCGACTATACGTCCTAGTTTTGTATGAAGAAAAGCGATTTGAAAATCAGTTACAATTATCGCTGATGAGTAACGAAAACTGTTTGATCTTTCCGTTTTTTTTAAACGAATTAAATATACTAATATTAATTTTACGTTAATTAGATAAAATATGAATCTATAATTAGCTAACCTTAATGTAATCTTTAGTTAATATTTTATAGTATTAGGAGTTTATATGTAGTTTAAACTTTTTTATTTATTATCTGTATACATTGTTTGGGACGACTTTGTAATAAAAAAAAAAAGAAAAGATTAAGTAAGCAGCAACATTTAGATTAGTTAATTTCTATAAATGACTAAACTAAACTAATTGTATTTTTTTATATTCATAGTAAAGTCGTCTCAGAAGTATGAATTTAATATATATTTTATATTATAAAAAGCTCAAATTTTTTCATTATATCGATGTTTTCAATGTAAAATGTTAACGTGTTTCTATTTCTAAGCATATTTATCGATCTTTAGTATTTATTTCGTATTTATAGATTTTATTTACGCTAGTGCTGTTTTTCACTAGGTTTTTTAAAATCTTCCTTAATTGAAATTTAAATGGATTTTAATCGCATTCTTTCATTTAATTTCAGAACGGAATGATATTTCGTCTTAAGATATTGCAATTTAGCTATTGTATATAATCTTAGTTGAATTATCAATAGAAGCAACCGTTATTCTTGTGCGTTTTGATTGGTAGATTTGTTTTATCGGTCAATTCTAATCTCAGTTAATGTTAAGCTGATGAAGCAACAGATTAGCTAATTTAGAAAGAAATAACAAAATTTTAGCGATTAAAATCTATTACATCGATTCCTTCGACATTTCGGTTATTAAAAAAAGAACTGATATTATTTTAAGTATTTATTAGAAAGGTGTTTTCTTAACTCTTAAGATCTTCTATGTTATTTTACTCATGTATACACAACGAATTTTTTAAAATATTTATCTTGTAACTGTGAATATTTGTACATTTTATATTTTCCGACTACGATTATCCCCGCCATTTTGTATTTTGCTTCGTCTTTCCAAACGTCAAAAAAATTTAAAAAGTTTTGGCGCGAAATGAAAAATCTTGTCAAAAGAGTTTTTAGAGAAAAAGTTTTTAGTGAAATTGTAACTAGGCAAAGTGCATGTTCACAAAATTTTAACGTACACGTTATTTAGATAATTATATTTAAAACCACTGTTTGTGATGCAAAATTGTATATCGAAATTTATATTTGTTTTAAATTTAATAGATAAATGAAAATATCCGAACGAATTTTAGATCTTTTAATATCAATGTGTATGGGAGTCAAATAGTTGAATAGGTAGTTGGAAAATATTCTTTATCAGCGGTTGGTATGACGAGGATTATGTTCACGTCGCTTGTATTGTAAGGTAAGAACATCATATCGAGGAGATGATTTAGGTAACTATGGAAAGAAATAAAGATTTCTTCTTAAACTTGATTTTTATTTGCGTTCCTTTTTTGAATATGTTTTGTGAAAATGAGTAGATTAATAAAGTAACTGTTTGTAAATCTCAAACTAATGGTAAGATTATCTATATTTGAGAAAAACGCTTTGCAGTATATTCCAACACGCTGTTCCAATGTGGGTTGGTGGTACGCCTCGCAATTTCATCGGACACAAATTAAATATATTTTAAGTGTAAAACGCAATGATAATGTCATAATGGAAAAAATGTAATAAAATAATACGAATTTTGGCCAAACTATCTATGTATCTAGAATTATATAAAGCTTGATGAATATACTAGATATTATCACATCACGTTGGGTCCTATTGTACATATTCACTACTTAAGGGTAGGTATACACACACTACTCAGGCTTACTGACAAACATAAGAGTGGACACTTTATCATATATATACTTGACTTTAAGAAATATTAACCACAGCTTACTTCGTCAATGCGTCAATAGCCTTGAAAATTAGAATGTTATGGCCCTTGTGCCTGTGGTTACACTGGCTCACTAATCCTTCAAACCGAAACAACAATACCAAGTACTGCTGTCTGGCGGTAGAGTGGATTGTGTGGATAACACCTACCTAACCGGGCTTGTCCAAAGTTCTAACACAGAGTAATATTAAGATCTTCCCATAAACAATAATATTTCTTTTCTCTGCAAGACAAACCGGAATAGTCTAAGCTAGGACCGCAAAAAAGTGATATAAAAAAAAAAATGTTCAAGTTACAGATCGCCAGACCAATGGCTTATTATTTATCTAATATCTAAAAGATAATAAGAGTATATTTTGTACTTATATTTTATGACCATCCTTTTATATGGTCGCCGCTTAGAATAGAAGCAAATTAAGGAGCAAATATATAGGTACTTAAGTATAAAACATTACCTGCGATCGATAATGCATGCTATATTAAATCGAATAAAAACACTTACCTATCAATGATGTGCCAGAAAAAAAACTAATACTTTGATATAAAGAGCAATCGGAACTTTCATCAGATGAGTGGAGCTTTCACAGTAACATTTTGTTCACGAACGAACGTTGTCAAGTAAATGCTTGAAAGCTTTCACTTCCACTGAACTTAGGGAGTTTGAAAGTTATAATTACGTTTAATATGTCCTACTTTTTCTGTTATGATTTCCTTCGAAGACGCAAAAGTAAATCACTTTAACTTCACTGTTAAACGTGCTCGTTTTTTTTAAGTAGATTTATTATTGTATACGAGCCTTTTTTATGGAGATATATTAATATCATTAGATGATCGATGAGAATTCACCTGACTGATTATTCAGGCGTTCCTGTGTAAGTCTATATTATAGTGTACAAGTATGTATGCTCACACTTAATAATAATAATAATAATAATATCCTGGGACATTATTCACACAAAGCCATCTGATCCCCAAACTAAGCCGAACTTGTACTATGGAAATCAGACAACTGATATACTACATATACTACTTTTCTTTTGTAAATACATACTTATATAGATAATTACACCCAGACTCAGGACAAACAGATAAGTTCATGCACACAAATATCTGTCCTGGTTGGGAATCGAACCCACGACCTGCGGCGCGAAAGGCAGGTATCTACCAACCACGCCAACCGTCCCGTCATATAATATAATCCGGCAAATCCATACGACAAGGACCACCGGCTTTACATGTTTTTCGAGGCACGGGAGTCAATTTCCAAACTCCGGGATTTTCTCGACAGAAAACCTCAATAACTTTTAACCGACTCGGGATTTGTACCAGACTTCGTGATCCGTACAACTACAAGCTAGCCACGTACAGCTGCATGCGACCTGCGGCCTGGCTTTGTGTTTGGTCACTGATGATACTTTTAAAAATTTTAAATTTCAAAATTTTATTTTTTAAACACCTAGATAACTTGAACTAAGCAACTGCTTGTGACTACGGACACTACAAAGTGTTTGAATCTTCAGGAAATAATAATTTCTTTTTTAAATATACGCGATAAATCCATTTATAGTTGTTTAATTCAATTCGTACAACATAGGAACACCAAAGGAATTATTACCTAAATATTTTTTTATTTACGGCCCGCGATACCTTTTTTGTTGTATAAAGAAAAGAGTGAGTATGGCTGCACTAGACTAATGAGGCAGTGTTATGTTATATTAAGTCTTATAAATAAATTATTTTTTTATTTATATAGGTCTATAAACAAAAGTCAAATATAAACAATATAATATTTAAAAATATATCGGAATTTATTTAAAATTCTTATATAATATAATTTAAATATGGCTTATGGCTCTGGAAGGGAATAAAAAATTAAAAATATTGACGAAACTATTAAACAAACAACTGTGTTATGAAAGTTAAATAATATTATAATGTAAAGTTGTATCTCGTAATACTGTGCGAATTACGATAGCTCTTGAAGGCTGTCTCTTGCGAGTGTATCGGATGGATCAGTGACGTCACAACGCCACGTGATGTGTCATTGCCCATTCGTCACGTGACTAGGTTTACTCCAATATAATATTGTTTTGAATAAATAATGTATATTTAGTTAAAATACGAATAATGAATAGCAATTTTATCGATATTTTCGGACGCTATTAACACCGATGACCCGAAACGCTGAATAACTGCTATTAGCAAAAACTATGCAAATTATCTGAATTATAAAATAATAATAGATTTAATAAGAAGGAACTTGATATAAAAATCAGCAATTATAAACAACAGAAGTGTAAACTTTACTAAAGTTACAATGCATTGTTGAGCTTCATGATATAGTGTGATCAAAGGTATTTTGCTCGTTATTTTAACTTTGAGTTAAGATAGCTTCATTAAATTGTTTTCAACTGAACATCTTTATCGGCATTAAATAACCTTTCTAGAATGTTAATTAAGTTTTGTTATTTAACCGAAGCGTTTTGACGTTATACAATTTTATACCGCAGGTGTCTAGCGCAGGGCAGCTACAGACGAATCACTTATCATCACGTACTTTTGTTCGTTGAATACAGCGATTATTTTGACGAGCTATTCATTAAAAAAATGTACATAGAGCCATATCTGGGTCACAGCAATTCAGCGTACAGAACTGGTAGTCGAGAGATTTCAACGGAACGTGTAGGTAGTGTATATAATTGAGGCTTATCTGAACATACCATATTATTTATATTATATATATATATAATGGTGGTAGAGCTTTGTGCAAGCTCGTCTAGGTAGGTACCACCCACTCATCAGATATTTTACCGCAAAACAGCAGTACTTTGTATTGTTGTGTTCCGGTTTGAAGGGTGAATGAGCCAGTGTAATTACAAGGGACATAACATCTTGGTTCCCAAGGTTGGTGGCGCATTGGCGATGTAAGCGATGGTTAACATCTCTTACAATGCCAGTGTCTATGGACGTTGGTGACCACTTACCATCAGGTGGCCCATATTTTCGTCCGCCTAACTATGCTATAAAAAAATGTTGATCTGACAGTTAATAACATACATATGTATCTTATTGTATTAAGTATAATATAACATGTAACTAAAGCCAAAGTAAGATTACACAACTAGTATAAACATATTGAATTAAAAACTAAGAAGGCAGTAAATTAAAACATAATATTTAATCGTAAACGATTCTCAAATATGTAATACGTTATTCATTAATAGTCAGTTAAAGCCTAAGATCTAGGTTCTAGATATCTCCGGAAGCAGTTATGGTTTCTCCTCAAAGTTTTATTTATGTTCATTATTATTTGAAATCATAGAGGCGTAGCATATCCAACATTAAACACGAGATTATAAACACTAATTATGCACATGAATATTCAGTTGGGTTTCCCAGGTTTGAATGCGGAGTATTCCCGTGTTCCAAACACCTCAGTTCTTCTTTTAATTTATTATGATTGTTTTATTTATGTTTTTTGGGAAATAATTGCGACATTATTAAATAACAGTCCTGACTTATTATCGTATGTAGAATACCTTACGACTTACCAACGTCTACAAATACCAAAGGTTTTAACTGACGAACCGGTTTTAAAGGCGATTCGCTTCGTTATTTTGTTTAATGTTTCATGACTTTAAACCGTTAATACTGAAACTTGGCGCGTTCCAAACTGGTTTAAAACTATGGTTAGTCGCATTTCGAATATCTTTATGATCGGCATTTTCATATCATTAGTATAAAATTATTTGTCTGTTTCGGTCTAGTGGCTAGATAAAACGTCGCAGATACTGAGGTCCCAGGTTCAAACGCCAGTTCGCATCGATAAAAAGTTATTACGGTTTTCTTTCGAAGATTGTGTGTGCCGCTGATCCTGCATCTGAACTCTTTCCAGTCGTGTCAGATTGCGTCCCAACGGATTATAAAAGTGAGGGAATAGAGAGTGCATCTGTGTTTTTGCACGCTTGTGCACTTTAATATGTCCTCCGTAGTTGGCTAGTCTCTCTTGAGATTGGCCGCCGTGGCCGAGCGGCCTAGAGAACGTAATTGCGTCATACACTTGATGAACTTATGTATAATCTAATAATACGCTGTCTGTCGAATTGTAGATCTACAGCGCTTCTCATTAATTCAATTATATGCAAAGGGCGGTACTAAGGGTGCCACGTTTCTGAAATGCAACAGCTATGTTCGTGGATACTCGTGCAATACTTCTATGCGATAATACGCAAAATTCGCTGCATCTTTTCATTTGAGCGAGGTCGAGAGCATCATCAGCCCCTCGACACGTTGTGTAGCTTAACTTAGTTTTTTTTTTACTTTAAAATCTAAATAATTTCTCTACACATTGCCACGTTTGTACATTTAATACAAATACGGCAACACGGTAAATAATTGAAATGATATTTATATAAGTATACAAGTATAAGACTTTTAAAAATAACTAAAAATAAACACAGCATATCACAAATATGGAGCCAGGTCAAGTAGGCCTGAGCTTTTCTAAGAACTTGAGCCTTTAATTGGATGAAAACTACTTTCCTTTGCCTCACTTTAAGAAGTTAAAAATTTAATAAAATATTGCGATTATTTTAAAGACACTTTTATTAATTTCAATGTCTACTATGTTTACGATTCATAAAAAATAGTACATGTGAAGTTTTGTGAATCAGAATAGTTAACCTAATTACATTAATTGTAAACAGATATAAAACTGGTATTACAATCTGCACGATACCTATCAATCGTGACACGCTTATATTTAATAATTATTGTTACTTTTTAGTCTCAAGCTGGTTTTAAATGATATAGATAATAAATAAATTATAGAGAAGTTATTGATTCTTATTTCATTTAAATCACTCCTAGCAAAATCCCCCGCTTCACCAGCGTGGAATTCAAATTGTGACTTTGTCAATTGTGAATTCGTCAACTTAACGTACCTAGATAATACCTATTTGAATAATACGTCAAATGTTTAAATTATGAAAATGGCTCACAAATTACACACATTCACTTAAAAAGTGGCTGTTATTTTGTAATCAGAGATACACTTTAATTTTATTTATTTGTACATGTATTGATTACAAACAAAAAATATTTTAATGATTGACTTTTTAAACTGTCTATTTTTTTAAATTTATATAGATTTTAAAAGCAATTTATTTATTTATTTAAAAACTTTATTGTCCACCACAGGGTACATGGGACAAAAGGCGGACATAATGCCTGGAGGCATTCTCTGCCAGTCAATCTTTATATCAACCAGAAATTAACGAAGGCGGTAATTAATAAATAACACTTCACAACAATACACGTACTGATATATAAAACTATAGAATAAATAAACATATACATACATACGCACAGTGTCTACGAAATAAATATCGATCTATAATAATCACTATAGTAAAAACATATAAATAATAGTGCATTATAGATGTCATGACAACAAGGGGCTTAGGGACCTTCTGACAATATGTGCTCACGTAGACGAGTTTTAAAGATAAATTTAGAGGCTGCTTTTCTAATATGCTCGGGTACTTTGTTCCATAATCAGACAGCTTGAACGGAGTAAGAGTTAGAAACGAAACCAGAAATTAATTTAGAATTTTAGTGTGCAAAAGGTTTTTATTACACAATTAGTTCGTAGATAAGATAGATAATTCTTCACCTTGGGAATGAATTGGTCGCCTCTTGACTTTTTTTTATCAGAAAAAACACGCTGTTACTTTTTGGAACTGGTATTTTTTTTTAATTACTGTCAATAAGTAGGAGTAATGCTTCTGTGTCGTTTAAATGTTAATAAGCATTAATAAACTTACTACATAACGTATAGAAAGGCTTCGCGTGATTATCATTAAGTAGATATAGAAACGCGGATTTTTCTTTGGAATTGTTTAAATGAAATAATTCCACCACACATTATTTAATATTTAATAAATTTTATGTTTAAATTGTTCGCGCACTATGCCCGATCAATTTTCCTGGCTAACAACAAAATATGTTTTTTTATTATAGAGGTTTCCTGGAAGAGATCACTATAAGTCATAAGGCCGCCTTTGCATACTATATCATGTAAAACTTATTCTTTGTATTTGTTATGTTTTTGTAGTGTGTGAATTAAAGAATAAATAAATAAATATTTTTAAATAACTATATCGCTTTCCATGACGACTCTTTTGACGGCAATTTTGTTTCAATAGAACAAATATGTGATAACATAACATAGTAACGTTGGATATATGAACTCATCAATTATGTAACTAAATTAATTAATTAATCTGACTATAAGTGAAAATGGAAAGAAAACACAAACAGTAGTTTCTTAGATCAGCGCGAATGTACATACAGACAGAGGCGGTAGGAGACTTTAATTTATAGTATTTGTTGATTGAATATAACGATAAAACGAACAAAAGAAAATGTAAGACACCATTTGTTTTTTATAAAATGAAACGCTTATAGCACTACACGTAAAGTTTTACCAACGTCGTTTGAATTTTAATTGGCGTCTACCTCTTCTAGAATAAATAATGGCGAGCCATTTACTGGTATCATGTATCTTTATAACTTTGCCAACCTTATTATGAACTTGCTTTGGCATTTAATGAATGTCAAGTTGTTTGCCGTTCGTGTAACGTCAGCCATATTGTTTTACATCATTATTATGTAATGAATACATTCGGTTAACTATATCGCTAACGAAGGAGAACTTTGGAATTATGGATTGATAACGAACGTTAAATAACTTCTCTATAAATGTCTATAGTTATGAGTAGTCGATATTTTAATTTTATATATTATATAATGTGATGTATTTCTTTTCTCCCCAAATTCTGTCGTTGAAAATAAAATCTCGACATGACGTCGTGATTCCGTCTTCGGCGTATTTCGTCTGGTAAGTATATAAAGTAATGGCCTGTAAATGACTCCACTTGAAGAGGCTTAGAGCTTATTCCACCACGCTGTTCTAATGCGTGCTGGCATCATGTGGCAGATTATAATAATAATAATAATAATATTTATTTCAAGTATCATTGACTCATTATTATCAGACAAATTCAGGATTCCGCACGATACGCTTGCTTGGATTGGATATCGGTTATGATTTGTTATCATAATGAACTTGATTGACTTGAAATTTAACATAATTACTCCTTCCTTGACGCTTCTTTCGTAGACGCTTCTTAAGAAAGGATTTTTAGAAATTTATATTGGCCACCTGATGACTAGTGGTCACCAACGCCCATAGACAATGGCATTGTAAGAAATGTTAGCCATCGCTTACATCGCCAATGCGCCACCAACCTTGGGAACTAAGATGTTATGTCCCTTGTGCCTGTAATTACACTGGCTCACTCAAACCGGAACACAACAATACAAAGTACTGCTGTTTTGCGGTAGAATATCTGATGAGTGGGTGGTACCTACCCAGACGAGCTTGCACAAAGCCCTACCAACGAGTAAACTTACTATTAGACCGATTTAAAATTATTAAACTGTATCGTTTGTTGCTAAAAGTTGAACGTATTATGCATGATGTAATATTTTTTAACGCGAAACGGCAACAAATTTACATATTTCGAAATTTTTTATTTAAAATCATTTATATTTATGCAAAAAGAAGCCATGAATATTACTTGCGAAACTAATGAATTGAGTCTTGGTTTTTTTCGAGAGAATACAAAAAACAGCTATGATATCACGTTAAAGAAGTCGTAAAGTGCTTGTTTTGTGTTGCCATTTGTTTTTGTTTGTCAGTGTATTCAATAATTAATTAATTAATTAATATCCTGCGACATTATTCAGACACGGCCATCTGATTCCAAACTAAGCAGACCAGATCTATATATAATATATAAAGCTGAAAAGTTTGTTTGTTTGATCCGGCTAATCACAGGAACTACTGGTTCGAATTTAAAAAATATTTTTATTAATTATACGCAGGTAACCGCGGGGCACACCTAGTACTACATATACTACTTTTCTTTTGTAAACGTACTTATATAGATAATTACACAAATGTCTGTCCTTGGTGAGAATCGAACCCACGACCTGCGGCGGCAAGTATCTACCAATCACGCCAACCGGCTCGTCTCTGTATTTTTTTATATAAGTAAATACACAAGATGTAGAATTGGCTCTTTTGTTGCGCATCAAACAAAAACTACAGGCAGGATCAATATTTATAACTAAGTCCTGTTTTTGTGGGAGTATAGTGATTTAAGCTTTGAAATTACTTTTATGTCATTGGCACAAAGTAATCGCGAATTCTTCTTTGTGACTATAATGACGTCATTAGTATTGTAGGAATATGCTTAAAAGATGAGGCAACGAGTAAACAACAAGTATATTTTTTCTTTAACATTATGCTGATTTCCTTTTGTCACGTTGTCAATAAATTTGATATTTATATCTTGATATTGATTAAGGGTGCGCTTGATAGTGAATATTTTATTATTTTCTTGACTATTATATATCGTTATCAGTGCCGGATTAAGGTAACTTGATGCCCTAAGCAATCTTCCCCAGTGGGGCTCCCTTTCCTTAAGTGAACTACAAAGAATTAATTGAAAAAATCGAACCGAACGTCAACGACAATATAAAACGCGCGAATTTTGAAATTGCATTAACGTTCTTGTGCACGTTTTTTTTCTCGTACGTCTATGGTGCCCCTAAACGGGATTCCCTAAGCAATTGCTTAAAGAGCTTATAGGCTAATCCAGGACTGATCGTTATAAGTATTAATAAATCAAAAGCATTATTACTCATTTTGTTGTTGATAAAAATATAACAATAATAAAAATATCTACCGTTATCATTCCGACCGTTCAGGCGTAAACAGAAATGACTCAAATCGTTTTAAAATTTAAAAAAATATTAATATCAATAAAAGTCTGTGTGTAGGTATATCGTAATGTGCTATCGTGTATTTCAGGAAATGTTTCCATAAATCATTTAACAAATGAAAATAATTGAGAGATAAAAATATATGAGATACTATTATATGAGATAAAAAAAAGCCGAGATGGCCTAGTGGGTAGAACGCGTGAATCTTAACCGATACTTGGTGGTAGAGCTTTGTGCAAGCTCGTCTGGGTAGGTACCACTCACTCATCAGATATTCTAGCGCAAAACAGCAGCACTTTGTATTGTTGTGTTCCGATTTGAAGGGTGAGTGAGCCAGTGTTACAGGCACAAGGGACATAACATCTTAGTTCCCAAGGTTAGTGGTGCATTGGCAATGTAAGTGATGGTTAACATTTCTTACAATGCCATTGTCTATGGGCGTTGGTGACCACTTACCATCAGGTGGCCCATATGCTCGTCAGCCAAACTATACAATAAAATAAAATCGTGGGTTCAACCTGGGCAAGTACCACTGAATATAATGTGCTTAATTTGTGTTTATAATTATTCATCTCGTGCCTGACTGTGAAGGAAAACATCGTGAGGAAACCTACATGTGTCAAATTTCACTGAAATTCTGTCACATGTGTATTTCGCATTGGAGCAGCGTGGTGAAATAAGCTCCAAACATTCTCCTCAATAAAGAGAAGGGGCCGTAGCCCAGCAGTGGGACATTCACAGGCTGCCACTGTACTGTTGATATACATATATATATATACATACATACATATATATGATTAAAGATAAAGAGTTTATTACAGGTTTTTCTCGGTACAATCTTCATTCCGAAACGGTTTAATTCTTCTAACGAATTGTCACTTTATCGCAAACGAATCGGATCGTAATCGCTGCAGTTTATTCGATTTGTTAATGTTTATATAACATAAAATATAACAATTAAGTTGTGTTTTAAAATTACATTATTTGGTAACATCATATCGGTTTGGTTCTGATCCGAATAGATGTAGAATAGTCAAAGTAGGATTGGAATTGGATCGGGAACGTATCGTAACCGCTATAAATTTTTAAAATTGTTTCTTAATATTTCATAATTAAATTAATCTTGAAAAATTATTAAAAAGTGGTAGTAAGATTATATTTTTAAAAAAGTAGGTATATATTTTGACTTGCATTACCATATTCAAACAGTGTCATCCGCGATAGTCTTGAATTTTTATCTTTTGATTTCTGATTCTATTATTAGGTATAAGGCGAGATGAATCCGAAGTTCAAAACACGTGGATTAAAGGTCACGAGTTCACAACTTCTCATCTGAACAAGTTACGTATTTATATTCATTTATCTAATTGCTCAGCGGCAAATAGAAACGTCATGAGGCAACTTGCACGTGTCGAAAGGATTACTGACACATGAATATCCACAAAGTCGAAGTAGAGCAACGTCGCGAATAACTTACAGAGCAATAATATTAACAGGAGAATGCTATGAAAATGGAATCATAATGTCTTTTTTTCTGTTTAAATTTTTAATAAGCAAAGGTTGTTACAAAATTACATTGTATTTAAACGAGTTGGTTATTATTTAAAATAACGCAATTAAAACTTTTAATACTATATCTACGTAAAAAATCATATTTAAACTATGGCTCACATAAGATTTTTTTTTTAAATGTAAATGCCTTGTGTCATTGTCATGGTCAATAGCAAAATAATTAAAAATAAAAAATAAAACTATTAAATATTTTAATTCTTAAACGATGACATAAAAAATATTGGATCAAATTGTTAAGGCTTCATCTCAATCTTTGTATTGTAGTTATATTTAAAAATATCTTCAAGGTAAATTGTATCCGTTCACTCGTGTATCTGAAACGAATTATTACTTTGTCATTTATTTGCAATTGACATAACAGACTTCTTATGTTTTTTTTTTTCAATTTATTTATTTGCAAGAAGTATACAAAGGCATCATACTATAGGGTTTTTTCTTCGGTTTCGGTTCGGTTTAGAAATTACATGACACCTTTATAGCTTACTAATCTTTTAATTATTCAGAAAAATTAAAGAGCAAACACTGACCTTTCCATTTGAGAAGCCTTGGAACTTATTCCACCAGCTCCAATGCGGGTTAATGAATACACATGTCACAGATTTTTATCAGACTCATGCTGGTTTCCGTACGTTTATACACCAAATCTTATTTAACGTGTAAAGTTAAAAACAGATCTCTTATACTTTATTTAGAAGTAAGATTTTATTTTCAATACAATATATAATTTATTTTATTACCACGTAAAGTCGCGTTTTCATTCTAGGCAGTGAGTTATATTTGTAGCCTTACAAGTTGGTTTATTTCTGTATTAATTATTAATGTTGGAAAGCCAGGCTATGCATAGTAATGATGTTTGCGGGAAACTTGCCCGATTTGTTTTTACAGTACTAAATGAAAGTTAATGAAAGCTTACATTTAATAAGAAATTGATATTAAAATGCTAATAGTCGATACCGTTCTTAAATTAAAATATATATTTACTTGGTGGCAGGGCTTCGTGCAAGGTCATCTGGGTAGGTACCACCCACTCATCAGATATTCTACCGCAAAACAGCAGTACTTGCTATTGTTGTGTTCCGGTATGATATACAGGCACAAGGGACGTAGCATCTTAGTTCCCAAGGTTGGTGGCGCATTGGCGATGTAAGCGATGGTAACATCTCTCACAATACCAATGTCTATGGGCGTTTGTGACCACTTACCATCAGGTGGCCCATATGTTCGTCCACTTTCCTATACAATAAAAAAAATATATATATATATATATATATATATAATAGGTATTTATTATTCTTCAATCTACTTGATTCTTTAAAAAACCGAAAGGGTTCGTAAATAATATATGATAAAAAAAAGGGTAAATAAGACTTATTATTCAATAAAAGACTATATAAATGACAAAAAGACGTGAAGTTTTGGTTGATTTTCATACATACAGTATTTGAGAAAAAGAGTAACTACTGAGTTTGTTGTCCGTTCTTCTCGGTTTAATTAACATTCTGAATCAGTGCAAATTTGGTCTGGGAAAGTAATCATCTCATATTCTAACGCAAACATCGATACTTAGTATTGTGTTCCAGTTTGAAGGACGAGTGAGCCAGTGTAACTACAAGTGATCACAGCCTACTTGATTATATAATACTTACTTTGATTTTGATTTCGCATGCGCTGCAAAGCTTTAATTGTCGGTCATCAGTACCTAGATAGTAATAATAAGAAATATTGACAAGGGTCATCCAATGGCATAGCTAGGACAATAATGGCCAGGTGCAGCTGTGCATTGACAACCCTAATAGATAGTCATATAAAAATAACACAGCAAAAAGAAAAAAGTAATTTAATTTAAGCATAAAACATACTGGAGATACCTATAAAAATCTTTTAGGGAATATGAGGCATTGATACTGAATGTTTTCAGTCAAATTCACAGTTCGAACTTAAATTTTCGTGAAATCGTCTGTCACTAACGTCTATTTGATGATTTTGACCTTAATTTTGTGTGGTGCACTGCACCGCCTAGCCTGTCTATGACACTGTGTTTATTTCATTTTATATGATATGAAATAAAAAATATATTTTATGAAAAAAGATCATAAAACAAAAATCAAACAATGTGTATTTATGAATTTCATAGTATGAAGGGCTGATGCCATTGTCTATGAGCGAAGCCATTGTCTATACGTTCGTCTGGTTTCGTAGAATTTAACAAATACATGTAAGAATATATTTGGTAATGTTTTTGTACGAAATTAAAATTATTTGCATGTTTTGTCTATGGATTATCTTTGTATTAGGTTAGTTTAGAAAAACACTTTCTTAATTAGTGATATTCATTTTGATTACATTCATTGTTTATACACTTTTTCTTTGTGATGATGCTGACAAAATAATTTAAGACAAAGTTCTTTAATACTTCAAATGAAGAGATTATTGTGATATTAATGGTCCTCCTGACCGATTTCGGCCACGGCAGCCAATCTCAAGAGAGATTAGCCAACTGCGCAGGAGATAGTATAGAACACAAGTGTGTGCGCCAACACAGGTGCACTCTCTATTCCCTAACTCTCATACCCCGATGGGATGGGATGGGAAATCCGAAATTACCATGACCGGAAAAGTTCAGGCGCAGGACCAACGGCTTTACATGCTTTTCAAGGCACGGGAGTGTAAACACTTCTAGACTCCGGGCTGCTACTGAGAATTTTCGACAGAAAATCTCAATAACATTTTATTGGCCCGACCTGGGATTTGAACCTAGGGCCACCGTGTCTGCGGCCACTAGACCAACGAGGCAGGCATTGTTATATTATGTATATTATCTACTAGTTTTCGCTCACGGCTTCACCCGCGTGTGAGGGGGACGGGTACTAGGTACTTTCTATACCCCTGACAACGTGTATGATGAGTCACGATGATTGGTTGCGTAGAGTTAAGAACGTAACAAACAAACAAACACACTTTTGAATTTATAACATTAGTAAAGATATCTATTTTCTAAATCTATTTTCGTTACGTAATTCAGAAGTGTAAGTAGAATGGATTTTGTAAAATGTGAAATATTTAGGGGGCGTTGAACCACCTCAATTTTCAGCTTCAGAGTCCTTACATTTTATCAAGACGAATAAAAACTGGATTTTTATACGTTATTGAGATAAAAAACGTAAGGCGTATCGCGTTACAAACGATCTATTATATTCTTATATAATTAATTCCTTGTAGGTAGTTAAGTACGATAAGCTATTATTGTCATATTTTAACGTAATATTATACCAATATATGCATAGTCTAAAACATTTATTAAGTATATTCAATATTACATCGTAAAACGTGACGTACTGTTTCCGCGACGGTGGTTCTCGTATTTATTTTGTGATGTAAAAGTCTAGAATGGTTTTGTCGTCTGGCCCCGCTATTGTCTCCCCGACGTTTATTTCGCGAGATTACAATTTTTGATTTAACCCGATAAGCCTTCACTCCGTGGGCTGAGTGAATGCAACTTGACGAACGCGACCGAAAGCACACGAGCCGTTTCCACCGAAGGCTATCGCATTCGGAGCGAAAACAGCTTCAGTTTATTTCAGACAGCACACGACGAGGACGTGTTGCTCTTCTTCGTAATTTTGTTATGTGTATTATAAATTATAAACAGTGAAATGCCTACAGATATTATGTCAAGCTGTCGCACCGAGCACTTCGGACAAGGTTTCAGTAAGAAAACGTGCGATGCGGAAGTGAAATCGGGTTTTTTGGTGCTATTAGGACCGGAAGGGATGAGACAAGACGTGCGCGTTGTCGTATACAGAACATCCCTGGAGCACTTTGCTGTTATATACCCGAGGAAACGTCTCTCGAAGCCGATCGGGGTTGTTAACTTGAGAAACACAGCCGTCGAGAGAGTTGATACGAACTGTGGTTTTTTTGTCAGACAAAGAGGATATGATAACACAATATCTGCAAAGTTTCTGTGCTCGGAGCGGGACATCGAAGCTTGGCTGTCCGCTTTCTCGACCACGTCTTCGCAGACGTGCCAGCATGCGACGAGCCTGCCTGTCCTCGTCGAGACCGAGGAGAGTTAAACCATCGATCCGTTAGTGTTCCTGTGATTTCCGTTCCTCCGATGTCTCGTGAGAAACGCCGAACGAGGTTATGTTTGTTTTGCAATCTGATGCGAAAGTGAAAGCAGTTTTTTTCGAATGTACGAAAGTTAAGTATCCATCATTGCACCTACATGCCAGCCGGAGCTTGAAGTTCCGCGAATCTTAAACTTAATGAGAAAGTAAATGTTACCAGTTTTTTTCTTAATAATTAGCTAACTGTCATCACATCAATTTCGTTTGAATTTCATTTCTTCGTTCGATATTTGAAAAGTGAAATGCATTGCAGAATACCGTTACAAAATTATTGAAATATTTGAAGTGTTCCTTTTTTAACAATAAGTATTTGTTTTAATTTATTATCAACAACCAGTTTTGAAATGCAAATGTGTAGATAAGAGCTTGTATGAAGGCCAAATAAAAAAGAAAATGAATATACAGTGGTATGAAAAACACGGCGGAGAGAGATCTGTTCGGTAAAAAATATTTTGTTCACTTATTACTTATTATAATACATAAGAAATAAGTTTTATTAAGGAAACTTTATTTATCGTCTGCTATGTGTAATCTTTTCAATATTTTATACGCGTACACTATGCGTAATGTTTCTTAAACATCTATAGCTTGAGTTAAATATAATATCGATACTTTTTTGGGAGAACTAAATTAAAAAAGATTTTTTTGTTCCATAAATAAAAATTTGAATAAAACATATTTTATTTACCGAACCGTCATCAATTATCGATGTGCAGAACATTTATATGCTTTTTGAATCCTTTTTTAAAAGTAAATGACTATCGAGTATCGATGTTTCTGTTAATATTTCGATAGTTTTAGAGATGTTTAAGGAACACTAAAGGTTAAAAGTAACTTCGTAACGCATGGAAAAGCACGTTGTGATTTTGATAAGGAGTTTTATTATGTATTATATTTTTTTAATCTATTTATTAAAATTTGTATTTTTAATGCCAAAGAGTTCAAAAAATCTCACTATACATTGAGCTCTTTATATTTTTTTTTAGTAAATCCTTATTAATATATTTAATTTTGAAAACGATATTTTCATGTTGAAAAAAGGAAAAATACCTTAGGAGAAGTGATCTTTATATACCGAAATACCGACCTAACAGTTTAAAATCAATAAAAATACGTCAAAATTAAATTTAAATTAATTTACATAATTTTACTTTTCATGTTGTTCAGCCTTGTACTTTATTGTGTAAATCATACATTTTTGAAGGCTAAGTGCCTTTTTGACCTAAAGTAACAGCCTGTGAATGTCCCACTGCTGGGCTAAGGCCTCTTCTCCTCTTTTGAGAAGAAGGTTTTGGAGCTTATTCCACCACGCTGCTCCAATGCGGATTGGTGGAATACACATGTGGCAGAATTTCAGTGAAATTTGACACATGCGGGTTTCCTCACGATGTTTTCCTTCACCGTCAAGCACAAGATGAATTATAATCATAAATTAAGCACATGAAATTCAGTGGTGCTTGCCCGGGTTTGAACCCACGATCATCGGTTAAGATTCACGCGTTCTTACCACTGGGCCATCTCGGCTTTTACGGCTACATAACAGTTAAATACGAAAGTAGATATAATATATTAGTTCGACAGTGAAATGAAAATGATAAGAAAATATGTATTAAAAACAATAACGGCCTTTCTTA
This sequence comes from Nymphalis polychloros, assembly GCA_905220585.2. NCBI lineage: Eukaryota > Metazoa > Arthropoda > Insecta > Lepidoptera > Nymphalidae > Nymphalis > Nymphalis polychloros. The sequence continues at coordinate 2,240,603 of HG992262.1, forward strand.
TTAATCGTTGTTTAGCGAGTATAATAAACACCGAGTTGTCTCTTTCTATCATAATTGGTGTTATATTTGAAAGAAGAAGATAGCATTGTTTAACTAATAATAAACGATATTTATAAGTAAAGTGTCATCAATTTTGAAATATGCTTAATGTAACGAAAAAGGGTAGTCGAGGTGACAATTTTATGTTAAACCTCTAGCCTTTGTTCTAAGTAGAACTTATATGAGCTTATAATTAAAATTTAGATGAATAATTAAGTAATTGTAATCATTTCAAGACAAAATATTGATCGATGAACGAATGAATGGGTAGCCATTGATTTAATTGAGTGAGTAATTCATTTAAATTCAAAGTCAAAATATTCACTAAACAAATTATACATTTCCTTTTTAAATAACAAAAATCAGACAAAACGAAATAGACCTGAGACGTACCGGAGAAACACTGCGTGTTTTTTTTTATCTACAACAATATGGTGGTGATTTTTATTATAAAAAAATTCGCTAGTTTTTATTTTAAAATATAACATTGTCTAGAATACCGTTGTAAACAGTCGAATGCATTGTAAAATTTATTATAGTGATACTATTTATGTACGCACTTCTTCTTATCCACCAATTATTTATGTACTGAATTCTTGAATACGACAATATCATGATTACCGACTACTAAAATGTCAACAGTATGTATTAATAGTAACTCGAGTTTAAAAACGTACTCGCACATAGCTAACTTGTTTAAAGTCCGTTGTGGCTTTTAAAATTTAAATATGATGAAAGATGGCTTCTAAAAGAATAACTAACACATTTACCAATACATTGTTTAATTATGACAAATTAAAGTAGTCTATATTACTTACAAGATGATTTATGAACGATTTACAATAATGTGTGTATTATATAAACCTTCATCATGAAAAAATACGTATGTACCAACTTTCATTGTGATCAGCCGAACGGCCAGTCTTTGATTAATACTCGCACAGATATACATTGTATTAATATCAACATCAATTTATATATATTTATTTATATACATACAAAACTTTTACTTTTCGTCCGCTTGTTATGAGGAGCATGCCTTAGGTAAATACTATGGTGAATACACACTCAGACGTACAGTATACACTCAAAACATACCTAATGATAAAATCAAAGTCAGAGAGAGACCAAGTCAAAAAAAAAACAGGACTTCAATACGAAAAGATTGGTCAAATGACGTAATAAGTTTGATTCATTCCATAGATAATATAATCTTAATAATAAATAAGGATGTTGATATACATACTTATCGTCTCCCTTACTCTTATGTTTCTAATTATTACACTGTCAGATAGTGTGTACAGCTTGTCTGTGAGAACAAACTCGAAGCCCATCGCAGAACGCAATTGTGAAAATTCATAAATCGATACGCGATAATTTATTCTAATAATTATAACATTTCAAGATACACAAATCAATATAGCGTGATACTGTAATTTATAATCAGCTAATTTTGGCTTTCGTGTTAGGAGTTCGTCGGGAAGTTATTAGATAATCACGCCTTGGTCGTTCCTGGGGGTTCTAGGGTTAATAAATACCAAATTTCATTAAAATCGGTTCAGTGATATAGTGAAAGCGTAACAGACAGACAGACAGAATTGCTTTCGCATTTATAATATTAGTAAAGATAAAATTATAATCTGAGTTTCTTTCGCCGGTTCTTCTAAGGGCTAGGTGTTTCTTTTCCGAACCGCTGGTAGTTTCCAGTTTGACAATCAATAAGAAAGTGTAATACTTCAATATTGAATAAAGTATTTTGAATTTGAATGGCTTGATACTCAAGTAACTCTGATATATATATCAGAGGATATATATATATATATATCCCATATTGAGTGGAATAATTCTGTTTTCAAGTTGTCTCACCCTCTTCATAAAACTTCAAAATTTTACACTATGACAAAACAAACTCTATAACAAATCGTGTAATCGTGGGCAACGTGTAGAGGATTTCTCATTTGTTTCACAAAATGGTAACGACCTGCAAGGATCATATTATGTAAGTCGTTATTTCTTATTATATGACTAAATGTATTTTTGTGTAAATGACTCCTTTGATATTCTATTGTATAAGAATTCTCAAATCGTAAAATTTACTGAAAAAAGTAGTTATGACATTGTAAACAATGCAATATCATTTCTGTACAACTTTTTTCACATTTATAACCATTCAATGACAAGGGAACGGACTAAATTTTTTTTTTGCATAATTTACATAAATAAATTTAAAAAAAAACGATAGATTTTTTGTATAGTAATTACATTCCATTTAATACTTATAACATACACTTTATTGTTGTCACTGTATGTCTTTTGTCTTGTTTATTTAACTATCCGTTATTTACGTGTTTATTACATTGATATATAAAAAAACAGTTCTTACACTGACAATGCGGCCATTCAAATTTGCCGTATTATACTTGGACCGATGGGTGAAGTTTTGAGACAAACTAAATTCAAATCACATATTACGTTGTATATTAAGTAACGAATAAAAACAAAACAAATCAATAAACACTATTACTTACCGAAAATACGATATCCCATCCTAATTTAACGTTCTTGACGTAATATTTTTTCAATTTCACAACGAATACTTCGGCTTTTTAAATTCGATTGTGCAGTGACGTTGTTGACGCGAGACTATTGGAAAAAATTATATTATAAGTAAGTTTACTTATAATATCATTGATTGGAAATGTCAAATGAGAGCACAATTTTGAATTGTGCGTTCATTTTCGGACGATTCTGAGACGCTGAGTTTGTATCTTGGTATTTTTATAAATGGTTTATTACAGTTATCTGGCCCTACTCACACGTAGCCTTGTAATCAAAGATATGAAAACATAGACTACAACTACATACTTTTTAATGATTTGACATATTCCTAACTTAAACGCTTCAATATAAATTAAGTATACATATTTCAATAGAAACGGTGACAATCATTGTATAAATTATTAACAAATATATATGCAGCCTCCATGCACTAACATCAACAAAGTGAATGTGTTTTTTTTTTAGTACAAGGTATTCGCTACAACAAAATGCTAATACTTTTGTCACTATATAACTTTAAGTAAAATGTATGTATCATCCATAAATACGTCTATTATTTTCTTTAATACGTAGACTAACATAACTTACGCTACAAAATTCAGGCTATAAAATAAAAAAAAATCGTTCTCGTAAATTTTCACTAAGAAAGAATTGTTTTGGCAGAGCTCCCTAATGCGTTTCATGGTTTAGACTTTAGGTCATTCCACCCACGGGACAATGTTTTAACTTGGATTACGTAACTTACTCAATCTCAAGTTACGTAGTTAAATAATACTGCGCCTACGGTTAAATTTATTTTAATTATATATTCTTGTTACTAGATGCAAGGCCATTGTATAATATAATTCAAAATATTATGTATAATTTATAAGGTTGTTGTATAAATTAATTATAATATGTACATATATACATATACATTTCTGTTACGATTCATGCCTGTGATTTAGTTCGGTAACATTATGTAGCTCTAATAGGTGTGTTTAATTTGTTAGGCTGATTGAGAGAGATAAATTTGTATGTAAGTTTATTTAAAAATTTTGTTATGGTGTTGTAGTATATCACTCAGCGTCATAGCTCTGTGTCGATTGTAAGGTGGAGCATTAACTTGTATTGTTTATCATACATTTGCATAACACTTTACAGACAACGGTTATCTACATACATATTCACTGATTAAGTTATTTTCTTTTAGAATAAAGTATTCAAAATTTCAGTGCAATCGAGTCCAATTTAACCCAAAAATACATGTATGAATTTAAATAAAAACTTGCAAAAAATCGTTATCGAACAATGTTTTGTCAAAAGTAAATAGAATGCAACTAAAAAAGAAACAGAACGATACTTTAATGGAACGTTCTAGAATTTATAACAAAAAAAACAACGTCTTATTTGAACGATCAATTTATTTCCAGAATCATTACCCTTCACAGGTTTTTCAAACGAGAAGCTAGCGTTCTGCTTATTTTTTTGGATACATTATATATATATTAGAAATGTATTATTTGTATACATATATTAATATAATAATAATACACTAGTCTACTTATTGTTATAGTTCTGGTAATCAGACAAAAATGTCACTATTTTTGTTTCTAAAATCATATTTTTGAAGGAAATCGTTTTGGTTAAGTTATGGCCAATTGTACTAAATCTATTAAATTGATTAAAATTAGCGACAATCATGCACAAAAATAAAGGGATTTCTTAATATCAGTTTTTTTGAAAAAAATAATGAATAAATTAATTATATTCTATGTTAATTTAAGACGAGAAAAATACTGCTTTTGACATGTCTCAACTGACGTTTTCTGTTTCCAATATGGAGAAGCACTTCTGAATGATTACAATACTCGATTTAAATAATAAGTACAATTCATGTGACTTTTAGAGTAAATTATCTTAAAATTAAACATATTTGAAAACACGTGAAAACGACGATTAATGTTGATTTAAAAGTTACCTTTTTAAAATCGAGGGAAATTTACGAATAAACCTATGTTTGTTTAGTGTTCAATAACAGTTTAAACAGAATTAAAGTAATGCGTTTATGATATTATACTAATAAGTTAATTAACATACATTTTTTTTAGTTTTGATAGATCATATAAAATTATATTAGATTTAACATTAAAATTGTATCGATTTCTTTATTGATTATTCGTAAATTAATCGATAATATTTTACATCGATGATGCTACGAAAATTTTGTATTTTATGTCAATATTAGCAACTTATTCCCCGAGTCATTCAAAATTGCAAAACTCCTAGAGATTGAAATTTTCATTTCCCAAGTAAAGAAAGTCAAGGATTGTGGTCTTCGTTTTGAAATAATATGAAAATGTTAATGTTATTTTAAACTCTATTGCCTAGAACTAAAGTCTATTTTCTAACACATTTCTGTGGAAATACAAAGTGTAATTTATTTCTTATTTGTGCCAACAAGTTACAAGTGTAATCTTACGTGTAATATTCAAAACGAATATATATGTATAAAATTATTCCATATTTAATCATAGTATTAATAATTATATTAAAACTTATTATGGTATTATAGCTTTCAAAATTTTGACCACGTAATTTAATATTAGTCACATCTATCTTTACAACAACATTATTTTCTAAACATAAAGATTTATGTTAATCAATAAAATGACCAAAAATTGTATTTTTTTTTATATTTATGACTTGCCATTGTTTTTTTATAACTTAAATTATACTGGATTGGCATTATTCAGCTAGTCGAGTATAATAAGTTTGATGTTCCTTTCACAAATAATACATTCCATAATTGGATTGTCAAGTCAGTTATGTTTTTAATCATTTATTGTTATTATGTGCATATTTAATACTGTCTGTGGACATCTTTTTTTTTCTAATTAGAACAGATGGAGAACATTATTGTGATATTATGATGGTGTGATTGTTTGTGTTATAGTCTAATAATTAAAAACGTACATTTTAGAATTTATTAAATAAAATTAATTATTGTAATTATTGTAGTTTATCTGTACCTATAATACTAATATTAATAAAAAGTATTGTCTGTTGTTTTTTTTCCCAATTCAAGTATTAAATATTACTCTAAACAATATATCAGGTCTTCCTCATTATGTTTTCTAATGTCAATTAATTTGTGTAGTTGTAGTATTTGTATGTATCAACTTGAGAAGAGTAACGCGTAATCCGTTATTTTCGAAATACACACATAGAATGCGTGGCAGTAAGTACCTACTTTAATATCATCAAAAAAAGGTGGTACTCAGCCTCAATCTTTATCTACCTATATTTAGCTACCTATTTTTTTTACCAGCAAATAGCAATAAATATATTAATTCTTACATAATATATGTATTCAAGAAGACAGCAATTTCATCTCTTAAAATTTTGAAATGTATAAAAGTGTCAATTTTCAAAGTATAAAGGTTATAATTACTAACATTGATAAAATTGCATTCATCGGAATAGTATTGACCGGTTTCGTGAACGCACTTTTTTGCCTACCGTTATATAGCATCTCCTATCTGTATAAATGGAATAGAAAGGGACAGAAGAATAAAAAAACCTTCCTGTCTTGTTCTTAATCGGATATATATTATCATATTATGTTATCATCCTTATATTGCACGTTGAGAAGCCATGTCGCGATACATTTCTGCGACTACTATAAAATGTAATTAAGTTCTTTTTTATTTCTACTTTATTGTCATAATATGTTTGTTGTCTGTGTGACATAAATCATCGAAAACTCGGTGGTAGAGCTTTGTGCAAGCTCATCTGGGTAGGTACCACCCACTTTGTATTGTTGTACACCTTACATCTTAGTTCCCAAGGTTGGTGGCGCATTGGCGATGTAAGTGATGGTTAACATTTCTTACAATGCCAATGTCTATGGGCGTTGGTGACAACTTACCATCAGGTGGCCCATATGCTCGTCACCCAAACTACTAGTCCGGCTACTTATACAATAACAAAACAAAAAGAAAAACAACAACAAATGAGAAGAATAAAATAGTACAGCAAAAACTAGACACTCACCGCAGAACGCGATTCCATAATTTCAGAAAATGATAAGCGACGCGAACTATTCGATTCAAAAATCTTATAACATTCAGTGATCAATTAATTTATATATATACATATAAATGTATATTATTCTTATACTACTTGTACGGAAACATTCAAAAGCTTGTTTTGAACCACTTATAAATATTAGAATAGATAATTTGCAATCAATTAATTTATTGAATGACAGCCTGTAATATTGTTCTACGCAAATTTTATCGTTGAGTTGTTTTTTTTCTAAAGTTATTAACCCTGTGTAGTGGAACAATGACATAAATGCTTGCATTTATTTATTTATGTATTTTTAAGGAAAACAAAGTAAATTTCATACAAGTTAACAGAATTTCCACTTTTATATTAAAACATGGAGTGACTTAATACCAATATTAATTTTAAAGGAAAAAATAAACAACAAGAATATTAATGTGAAATAAAGTTATTTCAGGTTTGTTTAAAATGGATTTATTTCAGTTGATTTGTAAAAGGGAAATTAAGTAACATTTTCGTCGTGAATGTTGTAAGTGAATAATGATTTAGTTAGCGTGCTATTTATTTATAATTTACCTATCTTTATAGATACATTTCACTACACATAGTCTACTGTCTAGTAATAGTACAGCCTTAACAAGCTTATATAAGTTACCTACCTATATGTATGATGAATATTTAAGAAGGCGAGATCAACGACCAGATTAAAAAAAATACGCAGTAAGACATTTACGACCACATATTAAAACCTTTTTTCTAAAGCTAGATACAAACATCGTTTGTGGATTGATAAATGGATTTTATCCAACACCTGCAGGTCGCCCTAACGATGTTTTATTCATTTATCTCATGCCGAATTATTTAAACTAAAAAATAAAGATAAATAACTTATCTTTCCTTTAAGATATTATTGTATAAATCAGGTAATATCCACATGTTCTACCCACTGACTCATGTTGGCTCTAAAAGTTAATATAAGGTCCTCCAGACCGATTTCGGCCACGGCGGCCAATCTCAAGAGAGATTAGCCAACTGCGCAGGACATATTATAGTGCACAAGTGTGTGCGCAAACACAGGTGCACTCTCATTTCCTTAGCTCTCATAATCCGATGGGACGGCAATCCGACACGACCGGAAAGAGTTCAGGCGCAGGACCAACGGCTTAACGTGCTTTCCGAGGCACGGGAGTGTACACACTTCCAACTTCCAGACTCCGGGCTGCTACTGAGAATTTTCTGACAGAAAAACCCTCAAAACTATTTATTGGCCCGACCTGGGAATTGAACCCAGGACCACCGGGTCTGCAGCCTTATATCTAGCCACTAGACCAACGAGGCAGTCAAAAGTTAATACCATTATATTAAAAAGTGTTTAATCTCTGTACGAAGAAGTTAATATATGTAGCACTTATATAGTGACATCTAGGTAACCAAACGACCAAACTATGAAATAATGGATAAGATACACCAAAAGCAAGAACACGCCTCTGTGGTGATTAATCAGCAACAAAATGTGTGTAAAACGGCTTAATCGCCTGATTTGAACCTTTACACGTAAAAGCATTACTAATTTATGTTTTGTTACAGTTGGGTAAAAGTTATACAGTATATACGAGGTGTTCCTCGTCTTCATACTCCAGAAGTACTCATTTGTTTAAAAATTATTACCCAATAACGCAACAATATTTTGTGGTATAAGATGTTGAGGAAACTAATTATTTTTATATACCTACTTATATATTATATAACAATTGACATAATATTAGATAAGTTTTATAAAATTGACATAATTGTATTTTTTTTTATCATAGTACTTATAATTAATTAGCTAACATTTTTTATGATCGGAAACATTCAAGAACTGGTTTTGAATAATATGGCGTTAGGACAGTTTTAAGATTTATAAATTATAATAAATTGTAATTGACCAATAATATTTATATGCCATGCGATGGGCAAAACATGCAAGGACCTATTATTATAATATGACCATAATGATATAGATAACACCCCTGTTTGTGACAGATAAAAAATATTAATTTTATTATTATATAATAAGCAGTAGGTAAGTTTCTAGGTTTCTTGATTGCAACCATTAAATTGTAAGTGATTAAAATAAATCATTAAAACGAAATTTTATACCTTGTTAACGAACAACCAATTATTTTTTTTACAGCAAAAACATTTTAATAACACACCATAAAACGAAACGACACCAACAAAACAAAATGCCTTCGAAAATAACTAAATTCGCAAAAACCATTATATTCTTAATAATGTTTTCGATTATTTTTCTCGTTCGATCTTTCAAACAACTAACAAAAGAGGAGCAAATTAACAAATTCAATAAGATGAACGAAGAAGTTGAACCATTCAGAAAAAAATTAACTGAATGCGCCCATCAGGTCAAAGCATCAACGGTTGACGTCGATAACTTCTTGAAAAGAATACCACAATCAACAATGCAAGGTAAATGCTTCGTCGCGTGTATTTTAAAACGAAACTCCATTATAAAGAACAATAAAATCGTACAAGAAAATCTTTTAGAAGCAAATAAAGCCGTTTACGGAGAAGATAGTGAAGTAATGTCGAGGCTCAAAACAGCTACTGCGGAATGTAATCGCGTAATTGAAGGTATTTTTGAAATATGTGAATATGCATCTGTATTTAATGATTGTATGCATATGAAAATGGAGCATATCCTTGATAAAGTTACGTTGGAGCGACGGATGGAGGCGTTAGGACAAATGACGTCAGATCCCGACATTTGGACAGATGAAGAAGATGAAATACTGAAATTGGTTAGGGATGAACTTTGATTTAGGTAGCTGATATTATGGATTAAAAAAAATGTGTTCATGAGTGTATTTTTTAAAATAAAATAATTAAGTTTAATGTTATTAAAAGCAATTAGTTAAAAATAAAGTAGTTTGAATTGTATTGAGATGGATAGAAATTTTTAACATTGTATTAATTTTATACTTAAAATGTTTAATAAGATATAATAAAGAACAAGATGTTTCCGTACAAGTAATTTAGTTCTATGTATTCAAAATTAAAAATATTATTTATTCATTTACTTATAGTTAGACTACAACATAATATGTTTCATGCGTTACTAAAAAAAAATATTGAGTGCAATGAATGCTAAACGCATGCAAACACGCAGACATAAATATTGACAATAATTAGTTGAAAAATTTTCAATCAATGAACTATTTTTTTTAAAAGAATTGTCATTTTCCGGAACATGTAATATGTATCAATAATAATTTATGAAGTTTTAAATAATTTAGTAACTTTTGCCAATAAGGTTCAATCAAATTCTATTGTTTTATATAAAGAAAAGTATTTGTACACGCCATCTATCAGGATTTAATGTACTACAAAAATTAATAATTGAATACATAAAAGTGTGACGAATATTGTACTAGAAGGCGTTGATGACTAGTTAGTTAGTTAGTTAGCGAAATTAGAATTAAGCTCATCACAAATCCAGAATTACTTTTTTTTATATAGAAAAAGTATTTGTACGTGTCATCTACGAGAATTTAAAATACTACAAAAGTAAACACAGAAAGTGTGTTACATTTTACACTACATGGCGTGGATGACTAATTAAATTAATAGAGAATTTGGAATTAAATTCATTACAAATCCAGAATAATTAATAATGACAGACAGAACGTAAAATTTTAAAACTAACAAAACGTATCAAGAATTTATTTAGTAATATAAAAGAGGATATAACATTTACGTACTCTGTGCGACTGTCTACTCTGTGTGGTATAGTATATTCATTACTCTACGTCTACGTTGTGGACTGATAGTCTGATAAAATAATTCTATAACTATTTGTCAAATATTTATAGAATTATCGTGCTTTGTCCGAATTGATTTATAATTATCTAAACATTTAGGTATAAAAGGCTGCCGAATGTGATCTTGTTTTGTGGACTTGTGCTTATGTGCTGTCAGGTGTATAAAATAAAAATCTAATCAAGGATTCTTAAGTAACAGGTATTATTTTATCGAATGTTACTTGAGATGTAAGTAGGTATATATATGTACGTTGCTTTACTATAAGTTGACCTGTTGAAATTCAACAGGTAAACTTAAAGACAACACTCATTATTAAGTTAATGTGATAATTAATTAATTAATTCTTTATTATCCGGCTGCACGAGGTAGGGCTTGTAAGGAAGGAGAGGGTGGTGTTGGGGTTCTCCTCTATCCCCCGGTACCTCTATTCCATCTCAACAAATCTCATAATTCTAACCTCAAAATCAGGTTGTTTGTCAACAATTTCAACACTCAGTGGCATTCGGCACTACGGGATGTGTGTTTCTTAAAAAACACTAGGGATAAGACCGGCAAGACCGCATAGAGTCATAGTGAAAAAAGTCATTTTTTCTCTCAAGTGTTAACTTTCCATAATAAAAAAAAAGTGTAAATCGAAACTTTCTAGTTCAATTATTCAAGGTAGATACAAATAAAACAATTAGTGCAGTTGGCAAGTTTGAAGGAGAAAATAAAAATGTCACAGCACTAATTTCAATGAAAAGTTTATGTAATGTGTTCATTAAAATAGTCTATTTGAAGGTAACTTTTAGTTTTGTTCGATACATCTTGGGTTTAAAAAAAAAAAATACAAACTTTAGAATCAGATTTACCCATAAAATCCAATTTGCGTCCACCTGCTGGACCACTTGGTGTCCACCAGCTTAGAAAGGGAATTAAGGGGTAAAAAATAAATTATTAAAGAATTATAGTTATTTAAAAATCACCATAAATACATACACCAACAAAATAAATACACCTATTTACTCTTCTAAACATTGATAGAATTTAAAATAATTCTTAAAATTTTAAAACAAATTAGGTACCTATATAGTAAATAAATAGTAATTCCACCTTTCAAATTCAACAATAATCTGTTCTGTTAATTTTACCCTAAAATCAGAAGGAATGTAAGTAAGCTAAAGATCAGCCTTGATTAACCCATTAATGGTCAAAATCAAACAAAGGATTTATTAGTTTTTTTTTTTAATTTATGTATTATAGAGAATACAAAAGAATGTGTGAATGAAAAAAAATATTAAAAATAATGTTTTTCAGGAATTATTCCCAAATTGGCACAGTGGCCACTTAGAGTGGTAATTTTTAAAACACTGTTTTTCAATGCACAGTGTTTTCATGCATTTCTTGCAGCCCCATCAGTTTCTATTATGGCAAATGACACAGCATACTCGTTTCGGAAGCTTTTCAGGTACGTGATCTGCACTATCAAGTTGCAGACCGTCTATGTTAGATGATGAAGGACGAGCAGAGTGTCTTTGAGGTGATTGCTTTAGATAAATGCTTCGTCGAAACATTAGTTGATCCATGGGTTCTTCCCTACACTGAACATGTAATCGCCAAGCATTTGCTATGGTCATATCAATCATGTAGGTATACAATACCCACCACCACTTTTTGCACTTTTTACAGTGAATTTTTTTTTTTTCTTTAGGGCGGCAGGCTTGCATGTCGGCCACCTGATGGTAAATGGTCACCAACACCCATAGACATTGGCATTTTAAGAGATGTTAACCATCAATTACATCCCTTGTGCTTGTAATTACACTGGCTCACTCACCCTTTAAACCGGAACACAACAATACAAAGTAATGATGTATTGCGGTAGAATATCTGATAAGTGGGTGGTACCTACCCAGGCGAGCTTGCACAAAGCCCTACCACTACTGGACTGAACCATTTCATCTACTCCAATGGATGGATTTTGAAATAAATGTGGAATTGTCATATCAGCCTTTTGCTTCTTTTCTGCAGACCATCTCTTTACAGTTCCCACCGGATCATAAGAATCATAGTTCGTTGCCATATTACAAATGCTGTTGTCTTTCCAGCGAACCACTAATACTTCATTTTTTTTATTGAATCTGTAATCGAACTCTCCTCTTACTTTTTTCTTCATGTCCTTAGCATTTGTTAATGGGCATTTTTTGGTACGGCTCTGTACTAGAAATAGTTGATTTGCCACAGTAAATATCAAAGCTGTAACAATATCCACAGGAGCTGGCCATAGCCCAATTTTTATATCCAAAGCATACAGGTTCGCCTCTAATAAATTGTTTTGACGAATGATGCCCGTAATATTTAACCATGGATTCATCTATGCAAATATTTTCGTGAAATACATTGCACTTGAATTTTTTCATAAGCATATCCGCAAGTTTTCTCACCTTGAACATTTTATCGGTAGTATTTGGAGCATCGTTATTATCGACAAGGTGTAGATTCCTCTTTATCACTCTGAATCTGTTACAGGTCATTAGACACTGTATTGACTCCGATGTCCTCATCCAATGACCAATACATGAGTTCTCTAGGAAGTAAGTGGTAACTTTCTCCTCCGTCGGTGACAACACTGGGTTCTGATGGAATTATGGCTAAATCATACTCCTAAATGCCATCACTGTCTTCTTCGAAAGAATTTAAGCCCTTGTAGTCGTTACTAGTGTTAAATCTTCGCCTGCGACTCATTTTCAAAATCTGGAAAATCAAGGATAAACTAATTACACTTGTGGCCACTGTACCCCAATTGGCAAAGCAAAGTTTCAGATATGACAAAAGCTTAAATTTTTATAATATTTTCCTGCAAAATGTTATAAATCATTCATTATTTATTAGCTTGAAGTAATATAAAGTAATATTATGTTTATTGTATCTAATTATTATAATAATAAAAAGAATACTATACATACACGTGTGTCCTGATAACAAATTTTAACAAATAATAATGAAAACACCACTAAAAATAACAAAATGTTTGTATTGTACATTTATTCACTGCACATACATTTTTTAACTACTCAAAACTGTAATTGTGTTTCAACTGGTATCAACACTTTTCGTTTCTACCCTCAGTTATTAAGTGTTCCCAAATTGGCACGGCAACCGTGAATGGGTTAATAATAAGTTTTTGGTTATATTGTAGCAACAAAACAATACAATAATTTGATGTAAACCTACTTCTAAAGATCTTAAATCTTAATAATTATGAGACAAGGTATGATTATTATAGCCCTTGAATTTTAATTAATGACACAAGTCACATTCAAAAGACTTATCTTTGGCCTCTAAATAACTTAATCCTACTAATCGCGTGCATTTCAGATGATACCATCTAATACACTTGTCACAGCCAATGTTTTTCTCATCGTCGTCTTCTACATCTGAATTTAGTATATCGTCACATTCAGGACATTTCACTCGTTCCACGGCTGCTAAATTTTCTTTCTCAATTTCCACATCTACCACCCACATCTTCCACATCTCCCTCGTCGGGTAGGCCACCGCTCTGCCCGAAAAATAATCGGCCACGGTACGCCTCAAATAGCTCGGCACATTGTGAAATCGCAATGCCTCCATAACTACTTTCCAGGGTAGGGTGTTGAAGGCATTGGAGATATCCAATGACACTGCAATCACGACCCCACCCCGAGAGACCTCCTCCTCTGCCAGGTCCCGTACCCTGGCGATCGCGTCTATTGTCGAACGGCCAGGTCGAAAACCATACTGCCGCTCGTTAAGGCCCGGCTCCATGCTACCTACGAGACGGGTAGCGAGCACACGCTCAAATAGCTAGCTCGTCTCGTCGAGCAGCACTATTGGGCGGTAGGCCGATGGCTTATCGGGCGGGCGCCCTTTGCGGATCACAACGAGTCTGCCCGTTTACCACTGTTGCGGAAACCTACCCTGAGTCAAGCACAACGCGATCGCCAAGGCCCGCCCCGGGATACCATCGGGCCCCGGGGCTGTCTTCTTCGACCGGAGTTTCAAGGCAGCCGCCTGTAGCTCCGTCTCAGTGACCGGAATCACCTGATCCTCGTTCTCACGAGGTCCGATGATGGGCACCATAACCGGAGGCGTGAATTCTCCCCTTTCGGGAAAAAGTGTGTCCACTACAGTCTCCAGGAGTAGCGGCTGGAGACTGCTGGTTAGCGGTGGAGCCCAGGTCGGTGTTGGAGGTTTTCCCGCACGACACGATACGGTCTCCCCCACGGGTCTCTCTCGAGCGTCGCCAGCCATTCCCCCCACGCCGCTTCTTTGGCCTGGGCTATGGACGGCGTAAAAGACGCACTCCGCGTTGTGGTCGCGGACCCTTCTCCTCCAATACCGGTCGACCCGGACCTCCGGGTCGGAACCGGCCCCCCAGGCTTCTACGATGGCCTCTTTCGCCAACTGGCTGTTGAGACGGCCCAAGCACCAACGCGGTCCGTCCAACCGTCCAGCAGTGGGCAGAACGTCCCCAGTAGGAGAGACGGGAAACGCAGAGACACCAAACGGGATATACCGGTGGTCCGACAGGGTCTCCACGCGCGTCTCCACTTTCCAATCGCAAGCACGGCGAGCCAGGGCGTTGGACGCGAACGTGATGTCCACGATCGATTCGCTCTGCCGCGCACGTGCTCTCCGACCCTCTGTTGAGGACCACGAGTCCCAGTGATGTGGCCAACTCCACCAAAACCTCACCTCGTGTATCTGTACAGGTACCCTATTACACCGTGAGGTCGGGCGGTATCACGGGATCTCTAAACTAAAGTTTTTTATTGAGGTTGGCTCCTCTTGGCCCGGCCGGTTAAGGCAAGGCCCTCGGTCCCACCACAGGCTGCGAGGCATGATTCACAACACCTGGATGGGGAAACGAGTTTGAGAGGCGGTGACAATAGTCTTGTTTACGACACCGAAACTGAGCAAACCCGCCTCTCCCTACCTATTGTCGCCGAAATTCGCACCAGACAGACCTTTGACATTATTGACGACAAATCCGACCTTACAAAGATAGACAACGACTGGCCGCAAATCTACACGGACAGCAGCAAGATGGAAGGTAGGGTAGGCGCGGCTGTAACCGTACAAGAGGACGGCCAGGAAAAGGCACAAGCAACCGCCAGACTAGATGGATGCTGCTCGGTGTTCCAAGCGGAATTAGTGGCAATACTAACAGCTGCGAAAATAACACTGAAATTAAAGACGCAGACAGCTAAAGCCAACATAATCTCCGACTCAAGATCCGCCCTTTCAGCACTGGCCGACCCCGAGAATTTGCATCCCATCGTGAATAAAATCCAAACAACTTTGAGAGAACTGAAGGATAACGGGGGTGAAGTCCGATTTTTCTGGGTCAGAGCCCATATTGGCATACCCGGAAACGAAAGAGCCGATGAACTGGCGAAATATGCGGCTTTGCACAAAAAGAGCAAACTGGCATACGACTCCATCCCTCTGTCCTCCGTGAAGTGGCACATCAGGCAAAAAACCATTGAAAGATGGCAGGAAACATATACGGCAAGCCAGAGTGGGAGCACTAAGAAACTCTTCTTTGAAGTAAAGTAGCACACATAATCCTAAAAAGTATCAATATGGACAACAAGGTGGCTCAGCTGTTCACGGGGCATGGTGGATTCGCAAATTACTTAACCAAATATGAACTAAGATCAGATCCTAACTGCGACTGTGATGACACCAGCCCCGAGACGGTGATCCACCTTGTCTGTGAATGTCCCAAATTCATACATAGTAGATACAAACTTGAATACCACATAGGGATTAATATAGAGCCCTCTAACCTAAAGTCAATAATACAAAAGGCGGAACTTAGAGAACGTTTTATGACATTCGCTTTAAATATAGTGAATAAGGCAAATATGAAAAATAAATCTCCGTAGAAAATAACTACTTAAATAAAATACTTAGATACTAAAGAGTGTAATAAAGAGTAAATACTATAGAACTATGTATTATAAAATGTATAGTTATAAAATAGACGTAAGTAATAGATTAAGGGCTGTATATAGTTAATCATGTAAGTTAAGTACTTAGTTTAATTACCATAGAGATAAGACTAAAGTAAGTAAATAATCTTTGTTGTAAGTAACATAAGTTAACATCGAGTAAATAATATAGGGAAGGAACACAATGGCGGAGGAAACTGCATAGTTGTAGCGAACAGCTAAATAGGTATTTAATCTAATCGATTGTACAAGTTTTACCGCATTGCTTATTAACATGCTTCTGTATATCTAAATTATAGTAGATGACATAATGTATAACCGCTTATTGTCATATAATTGTATTGCTTAATTAGGCTTATGCTTGAGAACAATTGCTGAACGGGCTTGCTTGGAAACTTTGCTAAATAGGCTTAAGCTCGAAGTGTAGCTAGCGCCAAACAAATATTGTAAGACTACTGTTCGCTATAACTTAAAAAAAAAAAAGTACCTAAGACAAGGATAAACCAATGAGAATGATGAAAAGTATAAATAAACAAAACAAAAAAATGAATAAGGTTGTTGCATTATAATAGAGGGCATAGCATTAAGAAAAAAAAAAAAAACCAATGACTCCGAATTCGATGAATCCGCAGACCCCTCAAGAGGGTTATGATACCGTTGACCACGAGTCAAAAAACAAGTAAACGTCTCGTCCCGGTGTTGTGCGCGACCTTCCAACTCAAAAACCGACACAAAGTCCAAAATTTCTAAACCCGAGGCGGCCCCGCTACATGGGAGCCAGCTCACTCGTAATCCTCGCTCGCACGTGTGATCCCTCAAAAACCTTTTACCCCACGTGGTGATTCAATCATCCGTGTCCGACTTACCGCTAACCTTACTGGTTGACTCTGGATCCGCGGTAAGCTTACTAAAACATTCGTGCTTAGATAAGCACCCAAAAATAATAAAAGAACCAATTAAACTAAAAGGCATTGATTCAAGAGATGACCAACCTATCTCTACGCGAGGTCACTTCCAATTAAAAATCCGCGTTCCAAAATCCGACATCGTCCACAAATTTCATGTGGTAGACACGTTAAATTTGCCATACGATGGCATCATTGGCTCAGGCCTGCTTAACGTACTCGGATGCAACATCAATTATGACAAAAACCTGCTTCATATCGGAAAATCACACTACAAACTATACTTCCATGACCCTACTTACCTGAGTCCTCAAAGTCCGAAATAATAATCGAATTTTTGACTGAACAAAAATCCGGAGATAAAAGAAGATTTTTTGTCTTGCTCATCAAATGAAGATCTGTCAGTTGAGGATGAGGATAGTTTCCACAGTACATCTTCCCTCCCTTTAAACGCCGTCCTTAATTCTTGTTTCTCAGATTCAATGAAGAATTTCAACGTTATTCACATTAATGCACAGAGTATTCCGGCCCATTATCCCGATATGCTTGCGTCATTTGAATCTCGTAATATCCACGCGATTCTCATCTCCGAATCCTGGTTAAAGCCATGTTTACCATCTACATCTTACTGCTTACCAGGGTTTACACTGATACGTAACGACCGCATTGGTAAAGGTGGGGGTGGAGTCGCGATCTACCTTCGTTCTTATATTCCCTTTACTATTGTTAGCTCGTCGACTCAGCCTCCTCCAACTAATGCTGCTGAACACTTACTCATCGAAATAACTCTTTCTCTCACCAAAATTCTTCTCGGCGTATTTTATATTCCCTCTCTACATATTGATTATTTTTCTGCATTCGAAAGTTTATTAGTTAATTTGTCTCCTTTATATAGTCATACCATAATTATGGGTGACTTTAATACATGTCTCCTTAAAGGTGACAACCGATGCAGAAAGCTAAACTCTGTAATTGAAGCGTGCAACCTACACATTTTGCCTCTCTCGGCCACTCACAACCCCCCTAACTGTGTCCCTTCACTTCTCGATCTCATTATAGTGTCATCTCCAGATTTTGTCCTCACGCACGGCCAATTTGAGGCTGATGCCTTTTCGAATCATGATCTGATTTTTGTTTCATACAAAGTTCGTCCTCCTAAAGCAAAATCGAGAATTCTTCTGCGGCGTAGTTTTGGGGGAATGGATAAAGAACGCCTTTCTGAGGATGCTCGCAAAATTAATTGGTCAGCTGTAGTTGATGCCAGCTCAGTCGACTTAAAAGTTGACATGTTTAATTCTTGTCTGACTGGTCTTTATGATAGTCATGCTCCGGTTAGACCTATTAAAATTAAACACTTACCAGCGCCTTGGCTATCTGAGGAATTAAAAAGTCTAATTGCAAAAAAAGCGATGGCTAAAAGTAAATTAAAATCTGATGCATGTGACAAAAACCGTATTAAATATAATAAAATCCGGAATCGCTGCAATACATCGTGTAGAGATGCGCAACGACGCCACATTCATAAATCAGTCGAAAACGGCGACCCAGCTAAAGTTTGGAAATTCCTCCATCCCTCTGTCCTCCGTGAAGTGGCACATCAGGCAAAAAACCATTGAAAGATGGCAGGAAACATATACGGCAAGCCAGAGTGGGAGCACTAAGAAACTCTTCTTTGAAGTAAAGTAGCACACATAATCCTAAAAAGTATCAATATGGACAACAAGGTGGCTCAGCTGTTCACGGGGCATGGTGGATTCGCAAATTACTTAACCAAATATGAACTAAGATCAGATCCTAACTGCGACTGTGATGACACCAGCCCCGAGACGGTGATCCACCTTGTCTGTGAATGTCCCAAATTCATACATAGTAGATACAAACTTGAATACCACATAGGGATTAATATAGAGCCCTCTAACCTAAAGTCAATAATACAAAAGGCGGAACTTAGAGAACGTTTTATGACATTCGCTTTAAATATAGTGAATAAGGCAAATATGAAAAATAAATCTCCGTAGAAAATAACTACTTAAATAAAATACTTAGATACTAAAGAGTGTAATAAAGAGTAAATACTATAGAACTATGTATTATAAAATGTATAGTTATAAAATAGACGTAAGTAATAGATTAAGGGCTGTATATAGTTAATCATGTAAGTTAAGTACTTAGTTTAATTACCATAGAGATAAGACTAAAGTAAGTAAATAATCTTTGTTGTAAGTAACATAAGTTAACATCGAGTAAATAATATAGGGAAGGAACACAATGGCGGAGGAAACTGCATAGTTGTAGCGAACAGCTAAATAGGTATTTAATCTAATCGATTGTACAAGTTTTACCGCATTGCTTATTAACATGCTTCTGTATATCTAAATTATAGTAGATGACATAATGTATAACCGCTTATTGTCATATAATTGTATTGCTTAATTAGGCTTATGCTTGAGAACAATTGCTGAACGGGCTTGCTTGGAAACTTTGCTAAATAGGCTTAAGCTCGAAGTGTAGCTAGCGCCAAACAAATATTGTAAGACTACTGTTCGCTATAACTTAAAAAAAAAAAGTACCTAAGACAAGGATAAACCAATGAGAATGATGAAAAGTATAAATAAACAAAACAAAAAAATGAATAAGGTTGTTGCATTATAATAGAGGGCATAGCATTAAGAAAAAAAAAAAAAACCAATGACTCCGAATTCGATGAATCCGCAGACCCCTCAAGAGGGTTATGATACCGTTGACCACGAGTCAAAAAACAAGTAAACGTCTCGTCCCGGTGTTGTGCGCGACCTTCCAACTCAAAAACCGACACAAAGTCCAAAATTTCTAAACCCGAGGCGGCCCCGCTACATGGGAGCCAGCTCACTCGTAATCCTCGCTCGCACGTGTGATCCCTCAAAAACCTTTTACCCCACGTGGTGATTCAATCATCCGTGTCCGACTTACCGCTAACCTTACTGGTTGACTCTGGATCCGCGGTAAGCTTACTAAAACATTCGTGCTTAGATAAGCACCCAAAAATAATAAAAGAACCAATTAAACTAAAAGGCATTGATTCAAGAGATGACCAACCTATCTCTACGCGAGGTCACTTCCAATTAAAAATCCGCGTTCCAAAATCCGACATCGTCCACAAATTTCATGTGGTAGACACGTTAAATTTGCCATACGATGGCATCATTGGCTCAGGCCTGCTTAACGTACTCGGATGCAACATCAATTATGACAAAAACCTGCTTCATATCGGAAAATCACACTACAAACTATACTTCCATGACCCTACTTACCTGAGTCCTCAAAGTCCGAAATAATAATCGAATTTTTGACTGAACAAAAATCCGGAGATAAAAGAAGATTTTTGTCTTGCTCATCAAATGAAGATCTGTCAGTTGAGGATGAGGATAGTTTCCACAGTACATCTTCCCTCCCTTTAAACGCCGTCCTTAATTCTTGTTTCTCAGATTCAATGAAGAATTTCAACGTTATTCACATTAATGCACAGAGTATTCCGGCCCATTATCCCGATATGCTTGCGTCATTTGAATCTCGTAATATCCACGCGATTCTCATCTCCGAATCCTGGTTAAAGCCATGTTTACCATCTACATCTTACTGCTTACCAGGGTTTACACTGATACGTAACGACCGCATTGGTAAAGGTGGGGGTGGAGTCGCGATCTACCTTCGTTCTTATATTCCCTTTACTATTGTTAGCTCGTCGACTCAGCCTCCTCCAACTAATGCTGCTGAACACTTACTCATCGAAATAACTCTTTCTCTCACCAAAATTCTTCTCGGCGTATTTTATATTCCCTCTCTACATATTGATTATTTTTCTGCATTCGAAAGTTTATTAGTTAATTTGTCTCCTTTATATAGTCATACCATAATTATGGGTGACTTTAATACATGTCTCCTTAAAGGTGACAACCGATGCAGAAAGCTAAACTCTGTAATTGAAGCGTGCAACCTACACATTTTGCCTCTCTCGGCCACTCACAACCCCCCTAACTGTGTCCCTTCACTTCTCGATCTCATTATAGTGTCATCTCCAGATTTTGTCCTCACGCACGGCCAATTTGAGGCTGATGCCTTTTCGAATCATGATCTGATTTTTGTTTCATACAAAGTTCGTCCTCCTAAAGCAAAATCGAGAATTCTTCTGCGGCGTAGTTTTGGGGGAATGGATAAAGAACGCCTTTCTGAGGATGCTCGCAAAATTAATTGGTCAGCTGTAGTTGATGCCAGCTCAGTCGACTTAAAAGTTGACATGTTTAATTCTTGTCTGACTGGTCTTTATGATAGTCATGCTCCGGTTAGACCTATTAAAATTAAACACTTACCAGCGCCTTGGCTATCTGAGGAATTAAAAAGTCTAATTGCAAAAAAAGCGATGGCTAAAAGTAAATTAAAATCTGATGCATGTGACAAAAACCGTATTAAATATAATAAAATCCGGAATCGCTGCAATACATCGTGTAGAGATGCGCAACGACGCCACATTCATAAATCAGTCGAAAACGGCGACCCAGCTAAAGTTTGGAAATTCCTCGAATCGTTTGGAATTGGCAAATCATCTCATAATTCTCTTCACCGTAACATTGACATAGAGTGTCTTAATAAGCATTTTTCCTCATCTGACGTTATTGACAACGCAGAAAAAGAGCGGACGTTAAATATTCTTTCTTGTTTGCCAACCTTTGACTATCCACCGTTTAATTTCATTCCTTTCACCGAATGTGATGTTAAGAAGAGCATAGTGTCCATCTCTTCTAATGCCGTGGGCGATGACGGCGTTGGCCGTAATATGATCATACCTATCCTTGAAACTATTGCTCCTGTTATTACTCATATCCTTAATGAATCCATCACTTCCTCAAAGTTCCCCGATGCCTGGAAAGTAGCCCGTATTATTCCACTACCCAAAAAGGCTAATTCTATGAACTACTCTGATTTTCGTCCTATCTCCATCCTTCCATTCCTTTCCAAAGTTTTAGAAAAACTAGTGCTCCAGCAATTAATAACATTCCTAAATAGGCATAGCCTTCTTAATCCACTCCAATCTGGCTTCCGCTCCGGTCATAGCACGGTCACAGCGCTCGTGAAAATACCGACGACATTAGATTGGGCATGGATAATAAACAACTTACAGTGCTGACATTGTTAGATTTTAGCAATGCTTTCGGTACTGTCAACTTTGACATCTTATTGAGTTTGCTGCGTTCTCTTAACATATCTCCATCGGTGATTGGCTGGTTTCAGAGTTATCTTAGAGGCAGAAGGCAACGTGTTCAGGTAGACGAAACATTTTCGTCTTGGTGTGAAGTACGTGCTGGAGTGCCTCAGGGTGGCGTGTTGTCTCCTATTCTCTTTACAATTTTCATTAATTCTATTACTCAAAAGATTTCTTCTCTCTACCACATGTATGCAGATGATCTCCAGCTTTATACCCAGTCAACCTTGGATAACTTGCCCAGCGCTATCACTGCCATTAATGATGACCTGGTTACAATCAGTGATTGGAGCAAGTGTTATGGTTTAAAGATCAATCCATCAAAATCACAGGCCATTATTATTGGCAGTACCGCTATGATTTCAAGAGTTGACTGGAGAAACATTCCTACGATTATATTAGATAATTGTACTATACCATATAGTTCCACGGTAAAAAATCTCGGTATACATCTAGATTCTACACTTTCATGGTCACATCAGTTAAATGTAGTCAGCAGGAAAATGTTTTCGGCGATGGACTCTCTACGACGTCTCCGTTCTTTTCTTCCTATTTCCACCAAGACTATGTTAGCACATTCTCTACTTCTATCTATTCTCGATTATGCAGACGCAAGCTATCTAGATTTAAATGAGGACCAATTAAATAAACTTGAGCGTCTTCAAAATTTTGCTATACGGTTCATATTTGGCTTACGCAAATATGACCATGTCTCTGAATTTCGTACTCAGCTCAAGTGGTTACCTATTCGTTTTCGTCGGAGTCTACATATTGTTTGTCTTCTGTACTGTGTGTTATTCAATCCTCACTCACCTATTTATTTGAAAGAAAAATTTATATTTTTGAATTCTCGCAATGTTATTGACGGGCACAACATGAACTTACGTTCATCTGAAAATTTATTTTTAAATCCACCTGTGCAGAAAACATTTTTTTCCAAAAAATCTTTTACGGCTGAGGCTACTCGATTGTGGAATGCCCTCCCGCTTAATATCAAATCTGCAACCTCTTTAACATTATTTAAAACTAAAGTTACAAATTATTACCTCATACTCTCACACTGAATGGCGACTAGATACCATTTGTTATTTGTATATATCCGTATATTTGTATGTATTTATGTATGACTATGTATATATGTATGTATAAACGTATTTATGTACCTAGCTATATGTATGTAGTAGTTTATGTATGTATTATATTATTTGTATCTATGTATGTAGTCTATTTTACACCACCTACCATCTCTCTGTTGGCTACTACTCCATATCACCTCGGTTGTCTGGAAGAAATCGCTTTAAAGCGATAAGACCGCCGGTTGTACCATCTTTTATTTATGTGTACTTACTATAAGGCTAATCTGTTTAATTTGTGGTGTACAATAAAGTATTTAAATAAAATAAATAAATAAAAATAAGGATTAATTCTTGACCAACACTTCTCAGATTCCCTATTGATTGCTAATTGCATGGTCCGCGTAAAAGGTCACAACCTCGTGAATATAACAGTTGCAAACATATCTGAAGAGTCCGTCACTCTGAACTCAAATCTGAACTTAAAACTAGATCCTATTGATTACTCTGAATTCAAAAATGAACCCAAAACTCTTATCAACAACATAAATACGTCTAGCAATACCTAGTATTCAAGATGACCTCGCCAAATATTCCTTAGCATATCCCATACGTAGTATAACTGCAGAGGAGTCAAGCGAATGCTTACTTCATTTCATATCACTTTTCGTAATTCCCAAATGCATATTAATCGACCAAGGCACCAATTTCACCGCAGATCTATTCAAAAAGACCTGCCAATTCCTAAAAATAAAACAATTATGGTCCACTCCATATTATCCACAAACGCAAGGTGCCCTAGAAAGATCACACTTCACGCTGAAAGAATATTTGAGACACTACATAGACAAAAATCAAGATAACTGGCCTAGATATGTATACATAGCTATGCTAGCCTACAACACCAATGTACACTCAACAACACACTTTTCGCCGTATGAATTGCGAATATATGCAGATGCATCTAACACAACTTACCCCAAGTATGTCAAAATGTTGCAGCACAGAATGAAACATACTCGCGACAAAGCATTGGAATATATAGAAAAATACTCGCCCAGTCGAGCGGTGATTAACTGACGTTGACGTTTTGTTGAAAAATCACCTTAGACTCCGCAAGGCATTGTCACCCGTCTGGACCATATAAGGTCATTAAAGTGCACGGTAACCACACGTTGACTTTACTAATTAACAGACGTCACGTGAAACACCACTTCGATGAAGTCAAACACGTAGATATGCAACAGATGCCAACTGACACGTAGGAAATAGGATTAATATTAAGTTGTAGAAATTATGTTAATTATACTTAAGATAAACGATTTAAGTTAACTAGGTATCATACTGTCGTATGGAATCGACGTCTCAAAATTCTCTTCCCCTTACAGCATACTGGCCCGAGGTCATGCAGAATTCGTTCAACAAATCAACACAAGCCCCGGCATATACTTCGACCCAATTGGCGAACTCAAAATTCGAGCAAGCGACTTAGATGTAGTTATACCTTACGATATATCTTACATCGAACCTCATCTTAAAAACATTAATTCAATTTTAGGTACAACACATTTTATATGCAAGCAAATAGAATTTGAATTGTTAAATAACTCTGATAGCTTAGAATGTTACAACATATTGAAACCGCTTTCCGTAAGATATCAGGATATCGTTTCCGGGTACTCCGCTATCTCGTATTTAGTAGAAAAAAGATTCAAACGAGCATGGATTGGTGGTATTGGTTCTCTGTCCAAAATTGTATTCGGTACACTAGATGAAATTAACGAGGCCAGCCTTAACCAAGCTATCGACAACCTCACTTCGAAACAAAAATTATTACAAGCTACTTCAGACAGGGTAACTATAACCGCTAATATTAACTCAATGTTAAACAGTCTTTGGTGCACCAGGTTTAAATATTTATCATTTGTTTTAGTAATTGTTTTCCAATTTATTGTGTTAACTGCTATTGATTTAGCAGCTATTACTATAGCTATTTACTATTGACACACTTCACACTACAATATGTCAAATCATTAAATCATTCTAATTCCTTGGCACCTAAGCCCTGCATATTTTTATGTACAATATTTAAGTCATTTAACTTAGGCTTTGTCATCTTAACTAGTTTAAACCTACCGTAGGTATTGGCGTGTCAGTACAGAGTATTTCCTTATTATTTAAGGAATAAGGTATTTTTTTTTCCTTCAAAATCCTGTTTTCACGTAGAAGTTTACTACGATATTTGCTACGTTGCCTATTGTCATTATTGACTACGACTACCTTTTTTTCCTTTTTCTGTTTTTTGTTGCGTTTAGCATCCCGTCATTGTTTTCTCATCGCCAATTTTTCATCTTCCCTTTTCCGATTTTGTGGAAATGACGAATAAGCGGGGCGGATCGTTCCTGGTTTTGTGTGTTTGAGTTTTGGCTATGATTTGGGTTCCGTCGCGTCAAAGCATTTAAAACTTTTTCCTCTGATGTGGCAAAATTAATGACATCGTTCAAAGTATCAGGATCACGGCATCGAACTATGGTTGACAATCTTGGGTTTAGGCCGACCACAAACGTGTGTAATGCTAAGTCTTTTATAGCTGCGACACGGCCTGCCAGTTCATCCTTTTTTTTGTAGGGATTGTTATATTTATTTCAGATAGTAGTTTTGATAAACAAGATTCGATTCGTAATGCTAACTGGTTGACCGTCTCGCTGTTTAATTGACGACATTCTTGTAAATCGGAAAGCAGTGCAGCATAGTGTTTTTTATCGCCAAACTGTGATTTTAAAAGTCTTTGAGTTGTAGCCAACTATCAAATTCTTTCACACAACATGCAGTTTCTGCGCGTCCCTCTAATTGGTTTATAATGTATTTTAGAAGGACGTCTTGTTGGTTTTGACCGGCGAGCTCTACCGCATTCCTGCAGTTATTTATAAATGCACTTAATTTTTCGCGGTTACCATCGAATGTATTAATAAATTTAATCAGTATGTTTAAATCAATACCTGCAGTCCCTTCTTTAGGCATTGTTATCGTGGATAGGACTTAGACAAAACAAAAGCGATAACGACGGTTCTCGTAATAAGGGGCAGATAAAGCAATGCGCTGATTTCCGATGGGTGTTGCAACAATGTATGTGGATAGTTTTATAAAACAACTTATCTATTTATAGTACTTTAGAGTTCCCGAATGGCTTTCACACAATGCACTGGATAATATTATATGAAATTGTTGAAGACTTACATAAATGTTGCAGTTTTACCGGAAAACATTTTCATGTACATAGTGAAATCGGGCTTGTTACAGGTACTGGGAACGGCTTTTCTTTACAGGATCACTTCGGGATTCGCGGCAAACAGACACTGGAGCTAGCAGGTAAATATTCTTCTTTCAGGGCAATTGCAGGATACACGGCGGATAGAGGTACTGGAACTGGTAGGTATTCTTCTTCTTCTACTTGTTCTTCTCTAGATATTCTTCTTTAAGGGTAGTGACAGGATTCACAACGGGTAGAATAGTTCACGAACAGTTTTAGAACTTGCACAGTTTATAATAATCACTCAGAGATATTAAGTTTATATAAAATATAGCCACTCACGGAATAGTCAGGGGATTTTGAAATCCTTTTACGCTGCCACCAATGTTATACGACGTAACAGATTTTGAATTTTAAAAAATAAATTTTTATTTGCTAGAATGATTTATTGGAATAATTAAAATAGAAAAGGACAATTGTTCGACTTGAATTACGAATTGAGACTGAGAGATATATACTAGCGCTCATTGAATGACAAAAATGCCAGCTTAGCAGAATGGTAGCTGAGTAAGAGTTGCGAATAGGATTAAAAATATATAACAGTACGCAAGAAGATCACCTGTGAACCGTTTTGGTCGAAATCCGTATTGTCAATCATTAATCAGAAACTGATCTTCTAGGTAATGGATCAGTTGGTTATTTAAGATCCGTTCCATTATCTATTACATTATACACCTATTTACAACTTAGGTAATAGGGTGCGGTAACCGCTTACCATCAGGCGACCCGCATGCTTGTTTGCTACTGACGTAGTAACACGTTTCACGTTTTCTATGTATATTATATAAAAAAAAAGTTTTTACATAATATACATGGAAAACACCCAGAAGATTAAGACAAATCTACATGGTCAGATGTCAGGATACGAGCTACGGGTATAGTTTCGGAATGGAAGTAACGGATCCTCTAACGTTTAAATTATTGTACAAACAATAAAAAACCGAGGAATATGAGTAAACCAAAAGTATGTCCTAAAATGGTCGATTTACCGAGAAATCGTTCCAATCTTTATTTTCTCTAGTTCACGATGTGACAAGGTAAACAGACGCCGGTACAAACGATACAAGTACTAAACTCAGAGGTACAAACGATACCAACGATGATCTTAACGGTACAAACGATCTCTACCTTTATAGGTAGAGTTCGAGCCCTTGCTCTACAACATCTCGAATTTCAATCGGTAACCATATGCTTATAGACATTGAGTGTCTACAATGGGCTCAACTAGCTAAAAATCTTGGACATACTAACTGGCAAGGAAATCTTAAAATAGGTGAAATACCAGTCAGAATTCAAATCGAAAATGTTACATACACTCTACTGTCGATAAAAGAATATGTTGGTGATTCGCAATCAACCGAGCAATACGAATTACAATCAAAAGTATTATATATTATTATGTAGTTATTGCAGTGAACAAGGACAGCAACAGATTCAAATAAGATAGAATTTTTATCATTTTTTTTTTATATAACCTGAACCCGTTTTCTTTAAGTGAGGATAGCAAAATTAAAGTGGTAACTTTTTTTCCGGCAATGATTTATTTGATGTTATAACGTAGTACATCATTTTTAGATAATCGGACACAGAACAATCATTCCCATCTTTCATCACTGCATCGATACTCGCCCAAGACCAATCAGTGATAACAGCTTTAAATGGTGGGAAATTTAAATTTTAAGTGACCCATATATTTCTGAAAAAAAAACAAAAAAATCACCGATGGAAGGCGCAGTTTGGTCATTTGTTATCATCTATAATATATGATAGATTTTATGTTTGACATTGACAACACCAGCATAGTAATATATTCTCTTAGACTCATCATATGGTTTACGAACAACTGACCCAGTTGCATCGAAATATAGAAATAAATCAGGGTAAGACCATGACTACCTCGTTGGTCTAGTGGCTAGATACAAGGCCGCAGATCCGGTGGTCCTGGGTTCAATTCCCAGGTCGGGCCAGTAAATAGTTATTGGGTTTTTCTGTCAGGAAATTCTAAGTAGCAGCCCGGATTGGCCGCCGTGGCCGAAATCGGTCTGGAGGACCTTACTTAATCTCTGAAATGAACACTTTTAACATGTTTCAGGCCATGGAAAATTAAAACACATGTAATGTTCAGTTGCTTAGGCAACACGGAACGGAGACAAGTATAAAATAAATCGGACGCTAACATAGTATTCACAAAAATATTAATTATTGGAATTGTCAATGAATCGACATATTCATAAGTATTTGTAAATTTCTTACATGTTTCCCTGATTAAATTAGCGTTTAGCTCCGTTTTTACTAATTCATCAGATGGTATTGACAATCCACTTAATAACTCTGCTTCTGCAGTATTTTTATCAGCAACTTTCTTAGGATGTTCCTCAGTAACTTCTTTAGTATCAGAGACTTTCGATTTATTAATTGAATTACTCCATCGAAGTAACAACTTTTCTCGAATGTTATCAGCAAAATTATTTTCATTTTTAAACCACTGAAAATACAAATTAACTTTGAATTTGCAAATAAATTGTTTTCTTAAAGCAAAATGACTTCAGTTTTCTAAATTATGTTTTATTAGTTATCGGGCCATTATCCAGATCTCCAATGCTCGTCATAAATTTTAAAATAGCATCAGAAACTTCTGAGGTATTATATTTTTATTCAATTTATTGTAATTTAATATCAATATTTAAAAAAGTATCAATACTTTCGCTACTATTTCCATTTGAATCTAACTGCATTGAATAAGTTAAAATATTTAAAAAAAAAACCGACAGTAGCGCCATAATAACTGTTGACATATCGATAGTTGCCACTTAAGACGAATTTTGGCGGGATATATGAAATTAGAAAAAGAAAAAAAAAACCTTTGAATTTGAAACAATTTGAACAAAAGTCGTAAAAATTAATTTGTTCTCAAATAAAACTATGATTAATTATTATATTAAGACGTATTTATTGAAAAAAAAAAATTGTATGTCATAAATATGCGGAAATAGATAAAGAAGGAATTATTTTATGAATTTACCTATTAATTATAAACTAAATGCAGATTGAAATAAATGTTCCTCGGAGCCAGGCAGTGCCGTCGTTCGTCGAAGAACGACTAAAAAGACGACCACCGAACCGGCGGCACCGGCGAAATCTGCCAATGCAGTAAAGAAGGCCCCTCCCAAGAGGAAACTTCGCCCTCCTCGCACCGCAGTGATTACAATCACGTTGAAGCCCGGTGCTGAGGAGAAGGGCCTTAAATATGAGAATGTCCTGGCGCAAGCGAAGAGCCGCATCAAGCTGAGCGAGGTCGGCTTGACTGCGGTGCGCTTCAGGGCAGCGGCCACTGGGGCACGAATTCTGGAAGTTCCGCCGGGCACCAGTGATGCGGAGAAAGCGGCGGATGCCCTCGCATCTAAGCTCCGCGAGGTGCTCAACCCGGACGACGTCCAGGCCCATAGACCGACCAAGTGTGTCGAGATAAGAGTCATGGACCTGGACGATTCCGTCACGGCGGACGAGGTGGTGGCTGCGGTGGCCGAAGAGGGAGGCTGCTCCACAGGAGCGATAAGGCCAGGCGTTATTGCTCGGGGCCCGAGTGGTTCTGGCTCCCTCTGGCTGAGCTGTCCTGTGATGAGCGCAAAAAAGGTAGTGGAGGCAGACCGTGTAAAGGTGGGGTGGGTCTCGGCGCGAGTAACGTTGCTCGAGCCGAGACCGCTGTGCTGTTACAGGTGCCTGGAGGGGGGCCACGTGGGGGCCAAGTGCGTCAGGGGTGTCGACCGCAGCCGTCTGTGCTTCCGCTGCGGTCAACCCGACCACAAGGCTCGGGAATGCACTGCCACGGAACCGAAATGCGTGGTTTGCTCAGCGGCCGGTCAGTCAGCAGCACATGCCGTTGGGAGCAGGGGCTGCCAGGGCGACAGAGGTCGTGCAGCGCCGGAGAAGGGTAGCGCTGCAGGCCTCAGGGCGGAAACTATGGAGACTGCGCACTGATGGCTCTGCGTTGTCTCCAGGCCAATATCAACCACTCTGCCAGGGCTTAGGACCTCCTAGTCCAGAGCGTGGCAGAGTGGCAAATAGGCATAATAGTAATAATAAGGTCCTCCAGACCGATTTCGGACACGGCGGCCAATCTCAAGGGAGATTAGCCAACTGCGCAAGACATATTATAGTGCACAAGTGTGTGCGCAAACACAGGTGCACTCTCTTTTCCTTAGCTCTCATAATCCGATGGGACGGCAATCCGACACGACCGGAAAGAGTTCAGGCGCAGGACCAACGGCTTAACGTGCTTTCCGAGGCACGGGAGTGTACACACTTCCAACTTCCAGACTCCGGGCTGCTACTGAGAATTTTCTGACAGAAAAACCCAATAACTATTTATTGGCCCGACCTGGGAATTGAACCCAGGACCACCGGGTCTGCGGCCTTATATCTAGCCACTAGACCAACGAAGCAGTCAAAAGCCGTGGTGTCGGAGCTCTATTTCGTTCCCTCGCGGGACGATTGGGTCTCCGACCACGAAGAAGTGGTGGCCATCGTCGCCCCTGCTTTCGCTGGCTCCCCGTCCATCGCGAGTGTCGCCAAGGGCAGGGGGTGCGTGCTCGCCGTCTTAGACGGTGTGGCGATCGTGGGGGTGTACGCCTCTCCCAATCGGAGTCTCGCCGAATTCGAGCAACTGCTGATTGAGGTCGGGGCTCTGATTGGGCAGATATCGCCCACCCCGGTGTTAGTCGCAGGGGACTTCAATGCAAAAAAAAAAGATTGAAATAAATGTAATATTTAAATAAGGATACTTTTTACTACAGATGAAAAAATAAACTCACTTAGATTACAGATTACTTAAAAAGAGGTTTTTTTTACGCTTACGTGCGCTAGAACAAAGTACAAAAAACCTGTAAAGTGCGGCTCACCGGCTGATAGCATTTCGGGCGCCAAACGCCGAGTTACAATAAATGTCTGTTTGAACTCCGTTACGCCTATTCTTATATTTCAAGTGATGTTTTTATTCAAACTTATGAACTACTCTTTCAAACTGTATCAAATATTTATTTCATTGAGTGTCATATTTGTTTTATTTACCGTTAAACATTGACTAAGATTAAAAATGTATATATATCAACTTAAATATGTTTATTTTAAAAAGTAAATCGATAACCTATTGTTTTTTTAAATTTAAAATGGTTGAAGGGTTCATACACTAAGCTACTGAGTAAAATAAAACACACAAAAAATGTTTTTACTAGCCTAGAATAAATATTTTCTGACAAAGGTAAATTTTACACCGAATTGAAATAATTTTTTTTAAATACATTTTCAAATATTAACCAAAAATATTGTTATCACGTAAAACCTAACTTCATATACCAACACACTATGTAAAGATAATGCCAATAGGTTAATTAGTTTCTTAAGAATAAGAGGTTGAATCAAGGGGTCAATCAATCTACTTTCGTAAAAACGTACCATATGTTATATTTTTTGTTCAAAATTTGAGTAAAACCAGTAAAATAAACATAACTATTTTGTACATTAAATGAGCTTTCTAATGATATATAACACTTATTGTGCAGTCCTTACTGAAAAGAAGAACTCGTAAAATAAAAACACCAAGGTTACTTTTACATCGAAACACGTGCGAGATACACATGTTTGACATGCTACTTTTTAAGTAATTTTTTTTTTTGTTTTTAAAATTATTATTTTAATTAGTAAATAATAATTAATCGATTTGTGTTAAAATTAGAAAATAATAATTAATCGATTTGTGTTAAAACAACACTTACAAATCGATTAATTATTATTTAATAATTAAAATAATAATTAATCGATTTATACGCCAGCGCTCACCAGATCAGCCCCTGTAGACAAGTGGCTTTTACGTTAGTAGAATAGAATAGAAAATGTAACCTTAGTAACCTTGGTTACGTGTCGAACGCGAATGTCAATCTCATACATTGATTGTTATTTTCTATTAGTTCGTGATAAACAGATAAATGTTTGGTTTGGGCTTGTTTTAATTGAGTAATATCAGACAAGTTGGTATAAGATAAAGAGAAAAATAGGAATAACTATAGGGTTTTCCATTAAGGGCGCTTGATCGTGCAGAACTTCCATCGTAGCGTGTGCTGTGTGGCACGTAGCGCCGTCCTGTTGAAACCACATGTTGTCCAGATCCATATTCTCGATTTCAGGCCAAAAGAAGTTGGTTATCATCGACCGGTATCGCTCACCATTGACGGTGACGGCCACACCATTATCGTTTTCGAAAAAATACGGACCAATCACGCCTCCGGCCCAAAATCCGCACCAAACAGTCACTTTCTGCGGGTGCATTGCCACGGTGAACCTCGTGTGGATTGGTCTCGTCCCAAATACGGCAATTTTGCTTGTTGACATAGCCATTCATCCAAAAATGCGCCTCGTCGCTGAAGATGATTTTTTTGCCAAAATCGGCGTCAACTTCCAACTGCTCTAATGCCCAGTCAGCGAACACACGGCGCTGTCTATGGTCATTAACCTTGAGCTCTTGGGTCAGCTGGATCTTGTACGGGTGCAGGCTCAAGTCACAACGCAAAATTCGCCAAGTTGTCGTCTGCGAAAGGCCGAGTTCCTGTGCGCGACGCGGAATTGACTGCCGCGGGTTTTCGAGGACACTGTCGCGCGATTTCCCCCCGTCCGCCGTGGTGTAAACATCTTTTTCTGAGTCGCTCCGTGCTTAAAAATCATTTAAAAATCGATTTAAGTGGGAAAAAGTGGTCCGATTTGCTTGAAAAAGCCCTTAAAAGTTTCGTGTTGGTGAGCTCGTGGAAGTGTTCATAGTGTCGTGCCTCAAGAATCGCCGTGTCCCCTGAAAAAACGGGGAAAAACCGGGATTAAACTTGAAAAAAAGGTAAACTTTGGACTCTTTTTCGAGAACGCTGCCGAAACTAGATCGGTGACCCCACGATTTTATTAGCTCGTTTTGTGGGCCTCACAAGCCCCCATCTTTTGAGCCTACTTCCAGATTTTTCTGGCGAAAATTCAGGAAGTTAGGCCAAAAAAACTGAATTGAGCACGTGGTCGGGGATTCGTAACCAGTGTACCCAGGGTTGAGATCGATACGTCATCCGATAGGTCCTGACGCGCTGAGAGTTTTGGTGCTTTTGGTTTTGGAATCCGAGTATCATTTTTGCGTAAGTTATCGGCAAAAAACCGGAAAACCAAATAAACCGAAATTTTCAATTAGCAATTAAAAATCGAGACGATCGGTAACCCCCCCATTTTTTTATTTATTTCACTAGATATTCGGTAGCTCTAATTATATACCAAATTTCAGATTTTTTTGATTAAAATTGACGAAGTTATTAGAGTTTTCATTTTTTGCACGTGCCACGTGGTCACCCTTCCGGGGGCCTGGCGTTTACGATAAGTAGTGTATAAGTTAGCTTAGGACTAAACCATTTATAATCCGTTTTTAGATTTTAAAAATATTAGGTTGTTGGGTAGATATAGCAAATTTTCTGTTTTTCGGGGAAAACTTTTCCCAGGAAAACTTTAAAAATCTAAGACCCGCTCCAATAGACGTAGCGCGAAGAGACGAATCCAACGATACCAAACTTGGTATAGTTAGGACATATAGTTCCGGAGATATCCTGAAATTTTATTTTAAGGCGCAACTGGCCGCCATCTTGAAAAATTTCAGTTGGTTATATCTCGGCCAATTTACATCCTAGCGACTCCGGGTTTTGAACTCACGACGTCTGGTAGCCTTGCCCAGCTGCTCCAACGGTCAGAACTTGCCCAAAAATACGACTCCCTATTCCATCGGAATTAGGTAGAGTACGTCGGGGCAAGAACTTTGACCCCTCATACACCCCTGTACGACGAGAAACGGCGGAGATATAGCCAAATTAAATTTCGCCGGCCATTTTGGCCGCCATATTGGAAAATTTCAAACGCCTATATCTCCGCAGCGGATCGTCGTATCAAGACGGGGTTTTCGGGGTTAGCCTAGTTGGGAGTGAGGCTATCTTACGCCGGCCATAAACATCGGCTACGAGTTTAACCCGCAACAGGGAAATTCATAAATAGACACCGCGTAAACCGGGCATCAGTCACGATGTCTACAGACAGGAGCGACAGCTTTGGCACAGCTCCCTCAAGGAAAAGCTCGCGCAAACCCTGCGTGACATCACCAGTGCGTGGCACCAACCCAAGCAGGCTTGGTGCTAAGGAGTCGGCGAGGTCAAAAAAGCAGCTCGATATGGGTCGTGCCAAGGTGTCCCACGAACCGAGCACGGGACTGAAAATTGCTGTTCCGTCCATCCTTATAGAGGAGGCTGCTGAGGACGTCACACAGAGGGCAATCAGCGAGGGGAATCCGACCCCAATTGCATCCGCCCCGGGGTTGGACAAAACCGATCGCCCGAAATCGGACTCAGCCTTATTACGGAAAACGACAGTAATAAGAGCCGCAACGCAAGCCGGGCAGAGTGAGAGCGCCCAGTCAGACACGGAGCCGCGGGACCTCGAGGGCTCCTTTACAGGAGCCTCTGACGTGTCCATCGGCGTTGGGGGCGCTCTCCATGAGATACCACAGCTGGCCGCGGCTGTCTATCAGCGATCCAAGGCACGGCTCGAGGAGTCTAGAAACTTAAATAGGGAGATCCGGGACGAGGTCTGCGACGGACTGAATGGCCTCTACGAGATGATTCTGCGCCTCGCAGATTCGCGGAACCGGCACATTGCCGAGAAAGAGCGCACCAAGGCTCACTATGAGCACTTGGTGGCTAGGATTGAAGCAGCCCACGGTAAGACCCTAGTAGAGATTAAAAGCCATCACGAGGCAAATAATAGGGATATCCTTGAGAACGTCGTAAAGACGTTCAAGGAGTCCGAAGCCGCACGATGGCTAGTTTACGACCTGGAGGCCAAATTTAAAGAACAACAAAAGGCTCTGGAGGATCTAAACATCGCGCTAAATAAGGCTGCGACAAAAGTACCCACAACACAAGTGGAGCAAATGGAGGACAGGGACGACTTTAAAGCCATACTAGATGAGCTGAGACATCTTAAATTACAGAACGCAAAAGCTGTGGACATGCACCCGACCACGGAATTACTGAATGTCTCCGCCGCTGGTAAAGGCCCTGAGTATAAACCTAATAACGCCGTTCCGCAGCGACACAACACTGGCCTCTCCTATGCCGAAGCACTTGCCAAGCCCCGATATGCGGTGGTGATAGAGTCGGCAGATCCTAGACACTGTAGTGAAGACATAGTTAAGAGGATCAAGGAGAAGGTCGATGTTGTGGAGCTCGGCATAGGTATCAGTGGTGTTCGCAGGGCTAAAAACCAGAAGGTGGTTATCATCTGTTGCACGGACAAGGAAAGAGACAGGCTGTCCACAGCTATAGTAAATGCGGGAGAAAAATTCACGGTCGCAACTCCCAAAGCTAGAAGACCACTTCTAAAGCTTGTTGGGGTTGTTCGCGACCTGAACAACGAAAAAATAGCCGAAGCCTTAATTAACCAGAACATGCACGCCTTCCCTGATGACATAACGATCGAGGACAGAGCAATAAAAGTGATTAGGAGACAAAAGGGAAGAACCCCGGAACTAAACAATGTAGTCCTTGACGTGAGCCCTCGCGTCTGGAAAGCCCTTATCGACCGCAAGGTAAGGATGGGCTACCAGATGGTTTTGGCGGTAGACCAATCTCCAATCATGCAATGTTATAAGTGCATGGGCTTCGGCCACAGGGCCGCTGACTGCAGAAATGCAACCAAGTGCGGCTACTGCGGCAAAGACCATGACACAAGACTGTGCGGAGCTCGTGATCAGGCCCCTAATTGCCCAAACTGTAAAGGGGGAAATTGCGCACACCCGGCGTATTCCTCGGACTGTCCCGAGTGGAGGAAGTGGGACAATATAGCAAGACAGGGGGTCTTATATCTGTAAAGGTGGACACCACGGGAGAACAAACACAGCACCCAAAAAATAATTCAGGAGGATACGAAATTAAAATTGCCCAATGTAATCTGGGCAGAGGCCTTGCCGCGACCAAGGAGCTCTTGCAGGTGGCAAACAGCCAAAAATATACGGCCTTACTCCTTCAAGAGCCTTACGTCGGGGCGTTGGGGACGGTATCAACTCCGTTCCCAACGTACCAAAAAACATCCAGCCGAACAAAACCGGTAAAATCAACCATTGTGGTCCTTGACCCTAATGTAAAGGTAACTTTAAGTCTGAACGTAATTACTGAAAATACAGTAGCTATAGTCTTAGATTTCGGCAAGTTCAAGCTAGGTCTTATATCTGTATACCTTGAGTCTGAGGAAGAAATCACATCTCAAATTGCTGAACTGGACAAGGCTATTAACACCATGCAAACTGACAATATATTAATCGGAGGAGACATCAACGCCAAGAGTCATTGGTGGGGCCATGACACAGAGGACGAGCGGGGTGCTTCATTTGCCGGCTATATCGCAGCTAAAAATCTGGAAGTTTTAAATGAAGGTAAGACGCCAACATTTTCGGTGTATAGAAGGAACATGCTATGCCAGAGCATCGTGGACGTCACCGTGTGTTCTCAAACGATGCTGCACCGAATAGGTAACTGGAGGGTAGATGAGAGTATGGTCACAACCTCGGACCATCGAGCCATCAACTTCACCATCAAATTAGGGAAGGAAGAGTACACGACTGAAAGGAAATCGACCAGAGTTTATAAAACATCTAAAGCGGATTGGGAGAAATTTGGCATCAGAATTAAGACAATAGCTGAACTAAATAACCTAAAAGATAACATCCTGAACATCACTGATGACGAGTCCCTAGAAGCGGTGGTTATGGCGTACGAGGATTGTATAAAAAGTGCGTGCGATGAATCTATCCCGCGCTTGGGGCAAGTAGCACGTAAACAGATCCGGTGGTGGAGTAAGGATCTCGCAAGGCTGAAACGGGAAACA
Organism: Nymphalis polychloros; assembly: GCA_905220585.2. NCBI lineage: Eukaryota > Metazoa > Arthropoda > Insecta > Lepidoptera > Nymphalidae > Nymphalis > Nymphalis polychloros. The sequence continues at coordinate 2,278,516 of HG992262.1, forward strand.
ATCCGGAGGCGTCGTAGAATAGGGAAGGCAAACCCTAGAAGGAAACCGTACATGATATCCGACTACCTGAATATCCTGCATCATGCAATGTCCAACTCCGAGGCAGTTGAAATAGAGCATGTTTGTTTTGACATGTTCTCTACGTTCGTTTGGTGACATCTTGGTGAATACGTTACAATGGCATAACGTGTGCGCAACTGTACATAAAGCACAACTTCTTTGCTTTGGTCTTTCCGTGGCTGCAACGTGAAGGACTCGTTCCTTGGCAAGCTTCGTAGTAGTGGGTTGACTAATTCCAATGTTCTGAATTTTGCCTCCAAAAACTTGCGCAGATCCCTTCAAGTCGACAAGTCCTGGGAATTCTCTGAGTAGGAATTTTGTTCCCACTCCTGGGATTCAGGGTCCAACTTCTGTGCAACCAGAAATATGATTACTGGATCCCAAGAATCCGTCGACACCTCCAGATTTTCTAGACTCTGTAATACTTCCTTGGTGGTGTCGAGTAGAGATTTCAGTTGGGTTGCGGCTTGGCTGGTACATTTCTTCTGGGCAAAAAGTCGCTTCAACAATGCGTTCACTATTAGACGCTTGTTCCCATATCGATGGTTCCCCATGCTTGAATGTAGTTAGCGCTTGTTACTGGAATGTGCATCAATAAAATCGATGCTTCACCTGCCACACTGGTTTTTAAGTAATTGAGTTTTTCGACGTCGCTTAGGCCTCTGCCTCGAATCTTGCGGGCAGCGGGGCGGCAGCGGCGGCGGCGCGGGAGCGGCAGGATCTTATGCATAAAATCAAATGGCCCTCCGAAAACAGCGGCGCGGGAGCGGGTAACGAGCGGTGCACTCCAGTCAAGCGGTGACCGCCCGCGCGTCGCTTTGCAGTGTTGTGCAATTTATTTTTGTGACATTCGGCCCGCAAGATTCGAGGCAGAAGCTTAAAACAATAATCTTACGAGTACGGCCGACCGACGCGCAACACGACGTATTACGAATATGATTGAATTTATCGATTCATTGTTTGCAAAGATATGATCATTCTTGATCAGTCTGATTATTGAAAGGGTTTCACATAAATATAAAATGGAAGAATGTAAATAATTTTCATCATCGTCATCATGTTCAGACATTTCGTTCGCGAATAAAAACAAATATCTCGATGACACAATCACGAACACAACACTACGCCGCTATAGTGCCACGCGATCTACCCGCTGGTTTCGAGAACGGGTCTGCGTTGCCCGCCCCACTCCCGCGCCGCTGCCGCTGCCGCCCCGCTGCCCGCAAAATTCGAGGCAGAGGCCTTAGTGTCGGGCATTTGTGGACGAGCGATGAAAACAAATCTTTAAAACTAGCCAGAGTTCGTACTCGCCCGAAAACAGAGGTAAATGTATAGCCGGGAGGTGAACTTTCTTATTTTGCAGGTCTTCTGGCTGCGATTGTTTCAATCAACTTCCAACTGCTCTAATGCCCAGTCAGCGAACACACGGCGCTGTCTATGGTCATTAACCTTGAGCTGTTGGGTCAGCTGGATCTTGTACGGGTGCAGGCTCAAGTCACAACGCAAAATTCGCCAAGTTGTCGTCTGCGAAAGGCCGAGTTCCTGTGCGCGACGCGGAATTGACTGCCGCGGGTTTTCGAGGACACTGTCGCGCACAGCGGCGATATTCTCGGCAGATCTCGCGTTACGTTGACGCACGGGAACCGGCTGATTGTTAACTGACCCGGTTGACTCGAATTTGTCCACCAATCGACGGATAGTCGACTCGGCAGGACGATCATCGCGACCGTAAAACGGGCGAAGTGCGCGGAACGTTGCTCGAACTGAAGACCCATTTTCATAAAACAATTTTATGATTTGCACGTGCTGCTCGACACTGTAACCTGCCATGGTGGTTTGGGAGGACGGAATGAATATAACACACTGCATTTGACAGCTGTCACTCAAACAACATGGCCGCAATCAGCTGTCAAAGTTCAAGCGTCCCTATTGGAAAACCCTATATAAGTCACATTACGTTAAACATTTCCCTAAAAAAATAATTAATGAACACTAAACCTACCAGAGCGGTCAAATGACTGCTTTTGAAACTTTAATCTAAACTGTAATCTAATATAATAAAAAGGCCGTTTAAGCAGCTTATTGAAAAATGTGTGGCAAGTTCAATGGACAAAATTTGTTTTAAAACCTCTTATTGTTTTGTTTAATTAAATGAGTAGCCTTAGTAAAGTCGAAAATTTTATTTTCTGTTTGACAGAAAAACCTTTTCCTTTACTTTATACTTTATGGTACTTTATAATTTATTGTAAAATAACATAAATCTACAACAAAACCATAGATAACAATTACGAGATATAAATGCTCCGTTGGATGATGATTTTCTATCATTTTTAATGTTAACCAACGGATTATAATCCACTTATGATGGCGTTAGAAAATTCCAATATTAAACTATGTAGTTAACATGAAATTATTGCAAGATAAGTTACGTACGAACTGGCGTTGAGTTAACTGATGGTCACCAAACTGCGAAATTACACAAGCGTTGTGGATACATTAAGTATAAGTATACTGGAAAATACAGCCCTACTATCGAAGAAAACTCAGCTCAATTTATCAAAATGCCCCAAACAACGACTGGCTAAAGTGGGCTACTTACAAACCAGAATTAAAACAATTGAAGAATACTGAATAATCTTCAAAGAAGCCCATAAAAAAATATTGACCTGTACCACTCGTGAGGAGCGTGGATTGCTGCCATATTTCGACAATGAGGAATTTTTATACAAGAAGATTTGTACTTGTATGTTGGGAGACTTGAAATACATGTTGGCGGCAGTCGAGTCTGCCAAAAGTAAACAATCGCAGCCAGAAGACCTGCAAAATAAGAAAGTTCACCTCCCGGCTATACATTTACCTCTGTTTTCGGGCGAGTACGAACTCTGGCTAGTTTTAAAGATTTGTTTTCATCGCTCGTCCACAAATGCACGACACTAAGGCCTCTGCCTCGAATTTTGCGGGCAGCGGGGCGGCAGCGGCAGCGGCGCGGGAGTGGGGCGGGCAACGCAGACCCGTTCTCGAAACCAGCGGGTAGATCGCGTGGCACTATAGCGGCGTAGTGTTGTGTTCGTGATTGTGTCATCGAGATATTTGTTTTTATTCGCGAACGAAATGTCTGAACATGATGACGATGATGAAAATTATTTACATTCTTCCATTTTATATTTATGTGAAACCCTTTCAATAATCAGACTGATCAAGAATGATCATATCTTTGCAAACAATGAATCGATAAATTCAATCATATTCGTAATACGTCGTGTTGCGCGTCGGTCGGCCGTACTCGTAAGATTATTGTTTTAAGCTTCTGCCTCGAATCTTGCGGGCCGAATGTCACAAAAATAAATTGCACAACACTGCAAAGCGACGCGCGGGCGGTCACCGCTTGACTGGAGTGCACCGCTCGTTACCCGCTCCCGCGCCGCTGTTTTCGGAGGGCCATTTGATTTTATGCATAAGATCCTGCCGCTCCCGCGCCGCCGCCGCTGCCGCCCCGCTGCCCGCAAGATTCGAGGCAGAGGCCTAAGCGACGTCTAAAAACTCAATTACTTAAAAACCAGTGTGGCAGGTGAAGCATCGATTTTATTGATGCACATTCCAGTAACAAGCGCTAACTACATTCAAGCATGGGGAACCATCGATATGGGAACAAGCGTCTAATAGTGAACGCATTGTTGAAGCGACTTTTTGCCCAGAAGAAATGTACCAGCCAAGCCGCAACCCAACTGAAATCTCTACTCGACACCACCAAGGAAGTATTACAGAGTCTAGAAAATCTGGAGGTGTCGACGGATTCTTGGGATCCAGTAATCATATTTCTGGTTGCACAGAAGTTGGACCCTGAATCCCAGGAGTGGGAACAAAATTCCTACTCAGAGAATTCCCAGGACTTGTCGACTTGAAGGGATCTGCGCAAGTTTTTGGAGGCAAAATTCAGAACATTGGAATTAGTCAACCCACTACTACGAAGCTTGCCAAGGAACGAGTCCTTCACGTTGCAGCCACGGAAAGACCAAAGCAAAGAAGTTGTGCTTTATGTACAGTTGCGCACACGTTATGCCATTGTAACGTATTCACCAAGATGTCACCAAACGAACGTAGAGAACATGTCAAAACAAACATGCTCTATTTCAACTGCCTCGGAGTTGGACATTCGGCGTTATGTGCCGTTTGGCAACATCATACCGTGTATGTAAGAGACGTCACCACACTCTTCTACACCTACCTAACTACGGGGATGCATCGGCTTCTTATGTTGTAGCTAATCAACTGATGTCATCCAATCAAGCTAATGTAGAAGAAGGGGAAGTTCAAGCAATGGTTGCGTCACAATATCACGCAAGGCGGAAACAGACAATTTCACTATTAGCCACTGCAATAGTAATTTTAAAGAATGAACGTGGACACACTACTGCATTGAAGGCGCTGATAGACTCAGGATCTCAAGCATGTTTTATAAGTGAGAAGGCAACTCATATCCTGAAACTACACAAGACAGCAGTAGATCTTATTGTGTCTGGACTTGAGTCCACGAAGGTAAATGTAAATGTATTATCACGATGGAACAAATTTATTTTACCTATTAATGCCTACGTGATGACGAAGCTCTTGACCTCTAACATACATTCAGGCACAATAATAAGAAGAGATTGGCCGCACCTTGCTGGCATTCAACTGGCAGACGAAACATTTTCCGCCTCCTGTAACATCGATCTGCTGTTGGGTGTCAATGAGTATGTAAACATTATGAAGAAGGGATTGATCAAAGGTCTACCAGGTACACCATGCGCACAAGATACATACCTGGGATGGATCCTTATGGGTGGAATTAACATCAAGGTCAGGAAGCATGAGCAATCCTTAACGGTCATGAAACAAGAAGTTGATATAGAAGATTTAGTGAAAACAATATGGGAAGTTGATGAAGTTGAAGATACGAAAAGAAACCTAACACAAAGGGAACAGTTATGTGGAGATATATACACTAAGACACAGAAGCGAGATGAATGTGGAAGATATGTTGTCAAATTACCATTCAACATTGAAGAACCTAAATCAACAGAAGGTAATACGAGAGAAATAGCAATGAAGAGACTAATGCAATAAGAAAGAAGGTTCAATCAAAATAAAGAATTAAAGCAAGAATACAAGAAGGTAATTGAAGACTACATAGATCTAAAACATATTGAAGAAATACCTACAGAAGAAATAATAATAATAAAAATGTTTAATAAGATTTCGCAAGATCATTAAGAATTATTAAGAATATAAATACGTTTGTTGTTTGTTTCTGGATGTCGGAAATAACTCTCTCTATTTTTTTAGATAAACATCAGCCCAACAATTATGCCATAGCAATGTTTGTAGAACGTCCGTCAAATGTCACAGCTTCAATAATAATATTATTTTCATAACGAAATGGCATTTAAACTAAGTTTTTTTTTTGTACCACATTAGTGCCATTAGTTAAAAAATATCCTATAGGTACTTTGAAACGTTTGTCAGCCCAACAACGAGAAACACTAATGCTTCAGTACACTCTTTAGAACAATCGGTTTGGATTTCTCTTATAAATTAAACGCTTGAGTCACAGACAAGCACTAACTTTACTTTGGAAAAAACATACAGTATTACATACTCTATGGTAGATGGCGCTACTAGTTTGTAATGTATGATATTGTCGATACAAAGTAGACATAAAATAACATCCCCACTTATCGCAATATTCACTAAACAGTTTTATACAAAATTATTCCATACAAACTATGCCAAGAAACAACATAAATTTATAATGTTTTGCTGAACATAAACTTTTACTTAAAATGTAAGCCGGCATATCAGCTGTTGGCAAATACAGTACTTGAACAATTTTATCTTTTACTAGTATCACGACAAAACTGATATTGAATATCAATATGTTTTGTACGTTTTGTGAAAGACTGGATTTGCACACAGCTTCTGTGCGCCCTGGTTATCATTGAATAGGCTGATTGTGTACATCTTATTGGTTATTTCATATTGTAATCCCTTTAGATATAATACTTCTCTACATGCCTCTGATTCAGTGCTTGAGAGGGCTACACATTTCTGTTTTCTACATTCCCATGATATTACACTATCACATAACAAAAAAACAGTATATGATCTCCTATCTACAGAGTTAGAGGCCCAATCAGCATCTACATAGCCTGTTATTTCTTTACAATGTTTTATTCTATAACATTTAGTTCGTTTTAGATATTTTAATACTCTCTTTGCATATTTCTGCTCCTTTAATGCTCCTTTGTGTGGCAAATATTAAATTGAATTAAAAAACTTACAGAGTAATTAGCCTAGTTAAGACTGACAGGTACATCAAAGTACCAATTATTTATTGATAGGGCACATGACTATTTACATCTACTTGACCTTTACTTATATTTAGTTTGATCTCCATCGGAGCATCAACAGTCTTGCAATCACTTAAATGAAATTTGCTTAAAAGTTGATCAATATAGGTTTCCTGACTCAAAGTTACATATCCTTTATCTTTATTTAAGGTTACATTCATTCCAAGACATTGTTTAACTTCACCTAAGTCCTTAATTCTAAACTTAGTTTCTACTTTATATTTTCCAATGATAAAGTAGAAACTAAGAACTTGAAACAGATTTTATCTAATAAGTTTAGCATTAAGGACTTGTGACTTAGTGAGCTGGCAGCATCCATGATAGTCGCATATTTCAAATGAGTCGCCTTAATATAAAATATGTTCAAGGGCTGTTTAACGGGAAGCTGATGGAGGTTATCCATGCCTTCCCTTCTTGTTGACCCCAGTGAATCCTACAACCAGGCGTTCAGGTGAAATTTATAATAAGGTGCATGCCAGGATCAGAAATATTGTGGAGACAACATTTGGGCAATGGAAGCGGAGGTTTCCTTGTTTACGCAGAGGCCTGGGAAATAAGCTCCCTACAGTGTCCAAATATTATAGTGGAATGTGCCTTATTGTATAATAAAGCATATGGAATAAATGATGACACACTAAATTAAGACGAAGGTCTCACTAAGGAGCCTTATGAGCCTGAAAGACCCCCAGACAATTTTCAAAACAATATCGACTGACTGATAACTAATCAACCATCTATGTACCTATAAGTTGTATATTTCAATTTCTTGTACACTCTTTACCCGTCTTTCCCCTTTGTAATTATTTAACACTTTAATTTAAATTTATATGTACATAATAAAAATATTTTTTACTATAAAATGTTTTTAATTTTGCTTTACAAATCAATAATAACAAATATAAAAAATGACTGGACTGAAATATCCGAGAAATTATTTTTTCTCCTACTGAAAATACCAATATCAAATTCACTGATGTTTGTGTGCAGACTCTGCTCTGGCTTTGGCCTCCTTTAACTTCTCGTTTAATATTTGGACTTCTAGTTCATGATTTCTTTTTTTGTGTTTAATTGTAATGGTATGGATCTCTTCTGCTCTTCTTTCTCTGTTTAGATATTCTTTTTTTTTTATTTACTCTTATTTTTTTTTCATTGGATGAAAATTCAAATATGGATGTGGATGCGGATGACTGATTTCCGGGAATTGTGGATGGTTGAGGCTGGACTATTGGGCATGATGCAGTTGCATGTAAGATGATAGGGCTTGAAGATGCCTGAGGTAAATTAGTAGAGGCAGGTATATCTGTTAATACATAATAATGAAAAAATCAATCAAAACTGACACTAACGTATTTTAAAATAAAACTATATTGAACATCAAACTTATTAGTTACCTGGCGAGTCAGAGTCAATAGCGTTTGGTATTTCCAATAGGAGAGTAGGTACAATTTCGGCAATATCTTGATCAATTTCGGCATCAGGACAAGGACCACCACCACCAGTGGCCAATCGGTATTGCCTTTCTCTTGTTAAAGCATCTCTTTGGCGAGTTTTAAGATTGGTCCAAAGGCGGCGCAATTGTTCGCCTGATGCCTAGAATAAAGTAATTTCATACAATATTCAAATCTAACACCTATTTATCCTATGTTGCATACTTACATACATATTATACAAAATAACAAAAATGCATTTTTTTCTATTTTTTAAGTCAGTGTTTCAATCCAACAAATTACTTATATTGCTTAGGCATGTCACTTGGATTTAATTATCAGAATAAATACAATATTATATTCATTGAGCATCTGACGTGAATCAAGATGTAAAAAAGCAATTAATTTCTAACCGATTCCGAAACTATTGCAGATGGGTTATCTCTCTGCGATTTCAGCCCAGGTCTGTTTTTAACGGCCGCTTTTACACGTAGGTAAGCTCCTCTCCTGCAAAAAATAAGATTTAATATACATGTGCACTAAAGATAATTTAGGACATACAAAGAATGAAATTGCAGTTGAAGTCTTATCTTATCTTAATTATCTTTATTTAGCAAAAATTACTATGGTTTATTTAAAATGGTGTTCAAGGACGACACAAGATTAACGTCCAATATCTTTGCTCAAAACTGAAAACATATACAATATAAAAAAAAAATAAACGATTAATTTAATGTTGATGTCTTCTATGTGAATCCATCCGAATGGTTACATTTTCAAGGTCCTAGGACCTATACTAGAAGAATACGTCTAAATTATTTATTTCGTCCCTAAAAATAAAAACGTACCTGTAACGTAAAATTTCTCTTTTTTCAACTTCGCGAAATTTTTTATAAGTAAATCGCAAATAAAATTTCATTACCACTTACTTCAACAATTTTTGAATGAACAAGAAAATGTTGACTTTTGGCAAGTATGACATTAGACACTCCTATTTACATTTAAGTGCAATATTAGATTGAGGTATTATATAATTATGTAATAAGCTATTATATCTTAATATTTTAAATATATTCTTGTTAATTACGTTTTAGTTTTTTCGTCACTTTTTAACTAAATCTTGCAAGAAACGGAGTAAATTTTAAATTATTAAAAAATGGTAAATAAACGGACTTCAACCAAAGACAATTTAAACAGATATTAATTCTATACTTGAGTCTAGTTTCAAGTGAGTAATACTTAAAACTCGTTCTAAATTAAGATTCATGCTTGAGACTTGATCTGTACCTAATACTAGTTTTGAGTGATTAGAGTTTAAACGTCACTTGAGACGCTTTCTGTAATACGGGCCTAAAAGGGTTGAGTGGAAGCGGTATGTTACCATACCTTCTATGTTGTCATTAGGTGAATGAGCTAATATTCGGTGGTGGTTGATTTTATGAAGTCGGGTAAATTCCATAACCAACTGGTTAGTGAATTCAGTCCCATTATAGTCATAGGTATACCATGGTGGGTACTGTATTGTAATAAAGCTTGTAGTATACTTAAAGCTGTACCGTCGCGAAGGTGGTAAGCTTGACCATACTTAGTGAATACATCTGTTAAGAATAGTCTAATAAGAGTACGAGAATGACAGCTACAAAGGGGTCAGCCACGCAGCTCACGCTATTTATATTTTAAGAAAAAACGATATTGTCATTACTTCTGCACCAACGCTCGCTGTCAATGCATACAATATTTTCTCAATTTTATTACTCCATATTTTTTTCTATATTGATTCTGTATGTAATATTGTATAACTACGTACAAGTTTGTTACATCCAAACGCAGTTTTACTTTTATATACAAATTCACGCAATCACCATTCAAGAAACATCAAGCCACATCCATTCATTGACGCCATAGTCAACGTTGTCCTTCGAGCAGGATGACAGCACTATTGAAGAAGCGTAATAGGCGCATAGCGTGATAGACGGAAAACAGGAGTAAAACGCTAACCAGCTAAGGAGCGACAGAAGTCATTCATTTAAAATCAGCCTTATATACAAACAATACATCAAAAACATAAGCCATTGATATAAATAAGGAAGGTCGAGCGAATAAAATTGAGTCCGTTCCAATCATCTATTTTCCATATTATATTCCCATCATTTAAATATTTCGCGTAACTTAGTATAATTTCTATTTCTATTTCATAATATATAATTACATTATTATTCTAGTATCCCCAAATTTGTCAAAATTTCAAGAATGTAATTACAAACAGAGGAGTGAAGGGTCGATTAACTGATTTTAATAATTATGTAGATAAACTAACCGGTTTGACGTCTGTCGCAGCGATGAAGCTACAAATACGATTGTCTAAAATAAATACACTTTTGAACGAATATGAGGCAATTCAAACTTAAATAGAATGTTTGATAACTGACAAGAAAGACATCGCCGTTAAAACTCATATTATTCAAGTGTTGCCATTGCACAAGACATCCTGAAGAGCAATAAACTTGGCAAGCCTGATGTTGATAACACCAGTTCGTCCGGCAGTTCTTATGTTTCAGGCAATGATAAAAATATTTAATAATTTGATAATAAAAGATCATTAATACAAAATCATATTCGAGCTCTCTTTTCGTTAGAACCTATAAAAAGGGAGTCATGTCAAGCTATTCGTAAAATTATCGATACCTTTACTAAGAATTTAAGATCATTAGACATACTTGGTGAACCCATTCAGTCATGGGACACGCCCAAAGATATCCAACTAAATGATATTATACGATTTTTGTAAAATAGGGCTGATTTACTCGAAACAATACACATTAATAACACAAATATCAAAGTAGATAAATACAAATCTCCGTAGTACGTTAAGGGTTTAGTAGTAGTTGCTGACACTCATACAATACAAAATACATACATCAATGATTGCCCCTTGTGCAAACACAAGCATCGCATTTACAAATGTGAGACATTTCTTGGTCAGTCTGTAGAGGAGAGAAAAGAGTCGGTTAGAAGATTCAAGTTATGTGAAAACTGTCTTCGCCCCGGTCATGTCTCACTTCTGTAGATTGGGTCCTTAAACCAAGTGCTCACAGAAACATAACACGATGCTACATCACACACAAAACATTCAACCACCGGCCGTCAGCGCGACATCGCTCTTAGTGAGTCAAACGGAGCGTGTTTTACTGTCGACTGCAGTGATATACATACTCGACAAGGACAACCACCGCCATGAAGTCAGAGCCCTCCTCGATTTTGGAAGCCAGGCATCCTTCATGACGGATTCCTTGCATCGTAAATTTAATCTAAAATGCATACAAATACAATCAGCCGTAGTTGGCATAAACAATACAGTATCACAAATCACAAAACGTTGCAATGCATTCATTGAGTCGAAAACTAATACATATCATACACAATTATAATTCTTGGTCGTGCCGAACATTACAACGTTTCGCAAGAATTACACACAAACACAAAAATTAACTATACCTACAAACATAAATCTTGCGGACCCAAAATACTTTAATCCCTCAAGTATAGAGTTACTACTTGGCGCAGACATATTTTGGGATCTACTAGAACAGGGTCAGATACGTTGGCGGGAGTAACTATGACTCTCTTAAGTAAGCAAGCCTTGCAATATTGGCCTATGGCGGTTGTGTCTGCGCATATACTTCGTATGTGTGCAACCTGAACTGATTAATGTGGCATTGTCTTGGTGGGATGCTCACACCCCTAACGGGGAAGATGTTGTCTTAGATACTCACGGGTTGGTCGTAGCACGGATTTCCGAGCCCGCCGGCTGGCTTCGTTGATGCGAAGAACGCGCGACCAGCCCGTTAATGGGGAAGAGTGACTTGTCACGACGCCCAACTCCTACCCACAGCCTGCTCGTGGCGCCGCTGCTAAAACCGATGTGGTAGGGGGGGATCCGCACCTAAATTACGCAGCCCGATAGTAGCCGTTGCGGCGCTGCATGCCTCGTTGGTGCAACTATCCTAATCCATTTCTTTCGACGAGGCCACAAGCACTGTTCCGTTGCGATCTCCACCATCGCTGATACGGTCCACACGGATACGCAGGCGGTGGTGGAGATCGGAATCAGGCTTGTCCCTAGATTCTCTCTGAGTGGTGCGGCAGCCTTCCATCTCTAAGGATGTAATCCAGGTGGTGACTGCGAGGTGAGATTCGCTCGCAGTAGTCCCGATGGTTGGTCTCTACGGAGACCTTCAAGCCTAGCGGTTTTTTTCGGTTGGGACCTTGCAAAAACCGTGGGCGAATCCCGTGGTTGGGTTTGCGGCCCGGCCACATGGGAAAGTAACCTTGCAAAAAGTCCAATAAAGAGAATATTGGGCCGCCCCGATCTCCCACAGTAATCGGGGAGCACGGTCATTCATTCTCCGGTGGTTCAACCTGGCGTTCCCCTTCGGGAACGTTGGGCGGCCGCCTGGATGGACCTGTTCAGTTTGTGGGCGTTTATTTGGGACAAAGACGTGGTTGGGTGTTCACAAATGTAAAGCCCACCCCGTCGAGGCTAATGCGGAGGCCGCTCCAGCGCTGGTAAATCGCAGGTGGAGTGAGGAAGAATTGCTCATAATGGCAAGAGTTGAGGCGCAACTCACGCAGGTAACCGGGAAGTGTGTGAACGCAGACCTTCTCGCCAAACTGCCCCAGCTCCAAAGGACGCTGGAGGCAGTTAAGGGCCAACACCGGAGCATCAAATACAAAAGATTGGTGAAAGCCTGTCTGGAGGAATTGGCGCTTGCGGTAGCTGAGTCCAATGCGGGAAGGGGTTCAATCACCGAACGGACACGGGGGTGCAGCTTTCGGGCATGCCGAGAAATTTCTCTGAAGACCCACCTGTTGCTGAGCCACGGAAAGTCGAAACCCCTATAAGCTCGAAGGCGGAGCAAGTACTCGAAGATCTCCTTCGGGAGAGGAGGCGAATTGAGTACGCAAGGATGCAGGAATTATTCCGGAAGTGTCCTAGTCATGCATCAGCCGAAGTCATTAACGGACACTCTCTGGACGTGAAGCACAGCCTAGGGGAGCTGGAAGCCTACTGGCGACCAATCCTTCATGACGGATTCCTTGCATCGTAAATTTAATCTAAAATGCATACAAATACAATCAGCCGTAGTTGGCATAAACAATACAGTATCACAAATCACAAAACGTTGCAATGCATTCATTGAGTCGAAAACTAATACATATCATACACAATTATAATTCTTGGTCGTGCCGAACATTACAACGTTTCGCAAGAATTACACACAAACACAAAAATTAACTATACCTACAAACATAAATCTTGCGGACCCAAAATACTTTAATCCCTCAAGTATAGAGTTACTACTTGGCGCAGACATATTTTGGGATCTACTAGAACAGGGTCAGATACGTTGGCGGGAGTAACTATGACTCTCTTAAGTAAGCAAGCCTTGCAATATTGGCCTATGGCGGTTGTGTCTGCGCATATACTTCGTATGTGTGCAACCTGAACTGATTAATGTGGCATTGTCTTGGTGGGATGCTCACACCCCTAACGGGGAAGATGTTGTCTTAGATACTCACGGGTTGGTCGTAGCACGGATTTCCGAGCCCGCCGGCTGGCTTCGTTGATGCGAAGAACGCGCGACCAGCCCGTCAATGGGGAAGAGTGACTTGTCACGACGCCCAACTCCTACCCACAGCCTGCTCGTGGCGCCGCTGCTAAAACCGATGTGGTAGGGGGGGATCCGCACCTAAATTACGCAGCCCGATAGTAGCCGTTGCGGCGCTGCATGCCTCGTTGGTGCAACTATCCTAATCCATTTCTTTCGACGAGGCCACAAGCACTGTTCCGTTGCGATCTCCACCATCGCTGATACGGTCCACACGGATACGCCGGCGGTGGTGGAGATCGGAATCAGGCTTGTCCCTAGATTCTCTCTGAGTGGTGCGGCAGCCTTCCATCTCTAAGGATGTAATCCAAGTGGTGACTGCGAGGTGAGATTCGCTCGCAGTAGTCCCGATGGTTGGTCTCTACGGAGACCTTCAAGCCTAGCGGTTTTTTTCGGTTGGGACCTTGCAAAAACCGTGGGCGAATCCCGTGGTTGGGTTTGCGGCCCGGCCACATGGGAAAGTAACCTTGCAAAAAGTCCAATAAAGAGAATATTGGGCCGCCCCGATCTCCCACAGTAATCAGGGAGCACGGTCATTCATTCTCCGGTGGTTCAACCTGGCGTTCCCCTTCGGGAACGTTGGGCGGCCGCCTGGATGGACCTGTTCAGTTTGTGGGCGTTTATTTGGGACAAAGACGTGGTTGGGTGTTCACAAATGTAAAGCCCACCCCGTCGAGGCTAATGCGGAGGCCGCTCCAGCGCTGGTAAATCGCAGGTGGAGTGAGGAAGAATTGCTCATAATGGCAAGAGTTGAGGCGCAACTCACGCAGGTAACCGGGAAGTGTGTGAACGCAGACCTTCTCGCCAAACTGCCCCAGCTCCAAAGGACGCTGGAGGCAGTTAAGGGCCAACACCGGAGCATCAAATACAAAAGATTGGTGAAAGCCTGTCTGGAGGAATTGGCGCTTGCGGTAGCTGAGTCCAATGCGGGAAGGGGTTCAATCACCGAACGGACACGGGGGTGCAGCTTTCGGGCATGCCGAGAAATTTCTCTGAAGACCCACCTGTTGCTGAGCCACGGAAAGTCGAAACCCCTATAAGCTCGAAGGCGGTGCAAGTACTCGAAGATCTCCTTCGGGAGAGGAGGCGAATTGAGTACGCAAGGATGCAGGAATTATTCCGGAAGTGTCCTAGTCATGCATCAGCCGAAGTCATTAACGGACACTCTCTGGACGTGAAGCACAGCCTAGGGGAGCTGGAAGCCTACTGGCGACCAATCCTCGAAGCGGTGTCTAGCGCTCCGGGACTTTCGAAGGAGGCCCTAAAAGCCCTCGGACAAGGGCCCCACCACGGGGGTGTGGGCACCGATCACGGTCGATGAGGTGAAAGCATCCCGCATCGACACAAGGACTGCGCCAGGTCCGGGCGGAGTCCGTGCGGAGGACTGGCGTAAAATTCCTGCATCATCGAAGGCGGAAATTTTCAATAATTGGTTGGTACAGGGGAGCATTCCTGACTCGCTGCGGCAGTGTCGGACAGTCTTCATCCCGAAGAGTGATGCTCCTAAAGGTCCGGGTGACTACCCACCTATCTCGATAGCGTCGGTACCACTACGGCATCTTCATAGCATCCTGGCAAAGAGACTGATCGCCTGTTGCCCACCTGACATGCGTTAACGCGGTTTCGTGAATGCCGATGGCACTGCCAGACGGGAAGCGCAGGAAACACCACTACCTGACGGAGAGGGTGTTCGCCATCGGTAGTAAAAATCTTCGGCAGGTGTCTTGCGTGGAACGCTGGCGCTATCTCGGTGTCGACTTTGAGTCGTCCGGAGCTTCGATGCTCGAGCAGGAGGTGCGTAAGGTCTTGGAAAACATCTCCAAGGCGCCTCGCGGCTTCGTCAGATTGAGCACCCGGGGACCTGTGGTTTTGGGTTTCTACAGGACCCTAGCGGTACCGGACCCGCATGCTTACCGTGTAGGTTAGAACCGCCACGCAGGTCTCCTCCCTAGTATCAACTGCGTACCGCTTCCAACACCAACCTGTACAATGCAGCCACGGCCGCGCATCACTAGACAGGAGTAGGAGA
The DNA here is from genome assembly GCA_905220585.2 of Nymphalis polychloros. Classification (NCBI taxonomy): domain Eukaryota; kingdom Metazoa; phylum Arthropoda; class Insecta; order Lepidoptera; family Nymphalidae; genus Nymphalis; species Nymphalis polychloros. Next base: position 2,294,090 of record HG992262.1, read on the forward strand.
CAGCATGGTCACTCCTGGGGCCGTCCAATCTTTGTTAAGTTGGCGCTCAGCACGACATTGGGTGGACGAAGGCATGCGGAAAATACTAAGGGTCCAGTTTTCACTCCACTACCATACATTTAAACACACAAATACGCAATTACGCCTATTCATACACATTCACCCGTAGACAGAGACAGAGCACCTAATACTTTCTCTGTCCATCCATGCACTTCATCATTTCATGCATCCATCCTTTTGGTATATATAGTCTGAAGTCAAAAGAGATTAAATATTTAATGTAAATTTAAATATACTCTTTTGCTTATGATTTATCCTATAATTTTTGACGGGTCGGTTGGCGTGGCTGCCTTTCGCGCCGCAGGTCGTGGGTTCGATTCCCACCCATGACAGACATTTGTGTGCATGAACATATCTGTTTGTCCTGAGTCTGGGTGTAATTATCTATATAAGTATGTATTTACAAAAGAAAAGTAGTATATGTAGTATATCAGTTGTCTGGTTTCCATAGTACAAGCTCTGCTTAGTTTGGGATCAGATGGCCTTGTGTGAATAATGTCCCAGGATATTATTATTATTATTAATTTGTCTAACAGATATTTGCGCGTTATAATATATTTATGTTGCCATCTCTTTATCTATTTATTAAAAGTTTTGCTTTACTATTAAAAATCATTAAAGTATTACTTGTCATTGAAGGTCAAATTGCTTCTGAAAATTAGGCGAATAATGCATATAATGAGCAGGATTTTCACGAGGACAACAACATACGGCCGCTTTCAATATTCGATCGTGATTTTGAGATTTCTAGTGATCCGGATTTTATTTGATCTCTCGATTGATATTGAATCTGCATTTCAATAAACCGATCTCTCCTCCTAATCCTTTGAATAAAAGAGATTGGTCGTAAATTTGCGCCCTCCTTAACGTTTTGTTTTATGCATTGGCAGTAAAAGTGCCTCAGCGATTATTAATGAGTAAAATGGAGGTTGTTTTCTTAAAGCTATTCTATGTATAATCACAAGAAATTGCAACCACAGTAACAATAATAGTTGATTGCGAAGTCGCAGCTGTATAATACTATAACTGTACGTCGAGATTAGTAAAACATAAATGTTTTCTTGAAGAGGAACGGAACGTCAGTCAATCAAAAGCAGCTTCAGTGTGTTTGACATTGACAAAATGAAAATTCAAAATAAACATTCGTATCGCAGAATCAAGATAAGTCTCTATAATTTACGGCCCCTTTCAATATTCAAAGCCGTCTATTAGCAGTTCTCAAAAACGTCAAGTAGTACGCTTGAGTAAGGTCGATACAGGAAATTACAAGTGCCGAGTTGAAAGAGTAATGATTTGAAACCGGGGAACGATGTTTTTGGGAACGTTCTCGTGCACTTCAGTTTTGAAAGAGGAAAGGACTCGGTGGCGAACGGTCGTCTTCCTGTATCGAACTTGCTGCGTTTCCATCCATTTTTATTCGGCGTACTTAATTGTTATTTTTATTCAAGTTTGTTGTTTGATTCTTATAAGAAGAAAAGTGAAAATGGAGCCAGAAACTGTAAGTAAATATTTATGCAATAAACATTCACGTCCACCAATGTATTATTTTTTCCTGTAAAATATAAATGATTGCATTTCGCGCCATTTCGTACAAAATTTACTAATCTTGTTTTTTTTGTTTGTAGAGTAAAACCAAACCTCTTTCAAAGGAAGAGACGAAAGGGCTGCTCTCCTTAATTGAGGGGAGCAAAATAATTAACAACAAAAAGACGAATGCCACCAGCAATAAAATTAAGGTGGAAGAATGGGCTCGAATTGCAGACGTTTTTAACGCAAGTATGGGCACCTGTCGCCGTACACCACAACAACTGCGTCTTAAGTGGGAAAACCTAAAAAAGAACTCACGAAAGCGCAGTACTTTAATACGAATGGAAAGGATCAAGGTAAATTAAGTTTAAAAATGAAAATGATGGTGTAGTGTGGAATGTATAACGTGGAATGCCTTTATTAAAACACGGATCGGGTATATATACAAAAAGTGAAATAAAAAATAAACCAATAGGAATAAGGGTACCTAACACAATATAAAAAATAACGAAAGTGTCAGGTTAAAAATAAGTTGTATAAGCAATTCAAGTGGGCGTCTTTCAACAGAGTTGTATATAAATTATCGAATTCGATTGTTTATTTAAGATAAGCAGTTTTTAAGAACTATTCATTATTTTAAGTGATGACGTCAGCATGCGTCGTGGGAACGACGTACTGCTACAAGTACAATCGGTCAAAATTTGAGGTTCGCAACTATAGATCAATAACTTTCAAAAATCGGTTTGTCAAAATCAGAGATCGGTTATAGAAAACGCTTAACTGTCACTTTCATACAAAAAAACAATCTAAAATCCGATGCGCCCTCCCAAAGATAGATTGAAAAAAAAAGATTGGGATAACGATCCATCGATCAATTATTGAAATACTGAAAGTAGGAAATGGATTCAAATATCAATCTCGATCAGCAAATTAGGGATTGGGATTGAATATAGAAAGCGGCCGATAGACAACCAGAGATAGTTAAACTGAACTATCATTATAAAGATAATTTGCCATAGATTGAAATACCCGAATATAAAGGTAATTTTTTAATAGATACAGGAGCATCGCGTTCAATGATAGCACCCGATGCTATAAGCGGTACAATTTTTGAACAGTGCATAGACCACGAACCATTCGAAGTCAAAACTGCTCATGGTATTACAAGACACGATCTAGTAGCCTATCTTCCGCTACCACCTGTTTTTAATAATGAAGTATTCTACAAATTCCTAATATTTGACTTTGACCCTAAATATAAAGGTCTAATCTGTTAAAAGTCTTATCTAGTAATATATACATTAAAAATAAAGTTCTTTGTACGGCAAGCGCATATATACCTATTTACTTTGATTATCTAAAATATAAGATTAGTTTTGAACCACGGTGTGAAAAGTTAATCAAGGTTAAGACAAACTATTTAGATGGTAAATTTATGTACGAGGACTTCTTTTGGGATAAAGGTTTAATTTCTCCTGCAGGAATTGTAGAAGTAAAATATGTATCTTTTTTCTAACATCGGTATTAAATTTCAATAAAGAAAATTATAAAATCTTCAGCTCCTTTTATATTAGAATCTTATTAGAGTAATAATATTGAAACGTCATGTCAGCTTCACTCAAACACTCCTATCTAAAGAACTTTGCGATAAGTTAGGAAAAATAAGAACAGATCACATGAACGAGGAGGAAAAGCGTGAAATATTACAGTTATGGCATCAATACAGGGAACTGTTTCATTCTGAAAATATTCCATTAACTTTTAATCATTCAGTAAACACCAACTTAGAGTAACGGACGGAACTCCGGAATTCGTTAGATGTTATAGGCAGTCTCCGCAACAACGTCGAGAGATTCGTGCAAAAGTAGATAATCTCCTTAACCAAGGCATAATACGAGAAAGCATTTCTCCATGGTCATGTCCTGTGCACATTGCACCCAAAAAACCCGATGCATTTGGAAAAGTAAAATGGAAGCTTGTAATAGGCTACAGGAGACTTAATGATTTATTAATGATTGTGTAATTATAATTGGTGGAAACTTAACTGATGTATGTATTATTTTGTATTAATATGCTATAGGGTTTTCCATTAAGGGCGCTTGATCGTGCAGAACTTCCATCGTAGCGTGTGCTGTGTGGCACGTAGCGCCGTCCTGTTGAAACCACATGTTGTCCAGATCCATATTCTCGATTTCAGGCCAAAAGAAGTTGGTTATCATCGACCGGTATCGCTCACCATTGACGGTGACGGCCACACCATTATCGTTTTCGAAAAAATACGGACCAATCACGCCTCCGGCCCAAAATCCGCACCAAACAGTCACTTTCTGCGGGTGCATTGCCACTTGGTGAACCTCGTGTGGATTGGTCTCGTCCCAAATACGGCAATTTTGCTTGTTGACATAGCCATTCATCCAAAAATGCGCCTCGTCGCTGAAGATGATTTTTTTGCCAAAATCGGCGTCAACTTCCAACTGCTCTAATGCCCAGTCAGCGAACACACGGCGCTGTCTATGGTCATTAACCTTGAGCTCTTGGGTCAGCTGGATCTTGTACGGGTGCAGGCTCAAGTCACAACGCAAAATTCGCCAAGTTGTCGTCTGCGAAAGGCCGAGTTCCTGTGCGCGACGCGGAATTGACTGCCGCGGGTTTTCGAGGACACTGTCGCGCACAGCGGCGATATTCTCGGCAGATCTCGCGTTACGTTGACGCACGGGAACCGGCTGATTGTTAACTGACCCGGTTGACTCGAATTTGTCCACCAATCGACGGATAGTCGACTCGGCAGGACGATCATCGCGACCGTAAAACGGGCGAAGTGCGCGGAACGTTGCTCGAACTGAAGACCCATTTTCATAAAACAATTTTATGATTTGCACGTGCTGCTCGACACTGTAACCTGCCATGGTGGTTTGGGAGGACGGAATGAATATAACACACTGCATTTGACAGCTGTCACTCAAACAACATGGCCGCAATCAGCTGTCAAAGTTCAAGCGTCCCTATTGGAAAACCCTATATAAGTCACATTACGTTAAACATTTCCCTAAAAAAATAATTAATGAACACTAAACCTACCAGAGCGGTCAAATGACTGCTTTTGAAACTTTAATCTAAACTGTAATCTAATATAATAAAAAGGCCGTTTAAGCAGCTTATTGAAAAATGTGTGGCAAGTTCAATGGACAAAATTTGTTTTAAAACCTCTTATTGTTTTGTTTAATTAAATGAGTAGCCTTAGTAAAGTCGAAAATTTTATTTTCTGTTTGACAGAAAAACCTTTTCCTTTACTTTATACTTTATGGTACTTTATAATTTATTGTAAAATAACATAAATCTACAACAAAACCATAGATAACAATTACGAGATATAAATGCTCCGTTGGATGATGATTTTCTATCATTTTTAATGTTAACCAACGGATTATAATCCACTTATGATGGCGTTAGAAAATTCCAATATTAAACTATGTAGTTAACATGAAATTATTGCAAGATAATTTACGTAGCGATTTTGACAGATGTGAAGAAAGTGCTATGTTTACAAACTGGTCTAAAACAGGCGTTAACAAAGTATTTGCAAAGATGATGTGACGCAAAACGACAGCATTTTTTCTGACAATTTCAAACATTTATAGACATCGACGTCCACAAAATCCTTCGCCCAACACAAACGCGTTGGTTATTGTTGAAAGCGGTCGTCTCAAGGATTATCGAACAGTGGCCTGCTCTAGAACTGTCTAAAATATTAGACAGAACGCTGACTGTTCGGTTGAAATCGGTTGAACAACTTGTCCAAGCTCTCAACAATCCAATCATCAAACTTATCTCTCTTTTTAGACTTTATTCTACCCAAATTCATGAACTTGAACGAATTGTTCCAGTCTTAGCGATATTAGGTCCCCAGTTGCCTACGGAGCTTCACACCGATACCAGTGCCATTGGGTTTGGTGCCATTTTACTGCAAGAACATACCGGTAGAAGGAAGAGGGTTGTTGGTTATTTTAGTAGATTCACCCAGGGCGCTGAATCGCGATACCACAGTTACGAGTTGGAGACGTTGGCTATGGTCCGGGCACTCCAGCTTTTCTCCACTATTTAATCCTTTTTCTTGGACTGAGCATGAAATGACTGGAGAGGTTTGGCTTCGATCTTTTATGAAATGTCATCCTGTTCTTTGTCTGAGACTAGCTCAACCTACAAGTATCGCTCGAGCTACAAGTTTTAATAGAACGAACGTGCCATTTTATTTTTCAAAATTATACCGCAGTATTTTTTGAGATGGCTTAGTCGCGGGAGTAGCTAACGAGCTCCTGCAGAAGGGTAAGGAAGCGCTCGAAATTGCTGGCAATATGAAGTGCGAAGCCAAAGTTCCCGTCCATGAATCTCTGCAGGAGCTCTACGAGATTGTGTTGACCCTTTCGGACTCCAGAAACCGCCACAGGTACAACGCGCAAGAGCGTTCTCGACACACAAAAGAACTAGTGTGAATAGAGAGGGCACACAATAATGAGATAAACGACTTCCAGGCGTCACGACGACTGTGGTAAACCCCTTGTAGCAGAGGACCCGTAGGGATATTAACGGGGTTCTGAAGGAAACTCAGGCGGTCCATAGCTGGCTCGGGTATGAGACCGTGGAGCCCTTCGAGAAGAAAGAGATCAGAGAGTAGCAGGAGAGATTGAAAGACAGACTTAAGGCTTAAGATACTGGAAAAGAGGTGGCAAAACGGGAGAAGGTGGATGGTGGTGGATTTGATAGGGCTGTAAAAATACATGAGCAGCCTAGGGAACCAACTGGACGTCCTACGGCAAGAGGTTAACTTTTATATTTTGTTTGAATCTCATTGATACAAGTATCGTTCTCTCGTACACATCACATTATTACCATTTTGAGCAAACAGCGTTGGCAAAATTCAGGCGCCAACATGATTATGTTCGAACGCTAGGCACCATTTTCGTGAAATATTGTTGAATTGTGAATAGCATTCTTAAGTTTCTCGGAAATAATAAAATAAGTAAAGAGATTTAATTATTCTCGCCGCCAAAAATTCTGGGGTATGCATAAAAAATATAATTGTATATTATATATATAGAATAACTTAAAAACCGCGTAGATTTTATTTTATTTATAAAATATACTTAATCTGGCCATAAATACTGTTACAATTAAAAATAAACAAAATATTACATTTGAATTTGGTATCTGTCATTTTTATATGAATGTTCATTGAGTTCTCATTTTGGCGCCAATACATTGTACAATATTTTGCGATATTAAAATGGAGTGGGGTGATAAAGAATCGCTGTGATTGCATTACACAAAGTAGGTATGGAGCCGAATGCAATTTTTAAAACGCTTGGTATTAGTAAAATGTTTGTGTACCAAAACAAATTCCAACATTGGCAAAACGAATATTACGTTTAGACTATGACACAAGTATATCTGTATGAACACGAGTGTGTATGATTGCAAAATTTATTGTCACACGATAATTAGTGTAGCATCAGCCGCTGTCTGAACACGTTGTGTCCAAGTGTCTTGTTTAGTTGAAAAATTTTCGAACAGGTTTGACATTTTCAATACACCGCATCGCGTTTGACGGCATAAAATGAGTTTAACGTGGAGCAAGGAGACCACAAAGAGCCTTATCATTTTTGTAGAAGGGCTACCAGAGCTTTGGAATGTTTTATCCAGTGATGATAAAAATAGAGTAAAAAAGCAGGCGGCGCTGGAAAGTTTACCAGAAGAGTTTAAAACTACCTCGGTAGAAATAAGCAGAAAAATTAATAACGTATATGTTATCCACAGGCTGCACGCGTAGAAGTTTGTACAAAATGCTTTAAATAAGGTGATTTTGACTGATGTTGAGCATCGTGCAAACCTGCGAGCAATCATATTGGCTCTGACAGACAAGGCCCTTCGTTCCCTCTCTAGGTCCGAGTCATCTTTCAAGTCGGAGGTTACTATATGTCCAAGATATTTGAATCGATGTAACCTACTTAATTCAATACTGTTTAATCGAATGGGTGGAACAGAGTCCGGACAACCCCGACCCTTGGCCCGAAAGATCATGTATTCACTTTTCTTTGTATTATATTGTAAGCCGTGTCTAAGCGCGTATCTTTCGCATATCCCCAGTAGCTTCTGCAAACCACAAGCAGATGCACTCAGCAGCACCATGTCATCCGCATAGCTGATGTTATTAGATGTTAACACACACTCCATCGATATGACATCCAACACGTGTGCCACTAAGCTCCTCAATCAACTCATTTACATACAAGTTGAAGAGCTTTGGAGAAGTCAGCCCACTCTGTCTTACCCCACACTCCAACTTGTATGGTTCTGACATCACACTCGACCACCGGACGACGTTGACCTGATTTAGATACCAGTATTTGAAGATGTGTTCTAGATCTTCGGGCATGGAAATGCTACTAAGCTTTTGCCATAGAATATCATAGCAAACCAGGTCAAACGCCCTCGAGAGGTCGAGGAAACAAGCATAAATTGGTGTATTCCGATCGGTATAGTACTTACTTGACAGTCTGTTTTAAGCACAAAATAGCAGATTCAGTAGATATACCTGACTTAAAACCAAACAGATTGTCGTGGATTTTCAGATATTTATCAAGTTGCGCATTCAACAGACTATCAAGAACTTTTGCCAATATAGTAGCCAATGAAATTGGTCTATAATTATTTTTGTCGCTCACGTCACCCGTTTTGTTTTTCACAATTGGGACCACCACGGCCTTCATCATATCAGAAGGTAAGTACGAGTGTCCTATACACAGATTATAGAACATCGCTAACACTCTAGGCAGGTGGACGCCAGCATGCTTAAGATGCTCAATACTGAGACTGTCATGGCCGGGAGACTTTCCTCGTGACATCGATTTAATAACCTGGTCTACATCCTTCGCCGTGAATATATAGTACTTATCTCCCGACCATGGACACTCCCTAAGCTGAACGACCGTGGTGGGCCCAAGGGTGAGTTTACTGTAAAATGATTCCTAAACATATTGGCAATTGTCCCGGAAAGCCCGGCTTATTGCTACACCTACCTGTGGTCCTCCAAAAACTCCGAAAATCATGCCTAGCGTGCTGAGATGCAAGAATGTCCATCTTAATCTGTTCACTATTGTTGAGACACCATTTCAATCGAGAATTAAAACATTCTACGACTATCCCTCACCTCTTCCCACACATGTCCATCCTTCGGCTTACCATACATTACCCAAATTTTAAATTTATCCCTAGCCGCACTATGAGCGTCGCGAACATGCCTGTTCCACCCTATTACTGGCCTTTTCTTTCTCAACCGCCTAGTACAATAACTATCGGACGCCGCTGTACCTAGGGCCTCCGTTATATCAGCGTACATTCTTTCGATTATGTGTACATGATCCGACCTGGTGCATTGTTTACCCCCGCAGTTAATAAATTCATACGGAAACATAATTTGACTTAAACGATCCTTACATAATTTATTATATAATTCAATTTGTTCTGTATCTCTTTCACCCCATATTATTTTATTACAATTGTTATTTATATTATTTTCGTTCCCACTCTTAGGTTTTACTACATCCAAGTTACATTGAATTATGAGAGGAAAGTGGTCAGACCATACAGTATCATAATTAATGTTTACATTCATAACAGTTTTCAACGCCAGTTTAGTATCTACACAGTGATCTAGCCAGCTTAAGCATCCATTTGCATCGCTTAGATAACTATAAGTATCAGACAATAAACCTAACTGTTCTATATCCGCGCAGGTCCACTCTAAGTCACTACAAAAGTTCGACAGTTCATAATAAAATTGCTCACCCGGATGGGCGTTGAAGTCACCGAGCATGTAAACACATTCAACACCCTCGTTGCTGATGATAGCACTCAACGACCCGAGACAATCCGTAAACTCCACAAGATTCACAGAACTGTCAGTAGGCATGTACAGTCAGCGTCAAATAATTAGAGACGCTCAGAGTATTCAAATAAATAGACGCAACCAAAAAGTCAAAAATATCGGTACAAACAAAGTTCCCTTATTGTTGTCAACAATATACTCGCTCAAAAGGTCGAGACGTTTAAAATGTCATATAGATCGTTTCAGTCAAACCGCCATAAATATGGTTACAGTCATCTCGCCAATGGTATCCAAGCATTCTGAGTGTTCAAAAATACGGAACACATTAGAAAAATTAACTATACTCCAGCCACATTCGATCTGGAATTTTAGTAAACAAACCATGACTCATCATAATTAGGGTTGATACACTCTTAATAAAAAATAATAATTATTATAATTACAACTATATTAATTATAACACAATTTCCTTTTTAAACACAAAAATTTTAATTTAATATCGAACCCAAAAATTTAATTTAGCCGGTCAATACATAATTTATGTGAAAATTAGCTTAAAATAAAAGTTTAAAAATCTTTAAATACCACTATAATATTACTACAAAACTAACAACCCTATATTTTAATACTGACGTAAAGAAATCGCAGCTTTGTAACATTTGGAGTGTTTTTTAAGCAATTGGCAGATTTAGGAAGGTATATAATAGCGATACAGGTTCTTCGTAATTGGTGGTGTATATTTTTAGTCGTATTATAATGGTAGTATAACCACACCAGGTTAAGAATGTTAACATTACACACAACGTTTCATTACACACAGATTAAAAAAAAAAGATCTTGTTTTGGCTAACATAAATATAGTATTATAATCACTGTTTCAACCACATATATTTAGAATTTCTTCTAATATATATATCAGATAAAATTTAAGAAATTTTATTGCGGTTACATTTTAATTAATTAAAAAAAAAAATTTTTTAACGTAAATAAAGTTAAACGAAACGTAACTACGTAATTTTGTTGCATTATACGACCGCCATAATGTTTGTTTTGTTGTTAGCTTTGCTTACAATTCGCGAGTGTTTGATTCTGGCGTTCTTCCGTTCTGTTATTAATTGTTAGATATTGTTATCGTTATTTACTTTTAATTCGTTATTGTTATAAGTTTGTTGTTATCAAATATTGTTTATATTAGATTACGATGAGTAATTCTGAATTACCCGGTCCGAGTGGGCTTGGATCTGTAGCGAAATTTTCTTCGCCCAAGAAGAAACGCGCAAAGAAAACTGCCATGAGTTCGTTAGAAAAAACTGTCCTCATCAATATTTATAAACTTGTCGAGGAAACTTGGTCCAAAAATGAGTTTATATATCGAAAAGATATTGCCAAAAAGACAGCGGAAACCGCCGGCGTTAGCTTGTCTACTGTTTATAATGTTTTGGCTGAGTATAAAAATGAAAAACGTGTGCATTCGCCGATACCAGCACCAAAACGCGTGACAAAAATTGATTTGTTAGACGAACTGGACCTCAGTGGCATAAGAAGAAAGTTCCACAAGTTTTTTTTTCGAAATGAACCACCGTCATTATCACAAGTGTTACAGGCTGTTAACGACGATGAAACTCTTCCAAATTTTAAGAGAACAACTTTTCAAAAACTAATTAAAAAATTGGATATTAAATACTTGAAAAGGTCAAGAAAAAGCATGTTAATTGAAAAGTCAGATATTGTCCGATGGAGATTTGATTATTTAACAAAAATCATCAAGTTCCGTGAAGAAAAACGAAAAATATACTATCTCGATGAAACATGGCTTAACGAAGGTATATTATTTGTTGAGACTTTTTTGTAGCATTTTCCTTTATAATACATTTGTATTTTCATTTAATATTTACCAGCTATAATCTTGTTTTTTTTAGGACACACAAAATCAAAAGTATGGCAAGATGTAAGTGTGCAGTCCAGTCGGGAAGCTCATAGAGAAGGCCTATCTACGGGACTAAAAGCCCCAACAGGAAAAGGAAAACGTCTGATAATATTACATATTGGTAAATATTTAAGAATGTTAATTGATTTTGTTTTGATTTAAAATATGTTATTAAATATATTACTCTATTATAATTGTTTATATTTTGTTTACAGGAAGTGACGATGGATTTTTAAATGGTGGAGAATTAATTTTTGAAAGTAAGAAAGGGGAAGGTGATTATCATCAAGAGATGAATTCAAAAATTTTTGAAGATTGGTTTATGAAAATAATAAATAAAATTGAGCCAAACTCAATTTTTGTGATGGACAATGCACCATACATGGTAGGGCTTTGTGCAAGCTCGTCTGGGTAGGTACCACCCACTCATCAGATATTCTACCGCAAAACAGCAGTACTTGGTATTGTTGTGTTCCGGTTTGAAGGGTGAGTGAGCCAGTGTAACTACAAGCACAAGGGACATAAAATCTTTGTTCCCAAGGTTGGTGGCGCATTGACGATGTAAGCGATGGTTAACATTTCTTACTATGCTAATGTCTATTGGTGTTGGTGACCACTTACCATCAGGTGGCCCATATGCTCGTCCGCTTTCCTATTCTATAAAAAAAAATTGTGAATTAAATCCGATTGAAATGATATGGGGGCAAGTAAAAGGCTATGTCGCAGGGAAAAACAAAATTTTAAAATGGCAGATGTAAAAATATTGCTTAGAGAGGCAATGGACTTGATTACACCTGCGACATGGCAAAAATGTATCGGGCATGTCATCAAAGAGGAATTAAAAATGGCACAACTTGACCACTTAAGTGATACAGTTGCCGACCAATTTATCATGCATGTTACTGAGGATAGCACAACATCAACTTCTACTAGTAGTTCCGATAGTGACTAATGTTTTAAAAATATAAAGATTTAATAAAAATATTTCTTAAAGCAAATTTAGTTTTATTGTTAATATAAGTTTTGTAATTATTTATACCTTCCATATAAAAATATATAATATATAAATTATTTCATATATAAATAATAATAACAATTTATATTTAATAATATATTATCATATCATTTAAATTAAACATTTAACTACTATGATACAATGAAACTAAGTAATTATGATAGAATTAATGTTAAATTGTTTATAAGACGCTATTAATTATAATCATAATAATATTATATTTGCATTGTTATTTTTAAAAAGATATATTTGAAAAATAAAACCTATAAGACACTTTTTAATCTTCCAATATATAGTTCTAATAAATAATAATAAATAATGTAATTTTTATTTGATTAAATCATAAGATGAATCATTACTTTATAATATATAATTTTATATTATAATAAAAATATATTCTTATAATATAAAATAAAGCATACCAACAGACGTTGCTTTTTCCAGTATTGGAGCAATTGTAATCTCAAACCTCTCATTGACCCATTCAAATATACACAAAATTTAATCTAAATCAGTCCTGTCGTTTGGGAGGCGATAGATAAAGTTAATAAAGCGAATGATATAACTACGAGGTAATTTCCGATATCATTTTAAAATTGGAGCTATTATTTTTGAGATGTACATTATTCCAGATGATCATAAGTGTTATAATTATAACCAAGAATGCGCTTAGTCCTTTGCCTTAAATATTTAATTATTAATCATCAATTTTAATTTTTATTATCATCAAAAATAATTGTTGTACATATTTCTAAAAATGTTTTGAGCATCTGCCTGACGTTGGTTGCTAAGCAACGCTTTGTTATTAAACATTCCACATCGAATTTGGCTGGAGTATAGCATATTATAGACCTAAACGGCTTCCCAAAGATGAAAACCTCTTTAGGCAATCTAGTATTGTTTACATGTCATTCTTTTATCTATCATTGTATGTCAATTATCTGTCAGTTATATCAATATCAAGTGCAATATTAAAGAAAGTTAGTAGCAGTAACAATAGCGTTTCATACTTAAATATGTCTACATATCGCATTAGTGACTCCACAAAACATCAAATTGTATTTTTAAAGAAGGAAGGTGTCTCCGTAACTGATATTTCAAATGAACTAGGAATATCCGTAAGTATCGCATTATGAGATACATATCGAATTATTAGCATCTCTTAAGATTTTTCTTCTTTCTTATATTTAGAGAAACACCGTTGGCTCCAGAGATGGCAAAGTGATGGTGTATTGCAAAACCATGTTTCGTTTGGTCGTCCACGTCAAACAAGTGCAAATCAAGATAGAAATATAGTGCAGCGTGCTATTACTAATCGCTTTATAAACTCCAGGAGCTTATCTGTGGAATTTGGCACGTCACAGAGCACAATAAGACGACGGCTACGAGAACATGGGTTACGCCATCGCATTCCCGCCAAGAAGCCTATATTAACACCAAGGCTTAAAGCGCAGCGTTTACAATTTGCACAACATTATTTAAGTTTCAATTTTGATAATGTAATTTTTGTAGATGAGAAAGTTTTTTGCTCGTCTGCCCAGGGACGCTTATCTCTATACCGAACATCGAACACAAGGTATGATGAAAGAAATGTCCTCCCTAATAATCGCAGTGGTCGAATCACATTAGGATTTTGGGGATGGATGAACCAAAACGGACCAGGAGAGCTAGTAGAGGTTGGAGGAAGAATGAATGGCCCCCGATACAAAGACATTCTCGAAAACGTTTTGCTCCCAACAGCCAAAATTTTTTTTCCTGACGAAAGGATTAAGTTTGTCCAAGACAACAGTTCCGTGCACAACTCCAGAGTTGTTCAAAATTACTTGGAAGGTAATAGAGACCTGGAGTTAATTTCGATGCCGCCTCATAGCCCCGACCTAAACCCGATCGAAAATTTGTGGGGCAAAATGGTTCAGGTATGGGACAGTACGCGAGCACGAACCGCCGCAAATTTAAGAACTCACGTAGAAGAAATTTGGGAGTCCATGAGAGGAGACAATTTTTGTTACAATGCGGTAACATCAATGCGAAGACGTCTTTCTGACGTTATTCTAGCAGATGGTGGCTATACACGATTTTAATTAAATAAATAATTAGAGCTAAAAATGATTGTTTTTTTTACACCTGACGAGAGTTTTTAGTGTTTTGTACTTCGAAAGTAATTTGATCGAAAGTACTCTTTTTGTCGTTGATATGAAATCTATTAATTTTAATTAGGTACCGTAAATGCGTACAACATGAGACTCGAAGGTAAACTGAGACTAAACTTCCATGGCATATATTATTACATGTAGTATCATTATTATTTTGGCAACACTGACAGTTCAGTTTCAAATTTGTTGTGTGAGGTTCCATACTTGCTGTCGTGAAGGATTTTTTACCAGGTAAGTAGTATTTTTTGAGAAATAGACATTAATTTGTTTGTGAAATTTATTGTTGTACTACATATACCTCAGAACTCTGATAATTGACTAATAAGTACTGTGATTTAAATCGATTAATCAATCCCATCTTGTCAAGCATGTTCCCATAGACAAAAAAAACTCCATGTTTTAGACTATTTGTTAAATGTTGCCAGAATAAATTTAAAATTTCCTCAAACTGGACGCATTTTATTTTTATGAAGGAAAATTGAGACCATGTCTCAAATTAGGTGCTTATGAGTCAAATTAGGTGCATATGTCTCAAATTTTATTCAAATCGTTAGTGGTTCAATTTCAAGTAATTATGATAATTATTAATGATACATTTTTTTTTTTGTTTCAGTAATTATGTCTGCGTAAATAGCATTTAATATTAAATGCTATTTACGCATATAATTTAAATATCCCTATTTTTTTAATATTAAACAATCCCCATTAAATATTATGATGTTTAAAGTGCTCATATAGATTTGGCTGGTTTGCGATTTAAGTATCGTAAACGACTATGCACGATTTTTTTTAAAAACAACACATGTCTATGACCTCGTGCTTAAACTGAAAAGGATTGGAGTTGTTTCTATCCCTTTCATTTTATGCATAAATATTTTATTATTATTTGATGTGAGAAATTATATTTAAAATATATAGCAATAAAGTTAATTTTTCTAATGTGTTCCGTATTTTTGAACACTCAGAATGCTTGGATAGCATTGACGAGATGACTGTAACCATATTTATGGCGTTTTGACTGAAACGATCTATATGACATTTTAAACGTCTCGACCTTTTGAGCGAGTATATTGTTGACAACAATAAAGGAACTTTGTTTGTACCGATATTATTGACTTTTTGGTTGCGTCTATTTATTTGAATACTCTGAGCGTCTCTAATTATTTGACGCTGACTGTACACACTGAACACTAAAAATGTCTTTTTACCATCACTTATTTTAATAGCGCACAATCTAGTGTTATCACAGTTAACAACCGACACGTCCTTAAAAACTTTCTTATTCCACAATAAAGCTACTCCCCCATAAGGGCGTCCTGTGATCATTCCTCTCGCAGGATCCATGGGAGAAATACCCGTGTACGCGAATTCATCATGTATACAGCTTAAGAAGTCAATATCGTGAGGTAGAAGCCAATGTTCTTGAAGGGCGATTATGTGTGCTGTGCAACACAGCCGCCGTATATCCTGAACTGAGCGTTTTGCATTTTTACAATTAAAACTTACAAAGTTATACAAGTTGTTATTTGCCATTATTAAGTTTTATTCTCGGCCGACACAGTGATATTGCTGTTCGTGTTCTTATGAAAATTTACAAACCGTCTGAATATGACACCCTGTGGCCATAGCTTATCATCCAAAAATACTGACAACTTACACTCAGATACAAAGAATTTATAAGCTTTATGGTTACGTTCTTTTTTAAATATGATTTTCTCCAATGTTATCTTTTCGTTCGTTTTTTTATAAACATAGTCGACTATATATTTTTCGAGTGTATCCTTATGAATTTTCGTAATAAAAATAGGAATTTTCGTATCGGCGGCCTTAAAGTTTCCTTCCATGTCACGTGTAATTCCCGCTGTGCCGTGATATCGGTAACGGACTGACTTTCTTCTTGTGACCCTCTGCCAGCTTTCATCAACGCCATTACTAACACCGGGCGCAGATGCCTTTAAAGTAATTGTATTTGTTTCTCTGCGGCGGTCAGAAGTGCGAGACCCAGTATGATCGCCATGCACAGTACAATGACCGCCCCTCGCAGCTGATCTCAGCGACGTCACATCGACTTGTCTGTCAGCATCATTCAAATATACCTTTTGCTTCGGTTTTTCAACACAGCTGATTCATGCGCACTCAGCTCTTCACTTCTATCTACCCTCAAAGTATCGCTAAATTCTTGCCGAGTACGGCGGCTATTCAAATTATTGCCGTTATCTTCAAAGGGCTCATTCATGGATTCCGTTGAAAACCAGTCATTTATACATTTTACACCACACTTTAAATTTACATTATTCGTGTTGATCGATGGTAATGTCAGTTTTAATGTTTTGCAACAGTTCTATTTTGCACTAGCTAAGCTGACTCTGCGTAACGTAACTAGACTTTATTACATCTAAGTCACTTTGTATCTTAAGGAGATTCTTTAATAATTTCGTACAGTCAATGTGGTCAAATAAAATCGGCGGTAACTTTTCCAATTGACGAGCTACAAACACAGGAATAATGTCCGGTTCAGTCGCCTTAAACAAGTTTATAATATCATACAAATCCCTCTCTCCTTTTCCTTTGTTTTTACGATTTATTTTTATTTTATCCGTAGGTATCGAGTCAAACAGCAATGATTTCGAATTCTTGATTTCTTCACTCGAAAATGATGACGTACAAATCCGCACCAACGTCTCTTCATCCACTATCGAAATTTTATTTTGTATGAAGGACAATAATTCGTCATTACTATATTGCACGAGTTACACTTAAGTGCCGCCATTTCTAACTTGCAACGTTAAAACACCGAGCGCAACAGCTTACGTTCAAACACGCCCGACCCGGAAGGATGCGCGCGACTGACAAAAAGAGTTGACGAGGAAGTGATGAAAATTATACTAGTACTTGGGAATATTTTGAGGCTTTAAAATCTATGTTACCCTCTACGAAAGTAAATAACACTGTGGGTAGTATGGTAAGTGAATTTTATTGATCAAATGTACCACCAGGTGCATATGTATACCGTGAATTTCTTGTTATTAAAAAATTATACAATACACATAATAGCACACATTACACTATTTACTTTATTAGGGCTGAGATCTATTGCTTTCCGTAAAATTCTAAAGCGGTTTGCACTGTGATGGGCACGAAGAGCCTTTTCGAGGATCTGCCCTCTGCCAATTCCAACCAGCAATTAGATCTTTGAAACCTGCTGCTTTCAAGGCCGGGGGCATGTTAACGCCATATAGTAAAGCTCCGTAATACAATCAAGCGATGATCGACGATCGAGGAGCGCGCGCGAAGGGGTGGGTGTGGGCGGCATAACACGATTTGGCCCCGGTCGATTTCGAAAAGGGTATGGCTTTGGAATAAATATATGTACACATATGTACACATATTTGGAGGAGCTTCCGCTTTGGGTCACATGGCGCAAACGGTGACTTTATTGGTTGCTGTGGTGTCCGGGGTCTTTTTGGGTTCCCGGAGACGAGAGGTACGAGAGCAACTAATAGTCAATGGGTTTGACAACTGCAGAGATGAGTATGAGAAAGCACTTACGCGCACCAGCCAAAAAAAAAAAATACAAAAGGCCGAATATTAGATCTAGAAAGGAATAATTCAAATCAAAAGGCCGCTCAAACCCAATGTCTATTTGATGAACTGCTTGGAAAAGCACCCATCTTAGTGTCTCCAGTCTGTCATAACAATAAAATTTAACAGTAGATCTGACTGGAGACGATACGGTGACATCCTATCCAGTTTTGAGTAAAAATAAATTGAAGAAATATATAAAGATTAATAAATATATTAAAAAAACACAAAAGGTATTAAATTCAAAAAATAAATGCTCAAACTATCAAAAAATTTGTAAAGAAAGAAACGCATTCAAAAAAAAAAAAGAAAATACTCTGAAGAGGTAACAAATTAGACTGAGTTATGAGGCTGATGTGAAGTCTCGTCAGGATGAGATATCATTGTTACATATGTAGCTCCCCAAATACCATATCAAAAAAGTATAAAACGGCACAAAAAGAAACTTCTAAACATATTGCTGCTATGAACGAACTGCTTGAAAAAATTAAATATGAGACAGATCGCTTTGACCTGCTTACAAAAAATTATGCTTTTGATTGTCAGAGTTTTCCTCAGGATCATTCGGGGCAGAATATGAATATTAATATCATATCTCCATCTCACATACATGATACATATATCTCAATACACATAATATTTCTTCCAAAAATTATACCTTTATTTCTTCCAATTTCATCACTATATAGTGATGAAATTGAAAGAAATATAGGTAATTTACTCCATAATTTATGTAAAGGACAATTACTAATTACTCCATGCCGGATGCATCACATTCTCATATCGACGTAGGAAAGCATATTTTCTGTAAGTAGACAAAATACAGTTCTTGCAAATCAGGAAGGCGAGTAGTTTTTATTTGTGGTTAAACGTGTACATGCATATTGCAATAGTGTGCGTGTCTGACGACGCGGTCAGTTGCGAGCGCGCCATCGCTCAGGTTAGTTGTGTTTATTGTTCCCGGACGCTAATTGCCGTGAAGTACTGTCAGCATGTCAAAGCGCAAAGTTATCCATAGCGAGGTAAATTGTTTTTTTTCTAGTTTTGACATTAAATAAAAATGGTTATTTTTTTAATTTAAGTTATTGTTTAGTTTTGACTTTTGATACTTATTCAATTGTATATTTTATTGTTTTTAGGGTCGAGCAATCATTGCTAAAGTCTTTCACTTTCTTAAAGATGAATATAGTTTTATGAAAGCAAATAACAGTGATGGATGTGACCTAAGTCCATTAGCAAACATATTAGAAAGAACTGCCCAAGCAACAGGCGTCAGTGAACGCACAGTAACTAGAATTTTAAAAGAAGAGAAGGAGTTGCCATCGTCATCAACCAAGTTTACTTCACCCATGAAAAAGCGACGTAAAAGAGACAGTAAATTTAATTTAGATAATATGAATCAAGAAATTATTCGAACTACAATTCAAAATTTTCATATAGAACACAATGAACTTCCAACTTTGGCAAAACTTCAGTCTGCATTAAGAGAAAAAATTGGTTTTGACGGATGTTTGAGCACATTACGTTCGTTGCTTATAAAAATGGGCTACAAATGGACCAAGATTGAAAACAATCGTAAATCTTTACAAGAAAGGCATGAGATACAATTGTGGAGATTTAATTTTTTGAAAAAAAATCATGAATACCGTGAACAAGGCCGTCCCATTATATATACAGACGAAACCTATGTGCTAACCTCGCATGTACGTCAAAACACGTGGAATTTAAAAATGCTAGATACTAAGACAAAAGACAAGTCATTTAAAAAAAAGTTGAGTACCGGTGCTCGTTTTATTATAGTGCATGCAGGTAGTAGTAGTGGATTTATTAAAGATGTTTCGTTAATATACAAAGCATCATCCACAACTGGAGATTATCACTCTAATATGAATTTCAATAATTATAACAAATGGCTGAATGAAAAGCTGCTGCCAAATTTACCAGATAAATCTGTTATAGTGATAGACAACGCATCCTATCATAATACTCGAAGTAGTAGTATACCTACGTCAAATTCGCGCAAGAGCGACATGCAAAAGTGGCTGACGGAACACGGTATTCCTTTCAATGAACGGTCCCGCAACGTAGAATTGTATGATTTAATAATCAGAAATAAGCAGCGTTTTATTTCATATAGAATTGACGAGATAATAAAAAGCAAAGGTTTCGAAATTCTTCGACTGCCACCATATCACCCCGAGTTAAATGCCATTGAAAACATCTGGGGTATTTTGAAGAATAAGATTGCCTCGAAAAATATTGGTCAAAATATGACAGAAGTACAAAATTTAATAGCTGAAGGTTTAAACAGTATCGATAACAACATCTGGTTTAATACATGCAAGCATGTCGAAAAAATTGAAAAGGAGTATATGAAATATTTTGATTATGACTTTTAATTTATAATTAATGTGGGTGAATCAAGTGATAGCAGCACGACTGACTTTGAAACTAATAGCGACAGTTCCGTAGAAGATTAATGCGACACATTTTTCACATTCGTAAAAATAGATGGAAGTTTGTTATTAAATAGTTCCAGCCTAACCTTATTTTCATAATTTTGCCATATCTTGAGTTCAATTGGGTATCCTTAAGTCTTAAGTTTCGCTTAAATTACCGTCAAACTTAAACCCAAATGTAGAAAAACATAATTTTATTTTAATACATTCCCTTACTTAGTATTTTAAATAATAAAAATTTTAGTTAAAAAGTTTTATGTTTTATTTTAAAATCAATTGAACATATAAAAATATTGGTATTATTTTTATGCTAACCATACCCGCTTTCGTTTTCACGCACACTTAGACACGTATACGGACACGTATTTACCACAAGTAAATTCCGCTCGACTTCGTGATTTGCAAGAACTGTACCTAAAATTACTTTTTACTACCATTAGAATCAGAAAAAAAAGCCGCATCGAATGACCCGGGTCCTGTGTCTCTACGATGAAAAAAAAAATTACATAAGCCGTTGAAAACGCCCGTACTTATATTTTTTTTAGCAAGATTAAATGCTGTATTTATACCAAAATTTAGTCATTTTAGACATTTTGTACTTACAGCAAAAGAAAGACTGCATTTTTTGCTTTACAAATACTTACTTCTTTCCATTTAAAAACTTAACGCTACTTAACGCTACTTACAGCATTTCTGCGGCGTGTGATTTTTACATTCCTTGACTAACAGCAAGTTTAGGGACCTACAGTTTTAGTTTTTGTTATTTACAGCAAATCATCACGTATTAGCTTTAAAAGCTCACACCACATAATGCATTTTAAAAACCTGTGATTTTTTAGAAATTTGAGATAATGCATTTTGATAAATCATTTATCATTTCATTTTACCGTTACGCCATTGAAAAAATGATAGTACTTTGAAGTTGTGTCGGTGTTACCGCATCGCTACTGGCTCCGCCCGCACCCTTCATTCCTTGTACGACATTCTGTTATTGTCTCATTATAAGCGTGACATTTGATTTGAAACGTCGTGTGTGCTGATTGTCCGTAATAAGTGGTGTGATTTAGATTGAACCTGAGTATTTTATCACGAAAACGTAAGTAAATTTTCCGAATGATTATTATTAAGTGTCGATAAGTATTTACGTATTGTATCTTAATCGAAACTATCTAATACAAGCAAAGATATTTGTAATCTGCCATAATTAGGTTTAAGCATTTTTTCTAGGTAGTTTCAAAGTATAAAAATGATCAATTTACTTGTCCTTCTACAGATTTTTCATGAATATCGTCACACCTGTAATCCCCTGACGGAGTAGGCATTTCACCGACGTATTTAGTCTCCAATGTGACTGGTGGCGAACCAACCAATATATTACGAGCACAAACCCGGTTGCTAGCTGCAATTGAGGAAGTTTCACAACAGTAAAACCACATATTACACTTTGCTTTAGCCGGGAATCGAACCCGAAACCTCATGACCTATAATCAGCAATCACAATCACTAGGCCAACGAGGGTAACAAGATATTTTTTTATTTTTTATAAGCTGCCTTGCTTATTTTAGATGGCGAAACGCAGGGAATGGATGGACGAATTGAGACCTCTTCAAGAAGACATTGTTGAAGAGCATAAGGCAATTTAATTCCTTCTAAATTGAAAAATAAAAAAAAAAATCACAGACCGATGAATCTAATAATTTTTCGCAAAATAATTGCAAAATGACACCACGACATACAAGGAATTTGGAAGAGGACACGACTAGTAGCAAAGAATTGACTCCAACTTTTCGAAACCCAGAAAAATACATGAGTGCAACCGACCACATACTAAGAAAAATTTTACCGCCACCGCTTCAAGCTTCGGGCTTGACGGAAATCCCAACAGACTTGCATAAGGTTGCGAAATCACCCAAGAAACATGTATTACAAAACATGCTAAATTAGATTTTATTGTAACCATTGAGAATGAAGATGTTTTGGATGAAAGTATTCCACATTTAACAGCTTGTAATGCCTACTGTGATTACCAGTTGAGAATGATGGTAAGCAAATCAAAACCTAATGTCTCCATTCTATCCCAGAATTAGGTGGTGGTGTTGAGAGCAATATAGAACATCCTCAAAGTAAATCACCAGCTACTGAGAAGAGAGCTATGATCGAAAGCAACGTAAAACGTTCATTCACTTCATTCATTCATTCAAAATTGATGGACCCTGAAAGTCTACCCTCCGGTCTTAGAGCATGTGCAGCAATAGAGAGCCACATGCAAACGCACCTTCAATGTCCATCTCCAGTTCTTGATACAAGTGTTGCTACTCAAAGTAACGTGCTACAGTTTCGGTGTCCATCTCTAGTACCTTCAACATTTTGCGATTTTTGCGATTGAGGGCGACGTAGTGCAGGTATCATCTTCAAGCTATTCTCTGGTTCCTGGCATAAGTACTGGTACAAATGGCACTGTGCAGATGCAATTTATTTCTGAAAACAGTTCTGCAATTGAGAGTAATATAGTGCCAATAGGATCTCCAAGTCTATCAATGTTCCCTAGAACGAGTGACAGCAACGTGGTGCAGATACAGTTTCGAAGAAGTTTACCATCCCCCGAAACAAACAAAATACAAATAACAGAGGACAGAGGCACCAGAAGGATAAATCCTAAAAGATACAAGAAAAAACTAAATTTCGATAAATGTTATCTTGATTATGTGGACGATGCGGGTACATTATTGTTAAATGAAACCTTTCCATCAGATGATTCAACAGACTGGATCGAAGTGGAAGAGTCATCTGACGAGATGGAAGATGGAGATCAACACTCAAACTGCAAAAAGAACAAGCAAGGCAAACATAAAGACAAAATAAAAACAAAGACAAATCATAGGCACATAAATATAGAAAAAAATAAAACAAAAGCATTGATTAAAAAAGAAAATGAAGAAAAAAAGAAACAATATTTAACTAGAAAAGGAAAACCTATTGAGGAAAAAAAAATGAAACCAAACCAATGTACTGGCAAAAAATGTAGAAATAACTGTGAAAACATAACCGAAGAACGGCGTACAAAATTTAACTATTTTTGGAATCTTAAGTGTACGCAAAGGCGCAAAGATTGGATTGCTCAATGCTGTCATAAAAAAGTGTAAAGAACCACACGTCACAAAATAGCGGAGTTCGACTTCCCAACGGGCGATTTCACTGGCACTGATTCAGGAGATGAATACAGGCCTGATCCTCATGCAAGGTTGTCTGTTCATTCTGGCCCCAAGGTCGTTGAAATTTCTACCTACTTATCACTCATTATCTTTAATGAAGGTTTTCAAGGTGTATTAAAAGTAATGTCGATTATGGGTTGCCCCGTTGGCCGCGAAGAACATACTTATGTTGAGAAACGTGGTGAAACGCGAATCTTGCATTCTAAGCAGCGCATAAGTGATGTCGTAAAACAAGCCGGAATTGACACAAGAGCTAAACAATCTGCTTTGAAAGAGTTCCAAGAGGAAGAGGAAGGAATACTCTATGGACCAGGCATCGCTGATAGAGGGTAAGTTGAGATTTTCATAGTTTTAACCGGACTTGAAACTTTAAACGCGTTTTTCTCGAAATTGTTTTTTTTTAAACTTTCCTCCATCGTATCATCGTATCAATTTGTAGGGTACATTCAGCACATGTAGACGCGTGGAATTAACTATTATCAATCCTTAAAATAAAAAGAAACGCAAAATTCGCAACATTTTTTCCACAGTCTACCAAAAATCAAATTTTTGGTATTTTCACTTGGTTATAGTGCATTTAGGCTTACAGATTAAAATGCCGCAGATTTTTTTGTCTTAGATAAGCCAATCAGCCGGAATCGTGGAGGAAGTGTGAGTCCATTTTTTCGAGGCGGGGGTGTTCAGAGCGCTGTAACTCACGTTCTTCTCAATATTTTTAACTAAACATTTATATTTATACTCTGGAAATATATGTTAATAAATGATAATAAACTTAAAGTTCTATCTTTTTACTGGTCATAAAAAAAAAACTAAAAAATGCCCAAAAAACAGGCCCTTAATTAATAGTAAAGCTCTATGGATAATTGCAATTACAACTTTACGTTGACCTGGAAACGTAACAATTTTTTAAGTTTTTAAGAGTGTTTACCAAATTTGTATTACAGATAACTAAAAGAATATGATACAGTTGATTATTGCGTATGCCTCTCCCAATCGGAGTCTCGCCAAGTTTGAACAACTGCTGGTTGTGGTCGGGGCTCTGGTTGGGCAGGTATCGCCCAGCCCGGTGATAGTTGCGGGGGACTTCAATGCCAAATCTACGGCTTGGGGTTCCCCTGCGACGGATGCCAGATGTGTGGCTTTGGAGGAGTGAGCAGTTTCGCTGGGTCTCACGGTGATCAACAGTGGATCGGAGAGCACGTGCGTGCGGTTACAGGGCGAATCGATCTTCGACGCTTCTCGTTCGCGTCCAACGCCCTGGCCTGCCGTGTTCGGGACTGGAGGGTGGAGACGGGTGTGGAGACTCTATCGGATCATCGATACATTCGATTTGATGTCTCTGCGGTTCCCGTCATCCAGCCCGCTGTTGAGCGGTCAGAAGGTCCGCGGTGGAGTCTTGGCCGCCGCGATAGCCAGCTGGCAAAAAAGGCGGCCATCGTGGAGGCTTGGGGCGCCGGTTCCGACCCGGTTGTCCAGGCTGACCGAGAGGCTGACCAACACGGCGCCGCCCTGATCCGCATTTGCGATGCCGAGAGTCAAGCATTAAACTCCACGTCACCGTGTTTATTGGTGGCGTCCAGGGCTCCGCCAATTACGACGAGCCTGCGTTGCGGCCCGTCGCCAATACGCTCGGTGTAGGAGGAAACGAGTTCGTGACCATGCATCTTTCCGAGATCTTTCCCGAGAGAGAAGTGTTCGTCTCACCAACGATGGTACCCAATAGTACAGGCCGAGAGACGGTGGACCAGGCGTACCCGGTTACCGAGGCAGAGTTGTGTGCGGCTGCCCCAGGGCCAGGGACGGTATTATGGGGCGCGCCCTGGCAATTACCTTAGGAGAGATCAGTGAGAGCGCCCGGCGCCTATTCTCCGCGTGTCTAGCTCAAGGCATCCCGCCCATCATGCTGCTCGACGAGGCGAGCAAGGTCTTTGAGTGTGTGCTTGCAGCCCGTCTAGTCGGCAGCATGGAGCCAGGCCTTAACGAGTGGCAGTATGGCCCGGCCGCTCGACGCTGGACGCGATTTCCAGGGTAAGGGAGCTCGCGAAGGAGGAGGTTTCTCGGAGTGGGGTACTGATGGCAGTTTCGTTGGATATTTCCAACGCCTTCAACACCCTGCCCTAGGAGGTGATAATTGAGGGCCTTAAATACCACGGTTTGCCGGTTTACCTGCGTCGAACCATCGCCGACTACTTCTCGGGCCGAGCGGTCGTCTACCCAACAAGGAAGGGTCTGGTCAGAAGACGAATGACAGGGCTCGGTATTGGGGGCCGTTACTGTGAAACATCGGTTACGATTGGGTGCTTCGTGGGGCCACCACTCTGTGGCCCCCCCGCAGCGTCCCCCCCCCTTCAGCGTCACCTGCTACGCT
The DNA here is from genome assembly GCA_905220585.2 of Nymphalis polychloros. Classification (NCBI taxonomy): domain Eukaryota; kingdom Metazoa; phylum Arthropoda; class Insecta; order Lepidoptera; family Nymphalidae; genus Nymphalis; species Nymphalis polychloros. Next base: position 2,320,275 of record HG992262.1, read on the forward strand.
GACGACACCTTCATGTCGGCCCGTGGCAGCTCCCATCGGGAGGCGGCTTATCTAGCCACGGCGGGTGTGGCACATGCGGTCCACCGCATCTGCGCACTGGGTCTCGAGGTGGCCTTACACAAATTCGAGACCCTAGTATTTCATGGGCCTCGGAACGCCCCACCTCAGGGGATGGCAATTACAATCGGCAGAACTTCCATCAACATCGGGTCGACGATGAAGTACCTGGGACTCGTCCTCGACGGCAGGTGGAAGTTCAAGGAGCACTTCCGGCGCTTGGCCCCAAGACTGCTGTAGCTGGACCACTTGGGCGGATTCTGCCCAACATTGGAGGGCCAGGAGGCTCGTGCTCGTGGTAGTATTTTTTATACGTTTATATTTTTTTAATAGTAATAAGTGAAGCGTTTGCTTTTACTTTAAAATGAAGTTTAAAGTTGAAGTTTAAATTATACCATTTTATTTTTTTAGTCGAGAAGAACAATATGTTGTGAAAAATTACATCATTTGCATAAGTGACGTTACAGCACCGCATGTGCGATATACCGATCGCGCGATTAATTTAATAGATATAAAAATTAAAAAAAATCTTGACGTCATTTCAGGAATTCAATGTGAGTGATGAACCACAACCAGGGCCGTCGCATAGTACATCGCCTTTACAAAAAAGGACAAAGCGTGGTTATTTGTCCAAAAATGAAAAAAATTTTGCCATAAGCACGTTAAAGGCAATCTTACGACGTATTCATATGAGTCTGAAATTATAAAAACTACGGCTGACATTATGGCTGTGGCGCAGTCTAATATATACAGGATTAGGGTTGCCAGGCGTCGGGATAAAGCCGGACATAGGCTTTTTGATTGCCTGTCCGGCCAAAATAAACGGTGTCCGGCTTTTTACATTTTATTAATTTATTTCACAAAAGAGCGAGTGCCGAGCATGGCCGAGCGCAGGGGAGTCGACTGTCAGTCGTTTCCGTAGTCCGCAGGGCGTGTCCCGCCCGTCCCCTTGCGCCACGCCGCCGCCAGATACACTACAGTGCCGTTGCGTCGTCAGTTTTTGTATTCAGCGACTATAATTTAAGTATGACGGCGGCAACAGATGTTCGACAAAAACAACGGACAGCGATAACAATGCGCTAGTGGCACGTGCACCTGACGTCATCTGTTTAGTATAAAAACCATCGTAATATTAATCCGGCACGCATTTCTTTTGGATGCGTCTTGGTGCACGGACACTGTCCCAGTAGCCTGCCCTGACTGCCATTTTGGCATTCCACGCCATTATTATAGTCTAAATTTAAATGATATTATAATTATCAGAATAATGATTAATTATATTATGTTATATCTCACTATAATAATTGATTAAGATTTAAGATATTTAATTCAATTAAATCATTTATTAATAATTTATTAATACTGAACTCTTGATTATAATAAAGAAATTGTATAGACAATTTGATCTTTTACTTCTGATGTCAGCCTGAAAACCGACAAGTACAATAAAGTACAGTACAAACAATACTTACCGTATTGTTTGTACTGTACTTTATTGATGCTAGGTTATTTCAGATATTATTATAAGTGTGAGTTATGCGATGACAAACAAATAAAAGTCATTTCATTTATTTTCAGATCTCAAAATGCCAAAGAGAAAATGTATTTTATCAGAAAATTTTAAAAATATATATAAAATGTTTAAGCCGACATCAGAACTCTCGGGGGTAAAGTGTGAGCTTTGCGACCAGTTAATATTAATAGCTAGTAAGGGAAAATATCTATATCCTAGGAGCTAAAGAATCCCTAAGACAGAAATTTAAAGAAATTAAAATATTAACGGCTTCTCAACATATTATGTAATGTTATGTATGTTCGGAACAACAAACAAAAACAAATGTGATACTCATAACATTGGTACAAGGAACAATCACAAATTAATTACTCCCGTTACTCAACTGCATAGAGTCAGTAGCTCTTTTGTGGAGCAATGTATACGGTTCTACAACAGGATCCCAGAAGGCGTTCAAAATGCCTCAGAGGCTAAATTAAAAAAAAATTGTAAAGGAACGCTTGTGTGCAAAAGGTTATTATACAATTAATGATTTTATGGATGATAGCACACCTTGGGAATGACACGATCGTCGCATGGCTATTTCAATTTCGCCGATTTTTCTAAGGGCTGGGTGTTTCGAACCAGTGATAGTTTCTAGTTTGACTATCAATAAGAAATTGTAATACATCAACATTGAATAAAGTATTTTGAATGCCTCCAGAAAACCCATCACCTAAAATCACCCCATACCATCACTTACCCCAAAAACTCACCCTTACTGTGTGCAGTGAGGCCAGTCCTCCGTCCAGTATATCACCCCGTGTGAGGACTCATTAAGAGGCTCACGTGGGTTAACCCCAAAACCTACACCCCAGCACCCCCTTCATATAAACACATAAATAAAAAAGTAAAATAAAATAATAATATATACAGCGTGTAACAAAATTCGTGTCCGACCCGTGAAGTGGTTATTAGGTATCGTGTGCCGGTTCTATTTATGTAATAATTTTAAAAATACTAAGCAAAAAATTTATCCCGGATTTTTTTTTTTAATTAAATGACGAAAATTACGTGGCAACACAGGTGTGGGCAATAGCGCTCGATAGCTCTTACCTATCGGGTAGCTAAGACACGCGGTCATGACCTCAGTAGTCCACGTTTTTATTACCAACAGTGTCGTTAAACACAATTAATATATTTTTTTAAGTAATTTTTTTTCTTAGTATTTTAAAAATTATTACATAAATAGAATCGTCACCTGTATATATACAATAACATCTTTAAACACAAACAACTATCGTCAAGCTACCTTAATATATTTTTGAAAATAAATTAAAACTTAAGGTAAGTTTAAATTATTTTCAAAAAAAAAAATGACACCCACTAGTGGTAAATCCTTAACATCACATGGGACGGCGAAAGCTGCCCCAAAATCAAAAACATTGAGGCAATGCGTTTAAAAAAAATTAACGTCAACACAAGCAGCGCAATATACAGTCGCACCAGCGGAATTTACCGCCGAATTACCACCGCGCACGCCACCGCCAAACGTGGCCGTCATCAACATCACGGACGACAATCCCGAGGGTAGACCTGAACATCACGTGTCTGATCTGGAGGTCCTAATAGTCCATAGGGTCCAGTCCATCTGCCTTAAATAGGAGGGTAAGCCTCCTATATACAACACCAAAGCGAGGTACTGGAGTCGAAATGGACAGAGTGACGGGGGTAGCAAACGCATACCTCCAAAAATGCAAGGAGGCTTTGGAAGTCGCGACAACGATGAAGCGGGAATATAAGGCTACTTGCCATGAATGCCTGCAGGGGCTCTACGAAACTATCCTCTCCGTCTTGGAATCAAGAAACAGGCATAAGTTTAACCTGGAGAAAGAGCGCTCCCGTCACGCACAAGACTTGGTGCATCACAGACCTCCAGGAGGCCAAAAAAACAGTGGTCGAACAAATAAGCTTGGCCCGTAACGACATCAGCGGAACCCTGAAAGAGACTCAGGCGGTCCACAGCTGGCTCGGCTACGAGACCGGGGAGGCGTTCAGAGACATATATGAAGTCCGAGAGGATCCCACAACACGTTCGATCTAGGAGCGGACAGTCAAAAATGGGAGAGGCTGGAAGCCGGGATCACAGAGCTGCACACCAATATAAACAGCCTAAGCAACCAGCTAGACATCCTGCGACAAGAGGTCGATAAAACCATGACCCTTGTCGCTGAAATACCACATCCCTCCCAAGACACTGAAGTATGCGTCGACGAACTTAAGGTGTTGGCCAGGATAGAATCTGGCCTATCAGATATAAAAAAATACCAACTGTATGCGCCTTAACTAATTTGTGGAGCAAAGATTATTTGTGGCGCATTGCATATAATGTAGATAAGGCTGTTCGTAAGACTACAGACGAAGCCGTGTCGACCAATCGTTGCAGCCCTACGGTCCGACGTCATCGCCCGAGGAGAGGGGACCTTTCAACGACGACACTTTTTTTTTGCGATATCTCTGGGCGCTCGACACAAAATCCATTGTTCATATATTTCAACATTTTGTTTCAAAGTCTGGATTTTGTACTTTATAACTAGCATAATGCTATATGTAATGTAATTTAGTGTAAATATAAAATACTTAGTTAAACTACACACATTGATTACCCAACTACCCAAATATTATAGATAATTATTTAATCATTATATTATTTTTGTTAATGGTTTATTTAAGTGATATGTATATTAATATTTTAAAGTATAGTTAACGCTAGATTCCCACCAACCCGCACTGGAGCAGCGTGGTGGAATAAGCTCCAAACCTTCTTCTCACAAGAGGAGAAGAGGCCTTAGCCCAGCAGTGGGACATTCACAGGCTGTTACTTTAACGCTAGATTGGTAATAGATAATACATTAAAGTATAAGCTAAAACCGATTATCATCTCTAAACAAATTAATTTACATTCACAAAGCTATATTTCAATCCAAGTCTAAGTAACATTTTATCTTGCGATTCATTCTTGTGTATTATTACAATTTACTAGTTATTTTTAAAGATAAGCTCGACTAAAAAACTTGTGTAGTTTAAATCATTTTGTGGAAGTTTATGTGGTCCATTTAGTTTCAAATATTTGTTTGTTGCTTCCTCATTAGCTGTTTGTTTTCAAATGATTTATACATAGATATTTTCCGTATAGTTTTGCAGGTGGAGCTGACGACCGCACGCGCCGGTTGAATAAGGGTAGTAATATAAACAGAAGGGAAGCGAAAGCCATAATATTCAGTTTTAATTATATAGCATTAGCGTATGTTTTTATAGTTTCTTTCATTGAACATTACTGATTATTTGTTTCCGATTACCTGAGTTGAGATTACAGTCATTTAAACAATAATCATGTCGGACGCGAAGATAAAATATTTGCTTACTAAACGTAGCTCAGTTAAAGGACGTTTAACAAAATTTAAAAATTATTTAAGCTATTTAGACAACTTGAGCAAGCTCGGTGAGGTCGAGATATCGAAATTAAACATACAACTTGCTAAAACAGAGAATTTATCAAGATCTTTTGAGGATTTGCAAACTCAGATAGAAGTTTTGAATTCGGCACAGTTGGATGTGAAGATTGATGAGCGTGATAACATTGAGGTCGAATTTGCTAGCCTCATTGCCACTGCCCAGCGTTTTCAAAATAAATACAATGAAGCTAATACTTCGCACGCCATCGATGCTCATAGTAACGCATCACACTGTTGTCATGAACAATCAGGAATAGGTTTCAAACCTCCAACTCTGTAAATAGGGAAATTTGATGGAAGCTATTATAAATGGCTTGAGTTTAGGAATCTCTTTTGTTCACTTGTCCACGATAACAAGCAAATTTCGGCCACCATCTATTTTTTGCTATCTGAATTCCTACTTGGAGGGGGAGGCCGCCCGGGTAATAAGCAACTTGGAGGTAACCGAGTCTAACTATAACATGGCTTGGCAGTTAATGGGTGAGCGGTATGATATAATAAAAGACTTTTAATAAAGAGTCATCTAAATTCTCTTTTCAACTTTGACAGCAAGGCAACAGATCGTGAAAACGAAAGGTCGCTTATGTCTATTATTGACAATGTAAATAAAAATTTACGTGCGTTGTCTACCCTTGGCGAACCTACTTCTAAATGGGATACGCTTATAATTAATTTAGTCACCTCGCAGCTTGGGAGCGTAACTAGTATGAAATGTTAGGAGCACAGGAACAATCTTCCTGATTTACCTACATTAGAGCAATTTAACAAGTTTCTCAAGGATTGTGCAGACATTTTACAAACATATAACCATAGTAAGTCAAAGTTCGATTCCTTGTCTCATCCCAACACAAACAAGTCTAATAAAGTACATAAGGGGGGATAGACTCGAGGTTCATTTTCAGCACAACTTATTAGTCAGGACAATTTAAAAAAATGTGTCGTTTGCAATGACTGAAAATGCACTGCGTGGAAAAATCCGCAGTAGACATGTTAACAGAAAAATATATTGTCTATATTTTATATCAAAATAATAAACAAGGCAGGGAAGCCATTAAACAATATTATTGCAACGGTATGGTGGGTCGATAGACAATGGGTTGCTGTGCTCATGTCATGACCATTATTTGGTTCATGAGCTGGGCATCATATAAACATTTCTTTTTAAAAAAAAAATATTCACAAAACTTTTTTTTTTTCTAATTCCTACAGTGTAAAGCTAATTATTATTCTATACATCGTTTTTATTCTCAGTGACTTTTCACTTCAGGCCAAAATTAATAAAGAATTACAAGACTGGAAAGCCATCAAAATATGTGAACGAATGTTAGGAACCCATATACAGTTCCTAACTATTAATACTACTAAAACGAATTATTGTAAATAAGTAATTGAGAGATATTATAAAGGCCGCAGTAAGAAATGTCCTTAAAAACGACCAGAATGTCGCACAATAACAAAAATGTCTCAGAGATTAAAATGATTTCCAATAGCGAAACGCAAGCTACGCAAGACGAAAAAAAATGGCTATAACGTAACCGACCATGAGGAGAGTCAAAAAACCCTTACTCGGGAACCAGGTTGGAGAACTCATTACGAGAGAAGTCTCAAAGTTACCGGCGAAGGCGAATGAACTCTTCCAGGAGGCGAAAACGCAATTGGAAATGTCAGGGAACATCAAAACTCAAATTAAAGAGATAGTTATCGCAAATCTGGGCGAACTATGTATATGAAATTATGTTAAGAATAAATGAAGCAAGAGAGATAATACAAAAAGCTCTGGAAAACTCGGAATCTCGAACCAAAAATGAAAGAGGAAATGAAAGGAAAGAAGAGTACGCTAAACACCAACAAAAAATTTTAGAACATATAGAAAATCATACCAAGATAGCGGAGGCAACAAGGAAAGAGATAGCGGAGGCAACAAGGAAAGAGATAGAGAAGATAAAAAGGCAGGTACAGCTGATGAATGTAAGCAATGTTGAAAAAGAGAACGTCACGTCAGTCTGTCCACTCACTTATAATCTCGTCGGAGGATGTAGTGGATACATCAGAAGAAGTGGTGAAAAAGATACGGGAAGTGATAGATGCGAAAACATCTGGCATCAAGGTGGACAGACTGAGGAGGGTGCGCGACCAAAAGGTGGTGTTGGACTGCAGAACAAACAGAACTGGAAAGAGTGTCGAAAATGTTAATGTCGAAGAGCGACGGAACAAGGATCCTCTCGTCATATTGCGAAACCTGTTAACAAACAACACCGACGAGGACATTCTACGGTCACTGAAAATGCAAAACAACAAGATAACAGAGCAAATACCGGAAACGGAATATCGGGCCATCTTAAAGTACAGGATGCGAGCGAGAAACCAGCTCGAAAATCATGTGGTGATGAAGGTGTTACCGGCCCTCTGTAGAGTACTAGTAGACGCAGGGTAGATCCACATCGACCTCCAGAGGGTACCGGTGGAAGATTGCTCACCACCAGTGGCCCGCCGACATGTATAAATTGCCAGCGTGGGAAACAGAGAAGCGTGCTAAGACGAGGAGGGCAGCCAAAAACAAGAAACGACGACAAAAAATTGTGTGATGTTCGTGCAAGCAAACCTGCAGCGAAAAAAATTAGCCACGCAGGAACTGATACTAGAGGCAAAAAAAAGAAAGAAAGGCGTAGCTCTAGTTCAAGAGTCATATGTGGGGTCAGGCGGCGAAGTAGCCCAAAAATCCGGGTATAGGGTGGTACAGTGCACCCAGAGTAGGTCGAAGCCAGTCAAGTCGGCAATTGTCATTCTGGATGAAGATATTGATATCATCTGCCACCCAATTGACAAACGAGAATATCGCAGTCGCAACTCTTAATACTGACTTGGGCAAAGTGGGAGTGATATCGATCTACTTTGAGGGCACTAAACCAATAGAACCGTACCTAGATCGACTCAAGACGGTAGTGGAGCAGATCGGAGCCGATTCCGTCTTAATAGGAGGCGACGGAAACGCCTGGAGCTCATGGTGGGGCAGTGAAAGCGAGGACCACAGGGGAAAGGCGCTAGCGAGTGCAGTAGAAGAAATGGGACTGCACATAATGAATGAGGGAGCGGAACCCACATTCTTTACAGTTACGTGGTGTCCTGCGTGAGCGACGAACACGACGCGACGAGACGCTGCGAATGCGACGAACGCGATCAACTCAACGGCATACCCTACATGCGGCCTATATGACAGTCTGCGGCGAGACGCGACGTAACGCGCACTTGTTTTGAGGGCGACCAGATGCGACAACACGAACTATAACATTTTTCGCCCTAAGAAGAAAATTAATATATGTAATGGTTGATTCAGAAGCGTTGATCGCCGCAGTGCGTGAGCAAAGATTGTTGTGGGACAAAAAACATAAACATTATAGGAATCGTTTATTAGTACAAAGAAGTTGGAAGAATGTTGCCGAAGCAGTAGAATGCACAGGTAAGTTTTATTTACATTATTATTAAGTTTAGTAATTTACTCTTGCAATCATTTTGTTAATCGTTAGGTGGCTGGCTGTTCTTCTGGCCTGCCACTTCCGCTAAGTGACGAAACCTTCAATGTTCATTAAAATAATTCGCGAATATCTCTCTTGTATGGCTGCTTGACTTGAGGCATTATATCTTCTTGATCTTCGAAGATCAGGGGATGAAGTTGACGTCAAATTTTCGCAATTACTCTCAAGATTACGTATTATATTGTGAAGTAGAGTTATAGCTTTTATAGTGTTAATTGTATTTTCAATATCTGTCTTAATTGGCGTATTAAGTAATCCAAATTTTGACGCTATTGAACCAAAAGAACACTCAACGACCATCCTCGCTCGAGACAATCTATAGTTGAACCGCTCTTTAATATCTCCCTCACTGACATTTTTTTGTGCATAAGGCTTCAGAGGTATGTTTTTAATGGGAATGCAGCATCACCCACAAATACAAAAGGCGCTTTAATGAGGGTATTAGGTAAAAAGTCGGGTTCCGGTATTTGTAATTTTTGATGTTCTATTGCTTGTCTTAAAGTACATGCGTCAAAAACTCCAGCGTCGTTATCTTTTCCATAGGCCCCAATATCAACCATTATAAATTTATAGTTAGCATCAGTTAAGGCTAGTAATACAATAGAGAAAAATCCCTTATAATTGTAGTACATAGAACCAGATTTTTTTGGTTTCTTAATACGTACGTGTTTACCATCAAGGCTACCAATGCAATTAGGAAATTGCCATTTCTCCCAGAAATCTTTTGCGATACTTTTCCACAGTTCCGTTGTAGGTATAGGCATATGTTTTATTACTAAAGTCTTCCAAATTGCAGTACACACTTCTTTCACTATGTTTGAAATGGCAGTTTTTGATATACGGAAATTGAATGATAACTTTCTATATGGTGTTCCAGTATCCAAAAATCTGTAAATAATAATATTGTTTTAATTTCAGCTGATGATGTAAAAAAGAAGTGGAAGAATTTAAGAGATTCCTATAACAGAGAGCTTAAAAAAGTAGAAAAGCCAAGATCGGGTTCGGACGCAGATCAAAATGGTCAAAATCAAGGCGATTGGCTACATTTTGAATCAATGCAATTTTTAAAGACAATTTTGAAACCTCGTAAAACTACGAGTAATATTCAAAATAAAATATTAGATGAAAACGACATTATTGATGATGATACAATAATGTCTATTGTTTCTGAGCAATCGGCATACAATACGCAAACCGATGAATCGCAGTTCAATACAGATGATACCAATTTGGCAACAATTGATGGCCCTACGACTGATGCTGCAACTCCACAAAATGCTATTTCGGCACAGATACTACATGATACCTCGACACCTGGACCGTCGTATACCCCATCGCGAGCTATTGGAACGTTGGCTAACCAAAAGGTACAAGGTGCAGCAAAAAGTATTGAAGAAATCTTAATAACACTCGAACGAGAAAAGATAGACCTAATGAAGAAAAATTTAAATGAAGACAACGACGACTTGAACTGGCTCAAGTCTATAATGCCGTATATGAAAAAGCTACCATCTCTGAATAAATTATTATTTCGGACTCAGGTTCAGGAGATGCTCATCAACGAAATATCAAAATTGAATACCCCATCAAACACAGAATCTTCAATGATGGGTTACATCACTTCTGGTGATTCATCTCAGTGATAAATTCATAACAATTAAAATAGAGGAACTGCAGCGAATTTGGAATACTGCAGGTAAGTTGGAATACCTTGGATACCTAATTATTATAAGTGCCATCTGTGTTTTCTTCTTGTAAACTTATCGCCACACGCCATACGGAGTTAATGAGCTCTAAAAACCGACCGCCATCTTGACATTCCGGCTGCTAGCCTCGTAGAAGCGAAACGTCAAATTTCAAACTTTTTTCGGTAAGAAGGCAATCATTGATAATCATTTACTATGATACATAAAATCTTTATTGTAATTATTTAAACTAATAATCGACCTTTATAGTTAATGGTTATACTTTTATTTTGTTAATATTTCTGAAATTAAAAATGTGATATGATATTTTAGGTTAGGATGACATGTTGTTAATTTGGAATACTGAAAGTGAATATAATTTGGGATATTCCAGATTTTATGCACTTTTTTGTAAGAAGATATAAATTCTTGTTTTCTTTTAGAAATGTCTGCATCTCATAAATACAGCAAGAGAAAGAAGTGGGAGAAGGAGGATATGTCCGCTGCGATTATCGCTGTACAAGAAAAGAAAATGGGATACTTGAAGGCAGCTAAACACTTTAACGTTCCCAGGTCTACCCTCTTTCGATTTGTTAATGACAATGACTCTTCGACTGAATCTGTACTTAATAAAGTTATTGGTCGAAGGCCAGTTTTGGGTACAGATATTGAAAAGATGCTGGTTGAATATATATTATCAATGGAGAATAAATTTTATGGGCTGACCAGAATGGATTTGCGTCGGTTGGCATATCAATTAGCTACAAAAAATAATATACAAAACGCTTTTAGGGATGGATTTGCTGGAAGATACTGGCTGAAGGGATTTTTAAAACGACACAAGGAAATTTTGTCCATAAGACAGCCAACTGGAACTTCTCAAGCAAGGGCCAATGGATTCATTAAAGAAAGAGTGGACGAGTTCTACGACAACCTAGACAAAATCCAGGCTGATAAGCCTTTCCCTGCTGCGCCCATATTCAACGTTGATGAGAGTGGTCTCTCTATAGTTCAGAGTAAAATTCCAAAGATGATTGCGCGCAAAGGGAAAAAACAAATTGGAGCAATGACATCAGCAGAAAGAGGGTCCTTAATAACTATTGTCATATGCATGAGTCCCGCAGGGATATTTGTCCCTCCTATGTTAATTTTCCCTCGAAAAAATATGTCCGAGGCTTTGATGAGGGGAGCTCCAGTTGGTTCCATAGGAAGAGCTCATCCATCTGGATGGATTCAAACTAATTTATTTACCCAATGGTTTCAACATTTCGTTGAATATGTAAAGCCAACAGAAGCATCACCAGTGCTTTTGATTCTTGATGGCCATTATAGTCACACCAAGAATATAGAATTGATAGATCTAGCGAAACAGAATTATGTGACAATTCTATCTTTGCCACCACATTGCACGCACAAAATTCAACCACTTGATCGTACTTTCATGGGTCCTTTAAAATGTTACTACAGTGAAGAAGTCAGGGTGTTTCTCCGGGAACATAACAGACCTGTAACACCATATGATGTTGTTGAGCTATTTGGTCGAGCCTACATCAAGTGCCAAACAGCCGAAATTGCTGCAAATGGTTTTAAAATTGGTGGAATATATCCTTTTAATAGAAATATATTTACAGAAGCTGATTACATAGCCACTGCTGCTGATGTTTCAGAGGATCAAAACACTCAAACGAGTCCAAACCCGCTCGCCTCACCCGTGGCCGCTTTTCGGCGATTGGAGAATTTTGATGAAGCTCAACCAGGACCATCAGGAATCCCACCACTAGTTACTCCCTCTCAAATATCTCCCGTGCCAATAGTAAAAAAGAGAACGAGCAATAGAGGCCGTAAGCCAGCAAAATCCGCAATAATTTCAAGTTCCCCTTATAAGAAAGACCTTGAGAATGCACAATTTAAAAAGTCGGAAAAGGAAAAGACAGCACAGAAAAAAAATGTTAAGGGAAAAGGCAAGAAGAATGTAACAAAAAAATCAAATGAGAGAAATATTACAGAAAGTGAGTCATCAGATTTAAATCCTGCTGTCTATGGAAATTACACAGACTCATCCGACGATATAGCAATGAGAAATGAGTCTGCAGTCCCAACTGATGAGGATGCCGAGTGTTTTTTCTGTAATGGAAAATATAGTAAGGATAAAAGAGGTGAAGAATGGGTAAAGTGCTTAATTTGTGAAATGTGGGTTCACGGAGATTGTGGTGGTTATGAATCTGGTATTTATATATGTGATTACTGCAAGAATTAATGACTAATGAAAACAGTAATTTACGTTCCTATTTAACACTGATCTGTGATTATTGTGACTGATTATTACTTAATAATTATATTAGTGTAAGCTATTTTGTTATAAAAATTATTACCAAGAGAACTAAAAACTATAAAACTGTTATAAAAATAAGAAATTTATTAGATAGTAATGAAAAGTGTAAGCAAAGTGAAAGAAAAAAAGGTGATCATAATTTTGAATATTATATTCCAAATTATCTGCACCATAAGTCAAATGAAGCTTTTGGAGTTTTTTAGGTTGATTAAAATTTTGATAATGTTCTTAGTTTTCGTTTTGTTTTATTCTTTCTATTATAAAAGTTTAATAATTTTCTAACCATTTGATGTGTTTTTATTGGGCTAAGCGATTTTCTTCTCTACTTATTCCCAAAAAACAAACCAGTATTCCAAATTTGCTGCAGTTCCTCTACATATTTTCAATAATACAATATTATGTAGTTTCATTTCTATGTACTCACCGCAATGTCAAGAGTAATCTTTCTTCAATAGAAATAGGTTTTTGAAAATTTGTTGTTTTTAATTGAAATTCAGACTTTAATAGAGATTCATTAATATAAGCAATAATGTAATCGAAAGTAGACGGTAACACTCCACAATATTGTTTAAACATTTTAGTATCGTTTCTTAATTTTGGATATAAATGATGGAACTCGCCAAATGTGTTTCTTTGTAAAAATATTATATTTGTTTTCTTTCTGTGATTTTTACGATATTTTTTTAAAAGTCTGTACTTTAAATATGAACTTTCAAGCAAAATTGTACTGTACTTCTCCATGATTCGAGAAGTAATGACCAAAATCACGTAGGACATTTGTCGCGTATAGCATCGCGTCGCATTACGTCGCGCCGTGTTGCGTCGCGTTCGTCGCTCACGCAGGACACCGCGTTAGAAACGGAATCGTATAGAAAAGTATAGCAGATATAACATAACCACCTGCAGTCTCAGTGTACTGTAGTATATTAAGGACTGGAAAGTGGACAATGGATTCACCAGTTCGGACCACAATCAAATAACTTAATATATATTTTGATTTGATTTAAAAAATGATTTTTATCACAACATTATTTTTTTGAAATTTTCGGAATTTTTTGCTATTTGCTTATATTTTTAAAGATACATAAGCCAAATAGGTTCAAGACTTAGATTCAATGGATCGAACTACATAAAAATCATGATTGATCTATTAATCTAGCTCTATAGAATTTAGAGTTGACGCTCGGACGTCGTTGAGTGAGGTTGTGTTTACTGCGGCAGGATTCGTTTTGATGAATTCAAACGACATCTGGCGTTGTAAAGTTTGTGTTATCTCTAATGCGGCACACCTGGACACTTTGCTTTGTACCTGGACTATTAAGCCTGCAATTCGCGGCAAAACGTCAAAGGGACGTGGTAGTGGCCTTGCTCGGGCTAAGGCCGAGCTGAAGGCCAAGGCCGAAGAGGCCAGAGAGGAGGCCTTTGAACGCTCGCTTCGTAGTCGGGCGTACCGAAAGGACACTCCTAAGATTGTGGAATCTGAGGAATCTTCTTCTTCGGACGTCCAATTGGAGGAGCCCACCAAAATGGGTGTGGATGAGTTGCGAGCGCAAGCAGGTCGCAGTGCTGATCTTATAATGGAGGTGGCTCAAAAATCCTCCAATCTAAAGGATAGCTTTATTCAAAAGTTTAAACAGTCAACGGCCTCACTGCAGGGCATTGTAGATGCGCTGGCCTCTCGCACTGAAGCTGAGGAGACGCGCAAGCTTCGCGCTGACAACGGCCGTCTGCGTAAAGAGGTCGAGGATTTAAGGGCTGCGCTAAAGGCACACCGCCGCGAATTTTCAGAGATGAAGACCACGGTGGCAGCGGTTAATGAGCCCGCTGTAAGCACGCTGCGGGACAAAGACTTCATCGAGGAGCTAAAAGCCTCCATTATGGCGTCGGTCGGCGTCATGGTCAAGGCACAGATGTCGGGAATCGAAGAGTCTTCTTCCCGAAAAGGTAAGTCGTCCTCCCCTTGCGGCGGACAAAAAGAATGTTACAGCGCAGAAACCTGCACCTACCTGTGCGCAGGCGACCCGTCCGGCCCTATCGCAGAAACCCGTAACTGGGCGTACGCAGGTGGCTTCAGTTGCGCCACCAGTGCCAATCGTCGCTCGATCGAGTGTTCCGATCGTACAGCCACAGATGGTCCAGGAGGAGACCAGAAGAATTCCCCTCCATGCGGAGTAACTGCCCCGGTCACACCCATGGCACCGAAAGCTCCGCAGGCGGCCAAACCCAAACTGGCTGCCCCTCGCGCGGCTGCAGTGCTCGTGACGCTTCAGCCAGAGGCGCAGGAAAAGGGCGTCACTTACGCCCACATCCTGGAGCGGGCCGAGCAGGGGGTCAAGCTCCAGGATTTAGGGATATGTGGTGGACTCAAAGTCCGCTGGTCAGCAACTGAAGCAAGGGTCCTGGAACTCCCTAAGGCACAGGCGGAGCAAGCGGAAAAGCTTGCCGAGAAGCTCCGCATAGTACTGGATGGAGTCGCTAGCGTTGTCCGTCCTATAAAACGGGTGGACCTCAAATATAACTTGAAATATAAGAATACTAACGGAGTTTAAACAGGCATTTTTTGTAACTCGACGCTCGGCGCCCGAAGTGTTATCAGCTGGTGCGCACTTAACTGATTTTTGTACGTTGTTCTAGCGCGCGTGAGCGAGTTATTACTGGACAACCACAAAATCATGCTACTCTCGAAGCTTTAGCAAAAGAGAACCATGTTGTAATGCTTAGCATTCCGCCGCATTCATCGCACTGTCTACAACCTCTTGACGTTGCTTTTTATTCCCCGCTTAAAAGGGCTTATAACAAAGAATGCAACTTGTAAATTTATTTTATGTCAAACTCGGCACCAGTCCCATAGACCATGTCGTCTACTTCGATAATTTCTTTACTTGTATTGATTAGCTCCGACATTTACGGAAAGCTGTTTTTCGTGCAACAGGTACCGTCCGCGAAGGAAGAACAAAAAGTGTCCTCTTGTACCAATGTAGGAGATGGAGAAGAAAACCGTGCTGATTTTGATTACCGTTTCGACATAGAAAATCAAATACTTTTCGTCCGTTGGCTAGACAATAATGTCTGCATAATGGCATTGAACTATGATAGCGTCCTTCCTCTTGGAAAAGTAAAACGATGGAGCGCTGTGGAGAAGAAAAAAGTAGATGTTGGCATACCGCATGTTTTTCAAAGCTACAATAAAGGCACGAAAGGCAACGAAGATATTCTAACTTCTAATCCTTATTATTGAAAATCCAGGCAAGTTCGTCAGTCAGAATGTGTCGGAAAATAAACTTATAGAACCAATAATTGGCCATGATGAATTCACTCGTAGCCTACCATCTTCACCGACAATTTTAGACCGGCCCAATGAATCAACACATACTTCCAAGTGACAAGTCAACCAAAACCATATTGAATTGTTTGCTCAGAAACCATCAACAGACAAGCCATATATCAGCAATAAAAATGAAAGCATGCCTTTCACTGCTTTAAATGAAAGTATTAGAAAAGATGTATTTTAGAAGATTTGAGCTCTATCCCACAAAAAATATAAAAATACAGAGACGTGTTAAAAAACAGAACTCTATTATTCTTACATCAACTCCTTTCAAGCAGCAGTTACAAATAAAGCAAATGACCTCTTAGCTCCAGCAACAGGACTGGGCAGCTTGGCATCTTCCGATGCAGGAAGAGCAACTGTCGCTCCAGGCCAGTGAGTCGGGCAGCGGGCACATGGTTTGAAAATGTGCGAATGTCTATTGATTTACAATTTTTATTAATGTATCTGTACAGTCATAAATACAGTTATCAGCAAGTAAAATTTGAGGCAGCTCGTGAAGATCGAGAAACAGTATTATCAACAAGGACAATAGCTGACTGGTTCTCTTACCGCCGCGAAACTGTAGTTATATATGAATTAGAGTACCAAGAATGTAACGTCAAGATTGGTGGGCCAGGTAAAATCGTACAAATAGATGAATCTAAATTTGAAAGATGATTTAAGATAAGAAGTGTGTCCCGATAATGATAGATCTGCAGAAATGTTGGTGCCACTAATCCAAAAAGCATGTAGGGGGTAGGTACTGAAATCCATACCGATTTTTGGAGAGCGTATGATTGCCTACCTCAATATGGATATATACATAAAAAGCTAAACCACAGAGACCCTAAAAATTAATTTGTGGCACCAGACGGGACACTCGCACAGGATAGAAAGCCACTCGCGAAACTTAAGTCATGTTCAGCACAGATAGTTATAAAGGAAACTTTACGGACTGGCTCATTGAGTATTCTTGGCGAAAAAAAATAAAAATGGCACATCAAGATGTTTTCATAGAATTAATAAGAGCAATAGAATATGTTTATAAAATCATCTAATAAATTATTTATTAGTATTTATTTTGTTTTATTTTAACAGTACATTTTAGGACAGATAACAAATAAAACCTACCCCTAGAGTGTTTTTATAGAGCCGGAGGCGCGAAGGGATGGATGCCTGCGATTTGTGACGCAAGGGCCTAGACTCTAGGCCCTAGAGTAGCCTCCTCTCTTCCCGCAGCGCCGGAGACGTTGCAGTCTCAAAATAGAACCGAATGTACACATCCCCCCCACCCCATCCCACCCCTCAATTCGACAGACGTTAATATACAGTTGTACCGAATTTTTCGACAGGAAAGCCCAATGACCTTTTATCACCACGACCTTGGGTTTGAACACACGACCTCGGCATCCTTATATCTAGTCAGTAGACAAATGAGGCATTAATAAAACGATCGATTGACACGTCTGTTCAGATTGACGACAACTTGAAGATTGTGATAAAACGCTGGAACGCCATTATCATACATTTTATTATATATAAAAAATATATTTTACAGGCAATCTTAACTTAACGCTGTAAAACAAAAACATTATAAAATGTAATTCTATTCATGTAATAAGTTTAAAATTTACACATACATGATATAGAAATGTATATAATTGTATATGCCTCGATAAGATTAATATTTAAATTTCTTGTTCTATAAAGATATGAATTTCAATAATATTAATATCGGGTTTATATGTCTAAGCACAAATTATAGCACTACTTATTTACACTATAAGACAATGCATTTATGTTTCCTTCTATCTTATTACGACATCAACAAGACTCATTTTATTTTAACAATACCATTTACAAAATTATTAACTTAATTACAAACTATGAAATGGTATTAAATATTGTGTTAGGCGGACGAGAAAATTGGCCACCTGATGGTGAGTGGTCATCACCGCCATAGATATTGACGCTGTAAGAAATATTAAAACATTCTTCACATCGCCAATGCGCCGCCAACCTTGAGAACTAAGATGTTATGTCCTTTATGCCTGGCTCTTAGAGCTGAGCTGAGCTTACACTGGCTCAATCACTTTCAAACCGGAACATAACGTTTTTTAACAATGGTGCGGTACCCAATCAGACTTGCACAAAGCTCTACGATCAAGTAATAAAAGCAGGTAACGCTCAGTATTGAAGTATTTAAGGGCTACAGCGTTTAGATTGATACTAGCTTGTAAATCGTCCCACCGGTAGGCAAATATTTGCAACTGGCCTTCGCCCGCATGTTTAGAGAGGGATAGGCGTAGGGAGGTATAAAAATAGCCAATACCTTTATCAAATTTGAAGTTGGCCATAAAAACGTACTAACAGACTGAGTTACTTTCGTATTTATAATATTATTAAGTATAAATTTAATCCAACATAATACGGTTTCTTTACTTTAAATGATTTTCTATACGCTTTCATATCATATCTTAACTTTATTGTTATATTAATACAAAAATAAGGTCAACGTTTTTACATATAAAAATCGTTAAATATATATATTTTTTAAGATACTTGATACTCTTAATTGGCAGTTTTGGAATGTTAAATTCGCGACTCGTGAACAAAAACATTATTTAAACCGGTTTTAAGAATCGAACTATAATTTAAAACATTATAATATTATAATTAACATTAAAAATACGCTTCATCCTTTCATTGGAACGCTAAAACTCACTCACTCAAAAAACAGCGTTTAATCGAAACTGAACTTTATTCCACATACTCATAGAGTCCATTGTCTCGAATATTATCTCCAATATCATTGCTTCCCGCGTTTCCCGGGCGGTTTCTGAAGCTGGAATCCCGAATCGTTCTGCGTCGTTGCACCGAATGTCAAATTCAGCGATGTGTTCAGATTTGTCTGCGGGTTCGCTTGAGGTTGCCAGTTCGATCCTGACGAAAAAGAGTTTATGTAAATTTTCGTTAAACAATATATACATACGATTTAATTCAGAAAAAAAAATACAACATAAATATTGCACACATATATTTTAAGAAACGTCATAGCCATCTGTTTTTGGTAACAGTGTTTAATTAGACGTAAAACATTCTGCACACTTCGAAGTAGCATATCTCTGTTGGGACGTAATATATCGTCCACCGTGCACATAGCTCGTATGGTTATTTTTTTTATTATATAGAATAGATAGGCGGACGATCATATGGGCCTCCTGATGGTATGTGTTCATCAACGCCCATAGACATTGGTGTTGTAATAAATGTTAACCATCGCTTACATCGCCAATGCGCCACCAATCTAGGGAACTAAGATGTTATGTCCCGTGTGCCTGTAATTACACTGGCTCACTCACTTCAAACCGGAACACAATCATACCAAGTACTGCTGTTTTGCGGTAGAATATCTGATGATTGGATAGAAAGTTGGTTCGAGCTTGCACTAAGCCCTACCACCAATGATGACGACATTGAAATATTGATCCCGCATAGAAAACGTTAAAGAGCAGTCATTACCACGATTAATTAATATAACTTATCAGCACTTACCAGTAGTGTCTCCAGTCGGGAACGTAGACAGAGTACTACCCAAGTACGTGAACGGCGAGGGACCAGCCAACTGTTGAATGTTTCCTGTTAATTATAATATTAAGATTAATTTTATAGCTTAGTGTTATATGTATTGTTTCAATATTAATTGTAAATAAATATGTAAATGGAAGTTACTCTTTATTATATTCACAATAACTGTTTCTTTTTATTAAATAGTGTTCCGTAATACACACACACACACACACACACACACACACACACACACACACACACACACACACACACACACACACACACACACACACACAACACCACAGGCAGTTCCTTTACTTATCTTAACAAATATTATAAACGCGAAAGTGAGTTTTTTTATGAACTTTTGCATAAACATTATCAGGGGAACAGATAAGGGCATAGGGCTTCTACCACCTACCCATCTTATTTATCCGCGAACAAAGCAACGAGCAGAAACTAGTATTTTATAATTTAGCTCAGTATTTTGACTTATTAGCTTAAAACGCAGGGAATAATTAGCGAATCGTAACGACTTCTCACGAGTAGTTAAGAAAAAAGGTATTTTGGGTAGGATTTGCGTAAAATTCATTCTTAGCGAGCGTCTACGTCGGAGAATGAGTAACTGTGACAAATGTCAAGTCAATCAAGATAGTTTAGGAGATCTCGTGATGTGTAGTATTCAACCTCTATATGTATATAGATAAAGTTACGAAATAGAAAATAAAAATATCATACCTAAAGCGGCTCGCGGGTCGGTGAGTACAGCGCTACTCAGACCGACGTCGCTTACATTTCCCGGCTTCGTCTTCTTCCTGGTGCCTTCAGCGTCACGCAGTATTTGGTCCAAGCTCGCGCTTGCTGTAATATAAATATATATGATATTATAAAAGTACACACAGCAACAATCTTTATGTTAGGAGTGGACACAAAAAAATGGTGTTTGAGTTTCGTTTGAGCCTTATAATCAATGACGGAATTTTCATATTTCAGGAAAGAAATGCGCTATACATATGTTTAGTATGACAATACATTATATACTTGATGTTCTATGAAATTATGTCTTAATTGACCATCATTTTGAAAAATAGGAAAATATACACAATAAATATAGTTTGGTCAACGACAAATTAAAGTCAGAAAAGGATCGCTCGATACTTATAAAGTTTTAAACTGGACACACGGTTCAAAGAGTTGAGACCAAGTAAGGCCGAACGAAGAATAAAATATGAATACAACTTACGTGAAGGCGTATCAAATACGTTGGTAGGATCTTTGAGTATGTACTTCCGGAGGTTGAGATATTGTTCTTTCTGCGCTTCGACCTGAGTGTGAACCGCTTGCAGTCGGCCCGCGAGCGCGACCAGCGACTCGTGCATCCGACGTATACCCAGGGTTAGTTCTGGAAACAAATATAGATAAGTGGTAATGAGTTCGTTACGTTTATAAAAAAATATAAAGAAATGAAAAGCGAAGAAATTTATGTAAAAGTTGCAGATCAGTCCTGACCCCTTGGGATATTGTTATCCCCACTCCGAACACAAACTTTACGTTTCATTAGAGGGGTAAATAGAAATGTACTAAAAATATTTAAAATGTACAAAAACAAATTGCATCAAATAAGCAGTACGAAAAGAGTGTTTACATAGAGGAATAAGACTTATATGTTAAAATTCACCAATAAAATACACTTTACATATAACAAATATTTTATAATAAGCTTATTAAATAAGACACTAGAAAGATAGATTTAAAAGTTAAAAAAGGTACCTTCTTAACTTTTCCTATCAAAAAAAGGTAAAGTTTAAATAATTAAAATATACAGTGTTAAGTCTTTATAACGTCATTCTTTATAACGATAAGCTCCCTATAACGTAGGAGTACAATTTGGATGGTTTACCTTAAAACCCAAACATGGATAAACTGACTCCATATAACGGTAACTCTCTATAACGATAAAAAATGCTCGGTCCCTTGAGTTTCTTTATAAAGAGTTTACACTGTATATATATATTTGTGTTACATAAACATTTGACGGTAAAACTACATACCTTGTTCGGTGAGCAGTTTGGGAGAGGATTGCATCTGTTTGTCGGCGACGTCCATCTGTCTGCGGAACGTTATCAAATGTTGCTCCAGCTCCTCTATCAGGTCCTTGACGTAATTCGGTGGCGTCAGACCTTCGAGCTCGATACCTGGGGAAATATATTTTTAAACTAAACGTTGTGGAAACATAACACGTGGTACAAAAATCTGTGTTTTGTGATGCCGGTAGATATATATTTAGGATTAATTGCTATTGAAATTCATATAAGCAAAACGAGAAATTGTGTGATCGGTTCAACTATTTACATATTTAAAAAAATATTATTTACTAAAAATATATTACTGGGACATTAATTTAGTGACATAGATGCATTTCTGGACAAATAAATCTTTTTCCTCTATATTGTTAATTAGACCACAATGAGACTACGCCGGCGTTTTCAATTTCAAATATGGTGTTCGGTAGCACGCTACCTGGCGGGTCGCGCGCGGCGCTCTCGGCGGCTGCGAGCGCGGCGGCGGCGGCGGCGCGCAGGCGCTTGGACTGCGCGCGCGCGCGCCCGCACTCGCCGCGCAGCGCCAGCACCGCTCGCAGCGTCGTCTCCGCCTCGCGGCCCACCTACGCATTCATTACTCTCAACACTAAATTGACAAACATGTTTCATTTGCAATGTGTTATGAAAAAAATAACATAATAAACATTTTTGGAATTATTAAATTTCGTGTCGCTGTTTAAATAGAGGAATGTAAGCAGAACACTCAAAATTTCATCTTTTATATAATAAAATTAGTCAAATACTAAGAGCTATTTTTTTTTATCGAGAATATTAAACAAGTACTAGAATAGAAAATGTTGACTTCAAAAATGCAAGATTTTTTTTTAGAAATTGATGCTGTATACTACGGCGCTGCGGCGTCAAATACATCAGGTCTTAGTAATACAGATCTAAGCTCGGATCAAGTAAATTTGTTAAAACAAATAAATTCACGATTTCCTCCTAATAATAACCCATTAAAAGGTTTGGACATAGTTGAACCAACTAATGGTTAGACTTTTTCCCAATATTATTTACAACAAAGACTTCCAAGAAATCGATAGAGCGGCGTGTTATAAGAAACTTTGAACAAATCAAAAAATTATCTAGTGATGTAGAACAATTTTGGGAAAGCTTCAGTTTATTAAAACGTGGGGATGACACTCAAATGTTTCCATTGCTCTCTCTTTTCATCTTTACCATTTTATCTCTGCTCCATTCCTCAGCCAATGTTGAGCGCATATTCTCACACATTTAAATGAAAACAAAACAGCAAAATAGACTGTCTACTGAATCAATCAAAGGTATATTAATGAATGATGCTATTTGTTACGATTTTAAAATTAGGTCTAAAAAGACTAGTAATATGACGAAAGAATATTAGTATGAAAGTATATATAATAAGGTCTGAAAATGTTTAGTTCTAAGTACAAGTTGAATATGTGCGTTGTACTGGCTGACAAAGTTATGTTTTTATGTTTTAAAAAATAAATGTTATAAAATCTTTAATTTTCTTTTTTTCCCCCCGGTTTTGAGTAAGAATCTACGGAAATTTGTAGGCAACTCAACCGATTTTACCTTTTGACGTTCGAGACCACTGTGTTGCAAATTATTGAAGAAAACCAAGTAACTGACACTCATATCGACGATAAAATATAATCAATGGACGAATGCGGAAGGATATTCAGTGAGATCAACGATATAAAGACCAAGAAACGGAACCGCCTTATCACAAATACAATAAAAGGGAATGTTCTAACAGAGCAGACCATAAAACGTCAGATTACTAGTTGTGTAAATTTCAAGCCTAATGACAATGTGATGAAGGCCTTTAATTCAACCCTTTATAAAACGGAGCCAGTTCCTGGACTAAAAATAAATTTAATTTTCTTTTTAGTTTTAATAATAATACATTTAATAGTCAAAAAAATCGTAAAATGTTTTACTGTAAAACACGCTATTTTTGGCTGAGAAAACACTGTAATTTTAATCAAAATATTGTAATTTCAAATAGCCTACACTGTAATTTAAATTTTCCAATCTGGACACACTGCGCGTACTGAGCCTCCGCGACTCCGCGACCCCTTCGTGCCAGCGAGTCGACCGGCACTCGCACATTCCGCCGCGCCCGCTCTAGCCGCACACACGCTTACCCGCTCTGCATGCGCTCGCCAGCCACGCTAACGTCTTACTTATATATTTGTAATTCACTTCACATTAAGTGGAGTTTATGTCCAATAAGAAGTCCCCAGGGCCTGATGGAATCCCTATAGAAGCCTGGAAATGTCTAGGAGAAAAGGGTATTTACATTCTTACGCATTTGTTCCCAAGGGCTATGGAAACTTCACGTATACCAGACGCGTGGAGACTAAGTACTATAGTTCCTCTCTACAAAGGCAAAGGCAGTAGATACGAATACAACAATTATCGGGGTATAAAGTTGATGTGCCATACAATGAAGCTGTATGAGCGAATCATGGACGGTCGATTAAGACAGGAGAGCTCCTTATCAACCAACCAGTACGGTTTCGTCCCAGGCTTATCAACTGTGGATCCGATGTTCGCTGTGAGCATGATTGTCCAAGAGTTCAGAGCTAAGAACAAACCGCTATACCTTGCATTCTTAGACATGGAAAAGGCATTCGATCGCGTACCTCGAGCAACAATCTGGTGGAGCCTTCGTAAGAAAAACATCCCAGAAAGGTATGTCGACATCGTAGCCGACTTGTACAAGGACGTAAGATCGGTTATCAGGACAACAGTAGGGCAGACCAAACCGATAGTAGTTACCGAAGGCTCAGTACTGAGCCCATATCTGTTTTGTTTAGTGATGGACGCCCTCACTGAAAATGCGCAGTCCCTGGCACCTTGGACATTTATCTATGCCGATGATGTAGCGATATGTTCGACAACCCGTAGCGACCTTAAGCATGCCTTGGAACAATGGAAGCGCCAGTTACAAAAAGGTGGCTTGCTACTGAGTGTTTCGAAGACTCAATACATGGTTTGCAACGACCCAGTTTCAGTACATCGACCTCTCATCATCGATGGTCAACAAGTCACTAAGTGTGAAGAATATAAATACTTGGGTTATATGTTGCACTCTTCCGGAAATGTAGACGTAAACATTCAACATCGTATAGCAGCGGCCTGGCTTAAGTGGCGGGAAGTGACTGGCGTAACCTGTGACAGACGAATGCCTGTAAAACTCAAGGGCTTAGTTTATAAGAGCATGATCAGGCCGGTCCTAACATATGGCAGCGAAACTTGGGCCATAACTCAGCGCCAAACCTATGCCATCCAAGTCACGGAGATGAAAATGCTTCGGTGGATGTGCGGAGTGACGAGACTCGACAAAATCCGCAACGAGTACGTCCGCGGCAGTCTCGGTGTTAGCGACATTGCCGACAAGCTCAAGAGAGAAGGTTACGTTGGTATGGGCACGTAAAAAGAAGACCTCCTGACTATGTGGGTAATATTGTGGCCAATCTTAGCATCATGGGGTCTAGACCGCGAGGGCGACCAAAGACGAGATGGACGGATGTGGTCAAGAAAGATCTAAGTTCCTGCAATGTCTCCGACGAGGACGCGTCCGATAGAGCGAAGTGGAGGAGAAAAATCAGAAAGGCAGACCCCACCATCAGATGGGAATAATAAATGCCAAGGAGAGAGAGAGATTAAGTGGAGTTTATGTGGGAAAGATATGGAGATAAGACAAAAGTTACGGATTCTTTGGTTCGTAAAGAATACTAGATGGGAAGACGATATTCGCCTAACCTTGGAACCATACTGGACTAGAGTTGCAGAAACAGAGCACAATGGAGAGAGTTGGAGGAGGCCTACTATGATTTTCTGTTGGTCGAATCATTTTCACAATGAGTTTCACTGTATCCAAATTTCGGAAATAAGCGGCTTTATTTATGTGGAAAATAAAGCTGCGACCAAATGGGTTTGGTTTTCATTCCGGAGTCTCAATCCACTTCCATATATACCGCTTTGTGGCACTTGAACAATAAGTGCAACAATTGCAATTCTGAAAAATAAGATTTACCCATAATTATAAACGAGAAGTGGCGTGGCCTTTCTGAATTGTCAAATATATAACAGCCTTTTTATCAGCCCTCAGACACGATTAGTAGTGAGTATATTACTGGGAGCTCAGCATTTGTTTTTACACGTTGTCTTATGACCGTCTGTGATAATTTTATGCCCGAACCATTTCATGACACGTCACATGACGTCTACCGTCTAAGGACAGGGTTAGCAACCAGATTGGCCTTGTGGAGGAGCAGAACATTTAACACATGCACGTTTCTTGACCCTCGATACAAATTATCTGTGTTTAGCAACCAAAGTGAAGCTAAAAATACAAGAAGCCATGTGCAGGAAAAGGTCGGATTGATTGCACAAGATACCGTACAGGAGCAACGGTCTACTGATTTCTATTGTGATGCCAACACTGATGAATTTCGACTACAGCATATTGTAAGACCAAAGCAACACACAGCTGGGACACCTTTGTCGAAAGCTATAAAGGTGATCGATACATATTTGAATAATGTATTCCAGTAGACAAATGTAACTGTTCTCTGGAGTCGTGTTGTGGGCATAAATAAGCTTACCCACATCTCGCTAAATTGGTAAAACAATATACTAAGATTATGGCGTCATCTGTTCCGTGTGAATCTAAAGTAAAATGGGATCAATAATTAATCACTGTTGGACGAGACTTACGTCCCAAAAAGTAAGACAACTGACATTTTTACAAGCCAATTTAGATCACAAGAGATTTGAGCAATAATTTTCGAGAACAGCTAAATTCGAGAATAATTAAAAAAATGTAATAATAATGTCCTCCTGACGATTTCACCTACGGCGGCCCATCGCCAAGATTAACCAACTGCGCAGGTGAGATATTATAGTGCACAAGTGTGTGCGCAAACACAGGTGCAAATACAGGTGCTCACTCTATTCACTCACTGTCATAGTCCGATGGGACGGCAATCCGACACCACCGGTAAGAGTTCAGGCGCAGGACCAACGGTTTAACGTGCTTTCCGAAGCACGGGAGTGTACACTTTCCAACTTCCTGACTCCGAGCTGCTACACAGAAATTTCGACAAAAAATCCCAATAACTTTTTACTGGCCCGACCTGAGATTTAACCCCAGGACTTCGGGTTCTGCGGCTATTTATCTAGCCCCTTTTTTTTCACGCAGTGGAAACCTTTAAAAAGGTACCCGGCTCCCGTAGGGGTAAGAAATTTGTTCAGATTTAGACACAGTAAATATTCATTATCGGTATTATTGTTTATGTTATCTTATCGGGTTACAAAATACGCCGACTAAACCTTTTCGACCCCGAAACTTCTGAGGTCGTAAACAGCCGTCTTGTTTGTGTTATTGATAATTGCTTTGTACACGTGCATCATTACGCTTGGTTTGCTTGGAAATTATGGTCTCGAACTAACCACACCAGGTACCTTTCGTATTATCAATCGTAAACCAACTTTGAAACTGTTAACATGGCCAGTAAAAGCGTTATGTGTTGTGATCATTTGGAAAAACAAGGAAACAATTCTGCAGGGGTCACTGGAGGGAGTCTCCTAAAAAATTAAGAAAGCCAAAATTCGAAGAAATGGATCAAGCAATGTTGTCGTGGTTCAATAATCAGCGCCAGAATAATGTACCTATCTCGGGTCCAATTGTTAAAGCTAAGGTTGAGAAGATTGCCCAACAACTTGGCGTAATTGACTTTAAATCATCAGAAGGTTGGCTCGGAAAATTTAAGCACTGTCACAAAATTACCTACGGTAAAATGAACGGAGGCGCGGGATGTTGCTCTGAATGTAACTAATGATTGGATTATAAAAGTGTGGCCTAAATTAAATAAGTACTCTGCAAATGACGGGTGGGGTCCGCCGAAATCAACCGAAATGTGAGACAAACGACTTATCACGGGATAGGGAGCGGGCCGCAGGGTGAAATTTCGTCCGTCACTTGTTTCGCTAGGCAAGCATTGTCTATTGAATTGTCAAATCGTTCAAAATGCGCGCGAGTGTATATCTGTGTACAGTGTGGTTAACAGCTACAAGTTACGTATTTCGATTAGTATAGAAGAATTCGAAATAGTAAATAGAAGTAAGTTTAGAAGTTCCTTTTCATTCAGCGAGCCACCACACGTGAAACACCGCGCGCACTGCACTTTTCCTGCGCATTTAATTATTACGCGCGTTCGTAGAGTACGTTTCTCATTGCAGCCCGCTATGCTGCGCTTTTTTTTGGCTTCTATAGCGTAGGTATTGTAGTTTTTGTATGAAAATGATCTACTTGTTGCGTAGTAACTAATATTTAATCTGTGCCTAAGCTGCGTTTTGGATAAGGCGGTAAAGGATTAGGTACTAGTTTGTTTTTACTGATTGTGTATCTACATCACACTTCTTGTTAAAGTTATTTCACTTATTTTATGTAAAATAACTATTAAAACCGCTTTTATTTAAGTGGAAATTGGCGTAACTGACAGTTTTTTCAGATATTTTGAACGGAAAATTAATAAAAAAATCAATAAAGGTGCTATAAACAGGTCCCTAATTAATTAAAAGTGCACAACAACGGTTTATAACTTAAATAAAGGAATTTTTTTTTATAACTGTCTTCTGTCGGCTATTTCGTTTGCGTGGTAATCGATTTATCGCGCATCAGAATTTATGCCTCTAACTCAAGCACGTCCTATTCTATACCCCTGATATCATGTATGTAACGACAACGAGTGATGGTTAAATGTATTTTTATAGATAAAAAAACATGCAACTACCGTCAAAAAAATTATCTGGTGCACAAAACTTAAAAAGAAAGCGGATAAAGCAAGCCGAAACTGAAAAATCTGCAAATTTGATATCAAAATTTTTGAGATCTGAATAGTTATCTGAACCTTCATCACCAAAACTTCAATATCAACAATCAATAGAAGAATCTTGAATTTTTTTCAGGCCTGAAAAAAATTCAAGATTTAGCTGTTCCTGGAACCTCGTCTGCATCTCAAAACATTACAGAAGAAGACAAACATTATCATAAAAATCATTATTATCATTTTTTAGAGAAATAGAAATAGATGATATTTCAGAATGGCCGCTAATTACTGACTCTGGTACAAAAGATGAAATCCTTATTCGAGGCCCTGTAAGTAATGAAATGAACAATGAAATATACCCAATGAATTGTGACGACCGTCATTTTTCAAATTCACATTTTGAAAAAGTTATGCCAAATGGAGATTTTTAAAAGAAGATGACTCGGATACTCTGAATCTGCGGATAAAGTATATTTTTTTGCTGTCGTTTACTTACCACAAGCTCTAACTCTAATTTAGGAAAAGAAGGATATGACGACTGGAGGCACTTATCAACACGTCTCAAAACACAACATCATCAGATCACCGACGTGCTATGAACAGTTGGATAGAAGCATCGATTAGGTTAAAT
Organism: Nymphalis polychloros; assembly: GCA_905220585.2. Taxonomy (NCBI): domain Eukaryota; kingdom Metazoa; phylum Arthropoda; class Insecta; order Lepidoptera; family Nymphalidae; genus Nymphalis; species Nymphalis polychloros. The sequence goes on from HG992262.1 coordinate 2,349,329, forward strand.
AACTTCAGTGGAATAGATAAACTACAAAAACAGATTGAAGATGAGAAATCTAGATGGGTTGCTATCCTGGAACGAATGATTTCAATAGTGGCAATTCTTGGCAGGCAATAATTTGGTGTTTAGAGTTCCCTGAAACGTTATACACCTCTAATAATGGCAACTTCTTGGGTTTGGTGCAATTATTAGGAAAATTTGATAATGTGATGACGGAGCACCTCCGCCGTGTTGTAAATAAAAAGACTAATGATCACTATTTCAGCAAATGCATTCAAAATGAATTATTTGGCTTACTTCGAAGTGAAGTTCGAAATAATATTATTAATATGGTAAAGTCAGCTAAATACTTTTCCATCATTATGGACTGCACTCTTGATGTAAGCCACGTTGAACAAATGTAACGTACATTCCGGTTCGTTGACGTTCATGAAGAAGAAGTCGAAGTACGAGTGTTTTGTCACATAAAAGCCAGTAAGTGACAAAACACACACAACAACAGTTTTTTTTTTTCAAAGCACAAATGCATACATATAATTTCTATTATAAGGCTCGGAATGTACATGCAAGAGGTAAATAAAACTTAGAGTTACCTTATGCAATGGTTTTATTGAGACGCGCATCACATCTGAACTCAGCGACTTCTGCTTCTTAACAAACTCCTTGAAAGACTCGACTGTTGTTGATATTTCGTTCGGCAACTTCGTTTGCTTTGGGGGCTCACCTAGTGGGAAACAGCCTTATATAAATATAAATTGTTTTTACACAATAAAAAAATATTTAAACAGTAACAGTTACAGCCTATGAATGTTCCGCTGCTGGGCTAAGGCCTCCTATCCATTTTTTTTAATTGAGGAAAAGGTTTTGTATTTCTGCTGCACTGCTCCAATTCGGGTTGGTTGAATACACATGTTGCAGAATTTAAATGAAATTAGACACATACAGGCTACCTCACAATGTTTTCTTCACCGTAAAGTACGAAATAAATTATAAACACAAATTAAGCAGCCCGGGTTTTAACCCACGTTAAGATAAACACAGTCTAACCACTTGGCCAACACGACATTCAAAATTTCAAAAATTGTTGAACTTTATTATAAATAATCACACATTTACAAAGAATTGTACGAGTTAAGTATAAAATTAGTTACTTTTTCCATCAGCCGTTGTAGCATTGTTCGTCCCCTGTTGTGTGGCACCCCCCAGACCTACGTTTGTACCTAGAAATAAATACATTTTATTAATTCACTATACACTGAAACACACATAAATTTAAACATAAAGAACAAAATTAATTCCTGAATTTTTAAATACATTTTAAATAACAATGAAAGTAAATAATCAAAACTATATAGAATGGCATTATTTCATTCTATAGAATCAATTACTCCGAATGTAATGAAATGATTTTTATCTAATTTAAGTAATATTTTATAAATAAACTTTTTAATTATGTACTATCTATTGAATACACTGATGAGAACCAATAAGAAGCCTTTTAATCCAATTCAATTAACTGAAGTAGTTATTATTTTATATTTAAACTAAGATGAAACAAATGCTATTCTCATTAAAGGATAAGAGAAGGTAAACAAACTTTTCCCAAAATGTCAATAAATAGCACGGAGTATTTTTTTTTTATAATATAGTTTCGTGGACGAGCGTATGGGCCACCTGATGGTAAGTGGTCACCAATGCCCATAGACAGTGGTATATACATTTCTTAAAATAAAACAACATAGCCACTGCACCGCCAACCTTGGGAACTAAGATGTTATGTCCCTTGTGCCTGTAATGACACTAAAAAAAGTATACTTATATTGTATGAATGACATAATTAATCCCAATGATCAACTAATATAACTATCTTGTTTTTTATATACATGTATTCCTTTACTTATTATAACATTTAATCCGTATTTTATTCTCAATAGTGAAACTATAAAGATGACATGAGATATTGACGTCGTTTCAAGATCATAAATATTAACATATACATTCTTTAGGCAACAGCCTACTGATATACATATATAATTTTCAAATAGTTATATAAACACATACTTATACATAATACACAGGTTCAGAGCAGAAGGCAGGGTCACAGCCAACTGCGCAAGGGCCAGCCGAATATTTAATCACCAATTTTTTCTCCTTCAATTGGAATGAAATTATACATCTACCTACAACTATTTAATGATATTACAAATAATAATTTACATACTGTCTCTAAAATTGAAATGATAATATAAAATATACCTTGTGTTAGAAATTTTGCATTAATCATGTTTGTTGTACCGATTGCATCTGAAAAGTGCAGTGTTAGAATTAAGTACCAGCATTAATTTGAAACTATTTTATATAGATTGTTATTGCTATACTTTTGTACAGTTTTCATGACAGATAGAAGTGTTCTGTGAGACATAACATATCATTAATTAATATGCTCATGTGGGCAAGTCAAGAGGAGATGTTTGAAAATTATTATCATTTTCAGAATCTATTAAATACATTTTACACTGAGAATACTGCAAATTTATAGCACCTATTTTTGCTAAGGATAATTTAGATCATAAATTGAATATTGCAACGGAGTAGATAATAGATGAAATTATAAATGAAGAATTATTTATTTAAAAATTTTTTTTTTCTATTTTATTAAAATCCGAAATACAAAAGTGGCGTCAGGATGATTACATCCGTTGAAATTAAATAGTAACTTAATAAAGTAATTTTTGTTAAATTCCAATAAGTGTCAATGGATTATAATCGAATAAATCCAATGAAAAGTCAAATTACCGAATTTGTAAGAAAATTGTTATATAAAATTACAATCATCATGCGAAATATTTTAAGAATTCCCTGTAAAGAACAATAATCGAAGCTACGAACCAAATCAAATGAAATTAATTCAAATTTCGAAGAAAGTTTCAAAACTTACCACGAGGTGAAGATGAATATCGCATCCATCTTTATTTAAATAATCCATCAAGGGTCAACATTTTTCATGAAAACAAGACTTTTATTACGATATTACGAGTTTTAAACAAATTAAAAGTTCGAAAAGTAAGAATTAAGACTTCGAAAATAAATTTAGATCACAATACGACTCAAAAACAGGAAGGAAAGTGAATCCTTACATAAATGTCAAAGGTCATCTCAAAGATAACTATTATGTCAAATGTGCATAATGCTTAAAAATTGCATTATAACGAAATGTCAAAGTTAACGGCATTTTTCAAATCACTTGTATTTGTCAAAATCAATTGACACACGACTAATGATCAAGGTTAGAAATTCGTGTTTATTTTAAAATAATGTAATCATGTAACGTGCGTCAAAATTACGTTACAAGCAGAAAATAGATAACATTATTTTATTATGGTATAATGGTTAAACATGTTTTAATGCAATAGAGAATTATACACCATATAATATAATTTTAGTAAATAAATAATTTACCAACAATATATTTCATTTGTATTTATACCGAAAACTACTCTACAATTAATTATGCTTTTAAATTCAACTACAACTATTTAATAGAATAGTAGGCGAACGAGCATATGGGCCACCAACCATAGACAATGGCATTGTAAGAAATGTTAACCATCTCTTAAATTGCCTATGCACTACCAACCTTGGGAACTAAGATGTTATGTCCCTTGTGCCTGTAATTACACTGGCTCACTCACCCTTCAAATCGGAACACAACAATACAAAGTATTACTGTTTTGCGGTAGAATATCTGATGAGTGGGTGGTACCTACCCAGACTAGCTTGCACAAAGCCTCACCACCAGTAAAATGTGTTTGTTTACAATAAAAAGATAAGAATATTAAAATAACACAATAAGTATATATAATAATAAAAATAAATATTCCTGCAATAACTCAATAAGTATGTTTTAAGATTGGATTGAACTTACTAGATTTAATAGTAGGATAACAATCCTTCTTAGCACTTTTTATAACATAACTACGGTTATTATCATTCATGCTGCTTGGTTGTGGTTGGATCATTGGTCTGGTCTGAGGTATTGGGATTGAGGGTGACAGGTTTGGAAACATTATACTGGAAAGGAAATAATATAAAATTTTATAATGTTGAAACAATATTAATTATTGTTGTGTATATGATTGTCGTGTATATTTTAAAGGGTATCAAATAATTACGTTTGTTTTTCAATGTTTTCTATTATATGATGATTGTTGATGGATGTTACCCTTTTACTCATGAAAATTAGAGAATAATAATGCTAATTATGTGTCGAGATCTTGTGATATTCTTTTTTGGCATTGATACATCACCACAATATGCGTATATCATAAACTTTGGTCAATTTTTGTTTTTTAAATTAAAATTGGTTGGTGTTCGGCGGTCAGGCAAATGGGTCATCTGTTGGTAAGTAGTCAACAATGCTCATAGACTGGTGCAGTAAGAAATATACATTCCATACATACCTATGCACTGACACACAACAATACTACATATTGCTGTTTGTCAGTAGAATAGTAGTGCATGATAATGTAGTAAATCAAAGTAAATACAGCATGTAACAAAATTCGTGTCCGACCCGTGAAGTGGTTATTAGGTATCGTGTGTCGATTCAATTTATGTAATTTTTAAAATCCTAAGCAAAAAATGTATCCCGCAAAATTTTTTTTTAAATTAATTGACGAAAATTACGTGGCAACACAGGTGCGGGCAATAGCGCTCGATAGCTCTTACCTATCGGGTAGCTAAGACACGAGGTCATGACCTCAGTAGTCCACGTTTTTACCACCAACAGTGTCTTTAAACACAATTAATATATTTTCTTAAATATTTTTTTTGCTTAGTATTTTAAAAATTATTACATAAATAGAAACGACACACGACACTTAATAACCACTTCACGGGTCGGACACGAATTTTGTTACACACTGTATATATAAATTAATTATAGTTTTTGTTTTCTACTCGCTAGAGGCTTTCAAAAATATTGGTAAGATAAGTTAATGTCTTTCCAAAAATTCTAAATTATATTATAGTTTACTTGAATAAAATACATTTGTTTTGAGTTTTGCATTTTCAATTTATATCTTTTTTTCGTTATGTATTATAATTATTTTTTATGACATTATTCTGAGACATTATTCGCACAAGGCCATGTGATTCCAAATTAAGCAGAGCTCGTACTATGGAAACCAGACAACTGATATACTATATGTAGTATATGTACTACTTTTCTTTTGTAAATAAATACAGTTAATTACACCCAGACTCAGGACAAACAGACATGTTCATGCACACAAATGTCTGTTCTGGGTGGGAATCTAACCCTCGACCTGGAGCGTGAAAGGCAAGTATCTTACCAACCAAGCCCATTGGCTCATCAGTTCTTAATAAATGTATTATTATCATTAATTATCTAAATTAGATTTAAAATAAATATGTTAAATATAACTCACTTAATGCACTTGCACTTGTTGTTGCAGTGTTTGTTGAACCAAACAATCCAAAACCGGTCGATGTTGTCGTAGCCGTACCTAAACCAAAACTACCAAGTCCACCGAGACCAGTGCTCGTCGTTGTACTAGTACCGAATGATAAGCCTGCAATAGAATTATGTTAAAAAATCTTTAGCAGTCTATTTTGTATGCATGGCTGATATTTAATAATATTGAAAAGAAAATATACATTATAGAAAGAGTGAGTATTTTATTTCATATAATTAATTTAATGATAATAATAATAATTAAGTTAATAATAATCATAATAATTAAGTTAATAATAATAATTAATAATAATAATAATAATAATAATTAAGTTAATAAGATTGTGAACTAATAATCTTCATGATGCATTGGTTATCTATATCAATTAGTATTAATAAATTACTTTTTAACCAAAGATATGATAATTACATAAGAAAATGTCTGTGCATGTAAACTGTTCAATTTTATAAATTAAAAAAATAAATGAAATACCTGTTGTCGCTGCTGTACTGGTTCCAGTACCAAAATTTAATCCACCTCCTAGACCTGTAGAAAATGATGTAGTTGTTCCACCAAAAGCAGGTGTAGTTGTTGCTCCTATTAAAAAGAGAACACTTTATAATTGTTAAGTTACAAATTGAACCACTTGTTTCATAGTTAAACCTACCAAACGCAGGAGCAGCACTAGTTCCAAATGAAAGTGCTGTATTCGCTCCAAAAGCTGGGGCACTTGATGTTGCACCAAATGATGTCGATGAAGCACCAAAAGCTGGAGTAGTTGTAGCGCCAAACGCAGGCGCACTCGTCGTGGCTCCAAAGGTAGGCGCGCTCGAGGTAGCGCCAAAAGCAGGAGTAGTTGATGTGGCTCCAAAAGAAGAGCCAAATGATGAAGCAGTGCCAAACGCTGGAGCAGATGTGGCTGGAGTTCCAAAAAGACCAGTTGCAGGTTGAGTTGTCGCGGTTAAACCAAATGCTGGAGTAGCTGGCCTGAAAATCGTTATTTTAATATGAAAGATTTATTTAAAAAAATGTTTAATTGAAATGATTAATAACCATAAAGTATTATATATAATTTAAAACTTTTTAATTTGACACAATAACAGATTAACTAAAGCTTCCAAGGTAGATATCTTCTAGAATCAAATAAGGTTATAGGTATATAAAAAGTATTTATTTAATATTATCATTATTAAACTTTCAAGTTTAACAAATTTTATTAAGGCTAGAAAATCTTCATATTATTTATTAACTAATTAATATTTACTTACTTATTAGCGCCAAAACTAAAACCTGCAGATAAACCCGTTGCCGCCGGGGCACTCGATGGGGTACCAAATGAAAAAGACATAGTCGAAAATGTTGTGTGACTCCTAAAAATATTTAAATATAAATCAATATTAACAGAAGTTAAAGATTCATTTTAATGGTAGCGTGATATAAGAATACAATTATTATAACACTGTGGTACTTTGTAATTTGCACAACGATTTTTAAAATGTAGAATATAAAGAATACAGATGCACAATGTACATAGTACACAAATAATACAGATTACAAATATGTAATACTAATTAAAGAGTACAGATTATAAAACATCTATAAAAAATCAACGGATATCAATTTGTACTTATGTATTTGCATGCTTATTTTACTTTCAGGTTATTTTCCACGTATTTTTAAGTAATAATGATATTATGTTTTGTTATATGACAAGAATGTCTTTAATGTAATTAAAATATTACTTTACAATTTGTATTAATGTGCACAAGCAGACGATTTGCTTAAACGGAAACATATTTTGTATTAAAATATTTTATTTTTCTATTTTAATGGTATGGCTCGTATTTTAAATATGTTAGTCCTTTCTCTGTTTTTCCTAGAGCGCTGCTCAGATGACACTGAGCGTTTTTTTTTTGACATAATTTAACCCTTTACTGCATGAATTATGAAGGAAGTACATTATTTTTTTTTTATGGGAAATATTGTTTATTTATGTTTGTATTAACTAATTGGAAATAAAAAAAAATATTAATTGTTATATAAGACTATATAATGTGAAGCCATATACGGCTTCGTATGCGTTCCAGCTACAACATCGTCTGCCTTGTAAAATTTATAAATAAAATTTCGCTACTCATTGTAGTGTGGAAAGACCTCCCATTTTGTAAATTGAGTACTACTGGTATAATTAACGATTGTTTTTGATTCAAATAGAAAAGTGACTATGTTGTCAGTGCGTATTGAAATCTATAGTAAATTTCGATGCCTTTGCAACATTAGCGTTTAAACAAAAAGGTAGTGGATAAAGTCTCTTTGCGTATAAGACATATTAACGTCATACAAACATTTACATTTTAGAAAAAACTTTAAAAAAAATGTTTCAAATTTGAAATAACATACTAGATTAGGCTATAGATATTTTATAGGATTACCTATGTCATAAACTATTGTCTATTAATATAATTATAGAAAATTAAAAACAGTTTTTTTCGTGTATCGTTGTTGTTAAAGTGAAGTAATCTAATAAAAATGAATTACTTAGCTAAAGGAGGTTGTTTCATGAGCTCATGCCACATTATGTTCAAAACAACTCCTATTGCAATTAATATTTCTAGTGACCCAAAAGTATATCCTACGCAACCACCGAATAATTTAAATTACCAAAGCAAAATAAATGAGGAACTATATAGTAATCTGGCTACTGGGAATATCAGATTGGTGTGTGGTTATTCGAGTCCAATGAAAATAATAAATTCGTGCTTGTAAACCGAACGTGTGTAATTATTTAGTGTAAATCTATCAATTATGTGACTAAAACTAATCTAAAAGGCGAATGTCCTGAAATTTATTAGTGAATTGATTCTCTAGAAAAACAATACCTGTTCAAGTTTTATACCTATATTGGTCATTACATATACATATGCAAGTGAAATTCTTAATAATAATTAGGTATATAAATATCCCGCTTTGATGGTCTTATCATCTAATAGCTAGCTCATAAGGCCTCACATCTTGGGTTCAGGCCAGTAAAGAAAATTTCGTAAACTACCCGGAGTCTGAAAGTTGGCAGTATTCCGCTCTCGTGCCGCAGAGTGAACATAGAGCCGATAAAGCTGGTCCTGCAGCTTAACTCTTTCCGGACGTTTCGGTGTGTCATATAAATATCATTCGATATCCTATTTCAACCACAAGAGGAGCAGAGACAAATAAACAATTCTGACATTGAATGACAGGATATAACTCGGCACATTTCATTCCGTTGACAACTGCTACATTCATACTATACCTTCTATTAGTGTTGGATGGCGATAATCCACTATCGATAGACAATCGATTATTAATCGGTTGCCCACATCGCCCAGGCCTACCGCCGCCCGTGCTTTTAAAATAACTGAAATTGCCAGGATAAAAATATTGCAAAAAATATATTAAAATGACAATAGGATGAACAATTATAGCCAACAGATGTTAAGGATAACATCGTTGTACGCTCTACCCGAGTCCCACAAAGTATTATATAAATCTTTGTTTTGGCTTAATTCATAACAAACCTAGAAAGCATTTACTAAACATTATGGATTTCTACTAACCACGGATAGTTCATTGGGTTAGCAAAGTAATTTTTATTCACTTCGTTTCTTTTATTTATTTTTTTGGATAAATGTAAGAAAACTATCAATCAACCAATAACTAAACGTATATTTAAAAATATTGGTTACAAATTAATAGTTATTGAATCTCTTATTCATTCAGACGTCCGAACGAATCGTGTGCCGTTATGGGAGAAGAACTAGATTCCGCTTTGAAATTTGTGCCGTCTTGAGCTCCGACCTAGTCAGTGGGGTGAGGTTAACATGCCGTTGCAACTACTTTTATAGACTCGAAGACGTCGATTGTTTGGTGGGCCAGTGATCGCTAACAGTTCTTTATTATAACATGTCATAAATAATTATTAGGTAAGGAGGGGGGGGTGGTGGTTAGTTGTGGGTTTGTTATAAAAAAGGCAGCTAGTCTCTCCTCGGGATTCAAGCTTGTTTCATACCAAATTTCATCAGTCAGTTCTGTGTTCTAACAGTGAAATTGTAACAGACAGATTTACTTTCACATTTATAATATTGTTGCTATTTCGTATGTGGATTGTCTTTAGAACATTGGTTAAATAAAATAGTACTATCTTGGTGTGCATGCACTTTATTTGATTATATTTCACATATTTATTACACGTTTATCAAGAAGATATTTTTTAGTATTACATTATATCCCTTAGAAAGGTAATACAGTATTATACTTAGGTACAATCGTTTGTAGAATATTATCAATAATAATTATTTATAATAAATATTACATCAATAAGTAAAATATAACAAAATTAAAATGGCCACCAGACCATTTTCGGTCACGGCAGACAATCTCAAGAGAGATTAGTCAACTGCGCTGGTGATATTATAGTGCACAAGTATGTGCGCAAACACAGGTGCACTCTCTATTCCCTAGCTCTCATGATCCGATGGGACGGCAATCTGACACGACCGGCAAGAGTTCAGGCGCAGTACCAACGGCATTACGTGCTTTACGAGGCACGGGAGTGTACACGACCAACTTCGAGACTCCGGGCTGCTACTGAGGATTTTCTAACAGAAAAACCCAATAACTCTTTACTGGCCCGGCCTGGGGATTGAACCCAGGACCATCGGGTCTGCGGCCTTCTATCGCCACTAGACCAACGAGGCAGTCATATAACAAAATTAACAACATAACAAAAAACGACATATTTATACGTATATAAAAAAATACTTTGCGACTATTTAATAGTACATTTGTAAAAAAATTAAGTATAAAATTATAACTAATAGGAATTAACAATTTAGTTTTAAATACACAATTATCAAGAATAAATAATGTATATAAAAGTTCCCAGCATCATCGGTAAATAGGACTTGTTCACATCAGCTTACAGATAACTTCTACTATTATTAATTTAAACAAATATATGAGCGCCGGTAATCAATATCCTCAGTGCGTATTTACCCTAAAAGTTCATGAGACGGTATAAGGTGTTACAACCTCGAAAAACTATTATTTATGTGTGCATAAGAATGAACACAAATATTTTTCTAAATATTTAATACCTTTGGTGAAATATTTGGCACCCATGGTATTATTAAAGAAAATGAATTTAATAATCAAGATGATCGGCCATTATTTCTGAGTTTCTTTCGCCGTTTCTTCTCAGGTCTGAGGTGCTTATTTCCGAACAGGTGGTAGATTTATGACAATCTATGAGTGTAACACTTCTATATTGAATAAATATTTTTGATTTGATTTGACATGATTAGGGCATAGGGGCTCCGTATCACGCGTTTGTATTTGCACAAACATTTAGTTTTTATTCTGGTGCCTAAACATGCATTTTGACTAGAAAATGAGACAAAAAAATTAAAATTGATTATCAAAAAAAAAAAAAAATCGAGTAATTTTTAATTACTCTATAAAACAATTAAATTTGTTTTTATTTAACATAACTTTCCTTAGAACAAATAATTAATATATTTCTAATGAGTCAGAAGTAGTTTTATAATTTTCTATCGATTATCGAAATTACCATTTATAAATATTCTTGATTTCGCTAATAAAATCATTCAAGTTATTCTGATGGACGAATATGGAATAGACATTCAGATAAATAGTCTTAATTACTAAGTACACATGATAAAACTTCGTGGTAGATTTTCGAAAATGAATAATTTATATTAAAATCATGACATGATTACGATTTTTTCGAAAACTTGACCACCGAATACACACATAAAACATGTTGTGTGGGTACGTGAACCACGTTGACTGGCAACATTATTTAAATAAGTTTGACTCCTTACCACTTTAATATTCCTCCTTAATCAGTTATTAATGCCATCAATGTAAATTATATAAAAAAAAAGTATTTTCAATACAACTTAAGAATAAAAAAAACATCATTTATCACTAGAATGATCCTCAGCTTACTTTAAGCGCTGACTTAAATGTTGCAATATGTCAAAATTATAATTATGTGATGTCATGTAGTTTTGTATGATTTTCTCGGATCGTTAATATATATTATAACATAAATTAAGATAGTCGACAAATATGACAATTATGAGGACAGAGCGGATTGCGTCCCGGAAAGTGGGAATTACCTGAAACAGATTTATTTCAATCAATTTAGTAAATAATAAAAGTCATGTTAAAATTGTATCAACAAATCAATTTTATAATAAAGTTATATCAATGTTAAATTTATAAAAGTGATCTGGTACAAAACAAAGCCCTGAGGGACTCCTTTATTAAAATGTACTTAAAAGGGATATAATAGTTGTAACAGAGAAATAAGATCTGAGACTTGTACAAGACATATACAGGTAACAGAATTCGTGTCCGACCCGTGAAGTGGTTATTAGATATCGTGTGTCGGTTCTATTTATGTAATAATTTTTAAAATACTAAGCAAAAAAATTACTTAAAAAAATATATTAATTGTGTTTAACGACACCGTTGGTGGTAAAAACGTGGACTACTGAGGTCATGACCTCTGACATGACACTTCACATCCTCACGGGTCGGACACGAATTTTGTTACACGCTGTATAATATGAGATTATTATTTGTGGTCCATCTTATCGTATAACCTGGTTTACAAAGGTTTCTTGTTAGTATATATACCAGTTTTAGTTCGCGGCTTCGCCCACGTATTAGGGGGGGTTAGGTGTTAGGTATAAAGATGTACCCATGTCCATCTTTGGGGTCCAAGCTTGCTTTAAAGTTCACAAAAAAAAAAACGATTCATTGGTTTAGCCAAGAAAACGTAGCAGACTGACATAGTTACTTTCGCATTTACAATATTATAGTATAGTAGTGATGCCGAGGAAGCCGAGATGGCCAAGTTGTAAGAACGCGTGACTCTTAACCGATGATCGTGGGTTCAAACCCGGGCAAGCACCAATGAATTTCATGTGCTTAATTTGTGTTTATAATTCGTCTCGAGCTTGACGGTGAAGGAAACCTGCATGTATCAAATTTCACTCAAATTCTGCCACAAGTGTATTCCACCAACCCGCATTGAAGCAGCGTGATGAAATAAGCTCCAAGCCTTCTCCTCAAAAGAGAAGAAGAGGCCTTAGCCCAGCTATGGGACATTCACGTTACTGTACTGTACTGTAATGATATATATTTTTTTTGATAATATAAGTTATACTTTATTTTAATATATAACTTACCGTTTATGGAGATCGGTTTATTGATGTTTATATTTGTGGTGCAAAGCTTCTCTGCAAGCAAAAAAAAAAAATATACTTAAGGAAAATACCTGAATATTACATTAAAATCGTTTTTTTTAAAAATAAAAACAATACTTGAAATATACCGTTTAAATTAATAAATATATTTGTTTTAAATAAATTCTTATAAATTTTCATCTACTCAATTTGTGAATGTAACTCTTTCGAGATAACCTATGTGAAAACCTACATGAGTATCATTGATTGGTAGATATTACTTAACTTAACAAAATATAACATGTTACAGTTTTTACCAGATGATAAGTGGTCACCAACGCCCATAGACAATGGCATTGTATATTTCTTAAAAAAAATATCCCCAATGCGTCACCAACCTTGGGAACTAAGATGTTATGTCCCTTGTGCCTTTGTTTTTTTATTGTATAGGTAGGCGGACAAGTATATGGGCCACCTGATGGTAAGTGGTCCCAACACCCATAGACAATGGCATTGTAAGAAATGTTATCCATCGCTTACATAGCCAATGCGCCACCAACCTTGGGAACTCAGATGTTATGTCCCTTGTGCCTGTAATTACACTGGCTCACTCATCCTTCAAACCGGAACACAACAATACAAAGTATTGCTGCTTTGCGGTAGAATATCTGATGAGTGGGTGGTACCTACCCAGACGAGCTTGCACAAAGCCCTACCACTAAGTAAATAAACCCAATCTCTACCATCTCAGTCTACCACCAATAGTAATAATTTAGTTAAATATACTAAGTATAATAATAATGTACATAAATATACTAAATTAAGGTAAATTCAGCTAAACAATTTGTAGTTTTGGACCAGTGGCCCCATCACTTGCTTACCATTGCAGACCCGTTTACACGTTATCCTACATGCAAACAGCATTACCGTAAATTGTGAGTAAGGCATGACATACCATCTTATATCTCGTAGTTAGCGGCGCATTGCCGGTAAAGGAATATTCCTTACAGCGCCGGTGCCAATGCGCTACCACTTACCATCAACACATTTGCTTTTGAATTATTACAGTAACGAACATAATGAGCGTTGTATAAGTTATTTAAAAAAGTTATTTTTATTTACTTGGTGGTAGGGCTTTGTGCATCCCCACCTGTGTAGGTACCACCCACTCATTAATATACTACCGCCACTCAGCCACACATAGAATGGTGATGTAAGGAATGGTCAATATTTCTTAGCCATTGTCCCTGGGCGTTGGTGACCACCTAATAGCCCGTGCCCAATAGTGTTATAAAAAAATTAACTTACCCAATGCACTCGTCGTGATAGGAGCATTAAACGATCCAAAAGTAGTCGTCTGCGTTGGGTTGATGCCAAATTTAAATGTATTCGAGCTCCCTGAAAATATTATCACTTAATTAGACCTTCTCTATATAACTATAAAAAAATATTGAGAATTTAAAAACGGGCACGAATTTATTACTGATGTATATAATAATAATAATAATTTTAATACATGAATAATTTCAATAACGGACATTGGTATTGATTTTATTATTAAATGTTATACTATTACACAATACTGATGATGTTTTAACTTCGTCTCTCTTTTTTCTTATTTAATTTGATATATTTTTATTAATTTTCACTTGAGTTTTGCAACTTAACCATATATATAACGTAACCATATTCATATGTGATACTATAACAGGTAAATCTCACTCACCGGACAATGATATTGGTTTTCTGACTATTATGTTTGTAGTCGACAGCGAACCTGAGAATTTAAAGATATATATTATTTCTGAGACATATGATCTTCTTGTGACGTCATCATCTTTGCATCTTCATACCTCCATTGGAATTTTTGTAAATTTCAACTTGACCCCATAAGTTTGTATGAATTTTACTAGTACCAAGGCAGGACGGAAGTCTAGTTATATATAAATTCAATATATTAATTCATGCTTACCGTTAGACGATGTCGTTGTGACCGGTACGCCAAACACCGTCTGTGTCGGCTGAGGGTTTGATTGGAAACCGAATGGGGTGTTCTTATGATCTTTAAACAAGAAAATATACATACATTAAAGATCATATATGTATATATAAAATATAAACTATAATTCGTTTGACTTTATTTAGGACTAGCTGTGCTCGCGGTTTCACCCGCGTATAATTAATAAACATATAATGAATAAAAATCAGCCTAGAACCTTCCACGATAAAAGGACTATACAACTCAAAAATATTTTTTAACTTCGAACCAGTAGTTCCTGAGATTAGCCGGATCAAACAAACAAACTCTTCAGCTTTATATATTAGTATAGATATAGATCAGTGGGAATTATAAATTGAAGGGTAATCATTATTTGACAGACAAAATTATGCCGGTAGACGTTCCTGGCTGTGCTTGTATATACAGTAACAGCCTGTGAATGTCCCACTTCTGGGATAAGGCCTCTTCTAGTTTTTTGAGAAGGAATATACCAATCAAATATATGTGTTTCTTAATAGATTCCATGGTGGTTTCATGTCAATTAACGGTTTCAGGGTATATTAATCTCAAACAGATATACTTTTTTTTTTTTTTATAATACTGGTAGGCGGACTAGCATATGGGTCACCTGATGATAAGTGGTCACCAACGCCCATAAACAGTGGGATTGTATATTTCTTTAAAAAAAAAACATCGCCAATGCGCCACCAACCTTGGGAACTAAGTTGTTATGTCCCTTGTGCTTGTGATTACACTGGCTCACTCACCCTTCAAACCGGAACACAACAATACCAAGTACTTTTGTTTTGCGGGTGGTACCTACCCAGACGAGCTTGCACCAAGCTCTACCACCAAGTAAACTACTAAAATACTGACATATATATTTACATATAACAGATAGGTCAAGGGCAAGGAGCTTAACATTAGTTTAATCATCAATATTTTGTTCTTAACAATTTGAAAAAGTAGGAAAATGTTGAGAAATATTTAATCCGTTATTATTTTCCAGGTTTATTTCATCCGGGACAGGAGTGAATTGAATCTGTGAAAGTCCAAGTCTAGCGTATATACAAAAATAGCAGAATTTTGCTAGAAAAATTATACATTTATTGTTCAATAAATATTTCTTCGTTTGTATCGCATGCGTTCCTAAATCATTCGTCCGATTCTTCATTATAACAGTTTTTTGTGATGCTATCAATATTCAGTAAAACGGTTTAAATTTTAAGGATCGATAAGGAACGCAAGGTCGTCGCAAATTGTAACGATTTAACGAAAAACGAAAACGTCCTCCAGACCGATTTCCAACGATCCAACGATAGCCAACTGCGCAGGAGATATTATAGTGCACAAGTGTGTGCGCAAACACAGGTGCACTCACTATTCCCTAGCTCTCATAATCCGATGGGACGGCAATCCGACACGACCGGAAAGAGTTCAGACGCAGGACCAACGGCTTTACGCGCTTTCCGAGGCACGGGAGTGTATACAATTCCAACTTCCAGACTTCGGGCTGCTATTGAGAATTTTCTGACAGAAAAACCCAATAACTACTTATTGGCCCGACCTGGGAATTAAACCCAGAATTGCTGTAACGATTTATGGTTGTCAAGATCCTCAAACATGAGTTTTCAACGACGAGGAAATAACAGTTTTTAAAGATACAACGCGGCATTACGATAGTAAATAAACATTAAGATAGTATTTAATTTTTATAGTTACAGCGTTACAGTAATAACCAAACCTTTTGTAAATTTGAAGCCCATGATAAACCTTAAAGCGAATTAATTAAGATAAGCTCACCTGTTATTGTGATCGGTTGGTGAACCGTTATATTTGTTGAACTCAATTTTCCTGAAAGTAAAAATTGAAAGATTAAAACATATATATATGTATACATAAATGATGATATATCATAACTAAACGCCGAAATTATAGTATCGATATTCCTTTCGAATTTAAAGCCGAAAATTCTATTTAAATACTTCTTATTGGACAAGCAAAATATAATGTCTATCTATCTGAACACGATAAAATCAATGCGCCGGCAAGCGAGAATGAATATCTTTTTTTTATAGCATAGGTTGGCGGACGAGCATATGGGCCACCTGAATGTAAGTGGTCACCAACGCCCATAGACAATGGCATTGTAAGAGAGGTTAACCATCGCTTACATCGCCAATGCGTCGCCAACCTTGGGACGTAAGGTGTTATGTTGGCTTTTGCCTGTAATTATACTTACACACTCACCCTTCAAAACGGAAAACAACAATACCAAGTACTGCTGTTTTGCGGTAGAATATCTGATGAGTGGGTGGTACCTACCCGGACGAGCTTGCACAAAGCCCTACCACCGAGTGTTAAAATGCTTTGTTAATATAGTGAGAGATTTAAAATTTTAATAATAATCAATTCAATGGTTTTTTACTTTGTAGCAATCAAACAAATAATTTATAATGATAATTATTTTAATTTTGAAACAAATTATTAACTGCTCTGCCACCAATTAAATCCATCTTAATGCCTTTTGCGTAAAATTTTGTCCAACTCGGTCACCCTTCAACAAATCCCACCAATTTACGTCATAGATATATAGCATCACTAAAACTCTTGGGATAACCGAAATTTTGACCAACAAACCAATTAACTAACCCACTAGCTCTATCTACGTTTGTCTAGTTACTTAACGGTTCAAGTGCCCTTATATATCTTGTATGTAAACTGTAACTAAGCTTAAGACTAAAGCTTAATCTTTAACTGATGTTATCTGTATAATTACTAACATTTGAAACAGCCACATTAATATAATGTCTTTTGTCTTTTGTTTTTATTAAGATATTAAGTTACTTGGTGATATGGCTTTTGGCACGCCCATCTGGTATCGATCATTCATCATATATTAAAACGACAATACTTCGTATTGTTGAGTTTCAGTTTCGCAGTGGACATAACATCTTACTTCCCAAGATGGCGCGTTATTGACGATGTCAAAAATTTATAATATATCTTACAGCGTACTGCTGCCAATTTTAGATAAAATTACTGTCAAATTAGTATTAAATAATAAAAAAAATTGTGCGTTCGGGGGACCCCCGTCAGGAACGAAGTTCTGTACTATATTTTTTTTGAGTCAAACCGCGTTTTTAAAAATGTAGATTTTAATTGATTATATTATTGTATTTTAGTCATACCAAAAAGCACCTCAACCTTCTCTTTATCGACCTCCTAAATTCGAATGAACAACGCATAGAATTTTGTATGCACAGTATGAACGCTATTTCGTTACATGACGTGACCTTGGGCCACTGCCATTTCACTCTACTGTAAGCCGCGTAAAAGAACTTCGTTCCAAAAATTACTTCAAATAATTTGTATTAATGAAAACAACATACCATTAGAGTTATTGGGATTAGAGTTGAATGGATCAAACAGTCCGCGAGACATACTCGGGTATAGCCAGCTACCGCTTAGTCCGAAATTGTCATTGTATCCTGTTAATAATAAAAAAACATATTAATGAAACATCATCCATCTCCCGACTCAGGACCAGATAGTTAACACCATAAGCAACAACTTTTGTTCTACGAGTTCGGACATATACATGAAAAAAAAAAAAGATTTTACAAGTTTTTGTCGTATCTAGTCCTGCGAGGTTGCTGGTACTTTACAAATAACCTTGCATATGTCTAATCTAATCGTGTATTAGTGTTAAAAGGTCCCTTAATGCATCCTACGTTGCATAATACCCCACCCAAAGTCAGTCGCAGAGAAAAGACTTAACCTAAATCTGTTATAATTGCATAAAGATTTTCAATCTTGAATTTCAAGTCAAGTAAGAAATTCGACCAGTTAAAAACACACACTCACACACATATACAGATTTTATATAAATTTATATATACGCACCTGTTATCACGATCGGTTCATCGATGTTTATGTTCGTAGTGCCCAGCTTGCCTGTAAACGGAAATGATTTTCATTTCAATTTGAAATATGTATAAAAATAATGATAACGACAGTAATAAAATAAAAAAAAAAAAAAAAATTTAGAATAAATTGTATTACAGTAGCATTACAGATTAAAAGAAAAATACATAAGACGAACAAAATTAAATTAAAAATAAATGTATGCAAAAGCGATGCAACTAAGTTGTTTTGGAAATATCTAAAGAAAATAATTATACAAGACGACATTACATCTTTTGTTACCTTGCTTGCCTTTCTGTGCCTTTGTTACTTCTGGATAAAATAGGAAATGTATGTATTAATTATATGCATATATCCTAGTTAATATTATAAATGCGAAAGTGTGTTTGTATGTTTGTTACGCTTTCGCGCCTAAACCAATAAGCCGTTGTCAAAAATTCTATACACAATGGAAAGATACGTTATCAGCGAGTAACATAGGCTACATTTTGTCCCCGTATTCCCACGGGGACGGGAACTACGCGGGTGTAAGTCCGGACAAAACGCTAGTATGTATGTATATAGAGACGGGATATTTATGAAAGCGTATCCCATGGTAACAATAACGGGTCACATAGACTGATGACAAATGGCGATTACCATTGAGATTCTAGACAGGAGGTTCCCAGACTTTATTTTCTCATAGACCACTTTCAGAATGTAGCTGGTTCCGGTGGACCACTGCAGCTACAGTTCTACCATATTCCCAAAATAGACTTCATTATATTATCAAAAAAAATGAGACACCTAAAACGAAACAATTTAATCCAAGGTATCAAATTGTTGCCTATAAACGTCATTATTTGGCGAGCGCTGAGAAAACTATTGACGGTATATGAAAAATGTTTTCTATACAGGATGATTTGTAACGACCCAGCAACCTCGCAGGACTAGATAGCTAACATCACAAGCAACAAAAGTTGTTGCTTATGGTGTTAGCTATCTAGTCCTGCGAGGTTGCTGGTACTTTACAAATAACCCCGTATATTAATAGTACCTACTCATGATTGCTCACAAAAAAGTCTACTATGGTATATGCCGAACTATATATTATAGTTAAGCCACAATAACAGTTTTTGTTTAAAGTAATAAGTTCAAACACGGTGGAATCGAATAGTGGTCATATATGTATCATGATATTATCAATCCTTATCAATTTAAATGGTTTGATAATTAAGAATAATTATTTTATTTTACAGTTTAAATGATCCGGATCACACTTTTCGTTTAGAAGTTACGACGGGTACAAAATTCTTTCAGTAAAAATTTTTTACAGTTTGAACAAACGTTTAGTCTATTATGAAATACTAATTTACGTTAAATAATAGTTTTAAATGTATTCTTGGTTTTTAAGGATTATTGATATTTTACTGGTGGTCTGTACTCTGACAACGTGCACGTGTGTGAACGAGACGAACAAACTTTCGCGTTTATAATATCAGTATCGAGTCTACACGGTGATTTTGTATAGCTTAAATATAATTTGACTCACCTTCATTGTTTGAGTGAGTTCCAAAACTACTCGGAGCGAAGTGCCTTTGAAAAGGCTGTGTATTATTCAATCCGGGTTGATTCCAGTAATTTCTCGAAGATGCGGAACCAAATTGTGCGCCTGTAAGAAGTTTGATCTAATTGTAGCACATTTTTTTCATCTTCAAAATAAACATTCTTCCATAGACAGATTAAATATTTGTTGACGAAGACAACTATAGCCGAAATGGCCCAGTGGTAAGAACGCGTGAAGCTTAACCGATGATCGTGGGTTCAATTCCAGGCAAGCACCACTTAATTTGTGATTATATTTCATCTCGTGCTTAACGGTGAAGGAAAACATCGTGAGGAAACTGCATGTGTCTAATTTCACTTAAATTCTACCACACGTGTATTCCACCAACCCGCATTGGAGCAGCGTAGTGGAATAAGTTCCAAAACATTCTCAAAAGAGGACAGGAGGCCTTAGTCCAGCAGTGGGACATTCACAGGTCGTAACTGAACTGTACTGTACTGTGATGACAACTATGTACAAATTTTACACTTGGATTTGATGAAAGAATATGTGGTTAAACATTTACGGCGTTATTTTTAAAGCTTGTTTAGTTAAACACTGATTGATCTCTTTCCGTAATCACTGATTTAACATTCGAATGAAAGAGACAGCATTATTTAACTAAACACTCCGTAAGCTATTAAACTACTAAAAAAAATACAGATATCAAACATTAAAAAAAATATATTTGGGAAAAAAGTGAATTGGATCCAATCTTATTCGTACAAATGTTAAAATCAAAAAACAATAGTCAACTGCTTTAAAAATACGATATAGTTCAATTTTTATAAAGTAATTTAAGATGTAATACATTATATTTAATTTCAATCGAAATTGTCGGAGCTTGTATGGTACCGTCTAAGTCATAAATACCTGCGTTATTCGGCATAGCGGATGAAGCGCCCCCGAAAGTTTGATTATTTGCTGTATTTGCTCCGAAACCTTGATTATTTTGCGCTCCAAAAACTTGATTATAAGCTGCTTCATAAGCCTGAGCGTTTGCTGCATTTTGCGTTGAAGCGGAACCAAATATGCCTAAAAAAAGAAGCTAATAAGAATACGACCAACCGACAACCGTTGGAGTAGATGTGTTCTGGAGTGGAGAACACGTCTTGGCAAACGTAGCGAGTACGCTAGGTGGAGTGACGATATATGCAAAGTGGCTGGCAGCGGATGGATATTTAGAGCTGAAAATCGAGCTCAGTGATGTGCCATTGGAGAGGCCTATGTCCAACAGTGGACTACAAAATATTGATGATGATGATGATGATAACTTAAAGAAATCACTAAGAGCAGACTTATAATATTTCAGAATATACAATATTTTTAGTTTTATATACTAGTATTTATTGGCTTTTGCCGCACCCGGATCTAGATAAGGCAACATACAATTGGACAACGTTTATTTTTATTTTTTTTTATAGCACAGGTTGGCGGACGAGCATATGGGCCACCTGATGGTAAGTGATCACCAACGCCCATAGACATTGGCAGTGTAAGAAATGTTGACCACCGCTTACATTGCCAATGCGCCACCAACCTTGGGAACTAAGATGTTATGTCCCTTGTGTCTGTAATTACACTGACTCACTCACCCTTCAAACCGGAACACAACAGTACCAAATACTGCTGTTTTGCGGTAGAATATCTGATGAGTGGGTGGTACCTACCCAGACGAACTTGCACAAAGCTCTACCACCAAGTAAAAAGATAATTCCATTAAATCTGTTCCGACATACTTGAATGTCTTTCCCTGTGCTTTATTTATTGTGACTGCAAACGATACCTTCTCAGGAAATTGTGTCCTTTGAAAACTAAATCATAAATCTGTTTTTTTTTTTAATTATTTACTAACAACTAACCGACTAAGTATAAATTTAAAAAAACCATGTAAAAGAAATGCTATAATCTATTCCTAATATAATATCCTATAGACTTTTAATCATCATCATTTTACAGACTATCATTTACAGCTAAAGTTTCGGCTGATTCAACTGAAGAGTTATTTTATAACA
The DNA here is from genome assembly GCA_905220585.2 of Nymphalis polychloros. NCBI lineage: Eukaryota > Metazoa > Arthropoda > Insecta > Lepidoptera > Nymphalidae > Nymphalis > Nymphalis polychloros. The sequence continues at coordinate 2,371,576 of HG992262.1, forward strand.
TTTTTATTGAATAAATGTTCGACGTGATTCTTTAAATTTATATAACTTTAATGAAATAAAACAAACACTAAATTTTAAGTGAATTTAGCTACAATACATTAGTGAAAACCGCACCCAAATACGTTAAGCCGTGTCTAAGATTAGCATGCACAAACGCACAGATAAACAGACGAAAATTCATTGTTTTGGGTACAATTGCGTTGATAAAGACCCCCGATAATTGTTTTACTCAAATATCTTCCATGTACAGACAGCGATCAGTTACATTTTTTATTATATGTAAAGAAAAGATTTTATATTTGAAATTTAATTGAAATTGAGCTAAGTTAAACTTACCTGCGGTACCTGCTGTTCCAGATGGAGCGGCCCCTGATTGTTGAATATTTGTTGCGTTGGGCGCAGACATGGAACCAAACCCACCTACAATAGCGCCTATTTAGAATACGACCACAATTTTATATTTATTACGTCACTTTATATTATATTTTAAAATGAAATTGATGTTAGGGTGTGTATACAACATGTAATTCATACATACCTGCGCTCCCTGCTGTTCCGGCTGAAGCGACTCCCATTGGTTGAGTATTTGTTGCATTTGCAGACATTGCACGAAATGCAACTCCAAAAGCATTATTGTCATTGGTTGCTCCGAAATTCTGATTATTTGCTATTCCAAAACTTTGATTCGCTGTACCAAGCGTGCGAGTATTTGTTGTGTTTGAAGCTGTCATGGAAGCGAATCCACTTCCAGAAACGGTATTGTTATTAGTTGTTGCGGAGTTCTGATCTTTTCCTGTTCCAACAGTTTGAGTGTTTGTTGTATCTGGTGCAGATGTGGCACCAGATGCACCTCTCACAGCGGCATTGTTATTATTTATTCCGAAATTCTGACCCGGTAATCCTAAATGCCGATATGGTATTCCATAATTGTGACTTTGTATTCCATAAATCTGATTACCTAATCCAAAAGTTTGAGAGTTTGCTGTATGCGGAACATAAATGTAACCAAATGCAGCTCCAAAACCAGGGGTATTAGCTGCTCCAAACTTCTGATTATTGGTTGACCCAAAAGTTTGAATATTATTAGCTGCTTGTAAGGTCTGATTATTAGCTGCTGCGGAAGCAACAGCAGAAGGAGTTGTCGTTACAGTGCCGAAAACAGATGATGAAGTCACTGAAGTTTCTGGATAATCCATAAAATTTTGCGATTGATTAATAATAAAAACCAAAAACGTCTTATTGATTATATAAATAAATATAAAAAAGTCAAATTTACATTCTTTTGACCCATTAAAAATTATAGAAAAAATAATAGAAATGCTTCATTTATTTATTCCGCCGCAAAATATCTAAATATATTCAGTTATGTTATATATCCACCGGTAAAAATATACATACAAATGATTGCACAAATGTAAATACTGATAATGTAAAGTTCATTTTACCAGATTATATTTATTCGTGTATGTGCGTGGGTCCGTATGTCTGTATGTATGTATGGTAGGGCGTGTGTGTGTGTACTGCAGGAAATATTTCACAAAATTAACATTTCAAAATTTTCCAAGTGACTCACAAGATGTACTTTCCAGAATGTTCTTTTCCATTTTTTCCTTATATTATAAATATACTCAATAAAATAATTATACATATAACCGTAAAGCTCTAAAGCAATTCAGTAACAAATCACCAGTAAAAATCCCATTATAATCCGATGATTATAATAGCGTTTTTATATTGCATAAGGACTTCGAAAACGATTATGTAAACGATAAAATAACATGTACAGTAGAATCCGTTTACAATTTATTTAAGGAAAGTGACAATGAAGTCATACTAGGCGGACGTCATAAAAAACCTAGACTGAAAAGAACACTCCCGATTTTTTTATATATACTAGGCATTAGGTATTTAGTTTATAGAGAGAAAAATTACATATCGTATTAAATTATTAATAAAAAAAAAGAAAGACAAACATGATCCGACACAAATATATATAATACATTACATATTTTTTCATTTCTTACATAACAGATTAAAAGGAAATAAAAAATAAACATACCACCCGTCACGCATCAAGCTTCATCGCAAGGAATGGGGCGGGGAGTTTCAGGAAAACGAGCAAAGGTGTTAGGAATCTTGTCGCTAACATAATTTCTTAATAATAAGTTACAATAAGCAACATGTCACCATAAGCAAAGTCATACCAACTTTGTTATTCGCATTTTTCGCATTGCAATAAGTTCAGATTAAGTTGTTAGTCAATATAGGCGGAGTCATAACAAATAGGTTGCTCTTAATATTACATTATTGTTACTTTTTAATGGGTCAAAAGTAAACTCTAATGCAAATTTAAAATTTTTAAAGATATGAAAATCATATAATTAAATACTTAATTTATCAACAGTCTATGATTGGTATGAGTTCATAATAAAATACAAAATTAAAGTTATCTTTTTGAACTTAAGTAATTTGTTGCAAAACTATATGGCGACATGCATTAATTTCATCAGTAAGACATTTTAAAGAGAATTATGAAGAAAGAAACGATATAGAAGTGGAATACTTTTGATACTCATGCCTCAATGTCTTCTAGACTGAGTAAACAATGTGTTTAACATTCCAACTGTAATCTATCAAAACTAGCTGTGCCCGCGTTTACATCCGCGTATAATTAATAAAAATATAATGAATAAAAATCAGCCTAGAACCTTCCTCGATAAAAGGACTATACAACACAAAAATAATTTTTAACTTCGAACCAGTAGTTCCTGAGATTAGCCGGATCAAACAAACAGCTTTATATATTAGTATAGATATAGATAGATAGAATAATCAGAAATTCAATTCAATTTAAAAAAAAAGTTATTTAGAAAAATTTGTTTGCTGATGATGAATCACTACTACTACAAAAAAAGTCATTCAAAAATATTTCACAACATTAAATAAAACTGGTGTTGCATAACATTGTTAAATTTCTAGATTTTAAAATTTTCATTTTTGAAATTAAGCCTAACTTAATTACTTCATATATTTATTTTATAATTTTAAAGTTTCATTTTAAATTCTAGTTAGAGATTAATTAATTCTATTTGTAAATCATAAATACCTGCGGTAGTTCCCGCTGATGTGGCTGTTGTCTTTGTAGCTGATTTGGACCATATGTTCCCACAAGTTTGATTATTATTAGCTTTTAAACTGTCATTATTGTTAACCCCAAAAGGGGTAGAGTTTGTTTCCGATGTCTGATTAGCTGCAGTGTCAGTAGCCTGAGTTGTTTCAGTGGCAACAGGAGTTGATGTCATTGATCTGTTATGACCATTTGACAAAGGTTGTATTAAATTATTAACAGGTGAAACCGATCTTGAACTGAAATTTATCATAAAACTATACTAATTTCTTCTATATTAAAGGTAAATAAAAAGCAGAATCTTTTAAAATTTTCCATTGAATATGTTAGTTTTTTAGATCAGTATTGATTACTTTTGTTATATTTTCATTACACTTTATGAAAATTAATAATTGCTAATCTATATTAAATTTTATGTATGTGTTTCGGTTTACTTACTTCTGATTATCGAAAACTACTCCGGAGTCGTCGGATGTCTCCGAAGCATTGGCTTGATCTGGCTTGATCCCAAAAGACATTTTAAAAACTGCTTGGTTTTTTATACACTTTTAACACTGTTATTATAATTTTTGCTAATATTTTTTATAACTTAAGATGAGCTACTACATACTCAATGAGCACTGAGTATAACCGTGAAAACAAAACTTTATTGTGCTAAGTTGATAAATAAAGATTACTAAATTATAAAAGATAAAAGGTGTTTTAATATTTAACTTTATATTAACACAATATCCAATATATAATTTCTTAGAAATCGCTTTTATATTAAGCTATTAAGATAAGCGCTTAAATATATTAAGTAATACAACGAATTCTTGTTGAATAAACGAATTATCACATATTAATAACAAATGGAGACTCGATTATTGAGCGAATGATCAAACAGCCGGTTTTAAGCATGCGCAGATAATATAAATGCGGCGAGTATGCGCAGAGTATAACCGCCTACGAAAGAAGAGACTTATCGTTAGCTATAAGATATATGTACAAATATTACAATACATAAATATAAAATATCTGGTAGGGTTCGATTTTGTTCCACACCTATTTTTATTTTGTATTTTGACATTGACATAATGCAAAATATAGAAGAGATGGCCACAGACCGTAAAGTGCAGAGGTAAGAACTCTTTGTGTATAAAAACTGTCCCTAAAAATTTATTTTTATTGAAAAATGGTTAGCGAATTTGCTAATCGGCCGCCTGATGGTGAGTGGTCAACGCACTCCGTAGACATTGACACTGTAAGACATGTTAACTATCTCTTCCAACCTTGAATACTCCTTAAGAATTAAGATGTTACGTACCTTGAGCCTGTACTAGCTCGTTCACTATTCAAGCCGGATCACTGCTAAGTACCTATTACTGATTAGCGGAAGAATATGTGATGTGTGAGTGGTACTTACACAGACAAGCTTGTACATGTACAAGTACCTTTTTTTTTCTTTAACGCTGGAAAAACTCATTACGCGTTTCCCCCACGGGAACAGTGGGGGGTTTTGTGGGGCTCGCCATATGTCCAGGGTGTCGAGTGCATCCCGGTCATCGAAATACCCACTAAAAAACCAGCGGTACCCTTCCCGTGTTAACGGGAGCGCCACGGGATCGCTTGCGCATGCTACTGTGACGCTCCGACGACATGTACAAGTACCTTTCTTTTTATTTTTTTTGACGCTGGGAAAACGCGTTACGCGTTTCCCCCCACGGGAACAGTGTGGGGGTATGTGGGGCTCGCCATATGTCCAAGGCACCGAGTGTACCCCGGTCATCGGAATACCCACTAAAAACCCAGCGGTACCCTTCCCATCTTAACGGGAGCGCCACGGGATCGCTTGCGCATGCTACCGTGACGCTCCGAAAACATGTACAAGTACCTTGCATCAAGTATGAATTTTATAGTCTATACTATTGTACATATTTTGTCCATCATAAAATAAGTAAGGTCTGGGGGGCCTGGGATCTTATTCTATTAGATGGCGTGGTGGAACTAGGGGGTTAAACTTATAGGCGCGTTCCTAATACTAGGTAGAGTAAAACGGAATTAAAGAGAGAATGTTAAACGTCCTTCTACAAAAAAGTTTTTAAATGTTAATAAGATAGCTACGGTAGCTATATCTTTATTTCATAGATTTCATATTTTAATATTTTTTCGGTGAAGTCCCAAATGCGATAACTACTTCTCCTTATCTCTAAATTCTAAATCTCATAATAATGACTAAGCAGAAAATAATATTTTAGTGTATTTTTTACAATAAGATGAACGATGTTTCTATACTTTTAATTCTAAAAATCCATCTAGCGGCACATTTGTGAAACATTTTCAAAAGTAAAATGTATACTTTTGAAGCTCAGGTCGCTATTTTGAATTATAGTTGTAATGATAGTTCATAGATGGTGCTGTTTTTTTAAAATTATTACATCAAAGTTTAAATATATATTTTTATGTTAATTTATTCGAACAGGATCTTTGATTCGTCATGTTACAGGATTTAATTAAATGTAAAGCAACAATAGATTCGAAATGTAGAAATGTACACTGAGTTTGAGAATTGAGAAGAACCGGCAAGAAACATACCGCCTTATTCATAAACTTTATTTAACTGGTGATTAGTTAAACAACAGTTTGTCTTCTTCTTTCGTATGTCAAATCAATAATGACAGAAAGAGACAAACCAGTGTTTAGCTAAACAGTAACTAAGCAACGTTTATGAATAAGGCCGTAAGTAGTTATTCTCTCAAATGAAATAACCTACCTATTTAGTAAATTTATGGAAATTTATTACAGAAATTACAGGTATTTCTAGGATGTACTAGCTAGAACTTTACGGAGTCGGTACTTGTCAGCATGTCTTGCGTTTCCATTATCCATTCCATTTCCATATCCGTGTTTGTAATGTATATAATATAAAAGAATGTATATATAGTTAGGAGAGTCCTTGTTCCATACAACAACGTTATTGCAAAAAAGAAGCGCGCTTATTTAAAACCGCCGCCATAAAGGTAAAGTAATTAATTAATTATTGGCGCGACTTGTGATTTGTGATGTGTTCAAATGTTTTATTTGGATTTAAAGAGTAATTGAGTGAGTAATTTAGATCAAATTAGATGATTTGGTGTTCTATTTATGTATATACCAATTCGAGGTTCTTATAAAATCAGTTTTTACTTCTGAATGCTAATTATATATAATTATAGTAGTAATATGCCTAAATTTTGAAAAAACAAAAAATTCTCACCCCTTTATATCAGAAGTATGATTAAGAATCTAAGAGAAGAGCTAAGAATCAATTATCCATTGCCACGACGCAATTTTATATTTCTCAAGATTCTCAATCATACTTTGATATTCTATGATCCATTACTTCAATACAAGCAAGTATAGCCGTAGGACCGCTCAACTTTAATTGACTTCCAAGATTTTTAATTAGAAACTTAATAAAAGATACACTCAAGACACAGAAGAAGGGGCTTTCGAATAATATTACATTTCTAAAGTTTACCGTTACAAGGCCCGACAGCCGGGACATCCTCTACGATGAATGATTTGAAAATTTTATTTAAAAGAACTAAACTTACGCCATATTGCTTTATTTACACTAACGAAATATCTACTAAATATGTTAAGAAAATACTTATAAAGCTTTTATTTATTAATAAATGCTTAGGTATACAAATGATATAATTTCTTGATTTTTTCTTGTTTCTAAAATAAATAAGTAATATTAACTATATTTATATAGACTTATATTTAATGCTTTTATGTTAATGGCCCTAAAAAAAATATTGTGTTCCCATATTATTGCTTGTTTTCATTACTGAATACTAAGAAGTGCCTAGTCGGTATGTTAAAACTTATCGACAAAGGATGGTGTTCAAAAATATAAGTAGCAATCGTGCATGGAAGAATCTAGAGTGTGGAAATGTGTACGTCAATACTTTTTATATCCGGATTTAGAAACGTCAAGTAGCAATATGGTAGCCACGATGGTATGGTAGCCATTCTGGCAATTTTTGGATGACTTATATTAGATACTTCCCTTTTCAGCCTTTCCTCTACACTTCATTTGAGAATTAAAAATCTTTGCCATGGAATTGATTGCTAGATAAACTTATTATTAAACTAAGTCGGGATTTTAATACACAATCTCAGGATCTGTAGCAATATAAGGTAGCTAGCAGACCAACGCGGCTGTTTATAACTTATGTCTATATATTATACAACATTATCGTACGACAAATCGTGACGGCTTAATAAAAGAAAATTGGTATTTTACCGCGACGCGACTGGTTTTAACCGAGTTTTCTTCGTTTGTCTTCTGTCTGTCTGTTCAATTTATTAAGCTCGATATTGATTTTACTTAACATAACTGATCCCGATGTTCTTAAAGAATTATAATAAGAAAGTAAACTTCTATTATTTTTTATAGATTGTTACATCTATTAATCAACATAAAAAGTATCGTAATAAGGTCGAATATTTCGCATCTGTAACATAGTAGCTAATATATGTTTTTATAGCATAGGTAGGCGGAGGAGCATATGGGTCACCTGATGGTAAGTGGTCACCAACGCCACTATACATTGGTATTGTAAGAGATGTTAACCAACGCTTACATCGCCAATGTGCCACCAACCTTGGGAACTAAGATGTTATTTCCCTTGTGCCTGTTCTGGCTCACTCACCCTTCAAACCAGAATACAACAATACCAATTACTGCTGTTTTGCGGTAGAATATCTGATGAGTGGGTGGTATTTACTCAAACGAGCTTGCATAAAGCTCAACCACTAAGTAATAGCAAATCAGTATGTAACAAAGTCCCACAGCTGGATAAAGGCCACCTCTTCAGAAGCAGATATATAGGTACCTTGTTTCACAACATTGCTCTAATGCAGGTTACATATCCGACACATATTTCCTTTGATCGATGCGCGCGAGCGTGACCTTCCGTTAATAATGAAATATATAGAGTTATAGACGTATATATTTATATGTATAATATATTCCAATGCCTCGTTGGTCTAGTGGCTACATGTAAGGCCGCAGACACGGTGTCCTGGGTTCAATTCCCGATCGGGCCAAAAAAATGTTATTGAGATTTCTGTAGCAGACCAGAGTCTGGAAGTTGGAAGTGTATACACTTCCGTGCCTTGGAAAGCAAGTAAAGCCGTTGGTCCTGTGCATGAAATCTTTCCGGTCGTGTCGGACTGCCATCCCATCGGGTTATAAGAGTTAAGAAATAGAGAGTGCACCTGTGTTTGTGTGTGCTATAATATCTCCTGCGCAGTTGCCTAATCTTCCTTGAGATGGGCAGCCGTGATCGAAATCGGTCTGGAGGAATATTATGTCAGTGAGAGTAACGATAAACAAACCTTGATTTACTTACATTCCAAGTGATTTGGTAATAATAATAATAAATAATATCCTGGAACATTATTCACACAAGGCCATCTGATCCCAAACTAAGCAGAGCTTGTACTATGGAAACCAGACAACTGATATACTTACATATACTTAATACTACTTGACTTTTGTAAATACATACTTATATAGATAATTACACCCAGACTCAGGACAAACAGATATGTTCATGCACACAAATGTCACAACCTGCAGCATGAAAAGCAAGTATCTTACCAACCACGCCAAGCGGCTCGTCAAGCTCTGTTCAAGCATAGCTCTTCTAAATTATGCCCTACAAACAATTCTTGATTAATATATATTTATTTATAATACAACACTCTTCCACTAAACTATATAGTACTATATCCATTTCAAATTCTCGTAAAAAAAATTGTCTTTATTCAAAACGCAGTTTTTGAAGTGATAACTTCTTATGGGAGGTTAAACCGTTTCGTAACGGAAAGCGTTACAGTGCCACTATTACCGACGCGGACTGCTTTACCTGAGAGTTACCAACCTAACGCCATCTAGCGGAAACAGATAGTACTTATAATAAGGTAGCAACTCTCAAGTACTAATTTAAATTATATTTAATATCTTATAATTAATAATAAATATTATCACTTCTGTCGAGCGTCCCGAGACGCACACTTTTTTTTGTTCACAAATCCATAATATATTTCATAGATTATTTTAGATGCTGATCAATGTCATGTCAAGTCAAGATCGAAGGTATTTATTTATATTTACTTCTGACATCCAGTCAACTTTAAAAGGACTTGTGTATTTCATAAACAAAATGCCGATAGCAATCAATACGTAATTGACTACAGTAGCTTTATTTCTATGCAGCGATTTTGTCCAAAAGTCGGTTTTATTGCAATAAACTAAAGAAATGCATCTTCGTGTTCTGTTATTCTTATTACAGCCTACACTCGTTTTTTGATAAATTGATTTAATTGATGTGTATGTAACACAAGGTTTCTACTGCTTTATTATATGTAAAGATTAAAATTTTTGGTTCATTCATAAATATGTTATCCTTACTAATATTATAAATGTGTAAATGAGTTTGTTACATTTTCAACTTAACTACTCAAACGAACATCATAAAATTTTGCCGGTGTTTACATACAAGTGGCCGGAAGATTTGTTCAGAAAAACACATAGGGTAGGGTACCTAAGATACAAGTAAATGCTTACTGCTCACTGACTGATTAGCCTTACAAAGCACAGATTAAACTTAACAGAATATCTTTGACATTTTGGAGACCATTGTTTTGTTAACGTAAGTATAACGTACATTTAGTAAGTATAAGCTTTTCGACTTCAAATTAATCCTTCAAAGAGTTTTTTTACTTTTTGTTTGCATTACACAAATGCGTTATTACACGACATACAACGAAACAACGCTGCCGGAAACCCTGCTAAAAATCGATGTAGTGCTATCATCATGTAATGTTTATTCATAAAAAAATAAGCTAGCTTCATTAATTTAGTACTCACTTATTTCCAACTATGTATTAATAATTTATCACAATTTATATACATTATAGAATCTAGAATATTCTATACAGCCAGCATCCCTACCGTGAAATCTGTAAACGCAATTAAATCTAACCTTCGTTTAACACATCGCTTCCTGGACAGAACATTTTGCTATTTACAACTGAATCATACCTTATGTCCGTGTGTGAGGGTTTGAATTTCCTTGTTTTTATGGTACAAGGGGTTGGTATGACCACCCTTTGTTGTCTAGCGACGAGACTACGGGGCGCATTTTGTTTTATTTGCCGGCTGCGTCTGTACCGATCGATGCGTGCACTTATGAATTCGTTGGTTTAGATTAGTTCGTTTGGATTTACTCTTTGTTTGATAGAGGAAACGTTGAAAATAATAATTTCATGTTAGTAATTTAATGGCTAAATGATTTCTATTTCGCTTTTATACAGAGACTATATTTTCTATTATATATTTACATTATAATAAGTTTTTGTTAATGATAAATTAATATTTATTACTTAATACTTAATATAGGTACAATTAAATAGGTAATGATTTTTAGTATGGCTGGGTAACGATGAAAGTTGAGCGGTATATTATTTTAACATTATTTTTTTTATTTAAGACTAGACATGAGTACATTTACTTACATAGTTTTTAATAAGTGGAGTAGTATTAAATTGTGCTTCGAAAACTTTTTCTTCATAAATAATAAAATTATTTATTAATTCTTTTTTTAAGTTTTATTCTGTTTTTTTTAATTTAATTTGTGGTAACTTTGTACACATATTATTTTGTCATCCTATATACGTACTATAAAGATAAAAATAAATTATTTGAAATTTTATCATATGAAACTAGGTATATCATATAACAAAATTATAGTTTTAATTTATTTCAAATTTTAATATGTTCTTTAGTCCATTTAAATAAAAACTTGTTTAAAAAAAATAGTATTTTCTGGAAATGTTTATGTGGTAAATGTAAGTACTGAAAGGTTCCGTATGAGACGACGGCGCGGGTCGTTGAGCTGTGTGCTCATGTCTAGAGCTTCGTCCGCAAGTTCCAGAGCACGGTATAATTGGCAAATCATCTTGAATGCTATCGGGTAATTTTAGTGCAACAGGGTAATAAAGCGTGGGCTCTAATCTAATACGCGAGTAAATAAGTATTATTAACAAATGAAAACGGGCTTTAAAATAATGAAATATTTGAATATTAATTACCGGAAGAAGTTATTGTAAATTAACGGTCCTTACAATTTTACTGTAAAATATATAAATTATATTTAAACATGGGCTTGGTTTTCAGTATCTGTATTAAGAATTCACTTAATTACTCACACGTGAAATGTAGACAACCGACTTAAGGCGATATATTATTTTGATACGTAATGTTATAATTATTATGGTCAATGTTGTATATCTTTATATGTATAATGTTGTTGTATTAAATTTAATTAGTATCCATCTCAAAATTTTATTGAAAACCTGAGTAGAATACGTTGAATTCAAACTGAATCGAATATAACGTGATTTTATTCACGAGTGCATTTATATTGTACGTCGTTATTACAAAGGTTATGCATAAACACGACCCTTAAAAAATGTATTCGAATGATTTAAAAAGAGTTTTCAAACGATCACAACAATAATTTATTTAAATAAATTGTATTAACAAATCAATTGTACAATTTATAGGTTATAAAAAATTTTATTTTCCAAATATAAAAGCGTTAGTGAAATATAAAGCAGTGAACTATCCTGTAATTTATAAGGATCACTTATTACGCGTTGCAAAGGTGCAAGTGTAGTGTCGCAATGTCGCGACACATCGATCCACACCTGTGGCCTTTGTACTGCCAGCACTTCACTTTAGGGTTGTTAGGAATTTGAGATTAGAGATCTAGATACGGATAGGGATCTTCTTATACGTTCACTTTTATCGATACATAAGTCAAACTCGCAATAGAAATCAAAATCAAAAGAATGGAAAACCGGTGACAGAAACTCAACGAGGTTATTGTTATTTTAGATTCATTAGCTTTGAATTAGGATTGAATAATTAATTAGAATAAATATGAGATAATTAAAGGTGAAAATAATTCAATTAAATAAGAAAAATAATTAGTACATAAATTTTAAAAAAATATTTAAAAAAATCCTGAATTTCTTTTGCCGGTTCTTTTCAGCGCTGCGTGTTTCTTTTTTACCGGTGATAGTTTCTAGTTTGACTATCAATAAGGAAGTGTAATGCTTCAATGTCTGATAAAGTATTTTGTTTTTCTACTGACACGAATAATGATATGGTCAGATAGCGAGCGGGTCGAGATGGCGATGTGACGTGAGTGCTTGTAATGCACATACATAGAATAGGTCACACAGAGTCGTGCTTGACATGCCACGTCCTGCCATTTGTGTGACTTATATTAATTCATTATTAATAATTAATACTCTTGTATCGTTTTAAGAAGAACACAACACGCCGCCGTTACTCCAGCGTCGCGTCGCCTCCCCTTCCGATCTCTGGTTTAGGCTTAAACGTAAAATAAAAGTTGCGTTAACGTCATCTACGGGATAAGCTCCGTGACTTTTATATGTGCTCAGTAGCAGCCTGTGAATGTCCCACTACTGGGCTAAGGCCACATCTCCTCTTTATTGTGGAAAAAGTTTTTGGAGATTATTCCACCACGCTGCTCCAATGCGGGTTGGTGGAATACACATGTGACACATGCAGGTTTCCTCACGATGTTTTCCTTCACCGTAAAGCACGACATGAATTATAAATGTGCGCTCTGTGTTTCTTAATTAGCATTGATTGTATTAATATTATAAATGCAAAAGTGACTCTGTTTGTCTGTCTGTTACGCTTTTACAACTAAACCATTGAAACAATTTTGAAGGAAAGGCTACTTTTTTATACCTAAAACTGGTTTTAATTAATAATATAATTATTCGAAAACGTTAATTGCTAGTTTATCGATTATTTATTTCTAAGATATAACAACCCTATTTTATACATAGTGTGGTTATGTAGGCGCTAAGTAATACTAATCGTGTTCTGTCAAGACGACTGAAGCATATGATCGTGTGGCATCGGATTGCGTAATAGTAACCTCTAGAACTAATATGGAGGGTATAAACACACGCACAATTATTAATTTACAATATAAATAAACTTTTTAGACCTTATGGTGACATCTTTAATAATAATAAATATCCTGGGACATTATTCACACAAGACCATCTGATCCCAAACTAAGCAGAGCTTGTACTATGGAAACCAGACAACTGATAATACTTTTCTTTTGTAAATACATACTTACATAGATAGTTACACCCAGATTAAGGAGAAACAGACATGTTCATGCACACAAATGTCTATCCTGAGTGGGAATCGAACCTAAGACCTGCGGCGTGTAAAGCCAGTGTCTTACCAACTACGCCAGCCTGCTCGTCAATCTTTTCCTTATTAGTTTCGATTTGAAAGTTATAGTACTGCGTTTCGTTGATAAAGTGTTAAATGTTTTTTTTTTTTTTAATATTAAGTTGAGACTTAATATTGTGTCTTGAGTGTGTTTAATTTATATATTCTGATATAAGTATAGTTTCCAAATTTGCTAGTTTCCTTCACCGCTGTAAACGAAATAAATTATGACCAAAAATTGAATATATGAAAAATCACTGATGCTTGCCTTGGTTTGAAACTACCCACATCGCTTAAGTGAAATTAGCTCTTAATATTTAATTTTATTTATTTGACGATAACAAACGTATTGAGAGTAAACGAAATAAACAATTGTAAAGAACAAGCTTAACAGTTGCAATATTTACAGGTATCTATTAACTACAAGCATGCAATATGCATGGATTAATTAGAAAGTTAATGGTAATTTTAATTAGTTATTAGTTTTTGTGTGAATAATGTACTCACCCACAATATGTTATGTACTACGTGTAAAATGTTTTTGGCGTATTTTGTGGTGTCTTGAGACGAATCTTTATATCTTCTGGCAACACATTCAAAAGGTTTTCACTATAGCTGAAAATGTTTAAAACTTTTTGGTTGCATTACGTTTGAGCTTTTAATTTTAATGAAAGCAGGTTATTCCTTTTTTTTTTTTTCGTTTACTATCCAACAATTACAAATCCGTAAAATCGCTTCAATTTTTTACATAACAGCTGCCTTTATTCAAAGTTTTATCATATAATAGAAATTACTTTTTAATAATTTCCAGAAAGTACTGACCTTTATGGAATTCCAGATATGGATAAAATTAATTTTCAAAACATTATTTTTTTTATAAAAAATATATATGTATTTATACATGAATTAATTTAAATAGAAATTACTATAAAGACATAGACAGAGAAGACGTAAAATAATTTATTTATTGCTAAATATTGACTGATGTAATCTGCGATTGATACCAATATTATAAATGGCAAATTGAGCTTGATTCTTACGTTTTCACTAACGTAACATCTCCTCTTCAACGCGGGTAAATCCGTGGGCGAAAGTTAGTTCGCCTAGTTAGAAAGTGACCCAAGTATTTAAAAACTATACTAAATTTACACAATAATGATTAATAGATTTTTAATTTAAAAAAAAAAACGAAAATATACATCAAAGGCACAAACAATACATTTGCGGAGATACAAATAAAATAAATAAATAAATGTGATACTCATAACATTGGTACAAGGAACAAACACAAATTAATTACTCCCGTTACTCGACTGCATAGTCAGTAACTCTTTTGTGGGGCAATGTATAAGGTTCTATAATAGGATCCCAGAAAGCGTTCAAAATGCCTCAGTGGCTAAATTTAAAAAAATTGTAAAGGAACGCTTGTGTGCCAAAGTTGCAATAATGATTAATGATGAATAAAATACGATTAATGGTTTTATGAATGATAGGACACCTTGGGAATGACACGACAGCCGCATGGCTATTTCAAATTTTTTTTTTGTAATCAGTACATGATACTATAAAAAAAAGACAAAAAAATGTTTATTTCGCCGGTTCTTCTCAGGGCTGTGTATTTCTTTTCCGAACCGGTGGTAGTTTCTAATTTGACTATCAATAAGAAAGTGTAATACTTCAATATTGAATAAAGTATTTTGAATTTGAATTTTAAATTTAAATAAATACAAAATTAAAAAATAAATCAACTCATAGCATTATTACCATCAAAATGGTGTGCATGGTCAATTTCTATATGTACTTCCTACACGTACAGACAGGTGAGCGATGGAGCTCAGTGTCGAGACGCATCGATCCGTACATGTAGAGCTATTCTATAACAAACTCGGAACTCGCCGAAGAACACGATCGTGAAACGTCAGTTATGCGACATTGACTTTAATCAAATGACAGAACTGAAACACGTATCGAAACAACAAGTGTCAGATACGAAGCGAGTTCTTACAGAATAGCACTGCGGCAGCCCTGTGGAACAACACAAGGTACCTATTTATTATTAAAAAAAAATTCCTGGCGTATAGCTACGGTATTTGAGCGCAAAATATTCTGCCACGTCACGTATGAAATTATAATGTTAAAAAACATTGAGCAATAATGTGTTATTATTAAATAGTTTTTCAGTAATATAGCTACTATATTGTCAGTTAATAAACTTATTTATTCTCTATTCTATATGACATTTGCGGGGTCCAATTCTACTAATCTATAACGATTACGATACGTTCCCGATTCAATTGAAATTTAACTTTGACTATTCTATATTTATTCGGATCGAAACCGAACTTAATTGTTAAGTTTTATGCCAATAATCGTTAATTAAATTAAATAATAGGAAAACGGATAAATTGCAAAGAATACGTTTCGATTTCGATTTGATTGCGATAAAGTAACAATTGGATACTAGATCTGGCGCTGTGCGCTTCGATTCACAAAGAATTCAAGTATCCGTCTTTCAAGCATCGCGTACAGGTACGGTTATTCTGTAAGAAAAAAAATCCAAACTCACCGCTGAACAATTCAAAAATACAAGTATGTCACCATAAATCGATTGTCAACATTTCAGGGGTGAGTAAAGAAGTCAGTTATTTAAGAATCGCAGTACTGAGCCAGATTTCACTGCGTGCAATAAAATATCGCAAATAATTTATATCTATCGTTCCAAATATAGAAGTTATAAATATATAAAATTATTTAATAAATATGTTAAAACAACTCTAATACATACAAATTATCATTCGATCAAATATATAATAACACAAGTAATGCATTGTGGATTTATAACTTTGATATTATCGCAGAATATCAAATGTAAAAAAAATAGTAAAAAAATTGAAGAAGATTTGAACAATATTGCGCGTTGAATTCCATTTATTAAGAAATGTTATAGGCAGGTGGACGGGCCAATGGACGACTTGATATTAAGTGGTCACCGACGCACATAGACATTGCCAAAACGCGACCACTTTTGGGAACTAAGATGCAATATCCCTAGTGCCTGCAGTTACACTGGCTCACTCACCCTTCAAACCGGAACGCAAAAATACCAAGTATTTCTGTTTATCGGTAGAATATCTGATGAGTGGGTGGTACCTATCCAGGGCTTGCACAAAGCCCTACCATCTAGAACTATCGACTACGTTGCGTAACCAATATAGTAATATATGTATTTTATGTAGAACCTACCTTCCAAATAAAACATGTATCGAGTTGAATTATGGAGTAGGTATTTATTTTTATGAATATTATACTTGACTTCCAAATAAAACATGTATCTTGAATTATTGAGTATACATTTTTATGAATATTATATTTGGAATTCAGGTTAAAGTTGGTTTAGTATTTAGTATATAAATGTAACATTACACCACTCTGATTAAATAGTCAATCAAGTGTTAATATCATGAGATGTTAGCTAACGATTCGGATAGCTTTGGATACTTTATGATCAAAGGAATACCTTGTAATAGCAGCATTCCTGAGTTACGAGTAACACACTAAATATTGTTTAAAAGACCCTTAGTGTATTGTATTAAGATAATGTTTTAATTATTGATTAAACATAAAATATGGTTAGAGCATGTGATACCCGAGGATGGGCTCAAACCCGACCATGCACCATTGTACGTCTCCAAATTGTACGTCTTGCAACGTGCTAGAACATTCCTTCCATAATATAATACCCGGAACGAGGACTATAAATAAAATAGGTCATTTAAATCGCAATTAAAATCTTATGTGAGATATTTAAATAGCATCTTGGCTGAACCCCATACAGAAACAGCTTCTCAATTATTAAAATTAGTTAAGGTCGGCCTTAATAATAGAAAGGATAATGTAATATTATAAGTACATAGCTTAATTAATAACTTAATTACTATTGTTAATTTTACAGAGTGGTATATTCGTTTTAACGAATAAACTTTAAATAAAGAAGAATAAAACAAAAGAATTTACTTGAATTTCGTATTTCCGTTTTCATTGTGACCGAAGTATTGTTGTAAAAAGTGTTTATAATTTGTAATTCTTATATAAGATTTAATATTTCTTATATATTTTTGTGTCCTTATATTTCCTGCGTTCGTTTTGTTTCGTTTCGATAAGTATAATTTTTAACGCAAAGATTTCATTATTTACATCGACAAAGGTCACCGAAACATTACTTTTCAAACTTCTCTTTAAAATATATATCTATATAGATCGAAGTCACAAAAAAATCACTATGTAGAATTATTCCTAGAGGAACATAAATGTTAGCTAGTAATATACTTCAATTTGAATATATTGTTTGTAATAAATATCAAACAGAGAATAATATTGTCTCATTTACAATATATTAATGTAAAATGCAATGCCATTCGGCCAATTTCGCTTGTCGGTTTTTTGACGAAATATACATTGACTAAACATACAATACGATTAGAAGCAACTTTTTAGATTTATTATGCATAACCGTAACGCCACCTCTACACTCCAGGGGGAACCGGTCTGCATTTTATTGCATTACAGATACTTCGAACCGAACGGTTTCCTCGGAAATTTCTCAGACACATAAATTACGAGGACTTAAGCGTTTTCTGAATAATAAATGTATTTTCGAAGCTAATTAGTTTTAAAACGTTAGTTTAACATTTAGCGAGTTATCTTACGAATTTTAGTAATTATTTACTGAGTAAATGTTTGAACGTGGGTGTTTGCTATTGAAGCTTTTTAAATAACTTTTGTTTAAAACATTTCATATCAAATTTCATAACAAAGAAGATTATGGACTATCTTACAATGGCAAGCTGTACACTTTGTAGTAGGACTTAGTGTAAGCTCGTCTAGGGAGGTATCACCTACCTATCCAATTTTCTACCGCTAAATACAAATTCTTAGTATTTATTGTGTTTTGATTTGAAAGGTCAGTGACCTATAAACTATACGCATAACGAACATAAGGTCTTAGATCTTAGGTTGGTTGCTCTATCTATGAGATACTTACCATTAGGTAGCCCATTTGCCAGCCTGCCTACCTCTATATCTTTTGAAGTGATAACTTCTTATGGGAGGGTAACGCTTCGTAACGTAACGCGTTACGGCGCCACTATTACCGACGCGGATTGCTTTACCTGAGAGTTACCAACCTAACGCCATCTAGCGTATACAGATAGTACTTATAATAATTTAGCAACTCTCAAGTACTAATTTAAATTATATTTAATATATTATAATTAATAAAAACATTATCACTTCTGTCGAGCGTCCCGAGACGCACACGTTTTTTTTTATAAGGGGTTTTCCAATAGGGACGCTTGAACTTTGACAGCTGATTGCGGCCATGTTGTTTGAGTGACAGCTGTCAAATGCAGTGTGTTATATTCATTCCGTCCTCCCAAACCACCATGGCAGGTTACAGTGTCGAGCAGCACGTGCAAATCATAAAATTGTTTTATGAAAATGGGTCTTCAGTTCGAGCAACGTTCCGCGCACTTCGCCCGTTTTACGGTCGCGATGATCGTCCTGCCGAGTCGACTATCCGTCGATTGGTGGACAAATTCGAGTCAACCGGGTCAGTTAACAATCAGCCGGTTCCCGTGCGTCAACGTAACGCGAGATTAGCCGAGAATATCGCCGCTGTGCGCGACAGTGTCCTCGAAAACCCGCGGCAGTCAATTCCGCGTCGCGCACAGGAACTCGGCCTTTCGCAGACGACAACTTGGCGAATTTTGCGTTGTGACTTGAGCCTGCACCCGTACAAGATCCAGCTGACCCAAGAGCTCAAGGTTAATGACCATAGACAGCGCCGTGTGTTCGCTGACTGGGCATTAGAGCAGTTGGAAGTTGACGCCGATTTTGGCAAAAAAATCATCTTCAGCGACGAGGCGCATTTTTGGATGAATGGCTATGTCAACAAGCAAAATTGCCGTATTTGGGACGAGACCAATCCACACGAGGTTCACCAAGTGGCAATGCACCCGCAGAAAGTGACTGTTTGGTGCGGATTTTGGGCCGGAGGCGTGATTGGTCCGTATTTTTTCGAAAACGATAATGGTGTGGCCATCACCGTCAATGGTGAGCGATACCGGTCGATGATAACCAACTTCTTTTGGCCTGAAATCGAGAATATGGATCTGGACAACATGTGGTTTCAACAGGACGGCGCTACGTGCCACACAGCACACGCTACGATGGAAGTTCTGCACGAGCAATTTCTGGACATGGTCATCTCGCGCGGAGGCGACGTGAACTGGCCACCGAGATCGTGCGATTTGACCCCGCTGGACTTTTTCTTGTGAGGTTTTCTTAAGTCGCAGGTCTATGCCAACAAGCCGCAAACCACCGATGCCCTCAAAGTCAACATACGCCACGCCATCGATCAAATACAGCCCGATTTGTGCGCCAGAGTCATCGAAAATTGGACCTTTCGTGTGCGCGCCACCAACCGAAGCCGTGGCGGTCATTTGAATGATGTCATATTCCATACATAATGGGGTCGATAGACCTTCCAAATAAAAAAAAATTTCGCAAATATCTCTCCTACATGTATTTTTTTTTGCATTTCAAAGATCAAGCGCCCTTAATGGAAAACCCTATAGAATAGGTGACATACCTATTCCAGCCAGTTAAGTAAAAATGCTTATATCAAATTCTATTTTTAATAGCACAGCTTAATTTCGAATGAAACCTTTCCACACAATTGAGCCTCTTTGTATAAACATTGATAATACATTGATAACTATCCCGAGTCCTGACTGGAATGAGTTATATGAAATTATTTTTATGCCATAATCTCGGAAAACTACGCTGATGTGAGGTTCCAGGATCACAAATCAATAGAATACACACATACGTTGCCTGCATGCGCTCCCAAGTCCCTTCAAAGCTTGTTATTTATTTTCTACTCCATAATTATAATAGAAGCTGAAATCAGTGCAAATATCAACAAATCAAAATTTAAATCTTATTTTTAATTTGTGTGCTGCACACACGATTTAACGAAACGAATCTTGTTTAAATTGCCACACGGAATTGCGACGCGATCCAATCTCTTTAAGTACATCGAGTAATTTGTTACAATTTGTCTCCAATATTTGTTTATTGGTTACTTGGTTATATTGGATCTAATATGACTAAGAACAAGAATCAACTTCTTAACTTCGGGACATCATTGAAAATTTCTTAACTAAAAGACTAAAATTGTACACTCGACCAATGTGGTAGTGGTTCACCACGACGAGTATTTCATTAAGAACTTTTTCGCGGGTTAAAATCGGTCAGGCGAATAAAAGCCATTTACGTTTTTCTCTTAAGAAATTCTCAGTATTACTCTATTTATAAAATATTGTTGAGATTATACTTCTGTACTTCGGAAAGTGCGCAAGACTGCGGGTTGCCTAATAACAAATACGCGTATGATATATTCAGATTACGAGGTTGAACAACTAAATAATGAATACATTTATGCACAAATATTTCCTTTTTATAAATATTTTGGCTCGCAATTCAATCAGTAGGATTATTTGTTTATAAGTATGCTAAGGTTAGGCTCTTAAGCTACTTACACCACTAATCCACGTTTCACATATGTAAATCTATCATATTAAAAGGGTCTAATATAACGCGTACACAAACATCTACGCAAGGATAACATTGTCCATAAACTAAATATTTGGTCGCTCTTCATAGAGTAAGATCTCCAACATCTAATCGTTTAGTTGATTTAAATCCAAAACGATCAAACACGTCATGTTAAAATATACCTTTGTAACCTTTAATCAAAAAGCAGAAAGGTCGATATTCCTTAACCCAATAAAGAGGATAACGATATAGCAACGTCAATGTTGCCATTTTTTATATAGCGTCATTTGAGGCGCTGAGAGATATATTGCCTGGAACGGCTAAGTTTTACCTAAGTACCGATGTGAAATGGAATTGGCTTCAATGGCAGAATCGTGTCAGTTTCATATCCATAAAGTAGTAATAGTCTGTGAATGTCCCACTGCTGGGCTCCCCCTCCTGTCCCTCTCCTTTGTCGAGGAGAAGGCTTGGAGCTTATTCTACTACGCTGCTCCAATGCGCGTTGTTGGAATACACATGTGGCAGAATGCCATTGAAATAAGACACATGCAGGTTTCCTCACAATGTTTTCCTTCACCGCCAAGCGCGAGATGAATTATAAACACAAAATAAGTGCTTGCCCGGGTTTGAACCCACGATCATCGATTAAGATTCACGCGTTCTAACCACTTGGCCATCTCAGGCTGCAACTATAATATAAATACATATAGTACTCATATTGTAACCACAATTATTTTCAGAGGATATATATATGTATATACTAAATAATTCTGGTAAGTTGAACGTCGTTTGTCAGGTAGTCTAAAGTCTTATACGAATGGGTGACATATAGCCGTAATCGCATTGGTCTCTTCCTTCTGCGATTGTGACATTTTTGAAGATAAAGAAACTATTGCTTTAAGAATTGCAGAAATAATTTAAAATACTGTGGTAGGATTGTCTAATTTACGATACGATCGATGCCATTTCTGCTATGTTTCTATTCGATTAATGTCGCTGTCGATAAAAGTGAAACTGTTTGTGATTTGTACATATTGCGAGTGCTCTATTATATAATAAGTATTATTGTGAAAATATATCACGCTTTTCAATTTTCTATAAAATATTTTTTTTGCCAGCTTATAACGCTGGAGATAATTTTTTTAGTGACTGATGTTTGTGTAATAAATTATCAATGATTCTAGCATTTTAAATGACATGTTGAACAGTTTGAAGGTCATCTTCAATTTCAAACCCTAATCCCGTTTCCATTTCATCACTCGCGGAACTAGTAAAAAGCCTAGAATAACCATAACAATGCTGGTACTTCTTACTTGTCTTAGATAAAAATTTACTGCGTGCAGCATGTTTAGATAAATATATTTTTGTAATGTATATTTATTTATACACGTGTACTATGTTGTACGGCCAAGAGCATGTCACTTAAAACAAAAGAAATATGAGTTTTAATAATAATAATAATAATAAAAGTCCTCCAGACCGATTTAGGCCACGACGGCCAATCTCAAGAGAGATTAGCGAACTGCGCAGGAGATATTATAGTGCACAAGCGTATGCACATACACAGGTGTAAGCTTTATTCCCTTACTCTCATAACCCGATGGGACGGCAATCCAACACAACCGGAAACACTACAGGCGCAGGACCAACGGCTTCACGTGCTTTCCGAGGCACGGGAGTGTACACACTTCTGAAATGTATAGGTATTACCCACAACAAATCATACATGTATTAATAACGTTTTTAAATAAGATGTTAATTAAAGTGACAAAGTACTCCCGGCTAATTTTAATATAAGAATTCTAGTGATTTCTTAAATACAAAACGTGCTGAGTGAAGTATCTTCAGAATAGAATGTTTGAAAATATTAATTGACAGTTAAATATGTTTTTTTTTTTTGTAATAACGAGTTTACTCTAGATAAAGTTGCAATCGTTGCGAGTGATATTTCAAGGTAGAATTTTACTTAATAAAGAAAGGTTGCCTTCTATTTTATATTTAACAAAGACTTTAATTATGTTTTTGTGGGTCGAAAGTCAATCTAATTTATTGACAATGGCAACATATCATTTGCGTAATTTTAATTAATTTTGACACAGCTTATAACATAATTTATTATTTCAGGGTGTAAACATTAGAAAGGTTATAAAGCTAATATACCAGTAATATACCCGCACAGATGCAAAGGACGTGTTGCCAGTTTAAAATATGTCGTAAATACGTCCAAATTTCACCCTTGGCAACACCGTGGAACGTTAAGCGTGGCATTATTTATGTCTGAACTACGAACTGCGAGTGGAGTCAAACCGGGTGAAATATATTGTTTGTTCTAGCCTCTGCTTATGTACCGGGATAACGGGCTTAGGTCGGCAACACGTTTTACTTGTCATTAAAAATAAATCCTAAAATTAAAATAAATGTAAAATATCAAATTGTATTGTGGTTAAATTAATTAATTAATTTACGAATTAAATGAAATATCATTCTGTTGATATATTTAAAAGACTGAAAAAATATATAATGTGCGAAATAAAAGGAAAAGCAATGTTTTTTTTATTTTGTCTCTCTGTGTATTATTTACCTTTACAAGAAATTCTAGAGAAATTCATACACTTTCTTTTTTGAAATTTAATAATGCATAACCACAAGGTGTGGTGACACCTTTAAGCTATCGAAATAACGAGCTCGTGTAGAGAGATCTCTTGTAAGAATAGCCGTTGCAGTCCACGCCGTAAAACGTAATACAAACAAGTAAGATCTATTTATTGAGACATTGAGACATTACTTTATATAATAACTGGAGGCTTTTTGTTTAACATCAAGGATTTTAAAATAACATTCTAAAAAATTTTTAAGAATTTCAAGACAATTAAATTTAGATAATAGCTTAAACAGATCTATATATAAGGTTTAAAATAAGATTATATGATTTATAATTTGTTTCAGTAGCAAAATACACAAAAAAAAATCATTAGAAAAACGTTATCATCGTCTCAATTCGCGGCTCTAAGCTGGGACCGCAAAATCTGCATAAAAGCTAGCACTGATTAGGCATTTTTTTACTAAATAAAATGTTATATATATATAGTATCAATTATTCATTGTTTCCATTACATAAAATTTCAAGAATTGGATTCAGAATCATGAGTATGTAGGTATAAGAATATGACACGATATTTTTATAACTAACTACATACAAACATTTGTACTTGACATGCCCAATTATTTCAACATATGGCACATTTATTTTATGATCTTAAATTAAATATGATGAAGATATTCTTCTGATCTCGGTTACGTCGCCGTAATCAACTAAGGATAGCTAACTAGACAGAAGATATTATAGCGCTAAAGTGTGTCAGCATCTTGAGCAACGGTTACTTACTCTATTCTTTCACGTAACCCGATGGGACAGCAACCCGACACAATTGGAGGGAAATCAAATGTACCATTGGCTTTATGAGCTTTAGGTGGCATTTGCCAACTACCCAAGTCGGGGCTGCTACTGCAAATATTGCGTCACTAAAACCTTATTACTTTTGATAGACTTAAACCCAAGACTGTCACGCTTACGTGCTTTCCGAGGCACCGAAACGTTAATACTGCCAACTTCCAAATACTTTCAAGTACTTCCAGCAGTACAGAAAAATTGTAGACACAAAAACCTAGTAACTTTTGACTGGCCTGAGTTTAAGCATGATCTCGAGATCGGCACCGTTAGGAGCTAGCCACTACAAGATATTTAAGAAATATTATCAAGATGTGAATTAAATTTTAATAATTCATACGTACTTCGTTTATTGCACGTCAGTCATATACCGAGAGATGTACCGCCGCATTTGTGAAGCGAATAATACTGTATTTCTGACTATATTTGTCTTACTATGATATGTAAAGGTAAAATGTTTCTCTGTTTAAATAAATGATCACCTTACATATGGTCCGCTCCTGAATATATCCGGATCAAATTTCTACAACGGCGTCAACTAGTCAATTGAACAGAAGATAACATAAGATAAGACCTTCAGCTTTACGTGCTTTCCGAGGCACCGGAGTGTAATATTGTTAACTTAGGAGTTGCTACTTAAAATTTCGTCACAATATTGTCTGTTGACCCAAACTGAGACTTGAACCCAATGCTTTGGGATAGCAACCACATAAGTTAGCCATTAGAACAACAATGCAATGCTCTTTCTAATATCCTATTAAAAACATACCTTATGGAGCTATTCTGTAAGAAGAAACTTAAAACTAACGTTGGACACGACCACGAAAATTACAAAGATATCAAACTGTTCTATTGACGAGCCGGTTGGTGTGGTTGGTAAGACACTTGCCTTTCACGCCGCAAGTCATTGTTTCGATTCCCACCCAGGACAGACATTTGTGTGCATGAACATGTCTGTTTGTAATACATACTTATATAAATAATTACACCCAGACTCAGGACAGAACCCACAACCTGCGGCGCTAAAGGCACGTCCGCCAACCGGCTCCTCAAATATATATAAGTATGTATAAATTATACTAATTAGTATATTCAGATCACTTGTTTATAATTCCACATTAATTTGTTGCTTTTACAACTTCACTAATTTGCTAGTCAAATAGTTACATAGTCAAAGTCACATTTTCAGCTCTCTGTAGATAATGTTCTTCGTAGATGTAAGATAATGTTCCATTAAATTAAATAAATAAATACGGATTTCAAGCTGTTAGGTATTTACCCAATTAATTATCCAGGCAGACAGTCTATATATGGAAGTTTATTTGTTTCCCAGTACCTCCTGAACAACTTATTATATTTTGAGAAATTAAGTGTCGTTTATTTCGTGATCTGACTTTATTATACATAATTTATGTTGAATAATTTACACTGTGTAACCACCAATCCGCTTTGGAGCAGAATGGTGGAACAAACTCCAAAGCTATCGGCCATTTATAGGCCATATATGCCATTACGTCTACTGACAAAAACACAAAAACTTTACAAATGGTATCACTAATGGTTTATATTTCACAGATTTTGAATACATACTTTGCGTACTTTATATTTTTATTGTAAACCACAAAGATAAAAAAATAAAAAAACATGGACACAACCTAAATATAAGTAGCATGCAATTTTGGCACCCTTATCGCTACAAAGCGATCTCTTCCAGGCAACGGCGTTAAGAATTACCATAGGATATGAGGTAGGTGATACATGTTACTGTTGCAAATAAAGTAACGTAAATCTATAATAAAAACAGAGTAATAAATAAATCTCAATCTAAATATAAAATAGACATAAATCAATAAAAAAAAACTATATTATCAATACAAACAAAAATTACAAATCTATATAAATCTATTGGTTCTGTCTGTACATTTTTTTTTTCACCTAATTTTGTGATTAATAATCGTTTTATGATGCAGTGATTAAATTTTTACATTATACTATTTTTTTCATTTTTGTCTGTATATCTTCTTATAACGGCTTGACCAATCTTGATGAAAATTGGTACACACAAAGAACATGTGATGGCCAAATGATAGGCCATATATAAGAACGGTAAACCCTACGGTGTCTTATGAATTATATTATAATCTTATGAAAATTTATTTGAAATCGTTAATTACGTATTTCTTTACCAGAAGCCATGTGTGTGTGAGTGTGTGTGTGTGTGTGTGTGTGTGTGTGTGTGTTATTATAAGTAGTAATAAAATAATTTAATATTTTTATTAATTATACGTGGGTGAAGCCGCGGGGCTCAGCTAGTATATAATATGAATACAATGAATACGATATGTCATCGATCAAAACGAGTTATAGGTACAGTATCAGCCTGTGAATGTCCCACTGCTGGGCTAAGGCTTCTTCTCTTTTGAGGAGAAGCTTTGGAGCTTATTCCACCACGCTGCTCCAAAGCGGGTTGGGGAATACGCATGTGACAGAATTTCAGTGAAATTTGACACATGCAGGTTTCCTCACGATGTTTTCCTTCACCGTCAAGCACTAGATGAATTATAAGTATTAATTAAGCCCATGAAATTCAGTGATGCTTACCCGGGTTTGAGCCCACGATCATCGGTTAAGAGTCACTCGTTCTTACCACTGGGCCATCTCGTTAGTTATAGTTATATATATTATGTTTAAGTCTTAATAAATTTAAATTTAAATTAAATCGTACTCAACGTTTGAATAATTATTGCCGAGTTATCCCAGAACATACCGCTGGCTGCAATATAAATCTTTTGCACGCAAATTCCAACATTTATAGGTGCTTAATTTTGTTAGGGAGATTAATTGGTCGCTCATCAAAATTCGTCAGGCCAGACTTGTACAGCCAATGAGCTTTAGTCTGCGGTTAACCTATAATGATATTACGTAAAATAATATTTTTTTTTAGTATTTGCGTTACAATAACAACGCTTGTAAATGTCCCACTGCTGGGCCGGGCCTCCTCTTCGTTGTCACATGTGACATTTTAGTAGGTTTTCTCATGATCGCCGAGCATAACATGAATTATAAACACAAATTAAGCACACGTATTATTATTGTGACATAATTTTAATCTATTAATTACCATAATTTAGTAATTTATTATTCAATATTATTATAATCAGCAGGCCGTGTATACTTTTAGGTATTTATCTAGCTTAAAATTGTATAACTTCCTATAAATAAATACGAAAATTCGGTGGTGCACGCAAGGGTTTGTACCCATTACCGTTGGTAAAGAATCAGTTGCTCTAACGATTTGACTAGGTAGACTCTTGCTGTAAGACATAATCAATGCCATGATTTTATTCAGTTGTTTAACGAATACGTATTCATAGTACAGTTTGATGTGTAACGAAAGATTTATCTATGAGTAAATAAAATAATCTGAAAGCGCCGTTTACATTGAACTAGATGTGACTATTTTGGAGAAAGCAAATAAATATTTTTATACGAATTTGGATCGAGCGCGCCAAAAGATAAGGCTCAAAATATTTTGTACACTTGCTAAAGTCCCTGTATCAGTTATTCGGGATGCAATCCAGCACTATTAATAAAAAAAAAAAATTAGAACTTAGTCTATTTGCTTATGACGATATCAGTCCAGATCACCAATAATACACTAGTTTTTTCTGTATAACGATTATCACAATTCACAATTAAAGTACAATCTAACGCAAAAATATTTTCACAAATCGGATTAGTAGGTACATACTACATACTTACATGAGTGCGTTCGTACAAATGAATTTAACGCGTTGATAGTATAGATAAAAAATACCGTCACGAATAAATAATAAATTTGAAAAAACCGGGATAAATTTTATTGCAAACTGTTGTCAACTGTGCCATTAACGAAAGCCGATAATGTACGACTTATTTACTACATATTGAATTTGATCGGGTGAATATTCTTGACATATTCGCCTTTTAGCTATTACATTTTATCGCATACTTGTTTTAATAATTTGTGAGTGACGTTGAATAAACGTATTTAAGCTTTAAGCCTTTATACAATAATTTAGGTATTATATCATGGCTTTTGGTATATTATTACAATCCTATAACCATGTAAGAGTTCCAATTGACACTGAAACGGTGTGATAAAATGGCTTAGCAATGGGACATATACGGTATACCTACTGCTAAAATATTCGATTGAGCCAAGATGAAAGGATGTTACAATTCGGTTTTACTGGTGGTAGGGCTCGTCTGGGTAGGTACCACCCGCTCATCAGATATTCTACCGCAAAAGCAGCAGTACTTAGTATCGTTGTGTTCCGGTTTAAAGAGTGAGTGAGCCAGTGTAATTACAGGCACAAGGGACATAACATCTTAGTTCCCAAGGTTAGTGGCACAATAGCGATGTAAGCGATGGTTAACATTTCTTACAATGCCAATGTCTATGGGCGTTGGTGATCACTTACCACCAGGTGACCCATATGTTCGTCCGCTTACTTATCCTATAAAAAATCGGGCAAACGTCACCGAGATTTCATGTACTTAATTTGTGTCTATACTTCTCCGTCTCGTTTTCTTGGTAGTATGGCTTTCAAGGTAGGTTTCTGTCCGGATAGGTACCATCCACTCATCAGACAATCTACCGTCAAATAGAAATATATATATGTTCCGGTTTCAAGGATGAGTGAACCAGTACAGTACAGTTCCGAAGGTTGGTGATGAAGTCACGATGTAAGCAGTCGTTAAGATTTCTTATATCGTCAATGTCTATGGGCGATCACCACTTACCATCAGGTAGCCCATTTGGCCGTCCGCCTTTTAATATTACAAAAAAAGTCTTCCTCTGAAGAAAACCTGCATGTGTCGGATATATTTCTGCCTGTGCCTCCATTCTTAATAAAAAACGTGATAGATTTTACCCTAGCGTTTCTTCAGCTTTGCATCTCGATTTTATTATTACATATATAATATTACATATAAAATAAATAGTTCCTAAATGCTTAGTGTTAAAAAATATTTGTGCGTTTTACAAAATATAAAGATGGCTTACGTAATAACCGTCTGATTTCAATGAAAATCGTTCGCCACTTCAACATGATCCACTA
Source organism: Nymphalis polychloros (assembly GCA_905220585.2). Classification (NCBI taxonomy): domain Eukaryota; kingdom Metazoa; phylum Arthropoda; class Insecta; order Lepidoptera; family Nymphalidae; genus Nymphalis; species Nymphalis polychloros. The sequence goes on from HG992262.1 coordinate 2,401,200, forward strand.
ATTTGCACTCAACGCGATTGCTTGTCGCGGCGAATTAAAAGTTGTGTCGACGTGGATACCTACTGAAATGTATGTATGATATGATTTATTAACGTACATCCATATAACCAAACAAAATAGTAACTTACGGCCTTATTTATAAACGTTGCTTAGTTACTGATTAGCTAAACACTGATTTGTCTCTTTCTGTCATTATTGATTTGACATACGAAAGAAAAAGACAAAATATTGTTTAACTAATCACCAGTTCAATAAAGTTTATGAATAAGGCGGTTAAACAGTAGGTTAATTAAAACGAGTTGTGTAAAAATTTAGTTTTTTTTTTTTTTGTAAATTCGATGTAGTGTTTTTGGGCAAAGGCCTCCAATTTTTTTGGCTTTAATGTCAATAATTTGAAGAAATAAGGACCAGGTCGTCCCCACTTCTAGCTTAACACTTAATTAGACTAATATTAATAATTCCCCACAATGGGCATTGCTATTAAGCTTTAAAATAACAATATGGAACGAGGCTTAAATTTTTTTAACATTTAGGAAAAATAAATTAGGGAAAAGACCATTAAATACTCTTAAATTTGGAGGTTATATTCAAATTGTTAAAATGTTATTTTTTATGTATTTATTAATTATTAATCAAATAATAACTTAGCTTATTTATTACAGATATACATATAAGAAGTGAGGTGCAATTTATTATGTATCAAAAATATATGACGTAATAATGCGACGTAACTCAAGTTTGATTCTATTACCCTCCGTACTACGTGAACTGTAAGTCCCTTTAGTAGATTATTTTGTAAGTGTATTTTGATTTAATTTATAAAATATATATGACCCGTAGAATAAGGGTCTACATAAAATGCTTATATCGTAATATTATATAACGATCTACATGGCTAACGCCAGTAAAACTCTCAGTCTCAGTCGGCATGATTTCCTCTGATACATTCAACAATCATGGTCGTATTTAAGCGTAATGTAATGTAAACATAATTAATTATACACCAAAACCTTACTCATGAATCACTCTAGCCTTTGGTGAAAAGCGTATGAGAATCGGTAGTTTTTGAGTTAATCGCGTTCAGACAGACAGACAGACAGACAGACGAACTCAGTGGGGGCACTTGTTATAATATGTTGATACGTGATACTTAAAGAGCCTGAAGTGTGTTTTATCTATACATATAATAAATCTGTAACTGGTCGATGTCTGTACATGGAAGATAAATGAGTAAAACTTTTATCGGGGGTCTTTATAAACACAATAGAACCCAAAACAATGATTAATAATTTTTTTGTCTGTTTGTCTGTTTGTCTGTTTGTCTGTTTGTCTGTTTGTCTGTGCGTTTGTGCACGCTAATCTTAAAAACGGCTTAACGGATTTGAGTGCGGTTTTCACTAATGTATTGTGGCTAGCTTCACTTAACATTTAGTGTTTGTTTTATTTCAATCGGTTCATAAATAATAAAGTTATGTCAATTTAAAGATACACGTAGAACATTTATTAAAAAATGGTTATGGTCAAACTGAAAAGACATTAAATATTACATGTAATTTACACTTTTGCTTATGATTTATCCTATATTTTGTCCTATAATTTTTAATCTCTTTATTAATTTATTATAAGTTTAGTATCCCTACTAAAAATCAATAAATTATTATCTGTAGGAAAAGTACGCGCACCTGTTAGTTGTCAAAATCAAAAAGTTTTGTTAACAATTTCGTGTTTTCAGTAGCTTCGTGTGTTGTTTTTGCATAAAAACTAATATTGCATATATATTGTGTGTATCTTTATGATCTCATCTTATATCTTTCATAACAGTATGCTTTAAGACTGCGTGTGAGCAAGTCAGTTAACTCAGTGACAATAATTAATACGTAATTAGTATATAGGTGTATAAACAAAGCCTAAAAAATAACTATAACAATAATACATGGTTTTAGAAGTGCTTGCTTTAAACATAAACGGTATATCACTTCTTAAAACTTTAAATAGGTATAATTTTTTCGTAAATTCGTGTTTCTAAACAAAGAAATAAATAACAATTTAACGCGGAAAAAATGGCAACCATATTTTGAACTATATTTATTAGCCTCTGGATATATATAAGGAGTATTAGCCACTGGTTAAGTATAAGAAGTGTAAATAGAGAAAAATAGCAATTTTGTTCAACATTAAAATAACAGAAATTACTTTAGAAGACCTCATTAATAAATGTAACAAGTATTTCGAACCGAGGAAAAATTTAACTATTGGCTGACATGTATTTTTTATGAGAAAACAAAGCAAACACGAAAATATAACCAACTTTATTACGAGTCTAGAAAATTACAGTTTAAAATGCGATTTCGTTGAATTAATAGTCATTGGTCAGTGATAAATTTTACAGCGAATATGTGTTAGAGTAGCTCGCCAAACATCAAAGATTATTACAACGGTCTGATCTGTCACTAAAGAAAGCTATAGAGATAGCTAAAATAGTAGTGATCGAACAACAAAATACGGATCACATAAATAAAAGCACTGAGACACCATCACCGTCATCATCTAATGAATATCAAGTGATGAAGGGGGAGTAAAAGGGTTAAACAACACACAGTACAGAATAGAGAAGATGTGCATATTCCTATGAAGTCAGACGGGCAACTAATTAAGAAGAGAACAAAATTGTGAAACGTGGTTATATTTGCCTCATCCCAATATAAACCGAATAAAAGTATTTTGTAATCTCTCAGCTTAATTCAATTGGTCTTTGGCTACATCAAGCTTGCGACAGCATAATCATGAATAGGAAGAAGTAGATCTGTGCGAGCATATAATATATAATTAAGTGTACTCAGATATTGATATTATATATTTAAAAAAAAAACACTGCAAAAATAACATAAATAAGTTAAAAATAATAATGTATTAAATGTATTAATTTATATAAAATGAATGTACCAACCCATCTTAATATTCAATATTTAAGTTTGTTATAAATTTTGTACTGTAGTCATATTCTTGCTTGCCTTTTAATTGTATTTGGTTAAAAAATATATAAATGATATATATATCATTTATTATATATCATTTATGATATATATATCATTTATTTATTGCATTTTATTGGCCTTACTCAATGTAATAATGCTTAAGCTATGTGATTTCATTTATATTTTGTTTTTGTTAAATTTGTGTTTTCATTAAGTAATTAAGTATATTTGATTATAAAAAAATATATATCTTACTACACCTTTACTGATTATGATGGTTTAGCTGTTTGATTTTATATATGTTTTGATTATTTTAATGATTGTGTAATTATTGTTGGTGGAAACTTAGCTAATGTATGTATATATTTATATATATATATGCTATAAGTGTCATCTCATTTTTAACACTTAACCTACCAGAGCGGTCAAATAACTGCTTTTGAAACTTTAATTAAAATTGTTATATAGCTGCTTTTGTTTGTATATTATATATTTTTTCTACATAAAATGGCCGCTTAAGCAGCTTATTCAGATGTGTGTCAAGTTCAATGGAAAACATTTGTTTTAATTCCCTTTTTTTGTTTAATTAAATTAGTAGCCTTGGTTAAGTCTGATTTTATTTAGTCTCTGACAGAAGAAACTTTTCCTTTATACTTTATATTGTACACATAAAATAACATAAATCTATAACAAAAACGAATTAATTAATAAATTATCCATACATATAAATAAAATTGAAGTTTCTGTCTGTTATTTCAAAATAACTGCCTGTTTTAAAGGTTATATGGCTATTTACGATTTACCAAAACCAAAGCAATCATTTTTTTAATTTTTTTACTGTCTGCATGTCTGTATCTTTTAATCGTCTAAAAATTGAAAAAACCGAATTATTATAAGAACTATTTCAAGATTCCGTTTAGCCTTTATTTCATCAAAATTAGTTGAGTCTATCAAAAGTTATAAAAATACGTATTTTTGTTGATATCTATTCACATAATATTATTACTCTTCCTAACTGATTCATTAATGCAGAGCCTAAACTGCGGGGTTAGAAACTTGAAATTTTGGCAGTTGATACATTTTATAACACCCACTAAGATAGGATTTTTGGAAATTCTACCCCTAAAGAGTTGAACGATTGTTTAGAAACCAGTCATTTTTAAAGATAGAAGCATGAAATTTAATGAACAAGCTTAAAAATAAATAAAAATGTATTTCAGCGTTTTTGAAAATCTAAATCTGAGAGGGTAAAAAAGGGGTTGAAAGTTTGTATGGGGATTCCGTCACTTTTGGTGTAAGAAGAATGATATTTAGTATTAAAGATATGCATACGTATTTCGTCGTTTTTAGAAATTTAACTCCAAACGGGAGAAACGGGGTTAAAGCATTAGTATAAAAATTTAAAAAAATAGAAATATACTATTTGAATTTTTTGATTGAATTAATAAACATGAATTTCAAAGTTTTTAGAAACTTTTATTTTTGTTTGGAAGAGTTGGGTGCAAATAATGAAATTCAAAATACGCAATATCTTATATCAATATCTCTTAGGGAGAAATATACGAACTTCACTATGTTGGTGATGTTTGGATAAAAAAAACATATTCCATTATTGCCATATGTACCACTTAATTATTGTAAAGTTTCATTAAAATCCATTCAGTAGTTTATGCGTGAAAGAGTAACAAACGTCCATACATCCATACAAACTTTCGAGTTTATTATATTAGTAAGAAGTAGGATTATTATATGCCCTATACTGAACACACATACACTATACTGGATGGGCGAATAAATCGATTGGTAAATGTTTATATCTTATTGATTAAAAAATGATAAAATCCTTATTTTACCCGTACCAAGTCGGGACGGGCAGCTAATTACTCGCTGATAACGTATCTTTCTGTAGGTAAAAAAGGTTTTTAAAAACAGTACAGCAGTTTTTTAGTTTATTCGCTACAAACAAACATACAAAAAATCTATTTTTACTTATTTATAATATTAGTATAGATAAAGACCACGCGCGAGCGAAGCTGCGGGCAACAGCTAGTTATTAATAAATCTAAATAACGCTTGCAAAAACCCATAATACATTAATTGCCACTTAAAGCGATTGACTCGCTGTAAAAAGTATAAAAAAGCGTCGCTTACCATCTGGGTACAGTATATTATTATATACGTAGTGTGTACGTATACAAAGTGTGTACACTCCCGTGCCTCGGAAAGCACGTCAAGCCGTTGGTCCTGCGCCTGAACTATTTCCGGTCGTGTCGGACGGCCGTCCCATCGGGTTATGAGAGTTAGGGAATAGTGAGTGCACCTGTGTTTGCGCACACACTTGTGCACTATAATATCTCCTGCGCAGTTGGCTAATCTCTCTTGAGATTGGTCGCCGTGGCCGAAATCGGTCAGGAGGACAATTATTATTATAAACATTACATATATGCACCTAGTTCATGCAAGATACCATTTAGCACAATTGCAGTATATCAGATTTGATTCATGTTTACATCGACTGCGTCTGCCGTGTTATACTAGGAATTTTCATTTTTATATTGTATATATGAAAATTGAGGTAACTTTCGATAGATTAATGTATATCGATATTAAATATTTTAATATTAAATTGAATAATAGAAGTAAAACACTTATAAGTCATAGAATGTGACTAAGCACTTCTCAAATGTAATAAGGTATGTAACGAAATGCAAAATAAATCAAACAAGACTTATTAACTATTACGGTCTGTAAAAAACTGTAAGGTTCCCAAAGAAAAAAATGAAAGCATTAAAAGCTTGTAGTCAAATAAACGAAAACACATATAATTTATTTTCATTTAATACATACATGGTCAATTGAATAAAAATTACATATTATGTAACAAAGAAATTTAAACACATTGATAGTTTTTACTGTTAGACACAAGTTTTCAATCTTTTTTTTATTTGTGAATACAAATTAAGTTGTAATAAATTATTACTGATTTAAATTGCTGTTGTTGCACTTAATCGTATAGTCGTTTCGTTTCCGTTTTAAACGAATTGAATTGAAATGGACATACCTTTTCCTATATGCTTGCACTGCCATTCAAATGCAGATATTTTGACGGGATGCAGGAGGGATTTCGGGCCCTCCCAGACAGACGTATTGATTTTTGTTTCACCCTCAGTTGGGGTTGTTATTATTAAATATAAATGGCGACGAAATGTCGCTATCGTAAATGTTTTTGAGGTGAAAACAAGTGCTGTTTTATCTTAAGAGAGAACGCCGCCATTTTTTCTTTTGTATGAGTAGTTTTGGTGCCATGTTCTTTAGACTTTTTTAAGCATGAAATGTCTAAAGATTAATGTAATGGATAAACATCCATACATTAATTTACTAAAAAAAATAAAACAAAAGCATAATGTTATTTATGTTAAATGAAATATATATTAGTTAATATTTAATATTTATTATTTAAAAAAAAAAACTTTACAAATAATTACGTATAAGTTGGGATATTTATGTAATATATTAATTAAAATTATACTAAAGCATATTTCAATAATAATTATACAAACCTTAGGTAATTGAAATGTGCAGTTCAAACATGTGTACCTTTGATTCGAACATTGAATTAAAAGTAAAATGCAATATTAGCTTGGTAGAAATAACGAAGCGAATAAACTGAAGTGAAATTTGTAAAATACGCAAATTCCCAAAGGGTAAAATACTTACTTCTGTTCAGAGGAAGAAATACAGCGAAATATAGGAGAAAGTTTAGAGAAAACTATTTTTATTTATTTTTTTGTGTATTCGGTGTTATTTAAAAATAAAAAAAATATATACATTTCTTTATTTTCTATTGGTATTTTTTTTAATATTTTAGCGTGGTTAATTTTACTTTTTATATTAATTGTTTTGTGTTTTCATGTTTATTCTGATAATGTTGGCAATTACAAAATGAATGCAGCGCTATTAATGAAACAATTTTTTTTTTGCATTTTGTCTGTTTAAGTCATTTTAGGTTTATTTTATGTTCAAGTTTACTGCGATTGAAAGTCTTGAAATTCAAAGATTTATCCGTAGGAAAAACGGCTTCGCAAGCTTCGGCTCACACGCCGGTAACTAAAGATGTGAGTTCAAATCCGCGCAAGATTTCTTGTTCTTGATGTGTTTATAATTTATCTCGCGCTCGCGTCGCCTTGAACAGAAACCTGTGTTATGTGATATTCTGAGACACGTGTTTTCGTCAATCTACCTACGCTTTTTAAACTGTGATTATTCAGATTAAGCTGGCTAGGTTAATAAGCTTAAGTTAAAATAGTATATAAATTACTCTATATAAGCTAAATTAAAAAAAAAACCAATCTAAAATATTAATTCGATATTTTTTATTGATAGAAAACAATTATTGATATAATATAAAAATATCGATGTCATAATAAATATCAATCGCATCTCTATCGTATTTTAATGAAATACGTAACCAGGCGGAGCCGCGGGCTACTCGACGTAGGTACATGTTTTTATCCTATAAAATTGTTTTATAATCGATTTTGCATTCACGATCGGTTGAATATTCATCCACTCCACGCTGTAATTGGATTGAAGAGTGGACTCCGGTAATGCTATTCCACGCATAATGCATAGTAAATGCAAAATTATTAATTACTGACGATAAAATATCGATTAATATCTTAAAGCCTACGGATTACGGATTATAATGACGAGCCCGTTGGCGTGGTTGGTAGATACCTGCCTTTCGCGCCACAGGTCGTGGGTTCGATTCCCACCCAGGACAGACATTTGTGTGCATGAACATATCTGTTTGTCGTGAGTCTGGGTATAATTATCTATATAAGTATCTATTTACAAAAGTAAAGTAGTATAAGTAGTATATCAGTTGTCTGATTTCAATAGTACAAGTTCTGTTTAGTTTGGGATTCGATGGCCATGTGTGAATAATGTCCCAGGATATTATTGTTTAAAAATATATATTTTTTTATCTTCTCTGTTATTCGACTTATATGAAGCAGTAAACGTCTTAACACAAGATTGTTTTAAGCTGTTCGAGAAAGAGATACTGTTTCTTTTTTATAGGTTTCTAAGACGATTATTGTTTAAACATAGGAGTGGAGTTAAGACCTTACGAGTAAGTTGTATATTTAATTAACGTTAAGATAATGATGGCTGATTATGTTATTAATACATTATAATGTAATAATGACTAAAGGGCGAAATTGATAATATTGCTTTAAGATTAATATTTTTTTAAATAATTAGAGATGTACAATCGTTGTATTTTAGTATAGTTTAATTATTTATTAAGGAATTATGTCGAAATAATATAACGTGTGGATATTTGTTACAATCGAGCTGTATTTATTTTATTTTATTGAGCGCATTTCAAATATTTATAGCTTTGAGGAGAAGAGGAGTTTAGGTTTTAAGGGTGAAGACTTAAGTGGACGCTTAAGTCTAAATAACAAATGTTTAATCTGTTTTTAATAGTATTCGGTGGTACGTTATTAAAAAGAATAAATATATATCTGATAATGTGGCACTGAAAATGCGATGATGTTATCATCGCAATTTATTATTATCATTTCACTCGGTGGTAGAGCTTTGTGCAAGCTCGTCTGGGTAGGTACCACCCACTCATCAGATATTCTACCGCAAAACAGCAGTACTTTGTATTGTTGTGTTCATGTTTGAAAGGTGAGTGAGCCAGTGCAATTACAGGCACAAGAGACATAACATTTTAGTTCCCAAGGTTGGCGGCGCATTGGCATGTAAGCGACGGTTAACATTTCTTACAATGCCATTGTCTATGGGCGTTGGTGACCACTTACCATCAGGTGTCCCATACGCTCGTCCGCCTACATATACAATAAATAAATCCTTACTAGAAAATCTTTTTACCTAGCCTTTGTCCTTATCTGCACCCAAACATATAAGCATATACGTTGTATTTTTTTTTTCGCTGTAAAATCGCTTTGTCGCGTTTCCCCCACATGAAGTGGGGGGTATGTGGGGCTCACTGAAGGTGCCGGACTACCCACTAAAAAACCAGCGGTATCTTCTCCGTCTGGTCAGGGGGCGCCACGGGGTCGCTTGCGCATGCTACCGTGACGCCCCGACGGTCGGCCCGCCTATGCGGGCCTCCATTTCTAAGGGGGTTCCCGGATACAGGGAACCCACTTAGCCCAGGCGGTATCCAGCGGCACATACACTCGTGGCAGGAGGGTGATACCTCCCGCCTCGCTATCTTGTGGTAAGCACCTGCGTCAGCCTAAACGTAAGTGTGCCACTTTTCCTTAACTAGCGACTCAAGTGGGACCGAATCACCTCCACTGTCGCTAGGCCTGCTGATGGGGACCTCAGGTCCTCCTCCCTTCTACGAATCAGGGCTTGCTGGGCTAGAGCCCTGATTCGTCCCACCTCCGCGGATCCTGGAAGGCCGCCACTTGCTCTGCCTTCCACGCGAAACCGGTACACTTCTGCGAGCACCTCCGCCTTGAGTTCCCAGGGCGGATCGCCCGCAAGAAGTGTAGCTGCCGTCCATGACATCGTACGGTAACCACGTATCGCATTCACCGCTATGACCCTCTGCGGTCTCCGCAGAAGGGCCTTGTTCTGAGCGGTGAGAGCGTCCGCATAGACGTTGTATGCTTATGTTTTTTAGTGATCAGTTGAATAATTAAGACGTGACAGTTTAACGAACAAAGAATTTATATTCGCATTGATGAAATTTATTTCGGATAAGGAATTGAAAAAGTATCATTATTAATTCTGAATTTTTAATAAGTACTGAGTAAGTCACAGTCTGCAATAGATCGTTTTAAGAAGATTGCTTGGAGCTTCCTGTGTGGGTTGGTGAATTTTATCCAATACGCATGTGTTTCCACATGACGTTTTCCCTCATCGCAGAGTATGAAATGAATAATAAAAAATAATTAATTAATGATTATTATAACGACGTTTCATCTCTTTTGATCTAATGATTTTAATTTAAGATCAAAGTCTTCTATTATCTGTCCATTGTCCTGTTGTATAAAATCAAGGGATAATTATGCTTTCGTGTTCAATTTGGTAGAATTATACTTCTTTTGTGGATGTGTAGAGGCATTTTGTTGCCAGTGTTTCAAACGTTTTGTTACATGGCAACCTTTCAATATCTTTTACATCGACTTCACTCCCTACAAAATTACTCCTACAAATTGTATTATTAAAAAAAACATGTGTTTATTAAGTCCACGTGTCAGGTCCCATCTGTCTAAGAAAACATTTATGAAAATGGTCTAATTTATTAAGTTTAAAATGAAAGAAAATGAAAACAGAAGAACGTAGAACAGAACAAATAATTGTATGTTAAGTTTGTACGCGCAGAGAATATTTTAAAGTGAATTTGCCTCATAAATATTCATTTGGCTTGCAATTAGACAGATGGACTTCTCATTATGCTAATACCCTTCTTTTAGACGAAAACATTGAACCGCCGCCATTTTTCTATTGTAGCTCGAAGCTTCTCGAAGTCTTTGTCGTTCAGTGGTAAGTTCGTGTGCTATGTTCAATAACAAATAAGTTTATATTTTAAGAAATTAATTTGAATTATTATCATGTCTACAGATTAACACGTGCACTGAGCTTTTAGTCTGTGTTTCCCGATAGGTAAAACGTTGGTGTCTTAAAATCTAGAGTAAACAGGTATCTTCTAGGCAAGCGTGCTACATCTTAGACCATGTGCTTGCTTAGCATCAGGCAAGACGATGGTCAATCGCTGGCCTATTAAAGGTAAAAAGAAACAAAAACTTATTTGTGATGGAATATAAGACAATAATTATTTTTAGGTACGTTACCACACCGAAGTCATAATGTGTAGATACGCGATAAAGTGACACAACTTGGAATTTTGGTGCTTTTTAATATACGTATACATTATTATATTTTCATGTATTTAACTTGCTGCATTTTGCCGGAATCAATTCAAATATCAATCGCAATTATAACATTAATTAAGTTTAGTTTGTACGACATTGGATTAACAAAATTACAAGTAAATATAGATGTCGAAATCCTCTTTAAATTCCGTGTTATCCATAATTTTCCTTAAACTTATGTGTACCATTTTCCCTACCTATCTTTCTCATACTGTTAATGGAATTAGATATCGGGGTCTTGTGATAATAGCACAACACGACACATTCCATTTTTTCTTAATTTTCTTCAATTCAGTTTAAATAATTAATACGAAATTCCTATTATTCCTATATTCGTATAATAAGGTGGAAGTAAAACTTTATGTGTGAACAAAGATTTGACATATGAATTTAAAACAAATTAATATATAGGTATATGTATATATATATATTAAATATTTGGTACCATCTTGTAGCGTATTGCTTAATGATTTGTTTATACATCTAGAACATTATATACCTACCTATTATTAATCTAGAACATTATGTACCTATTATGTTACGTGTATAACCGATTGAAATCCCAGGGCCCCAGTCGCATTGAACGTTTCAAAGGTGGTTTATATTTATTAAAGAACGTATTGCCTTTGAGTGTATGTGTATCTATATGTGAATTTGATGAAACGCTTGACTTCTATAAACTTAAAGAAAAATACAACACTTATGAAGAAAAAGTACCACCCGTAAGCGATGACATTTTTTATCTCTTCGATTTTCAATTGAAGTCCATTTTGTTTTTAAACATTAACTTATTATAAGCTTAGACAGAGTTTAAGCTCAATGTAGTAGTAGTACAGATCGTTTTAATATTTTATTTTAAAGAAACCAATATATTTTTATTATACTTGAATCATTGCTAGATATAAATTACAGTAAAACGTCAATTACTTAGTGTTCAGTCTAATTTGTATTTATTGTTGATAAAACAAAATAACTTTAGCGTGCGACGAGATTTTAATTCGAAGTTATGAACTGCGAAAAATGAGTTATTAATTCTAATGAAATGAACCTTTTGCTAATAGCTATTAAAAATAAGTCAGAATTTATCGTCAGGCGAAAAAGAAATTGTACCAAGCCTTAGCTTTTTAATGCTGAAGAGAACAAATATAATTGCTTACAAATTAAAAATATATTTAATTCGGTATTATAACCTTCTTTAATATTATATAGATAGGAAACTCCTTGGTCCATACAACAGCGTAGTAAAAAAAATGCGCGCTAATTTAAAACCGTCGCCATTTTGTTAGTGCACAGAAATGTAAAATAATTAATTAATTATTGACGCGACTTGTGATTTGTGACGTGTTCAAATGTGTTATTTGGATTTCAAGAGTAATTGAGTGAGTAATTTACAACAATTTATATGATTTGGTGTTCTATTTAAAAAAAGACCAATTCGAGGTTTTCATAAAATCAGTTTTCACTTCTGGATGCTACATAATCCGTATAATTCTCGAAGCAAAGTAATGAAAAATTAACAGACAAGATCTTCGCATTAACTGCACTCCTAGTAACGTCTACTACGTCCATTGATATAACTATGTAGTCGTCATAAAATAGACTAATAAAGTTTAAGTCGTCTGCGTTTCACATTCATTGCACTCCCAGCACCTCGCGACATTACAGTGTATACGAACACCATTTAAATAATAGACGTATCTCTTCGCATTAACTGCGCTCCTGGTACTCACTTACCGACTTATTATAATTATTATTGTATAAGGTCCTCTCTCTTCGCATAAAATTATACTAATATACTAACAACTAATTATCGGTGGATTTGTCTCCGTGCCAAATAAATACTTTATTTATTTTCTTTTATATCATTTACTTATATTTTTAAACGGTTTTATTAAACTTGGCACCGTATATTTGTTTCATATATTTTGTTTTATCCATAAGCTTTGACGCAAAGATATAAAGGTAAAGTTAATAGAAGATATCTTTTTTATATTGATAAAAACAAAATGTAATTAAAACCATTAATCCATTAACCATTAACCTTGTAATACCATTTTATTCGAATATAAAATGTTACAATAATATTCATAAATAGCCTGGCAAAACAGATTTCTTAGTCAAATACAGGTAGTGACATAGTCGGGGAGTTTGATATGTAATGAAATAATAAAAATGAAATCCCATGTGAATGGGGCACAGTCGCCGCACATAATGGCTTTCGTCTGAACCTAAGTTTCAATGTGCTCTTTTGTGCTATTATGTAGCCGGTAGGTACTAGAAGTTAACGCGAGGAGGTCGTCTGAAATTTTTCACTGGCTCTTTTTTGACGACTTTAAGTTGCATATTAACAAAACTCAATGATAAACTCGTTGTTTAAATTATGTGTATAATTTTATTAAAGTAACAGCCTGTGAATGTCTGCTGAGCTAAGGCCTCTTCTATTTTTTTTGAGGAGAAGGTTATTAAGAGGGAGAAGGATAATTTAACTAAACATATTTTAATTAATTGTAGCTTAATAAAATATATTTTTTAAGCATAACAATAGGTATAAACGCAGTTAAAACCCGAATTAAATCTATTGATAGGTACTGTATGTATGTGCGCTTTTCTACTCCCGGTTGGTGTGTTTAATTTTCTTACGATATAGTATTACGTGCACATGTTTAGTTAGATATTTTATCGAAATTCATTAATATTGTATAAATTAAGAAAAAAATGCAATCATATTCTCGTCGCAAAAATGTTTCAATAAAATATATTTTTTAAATTCATTGTGATTTTAGTGATGGCAACACACCTTGTTGCCATCAGTAAAATCCGTTGAAAATGTGTTTTGCAATTATGCCGCCTGTCAGCACCACAGACCAGACCGTCACGTAGGTATGCATGTTCCGCACAAAATACTAATCGATACGCAATTGAACCTTTGAAATTTCCCGAAGCACGTACCCATCACGTTTCACGAATTTTCTGAATTTTGCATTTTAAATTTTTTTCGCCTATACGATGTTTTGAGGTGGAAAATTCATTTTATTTTTTGTCCTGCACACGAATAATAGTCGATTGAAAAATCAAAGTTCTATTTTTTGAAAGACGTAAGTTGATGGATTGATCGTCCGTGCAATTTGTGCTTTTTTACATAAGAATTATTTATTTAAAATATTTAAACAAAATCCTTTAATATGTACAACTAAATAATAAAAATAGCTGTACTATTGACAAATCTTGACCGCGTGGAATCGTGGCATGAAATAGCACCATTTCTCCTTTGAATCAGATCCGATGGACAAAATATAACCAGCTCTTTATTTTTATTTTATAATCAGTTTCGCATTTGGTACTCATTATTATCTTTAGGTACAAACAATGTATGTTTTGTAAGGAAATAGTAATAGCCTTATTTTACTCTCTAATTAACCGTAGATGTAATGGGTAGGTTCGGCAATAGCAAAGGGAGTCGGGTTCGACTGTGACTCTGGCACGCGTCCTGTAAATCATTTCGTTAATGAGGATATTGGTCACCAGTGGGTCATTACTGTTTTGTATAATGACTAAGCAGTATCGAAGTCTTGATTACATGATATATATTCTCACAATAACTTTACGTATGTATTTATTGTTATATATTATTATAAATGTACAAATTAAATAATCATTTGATACATTCAAGCCAAACAAAAATTAAATTCTTTCTTGATATATTTTCTAAGTTTGAGTTACATTTGACAAAATTTAAAATTAAAAGTCATTACGTCATTGAAAACGATTTTGAATATAAATTTTCCGACACTTTTTAAAAGATTAATTTAGTAAAAGCATATGGAATATTAAAGTTTAATAATGGTCGGTAAACGAAACAATAGACCAACAAGGGTGCGCCCTGAGCCATGTGGTTTCGTAAAATTTGGCACAACTTCTGTACTCTTAATTTAGCAAAATTGAAAATAAAATATTTTTATCTATGAGTGCTATTCAGATTAACATTCATGTACAGAAACTGTCACTCGATGCTTTTTATGCGATGCGATTGTTAACACGATTAACAGCCTGTAAATATTTTCCCACCTTTTGAGGTAAAGTTTCTGCTCTTAAGAATAGCTTAGAATACTCTACTCTCTCACGCTGTTGCAGTCCTGGTATGTGGTCTCCCCACATACCGGGACTGCAGCAGCATATATGTATGTAGGAAAACTAAATTCGAGTGCATGCAGGTCCCCATTATTTTCATTGATCACGAGGTGGTATTACATTAAATTTGGCACATGAAAATTCAGTGCTTGTTTTGCTTGTCTGGAAGTGAAGCGCACATCGATTAATTCATCTGAGCCAGCTCCGCTCCTAGTCTCGTGGATAGAATTATTAAAAACAAAATAACTTACCTATACTTATTTATAAAGGTAAAAGAAACAATCTTCCGCTCAGCTGATTTACTAATAAATCTGTCAGACACATCAACGATTCTTCAGGGCCTTAATCCAATTAGTCGTCCTTCCACCCGGACGAACGGCCGATGAATGGTTTAATCCAGACATCAAGGAGACGATTTCAAGCAGATTACAATGATGACTTGAATAAGTATACACATATTAATTATGTATACAATAATTTTTATACAAAATGGTTTGTGGAGTTGTGTTTGTTATTATTTTAAGTTTTTTTATATGTAATATAATATATATATGTTTGCTTACATTCCCTATACATTGGGATTTCATTGGGTAATATATTGCACGAAACGATATAACTCCAACCATAATATTCTTTCCTTTTCTCGCGATGAATAAAGAGAATAATATTTTTGAAATAATAATAATGCCGATATTGTCGGTCACAATCTTTAAAATATTTTTTTTATAGCTAAAAAGTACAGCAATACGTTTTCAGCCTCATTTAAATTGTGTTTGGTAATTCTACAATGGAATAAGATTAACATAAATATAAAAAGAATTAATTAATTCAAAGGCGTTGCTTGAAAATCGGCAAATACATAAAAACACATATATAAATGAAACTCGTAAATAAGATAGCGATTCATCGTTTTAAAATAGGATATACAGTGGTGGTCATATAATTAGAAACACGTCTTATGAATAAAGAAAGTATAACTTTAACGTACAAATGTTCGTGAAAAATATACACATTCAATAATTAATAATCATGCAATAATATAGCCACTCAAATAAAAAACTTATTAAATGCATAAAATATAAAACATATCTTACTTTTAATTACAAAATCAGTCTTACATATGTAGGAGTTTATTTTCTGTTACTGGCCGCTTGGACGCCTAATTAGAAACATTTTAAAAAAGCATAGCCGAGATGGCCCAGTGGTAAGAACGCGTGAATCTTAACCGATGATCGTGGGTTCAAACCCGGGCAAGCACCAATTGAATTGAATTTCATGTGCTTAATTTGTGATTATAATTCATCTCGTGCTTGACGGTGAAGGAAAACATCGTGAGGAAACCTGCATGTGTCAAATTTCACTGAAATTCTGTCACATGTGTATTCCACCAATCCGCATTGGAGCAGCGTGGTGGAATAAGCTCCAAAACCTTCTTCTCAAAAGAGGAGAAGAGGCCTTAGCCCAGCAGTGGGACATTCACAGGCTGTTACTAAAAAAGCATCCATAGCTCGTTCTTTTTTTGAAAATGGAGAATAACATTTCTTAATTAACTCTTAACATAACATCTTAATTCATTCTTAACATCTTGGCGGCAATTCAAAATTTAATTTTATTTTGTTCAAAATGGGCAAAAATAGTCAACTAGGCAAATCATTGTTAATTTACATATAGATCATAAGTGGGCGTACAGAAGAACAGCTGAGCATTTAAATTGTTCTGTTAAGAAAGTTTTTAATGCAATTGATCATTATAAAACACATGTTGTTGATGAACTGTTGAAAATGTTCTTAGAAAGGCTCGGCCAAGAAAATCCTCTCCCAGAAAAGATACGCTAATCGTTCGTGTTGTTAAAAAAGACCCAAGTAAAGGCTCTAACCAGATTAAAAATAAAGTTTTGTCACCTGATGACCCGAGAAACATCTCGGCAAGATTGATACGCCGAAGATTAGTGGAAGCTAAATTGTTAGGAAAGTTACCGCTTCTTACCAAGCACCACCGAGAGAAGCGATTATTATTCGCTAAAAATATGTTAATTGGACAGTACGAGAATGGAAAAATGTGTTATTTTCAGATGAAACAAAAATATATATGAAAAATTCCGATAGAAAGCGCTATGTTAGACGCCCTGTAAATAATGCTTTTAATTATAAATACACAAGGAGTATAGTCAAGCACGGTGGCGGTAACATTAAAGTTTGGGGGTGTTTTCCGGATGTGGAGTTGGACCCGTTCGGAAGATTGAAGGTACAATGGATCAATGACTATACAAAAATATCTTATAGCACACAATGATTCCCTACTCGGACGATCATTTGCCTATAACCTGGATCTTTTAGCATGACAATGACCCTAAACACACGGCTAATAGCGTCAAATGTTTCCTTAGCGAACAACGTATATCCGTTTTAGACTGGCCAGCAAATAGTCCGGATTTAAATCCGATAGAAAATCTCTGGTATATTGTTAAAAAGAAAGTCTCAAACAAACGTAACACAAGTCAAAACGAACTATATGAAGCATTTGTTGAAGTATGGAATTCAATCCCCCTAGAAAAATGTATGAAATTGATTGAATCAATGCCACGTCGTTGCAGTGCTGTTATTGAAAATAAGGGATACGCCACTAAATATTAATTATAACTATTGGTAGGCTATTTCGTAAATAACAATACTAATTACTGATACTTAAAAAAATAATGTTTTTTATATTTTTTTTGTTGTTGTTTCTAATTAGTTGACCATTATTGTTCATACGTTAAAACTGATTTAAATGTTTGTCCGTAATGTAATATTGAAACTGCGCTTGTGTAATGGGATTTATATTGTTTTTCTAATAAATGATAAATCGTTGAACATATTGTTGTCCTATTTATTGTTTAATTTCAAAATAAAAACGATTGCGGTGAAGTATCTTACATAATGTCGTCCTTGACAGTGTCGTTGGTAGTGTTTCTAATTATACGACCACCACTGTATATTACACGAGAACATTTCAAAAACATTTAATAAGAAGTAACAAATTAGTCGCACAAAACCTTAACTTTCACAACCCACTCGAATCAAGTCACTAACATAACAAGTCATTAAAAATAAATGTATATTTCTATGTGGCCAGAGTTGTACATTAGTAATATTTCTAATTACGTGAAGATGTACAGGTGATTATGAAGGCTCCTTTTTATGAAAGCGTATTCTATACTGTAATTATGATTTATGGAATAAATGCCGTACTGTATAATAAAGTTACATAATTCGAGTAGTTATTTATCGCGTCTTTGTTTGTGTTTTGAAGTAACTATATACTATTGCGGTAAACAAGTATGTATTGGATATTGTACACAAAGTGCACTGTTTTTTATACCACGTCGCTATATTTATATAAAACCGTTGCTTCGATAACAGTAACAGCCTTTCCGACAGCTGGGCAAAAGCCTACTTTTTATAGGATAGGTTACGATCATATGGGCCACATGATGGTAAGTGGTCACCAAAGCCCTTAGACATTGGCAGTGTAAGAAATGTTAATCATCGCTTACATCGCCAATGTGCCGCCAACCTTGGGAACTAAGATGTTATGTCCCTTGTGCCTGTAATAACACTGGCTGGTTCACCCTTCAAACCGAAACACAACAATACCAAGTACTGTTGTTTTGCTGTAGAATATCTGATGAGTGGGTGGTACCTACCCAGACGAGCTTGCACAAAGCTCTCACACTAAGTATATATAAGCCTCATCTCTTGTGGATGTGGCAGCATTTCTTTAATATACGGTATTTGACTTTACCGAGCATTATATGAAAAATTAATTAATCAAGTGAAAAGTGAATTCTGGGTTTGCACATTTTTGAACCTGCTTTCTCTTAGTTCTATCCGTCTATCTTTGATCACTGCGTCTAATACGCAATATTAATTACATATGAAATGTATTACGATCAGACACTTCCATTCAAATTGTATTATATACCAACTCTATTATATATTTTTAATGGATTTTCTCTATTGAGCGAGTTACTTTTATGTATCAAAATTATAAATACGCGTAGCAGAAATTTACCACATTTCGGTAAGTAATTATGTTCCTATAACGTATAACATAAATTGAAACAGCTATTTAAAGTAAATCGAATTACAAATTCGTTATGAAATGATATTAAAGTACTAATTCATATAATGTTAGTGGTACGGCTTTGTGCAAGCTCGTCTGGGTAGGTACCACCCACTCATCAGATATTCTACCGCAAAACAGCAATACTTGGTATTGTTGTGTTACAGTTTGAAGGGTGAGTGAGCCAGTATAATTACAGGCACAAGGGACATAACATCTTAGTTCCCAAGGTTGGTGGCTCATTGGCGATATGAGCGATGGTTAACATTTCTTACACTGCTAATGTCTAAGGGCGTTAGTGACCACTTACCATCAGGTGGCCCATATGATCGATCGCCTAACTACCGTAAAAAAAAATAATTAAAAAAAAAGTTACACTACAATTTGCTCCTCGCGGGTTCACCTGGTTTAAACGTGTATATTATAACGTAATTCTAATTATGAATGCGATGGTGAGTCATAATTGCTTGTTACGCTTTCTCGTTTAATTACTCAATCAATCACTACGAAATTTTGCATGTTGTCAAGATTGTACAGAAAAGGACATAGGGTACTAACATGTCTCGCACGCGTGGTATCGGGTGTTGGTGGTGTCTGATGTTTGATTAATCAATGTCCGTTCTTGTATCCTAGACGAAGTGTTTGCATAATTTCATAATGATCGATTGAGTAGTTAAGAAGTGAAAGAGTCACAAGCAAATTAGTAAATTCACTTTCTTATACATATTAGTTAGGATAACTCTCAATAATTGGACTATATAAAGCAAAAACATTTTTTTCTCGGGTTATTTAACTTCATATATCTCTATACTACTATATAAATCTATAGGATCTGTCTGTACATATTATTTTTCACCTAATTTTGTGATAAATAATCGTTTTATGATGCAGTGATTCACATTATACTATTTTTTTCATTTTTGTCTGTCTGTCTGTCTGTCTGTATGTCTTCTTATAACTCAAGAACGGCTTGACCAATCTTGATGAAAATCGGTACATACAAAGAACATGTGATGGCGCATATGTTAGGCCATTTATAAGATCGGTAAACCCTACGGTTTCTCTCATGAATACTAATTTCAAATCGTTAATTACGTATTTCTTTACCAGAAGCCTTGTGTGTGTGTGAGTGTGTGTGTGTGTGTGCGTGCACGTGTGTGTTATTATAGTAATAAAATAATTTATAATATTTTTATTAATTATACGCGGGTGAAGTCGCGGGGCGCAGCTAGTATTAATATATAATTACTGCTTAGCGTTATATAGCGTTTAAAAGATATACATCGGACTCTCTCAGAAGTTCTCTTTTAATTTTAATAAAGACGATTATTAGTACATTATTATACTGAAGACAAAGTAAAAATATAATAATGAATAAATTAATGTCGGTACAGACAATGTACAGACAGACAGTTCATGCACCACGTGATAACTGGCTGGCTGGATTGATTTTACTTAAACGTATAATTATTTCGTATAATACGAAATTATCCCTGTGGTGATGTTTTTATGTTTGAAATAAAAGGGTGAGGGAGCCAGTGTTACTACTGGTACAAGGTACATAGCATCGTAGTTCTGAAGATTAGTGGCGCTTTAGCGGTGCAAGGCATGGTTGATAGTACTTACAGTACTAATGTCCATGGGCAGTGGTGACCACATACCACCAAAAGGGCACATTGCAATCTACCTTTCTTAAATATATACGAATATTGTGTTACTTACATGTTATTTATCACCAGTTCATCAAATATTCTGCCGCTCAACATCAAAGCCTTGTGTTGCCATGTTCCGATTTGAAAGGTGAGTTCAAATTACAACATAATGGACAAACATTTTAGTCCAATGGCCTTGGCGGATTGTATTACTTGTTTCATTCAGGAAAAAACACTTATTATTTGTGTTAAGTAGTTTTAATTCATTCATGACAACTTGCTTGATATGTCACAAATGTGACAACATGTATTGGTGCGGAATTCCATATAATTGAAATATATTTATTTCCCGGTAGAGCAAATGACTCTACTCCACCTAATGGTAAGTGGTAGTAGAGTCCAAACGCGACGACGGCTAGTACTGTTAGGAAGAATGAACTGTACTAGCCGCTCCCCGCCTACATTTTTATTTTTGCTGGTCACAACACTCTCACCTTACGCATATTGAGTGTATTAATCGTTTTTCCAAGGTAGTTAAAATCTGGTAGAATTTTTTTTAATGTAAGAGGTGGCAAACGAGCTTGAATCTCACCTGATGGAAAGTGACTACCACCTCTTGGACATCTGCAACATCTTAGGACTTGCAGGTGCGTTGCCGGCCTTTGAGGAATGAGTACGCTCTCTTCTTGAAGGTTTTTATGTCATATCGGTTCGGAAAAATTACCGGCGAACGCTGGTTCTTCAGAGCGGAACTAGCTACTAACTAAAATCGATCGATCGAGATATGATATTCATTTGTAATAAATAATATTAGAGATAAGCAACGCAATAGCGTTGCTTTTGCATTGCATTGGATAATGCATTATATATATTATTAGATGGCAACACCATACCCACACCATCTGTCCCGAGCCTATAAATGCGAGCTGATGGACCGCGTCGCTTTTTTTCTGCTTGTCAAATTATTCTAGAAGCTACATTGAGACTCTGCCCTTTTCCTGTGTTATAGTTGATTTAAATTGTAATTTCATAAGTCGCGTAATTGTTTTCAGTTATCTAATAAAATTATTTTTAGTGGGAATATTGTTATACAATATATACTTTTTGTACAAAAGGAATGTTGAGTCCAGGTGACTTCTTCATTGATTCGTATGTTGTGCCAGTTGATTTGAAGGAAGGAGAAAGATTGAAATATATTAAAGCTATCCTTGTTATATTTTCATAAATCGATTCCAACACATACATATAATACGAGATTTATGTAATCCATCACCCTAACTTCTTTTGTCCGAAGGATTTATTATATAAAAGTATATAAAGTTCTATTGTAAACAGATGCCTGCGCGTGCGGCAACCCCATCAAATATATCACGCACACTATCAAAATTGTGTTTATTATTTTTTATCATGTTCCCACTCACACTGACTCAATTAAATCCCCACATAATAAAATCTATTACGCGTTCGAGACATGACATGTTACGGACGTTTTGAGAATTAGAGGTATTTAAGAAGTGTTCCAAATAATAATTAAAAATTAATAAATATTACGCGGCAGCTATATTAGATTTTATTTTTCAAATATATTTAGCCAGTGTCACTTGGGATAATTAATATATTTTAACGGTACACCATCCAACTAAATCTGTCTAGGGAATTAACACTTATTGTGGAATAAATACTCTCACACACATATATAAATAAAAGTAAAAATATTATCTTTTTTGGGCAGTCTAATTTTGTTTTAATAGTGAAATTTTAACAACTGTAATAACTTCAGGTATATAATGACGCTGCTATTATATTATGTGATAATTAATAGCTTTTAATAAGATTATTATTGTCTTTATTTTTGAATATGAATACTTATAAAAATAATTCCAGTATTTTGGAAATATGACATAATAAAATAATTTCTGATAAACAAGTGGTGTAACATTGTGTCATGGATTAATTATCTCCCGTGCCTTTGGAATCTCACAGGCAATTCATTATAAAATGCAGTGAACTGTCATCCTATAATCAACCTTAATTATATGAATTTTCTAACATATATTTCTAATTAACATATAAAATAAGTTAAAATAGACCTTTTTATTTTTCCCATAATTTAAATATTACCAGTAGCATAAACTCACGAGGGGCTGAGGGATCGATAGTTTTCCCTTGGGGGAATGCCGCAATCGATATCCACCCTCCCATTCTCCCCCATCAATACATGTTACACATATATTTTTATTTTATCTCTCTAATGTGCACGCTTTCCATAAACTACTTAAAACTATTCTGCTTTACTAATAAATAATGCTGTCTTCTTCTTTTAAATGTCAAAACAGTAATGACGTAAAGAGATAAATACGTGTTTAACTACACAGCCGCTAAGTAACGTTTTTTTGCTAACATTATGATCAGCTTTGAAGCAAACTTTAGATAGTTCATTTATTGAGAAGAGTACATTTAGCATATGAAAGAGATCATAGAATAATAACGCTGAAAAGGAGTGTAAGCCCAAGCGAATTGAAGTCATTCAAATTGTGACTAGTCTCAATACATTTGACGTCACGTCAGTTGTCACGATAAAGTGTCAAAGTAAACATCTCGGGCAATTTATTAAAAAATGACTTGCTGTGTAGTAAAAGGGTGTCACAACACTCCACATAAAAAAATAAGGATAAGAAAATCACATTTCACATTTAAGTACTATTTGGCAACTTATAATTTTAGCTAAAATATGTATATTCATCAAAACATAAAAAGAATTTGTAAACAATAGACGCCATTACAATAAAAATGTTACCAGCTATGGAAAATATATTTACCACAATTGCTTAATATTTTAAATAATAAAAATAAATGAATATTTAAAATTATTATTTTAACTTTTTTAAGCTACGTATAAAACATTAATACTGTTCAACTAATTATAATTTTTTTTTCTTTATGATTATACATTAAATAAAAGCAATACTAAATAATATTACTTAGTAAATTTAAAAAATAGAGATCATTATAATAATGAATGCTAAAATGAAATAAATAATATTGCAATATATAATTATAATACTTATTGATTTATTGTAATCTTTTTTAGCTTTCCTTCGAATTCAATTGCTGCTGCTCGATGGATAGATAAAATACAACTTAATCGAAGAGAAGAATATTCAGCGAAAACTTATTAGGGTTGTTTAATTAATTTTAATGAAAAAATTATAATGTCCAATATTATTGTCTGACAAATTGTCACATCTGAATACAACCTACATAATAATTCAAATTAATTAAATGCAAAAAAATGTATTTCATAATTCAAGTTCAAACAATATCAATATCCTCACTTTATGGGAAAAATGTGTATTCACTTGCAACATAATTCGGTCGTATGTGGGCGTGTCGGTGTATGTAACGTACGTGACACTTACACACACATTAATTCTAGTGACTTCAATTTTGAGCGAAACATTGTATGACACCATCCTTCTAAGCGTTATTATTCTATGAAAGAGGTTCGATCTACAAAGGCTTTATTGGTGGTAGGGTTTTGTGCAAGCTCATCTGGGTAGGTACCACGCTCAGATATTCTACCGCAAAACAGCAGTACTTAGTATTGTTGTGTTCCGGTTTGAAGGGTGAGTGAGCCAGTGTAGTTACAGGCACAAGGGACATAACATTCTCAAGGTTTGTGGTGCCAATGCCAATGTCTATGGGCGTTGGTGACCACTTACCAGGTGGCTATATTCTCGTTCGCCTGTCTATTCTAAAAATAAAATTTAAAAAATCCTCTCCATTATGCCACTGATAACACAAACTAACTAGTAACGCGCTTGGTCGCTTTATTCCCTTAAAACGTTAATCAATAAATCACCTGTCAAATAAAAAATAAATACATGCATACTGATGACCACGTTTTAAAATCGTTATGTAATGCCGTTATCAGTCATGTCAAAACATGGATGTCGTTTGTCATACAAAATTAAAATGAAAAAACTAATGTGATTTCTAAATTGTTTTGATAGTTTATGATTTTTTTTTTAAAGTAGACGGCTGGATTTTTCTTCACAATTTTATGATGTTATGACAAACGAGCATACTCACTTTCGCATTTATAATATTAGTATGCTGTATTCCTGTTGAATGGTGAGCGAATTGGTCCACAACCAATGAATCAATTGATTCATTGATTATACCTTCCTATAATAGCAGATGAAAATAAAAAATATATGCATTGATAAATGTGTATTATTGTTATTATTCGTTCTTAGTCTTTGTATATATAAATCAATTGTACCCTAAATTTTAATTTTACATTATTTTAATTTTTATTTATATTACTTAATCTAATCGGCTTAACTTAATTTATAGAACTTTATTTTAACCAAGAAATTAATAATTAATGCCTTCCGTCCGTAATGTTGGTAAATATTCGTTGCGTTGCAAATCTCAAGCATATTCCCTTTAAGGCTGAAGTTTACAGTTCAAATGTGAGCTCATGAATTTTGAAGATCCTTGGTCGACGTTAAGGTATTTGAACACTGTGTCCGACACGCTTCTTGCGATACGATACCCTGTATTTTATTGTGTGTGTCTGTGCACTGATTTACGTAAATTAGACGAGGATACGACGACGATAGACTCGAGGATCGACTACTTGTTTTTAGGTCTTTGTGCAATGCAACCCCATCAGTATGGATACAACGATTGAAGTTAAGAAAACATCGTTAGGAAACCTACATGTTTAGGATGAATGAAAGTTGATGGTTGGGCTTTGTACACGCCTGGGTAGGTACCACCACCCACTCATCAGATATTTTACCAAACAGCAATACTCAGTATTGTTGTGTTCTGGTTGAAAGATTGAGCGAGCTAGTCTAATTACAGGGGCATAATATTTGAGTTTCCAATGTTGGTGGTGCATTGGCGTTGGTATGGTTATAGTGCCGATGTATATTTCTTGGAATTGAATAAAATAAAATAGCTCATCGTTTCGAACGCTGTGTGAAATGTCTGGCCGTTTCGTAGCTCGATGCTTTACAGCTTTGAAATTTAAGAAGTTATAAAATATTTCATGAGCTATATTTCTCAATTCGAAAGGTAGATACTGTTTCCTTGTGGAGTTTACGACGTATTAATAAAAAACGAATGTAGCGAGAAATGTAGCTGTTTTATATTTTTTGATTTTATTATATTTTTCGTTTGTTAAGATGTAACCAATACTTAAAT
The DNA here is from genome assembly GCA_905220585.2 of Nymphalis polychloros. Classification (NCBI taxonomy): domain Eukaryota; kingdom Metazoa; phylum Arthropoda; class Insecta; order Lepidoptera; family Nymphalidae; genus Nymphalis; species Nymphalis polychloros. The sequence goes on from HG992262.1 coordinate 2,427,198, forward strand.
TTATATATTTAAATTGAAAGTAGTAATGAATGTTTTATTTTAATTATACATATTTAAAATAACTAGTTGTTAATCATGAATATTATAAAAAAAAAAAAACAATATGTAAATTATATTAAATCGAAAAATTTTCAAGCTAATCATATGAAGCAATATTGTTAATTTCATTGCACAGCAAGTAAGGAGTACATATTATATATGTATTATAATAGCGTGTCATTTTGTCACGCCCGTCACATCACTTGGCCGCAAGATGGCCACCAACACGTGACATCGCACCGCGATACGTGACGTCATAACCTGTCTATTGCAAGTGCCCGTTGAACGCTCACCTATTACATTATGTAAGTATTGCTTGATAGATAGGTATATTAATTGAAGGAATAATTAGCTTTATAATTTGTACAGAGTAACTGATGTACTGATTTTCGTTATTTATTTTATCTGTGGTGTATACTCGTTTCTGTCCAATCACTGACCAGATAAACTCTAAATAACCATAAGACTAAGTATAATGTTGTGGTTGTATGTAAATGGTAAGTAAGCAATTTAATTGAGAACAAGAGACATTGTGGTGGTCTGCACTGGTAGTGAGACACGTGTAGTGACCGACACTGTTCAATGTGTTTCGTGTGTGTACTCATGATAAACTAAAAAAATTGTAAGAATTTGAAAAATATACATATTGTATTATATCATGGGAGAATATTTAGTGAACAATGTGTAATGAGATTTTACATAAAGAAATAAAATTAAAATGTATGTTCGTACGAGCAGTTTTACGTCGACATAATGATTTGATTGTACTGTAATGATTTGTATGTACGGTATATTTGTATATATTTAAGGCTTTAGTGTAAATAATTCTTAAGCAATAATGCAAAGTATCTTTATCTTTACATATAAGTTCTGTATGGCTGTGCTGGTTTTAGTGTGTTTGACCGGGTAGATGGCGCTTCGAGAATATTGTTAATTTTTAATAAAAAAAATAAAATAATTCTTATTTAACCCATGCAAAGTCGGGATGAGCGACTAGTATACTTTTAAATTAAGAAATATGCTATTTTTACACGAGGCCAATATCTAAGCCAATCCAATAAGCCAATCCGATATTGGCTTCGTCTAAATAGAGAAAATCCACAACTGGATTGTCCTCAAGCCATTGATCAAGCCAATCCATTGAAATCGAATGATTTCCAGTGCAAAAGAAAGCCTCGTATACATATATCCTACGTGTAAAATATATTTTTCATTTGAGTAGCTTAATGTCTTGGCTTACAGGATTGGCTTGGCTATTGGCCTCGTGTAAAAGCCATATAAAAATACCGTTTCACCAACTTGAACTCACCGCCCAACAGCATCACATATCAGCTTAACACGACTTTAAGAAGCGTATTTTCTTTTGTGTTCATTGCGTTTACATGTTCAAAATTTTAGTTCTAGATACTTTTATATTGTTTAAAATTATATTTAGTTTCCTTAATTTATGAATGAGGTTGAAAAGTCCCGTGTTACGTGTGTACGTGTGTGTTAAGAATTTAAAAATTAAACAGAGTCATAATTATGAAGTTTGTATTATTAATAGTAAGTATAGTTAATTTTTCAGGTTTTGTATAAAACATCACCGTAGTACTCTTCGCCGGTGAGTCTCTTATGCGTTTTTCGAAAAAAAGCCTATGTATAAAAAATGCTCAAAGGCATAATATCTGTAATGGTATATTATTGAGTAAATACGACAGCGAAGGAAATATTTTTTTTTCTGTATTTTGGTTTCAATGTTATCTTTTTATCATCTATTATTATATTATTTATTAATGAAATGTAACTGATCGCTCTCTATACATGGAAGATATATGAGTAAAGCCATTATCGGGGGCCTTTATCAACGCAATAAAACTCAAAACAATGATTATTAGAATCTTTGTCTTTTTGTTCGCGCTAATCTTAGGAACGGCTTAACTGGTTTGGGTGCGAATTTCACAAATGGCACACTTTACTTCAAATTTAGTGTATGTTGTGTTTCAATCGGTTTATAAATAAAAAAGTTATGTCAATTTAATTAATCATGTCGAACATTTATTCGATAAAATGCTACAAAATAACTGTTACGTTTTTTTTTAATCTTGTATTTTTAAGGGGCCTTTATAGGCAGCCTATATGTCGTCCCCATCGTTACACGCTACATTAAATCAAAAATGCTTAGACTAATTCAGTTTGAGAGAATCATTAACAATTCAGTTGAATTGGTTAAAACTTTAGTTATCTATAAATGATAATTTTTAAAATGATGATCGAAAATTAATAGGAACAAAACAACGTTAAAAAATGGAAAGTTTCAGAGATTTAGATCATTCCAATGTAAGTTGAGCTTACATCAAAATGATCTATCATATTAAATAGGGTTCAGCTTATGCAGGGACATATATATACATGTACTTACGTTATTATAAGCATGTATTAATTATATGTAATAGACAGAGTTTTATAGTTTGTACTTTTACAGTACTTTTTATACTTTGGCATATTTCGGTTTGTAAATAGCTTTGTAAGTTAAAATTTATAGCTTAGATAAGTATTTCGTATCGTCGCCGCATATATTTTTTCTCGTTGTTTTATTAAATTTATACTTAGTCGGTTAATTGATAATAAGTACTTATTTTTTAAATACAAAGATTTATCTATCAGTTTTAAAAAGGAGAACATTTTCTGTAAAGGTATCGTTTGTAATCACAATTTGCAGTTTGCAAGCACAGGGAAAGACATTCGAATAGGGCTGAATAGATTTAAAGGAATGCTGTTTTTCTCAAGCCAATTGTATGTTGCCGTATCTAGATCTGGGGGGGGGGGGGGGCGAAAATCCACAAATACTAATATTACACGAAGATAAAACTAAAAATGTTATAAGTCTGCTCTTAGTGATTTCCTTATGATATACACAGGTCAAGCCGCGGGCACAGCTAGTTAACAATATATCTGGTACCTATCATCATCAACAGCCAATCGTAGTCCACTGCTGAACATAGGCCTCTCCCAAAGTGCGCCAAAGCTCCCGGTCCTCCGCCTTCCGCATCCAGTCGGTGCCCGCCACCTTCATAAGGTTATCGGTCCACCTGGCTGGAGGGCGCCCTACGCTGCGTTTGCCGATTCGCGGTCTCCACTCTAGGACTCGTCTGCTTCAACGGCCATCGGTCCTACGACATACGTGACCAGCCCACAGCCACTTCAGCCTGCTAATTTTGCAAGCTATGTCGGTGACTACGGTTCTTTTCCGGATAATCTCATTTCTGATCTTATCCTTCAAAGATACTCCGAGCATAGCTCGCTCAATAGCACGCTGGTATCTATACTGAATTCATATTAGCATTTAACAATTATGTTTAATGTACCTTCGTTTGTATGTACCTACACACAGACTATATTAGACAAAGCATATATATATATTAGAAACAGATTATAGTAGACAAAGCCGTAATAGAAGGGTCGAAAATAATATAAATGTGAGTTTATCTTTTCCATCTTTGTTACTTTACATTAGATAGACGAAAATTATTTTAGGCTTAGGCGGGTTAAAAAGGTCTGTGATCAAATTAAATAATTATATCTAATTTGGGATTTAGATATTACGGGGAGAGGGTTAAAAAAATAATACCCATATTTAAGTACTTGTTCGTGATTGTTATGTAAGCTACTTTACAGAGTACAATATGGCGTAATTATCTATATATAGTTAGGAAAACAACTGAATACAATGATTGCGGGATCAAACCCAGGCAAACATCTGTTTATTCCATGTTCCAGTTCATTCCAAGCGCGGCGATGGCGGAAATAATTGTGAGGAAACCTGCATGTGCCAAATGTAAATGTGCCACATGTGTCCACCAATTTGTAGCGTTGTAGAATTAGCACTAAACTTTTAGCGGTTATTTATTTTATTATTATTAAATTTAATAGTCGTCTGTATTAAGCGCTGTCTCCATATTGTAGAACGCCCCTCGTCTTACCCATAAGAAATCATCAGTTAGATGACAATATCTGTTACATTTTAATTAACGTATTTGAGGAATGACTAAGTTGTATCGAGTTGTTTATAAGTCTCATACTATGTAGGTACAGTCCTGTCTTCTAAGGAAATTGTGGCCTACTTAATTTTTGCTTGGTAGTTTTTTAGATTTTGAAGCAGCATCTGAAGTAGCGGATTCAATTGGTCCAGGGAACGCTTCCTGGTTCAGGCTAATTAAGTTGCTGAGTATTTGTCTAATGAATTTTCAGTAGCAGTCCAAAATTGTGAAGTTGACTGTAGTACACGATGTCCTGCTGCAGATCTTTCTCCGCTCCAGTCCAACTGTCGTCCTAGCAAACTATGTGAGAAAATTGGTCAGGATGACATTGGTAGGTAATAATAATTGTTGGATATACAGCGCGTTACAAAATTCGTGTCCGACCCGTGAAGCGGAAGAAAATTTTTTTTTAAATTAAATAACGAAAATTTCGTGGCAACACAGGTGCGGGCAATACCGCTCGATAGCTCTTACCTATCGGGTAGCTAAAACACGAGGTAATGACCTCAGTATTCAATACGAAAATACTTTATCGGAACCTTAAATTATTCTCATCATCATAAATGGGGTCAGCATTATTATTTGTAATAGCATTTCTTTTACGGTTTTATGTATTAAAATAAAAACCTATGTCCATTTTATTCATTTTCTTTGTAATTAATTTTTAAATTAAGGAATCGTGCTAGTAATATTTAAAAAAAAGTGTGTTGGGTTCGCTAACAGACTTTAACAGTTAGGCAAATTAAGTATTTACATTGCATTGGAGAAAAAGACCTGCATAGCAGTAAGTAATATTCAATGAAACATAATAAGGGATAAAAAATGAAACCAACGTTTTCAAACCACTTTCTTTATTTCGTGTTCATCATTTTAATACAACATACAAGTAAATTTATCATCAGATATTATTCATCAATTCTTAATCACTAACTTAATTATTACCAGAATAACAAATATTTAAGAGTATTTAATGTCTTCATTCCCTAAATGCAATGGTTATAGGGGAATGGTAAAATGAATATGTATGTATAATGTCCAACCCACACAAGTACATACACAAAACAAATGTCATAACAAAAATATTAGTCGAAACTATTTTATGGAATGTTCAGAAAATATCAATTCCAAAGCTGTAAATGATTGGAAACTAAAGTTAAACTAACACTATGTTGAGTCATCTGGAAGATACCTTGTGTACGTGTTGTGATAAGTATTCCAACGTTCAGAAGTTATCATAACTAAATAGTAAGCTTTAGTTGCTGATGATACTGGAATCAAGCATATCACGCTATAAAAGTGCATTCGGCATTCAATTCAGAAGTTATTCATTAAATACACTTCAAAAATAATTTAACATTTCAAAGGCATATAAAATTGATGATATAATTCTGTGCATACAATCTTCATAGCGGTCCATACAATCGTCTTCAATTTGACGCCATCTTCTATAGAGTAGAAGGCCCCCATCCCCAACATTAGTCGTTAGGATGTAAGCAATTATATTTAAATATAATATAAACTTCCAAGAGATATCTCACAGCTGACTCAACAATATAAATAAATTAGTAGTACACGATAAAATTAAAAACACAAACGCAAAATACACACGAGAACAGTAAAATCAACTAAAAATGGAAGTATTAAATTATTATCGTCTAATCCTATTTGAACAAAAGCTTAATATTATGCTGTTTTTTATTAAAACGCAAACGAAATCGTAGATTCTAAAACAGAGCAATCATAATTCACTTATATAAATATTGATCATGTCAAATATCGTACAAAAGTTAATGATACAAACATTGTAGGTTATTAAAATAACATGTTAAAATAAAATGTTATCTATTCGATACAATATTCTTTGTATATTTTACCGACGCGATCTTCTTTTCACAGATAATAAAGTAAATAAAGTCAGTGTTCTGAATATTAAATGTTCAGGGGTAATTGGACCACTATTAACTCGTAAAAAATTAAAGAGTTTCAAGCGAGAAAATTAAAATTATTTATTATAAACGAAATAAGATCTTTATAATTTCAGTGCTCGAAAAAATTATACAATTTATTATTGAATTACAATAAAACGTTTATAGCAGAGGTAAAGCGATTTACCAAATAAACCATTTCTCTACTTTGTATTTTCAATACACGATATTATGAAGTTTGTTAGTGTGTTATTAATAACATACAATTATAATGATATTTGCGTTGAGTGGTCCAATTCGTATTAAAACTAAAACGGCCCGAAAGGCTCAATAATCAAGGAAAATAAAGACACATTAAAAATGTCAAAGTATATGACTAGAGACAGAAGCATCATAAAAACTTCGAGAAAACAATGATTTTATATCCTAAATTATAAAATTACCAATACATACACCAGACTTAAACTTAAGACTTGTAGCGATAGAAGGTCGAATTGATATTCGATGATACGTCAAACAGTAAAATCACAGACACAGATTGCTTAAAGGATTTTACTTTCGTTGGAAATATCTGTCGCTACAAGCTCACCTTCGCTGACTAGCTTTGTAAATATAATAAATTATTAAAAAAATAAATATCAATAAATTAGAATTTAACAATTCAAGACACGAAGTCGTTTTTTTTTTGTTTCAATTTAACTCGTTAATGAAATAGTAACATTCAATGTTAAATAAGACGTGCTATATAAAAGTGGGGGTCGATGTGATGAGATGTGCATTAAAGGCGGAAACAGGTGATTTTATTTGGTACAAGGACCGGCAGAACTGTCGAATATAATCTAATGTAACATGAACACTAAACAACTAAATCATTTGCCACGATCCGTCTCTAGCCTTCAACCGCTCAACCATTAGTCATAAAATATTAGTATCTCTTCGTTTACAATCTCGAATTCTTCAAGGTTTCAAACGATCTCCTCTAACGAGACTAATCGTGGCAACGATGTATATACCACACGTTAAATTTAAATCCTACACAGATATAAATCTTAAGTATCGATTAGCAAGTTCATCATGAAAAAATATATCATTGGAAATATTTTTCAACTTCTCTCCTTAATCTCAAACCACGCAAGAACAACTTAATTATGCATGTGACAACCGATTTTTTATAACTACACGATTATCCCTAACAACGCTTTGGCAACAAATATTATTTTTTTTTCTCTTTTTTCCATCAATTTCAACAGTAACGTCCACATATTTGGAGCAACACTACCATGGGTTATTTAATTTTTTCACCAATCTTTCATCGTATTTTTTACCATCGTCGTTTGAATTAGAAGACAGAAAGATGTCGATAGAAGATGTAAACGATACGTTAGCGGCACCAGTTGGCAAAAACAATTACCATTTTTCAAAATTTGGCCAACGATTTACTAAATATACTCTACCTAATTGAATTTGTCGACTGCTGCCGTGTCAGTGAAATGATAGTTAAATAACCAATGAAAAACAATCGTAAAGGATTAAGTTGTATTTTTTTTATTTTTTTTTTATTTTCTGTGATCAGTCTTAAAATTGAGTCATACAATCTAAGAGATGATGAACCCTTAAAATTACCTTAAGTCATCACTAGGCCAGATCTAACACGGAATATGCGTGAGGTTTCACTGGTAAACTGTACTTGAAGAGGACGAATATTACAAGAATACAAAAGTATAGAAGAGTACGGTGCAGGTGACAATTTATTGTACCTTAGTTTATATCTCTTGTTAAATATTACGATCGTACCCATTTACTTATTTGGTATAAACTGTGTCCACGTCATCCGTACAATTTTATTATTATATTGGAAATAGGAAAGATTAAATTTCTAAGGAAAAGGCTTCTTCACTAGTAAGGCTCTCGGGGAAACTAATTATACCATCCTTAATACATACATTATTGGTTTTAGAGTAATCAACATTGAATAGTTCTTTTATAATTATCTTAACACTAAAGAGTACAAAAAATAAAGGAAATATTACGAATATGAAAAACAACAAGTTATCAGCGACTATTATCGCATCTCTTATAAGAACAACATCGTTTTTGTTACAGTAACATTAATTGTATTATCCACACTTACGAAGTAGAGATGAGAAAACAGATCATCAAGACGATGATACTTAACAAGTCCGCAAATCTCGGTTGGACTTCGAAAACGACTCCTTTAACTTCTGGAGCATCTCCACCACTTTCCATTATCGTTTCCCTTTGATTGTCCTCAATGTATCAAAAATATCTGCTAAAATAGCCCTTTCCCTTAGAGAAAAACTCGGTAGAATACATTTTGAACAGTCTCGAAGTAACTAATGTCAACAATTATCAAATTTTGGGGATATGCACGTATCGAAATATTGAAATCAACGACTAACATTACAAGGATGTAGTAAAGCGATACCTACATAGAACGCTACGGCAACATCTATCCTAAACACGGTTACTACCAGTTACAAGATTATATTATCACTTACCTTACGAATGGTATTCATGGATTATGATTGTGAAACATAGAAGTCTGTACAAAATTCAAACGAGTTTTCACATTAACTTTTTTTTTTATAATTCAAGGAATAAAAAATCCTTTCAAATATAAGGCCACGGCGCAATATGGTGTTTCAGTAGTTCATATAGTAAAGATTACTGAATTATATTTACCTTTTACATATGTCATTATTCTAATGACGGGCCTTATGTACATTGAAGCTCTTAGTGCTTGTCCTCGCGAATCGCTCGATTCGGATACCGCTGTGTTGGAAATGAGTGTGTGCGGAATCAAAGTATTGGAATATTAGTGTCGAGTCCTATCCTAAGGTGAAAACGTTATTCGAGAGCATGGGGCGAGATCTAATTACGATACATTCGTAAAAAATATCGTGACAGACTGTCCAAAGCTCAGTGTCTTAACAACTAATCTAACATAGACAATGCATTATCTAAAAATACACACTACACCGTACGCTAAGTAGGATATAATATAAATTTAGTTCATCATAAGCATTGTGTTTTTATTATATTTTGGCAGGATGGCTTTAATTATGTGTGTAAAATCGATTTGTGTGTGGACAATTTAAGCATCGTATAACTAAGTTTAAATTTAAGTGCATACACATATTATGATAACATTTAATTATCTAAAAGCGACTTTCTTTGGCGACTAGCTTCAATGAGAAAGATTCCAAATTATCTAAACGCCGACTCTTCGTACAATCACTTCGCTCAACACTCGCTTAGCAACATTTCCTAAAAAAACCCGAATTTGGACTACCAATTTAGTCTATTACAAATGACACCACTTTGTGGATGATATGTCAAGCTTCATTGCGTGAAACCAATTTTCTATTAAACCTTTAATTTTTAACATTTGAAAAGTGCCATTATATTGTCAGTAGATCAAACATAGCGATTATTTACACTTCACTAACCGTAACCACTCCCTTCCATATACCATTTAATATTTAGAAATATTACATTGATATGTCATTTGCTACACCGTCATCAACCCACGCAGTTTCATTTGGAATCTTTCCTTGTATAAAAACTTTATCGTTAACTAAAATCACACACTTACAATTATAGTTAAATTACCTAACACACATTGACAAATGAAACGTGAAATGGAACGTGACGACACATCCAAACATCTCCTTCTGTTGCACACGGAAACATGTAAGCTCGAGCGATATAACTGAGAAAATTATCGCAACAGAAATAAGTTGCGTCCTACAGTCCGCTATGAAACAAGAAGGAGCGTAAAACGGAAGTAAAAGTTTTACATAAATATTATATCTAAATACAATAATTTAGTAGAATCCATATAATTTAAAACACCTTAAAAACCCCAAAACTTTCGTTTTTTTTTTGATTACTGGGAAAATAAATACTATTATTTGCAAACTTCTCAACTAACATAAGCGATAGTAAAATATTTTTTTTATTTTTACAATAAAATGTATCATAAATTCAAACGTGAGTTAATCAAAACATTCAGCGTAGTATCTTTGAGGATGGATGGTTTGTGCTCATATGTGCTTTGTTATTTTCACCTTAACTTACAACAATCACAATTTAGACAATATGCGTACAAACGGAATCAAATATTCCCTTCGAGGCCTACTAATGCCTCGACACACGTCACGCGGACGCAACTCTGTTCCGCTTTACACTATGTCAAAGATTATTTCTTTAAAACACAACTTCAGTCATTAAATGCAGTGAAATCATCGCATGCATCACATTTAAGAAAATATCTCAAAAATTAAGTGAAACACCAACGTTCTGTGCACAATTCACTAAATTATATATCGATTAGCGAATCAATGAAATTCAACAATGATAGAACATCGCTTAATATAATTTCTTAGAAGCGATGATAGAAAATATTGTAAATTATCAAAATTCAATGAGAAAACTAATGCAATTCCTGAGCAATTGATCGCAATCGCGGTCGTCTTAGTACATTCAGTGACACAACCTCCAAAGTCACTAAAGCTAAGTAGAAGAATAACTCTGATTCCTGACGTCGACTTGGAACGAATCATATCGTCGGCAGAATCACTGGATGTACGAAAAACTATAATAGATCAGTTTGTAAACGAACGTAGAAGCGATAATGCTATTTACAAATCCGTACAATACACGTCAACGTGTCGTTAAGTTCTATAAAATTCAACGACGCTCTACTAAGTAATATAATTATTGACCAAATCGTCAACCACATACAATCTGACAAGCTAACATTGATACATTACTTCTACCAGGATGAATACGTTAACAGGTGAATTTAATAACTGTTATGAAATTATCGAATTCAAACAATATTATAAGAGTAATAGCTATCGATATGGTTAATGTTATATTCTTAAAAATTCTAATCCATCGAATTCGGATTTCATTTTTGCTTCAACATATCAAGCCTTGTCCAACCGTATGCAATTCTCGCTTATATAGCATTTATTATATACCTTCGATCCTAAATAACTTGTTAGAAATATCTATCGTCGAATTTTTCATTATAAAAATACACACTTTATCACGCTTATCAAATTTTCAAATCATCTATTCGAACTTTACCATCTTACACATCCCGGCATTCCTTAAATCTAAAAATTACAACTACCAACGTAGTCACTCTAAATGTATTTACATTTTATACACTTCCTGCGTATCATGTTTGAATAATTTTCGTTTAACTAAAAACTGTCTGATGGGGCTACGTAAAAGATTGAAATTTCATCAATGATCAGTGCAGACCACTAGGCCTAACTGGAAATGAGCGATCTAATACCGGTTCATCCCTCACATAGTAATATTTGTAAAGTTGAAGGTTCTAAAGGGATCGAAAATTCACAATTAGGCCTTCTAATAATTACTATACCGATATCCGATACCATAGGCAAGGCAATGAGGGCTAATGAAATAGGGTCAGAAACAGCAGCAGATAAATAGACCGGTTATACATTTGAAATTGATTAAACAGCCAATATTGATAAGATTAATAAAATATTTGTAGATGATTAACTCAGATATAGAAAAAAATCAACAGCATGACATGTCTTAATTTTAATCTTAAGAAATTTGCTGAGTATAAAATTATAAACGATCTTCGTAAGCCTAAGTCGTGCTTACGTTTACTAATAGGTGCTAGTAAGTAGTAAAATGTTCCCTAGAGTAATTGACTTGGAAATAGTGGTTTTTTTTTGGTTAGCGATTCATTTGTAACCTTAGAAGCAGTGCTGCTGAAGGGAAATGGGAGTATTGGATTAGTTAATTCCTAAATCGGTTTCATTATCTACATTCGTAGAAAAGTAAAGCTTAATCGGGATATTATTTACTTATTTTAGAATACAATAGATCTTAAACTCGTAGAATTATAGCCTACATTCATAAGAATATGTAGTTTAAAGATATCGTGTAAAATAAAGTAGAGACTACCGCCCAATTCACTGAGGCTCTGCGCCATTGTGTGCTGTTTTGAATTTCCAAATTTAATCTAATTGGTGAATGATGAAGCATTTTTATGTACTGTGCAATTAAAATACTACTAGAGGAGCAAATTTAGGATGGGTGCTTCTCTATGTGTGTAACGATTAATTCTACAGCAATACTTACAAATTTCATGCCAACATTTGTTCCCCAACACCAACTGTTTTAAATGAAGTCTTATTAAGATGCACACACACATGAATCCAAAAATGTACATAACACACACTCATAAGACCTATCACCACACTCGTTTGTGCTAAAGAATCCGTTAGAAATTGTTTTCCTAATATTATGACTGAGACTATTTCAAATGATTTACGTGCATTGAAGTTAGTTCGTTTAGTGAGATCTTTAAACTTTAAGGCACAATCAGTTTTAGGCGTTCATTATAAGATTCAAGAGCACAAACACTTTTTCATTCAGTCGAAACTAGTTTAGTGTGAATAAAATAGTTCCGACCGAGTCTGAACGCTATAATACTACTCGGGCAAATAAAAAATAAATAAAATAAAACACACATTAAAACTGCAATGAACTGGTATTATTATAAAAAAGCAATTATACAACAAAAATAATTCAAAACAAAACGACGTACATTAATTTAAAGAACAATTGTTTATACAAATAATTAAAAAAATATAATAATTATAACAACAAACATCGACAAAATATATTTAAAGACAAAACATGTTTCAAATTTAATCAGTCCTCAAGCTTTAGAAATGCAATTTTAAGAATGAATTGTTTTTTAATACAAAATCATATTACTTATTATATTATGCAAAATAAAAAGTTAATTGTGAATGTAAATTAAATTGTAAATTAAACAAAACTTAAATTACCCTTTCAGGTTAATTAAAAAACTCATTACTTTCATATATCAAAAAATAAAATACAACTGATTATACAGATTTACTATTAATTTGAAAGGAGCAGTTGTCATAATTTGCACATCCTTACATAAATTTCATATACTACACTATAGGTACTTAATATAAATATAATACGTTGAAAATTTTCAATTAAGTAGAAGCGTATGTTTAAACCAAAATTGTACATTCGATAAAATCACGGACTTTTAATTCTTCGAATTAGCGAATGACATTTTGGAGATGGGGTCACAAATATGTTTGAAAACCCCCAGGTATCTAGCGTAACGTCAGATTTTGAGGGCGATAGACTGATATCGAATGATTCGTTAAATCATTTAACAACCTCAGTGTAAGGTATAGCGCTAACATTCGCCCAAAAAATCTGAAGTAAAGCACTGCAATTGCAAAAAATATCAATAATATTACAGTTTACAAACAGTTTATTGTATTGTCACAGTAGATTAAGTGAAGTAAAACGTTTTATCCGATCTTAAGAAAGATAATAATTTACTAGGAACAGGGCAGTCTATACATAAAATCATTGGCGAGTCATCACTGAAATTTGGATACTAACGACTGGATAATAAAGTCTACTTCACCTAATCTAGTGTTTTATGGTTTAGATAGATAATTCTGTCGAAAACACGTCATTATGATTGGCGACAGAGTGCACCGTGGGTTGCAAAGTGCAGAAAAATTATATTAATTCATAAAGGTAGTTTGATCTTAGACGTTCTACGGTTAGTGCAAATTTATCGACATCGAAATTTCTAGATGCTTATGTAAATGCAAGGAAAATGATGACGTAACAGTTAGTTCATATATCGTGTAAATTAATCTAATATTCATTTGAGTCCGTCGGAGTGTCTTGCACTAACGCGTTGAACCGGTGAAACCATAGAATGTTTACTTATGATTAAATTTAATAAATCAGCAGATTATGTTACATATTTACAAACAACACTAAATATCACTTATTAAATCACAACATGGTTTTATGGCACATGTTAAGCAGGTATTGCAAACGAACAAATGGTGCAAACAGACGCGATCATCTTTTGACGTGTTTTCAAAGCATTTGCGTGTAAACATAAAAAAGATAATTTATTTAGGAGCATAGGAATATCACCACATTGTAACGCATAAACTAAATGATAAACTTATGCAGATCAATAATTAAGAAAGGATCTACGATCCTGGAGCAGCGGATCGCTTCAGATCTTTTATTGTCATAGATTCAGAAAAAAAAATACTAAAAATCATTATTCACTAAGAAAATCAAAACTAATGAAATCGAACTAAAATAATTCTGCTAACACACTCAAACACACGGTAATCTAATAAAAAATAAAAATAAAAAATAGCATAATATTCATAAAATACAAAGAAAGTAAACGTTACACATGCACCGTATAATACTACTGCTACAAAAATAAAGTTGTTTTCATATAAAAAATATCTTACCAGAATAACAAATTGTATAATTATTTTGTATACCGAGCAAGCTTTAATACTCCAGTAAGTAGCATAACGCAGATTGCGCAAGCGCATGGTGCTCCACCTTCTTAAAATCTCAGAAAAAATATCAGTAATAAAAATTCTAGCGAGACGACCATTTGCTAAAGTGCTCTACTAGTTACTACCGTGTCCAATTACTAGTAAAAAAACATTCAAATACGTACTAAGATTTGTATAAAAACGAATAATATTATTATCAACCAAAAGTTACTAATCGTTAAAATAAAACAACGAAATTGAGGAATAATGGGTCCGTGGGCTCTCAGTGACTAGGCGGTAATGACGTCAACGGTCGAGATAGAGAAAACTGTCTTTCAACAATTATCCAATAATCCATGAATAAAAAACTACAACCATCGCTATTAGTTAATCTAAAATGCTTTATAATACTCAAGGTTATCTTTAGTCAAAAGACCGGCGTAACTTAAAAACTTTTGAAACTGACTGAGGTCTATAAAACATTTTCGTACACTGCCATCTTGTGATGCTGAATGTAATTTGGTTTTCGAGTCAACAATCAGGCTTTAGTAACATCTACTAAGAGGCCTATCGTTGCACATGCCTAAGGAACGCCGCAGTCAACTTTGTCATTGATAAAACCCCTAACATCACATTTCCATAAATTTTGTAACTACATTAAAAGGGGTAGTAACTGAAGATTGTCCATATTAGCTCAATCAATTTAACACTTATCTAATAATAATGTAACAACTTCTTACTTAGTTTCATAATCATGTTTCCATCGACACAGAATAAGTGCTAATTAAAAACAGGAAGTGCCATTGTGCCGAAGAATATACTTAAAACTAACAACAATACCGCTCGATGCTCTCTTATTACAATAAAATCACACGCTTAACGCCTAACAATTTTTAAGTAATAATAGTTAAAATATTGGTCCAACAAATGGGCTAAATAATACAAACGCCCTTAATATTCATCCCTAATTTAACGATGTGGGATATGAAAAAATATTATTCAATAGATCAAAAAATGATAAGGGTCGAGAACCTTTCGTTTTACTGGATTGAACCAACGGAATAATCTCTATTCTTGAAATAGGTACTCATATAACAATGTCAATACTACAACTAATCTCATTACAGTTTCGTTTACAAATAATGCATTCAGAGATCTCACGCCGAAATATTAGAGGATTGCCATAGATAGTCTTTTGATCACATCGAGACAGCCGCAATCTGAGTAGCACTCGCACTTACAAAACCTTGTAGTTCCATTTGTCAGTATCGTCACTTCACCTATTTAAAAATTGACACAAATGGCCAGAACCGTTAAACATTGTAGTAAGTTATTTATTTATGTCTTAGAGTGTCGATTTTTTGGCTTAAATTTCGTCGGTCAATTCGATCTTCTGTGATTAGATCGTGTGGCTCACATACCTATAGGCGGAACTTGCACATAGCGATAGATGTATAGTCGATAATCTTTGCTGGCGAGCACGACGGAGCCATCATCCATTAGTGCCACATCGAAGCACTGTGCGTGTTTTACTTTGCTCTCTAATGCCGACACGAGTTGACCGTCTTGCGTAAATATCGTTAGGTTGAAGTTGTTATGATTGTCAGCAATTAAAATTTCGCCAGATGCATTAATGCCCACTCCAATCGGGTAATTAGTTACTCCCTCTCCACCAATCTGGCGTAAGTAAATACCTTCATAATTGAAAACTTTGACGCAGTGCGCTCGGTTGTCACTAATAAATATTTCTTGCTTATCGTTGACAACGACTCCATTGGGAAATTCAAGATGTTTAGAGCAGCCGAACTTCTGAAGAACATTGCCGACTTGATCGAAGATAATGACGCGCATAACTTTGCATTCTACAACTACAATTCTTCCTTTGTTATCGACTGTCACACCACGTGGATGTTGAAGAATGTTTGCGCCGAATTTCCGTACAAATTGGCCATATTGATTATAAATTTGAATTTGATGCGTTGGGGACCTTTCAGTGACAATGATATCTCCAGAAGTGCGCACTACTGCAACTCTATTCGGGTATAGAAGTTGGCCATCGCGTTTGCCACATTCGCCAAATTGGAATTTAAAGCGCCCTTCTTTGTCAAATATTTGAATTCTGTGGTTATTGGTGTCAGCAACGATGATATCATTTTGTGCATTAACAGCGACACCGCTTGGTTCAGTAAACTGACCCTCCATGACACCAAATTCACCAAATTTGCAGTGATAGATCATTTTTTGACGTTTTATTTGAGATTTCGGCGGGAAAATGGCAGTGGAAATCAATTTGTTCGTCAAATCAAGAATAGGATCTGTGTGCGAGGCAGTTGTAAGCGAGTAAGGATCATTATTAGCTGGTGGGAAAAGAGAGTCACATCCACCATTTGACCATTTTTCATATGGATTGATTCCATTCAGATTAATATCTCCAATAGCCGTGGAGAATGGACCGAGCGTATTAGCGCTGTTAAATCTCTTCGAGATAATGTTTGAATCGAATGGAGAAGTCGATTGGCTAGTGGGACCAAGTAATCCATTTGTGTAAGGCCGATCTAAAACTCCATTCAGGCCTGTAGGCAGGTGTATGCCACCATTTAAGCTGCCAGAACTTCCATTAACACTGCTGCTACTTGAAGACGAACCTCCGTTTAGCAGTAATCCATTCGTGGGGCGCGCAATAGGAGGTTGCTTAGTCGGACCCACATTCGCTTCAGAACTTGAACGCACGTATCCAAATGTGTTTCTGACTCCAACTTGTATAGCTTGGTAATTGGAAACGAATTCTAGTTCACATGCAGTTTGAACACTCTGTTCTGGGTTAGTGCTCATTAACGATTGCAATTTAGTGTCTAAGAGTTTTCTAAACATTAGGATTTCAGCGATGTTTGCACATTTTGTCAGTCGCTCGACGAAGTCACATGTTTGATAAATTTTGTCAACTGTCTCTTGAGCTTTTTGCCCAACAACGGTTAGGGCAATTTGTTTCGTCGAGAATACGCTTTCGAGTTCCTTTAGTAACTCTTGCTTGCGCTCTTCTAACATAGAGCGATAGAATTGGAACGTGTCGTTTATTTCATTTTGAGCTTTATGATACTGTACTTGTAATTTTCCCGCAGCATGCTCTACGGTTTTGACAACGTGCCTTATTTCAGTAGCTCGAGTTTTGGCTTCATTAACAGCTTGTTGCATCAGCTCCAATTGTTTAGGGCCGGCATCTGATAAATGTTCACAATCGTGTAAAGCGGCCGGATGTTCTATAATGGTGCACTCTTTGCAAACCGGCACGGAGCAAGTACGGCAGAAATATTTAAGGATGTCATTTTTGTGTCTCGGACAAAATGCTGTCTTGTCTCCGCTCGTTGTAAGTGTGGAGCCAAGCATCCCCTTATCGTCTTTTAAGTCTGTGAAGGCGAGCACTCGGTGGCCCTCAAAACAATGCATGAATTGGTGTGCCATGACGCAGTTTGGACAAAGAAAGTTTGCACAATCAACACAGCGTGCTACTGCGTCAGATTCCTTAGATTTACAGCCGGTGCAGCGGGCTGAAGGAGAGTTAGTTTGGCGGGCTGTTGGCAGAAGATCAGCGTCCTGCTCTACAGCCGCGGCGATGACGAGGTTCGTTAAAAGTCCAGGTATACCTGCAGGCGGTAGTTGACTGTCTACGCGACAAGTTACACAAGTTACTTTATCGGGGTGGGTTTGTTCCCTTTCCAGGCACCCACGGCAGAATGTGTGAAAACAGTTGAGTACTTTGGGGTCGACGAATGTTTCTCGGCAGATTGCACAGGTGGTGTCGAGGCCGTCGAATTCACGTAGGTCACATACGGCGGAGTCGCTCGCAGGAGGCGAGGAACCGCTCAAAGTTAAGGGCGATAAGGAGCCACGCTCCAGCGAACCTATAGAGTTGGCACCGGGCAGCGACTCAAGGGACGGGGTGCGTGAGGCCATCTTCAGGAAACCGGCATCCCTGAAAAGAGAAACAAAACTTGATAAATATATTATAATCGTAGATTTTGCGGCAAGTAGTTGTGATAACCTAATTTTATTATAAAAACGAGTTCAAAACCAGTCGCGTAATAAATAAATGATAAATATAGCTCGCACTTAACACCACGCGATACTATAACGCAAATCATTTTTCAACATCAGCGAAACATGGCGGCTATATAAATACGATACGTAAAGATATGATACCATTTCGCTACAAGTTCGAGAGCTTATTACAGCACACAAAGAGGAAATAAGTAATATTTTGAGGTAGATAGTCTCCGAGCGTTAAGGAAAAATAGGATCTTAAATATATTGTGGTGAAGGTAGCGAGGAATAAATGTGTAAGTTATTTTATAGGCGTAAATTTGTACATAGACTACCACAATATTTTATATTAAATATCATTTATTTGTTAACATATTTTAGTAACTTGCACGGATACGTAATATCGCATTTTCATCAGTGATGTGTTATAAAAACATTTAATTTAAAATACGCTCTCTTCCGCGCCCGCCATCGCTATGAACATGGAAAAAGCCTTTAAGTTGTTCAAATTTCACGAAAGCTATCGTGTGATGAAACATGTTAGGAGAGTCATATTTCTTCTTAAAAGGAAGTCACTTGTATCAAGCTCCGAACGGCGATATCTCGTGGAATCGAGATGAAGATCGTACTCGTATTACGAATATTATTTATTAAAAATTCTTTTGATATGCTTTTTCTTTTACACGAAGATCTCTCTAGGGAATATCAAACTACTTTAATACTTCTTCAAGGGAAAGGAAATATACTGTAAGTAGGGCCGAGCACCGATAAAAAAAATTACGTGTAAATAAATTGCATAACTTTTTGGTCGTGTCATCAACAAATATTTACCAATCGAATAATTGTAAAATAATGTTTTTGTTATACGTAAAAAGTAATATATTGTCGATGACAAATAAGCTACGAACAAAAAATGTTCTATCCAAGAAAATTTATCATTTTGAATATTCAGTTCAGCACCCGTTTAAAGTTAAATAAATCGAAATAAAGCGACATGCAGCATCATAATTGAATTACGGTTGAGCATAGAGGTAAATCATTTTTGCTGTCACCCGTAAGTGATACACCGTAAATGCATTTCAGAACGTAACTTCGTTGCTGGATTCAGGAGTACACTTCGATAAATGACGTCAAACATTTCAAAATTTTTAACAAATTGCATTTAAGATATGAGAGAACAAAACAAGATGAAAAAGAAATACAAAATATAATTTCAGGCTTAAGATAAAAGCAGGAAAGTAAACTATATTTTCCGATGTTTTATGCATTCGCACAAAATGAACCCTCTTCAATGAAAGGTAAGAAAATCGATTTTTGTTGAGACGGGTGGAACCCTAATGCCTTATTTTATGGGGTCCGACCCGCGTACGGGGGAGTGCAAAATACATTAATAACAGTCCGTGAGACTTGAACAGTACGAATAGAATGTTTAGCAACAATCCCAGAAGGTCTTATCTAAATTCTGTTTAATGTTTCACAGAAATTACTCACTGGAGTGAATTATTAAGCAATAACGATATTTGAACTAGGTGCAAATATTTAACAATTACATTCAAAATATTAATAATTTTTAAATATTTACCTAGAGTTGTTTTTGTTGTAAAGTAAATAGCTTATCACAAGTCGCTGTAGTTTAAAATTCTTATTGAATATGAGTGTATTATGTGTTATATTTTTTGCAATAACTATAATGATAAAAGCTTTTCAGAAAATATTTTTAAATATCGATATGGCTTTGTGTTTTGTGTGTATATACTATACGGACATATAAAATAGTGTGTTTTAGTCACACCTTCGCTTCATTAATTTTTAAAATAGAAAAAGGTAAAGATTTATTTGAATTCGTATTAAATGTGCAAAATGTGTGTGGTTATCAGGTCTATAGATTGAGGCATTTTCCTGTGGTCGCTAGGCAACGGCTAGGGCGTCTAGCGAGGGGTACTCAAATTAGGGTGAGGGGTGGTTTATATTTGTTGCTCTCGTGAGGGGAGACATTTGTGAGGTGAATGGCCGCTGTTTACGGGATGCGTAAAGAATATTCGAGAGATATCAGAATTCAATATACATGTATATAGGTATATTTTACTTCTGGACCCTTACAAGTATAATGTTATTAGTAATTTTGGCAAATCAAATGCGGTAGTAACTGTTGTGGTGCTTCTTAGTGTATTTAATATGCAAACATATATAAACTTTCTTATTATTAAATATATAATAAGATGATGATGATAATGATGAAAGAAATACAGCAATCAAGTTTGAATTCTATTTCTAGTTAAAATTTATATAATCTGTTGTAAGATAAATATATACATAGACATAAATAAATGACATAGGACGTTTCAAATACGAAACAATACATCACCAGAGGCCTATCGTTTAATTCTGAACAAGCTGCAAGGTTGCGATCGAATCTCAGGGTTAGAAGATCCTATATAATTTAATATATGATATATTTATTTAATAATCTGTGATATATATATATATATATATATATATATATATATATATATATATATATATATATATATATATATGTATGTATACATTGTATGTAAGAGTATAAATTAGATGTTTTTATTATGCATTGCATATTGCATGCATTGTTACCATAATAACCTATTAATTTCAGACCGCGGCTTCGTCCGCAAGTTAGGAGGGGTGGCTTAGATACTCTATGCACTTCTCTGTATTCCTGACAATGTGTACGCAAAATTTCATAATGGTGAGTTGAGTAGTTACGAAACGCATAACAAACATACTTGTATTTAGAATTAGCGATTGGCTATCGTCAAACATAGCGTTAGAGATTTTTAAAAAGATTTTTAGATCGTTTTTATTTATTAATTTGTGCTTCATTTCAAAATAATCTAAAATATAGTTTATTGATTTTCATTTTGTAACCGTGCCAACCCTGTACCACATGAATTTACTTGATGCAGACCCTGCAATACATTAAACGCGTCCCCAGTGACAGTGAGCCTCGATCGAATGCGCGTGCATATACAATGCCGTGTAATTTGTGCAAGCCGATATAAGCCTTATTGTTATAAGTACTATTAATATTAAATGTGATATTCGCTTGTTGTAATCACAAGATTAATATTTCAACATTTTTCATTAGGTAAACGCTGTGATAGATTTTTATGAACAAAGTAGTAACAGAAAAATAAATTGAACAATTGAATAAAATGTCAGTTACATGAAATGGCGGCAATCGTCTCGCGGTTTATATATCTGTAATTTTTCTTACGAGTAAATTTATTATGTATTAATGTTAATTATAATTATTAATTTTAAAAGCCCTTGTTACAATTATATTTGTTTTACTCATTATTATAATTTAAGTCAGCTAACTATATTTTATCTGCAAAAATCGGAGGCTTTGGAAAGATTTATATGATAGAAGTGGCGTTGTGCCAAAGTATGAACATATATCGATATTAATCATTTTTAACATTTTTTTTATTCCCTATTTATTACATTTAAGGCATATGGCATTGATATATATAATAATTTTCATATTTAAAAAAAATGTAGTTTAATTAATTGAATCGCTCAATTTTACATTTGATATTAATAATTTTATATTTAAAAAATATACATTGGATATATTTTTAATACTAAAGAAACTTATCAATGGATTGAAATTTATAAAACATATGTTTACAAGAGCGACCGGTTAGGGACGTAAAGGGCTCTAAAAAGGTTACTAGAAGGCTACGCGGTAAATAACCAACTAGCACTTCAGACTTTGTAAGACGGACGGTCGCATATATATTTAAATGGACCCAAATATTAGACACGGAACGAACACACGTGAGCTTGGTTCTGCATACAAAACATAGTATTGTTATTCACATCAGATTCAAGAAACAATCTCTTAAAAGCTTAATAAAAACTATTTTCATGATACCAGACCCTTTATGATAGTCGTGATATTTGAACGTTAATAGATGTATTTAAATTTATTATTAAACTAGCTCTATGTCCCAGCTTGTTTATATCGTTATAAATATCTTCTTCAATAAATAAGTTTTATACCAAATCCTTCCAAATTAAACACTTCGTCGCATAACGAAAACCGTACGAATATTCGTTGGTAGTTTTTGAGTTTATCGCATTCGTTCAGACACAAAAACACAGACAGACAGATGTGGGTATTTTGTTTCAAAATATATAGTAATTATGTTATTGATAAGTGTGTTTGTATGTTTCACGTGTAATAATTGCAAAATGAGGGGAACGGAACATGTCATTCGGAAGGTTAGCCAGGTGTGCACAGAAAAAAAAAATGTTTAAATTTGAATCCAAAAAATGGATGAATTTGATCACATGCGATACTAAATTATTATAACAAGGTTCGTAATTGGATAATAATAACGTTTTACTTTTTAATGAAACATACAACATTAATAATATTATTTGAAAACCGACTTATGGTGCTGCTTAGCTAATTTGATCCTTTAAATGTTGTGATAATAACAGTTAATATTGCTAATCGCTTTCTGATATTTCAGAATTTTCATCGCGTTCGTAAGTAATTTTCGAGATGGTTCTTACAGAGAAAATTTTCTACTGTTTATGAGATAATTTTGAAGAAACTTGATGTGTTAACTAAATATCGTAAATAGTATACTAATGGTTAGTCTAAAAAACTGTATCTTTTCGTATAGATGTACCGTACCAAGTGTAAATCATTGAGATTATTAAATTTAGCTTAACTGAATTATACGCCTAAATCTTTTGCATGAATCACTTCGACAACTGGTGAAAACCGTATGAGAATCCGTTCGGTAGTATTTGAATTTATCGCGGACAGACAGACAGACAAACGCGGCGTGTAGGACTTTATTTTATAATATGAAGTGATATCATGTTTTATTAACTTTTTACTTGAATATGCTATTCTTCTTATATTTATGCTTCTAAGTATAATATACACGCAATGCGCTCGTATTATAAATTACGTTGTAGACAAAGCTCTGCGTAGATTATGACCATTAAATGGCGCATTCCATTATCACCTTTACGTCTTTACCGATTAAGGCTACCTTTGCATGATATTATCGTATTGTATGGTATTGCATTTTTTTTTAAATTTAATACTAGTTGTTCAAGATTGTACAGATATATATTGTCATTTCAATTATTAACCATCACTAGGACAAGAATAATGTGATGTCTAAGATACTATTGAATTGGATTTAAATTTCGGTATCATAATATAAATAAAATAAATAGATAAAATCAAATAAAAACAAATTATCTTAGTATATACAATATACGTAATTGTTTTTTTTCAAATGTTGAAATAGGTTTAGCCCAGCAGTGGAAAATTTATAAGATGTTACTTTTTTACTTAACAAAAGAAGTAGAGTAAGTAATTTTATATACATTGATCTAATCAAATACGATAATAATCGTTGAGTTTCTAAATTCTAGCGATTGTTTAAAATCGTCTCAAGAAAAACATGATTTATTTTATCTTTTGTGTCGAAACGGCTCAGCTTAGCATTTGAATGACACAATTACACTAAGTAATCAGAGTTTCAAGGGAAATCCAATTTAAGGCGTTTTGTATCGGCTCCTACTCCGAGTACAATTGTCGAAAATTGTATGCTTTTGTTGGCGACCAATCTACAAGAAAGGTGTTCCAATACTTCGGGTTGGAGAAACTAGAACGATCTTTATTATGCTTTTATTTGTTTACGAATGATAAAATTAACTATATATGAACCGAATTAAAGCTTTTGTTTATATATTTGATTATTAGTATACTTCTTATAAAATTAAGCATTACATCCATACAAGAAAAACACAACTGCAGACATTTCAAAAAAGAAAATATTTGACGGCAATATCTCACACGAGCAACGTTACGGAGACATTCAGATGAAACCACATTCGTATGACGGCAATATTACACGAGGTATATAATGAACAACTAGAGGATGAATAGTCCGTCTTAAATTTACAAATGACCTTTGTATGTAGTTGACCTTTTCTTAAACAACTTTATATTAAGTTCAAAGAAATTGACAACTTTGCAGGCCAAAGTTTACGAGCGCATTCCTATGGGATATCCACTGAAAACCGACACTGTCAACATCGCTCTACCAGATTTTAGCGCAGCTCCTCAGGGAGGTATAGTCGCAAAAATCACCAAGAATTGCCAACGCGTTCAGCGGAATTATATCCTTGTATTCCGATACTTGTTCTATTGGGACCACATTAATTGCGATAGGACCGAAGCAGATTACGGTACCCCGAAAGGTTTTCCGGACTGTTGTAAATCAGCACCCGAGATGAGGTGAAATGAACTTCAATACGTCGTATTAGAGCATAAATTCCTCTATGGACGATATTCGACAATTGAAATAGCGGGGTATTTCAGAAGAGCCGGCTCCGAATCGGCAGGAATTGTGGTCATCCGACAGGCGTAAGGTGGAGCAAGTTACATTATTTAAGGGTAACACATACTAATTTCGAACAATTTATTACTTCCAGGATAAAATTAATTCAGTTACATTTCTTTTTGGGCGACGTTAGATTGATTCTCTTTCCTACTTTGAACCTAATTAGGATAATTGTTTATTCTATTTGGGTGACTATGTAGCAGTAACGACCGAATATATTACCCTGGAAATATGTTATTTTCTGCTTGATTTATTGAAAAGTTAATAACAATATCTAGAAAAAAAAAATACCTTCGTAATATTTCAGAACACGTTTTCGTAATACAGTCCATATTTATCTGTTGCGAGCACCGGATATAGAAAAGTGAAGTCTAAAAATTACTTCCAAAAGTCCCAGTCATATTACCAGCACGTGCGAGCAACTTCGGCGGTACACTTCATTGGATGAACACATATTTATCTTAACACATTTGACGCCTAAACTTGAGCAACAATCCCTTTATATATAAACCTTGTGTCGTTTATTTTGGGTTATTCGTAAATATATGGGTCTTAGTCATTAAAGGAATACTATTTAAGGTCTTCATAGTAAATAAATAGTCAATCGTTTTTCGTATGAAAATAAAATATGCTTTCACAAAGGCGATTTTTGTCCAGAAAACTAGCAACGTCTACTTTGATATATTTTAAATATCCTTAAAAATTCTCTCATGTGGCCGAAAAGCCCGATCCAAAGTGTTGCCATGTGATATTTAAATTCCCGGAGGCGTGGTAATGTTAAAATTCATGAGAATGTGTCGCGGGCACTGAACATATTTTTCACTGGCAACACGGCGTTTATGACGTCACGTAATACGTTAATGCATATCGCAGTTTCGGCGGCTTAATGCGATTTTTTTTTTGTTCCTTCTGCATGCGACTTCTTATGAATATTTAATCGGTGGAATTAAATTTACAATATAGGGATAATTATGTTTTCGTGTCGTAAGCTTTTGGAGTTTTACAAATAAAATATATTTCAGTTCGCTCTCTTTGTCGCAACGATGCAGACACGTTGCAGATATAAAGACCAGGTATTGGTATATACAATTCACTTTAATTTATTATTATTAAATTATTTTAAATATTGTGCGTTATTTAAATAAGTAGTTGTGTAAACTACAGGCATCAGGCTACATCTTATTTCAAGGTTGGTGTCGCATTGTCAACTTCAGGATTATATAATATATTTTTTATATACCATACCATACAACGGAACCAATCTATTATATTAGTAAATTATTCAAATCCGGACACATAGCTAGTCAGTATATACAGCGTGTTATAAAATCCACTTTATAATATGTCAAAGCTAAAAACAATATCTTATTATCCGCAAAGTTTCATAAAGCTTGACAATTTTGCGTATAAAATTGACATTGTTGAATATTCTAATTATGTCGGCAGGCGGCGAAGTGAGATTCAATACCGAATGAGAAAATAAAAAGTCTTTCAATAACTGGGATGCAAATCTTGTCCCCGATATAAATAATGTATGTGGAGGGACAGAATTACAATATTACTAAGTGAACGTACAACATCAGACATCAATAGGAAATTTCCGTTCCTAACTAACATTATAAGTATATTAGTTTGTTCGTTACGCTTTCACGCCTTAACTCAACCGATCATTCTGAAATTTTATATACACGTAGTCAGGGTTTCTGAAGAGTTACTTCATACCTGCCCCGAAACATGCGGGCAAAGCCTCGGGTCATTAGACTAGTCATTTATAATTATGAATAATATGTGAAACTATCGATTAATATTGAATTAAAATGTTTATTGATTTCGATTGTTTTAAAACTCATCACATATTCAAATTTGGAATGGCTGAATAAAGTAACAAATATTAATATGATTTATGGCCTAAATTAGTACCAGGTACGAAATTCGATAGCTTTAATGTTTTCAGAACTGTTTATGAATTTATAATGAATGAATTTTAAAATGATATAGTAATTAAAATTTTGATTTCATATTTTCATAAAAATATTACGACCATTTTGTTTGAATATTATTAAGGAGTTAAGTGAAGTGTATTGTGTATAAACACTATATTGTATTTTCTTGACATTTTATATCGTAGCCTGTAGCGGTTCTACAACTGTGCTACGACGTTACACATGCTACGAACTAAGTT
Source organism: Nymphalis polychloros (assembly GCA_905220585.2). NCBI lineage: Eukaryota > Metazoa > Arthropoda > Insecta > Lepidoptera > Nymphalidae > Nymphalis > Nymphalis polychloros. The sequence continues at coordinate 2,454,219 of HG992262.1, forward strand.
CATATTACTTTATGTAGAAACAGTGTTAGGAATAATATACAAAATAATTGCTTTAATATTGTATATAATATATATAATGGTATATGATAAAACAACTCGTTGGCGAAGAAAGCTGTATAAAATAAAATCTACTATCTTGGGTACTTCTCACGTTTGTATCAATTCCTTCAAACGAGGCGTGAAGAGGCATCTTGCGGGCCGGCAAGGCGGGGGCGGCTAGAGCAAGTCATTCGTCCTGACTGCACTAGCCGTAGTCGCGTTTGGACTCTACTACCACTTACCATCAGGTGGAGTAGAGTCATTTGCTCTGCCGGGTAATACAAAAAAAAAAAACATTTCCTTGGTATTATAAGTTATGATTAATGAAATTTATATAAGCTTTTAATTTATCTCAAATACTTTTTCTGGAATAGAAAAACATTTATCTACAAATTTACTCGGGTAAAATTAAGAGGCAGGCAACCTACATATTAAATTTTTCCTCGCACTTACCATGATCATGAAGTAAGTATATTTTTTAAGTATATTTTATTTTGATGAAAGCGTTGACATCTGGCTTATTTCTAGGTAATCTAGAAAGTTTGGATCCGCTAACGAGGTACAGAATTATTAACAAGTAAATCCAGTTCATTCAAAATGAAAACGTTGAAATCTCGTCGCAGATATACATCTGTACGTAAAGATGTCAAATATGAAATTTTGGCATCTGTTTCAGACAAATTTGCAATTCTATTGGGGTAATTTGAATGTGGTATGTTATTTATATTTTATAGAATTTTCTATTAAGTACTCAAGTTAAGATAATAAAATCGACGCTCTAAACCGCATTTCTTAAATCTTTAAGCAAAATAACAAGTACATTTTTAAATACACTAGCTACCGTTAGTCTTAACCCGAATAACACATTAGATTTGATATGGTTCAGCCACGCTGAAATCGAATCCGATATCTTAGCCTATTTTATTATGAAAATAAAGATTTATTTTATACAAACTTGACGAGCGTTTGATATCATTAGCAAATTAATCTCAAACTCTAAACTACTCGTTAGTTAAATCTAATAATTTATACAATTACAAAGTGTTAAGTTTAAACACAAGATACAGACGAACACAAATACTCCTTAATTGGATAATAAACATTTCGTATTTCGACGACATTGTCTGATTTAACAAATTAACAGTAGCATAGCAACCACTATTTGAGAAGTTTCTAATGAAGACGCCGCGTTGTAATTGAAATTAATATATAATAAAAGGTATATACAGACACACAAGTTCACATACAAATGTATTCAATATGCCACCATGTCTCTATGAAAGTTGATACGATGACAGATATCTCCGCGAAAGAGCCCATAACACGTAGCTCAATACGTGACCGCATATAATACTAATAAAAACAAGAATAACTCGGTGGTAGAGCTTTGTGCAAGCTCGTCTGGGTAAGTACCCACTCATCAGATATTCTACCGCAAAACAGCAGCACTTTGCATTGTTGTGTTCCGGTTTGAATGATAAGTGAGCCAGTGTAATTACAAGCACAAGGGACATAACATATTAGTTCCCAAGGTTGGTGGCGCATTGGCTATGTAAGCAATGGTTAACATTTTTTACAATGCCAATGTCTATGGGCGTTGGTGATCACTTACCATCAGGTGGTCCAAACGCTCGACCGCCTACCTGTACAATAAAAATATATATATATATATATATATTTACATATATACATACATAATGTTATTATTATGTTTAGTCAATAAATACTAATGCGAAGATATCAAGCAAACAGTGAATCAATTTAAAATTATTCACCTCAGCCATTTAGAGGAAATATTCTAACGAATCCCACAACTTACCTGCAAAGAGAAAAAAAAAACATAATTAAAATCCATTACACAAAAACAACGTATAAATATAAAGCGAATGCTTCACAAAAGCGCCTTGGAAAAGGTTTATTATGAAAGCTTTCTCATTTTACAGCTTTTTTAAATAGCCTTTCTGCACTGAAAGACTTCAAGTTATTAAAAGGGATGGGAAATATATATTTTTTTTATATCCAATTCATTTAAATCATTTTAGGTTCTTTTAATGCTAAGTTCAAAGACTGTTTTAATTTTGTTACGATTTCTGTCCCTTCTTAAATTATAGCTCGGACATTAACGACACTTTCCTCGGCAGGGCTTTCAAATTTCGAATTAAAATTTATCAGGGTTTCTTAAGAGTTCGTCTAATCGTCATCATCGGCAACATTATCATTCGCTCGAACGGCAAGCGAATGATGATGAATGTTGATGAATACGAATGATATTTATCTGGGTTCGATGCTATATGTCAGCTCTTTTCACACCTATGGGAAATTTACCATGCTTTAAACCAAACAGAAATTGATGTTTATTAAAAAATATATCTTGTGTTATATTTTCGAATTAATCGATCGTTAATCGATTGTATTAGTTACTCCTCGAAATTTAAAATCGGAGAGCCCTATGTCCAGCAAAGGATAACGATTGACTGAACGCCGAAAATAATTGTTTGCGTTCCAAATATATATATATATATATAAGAGATCGTTTATAAAATATATTGAATTAGAAATATTTTTCAGTTCTATATTCGATCTCGTTGTTATCTCATATCACTAAAATGAAGAATAATTTTTTGTGTCTTCAAAGAATGAACCGACCGATCTACGAATTTCAGGAATATGTAATATTAAAGGCTTACTTTCTTTTATTTTAAATAATTTAATACTAACTCCCGATATAATAATTATTTTTATCTGTAAGATTTTTTAATAAGCAGACTTTATTACTCTGAATTTGTCCACAAACTTCCTTTTAATTAATCCAAGCGGCTAATTAAGGTGACTTTTAAGAAACTTTCTTTGATGGAGATTTTCAATAAGAAATTAGATGATATTTCAAGATTTAAGGCGAAATTAGTTATTTTTGTTTATCAAAATTTTAATAAATTTCTCCGTCATTCTTATGATTTAGCAAATTGTTTACTTAATGTATTATTATTAATTACTTGTATGAGACAAATTAAAACATCTAACACATTGAAACATATTTGTTAATGTTAAACTAATAAATTTTTAAAATTTAGTAAATGTTTAAAGTCTTTTATATATTTATATAAGCACGCAAGTAAAGCAAGCATGTATATTATGCAGCTATGTACTGCTAGTATTATATAACGTCAAATTCACTCGCATTTGTTTGACAAACAATACAAAATCCGTATTTGAAGTTAACTTTTCTGACATGTTACAGAATCGCCCCGGGCGAGTTTTCGGTGGTTGAGAATACTTTTGCTTCGTACATATGTTCAAAATATTGTTTTGTTAACCAACTACGAGGCGAACAAATAGAGTAGTGTATTTGTGTTGTAGAGTTAATGTCTCTCTAATCGAAATTTTAAGCCAAGTCAAGTAAATAATTTTGCAACAACATTTTCTTTTAAGTGTAAAATTGGAATATAAATTCACTAATCGTATTTTAATCGTTTGATATTAAGAAAACAAATGAAAGAGAAAAATCCCTAATCATAAATTTATACAAAATTAATACCGGTCATTATTTTAGTATCGGCCTTTTTTCTTGACAGGGTAATTAATATCGAAATTGATTATCGAACAAAGACTCCACCGAAATCCCTCATTAAGGAAACAGAAAATTTAGAAAAGAAAGAGAAAAACTATAGAAAGGAAAAAGACGGCGTGAAGCCTGGAAATTTTGGACACTATTTTTTTCATAGGATTATTATGGTTACATTGGCTTTTGAAGTTTTGCTCGAAATAAATAATTAGTAATTATTTTAAGTACAATCGTATGCATAAAATAAATATTTGAAAGTTAATGCTGATTCCCTAAAAGCCTGTAATGATTTTTAAAGTGTTTTTTATTATAGTTACTTTAACTCGAAAAACAAAATTAGTAATTATAATTATCACAGTCGTGTGCAAAAAATATTTGAAAGTTAAAGTCGTATACAGTTACCGAATGTGTGATCCTTAACAACCGATATCCGTTCGATCAGCTGTTCGGAAACAGATGGCGTCAAGTCATTTTTTTTTTTGACTAACGATATTTTCGGTACGGCTTTAAGCGATTTGTTTTTATATTTCAAATGGGTGTTACTTTATGGGTCGTTATTATAATGGCTACAACAGCTGGGGTAGCGTTGTAAATAAATAATTTTATTGATTTTTTTATATGGGAGTAATTTGTCTTATATAGAAGATATATAGTGCAATGGGTTACTGCTATATGTAATGCTGCTATCGTGCTATACCGCAATTGTATTCGCAATTCGCGATTTGTAAGCTAGGGACGAATATTAGGGGAATCTTCGTCCACAAGGAGTAGAATGAAAGTTGATTGCGTAAAATTCCCCCTGGAACTATGTCAATATTCTTAATCATATAATTTTCGAATATAATATTTTCTTTGAATTGGAAAGAATTAAATAAAAACCACAGGTCTTTAGATTATTTCTTAGAATTAATAAAAAAAATTGCTATGTATGTACTCCAAAACTGGAGATAAGATCTTAGCCAAGCACTGTTACGTTTTTGTTTTACATTTAATATATCATGTATAAAGTACACATGTATAAATATCAAGTTTTACATAAGTTCTATATAAATCGAACGTCAATAGCGCAATAGTTTACAGGCCGCCTAACGATATAAAAGTCCACAGATTCGATTCTTACCCGGTGCGCTGTTGTCCTCGCTTCTAACATAAGCTTTAAGGTTTGATTTGAGGGGTAAATAGGAATTTAAAAAAAAACACGATATGCTAGAAGATAGTACGAGTAGATCTCAACCGAAAATCTTGAATTAAAATCGCAGTAAGCATTTTTTTCAGGTGCTTTATATGTGCTGATTCGTCACAGACTATATAAAATGTTCGCGTGAAACGTCTTACCATATAAATTCCAAATATGTCGCTACGTAATGAACCTTGGCGACATAATTGGAAAACTTCTCCATTGTTTAGTTTTAACTAAAACTATAGCACGCGATTAATGACACGCACATTTTAATTTGTAATATTTTCAACAAATTGATTAGCTATTTTTTTTTAATTATCTGTCAAAATAATGTTGGTATAAACTTATCTAAAATATATGCAACTTTTAGATTTTTCAAGTATATTCAAATTAAGAATCGAATAAATTAAAAAACAATAAGCGACAATCTTATTTCAAAAACGTCTCTATAAAATGAAGCGACAAAATTAAGAACGTAGTTGACGTGTGCGCTTTGTAACTTCGTAAAATTAATTTTTGAGTTAGTCGGTTATTTAGTACATTCGTTGCACGATTTCGGTCGTTATTACGTTACGTTCAGGTGTTACTACAGATTGCAATCAAAGTTCGTACAGTGAGAGGACGTAGAGTCGTTTTTGAAGTTTCAAATTTAAATGTAGAAACGCAACTATATTATGAAGTTATGTAATACAAGTGAGACTCTGGTATCATGGTTTTATTAAATAACATAATTATTTTATACAATACTTTAAATGCGCATTAGTTAATATTTTATGCAAACTATACTGCCTCGTTGATCTAGTGGTTAGACATAAGGCCGCAGACACAGTGGTCCTGGGTTCAATGCCCAGGTCAATAAAAAGTTATTGAGTTTTTCTGTCAGAAAATTCTCAGTAGCAGCCCGGAGTCTGGAAGTTGGAAGTGTGTATACTCCCATGCCACGGAAAGCACGTAAAGCCGTTGGTCCTGCGCCTAAACTCTTTCCGGTCGTGTCGGATTGCCGTCCCATCGGATTATGAGAGCTAAGTAAAAGATAGTGCACTTGTGTTTGCGCACACACTTGTGCACTATAATATTTCCTGCGCAGTTGGCTAATCTCCCTTGAGATTGGCCGCCGTGACCGAAATCGGTCTGGAGGACCTTATTTCCTGCGCGGTTGGCTAATCTTTCTTAAGATTGGCCGCCGTGGCCGAAATTGGTCTAGAGGTCCTTATAATATTTTATATGCTGGCAATGTTTAATTACAACGCACGACTTCGTTGGGAAAGTAACCCGTAAGATGATAAAGGACTATAAACGTACGTGTGAATAATGAATAGAGACTAATATAAAATGAATAAATGCTTTTGGAAATCGCTTTTTATTTTATTTTTAATTTGGAATTACATATTAAAAATGATATAATGGCAGCCATTTATATCATGCATCTTAAAAACAATCATAACGATATTAGTCAATTAATATAATTATTTATATTTTATTTAATGGCGACATTAAGTCGTTCATAGAACTATTCAAATAAATTACTTTTCAAATTAAATTGTTGAATAGTTGATGATACACCGACATGCTATGAAAACTAAATGAAATTTAACCTTAATTTACAGAAAAACTGACCTTATTACTTGCAGTATAAGACTCAAATAATTTCTTAATTACGTAATGCCGCGAAAATTGCACCATTTAGGTCTTTCAGTTTAAACAAAAGCGACACAGTGTCGCCTGTGTTTTAACGGCGCCAACTGAATTTAAATAGAAAAGCTCGGTGTAGTGATAGCTGGAAAATGTTTTTTAAAATTGTCGTTTACTTGAAACGACCGAGGTGACATTTGTATAAAATGTAAACAAAATTCAACGAATTATTAAAGACGTCAGTATATTTTGTTACCTATTTAATATGAATTTTAAATAATATTTACCTAAAAATTAATATTTATAGAAACAGAACATTACTTATTAATAGTGTAGAATTTGTTTTTCACACAGATTATATTACTATTGCTCGCAGAATTGACGGCCACTGGGGCAGAAAGGTTCTCGAGTGGCGACCACGAAACGGAAGACACAGCGTGGGCAGGGTCCCCTACGAGGTGGACCGACGACATAATAAGAGCGGGAAGCCGTTGGACACAGGCCGCGCAAGACCGGCCAAAATGGAAATCCTTGGGGGAGGCCTTTGTCCAGCAGTGGACGTCGTTTGGCTGACATGATGATATAAATAAAATGAATAAAAGTTTTTATGACTGTTTATTATATTACAACCTCTTTGGTAACTGAGGTATGTATTGTATTACACACGACAAATGCATTTCCTATTTTTAATTCAGCCACGAGAAAGCATCTTGGAAGTGACGTAAGCAAACATAACAATGACTTCAGCTATAAGTTTTCCTATTTATCACATCGTATTTACATATAGCAGTAACAGCCTGTGAATGTCCCACTGCTGGGCTAAGACCTCTTCTCTTTTTGAGGAGAAGGTTTGGAACTTATACCACCACGCTGCTCCAATGCGGGTTGGTAGAATACACATGTGACAGAATTTCAGTGAAATTTGACCCATGCAGGTTTACTCACGAATTATAATCACAAATTAAGCACATGAAATTCAGTGGTGCCCGGGTTTGAACCCACATTTGAGTGTAAGTTGTTCTAAAAGTGTTTGATCATCGGTTAAGATTCACGCGTTCTTACCACTGGGCCATCTCGGATATATTTATATATATAATGTTTGATTTTAGTAATATTTCAGTGTTGGTAAGTATCAAGTATACCGAGATGATGCAGTTGTTAGGACATCTGAATCTCAAGAAGATTGTGGGTTCAACCTGGCCGAGCACCACCATGTTTGTGTTTAAAAAACATCTAGTCTTCAGCGTTGAAGGAAAATAACGTGAGGAAACCTGTTTTGGATGAATATCTGCCATATTTGTATCCATCAGTCCGCATTAGAGCAGCGTGGTGAATCAGCTCGTAACCTTCTCAAATGAAGAGGTCTTGGCCACAAGTGGGGCATTTACTTTTACCCACCCATAACAACGATAATTTCGTCTTATAATGTACCAATTCACAAGACAAAATCAACTTATTCAACAAAAATTCATGTCAATCATTCAACAATTTTTTGTTCATGTTTTTCTATATTTTTTTTATAATCGTTATGTAATATCCATAATATACAGATGAAAAAACACGAGATACAATAATGTACTATGTATTTTTTTTAATAAACGAAAATTACTTCGTTCCTCTCCTTCTCAAGATATAGATATATTATTTTTAATCTGTTTGTTGCATGATGTACGTGAACACTGGCTCTCATGTAGTTAGCTGAACGTTTTGCAAATAAGTATTAATATATACACACATAATGATGTATAAGTAACAACCAGTTACCCAATGCTGGGCAAAGACTTCTAGCAAGAAGAAAGTTTCGTTTAATCCGGCACGTGTAGGTTTCCTTACGATAGTTTCTGATGAAATCTACAAATAAATAGATTATAATAAAATTCCATATATTCACTTCTTGATAAAAAAAAATGCAAAGGAAAAGTGAATCCACTTTTAAAACAACTTACACTCAAAAATTCTATTTATGTCATTTATCTAAGTAATTAGATGAATGTAAAAAGTTTTAGTAAGTAACCCACTTAGCGAGCTATGCGCTGCATTGCGGGTACACGCAAAGCAATTTGTGCTCTACGAACCTCTAATCACCTGGTACGAATCATGTACACAGTATTACAATTGCATTGGCCTATTTTATAAGTGCTTTCGTGTTAATGAATTTTTAACTTAGGTCAACATTTTACCACAAGTATTTTTATTATTCTGAACGTAAAATAAACGATTTAAGCTAAAAGTAGTTTATAATGTAACTAAAATCAATGATGTCAAGTATCAATGATTTAGTAGCATTCTTTTTTTATTAGATTAAAAAATATATGTTTTTAAATGTAATCTTATTTCATTGTGGACTTGAAAAGAAAATCAATATGTATTATAATAATTTCTGTCCAGAACATTTTCCATTCCATTTCGAAAAAAACGATGCATATTGTTAACTATTTAATTTAAACAAATGACCTGAATTATATAATAACAAATCATATACATGTGAAATAATCGATTATGTTAAATACATTATCTATCTACGTTCGTACTGTTAAAATTCAGCACAATAATAAAAATAGTATTTGTTTCAAGCAGATTCATATTATATAATTGGGAATACAACTAGAATTAAAAGTCCCTAGAATAATAATATCTCACTTACTATTTTTATAAATGCTTTGGAATCAGAACATAAGCTTAAAATTAAGAAAAATAACTTATTTTCAATTAATTAATTAGTATCAACGATCATAATATCACTGTCATAATAAACAAAGGATAAGAAATTACTCATTTAGCACTGCAATGCGGCTTCGGACGAGCACGCGAGCCGATTTGTACTCCACGATCCACTAATCACAGGGTACGAACATGGCATGATGCAAGGATATAATAATATTATGTAATCATATGGATTATATATAATAACTATTTCGACACAGTAGTATCGTGTATAGTCGTAATTTGCCCAAATTTAATTGTGCCTTTCAAACGATATAAGTATAACTTCTCTTTTATAATGAATGCCGTACATTTACGTAACTTCTTGATGTTCAAATATTATTTATGTGTGTATGTCATTGAAAGCATCCTGTCTGGATCGATTTCGATGATTTTTTTGTATTTGTTGTCCCTGATTGGTTTGGATTGGTGACGCTGTGTTTTGGAAGTAAATAAATTCCTATTCCACCCGTATGAAATCGTTCGAACAGCTGGTATAATATGTATAGTAATCTTTATTGCAGCCAAATATAAATGTAACGAAACGACATGAGTGACGAACAAAGGATATTTGAAACATGAAGTTTTTTTTACTAGTCTCTGCCCGTGGCTTTGCCCACGTGAAGGTTAGGCGGCAGTTATTAGGCACACTAAGTTATTTTCTTAACCCCCAGGTAACGTGTATGCAATAATTCATAATGAACGAATAGTTAAGGCGTGAAAGCGTAACAAACAGATACATACGCATTTATAATATTAGATAGGTCCTTAAGGACGAAATAATAATTCTGATAACGCGTGTAGTATTCACAACTAAGAACAGTAAGTCATCAAAAATCAGTCGCATTAATCAGCATAAACAAAAGCTTTTAATTCTTACGATATCTTACGATTACGTAATGATCGTTACGATGGATATCGATTGATATCGATATTACAATCGCAAAAAATATAATCAAACGAATCATGATCGCATGTGAATCGATAGAATCAATCCGTTTGTTAGTTAAATAGAACACTCCGATGTTACCTCGCCTATTGTATACGATTCTTGAGCAATCGATGTCAAAACGTCTTGAATGACTCCACGATAATGTATTTTCAGTATGATGTGTTTGTTAAATAGATCGTTTGAGTGATTTTATAAACGATTTGTGTTCGAATTCATATTGTGTAAATATTAATTAAAAGTGTTCGATGATGGTTCGACGGTATTGTATTACGAAACTTATCCATCTAAAGTTTATCCTCACTTATTATGCAAGAGCATAGCGTCGACTGCATTAGAGGGCATTACACGCTTTGGCGGTACTTTTTTCTTGCAATAATATATAAGGCGGATTACTTTTCAGGTTCATAAATTCAAAATCTTTTAATGAAATCTATCTTATATTTTTATCCAATAAACGATCTCTTAACTATTGATATTAAAACATATCCCATCAAGGGACTTGTATCATTATTTATATTTTTTTAAGGATTCTACAGCACGCTATAACGCCATTTTCAAGAACAACAGAGTTTCAACTTTATGCATGAATGGATGAATGGATTAAGAACGAACAAGAAACATACATTTTCACCTTACTACATATTACATAAATAAGTCTGTTTGTCTGTCTGAACGCGATCAAGTCAAAAACTTTTTACAAATGGACGGAGAGACTTTCGAGGAAGGTTTAGATGTATTAATATTTTGTTTAAATTCGATCAAATCAACACGACAAGCTTTTCCGGCGTCCATCGTTTAAATCAATAGAGTTATGTGTATTATGATAAAAATATACGTAACAGCAGGCAACGCAGTTTTACACTATAGCAGTTATTATCGTTCACAGCTTGTTAATGATATAATATGATGCTTAAATAAATTATTATGTCCTTACATATGAAATTAGCATTTCGTCGTACTGACCACTTTGATCTGAAATATCTCCTTTTTGGTTAAGAATTCCAAATTCAAATTTATAAATTAATTTAGCTGGTACATTTGAGTTTTGAAAACAGTCATTCGATTGTTTTTTCCCTCATTATTTTTTTCTTTGGCGTCGCTTATTACCGCACAATGGAAAACATGAAATATCGGTCATAATATCACTGTCATAATAAACAAAGGATAAGAAATTACTCATTTAGCACTGCAATGCGGCTTCGGACGAGCACGCGAGCCGATTTGTACTCCACGATCCACTAATCACAGGGTACGAACATGGCATGATGCAAGGATATAATAATATTATGTAATCATATGGATTATATATAATAACTATTTCGACACAGTAGTATCGTGTATAGTCGTAATTTGCCCAAATTTAATTGTGCCTTTCAAACGATATAAGTATAACTTCTCTTTTATAATGAATGCCGTACATTTACGTAACTTCTTGATGTTCAAATATTATTTATGTGTGTATGTCATTGAAAGCATCCTGTCTGGATCGATTTCGATGATTTTTTTGTATTTGTTGTCCCTGATTGGTTTGGATTGGTGACGCTGTGTTTTGGAAGTAAATAAATTCCTATTCCACCCGTATGAAATCGTTCGAACAGCTGGTATAATATGTATAGTAATCTTTATTGCAGCCAAATATAAATGTAACGAAACGACATGAGTGACGAACAAAGGATATTTGAAACATGAAGTTTTTTTTACTAGTCTCTGCCCGTGGCTTTGCCCACGTGAAGGTTAGGCGGCAGTTATTAGGCACACTAAGTTATTTTCTTAACCCCCAGGTAACGTGTATGCAATAATTCATAATGAACGAATAGTTAAGGCGTGAAAGCGTAACAAACAGATACATACGCATTTATAATATTAGATAGGTCCTTAAGGACGAAATAATAATTCTGATAACGCGTGTAGTATTCACAACTAAGAACAGTAAGTCATCAAAAATCAGTCGCATTAATCAGCATAAACAAAAGCTTTTAATTCTTACGATATCTTACGATTACGTAATGATCGTTACGATGGATATCGATTGATATCGATATTACAATCGCAAAAAATATAATCAAACGAATCATGATCGCATGTGAATCGATAGAATCAATCCGTTTGTTAGTTAAATAGAACACTCCGATGTTACCTCGCCTATTGTATACGATTCTTGAGCAATCGATGTCAAAACGTCTTGAATGACTCCACGATAATGTATTTTCAGTATGATGTGTTTGTTAAATAGATCGTTTGAGTGATTTTATAAACGATTTGTGTTCGAATTCATATTGTGTAAATATTAATTAAAAGTGTTCGATGATGGTTCGACGGTATTGTATTACGAAACTTATCCATCTAAAGTTTATCCTCACTTATTATGCAAGAGCATAGCGTCGACTGCATTAGAGGGCATTACACGCTTTGGCGGTACTTTTTTCTTGCAATAATATATAAGGCGGATTACTTTTCAGGTTCATAAATTCAAAATCTTTTAATGAAATCTATCTTATATTTTTATCCAATAAACGATCTCTTAACTATTGATATTAAAACATATCCCATCAAGGGACTTGTATCATTATTTATATTTTTTTAAGGATTCTACAGCACGCTATAACGCCATTTTCAAGAACAACAGAGTTTCAACTTTATGCATGAATGGATGAATGGATTAAGAACGAACAAGAAACATACATTTTCACCTTACTACATATTACATAAATAAGTCTGTTTGTCTGTCTGAACGCGATCAAGTCAAAAACTTTTTACAAATGGACGGAGAGACTTTCGAGGAAGGTTTAGATGTATTAATATTTTGTTTAAATTCGATCAAATCAACACGACAAGCTTTTCCGGCGTCCATCGTTTAAATCAATAGAGTTATGTGTATTATGATAAAAATATACGTAACAGCAGGCAACGCAGTTTTACACTATAGCAGTTATTATCGTTCACAGCTTGTTAATGATATAATATGATGCTTAAATAAATTATTATGTCCTTACATATGAAATTAGCATTTCGTCGTACTGACCACTTTGATCTGAAATATCTCCTTTTTGGTTAAGAATTCCAAATTCAAATTTATAAATTAATTTAGCTGGTACATTTGAGTTTTGAAAACAGTCATTCGATTGTTTTTTCCCTCATTATTTTTTTCTTTGGCGTCGCTTATTACCGCACAATGGAAAACATGAAATATCGGTATATTTACGAGTACGAGTTCTACCGTGGCACCAGTGCTGCAGAAACAGCTCGAAGGATTAATGATGTGTACGGCGCTGGTGTCGCAGAAATAAAAGTAATTATTTTACAAAAAAAAAAAAAATTACTTTATGTTCCTCCCGCACAAAACGCCAATTTCATATGTAAGGACCTAATATTATTATTAGTATTAACTTTTTATGTAGATACTTATTCTACACGTACAAAGTCGGGACAGGTAGATATATATATATAAGACATGCTGCACATAAATTTTAACATAATTACTTACTTTACCGCAAAAATATAATATTACAAATATTCGCCCTATGATAAATAATTCCACAGCCCATTAGATAACAATAATAGGCATGTGTGAATGCACCTTTACAAATTGAATGACTCGTACAAATGATTCTTCGCATCTGCAACACTTATTCCCGTATTCACGGCTAACGTCAGCTTTACGATCGGTATCTCATCTCATTCGCCATTATGAATTCTATAAAACAATAAATTACATTTTCAATTGACAGTAAGAACCATTTTTACACCTACAAACAATTAGGTTGTCTTTCATATTTATAATTTTTATCTTTTTTTAAACAAGAGTTATAAAGGGTTGTTATACTGACATATTTTCTACTTCATTTTATTATATGAATAACAGAATTTCGTACTTTACGTTTTCGAGAAGTTAGATACAGGTGCGTTACACTCGGATTCAGCTTTTGTGAGCAATTATTTTAACTTAATTATGTTATATGAAAATATCCTCACATTGTAATAAAGTCTTTAATTTAGAGGACATAAGACTTGAAATACAATAATGTCACTATTGAAATTTATCGCTTTTGAAGACAATTAAAGGGAGTTGTATGTTATACGAGGAAACTTCGAGGTTATAATTTATTTACAAATGTTCTTGGTTTTAGTTTGGTATTTATATAAGTTACTAGAATCATCGCTTGTTAGGTAATGGGGGAGGGATTGGTGTCGGGGGGAGGGGTTGAAGATTGTTTCATATCAAATTTCATCAAAATCTGTTCAGCTTTCTAGCTGTAAAAGTGTTATAGACAGACAGAGATTACTTTTACATTTATTAGATAATAGATGTAGTAAAGTAATGAACATTTATTCAAAGATCATCATTAATTCTTACGTATAAATAATCGTCTATTTAATTTTATTATGAAGTGAGAAGTTCTGAAACTACGATGTTCTTAGTGCCTTTATTATACACTCTTTATATTACACTCAATCAAGCCTTGAAACTAGAACAAAGAGAATTAAAATTTATGTTTTTGTCAGTTATATATGAATGATTGCTGGATCTCGTGTCGGATAACTAACTATATATTATTTATACAAATTAGTATTTCTTTTATATTTTTAAATCGTATATTATTAGATTAGTAGTCTCGCTGGTTCTTCTCGGTAATATTAATATTTCGAACGGGCTGTTAATCTTGAAGATTCAAAAGTATTTGTAAAAGTAAATTTAAAAGGAAATATTTTAATTTGATCTGGAAACTTTTAAGCAGTTTATATAATGGTATGTAACGTAAATTGGTATGTAAATGTAATGTGAAATTATGTTAATATAATTCAATAACACTTATCGTTTTTTATATTTAATGCTGAAGCGAAAAGAAAATATCAATCAGGCGATATCGACACTTTGTTTGCACAACACTATCTCGCACGCCACTAGACCTATATCGATAACTCACTGATATGTGCCTTCGTTAAAAATCGATACGTAATTCAGAATAAAAAGAACAATGTATACGTACAGATATGGGAAATATTTTCACAGATCAAATACTTCAATATAGAAGATTCAATTACATTGTATTACTTCTGTTATGTTAAAACCGTAAAATGTTGACAATTGACATATGGTGATATACTATTTTGATGCGTGTATTCTTGAAATGTTATGATTATAATGGTCAAATTCGCATATCACTTTCTGACATTTCACGACCGTTTTCTTCGGTGAGACGTGACGTGACTTAAGAATAATCCTACTAAAAAGAGATCAATTGGATTGTTTTATTAGTGTCAGGATTTTATAAATTAAATTTATAAATATGAGGTTTTTAAGGAATGAGCCTTTGTGTTATGACGGTTAACATTTAGTATGTATGTTAATTTCCCATTGTTTGATTGTTACATGGCATTTTTACAAATGTCTGTTCCGAGGGGTAATGGGACAAATGTTCGTCCATGTGTTATTAATTCAGTATGGGACGTGTGCACACCGTAAATTCTGATAAAACTACCTGGATTTATATTGCGGTTTTGCTAAGGTTTTATTTGATTTTGATTTGAGATAGCATGGTGTGATAGAGGTAATATGAGATAAAAAACCGATATTTTATACGTCAATTTTAAAGGATCTATTATCACCAGATCGAAAACCTATCCAATAATAAGAGATACATCAATCTCGGATTCGAAACAATTTTCAAATGATTCTTTAAGATTATTCCTAATTCATTGGAATCAAGGGTCAAGGTTATCAAATAAAAGACAATGGTTTGCAATCAGACCTAACCAAAATCGGATTGTCGCAAGGAACTCATTCGGCGAAGTTTTAGGACGAAAAGCCAATAAAACGGTAAGGGATTAAGTCGGAACTTTGGTTCGGGTTTAGTGGATCGATTGTACTGTGTATTCTTTGTTTTGTCCTAAATATACCAAGAATTCTTATTGCGACAAGTTAGATCGATGTTTGTCCAAATGTCGATACACGAAATCATCGTAATGTACTTGTGTAATAAGAAAAACGCACCATTTAATTTTAAACATATTTGATCTGTTTTTAATACATTTTTTTCCATATTTAAAATATTTTGACATATGTACGAGGATCACTAATGAGGTTATATATAAAGCTATAATTATCGTGTGTCATGTTTGAGAGCTATCAATGTTTCAGACCACTTAAAACTATACAATTCAGGTACCGAAAATAGTGCTTTTACAGTTTTTATTGTTTAACAGAAGCATTTTACACAGGGCATTAATTTGGGTGGGTCGGTGTTTTCGAGAGAACATTTGTACTGCTAGCTATAAAACTAAAAGCGAGTCACACATTAACTGATTAAAGTGAAACAGGATTGCAACGATAAAACGAAAATTTGTTGATTTTTACAAATTGACATTTGAAGTACTTAACGCGTGAAGTATGACGTTATTTTTTATAAAAGTATGTGTTTTTATAATTTACGCATCTGCGACGATATAGTAGACAGTGTAAAATTTAAATACCGTTTAATTTCTTTTTTTTATAGACAATTGTTTTTTATATTTTGTTCATAAAACTTTGTTTTTGTCGCTGTTTGCCACGTAATGATATTTTCTTCGTTTTATGACGAAAATAAAAATCGTCCTCCTCTAAGATCTGTATAATGATATCGTATTTTTCTTTATTTGTCAGATAGCAAAGTTATTTACGTTCTATTAAGAGTTTTACCGACTCTGTCATTTGATTTAGAAAATAAGTCGTCTGAATCAAATCATATGATTGATCTTCGTATATAAAATTTGTTTGAAGAGAGAATTCTAAGACATAATGACAGGATTCTGTTAACTAGAAAATACACACGAGCGAGCTTTAATGAAGTAAATTTATTTTAATTCGAAGGATTTTTTTTAATGCAGAGAATTGTTATCTATATTTATTTCGACAATCGTTTTTAACGAAATAAACAAGTTTATTATTTAGTGATATATGTATATATGAACTGAACTGGCTGATATAATGTTTTTAGTAGTTAAACAATTTTTAATTATGAAATAATTGATTATATCTACTTCTAATAAGGATATCAATCACTTAAATATGAAAATTAAATATAAATAATGTAACTTTTTTGAAAATAATGAATAAGTTACTTGATATTTTTTTTACAAATATAAGTCATAGGATAATTTTACTGAAGGTTTTGAAGTAAAAAGTTTTTAAACGAGAAACGAAACTTAAGGAAACTTTACGCAAACTATTAAGTGTAATAGTTTTATCTATACTGTTGTTTATTAGAAAACACATTTGTGTTTAAGAATTATATAAATATGAAAAATCTGCCAAACCGATACTATCTCGGAAATTCAATTTCTACATCAAATTCACCGACAGAAATAACCAAAGAATTTGAAAATCAACTCGCCGACAATGAAGAAACGCACAAAGAAATACGGCTTTGTGAAAATCTATTGGCAATACTCGAAAATACGTGTTCAATCAATCATTTTAGATCATCCATCAACAATTCAGAACGTTCAACAAGTAAAACAAAACTGTTATCGAGGCAGCCCTGACTCTCAGTCACAATGGCAACACCCTTCAAAATACGTTGTGTGCGTCACTCTTGTTAGTGTGTGTGGCGAGCCGTGTCTTTATTTATGCGGCGTAAAGACGGTTACACACGTCACGGATCGTTTTACATGTTAGTAATTACGGTTTACATTGTTTTTTTGACGAAAGGTGGCTTTTAATATGTTTTTTGTTTTATATAATCTATGACCTAATTATTGATTTTTTGTCTATGAATAATGTGATCAATTGTATCTTTTAATCGTAAAAAAATGTAGCAGTGTTTTAGTTATGTTTATTTTTAAATAATAATTTTAGACTGTCGTTTATAATAATAAGCTGTAATCATCGAATCAATGCAGGAGTTAAATATATCTTTTTACGACACGCGTTGCAAAACCGCCCCACCCCGTGTGGAGCCGGTTTAAGCCACTCGTTTGTTAGGGCTGGCAGATGTGGGAGCTTGCAGCTGTCATGCCCCTCGAGCTATAAAGTATTGTATAGTTTTATATAATATGGCACGCGCTTTCACTAAATTATGCATTATTATTATGTTTTTTAAATACTTTGTATCGGGTGCAGTTGCTATGTCGCGGACACGGTTACCGAGTTATGAAGCAGGGACATATGATATGTTCGTGAATGCGTCATCGGTGGCCGGTCACTTTATTTACATTGGGACGGTTTTTTTTTTTTTTTAGTTTCGAGCGAAATAATTAAAATCGTATCCGTTACGGTTGAGAGTTCTTTTTTAATTTCAAAGTTGTTATTACGATTAGTTTTAATGAAATTCGTTTAGATATTTTGACGTGTCACGTACATCGTTGGCTCAGATGTTAGTGATAGACTAGCGATGAAAGCCTCAATAATTTCAGTATATTTACAGCGAACATTTATATAAAGTACTCTATCAATCGTCAAGTACACAACTAGTATTAAACCTATCTCATTCGTATGCATGAAAATTACAACAGCATCTGATTCAACGTTGACATCATTATTCCTTGCCTCATTTTGCTATTTATTTTGAGAGTTCTCTAGAAACCGAGTACGTGACGAACGTTACGTCTCTTTCTATCATTACAGTTTTATTATGTCTATCCTTGTCCAACTTACACGGCACATCCAAAACAAAGTGCAACCCTCCATCACACAGATACTGCATGTGTACGTGGATATAAATTTTATTAATGTAACCACTTCATCTCTTGTGTTCTGCCTTTATACAGAAATTAACTTCCTAAGCCTCTGTCTATTATATTTTAAAAAATTGATACTTTTATAAGTAATAGCGAACTGTATCAATATTTATATGTAGAGGAAAAATGTCATTTATCGTGAAAATTTGGTATTGGCACTATTTTAGTTAGAAAAATTAACTATGATGAATATAAAATTAAAGAAAATTAGGAATGGTTCTTATGTTTAAGCTTCATATAATATTTAATATAGAATAAAGTCACGTGATATACAAATGAAACGAATAATCAACACAAGTCTAAATGACATTACGTCGGTTCCTGTTTGTACGACAAACAGAAACCCATTAAATACTGATTGGATCACGGATGCCTCCGCATAAATAATGTGTATTTCTGATAACCTCTAAATAACATCAATTTTTTATTAGAAATTCTTCAAAACCTTTATTGCGTTTAAGCCCGCATGTTGGGGTGTGGGGGGCAGGGGTTAGATATCATGTCTTATTTTGTACCCCCTGAAAACGTGTATGAAAATGTTTATAATTATCGGTTGGGTAGTTACGTAAAAGCATAACAGACCAACAAACACCCTCGCTTTCGCAAAACTGTTAATGAATATACATACGTTTAAAATATGAACACACTCTTTTCATAAATATAATTTTTTTTTTTAAATAATATAAGTTTCATAATATTCGACGTACGTAAGTATATGTTACTTAGGCTTTATAATGTAACTGACATACAATTGCTGAAATAGTTTGTTCGATAATTGAATATGTATATCATATTTATTTATTTATTTATTTATTTTAAGGAAGACAAACAGTAATAAAATACACAAAACAATTAACACTTTACCATAAAAAAAACCAATGAAGTCTTCACAATTAAGTAAATCAAAATCAATTCATAGCAGACTGTTAGGATAGTAGCAACTAAAATAATAATAATAAAAAACAAGAATTACAATTAATAAAAAAATAACAATTACAATTTATAAAAAATAATAACAATCGAATTTAAAAAAAATGGATTAAATTAAAATTTTATAAAATTCGACCAAATTAATAAAATTAAAATTATTCTGTAAGTAATTTTTTTAAACTTTTTTTTAAACATGTGGCCGTAATTTTATATCTTAAATTTTCTATACCTAATCTTAATAGCAAATACTTAACATTTTGATTGATTTGTTTTTCACTTTAATAAAATTTACTTAATAACCGTAATAGTGTAATTTTAAATACGACACCTACATGTACATAGAAACCGTTTCTATATACATATAAGGAAAGCCTTTTTCCCCAATGGGTCATTAACTGGTTGCTATTTACATATCCCAAGGACTTGTAGTCCCGGAAATGTGCTAGCAATCGCTAAGCCTCGTCAGCAGACATCCTATGTCTAAACCTTTCCATATAAACCACGCTGTATACGATATTATATTACAAATTAATACATTAACTTTTTCGTTTTTAATGCTAAAAAATAATAGTGTAATATGATATTTTATGAAACATTAATATAAATTAAACGTGGGCGTCACAGAGGGTCTACGTTCGATTTTTCGACCCTCCCTTCCCTATTTGTCTTATGTACCTAATATCACTCACATACGGGCAGGACGGACGTCGCACCCTAACTATCGTGTTACAATCGATATGGACGGACTTGTAAACACATTACATATATATGTACGTCTGTTAAAATCGTACACAGCTATGCGTCAAGCATTCGATTATTAAGAGTGGAATTGTTACTTTTAATTACATTATTAAGGCATGTTCAAATAGTTTGTATTAAAAAAAAATACAACGTAAGACATTTGGCATATGACTAAAAAAATCTTAAGGATTGAAGTGTTTAACGTGACGTCACGTCTATGACATCGTTAATCCATAATCAGTTTGTTACCTGGTAACAAACGCCCAAGCAAAGTATTAATTATTAAAACCAATTAATTTTATATCGTAAAGATTTTATTTAATTGAACTTAAAAAACCAATGTATTTTATGAGGCTGTTATAAAAATATTGCCTGCAGTGAATTTAACGAAATCGTATGTTTTATCCGTTATAAAATACGCCGATTATTTACAATTTTAATTACATCTTACAAAAAAACATTTTTTTTTATACTCTGTCAAATGTAAAAAGAACGAAAGAACTTTACTTTGTCGTCTATCAATTAAGTTTAGTTTAATTTAAAACGTAGCTTGTTTAATGACACGCGAGAAATCGTGTAATTCCCTTTCGTCGTCAGCCATTTTGAATCTTGAAATGTCATTTTTCGCGCTTTTTTTGACGTTATTGTGCGTTTCGTTGCGCGTAATGTGCGATTTGTCGGTTGATAACACCGTCCGTTTTACGCTGAACATTTTTGCTTAGTCAGCCATCAAGAAGCGCGCTCGTTTTCAAGCGAGTAAACGAGACGACGCGACGTTTAAATGTTTTCAGAAATTAATGACTCATTCTAATTTAATGTATTGTAGCCACGTGACAATGTTCGTCTCTGTTAACATACTAAAATAACGTTAATATAATGAAACATTACTACTATTTATGTCGCTTTATATATTTCGCTCGCTAATTACGTATATTTTAGGTAGCTTAAACCTACCTAAAATATACTTACCTAAAATATATCACATTCAAAATATGCTGACAATCAGACGACTTAATTGGCAAAATTAGGAGCAGTTATTCCCGCCATAATTAAAGGGCAAGATAAATTGAAGCGGGATTTTTTGTTTAAGTATATATCGTTAACAATAGACCGTAAATGTCCCGCTGCTGGGCCAAGGCATCACTCTTTCCTAAAACAGAAGGTGCCACTAGTCTACCACAAGTTTTGACGGTCACAAGAACAAATCGTTCTCTTTTAATTATCTACTATTAAATAACCATTCTTATAATTTAGATAAAGATACAAACGAATTATCAATGTTATCAATATATAGGATAAAAACGTAATTTGTAATCCACATTTATTTTGAACACAGAACGAAATGGTATTATTATAACAATTGAACCCTAAATTCCCCTTTAGAAAGCTAACAAACGAAAGGATTACTCAATTCATTCCCTGTAATCTATACTCCCTTTATAGTTCTATCCCTTTCACTTGCAATGAATTTGATGGATGCGAGAGAAGGATAAGGGAGTTATTATGTCGGGCTAAATTGGTTTCGGTCACCCTTCACAATCGCAAAGCAAATTCGTATGACACGTGCCAGACTGGGGACAAAGTCACGCAAATAAATATATTGCGCCCTGGCAACCGTTGGGTGCATTTACTTATTTGCAAGAGGTTATTTATTTCAAGCGATGGCTATTGTTATATTTTTTAATTCAGATGTTGCCACATGTCGCTATGGCAACACTTTTTTGCAAATATAATGTTGCAAGTTAAATAGGAAGTAAATTTAATCGTTTATTTTAAGTATGTTAAACATTAAATTGAAGCTTCAGAATTTTGAAACTAAATCATTAATCATCATTATTATTAATACACGTACCTTCTATAAAGTTTCATATAAAACAGCCATTTATATATAATTTCAATTTAATATTAACTAGTTGTGATCGCGGTTTCATCCGCGTATAATTAATAAAAATATAATCAATAAAAATCAGCCTAAAACCTTCCTCGATAAAAGGACTATACAACACAAAAATAATTTTTAAATTCGAACCAGTAGTTCCTGAGATTAGTCGGATCAAACATACATACAAACTCTTCAGCTTTATATATTAGTATAGATTAGTTTTGGCGATAAGTACAATATAATTAAATGTTATTTTATTAATGATATTCGGAATTATGTTGCGTGTCACATCATTAAACACGAACTAAATATTAACCGCCTTATTCATAAACATTATTTAACTGGTGATTAGTTAAACAATATTTTGTCTTCTTCTTTCGTATGTCAAATCAATAATGACAGAAAGAGACAAATCAGTGTTTAGCTAAACAGTAACTAAGCAACGTTTATGAATAAGGCCGTAATTATTTATTTGAAAATTATATCATGTTTCAAATGTAAAATTTAAACGCTTGAAGTGTTTTGATATTCAACTGCTGATAGAATTATAACTAACAATTTTATTTAGAGTAATGACTAATATGATTTTTTTTTTGTTTTTTAAATTGTGGTCAAAACACAGGGACGAAACTTTGTTTTTAACACATAACACGCTAGGCGATTTTAACAACGTTGATTTAAAAAGAAATGGTAAATAAATAATTTTAACGATAAATGAAATGGTATATTTAACACCTAAAACAATAGAACCTTCTAGATTTTAACTCTTGGCATCAGTGCAATAATAGTATAATTTCATTACATTTACATGTTCCTTATCGTAAACATCGGGTCACGCGCCTCCCCGAGGACTACTGAACTTCTAGTCAACTGCAATCTCATCTTAAATCGAATCATTCAAAAATAGCCTTTATAACAATGTGATAAGGTTTAACATTTAGAGTAGGTCCTATAACCGTGCTTTGATTACGTAATTTCTTCCTGAATATGGATTTGGAGACGAATCGCCTTTGCAAGGGAGTTTGTGTAACGAACTAATACGGGAAATGCATCATAAACAGGATACCCAGTGTTGCCAGATTGAATACAAATGAATTCTATAATAATATAACTAATTATAATACAAATATAACATTCGTAAAACGTATTTTGTTAAGCTATTGACAGTCAGCTTAAAATATTTAACCAATTTTGATACATATTTATCGAACAAACTTCATTAAAATATAAATAATTTAATATCATATTTTAAAAACTATAATAAAATGCACCGAAGCCGATATTAACTCTCTAATTTTACATATTGAAAAATAGATCTTCTTGTGCTTCAGATAAAAAAGCGACATTTCGAGACGGTAAGAAAATAAAAATCCTTCAGATACCTATTACGTAAGGTATTCATCTAGAGCTAACTTCGCTATAAACTACCTATAGGCTGTATGTAGGGGATAAAAAGATTCGACGTCGCATTATCGGCGGGAACATTAATTTTCTGCGCCCACAAATAGTCGGGTGTGACACAAGATAGAATAATCTATTGGATAATAAAAATATATTGATTTAATACTTCCCATATCATAATTTAATGTTCATATTGTTAAACTAAAGTTGTTGGTGATAATTCAACACGTGCACAGCGGTGACGGAAACCTTTTCTTTTTAACGCTGGAAAAACGCATTACCCGATTCCCCTATGGGAACAGTGGTGGGCGGTGAAGGAAGCCTGCAGATATTTCTGACACGTAACTAATCTGCATTGGAGCGTGGTGGAGTATACTCCAAGGCTCGTCAAAATAAGCAGTTGACTAACATTAAAATTTGACTAGATAAGTACAAAGAATTAAATATTTAGTTTTTAGGTGAAAGTTTTTAGGTAAATGACTTTTCAAATACGATATATTTTTAATTGTAATAGAATTAATTATATTCATCCAATTAACGAACCTATTATAATCTTATCGAAGATCAAATTGTTTCCGAAAACTGACAAGTCCCAAAAATGTTGATGCCGTAAGTCTCTAAGTTGTGCCACAATTTCCACGGAGACAGAGGATTTGGAACCTTTCGGTATAATCTGTCTTTAACATATTCAATATTGGGTACCAGAAACTTCGTAATTTAACATCAAATAATATTCAATATTGAATCAGAAAAAGGTATTTTCCTATATTTTATTTCGTTTCTTAATCTTCTTACATCTATATATGTATAAATAAATGACTCACTGACTCTCATATCAACGCAAAGCTACTTGGGCTACTGTGAATATTTGCATGCATAAATTATCACTAAGGAAAGATGTTCGAAAAACTAACCCCTAAGATAGTGAAAAAAGGAGATAAAAGTTATGATATTAGTATTTAGTAATTGCCTCGTTGGTCTAGTGGCTAGATGTAAGGCCGCAGACCCGGAGGTCATGGGTTCAATTACCAGGTCGGGCCAATAGATAGTTATTGGTTTTTCTGTCAGAAAATTCCGAGTAGCAGCCCGGAGTATGGAAGTTGGAAGTGTGCGAACACTCCCGTGCCTCGGAAAGCACGTAAAGCCGTTGGTCCTGCGCCTGAACTCTTTCCGGTCGTGTCGGATTGCCGTCCCATCGGATTATGAGAGCTAGGGAAGAGAGAGTGCACCTGTGTTTGCGCACACACTTGTGCACTTTAATATTTCCTGCGCAGTTGGCTAATCTCTCTTGAGATTGGCCGCCGTGGCCGAAATCTTAACCTTACATTTAGTAATTCTGGAGAACCTTAACCTTACATTTAGTAATTCTGGAGAACCTTAACCTTACATTTAGTAATTCTGAATTATGGCCCGAGCGCAGCCTATATAATATAAAGCGCTTTCGTATATAAAGTAATACATATTTCCTTCTTATGTCGATAAAGTAATGTTCGGTTCGGTTTTGTAAAATTAATATTCGCTATTTGTAATTGGAGTTTTCTTATCATTATATATAATGTATATTGACTTATTTCGGAAGGTAATGTAATGTAATAATTTCGTTTTTAATTACCGTCATGTCTTCGTAGTTAATAATAATTCTTGCTTGCAGATCAGCTACTTACCTGGAAAAAATTGAAATAATTGTTACTGGACATATTATAAATTGGTCTTATGTAGTATTTAATACATTTATACTAATACATATATACAGCATTGTTTATTTGTTTTGTTGTCGCTCAAAAATACAGATAACTCGCAGGGCTTAATACATTTATTTTTAAATTTTATTATAATTGCATAAGAAACGGCTTACTCAATTCAACTATACAAATACATTTGTATAATGCAACTGGTATGTAATTAATTATTTTTCTACTACTCGAGTCGAATTAAGTTAAAATATAAGAAATGTAAAAATAGTTTTTTAAACGAAATATTTTTTACTTAAAGAGGATTTAAATTATCAAGACATTGTATTAAGTCAAGGTGTGTTGCTTGGCACTTTAGCATTATTACAGTTAAAAAGTTTCCTGAAGTTGGGATTCGTGGAAATTGGCACTAAATAGTGGGGGCGTATTGCAAGCCTCTGGCGTCGAGCCAAAAGCATCCGTCTATATCTTTACACTTAGAAGAAATTGTACAAGAAAGCCAATAGACGGAAAAAAAACTTATCTCTCACGAAACGTAAAACTTGAAACGGAGATTAAGCTTAAAATCAGCAAAGGATATATCTGTGATAACTCTTTAAAAAAAAACTACGTTGATTTTTTGCTAAAACAAAATAAATGTTCAACATAATTCAGTAGATGGGAAGACTTTATGCCCCTGTTGTGTAGGTACAACCCATCAGGTATTCTTCCGCCATGGAGCAATATTTAGTATTGTTGCGTTTAGATTTGAAGGGTGAATGAGCCAGTTCTACAGGCACAAGGGACATAACATCTCAGTTCCTAAGGTTGGTGTCAATGTAAGGCTATGTAAGGAACGGTTAATCCCAATCGCTATCGCTATCTATGGGCGCTGGTGACCACTTATCAAGTGCCCCATTTGCCCGTCCGCCTTCCTATAAGAAAAATTGTTCAATTTACCAACAGCATAAGCATTCTATCGAGAATGTTGACAATTTGTTTCCGTATACAAGCAGTTTGAACATTGAGAACACATACGATATTCCCAAAAGAAAAAGGATAAAGAATTGGTTCAAGGCTTAGGAAAGCGATATTGCGATCTTACGATTGTTTGCCTATTATTGAGCATTACCATTTACACGATTTCGATTATTTACCGTAGTTCCCATGGTATTGTTACGGAAAATATCTTCAATATTATCATACCATTGAGATTTCGGAATAAATATATTCGCATACGATATTTTTGTCAAATATTGTCTCTTATCATCTACGCTACGCTACACTACGCATACATTATACGCTTTAAAGTTATTCAAAAAAGGTATGTTAGACAAATTACGTTTCCTTTGTTAAATAATAATACAAGAAACATTTTATTGCGAGGTTATTGAACAGGAAACAAGGCGGAATGGCGCAAACAAATTGACCGACTGTCGACGACAGCTGGAAATAAAATCCGACTTGAATTTAGAGGCCTTTTGTAGAAAACTTGTAAAATGAAATTTGTATCCTCTTGGGTATTCCTCGTCACAAAAAGGTCTGAACACAAAATGTAAGAAAAATATGTGACAAATACGATAAATATATTTACCGTTGATTCGTTCGGACTGTAATGCTATAAAGTCCAAAATAACGTCTTTATTTTCTTCAATCGAATTTTAAAAATAATAACAAAAGATTATCAGAAACTAAATTAAGATCAATGATACTGATAATATCGTATTGCTTTTTGATATTTAACTGCAGAACTAAGTGATATTAACATTAAACAAACAGACTCAACAAAATAAGTCTTCTTGTTGAAGGAAAATAGAACCTCTTTCGATACACATGTAACAATAAAGAAGTAAAAATACTTCAAAGAGCAACGGATAAAGGAGCATCTCAAAAGAAAGATTCGCTTTAAAGTTAAAACAGTACAGACGTTTTTAAAGTACAATTTTAGAGCACGTTGTACCGTTTAGACAAACAAGAGTAAAAAGGATACAAGAAGCGGTCGGAGTAGTTAAAACAGTAGCGAAGGAAATGGGTGGACAAACTTACGCGACTCCATACACCTGTTGCGACACATTGCGACCTACATTTGTATTAGATGGGAATTTGAAGTTGAAATCTCTTGAAATTTTAGAAATTTCATTTAGTCGTATTTACTACTACTAAATAGATTAATGTATTGCTTAGTAAATTTTTATTGAATCGGATAACAGAAAATACATAATGAAAGAACGAATAAGCTAAACAAAATAAAAAGCGGTTCTGAACGTGATCGAATGAATGTACACAATCTTGTCATGTAAATCGTTAGTGAAAAAAAAACAAAACGCAATAGAGTATTTAAATTCAATGTACCAGTACGGGTTTTTATTAGATTTCGCTTCATTCGACATGGCACCTGCGTTATGGGTCTCAATTGAAAGGAAAAATATAGGGCAGGTAATTTTGCCATTATTCCTTACATGTCGTTATTTTTATTTTTGTATTTATGTTCTCAGACAATCTAATTTATCAATTGAAATTCATTTGGCGATGAACTAGCAAATAAGATTTTATTTTAATTATAATATTGGACCAAACAGCTTCTGTTATCGTAATACAAGTCTGAAATATGTCAATCTTATTTAAGATAGTGTTATTGTCCTTTTTTTAGTTCATTTTTTTCAGATTGTTTGCTATAAGGCGCGGCTTGCCGTCCGCGGGTGGCAAACAATTGGTCCGCACTTGTTGCTGAATCAACAGCTCTATTTTTAGATTCGCCCTATGCTGTGTCGATGTTTATCAATTATTTAGGTTATAATTAAAATGTATTTTTTTATATATTTAATTGAAGTTATTATTATGTTTGACTGATGTAGAATTCGTTTTTTTCTTTTTCGTTTTCATCGCATCGTTGATAATCATTGTTTTGTTTCTGGAATATGATTTGCAAATATTAATCTTTCGACATCATTTGTAAATTTCGTTGTTGGAGATTTCTTAATTTAATTTATATAAAATAGTACATAACTTGTTACGGGTTTTTGTGTGGAAAACGTAGCTAATTTAAAATGACTAGTACTAATGTAGACTGAACTCTTTCAATTTGTCACAGACGCGTTCAATTTAATGTCAATTATTTATAACCTATAATATTGTTACAGAATTGTCATTGGCGTAATTGTAATTGTTAAGTGTGATGAATTGTGCTACGGACGCAAATAATAAAATCATCAAATCACAAAGCATTCAAAATATAACCAATTTTTTTTTATGAAATGTCAGACTTTCTTTTTCTTAACGTTACTTTTACTGGTTAGTTAAAAATTGATTTCGCTCTTGCTGTCAGTACTAATTTGAAATTTGAAAGAACAATACTGAATATTATTTAACTATTCAATTGCAACGTTTGTAATTCCGTATGATTTTAAGATGCTACTCATTTTAATAGATCGGAAATTGTTATTTGAAAATATATTTTAAGAACCCTGATTGAATATTTTTCAAGATTGAAACGCTTCGAATCGAAAAATATTGCACTCTTGGGTATTATCTGTAAATCAGATGGTAAAAAAATATCTAAAAGTCTTATAAAAAATTGATAAGATGCTTCATACTTCACGTTATTAATTATTTAATATGATATGCATGAACCTGATTAAAACTTTGTTGAGTTTTGCGATAATTTTATAACACATGGTTTCGTGGCACGGCAGAGGTACATTTTGGCGGATTTGCGGCTTTGTTTCAAACTTCGTTGATGTTAACCAACTTCTATAAAACAAACTTGATTCGGATTTTATTATATTCGTAAAAGTTGCTAAGTTCGAGTCACGTTCGCATAAAACTGGTTTAAGTAAAATATATGGAGAAGATAAAAGGCATTTTGCGGCGAAACAACACCAATCTGCTTAAAATTAACTAAGTTATATGAACTGAATATGTTTTCAATTTACTCACACTTTATGGAAAGATAATATTTCTACAAATAATACATTTTTAGATTAATTATTTAAGCAATTATTCAGACAACACAATCAAAAATGTAGTCTTCATTACAGATTTTAACGAATCTACGAATTTTAAAGTCCAAAAAATATAGGTATGTGTTTTGAAACCAAAAGGAATAAGTTAATTATACCCACCGTCCTTTAGTGAAGCGTGAAACTTGAACCAGTGCAAATATGAACCGGTATCAGATAATCAAATGTAATGCTTAATGGAGCTCACGGCAACACCAAATGGCTTTGAAAACCGCTCCACACATGGGCACCAACCACAAACTTTAACTTGGGTCATTGATCAAAATATTCAACGAATAGCATTTATATGTGTGTTTATTTTTTAATTCATTATATATAATAGCTTATTATATACCAGATATAAGTGATTTATTTATATTACGTTGAACAAACCTTTTCCCGACACAAACAGAAATCTTAGATCAAGACAGAGCGTTCACATTAAACAAAGGCTTGTTTTGTAAGTGATTTTATGTTCAAAGTATCTATTTATTTTAAGATATAAATAACTGTCCTTACACAACAGATAAACAAACACCACCCCTTCCTCTAAAAAAAAGAAATTAATGAATTCCGCAATCGCTTTGACATCCGACCAGTTAAAGCGAAACGCGTCGTGAATTGGAACTAAATTTATAACACAAAATGCTAAGACAGTGGCGACACTTAAAAGC
Source organism: Nymphalis polychloros (assembly GCA_905220585.2). Taxonomy (NCBI): domain Eukaryota; kingdom Metazoa; phylum Arthropoda; class Insecta; order Lepidoptera; family Nymphalidae; genus Nymphalis; species Nymphalis polychloros. The sequence continues at coordinate 2,484,298 of HG992262.1, forward strand.
TCAAGTAATTTGGCCAATGGCAGGAAGTCGCCGGCGGTTTACAGAGCATGATTTAAATATTAGCCTTCATGTTATCTTTCATCTGTAACGCGAGGCACGCGTGATTCAGGTTTGTCCAAAAGTAATGTTAAAATTGACTTGGTAATTTGTTTTATTACGGTAGGATTAAAATGTTTAATATTATTGGAAACGTTAAATTTCAAATTAGAATTATTCAATATTGTTATGCAATGCATATTAGGTTCTTGTCAAGTTTAAAACCAACTTAGTCACAATGTCAGTATAACGTAAATAGTTTAAAGTGATTCACCTTATGCTCATTTTTTACGAGCGTTGATAATATATTTTATATAATTCTTTAAACTACTTACATTTTCAGAGTCCCGAAACTTATAATACACTTAGCAACTTTACCAATTCAGTTACGTTGTACAACAAAAGCAATCAAACTGTACAAAATTTATTTAGGGAGTTGTTTTTGACGACGTAACAATACAACGAAGATTTCAAGAATTTGTAACGAGTATTTAGCAGTTCTAGTAGTTCGTTAAAGCAATTTGATTTGTTCACTACGAAACAAATATATTTAGTAAAATAGCATATGCCTGCTATTTTAAAAGAAATTGGCAAAAACCCTTTCTCAGTAGTAATTACTGAGCATTTGAAAGCAAGATTAAATTTTATTATAGTCAAGTGTTTTTAAGAAATAGATTGTGGTCATTGGTTTGCATTAAGATGTCTTTATTGAATAACAGTTTAATTAATCTGATCATATCATGAAAGAAGAAGAAACGGTGAAGTAAGCCCGTAATTAGATAACTAGATCGACAGTCATTTTTTGTAAAATGACGCTATTGTATTGTAACATCAATCAATCAATCAATCAATATCCTGGGATAATATTCACACAGGGCCATCTGATCCCAAACTAAGCAGAGTTTGTACTATGGAAATCAGACTACTGATATACTACAGTCTTTTTTTACTGTATATGTGTAGTACTTTTTTTTCTTTTTGTAAATACATACTTATATAGATAATTACACTCAGACTCAGGACAAACAGACATGTTCATGCAAACAAATGTCTGTACTGGGTGGGAATCGGACCCACGACCTGCGGCGCGAAAGGCAAGTATCTTACCAACCACGCCAACCGGCTCGTCAGTCAAAATTAAGTAAATCTTTGAAAGTAATGTATATTAAAAAATAATTGTATACATTTCCTTACACAGTCATGATCTTAAATCTAATTATGTTCAGTTACCAATCTCGAAGAGATATATCTTCAAAGAGCTTCTGCGACGTGAAGTCACCTAACCTTAATTTCACGCAGGTGACAGCCCTGTTTCTTAAAGTACCTAATCCGGACTCGACAGACTCATTTGCGACTTTGTCGCTCTGATTACATCGACTATCTAAATTTCGACTGCGCTTAAGCCTTAATAAGTAGAAGCGGAGAGGGAGGTTACGTAAGTGGCAATTTATCTTTAACACTTCGCCATTTAGATGAATATTAAAATGTCTTAGCGAAGATTTTTGAGAGTGTTTTAAATACAATAATAAGATCTGTACTTTAAGGTTTAATTTAAAGATTTTAAGTTAAGTCTCTGAAGTATATAGGAATCTTAATTAACTCGTATTTATGGTTTAGTATAATATGAAAATAATAATAATAATAATAAATCATTTATTTCGACCAACAAGGATCACATATACATTACATATATTATACTAAATTAAATTAAAGTAAATTAAATCAAATTAAATCAAATCAAATGAAATTAAACCAAATTAAAAACATATAACCTATAAACTAAAAAAATATATACAAAAGTAAGGAATGTATGAATAATATATATGCTAAGCAATAATACAATCGACACTATCTTAAAAATTTCGTTTAGAATCTATGGTGACAATATAACAATAATAAACACGCGGTTCCTTTAGAAAAACTAATTTCTATAATGTTCGCTAGATGGCGTTGCGTGTACATATGAAATAAACAACGTAATTAAGGTAATAAATGGCATCCTATAACATCAATGAGAGCCTTTAAATCTCTAATAAAGGGCTTCCGCGAAATGTAACCTTTGTACCATGTAAGTTCATATAATTCAATTTGATTAGCTCTTTTATGTTCCATTTTGACTTTCCATATATTTAACAATTAACCAATTATAGACTATTCAGTATATATGTTCATATTTACATATATATATATATATATATAGCATTTCCATTTGTGGTCGCAATTTTCATTTTCGCTTCTTAATTAGGTTTCAAACGGAGTTCAAATACGGTATGTATGTGGAAAATAAGATGAAACATTGGTTAATTGATATGAAGCTGTGTGTTATAAAGTTTTAATTACTATCATAATTATATATCAAATTCTTAGCAAAGAGCAAGTCGCAGGAATCAGCTAGTATATAAATTACTTACCCTCAAAAGTATTTGTCCCAACGTTCGTTTGTCAACATAATTTAACAGCCTTTTAACATGTAAATGTAATGTAGAATCAGTTATCGTTTCTCTAATGGTGGAAAAATACCTATTTTTGGTAGCCTTGAATGTTACACGATCCCTTTTATATACTAACCGTTAAACGTGGATCGAACGTTATAAAGAATAAACAATTATTAAAAATAATCACGATAATTTCGTACGAACGAAAATTCTTCATACAAAAATGTTTATGTTTAATTAGTATGTTTGAGAACATTTGTATCACACTATCTTTTATCCGCGGCTTTGCCTGTATGTTAGAGGAGGGGGGGGGGGGGCTAGCGTTGGGTATCCTATGGCCTTACTGGGTATTCGAGCTTGCTTTATATCAAACTTCATTATAGTTCAGTTGCTTTGCCGTGTAACAGACAGACATACTTCGTCTGCATTTATAATATAAGTATAGATTTCGGTTTTCGGTAGGACGTAAATAATTTTATTGCGCTGATTATACGCAATTGAGCAGAGATGGACCAGCGATTAGAACGCGTGGATCTTAATCGATAATCGCGGGATCAAACCCAGGCAAGCACCATTGAATTTTCATGTGATTAATTTATGTTTAAAATTCATGTCGTGATCGGTGGTGAAGGAAACATCGTGAGAAAATCTTCATGTGTGAAACTTCACTACAATTTTCCAATACGTGTATGTACTCGTGGGACATTAACATTGTAAGATTTAGTAACTTTCATCACTTCGACATTTAATGCGATATTTTATTACAATCTTTTAAATTTCTATTTAGAAATACCGCAATGTATTTCGCCCTTTTATATCAAACTCATAAATTTAAATAGAGATCTTTATAAATGTTTAAAAAGCGAATAAGACGTGAACAACGAATAACCGTTAATATATAAAAAAAAAAAGTTTTCTTTGATGCGATCCATTGTACGGTTCACCTTACCGTGTGAAATGTATAAGGGTTTACTTTCACAGTCTTGGGGTTGATAATAATAGGCGTGGAGATTTCTTTGGGGGTACTTAGAAATGTTATCTATTTAATAGTATTATGCAAATCAAATGAAACACGTCTAGTATGTTTGAGGTGCTATTAAAATACGTAATTTATAACACTTCTTTGTGTTTATTCATATTTTGAATGTAAAATAGAAAACGTTGAAAACTGTAACAGTATTTTCGTAAGTATCCCGTAAAACCGTTGGTCCTGCGCCTGAACTCTTCGGATTGCCGTCCCATCGGATTGCTAGAGAATAGAGTATGTACGTGTGTTTGCGCACACACTTGTGCACTATAATATGTCCTGCGCAGTTTGCTAATCTTTTTTGTCTGGAGGAGATTATTATTATAAGTATCAACGTTTTTGAAATTGAATTGAATTTTATATAATACCTTAACTATATAACATAAATAGAACGATTAAAGGAAAATAACACTAAAATCTTTCAATTAAACTTGTTAAACTTCCAATCTGTCCTGCATTGAACTAATTCCTGGATATAATTCATTTATCTACTCGCCTAGTCCCACGCTTTCAATGTGGGTTAGCAAAGTTTGTCCCCCCACCCGGCCCCCTGCTACCTAAGACCGACCAATATAATAAAACTTTGAATTCTTTTATCAAGACAACGTTTTAAGACAATTATGAGGATGAATAATGTTTTCGGTTGCATTTTATGTCTAGAACGCGGTTGTAACTGTTAAGTTAAATAATTCACGTCACCGTCACTCGGATTGGTGAAATATAAAGCGAGAAAGAGACGTGGCGATAGTATATTGATTTAATTAATTTCCTTTGAAACATATTTATCAAAATTGTACTCACGACGATAAAATTGTAATTCTATATAGCGTTCAAGGTGTAAGGTGTGTTCAATAATTCGATACTTAAAAAATAAAGGATGCAGCAGTAAGCGGATTTAGCGAACATAATTGCATTATTCCGCCGCGATAACGATGCTCACGTCAGAAATCAATACAAGGTGTCAAGATGACATATCTGCGACGGTAGCGAGTGGCCATTCGCATTGCGGTATAAGATACGAGAGTTAGAGGCAACGCACACATGCAACAGGTTGTATGACCTCTCCATTTCGTCGTATTGTAAGTATTAATAGTTTCAAATTAAAACTAAATTAATAATTTACAAATATATATTGTACTTTTAAAAATTTTTACGTATGTAACTATTACCCGACCAAATAAAGAAGTATCAGACGTTTTATTTTTTATAATCAATTTCTATGACAAATAAAATCCATCGAGCTGACATCTTAATAAACGTAAAGATGAGTAAAATCAAAAATCGCTCTTCGTTTTTGACTTAATAACAAAGGACACGCTCTTACACGAAGAAATGAAAGTAATTAATTTGATTAATCGCAAGTGGCAAGTCTTTGAGCCATCCAGCGATGAGTAATGGCTACCTTTTTTCATTCCCGACGTTCATATCGTTCGTTTTGGGGTTGATTATGGAGAGCAAGATACAGAAATTCGCTTTCCAAAATTAAATATCCAGTTTATTAAATATAATTAGCTTAAATCTTGATGACGGTTCAGAGGTTCATTAAAAAGTTTTTCATAAATTTAAGTTTAATTTCATACAACATATATTTATGTTTTTATTGTATGAGTATATAATATATAGTGTAGTATATGTCTTGTGTAAATAAAAAAATAGGCTTGAAAATGTTTGTAACATAATTATTCAGATGATATAGTTCTAGAAAACTTAATTTGCATGTTATAAAAATATATATAAACGTGCAGTCTTAAATAATTCAATCGGCTATGTTACAAAACTATACAAATAATAAAAATCTTTAACTACATAATATTACACTAAAGTATGTGTCCTCCAGACCGATTTCAGCCATGGTGGCCAATCTCAAGAGAGATTAGCCAACTGCGCAGAAGATATTACAGTGCACAAGTGTGTGCGCAAACACAGGTGCACTCTCTCTTCCCTAGTTCTCATAATCCGATGGGACGGCAATCCGACACGACCGGAAAGAGTTCAGGCGCAGGACCAACGGCTTAACGTGCTTTCCGAGGCACGGGAGTGTACACACTTCCAGCTTCCAGACTCCGGGCTGCTACTGAGAATTTTCTAACAGAAAAACTCAATAACTATTTATTGGCTCGACCTGGGAATTGAACCCAGGACCACCGGGTTTGCGGCCTTATATCTACGACACTAGACCAACGAGGCTGTCAACTAAACAACTATTAAATATTTAGTAGGTACCTGACAAATATTGTAACAATACAATATAAGCAACAAAAAAGAATCAACGATGTGTTTACACTAACAGGTAGAACCTTCTACGAAATACCAGATTGTGTAATGTTAACGAAATATTCGTCAATACCGAGACAAAGGGGTAGGGCTCATTAGCGCAACGATATTTGTTGGCGCTCGAACAAAGAAATTGTGGATATTTTAATAATATGTTTTCGGTTGTGGGAATATAAAATGAAAGTGTTATTTATTTTAATAACATGAAAAACAATTTCTATGTTTTTATATGATAATGTTTGCCCGTGGCTTCGCTCATATGCTAGGTAAGAGGGGGACATGTTGATGTTGGGTGAGGGATTGTTGTAAAAAGGCTTGCTTGCTTCATACGAAATTTCATCAAAATCGATTCAGTGTTCTAACGTTGAAAGCGTACAGACAGAGCAACTTTCGCATATAGTATTAGTATAGATTAAATAAAACGCTGATTACTTTGTATAATCAAAAGGTATTTGGAATGACAAATTCCGGTCGATAGTTTTTGAATTTATCGCGTACAAACAGACAAACATAGCAGTGCATTTTGTTTTATAATATGTTGTGATAATAGTATAGATGATGTACAAAATATATAATGATACATTCAGACATTTATTTTTGTATACACGCAAGGAAACTCATTAAGATTCGCTTATCACGGTACAAAGAAGGTGGGTTCAGACTTACAGATAACACTTACCGCTTATCACGTGCCCATAAGTACCATCCGATAGTACGGTTAACACAACAAGGAAGTGGTGCCATTCGTCATAGCCGTAAATCAAATCGAAGCTAACGACTAACTGAAATCTGAATACCAAATCTCAAATGCTTCGTTATGGGTCGATCCATTGATGAGCGGAGCGGGAAGCGTTCTACGTTGTGACAGCAGAACAGTTTACACAAAAAATTAGCAATGAATAATATTAGCTTTAAAATGTTTTTTGCAGATTGAAAATATACTTTTTTTTTTTAAAACATCGCTCAATATATATTAATGTATATACGCCCCGACAGGTACTCCTTAGACGCTTTTTTTCATTTTTTTTCATCATTTCACCCGTACGTTGTCGAGACGGGTAACTAGTATATCAATATAATATATAGACACCAACATAAATATTAGATTAGTAGTTATTTTGAATCAAACATAAAATAATAATAATAACAAGGGTACAAGGGACATAACATCTTAGTTCTCAACGTTGGTGGCACATTGCGATGTAAGTGATGGTTAACATATCCTTCAATACCAATGTCTATGGGCGATGGTGATTCCTTACCATCAGGTGGCCGATTTGCCTCCGCCTACCTATTCTATAAAATAAATAAAATCGCTCAGCTCAACGCTCCGCTCAATGAATATAACTGAACCACGAACGACACTAGCTCTTAATAACTATTCGAGCAATCAAGAGAGGACTTGCATAATTCCCTATTCCATATAACTGATGGGAAATTGTTTCTGACCATTTCAAATTTAGGTTAGAATTTTAAAGCCAAAATTTATTTGAAATGCTTTAAACATTTAAAGTGTAGGTATTCATTAAGAGATTCTCTTTCCAATTTATATAAATAATAAATATAAAAGTAACTGAAGACTGATGATAAACATGTCATCTAAATGCTGGACTTAAGGTCATTTTGAAAATTGAGGCCCCCTTCGTGTATGAGGTTAACAGAAACTTCATTTTTTATATGTAGTCGGACGAGCTTATGTGCCACCTGATGGTAAGTGGTCACCAATGCCCATAGACAATGGCATTGTAAGAAATGTTAACCATCGCTTACATCGCCAATGCGCCACCAACCTTGGGAACTAAGATGTTATGTCCCTTGTGCCTGTAATTACACTGCCTCACTCATCCTTCAAACCGGAATACAACAATAACAAGTACTGTTGTTTTGCGGTAGAATATCTGATAAGTAAGTGGTACCTACCCAGACGAGCTTGCACAAAGCCTACCACCGAGTAAAATCGACTTCGTCGTAAATCATCTGGGATTTGTTTGTGAGTAAGAAGTTATTTAAGTAACATTATAATATAGGAAAATTCTCGGAATAACTGTTTAGTAAAGATTTGTAAACAACAAATTCTAGGAATGAGTTCGTTATCAAATTAGTGTTGAGTTATTTAATTATATGATATAAAACACATGATTGTCATTATTACGAATTTGATAAAAATGTACGTAATTTTTTTTTTTATATTTTTAGTGTAAACTAATTGACAATTTTTAATCTATCAACAACTTTTAAAAAAAAATAGTTTTTGAATCTGCTTTAATGTGTAAAAATGGATTCATACCCATTCCACGATTCTAAATTTAAATAAATTTCGTTTTTTAAACAGAGATTCCCAAACTTTTTTTCTAATTCTCGTTAAATTAAATAATTCATTGTTGTGACCATACAGGAAAAATCCCCGAACAAAAGGTTACACGGCCGTTATTTAACTAGCGGAAAAATAACAACATAAGCTTTCAAATTGGAAAGCAATTTCTTTGAAAGGTTTCTTTAAGAGCATCGAACAGAGGAACAAGGATTTTCGTACGAGAATAAACGATACGGATTGGCTTAAAACCGTGGTATATAGATTATTTAATTATGTAAGACTTAAAAGAAATTATATACGTTTTTCAATAATATATAGTTCATTTAATACAATGGACTTTTTTAATTACCAACTTAATATTAAAAAAAAATTACACTCCAAAATCTTTATTGCAAAACAAGTCGTCTAATTAATGGAAAAAAAAATTAATATGATGATAAGCAAATATTTTTTAAATGGATAAAAAATATCTCGTAACAAAATCTTAAAAGTAAGAAACTAACGAACTATAGTCAAGGGCAAACGACTAAGGTTAATCAACTTAAGGTGAACTTGTAAACTTGATCTAAATTTATTTTGTCAAAGAAACCTGTTTGCTTTCGACTTTTTGAAGTAATAATTTATTAAAATAACTTTAGATTTATAACGTATATGAATATTAAAAATATGTATTAATTATATGAATATATTTTATATTAATATGAAATAAAATATAATACCAAAGAAAATATTAAAACTTACCAAAGTAATCCAAATCCGTTCATTAATATCAGTCTTCTGATTGCCTAAAAATTTTCAAACACACTTCTATCTAATTAAAACTAAATGTACTTAAAAACTATTTTAGAAACCACTACCGAGTTATAATACAATAAAAATTTTGGACACAATGACTAGATCAAAACGAGCACGCGAGAACAACCGTCCGCGTCAACGGTCGAATCATAACTGACGAGGGGGTCAAATTTTCGGAAAAAAACCCAACTGCAGGCAAAGGCACCCATACGTTCCGACCGAGATGCCTACAACAAAAAAGGACCCTAAATATTATCGCTCCGAAAATGTGCGCTTCTCAAAATGCATTACTCGTTCCATTTATTTTATTATTATATTTCAAGTAATATTTAAAATATCAAATTATTTGTTGCAATCAGGTGGTTATGATGTCATCGATATAAAATAAAAGCGTCAGTTATAGCTTTTTTTTTTAAATGATTTTCACATTCGTGTTCTCAAGGCGATCCAGCTCCGTTCGTTGTACCCAAATTTTATAACACAGTGGATTAAAATTCGCTCACAGATTGATATTATGTTACGTCATTTCGTTTACCATTTTAATTTTTGATTTGAAAATATTAAAAAAAGATAATTTGAACCGCATGAATTCAAATTCGCAACACATTGGAACTCGTGTAACCTTTTGAATTTTGGCTAAACGAATAAAAACGGCATAAAAAAAAAACAAATTCAACCTCATACCAAACCATTGAAATTCATATACAATTATTAAGAATACACAACGAAAAGTTTAATAATTTATGAAACAATATAATTATATATGTATTTAACACATTGTACGTTTAAATAATACTCAAGCGACGCCGAGTCGCGGCAGTAGTTAATAATAAAAGTTTGGGAGCCGTAGTCAAGTCAAGTCCTGCAGCTGCCGTTCCCGGCTGTTGCACACATGTGCACACCGTATATAATGGTTCATTGTTTACGTGTGTGCGTCTGTAGGGTGTTTAACGTGTAGGGGTGTTGTATGTAATGATTATTGTTATCCCTTTGTTCCGAGATAGATTGCATTATTGTATTATTATTTCATCGATGTAACGTTTTTATTTCATTCACTCTTTACATTCATTCGTTAGATTAAATAATTTTGTAGAACATGTTTCCGTCGAGAGGTAAAACTTTTTGATTGCTTAAATTCAATTTTGATTAATTTCATATTCATCATAAGACGTGAAGTTTAGATCGGATAAATAAAGTTTCTTTTGATATAGTTATAATTACAAATATCGATTAGTCATACCTTAATTGATTAATGTTTAATATAACTTTAATTGAATTTTATAAAAAAAAAAACGATTTTAAAAATAATAATAAAATTAAAAAAATAATCTATATATATGAATAACAATAAAGCTTATTTTAGTTTAAAATCTATCTCATTGTTTTATATATAAGTTTATATAAATACCTGGAGCGAACTTACAGTACGTATTTTATTTAAAGTGTTCGGTTATTTTTTCGTATTCAAGTCGATGGGAAAACTAATATTTTTAGAGGTCAGAGACATATGACAGGTGGCATCAAGGACTATGTCTAATCATAGTTGATTAATTAAAACCTTGTCTGCGCCTGCGCAACTAAATTTTAACATACCTCTACACTTAATGAAATAAATGTGCAAGTTATGAGCAATACTTTTATAAAAACATTTTATTAACTTTTGTTGACAATATCATGTTCTTAATTAAATTTTAATCAACATCACTAATTCTTTTTCGTGAAGGCGCTTGATGTCAGGTTTCGCAAAACAAGTGCGAGTAAATAAAAAAATTTACCAGTATTTAATTAAAATTTAATTACTTAGCTATCTTTGCGATATCATTTCATATTAATGGCGTTATATTAAAGAGTGTTTTTTTTTAATGTAAAACCGCTTCCTGTGTAATTATTTTACTATTAAACTTTTTTGTTCGTATCTTTCAACATGGAATCGTTAAAAATGTCACTTACATATCAATTATCTATTAATAAACCTGTAATCTGTGTTGCCTGTGGTCTTTATTGGTATTGATAAAGGTGGTGGACATTTTTTTTTTTAATTATCTTTCTGTTCGTCGACATATTTTGATACAATTCCACAAGGTTTAAATATAGTTTAATGTAAATAGATATATAGTATGTACACATCCAACGTACACGTGAACAAAGTTGCGGACGCAGCTTATTTATAATAAATATAATAAATGCATACGATGTCATAACATTTGCAAGTGTGTCAGTGTGTCGCGTGTTTGTTATCAGAAAAAAAAATATATAAATAATTGTTATGTTACGTTCCAATTTTGATATTGACACGTTTAGGAATGTTCTAGACTGTTCGATGTTTTGAATTAACCGCAGTAAGCTTAGTTTTATAGTGGTAGGAGTTTGTGGAGGCCGGTCTGGGTGGGTACCAGTTATATCACCGGCAAACATATTATTTGCTGTGTTTCGGTTTAATGGGTGAATCTCTATACTTAATTCGATCCCATGGCTATTGACGCATTATATAAGCTGTTAATTGCCTCGTTCGTGTAGTGGTTATATGTACGAGTCCGAGGTCCTGGGTTCAAATCCTAGCCGGCCATTAGTAGGGTTTGTCTGTCGAAAATTCTCAGTAGTCTAGAATTTGAAGTGTGCACATTCCCGTGCCTCGGAAAGCACGTAAAGCCGGCGGTACTGCGCCTGTACCCTTTCCAATCGTCATCATTATCATATAATAAATACTTATTTACTTCTTCAAATACTCTAATGTATATAAGCAAAAATGTCTGATTATAAGAACATTTTAGCTTCTCGAAGTAGTTTAGAAAAAAAGAAAGTAATGGCAGTTATCTTGTGAGTTTTCAATTACTTAGAAAATCTTTTGTCATCTAAATGATATTCAAGACCGCAAATCAAGAAATGAACTGAGACTTGAATACATTACGAATCAAACTCTTGCACTGATTAAGAACCAATGGATTATAAAGACCAATGCTATTTGTATTATATACTAATATATGAAATTGAAAAGTATGTTTGTTTGAAGGTACTAATCTCCGGATCTACAAGTCCAATATATTTCTTTATTAATTTAAAATACGTTACGACTATATAGCACGATATTAACCCATGGGATCGTAATAGTATGTTGGTATAAAGGTGTATATGTACGTTTGAACACATTGATCACAGGAACTTTCAGTTCGGTTTAAAATATTATATCAGATAACACGCTTGTTACGGGAGTTTATTGGCTTACCGCCTTATTTATAAACTTTATTTAACTGGTGATTAGTTAAACAATATTTTGTCTTCTTCTTTCGTATGTCAAATCAATAATGACAGAAAGAGACAAATCAGTGTTTAGCTAAACGGTAACTAAGAAACGTTTATGAATAAGGCCGTAATTCTTTAACGACATTAACAATAGTTAATTGAACTGGGTAACATTACTTATGTAGTGAATATATGTATTACTCCTTATCATTTTTAAATAACGCTTGACGTAATCAGTTAAACTTTACTTAACCTATATGTAATTGTAGGAACATATAGATCGAACTTTCAACTCGACTAGCAAATGTTTCCGTTTGTATATTATGTAATATCGCGGAAACTGTACTATATAGCAGACGGCGTTATATCTATTGACATTTGAAATAGATAGAGCAACATCTACAATACATAATTCACATTTAAATCTTTTGTTACAGCTCTCTCAAGTAGGTATACGTTATATACAAGATATACATATGTTTACTCGGTGGTAGGCTTTGTGCAAGCCCGTCTGGGTAGGTACCACCCACTCATCAGATATTCTACCGCAAAACAGCAGTACTTGGTATTGTTGTGTTCCGGTTTGAAGGGTGAATGAGCCAGTGTAATTACAGGCACAAGGGATATAACATCTTAGTTCCCAAGGTTGGTGGATGTAAGCGATGGTTAACATTTCTTACAATCCCAATGTCTGTGGGCGTTGGTGACCACTTACTATCAGGTGGACCATATGGTCGTCCGCCTACCTATACAATAAAAAAAACGTTCCATACAAAATATATGTACATATATACATATGCATATACTTAATTATATATGTCTGCGTTATTTTATTTAAGAGATATATTTTATATTTTTGTCTTGAAGTAATTGCAGCTTGTAATTAATTTCCTACAACATGACGATTCAAAATTGATTGTATGAACCTCCTTAATTAATGTAAGTAGGTATAGTTGATTTTAATTATCCGATATTAAAATGTAAAGAAAGTTATAAGCTAGCACGATGTAATCATAGTATTTAGCAATTAAAACAAAAATTAAAAAATCTAATGAGATTTGCAAATAGAAATTCCTCAATAGTAATAACATTATGTTGGCAAATAGCGTTTGCATAACAGTTATAATCTAAAAATAGATATTTTAATATCTGACTTAGATAAGACATTCAACGTATTCACGCAAAATAAATTGCTTAGGGTTGCCGTTTCGAAAAATTAATAATATAATTTGGATTATATTTCAAATTATATAAAACGAAAGTAAATTGAATTTTTTGATGTGGTAGTAAAATAATAATACAGTATATAAATTACATTGAAATTAAAATATAAAATTGCTTAATTAAATTATATCTTAAGCAATATTTTTAATTTATTGTTGAATTATCGTAATAATAAAATATCGATTAAATTATGAGTATTATTGTGAAAAGAGAAAGGGCACCATGCAGTATTATATACATATACGAATAATGTTTTCTTCATACTCACCAAAATAAACGGTGTTTAAATCAATTGGCTATTTAAGATATATATAGATAGATTGTCGAATGTCCGCTGTCTAGTAACCCTATCCACGATTGTCGTACCATGTTGAGGTAGTCCGGATGTGGCAGCTACCATAGAAAATCTAATATAACCTTTATTACAAGGGAATAAGCGCTTCAGGTGTTGAGTCCTATAGGTAACAATTACATGCTGAGTTCAATGCCCGTGTCAATGACCGAACATATGACGCGGTCATTTTTATAGCACATGACATGATTCATCTTAAAGTTCAAACAATGTGACAAGGTACAAAGATGTTATTATTTGTAACCGTTTATTTGTCAATGAAGCGACTGTTTTGTATTAATATGTAAATTATTTTAATATTTAATGATAATAAAATTTATATAGTAAAATTAAAATGATAAATTTTATTTAATTGTAATCGTGAGCGAACCATCCATCTCATTCCAACACGTGAATCACATCAGCGGAGACAAAGACAGATGTACTCGACGGCTAATCTTAAATGCATTTAGTACCGACATTCGATCACAATGTTATTTCCTCTACATCGAAAATTCCATGAACTTCCTCGTGGCGTATTATATTGTAAATCGACTGACCAATGAAACTGATCGGACTTGAACCGATGTGTTTATTATTAATTCGAATATGAGTAGGAAATACATTAAAATATTTACTGAAGATTTGTTTTCATGTGTATTCATCTCATGTTCTGCGGTAAGAAAATATCGCGAAGAAACCTGCGTGTGTCGAATGAAGTTCTGCTTATAATAATAAATATTTATGTTCAATTAAAAAATGTAGATATACGCAATTATTTTTTACATCTAAGTTTCTTTCGCCGGTTCTTCTCAGTTGAGGTTATTTCTCTTTCGAACCGGTAGTAGCTTCTGATTTCATACTCAGTAAGTGAGTGTAATCCTTCTAAGTTGAATAAAGTAATTTGATTTGACATACATTTTTCATTCAAGTAATGTTTTACTTACTATTTTAATCAAATACAATAAAAATTACGTAAAATTATCATTGAAAATGTAATATAACTTATGTAAGAAAATGTTTATTAAAAATGTATATGAAACTCTGTGACAATAAATTGAGAAAGTGAGTTAACCTACCCACTTACATATGTTGTAAAAAGTTGCAAATATTATGCATACGGAGGGTAAGAGGAGGTCCTTCCGTTTAGTGTCGTGTTACACCGCATCGATATCGATGTTCGAAACTCGATAGCTTGCATCATAGCGTGTCGATTGCATGAGGATGTCGAGGTTACCTAGCCTACCTAGATACAGGAAGGATAACTTAAAGATGAACCTACATTCACATCTATACTTATAAACATTTCAATTTTCTACACCTTAAACATTTTTGAATCTAAATTTTAGCGTTTAGTTTAGTTTTATATGACATAAGTAAGAATATAATTATTATGAAGCTCAAATTTCAGGCCTTCGATTGTCATTCTATGAACGCACTTAACAATCGTTCTAAAATAAAGGATGGAAGAATATTATTTAATACTCAAAAATAAAAAATATATCCAAAGCAAATTAAAGACAGAAATACAAAATGTGACTTCATAAAGAATATTTAAGTAAAAAAATTAATAAATAAATATGGCAAACAGAATATAAATGTATTTTCAGAATCAGAGGACTTTGAACGGTAAAGTGATTTTTAACACTGAAGTAATGTAGGATAAAAATTATTAAACACAATTTTTTTTTAATTTTCATTAAAGCCTTAAATAAATATAAATAAAAAATAAAAATTGTTACTGTACAATTATTACTATTTAATATAAGATATATATGTATATATAATGAGCATTAGGATCAACACTGACGCAATGGTATTGATTATTCCGTACATCGTCCAAGATATTATATCTTTGTGCCTTATTCTTATATACTTATTTCGAAAACAAATATGACTTACAATATTTCGTACACAAACGAATGGAGCTCGTTCAACGAGTATGGCATACATTTACGTCTTAGTAAATATATCGTTGGTTTTAATAATTGAAAAAGTTTTTTTTTTCGAAACAAGCATTATTAGTT